>CM046726.1:33992516-36396646 GCA_025584915.1 Monochamus saltuarius
ATGATGTGTTTGCGAGTAGACTACGACATCGTCGAGGTACACTTTGGTGAAGAGGTGCAGGTATCCTTCCAGTACAGAGACCATTAATTTGGTGAAGCCGGGTTAAGTACTTCGTTGAATGACTGGCTCGATAGTGATGCGGTGCGTCTAGATGGGCAATCAATTGTACCGGAGGATTGGTGTTTGGTGTACGTCGTGCCGTCTGTCTCCAGTACAGGGTCTGTCGTGGCTGTCGGCCGAGGTGGATACTCTGGCGCCCCATATCCAGGACGGCTGCGGTCGAGCTAAGCCAGTCGCACCCTAGGATGATATCCTCATGTAGGTTATCTATGACCAGGCAGCGCGCTGTGTATTCCCTTCCTTGTACCATGAATCGTATCGTCTCCTGTCCTAGCGATCTAACCACAAATCGGGCGCATGCTAAGCGTACTGTCTTGCTGGTGGGCATCAATTCGTCCCCTGGCTCTAGCAGGTCGGTGCGAACGAAGTTTTGTGCTGCGTCTGTGTCCAGCAGTATTTGTATTTGTCGGCCGTCCATTCTAGCTAGTATTCGAGGCCTCAATTGGTCGCGCTTGTTGTGGATATTTTCGATCGCTGCTACTGGCCTTTCCACTACTTGAACCTCCCCTATAGCTGTGGGTTCGATCGGCAGGCTGGCATGTGAAAGTTCGGCGCGTTTTACTGTTAGATCCTGGGCCATCGCGTCGGTGTCGCGCGTCCACACGTCTGACGGCCAAGCTGGCTCCTCGCACAACTCAGGGGGTCGATCGCGATCGGTCTCGGTGGCTAGGTCGCCGCTGTCGGTCGTGCCTCAATCGGTGGGTAGATATGCGAAAGTACGGCCACTTTTGCTGTTAGGTCCGGGGCCATCGCGTCGGTGTCGCGCGTCCACGCGTCTGACGGCCAAGCCGGCTCCCTGCACAGCTTGGGTGTTCGGTGGCGATCGGTAGTTGCAGTTATTTTCCCTGGTCGGCGTAGGATTCGGTCGACGTGCGAATCTTCGAAACTGTGGGGCCTTGGATATTGTAACATAGATGCGATGGCGCGCATCTTCGCCTCTGGCAGGCGTATTTGGCTTTCTTGCGTCTTGTAGGGCTGATGCTGGCTCGCTAGGTATGCGCGACTTCGAAAGAGTGGTGCTTTTGACTTGTGTTCTGGGGCCGTAGATGAATGTCAAACTTCGGCGCTTCTGACAGACTGAGTGGCTCATTACGCAGTCTAGAAGGTTCGTGGTAGTCGGTATCAGCAGGTGGTTTCACCCCATCGAAGATGGGATTCGTCGAAGGGTGAGAATTCGAAAGTTTAGTGCTCTTTTGATGCGCTGG
Organism: Monochamus saltuarius; assembly: GCA_025584915.1. Classification (NCBI taxonomy): domain Eukaryota; kingdom Metazoa; phylum Arthropoda; class Insecta; order Coleoptera; family Cerambycidae; genus Monochamus; species Monochamus saltuarius. The sequence continues at coordinate 33,993,842 of CM046726.1, forward strand.
GGGTCTTGGTGCCTCGAACGACCAGATGGCCGCTGCGCGGTCTCGAGGTACCTGGTGGGCTCGTGGACTTGCTACTACCAAGAAAGGCGGTTGTCCTGCAGGCGCGGTGCTTGCGCTGATGCTCTTGGTATCTGGGCGATAGATCTCTGTGTGCTTAGCTGGGGCCGGGCGACGCGCTACACCACGTCCCCGGGAACGTTTTCCTGCCTGCCGAGGTTCGACGGTTTCGAGTTCGCTCTTCCGCCAAATCTTTCTCTACTCTCTTGAGGATGACGACCATCTCCTGGGGATTGTCGAAAAGTTTTACGCGTGCCACGGCACGTGTGCCGGGTAACATTAGGTCCTCTATCACCTGGAGTCGGTCTCACCATTTATTCACGACGTAGGAAAAGATATCTTCCCGCTCGGTTTGCCCTTGCCCATATAGGCGGTATTTCAACGTGCCACGCTGGATGGGGGAGTCAAAACGGTCCCGGAAACTAGCTTTGAACATTTCCCATGTTTGTCGGAGACGGTGGATTTGTTCGAAACAGACTTCCGCTTCTCTCTCTAAGGTCCTCTCTCTCTCTAACGACGCCAGCGAATTTTTCTGCTGGGAGATCATGTATCGCACAATGTCGCTGTACCTGGGCTAAGTATCTTTCTGGATCTTCCCCGTCGCTACCAGAGAATTCGAAATCAGGGTAGTCGAGCAAGGGTAGTTGCGCGGCCTTCAGTGAAACCACTTGCTGGGTAAGCTGTGTGACGGCCTGTATTAGCACTACGTTGGAATCGGTGGACGTATCGGATGGCATCGGCGGGGGTATCTGGCTGGTCAAGCTATTGGTGTAAGTAGGGCGCCACTGAGTTTGAGGATGACTCAGAACCGTTGCCGGCGTAACCTCGTCGGTGGTATAATCCCATGCAGAGTCGTGGGTGTCATCTATGGCGTGTGTTCGGGTGGGTTCTTGAGCTGGTATAGGTTCTCGGACGCGTCCGTCGTCCGGCTGCTCAGCACGTTGGGCGCCAGCTTCGTCGCGGCTCCTCCGGCTAGCTCGTAGTACGGCTTCGAGGTCGTCGACGTCGTCGCCGACGGACATGGTGTGGAATTATGTAGATTTATATATTATTTTTGTTTGTTTTGTATATTTCTTGGGCTAGAATGCCTCTTTTCAAAATACAAGTTGGACGAATGTCTCTTTTTGATTGAAAGACTTGTATAAGTGTAATGTGCAGAGCCGAATAGTCTAAGAAAAATATCGATGCCGCGTGTCGTAGGGCTACACGAGGTCTGCTGAAGGAGCTGAAATATGGAAAATAAGCCACGCCCACTTCTTCGACACTAGCCGCACGACATCCCCGGTATAAACGTATACGACTTTGGTGAGTCACGTTGGAAGCCGTATAAACGTAGCTTTCTTGTTTCTTCGGATGCCGCACGACAAGTCATGTCATTCAAGATGCTCCGGCCCGCGCGAGATCGTCCGCAGAGACACGGCTGCATAGCGATTGCGTCGCGCGCCTAGTTCAGCTACGTAGGCGAAGCTAGAGATTGTCAGCTGGCTGAACACAGCCAGCGAGAGTCGTTGAATTAATCGGGGTAGGTGGCTGTACAAGCCAAACACTGTGGGACGCAGAGCGCAGAGAAAAAGGCGAAAAATGGGATTAGCACCAACAGCACACGGTCGCACACAGTAATCTACCGATGATTACAACTAAACTCGCGATGTTTTGAGTTTTCATTTATATCCTCTGGTCGAGTGGAGCTAGCCAATCAGAGCCTGGCTTCACTCCACTCGACTCCGCCCCTAGATATACTCTCGGGGCGACATCCCCCTGCCCTGAGATTCTGTGTGCGCTGTGCTTTGCTGGATTTTTTATTTTCTTGAAGAAAAGAGCTAATAAATTCACAACTAATAACTTAATATGTATACAAAGTAAAAAAAAACAATAACAGAAATATACTTTATACAATGCAAACGACCTATTTACAATGGGTCTTACTAAGCATTTACGTTCTCGGGTTCTTCTTCTCCCCCAGGCTCCACACTAGCGGCCGGGGTGTCAGGCTGCCTTGTCGGCGAAAGAATCACCAAACGCGCCCATCGTCGCCGTCGTCGAGGTCTCGTGCGGGTGGTAGAACGCCCTTCGTGTCGACAAGTTCTCCAGTCTCGGCACTCTGGTTCGTGGGGCAAAGGTGTCGGCGGGTCGGTTGTCTCGCTCGGTGCCCCAGCTGTTGGGGAATTGGGTAGCTGTAAAGAAGTAGGCAACCTTTCACTATTCTTTTGTTTGGTTTGAGGATTGTAAATACTGGCCTGATCTGGTGAATCCGGGGTGAGAGGCCAGTCCTCCGGGTCTGCCTCCGTCTCTGCTAGCTGGTCATTTGGTCCTGGTGTCGGTGGTATCGGTTCATCTGGAGTCGTTGGTTCTTGAGGTAATAATATTCGAGGAGCAGGAGCTGGCCTGATGTCGTCAAGGTAAATGGCCCGTTTTGGTCAACCTGGTAGACAGTCTCGCCTAGTACTGCGATGATATGATGGGGCCCTGTCCATTTGGGTCCGAAAGGCAACTGCCCTGCAGGTCGGGCTCGAGTCATGACCAAATCGCCCACCTGGTAGTGCCGCTCGGTCTCTCGCGGCTCCGGGAATAATTTCCTCTGATAAACTTCTTGTCGTCGCCTGGCCCTGGCTAGACGTTTATCTCTGGGTAATCTTGGGGGTATGGTTTCCGGGGGCAACTCCCACTCTCCAGGCCGTTTGAGGTTGACCCCAAACAATATAGCACTAGGCGTCATACCGGTGGCGGCGTTTGTCCGTGTTCTAAGGGCAAACAAGGCGGCCGGGAGATATTTCCGCCATTCCCTGGGATGCTGATAGGCGAGGGCCCGTAACGTCTTCTTCAACTCTTGGATTCAACGCTCCACAGAGTTAGCCCGCTAGTGATAGACGGGCGCGGCGTAGAGTTGAATGTGGTTCCTGGCCATATAGTTGGTCCATAAACGTCCCCTATACAGGGCAGCCCCATCAGTAATTAGGACCTGCGGGTATCCAAACCGGGCACAACACTCTTCCATGAATGCAATAAGAGTCTTGGAGTTGATGTTCGGCAACGCTTTTACCTCTACCCATCGAGAGAAAACATATGTCAGTACCGCGGCGAAACGGCCCTCCCCCGGGGCATCGTTGAGCGGTCCGACGACGTCTAGACTCAAGGTATGCCAAGGTTCAGTGGGTATGTGTGGTCTCTGGGGCGCTTTCGTTATGGGTGGTCCAATTTTTACAGCCGCGCAGACGAGGCAGGTCTTCACCCATGTTTCAACGTCCTGCTTGACTCCTTTCCACCAATAGGTTCGCTCGATCGCCCGCGAGGTCTCCTCTCGCCCTCGGTGCTCTGCAAGGCGGTCATCGTGATAATATTCTAGCACCGTACTCCTCAGACCTGTGTAGGGACTCCCGAAATCTCGATTCGATCGTTTTTGGTCGAGATCGAAATGATATCGATATATTGGTACTCTTGAAAATTTTACCATCGAAATAATGTCGAAAATCGGTCCATTCGAATCGAAATGATTTCGACGAGGCTTGGCTAGCCGAAATGATTTGTTTTCTTCTTCTAACACATGTATTGGATTTGGTGTTTCTTTCTAACATCACCGTAGTGACCGTGCGCGTACGTGTAAAATTATTTATTTTGACTTAAATAACGTATGTAACCTATAAGTAGTATGAGATGAAGTGTGAACTTATTTGTTTATCCTACAAATAAATTTTAAGTGGTTTTGGAAGAGGAATATGAAAGTGTCGTAAATTTTTAGTAAAGACTAGGAAATGTTTACAAATATATACTTATTTATTTTATCTTTTCCTGAAGTGGTAAGGTTATACTGTGTTAGGTTATTAATGATGTCTTATTTTGTATATATTACTAGAGAAAAATAATATTGAACGATTAACTGATGCCATTATAAAGTTTTTAAATAAACAAGAATGAGCATTATATGTTTATATCGTAATGTATAGTGTGTATGAGTGTAATAATAAATATATTTTTATTAAGATAATTTTTTTATTGATGCAGTTTTTATATATTTATATAAACATTATTTACTAAAATGAATTTACAAAAAATAAAAAGTGACACTATTGATATTACTTAAAAGATAAATTTTAAAATGATTGTTTTATTATTAAGCCAATAAATTATCAGAAAAAGTAGGTAAGTATACTATCAATTTAAATTTATCTAAAATAATGTTGAATAATTCTATTCCGAATGGCTCGGCCTTCATTTAATATCTCAACTCATCTCCATTGGTTCTGCGATAATTTGTATGTACAGCTTCTCATTAGGCTCTTCAATAATCAAGTTTTGATACCATTGTTGTCCACCAACAATGCAAATATTATGTGAAATAGCACAAACTGTGGTAATTATTATTAATATATTAAACAACAAATATAAAGCAGCTTTTGTTTATTTATTTATTTGTTCATATACATTCATTTTTAAATTCACATAAACAGCGGGACTGGGGCATAGAAAGAGATATATAACTCAAGCCCGTATGTTAGACAGAGATAAAAATTGCCGCTGAGTGAAGACAGTTGGTAACGCTGGTAATTTGTTTCACATTACACTGGATTTTCCGAATATACCCGAGTATCATTTCGATGCGCTTCAAGAGTACCAAATTATATTTCGATACGGATGAATCGAGATCGACATCGAAATAATCTCGATATCGATAACACGATATCGAGATTTCAGGAGTCCCGCTACTGGTGGCACGTACAAGGTGAGGTGGTCTCCGGTGCGTCTCCATATTAGGCCGTCTTGTACGACGAATTCTCGTAGTCGTCGCCCAGTGAGTGCATTCAACTTTGGAAACTGGTGTTCTTCATCCAAGGGTTGGTCTTCTTGAGGCTCGTCGACAGGGTTGCGCGACAGGTAATCCGGGAGGTGGTTTCGCTTGCCTGGAACGTGTATGATCGTAAACGTATAGGTTTGAAGCATGAGGGCCCAACGCGTCAGTTTAGCCCTCTCGTCCCGGTACTTCTCCAGCCATAGGAGCGCACGGCTGTCCGTATATAGGGTGAACGGTCGATCCTGTAACAACGCGCGAAATTTACGTACCGCCCACACAACCGCGAGCGTTTCCTGTTCATTAATATGATACTTCGCTTCCGCTCGCGTAAATTTCGCGGAAGCATATGTTATCACCCGCCGAGGTTCCTCCGAATTTTCCTGCTGGAAGATCACTGCCGCCATGCCACTCGCACTAGCGTCGGTCTGTAACGCGAACGGTAGATTTGGGTCAGGCCGGCTAAGTGTCATTGGTTGGGCTAAAGCTTCCTTAAGCCTTTCGAAGGCTACTTGTGCCGCCTCCGTCCATCGAAATCGTTGCTTAGTGACCAATAAGTCCGTTAATGGTGACGCCAACTCTGCGTACCTAGGCACGTAGTCCCCCACCCAATTAGCTGTTCCAATAAATTGGCGGAGTTCACGCACGTTCCGCGGCGGTGGGAAGTCTCGTATTTTAATTAAATGTTTAACTTGCGGTTCATTTTGGTCACTTGTTATTCGGTGGCCGAGGTATTCAATTTCCCCAGTAGCTACTCGACACTTTTCTGCGCCCGCAGCGTAGCCTGTGAATTTGTAACCGTTCCAGTACCAAGGCCAAGTGCTCCTGATGCTGTTTTGGGGTTTCCGAGTACACTATTATGTCGTCTAAATAGACTTTTACGAAGTGATGGATATATCCCTCGAGCACGCGCAACATTAACTTTTGAAATGTTCCCGGAGCCCCGGCGAGGCCAAACGGCATAACCAAAAACTCGAAAGAAGCCCCGTCCGGAGTGGTGAATGCCATGTACGGACGGCTGGCCTCCTCCAGGGGCACCTGCCAATAACCACTTTTTAGGTCTAGCACCAAAAAAATCGTCGCGCGGCCGAGTTCCATCAATGTGTCCGTAATCGGGGGAAGATGTGCAGTTTCTACGTAGGTTTTCGCATTGAGGAGACGGTAGTCGACACAGAACCGGCTCTGGCCATCACTTTTTCATACTACGACGACCGGGCTATTGTATTCTGACGTGCTTCTTTGTATCACTCCCGCCTCGAGCATCTTGCGCACTTCTTCGTTGATAATCGCTTTTTTATTCTCCGAACACCGGTAAGTCTTCGCACGCACTGGCAAATTGTCTTTAAGGCGAATCACATGCTGAGCCGCCGTAGTCGCGCTAGGATAGTCCACATCAGCGAACACTTCGCGCTATTGTTCCAGGACCGCCTTGTACCGTTGCCTATCTTCCGGATTTAATGCCCCAAGTAGCTGATTAATAGCTCCTGATACTTCTACCGGCCGCGGCGAAATCTGCCAGTACTCGGTTTGTCGCGGTTTATCCCCAAAATGCACGCAATTCCTACCAATGTCAATGGTTGCTCGTTGTTGACGGAGCCACGGTTGTCCCAGGATTAGCTCCTCGCGTAAAGTGGGCAGCACTATACATCGCGCACTGGTCGTTAGGCTCTGGTGGCCTAAGTATACATTTACCTCACCCGAAGATGTATCTGCTCGGCCTTGGCAAGCCAGTTATGTGAACACACTGTATATATATTTTCTTATCGCTTCCGCTTCATTTCATAATAATAACGTTAAGAAATAAGACTATCAGAGTCAGCTTAGATAAGTACGTATTAATTAAAACAAAGCTTCTTTATTCTTAATCTAATAAATATACCTGCAAATACTAGAATAGAATAATATTGTACTTGGCTTTTCTCATTAAACGTTTTGTGCTCCTAAAAGTGTTTTTTAAATCAAGTCCAAAACTGGCGACGAGGATGGGATTGGGTGCCGAAAAACATTGAAAATCGACCTGGATTTTGTGAACTTTTCGAGGAACTTCTATTCCGAAGCACTCGCCCAGAACCAAAGGACCCTGATTTTGAAAATTCCCAGGACACAGAAAAAGTGAGTACCGAGTATTTTATTCACTCTCCTATTCTTTCCTTGTTTCGGATTAGAATTGGAACTGTCTATTGCAGACTTAGTTTTAAGAAAACAAAGAAAGCAGAGAGACATTTCTCTCGACAATTTGATTTTATCAAAACAATTTAAAGGTAATTTAATTTAATTTTGTAAATTTAAATTTTAATTTCGTAGAGAAATTTAATTTCTTTTCGGGATTATTTTTGATTTAATACACTTTTATGAGCGAACCTGAAGAACTCATTTCTAGTTTCGGAAATTTGTCTGTCTTTGACTCAGATTCAGATTCTGAAATAGCAGCTATTGAAAATAATAGACCAGTCAGATCTTTCGAAATGGCAACCAACTATCAATTATTAAGATTGCATGTAGATGTTATTCCAAATTATGACGGAAACCCTTTTGGCCTAAATATATTTTTGCAAGGTTGTGATACCCTTGTAAATAATTTTAAAAGCGAAACTCAACCTGAATTAAACAAATTTATAGTCCAGGCAATACTGAGCAAACTAACTGGCAGGGCACAAATGCTTTTAGGTTCTCGTTTAGAATTAAATACTTGGGACAGAATTAGAAAAGTTTTAACTGATAGTTTTGGTGACCAAAGAGATGTTAAATGTTTGGAAAAAGATTTATTACAGTTGAAACTGAATCGTGGCGAAGCTTTACATAGTTTTGGCACTAGATGTCAAGATTTGCGAAGTCTACTCATGACAAAGTTAGTCCAGTCTAATAAAACTGTTGAGGAAAAAACTTTACTTGCAAATCATTATGAACAATTAACTTTAGACACATTTACTCGCGAACTACCGAGTGTTTTACAATTAATGATCCGGTTACGAAAACCTAACAGTTTAGAAGACGCATTAGCAATCGTGGCGGAAGAAGAAAATTTTAATTATTATAATAAAAATTCCGGAAATCAATATAATTTTGCAAATTCAAATTCAAATAACTCTAAATCGAAACCCATACAAAAATTTATTCCTACTCCTAATTATCATACACCACAGTATCAAAATCAAACACAATCTCGATTTCAACCTCAACAACAATCAAAATTCGTATGGCCCAGTCAACCTATTGACATAAGACCTCGACCTGTGACGCAACATTTCCCAACCAATCGTCAAGTTTTTGGAAAACCTACAAATGTATGGAAACCAAACAAAACACCTACACCACAACCTAAACCAACACCAATGAGTGGTATTTCAAGACAAACTCAACCCAAACCAACACCGATGAGCGGTTTATCAAGACAAACCCAACCATCAGCTCAACCATATCGACCCTTTGGACAAACGCAACAACAATACTTCCAACCTTCAACAAGTACTCCAAGATACCATGTGGAAGAACTTTTCCAAGCAGAAGAGGACCCTTATGAAGACTATAACAACGAATGCCAAGAAGAAGGAAATCAGCAATGGTTTAATGAAGAACATGGATTCAATGATTACGCAGGATTAGTCCCCGCATATGAAGATACGGTTTCACTTCAGTACCCTGATACTTGTCCAGAAGAAAACGTGGATGAAACTCAAAATTTTCAGAAAACTTCCCAGACACAACATCCGACTTAATAGAAATTAATACGTTGTCAACCCCATCTTCACTTCCCTACATAAAAATTTCAAAACCCCCTATGTTTCTCTTAGTAGATACCGGTTGTTCTAAATCAATAATTCGACCTGCAATTATCGAAAAATATTTCCCGTCTTGTATTTATCAAGATAAAACCCAAATTAAAACATGCACTGGTACGGATACCATTCGCTATAAAGCAACTATTCCAAGTTTTCCAGAACTCTATTCAAAGGATACCATGGATGTTCTTTTATACGATTTTCATGATTTCTATGATGGCCTAATAGGTTTTGAAGACCTTCAGAAATTTAACCTTACCATAAATCCTTCAGAACGAATTCTTTTTAATTCTCAAATTGAAATTCCTCTTTATTTTCGACAACCTTATGAAACTTCTAGAAAGTTTAGTATCAATGCCCATGAAATCTTAGTTAAACCAATTCCTGTAGACGCTGCAGATGGAGAAATTTTTATCCCTAGTGCACGAACTAAAGACGTTATTATCCCGGACATAATTACTACTTGTAAAAATGGTCTTGCTCTAGTTGAAATGCATAACATTTCAAGTCAAAGTTGTATTGTTAATTTTTCAGAACCTTCAGAAAATTATGATTCTTTTGAATATGATATTAAACCATTACAATGTCAAAACTTATCCAATACCCAAATTTCAAATCTTTTAAGAACTGATCATCTTAACGAGGAGGAACGTAAATCCTACTAAAATTATGTGACGAATTCCAAGACATTTTTATGAAACCTGACGATAGACTAACTTTTACTAATACCGTGAAACACGAAATAAAAACTAAGGATGATGAAGTAGTATACACTAAATCCTACCGCTATCCCCATGTGCATAAAGAAGAAGTACGGAAACAAATCGATCACTTACTCGATGAAGGCATCATAAGACCTAGCTCTAGCCCATGGAGTTCCCCGATCTGGATAGTTCCAAAGAAAATGGATGCAAGTGGACAACAGAAATGGAGAATAGTTGTCGACTATAGAAAAGTAAATGAAAAAACCATTGACGACCGCTACCCATTGCCAAACATCAGTGACATTTTGGACAAATTAGGAAGATGCCAATACTTTACCACCCTTGATCTTGCCGCAGGATTCCATCAGATAGAGATGCATCCCGACTCTATACACAAAACTGCATTTAATGTTGAGAACGGACACTACGAATATACAAGAATGCCGTTTGGGTTAAAAAACGCGCCAGCGACCTTCCAACGAGTCATGGACAATGTCCTAAAAGACCTTCAACATAAAGTGTGTCTAGTTTATATGGATGATGTAATAATTTTTTCTACATCACTCCAGGAACATATTCTTAATCTTCGCCTTGTTTTCCAAGCTTTCCGACAAGCCCGTTTAAAAATCCAACTTGATAAATCTGAATTTTTATGTAAATCCGTTGAATTCCTAGGTCACGTAATCACTCCAGAAGGTATACGCCCTAACCCAAAAAAGATAGAAGCTATTAAAAACTTTCCCATTCCGAAAACACCAAAGGATATCAAATCATTTTTAGGACTTCTTGGTTATTACCGTAAATTCATTAAAGATTTTGCTCGTATAACAAAACCTTTCACAAAGTGCCTTAAAAGGGTGAAAAATCGTTCACACCTAGAATTTCTTCAAACCTTTGAAAAATGCAAAACTCTTCTTTGTAATGAACCCGTTCTCGTTTACCCCGATTTTTCAAAACCATTCACTCTCACAACAGATGCTTCAAACTATGCTATAGGTGCTGTCCTTGCACAAAATGACCACCCTGTAAGTTATGCATCTAGAACGTTAAACCCAGCCGAATGTAACTACTCAACCATCGAAAAGGAACTACTAGCGATAGTTTGGGCTACCAAATATTTTCGGCCTTATCTTTATGGTAGAAAGTTTGTTATATACACGGACCATAAACCACTTCAGTGGTTATTTTCCTTGAAAGAACCTAATTCACGTCTTGTGATGGAGACTCAAACTCGAAGAGTATGAGTATGAAATTAAATATAAGAAAGGAAAAAGTAACTCTAACGCGGATGCCTTATCCCGAATTAAATTGGAAGAAATTAACCCAATCGAAAATCAGAAAGATAATCAATCTATGATAGCCAACATAGGAGACGCTTCCGAAGACATAGACCAATTTATTAATGACCTAAACCTTGACCCTATTGACACACCTAACCAGGACGAACTCGAACAAATTATATCTGACTTAAACACTACTCACTCAGCTAATGAAAATCCTATCTTAACGATTCCAATTTCTGATTATCCTTTAAATCACTATTCGTATCAACTTACAAGAAAGTAGTAACGCCGTGTTAGATGTCGCGGTACATGAAACAGTTTTTGATAAGATTAGAACTAACATAACATTTAGATCACACGCTAGTGATACAGATGTAATTAACTTTTCAAAGATTTACTCGATCCATCAAAAACCTATTGCTTATACTTTTACTCCCCTGAAATTGAATCTAAAATCGTAAGAATCTTGCAACAAAATTTTGACTCATCTTTAAAATTACGTATTTCTCGCAAATTCTTGCAAGACGTAACTTCGGAGGAAGAACAACAACATCAAATAAAATATCATCATGAGGGAAAAACGTGCCATAGAGGTATAAACGAAGTAAGAATGTCTTTAACTAAAAGATGTTATTGGCCGCAAATGATAACCGACATTACTAAATATATAAATAATTGTAATATTTGTCAAACCGGAAAATATGAAAGACACCCCAAAAATTAAACTCGAAATTACTCCAACGCCGAAGCAACCGATGCAAACTATTCACATAGACATATTCTATGCAGAAAAACAAATGTTTCTAACAGTTTTGATTCATTTTCCAAATTTGGTCAAGCTTACTCTCTTCTAACAAAAAATGCTGTAGATGTTTATAATGCTCTTTTAACATTTATTTCACACTTCGGTATACCAAGGAAAATAATTTGTGATGCCGGCCCAGAATTTAAAAATCATTTGATTACAGAATTTTGTCAACTTCACAAAATTGATTTACATCTAACAACCCTCGAAATTCAAATTCTAATTCTCCCGTAGAACGATTTCATTCTACGATACTCGACCAATTAAGATGTTTAAAAGCCGATAATCCTGGAAAAACTTTACAAACCCTTATGAAACTTGCTATAATAGGTTATAATAATGCGATTCATGGAGTAACGAGACTCACTCCTTTTGAAGTAATGTACGGACATCTGGACATTCCCAGTCCTTTTGAATTAAATGACAATCACTTAACCTCAGAATACATTCAACAACATAAAGACGATACTAGACGAATATACCAATTACTAAATGAACGTATTGAAAAATCTAAAGAAACTGTTATTGGAAATTTAAATACTAAACGTGATGATCCTGTTCCGAATGAACCAGATCAAATGGTTTACGTAAAGGAAGTTACTAAACGAGCAAAAACAAAACCGCGATTTAAAAGACTAAAGTCGTCCAAGACAAAGGAAAAATTTTACAAACTAAAGCCGGAACGTACCATAAAAATATAATAAAGAAACCACGAAAATTGACTCAAACTTCCTTGTTACAGGACTCAACTACGGACAATGACCATACTTATTGTAAACCACCTGATCCTCCTGATCCTTCCATTAGCCGTGACTAAGGAAATTAAAATCGAATCCCTTCGAAACCAACTATTACCCTTACAAATAAGGAACACGAAAATCATAGCTTCCCAACATAAATTTATTCATTACGTTGATTTAGAACCTATATATATGGAAACTACTAAACTTCAAAATTTAATGTATGAACTAGATAAAGTTAATACTAGTCAGTTACCTATTCCTCAACAACTTACACAACATGCTCAAATTATGGTCGCTAAGACACATCAAAAGATAGTTGCTCTTATTCCGAATCGAAGACTAAAACGAGGACTCATTAACGGTATCGGAACAATACATAAATGGCTTTTTGGAACTTTAGACGCCGATGACGGTGAACAAATAAAACAAGCTATTGAAACCCTAAATAAAGGACAACATAAAATAGTAGACCAAGTAAATTTACAGAGTTCAATTGTAAAAACTTTAGTAACTCAGGTTAATAAAACTATCAGCACTATTAGCCAGAATCAAAAATCATTGTTATCACATGTTAATGAACTGGAAAATAAAGTTACCTATTGGACTAAAGGATCTTATATACTTTATATATCTCAACAGATTATTAATAACTGTCACGTAATTTTGGAATTTTTGGACGAACTAGAAAATGCAATTACTTTTGCTTCATTGAATGTTCTACATAATTCTCTTTTAAGTTTACAAAATTTACAAGATATCCTTCATGAACTGAATAAGATATATCCTGAAAATAAATTAATGCAATTAAAAAATTTACAATCTTATTATAAACTATTTGGAGTTAAAGTCATTTTTGAAAACACAAATGTAATATTTGCAATATATGTTCCAATATTACAATCTGAATCCTTTATCAGTTATCACCTCTATCCAATTCCTGTTAACAACCAAACTATTATACCTGTTAAACCTATCCTTATACTCGGTCTCAACGATCATCTAATGAGGGATGAAGTATGTCCACAAATTGAAGATCAATTCCTATGTCGAGGAGATCTTAGACCAAATCACCAAGACTGTGCTTCCCAGATGATACTGAAGCTAGAACCTAGCCATTGTCTGGCAACCCCTTTGATGTTAACCACGCCAATTATCGAACAAATTAGCCAAAAGCACGTCTTAGCACTAACCAACCAATTAATCGATGTCCATCTTCACTGTGACGAAAATGGTGTCACCCGTATTAAAATTCCAACCCTATTTACCATCCCCGAAGGATGTAAAATTAATGTTAATGGTTCAGTATTCTCCATGAACCCAAATTATATTAATGGCTCACAGTTCAAGTTACCCGAAATTGAAGCCATGCCAGACTTGTTGACTGCCACCAATAAACCACTAATATTGCAACAAGTCCCATTAGACGAAATCCATGACGTCCAGATGAAAATGAACCATGTTCCTGTTCTTTCGATTGATGACGTCGATCCACATTCCAATATCAAATATTACTTGATAATAATCATCGTTTGTTCCTGTGCCCTGATGATAATCTTCTGGAAACCCATCATGAGACTTTGTTCCTGTTGTCCATTCTGGAAGAAGAATTCGAGATCCATACAACCCAATGAAACCGAACTATGTTCCACTCCGTCGGTTCCATTCTAAGGAGGAGGAGTTATGTGAACACACTGTATATATATTTTCTTATCGCTTCTGCTTCATTTCATAATAATAACGTTAAGAAATAAGACTATCAGAGTCAGCTTAGATAAGTACGTATTAATTAAAACAAAGCTTCTTTATTCTTAATCTAATAAATATACCTGCAAATACTAGAATAGAATAATATTGTACTTGGCTTTTCTCATTAAACGTTTTGTGCTCCTAAAAGTGTTTTTTTAAATCAAGTCCAAAACTAGCCAACTGTACCGCTTGCCCTCGCCGCAGCGCGCCTCTCACCTCTTCGGCTATCGCCTGTTGGATAAAATTGTCTGTAGCCCCGTATCAAGGAGCGCATGTACGCGTCGACTCCTATTCGCACATTTAATCGGGGTAATTGTCCGTCGCGCGCACTTCCTAGCTAGCTCCAGGGGCTGGAAACTTATATTACCAACTTGAAACATTGAAAAGGATGGCGATAGTAAATGTGGAACATCTCGTTAGATGGCAGGGATGGCATAGCATGAGCGTGCATTTCCTTCCTTACCGACATTGTATGATTCAAATAGTTTCCGAATTTGTAAAAAATATACATTGGTATTATGTACATTTTGCATTACGCAGTAAATAATGCAGGTTCATAGCGACATAGCTATAATTTCGTGAATTTCGTTTAAATTTGTATCAAAACAGTTTAGTGTATATATTTATGTTTTATTTGCATACATAATTGTGTATGATAAGTGTTTTTTATATTATTTGTTAACATACTTGGTAAGTTTAGCGTACTTAATCGATGTACAAAATATTTGTAACATGCAATGCTTCAGTTGTAGGGTTTTCCTGAACTCATTATCAGTGGTTACCGAAAATGTTCGGTTTATGGATGTACAGACCACTATTCAAGCCGACACAAATTTCCAGATCCTGATAATATCCGAAAGTTTTCAAAAATGGTTGTTGGCTTGTCGCAATAGTGATCTAAATAGCTTAGAAGATAAAGAAATTTACCTATTAATAAAGATATGCGAGTTTTTTTTTAAGGTAAGTTATCTGCTTTTTTCTAATATGGTCTTAAAAAAAGAAGCCGTTCCTTCATTAAATTTGCCTGAAGAAGGTAAACATTTTTTTACTAAATTAATTTAAAATATTGTGTGTAATTTTATATAATAGGCTTGACTGTGTCTTTAATTTTCAGTACAAGTAGTTTCTTGTCCAGAGTGCAGTAATGCTGTAATTCCAGAAGAAACAGTTATTGAACACTGTAAGTATTACAAAATAACATTCATTTGTGTTAAATAATAAGTTTAGTATAACGAAGTTAAAAATTTTAGAAAATTCATTAATATCTTTACAAAGTCCTATCGCAAATTTTATAAGGGGTCAGCTGCAGTCTGCCGGTAAACATCCTAAGGGACGTCGTTTTACAACTGATGATAAAATTTAGGGGGTTTGTTTTGCACAAACAGAGTGGCCCGTCCAGAAAGACGTATGAAAGTATGTATGAAAATACGAAAAACTATTTTAATTACGCCACTACCCTTAGAGCATTAAACTTACCAAAATGGTATTTTAAATTAAATATTTTAAAATATAAACTTCAAATAATTAACTACTTTTAATATGAATTGTGTGTATTGTAGGGTTCGGAACCAATATAGAAATATTTTTGTTTTTATGGAATACTTTTTAAAGAATTGCATTTTCTTAGAGGTTTTTTTATGTTTATAGGTTTTTGAGAAAGTTAATGCTGATATACTAATGCAGAATATACTAATTTAGTTTTTTCATTATGGTTAATACTGGAATATCTATTTTGGTATTATATAAAAAAAAATATATTCTTCATATGACTTCAGTGACAAAATTACAAGTAACTGTGAGTTTTGCTTCCCAATATGATGAAAAAAAACTTTATTTCACACTATTTGCTAAATAAATATTTCCTGGAGTCATTTGGAGTATGTTATACTGTAATGTGTGTTGCCTAGGAACACTTTAATATTTTGCTTCTTAATTTTATTTAAGTTGAAATTAATACTTTTAAATATTTATAAGAACCTCAATTTGAAAATACTTTGTGGCAAAAAATTGCCAACTATTTTTTAATAATTATAACTATTCATTTTTAAAACGGCAATTGCTGTCCCTCGGACCGGAGGCCCTCGGGACGCAAACTTTGCCATCGGTAATTAAGGCCCTTATAATTCCCTTGATACATAAATAACTATTATAATTTAGTGTAATATATAGTGCAAACATTTTGTGTACTATACAGTTTTATTATTCTCAGTTACAATTTCATAAATATTTTGATGAAAATATATAGTATTATTAATTTGTTGTTAAAACGTAAGTTGTCTGAATTCTTGCCGCAACTATATAGAGTATGAAATAAAGTATTATACGATACATGTCCATGTAGGTCTTATTACAGTATTCGTACCAGATTGATAATGTAAAATTACTATTTTAAAATGGATTTTAGTAATGCTCCAGTGCGTCCAAAACTTGAGTGAATGAGAATACTTTTAGCTCACATACTGATATTTTTGGCATTATTATTAGTCAAAGCGAAGCAGCATTTTATGCAATGATAGATGTTTGCATATTTTTGTATTAATGGAGTATTTTTGAATTCCATAATATTTATCATTAATATTAAATTATTCATACCTACATGTCTTAAAATGGTCACTTTACAATTTGTTTGCTAGAATAAATTTTCCTCTTTATGTCCGTTTGACTTTCAGTCCATCACACTAAGATTATTTATTTGAGACCAGGTTTTTGTACATCAGCAATCTTACGTCTTCCACTAGCCTGACATACTTCAAACTTTTTAATTATCCATCTTTTGAACTCTATATATATATATATATTTATCTACTTATCAAACATTAAAATACAAAAAAAAAATTTGAATATGAGATTTTTATTTTTCATATATTTTTAGGTATTAACAATATTGTGTGAAACTAACTACTCAGTGGACAAAAGCCCCAACCTGCGTTGAATTACACCCACAATATCTACCCATATATTCCTTATTATTAGCTTTTGTAACATTTTTTACTGTTTAAGAAAGGTATTTTAAGCTAATATGTATCACCTGATGAAGCGATCCTAATAAAACGTAGAAATAAGTGAGATCTCAATTATTGTGGTTGAATTTCGAGTTCCCACTCCAGAGGTTAGTAAATATATTAAATTTTTTAGATAATTATTGAATTAGAGATGGGCGGAACATGACTGACCCGGCTCACTGAGCCGGCTCTTAGAACTGCTCTGAGTGAACCGGTTCCTTCTAAAGATCCGACTCGGATCTCAGACCTTTGTCGGCACAGAATGTTAACGTGCAGTATTGTACCGAAGTCATGAAATGAAGAGTTGAGCGAGCAGCTCCGAGTCCCGACGCGACGGTTAGATGACCACAGGTGCACGAATAAAAACATTGTTTTTCTGTGTTATTATTATTTTTGTTGGTATAATAAACCTTTATTAAAGTCTGCAAATTTAGTGTGTCCCCGAATTTTGAAAAATATATCTTATGCAAATTAGATAGTTTGGTTGGGTTAAATTATATATGATTTATAGTAGGTACTTACATGCTTTTACATTAATAATGACACTCTCTCAAAACAGTTTGTAAACTTCTGAGTAGAAATTTCATTAAATCTTTTTTGGTGAGTGAAACAACTAAGAACTAATGTTAAAAGTAGATTTCATTGCAAATATTATGTCAGCAGTAGATATCGCAAAATTCATTTTAAAGAGTGTCATTATTATTGCAAACGATTGTACACATTTATTATTTTTTAATCTTTATCATTTTATGTAGAAGTTGTAATGCTACAAGAACATTTTTGCTCGCTCTTAAGGGAAAAAATTTATATCAAATTCTATACCGACATGGGAAAACAAACTTGCACCGGACAGTTTGTACAATGCAGGTATAGATTGTGCGCTGTGTGCTGTGGCCTGCATAAAACTGATACATGCGTCTGCGTACAAACACTACAAGGTAGAGGGAAGGGATCTATTGTGAGTTTGGGATTTGGGACGAATCCGGCTCTAATGTGCCGGTTCACTGTACCGGTACACTACAAAGATCCAGAACCGGTGAACCGGATCAGTGAAATGAACCGGATTTCCCATCTCTATATTGAATAGAGTTTTGTCTGTGGATGTTCATTAGCATACCTAGATGTTTGGTATCAGAGAACATACATATGACTTCATTGATAGGAATTGTAGGAGATTTGATACATATTAGCTTAAAATACCTTTCTTAAAAAGTAAAAAATGAGATTTTTAGCTGCTCCATTATAGTAATCCTATTAATAGATTATTTTGTCAACCACAGCAAACAAATTTAAGCTTCATATCCACAGTAATGCTGGATAAAATGACGCTTGTCAGTATTTTGTCATCAGTAATACAAAGTCCTTTGGGATGTTTATCATAAAGCAACAAACCACAACTAATTTCTTCTAAAATGAACGCAAATGGCTCATAATGATATTAATAATTAATTTAAAATATCGTAACTCTATATTATGTCTGATTATACATTGGCTTTTATATGAAATTCTTTATTTTACAGATAAACTGATCACATTTTTAGCACTAACTTTTGACTAAAAAGTTGTATACCACACATCAAAGGAACATGAAAAATTAAACCTAAATTATGATTTCAATCCCGGTAAATTTTATGTGAAGTCACTACTGAAGATGCGGACAGTGCAGAGTGGCAAACCATTGGGATGTGACTAGTACCACATTACAGGACATGTTAAAGGATCATTATTTGAGGAACGATTCTATTTATAGTAGTCGTAGTATCAACAATAGAAATCGGAATCAATTTATATGCAGGCATATAAGTTCTGTTAATGAGACATCCCCCACAGAGACCAGCTAAGAACAACAAGAAAATGCCTAAATTTTTCAGCAAAGGCTAGGAAAACTCGCATTAATTCTGTGACTGACATACATACTTCTGTGACTAGTTGCATAAGCAGAACCTGAAAACCATAGTATATTAAAAATTGAAGCCTTGATACATAATTATATACCTACGTAATGATTAATAGATATAAATTATTAAAAATAATATATTGTTTTATTAGATAAATATAGGTGTGCAGATATCTACAAAGTATAAATCGCCACCTTAATGCAGAACTAGTTTATGACCATTTTTATCAAAAATCGGTTTTCTATTGTAACTGAATTATTAAAATATTCACATGCAGAAGTCATCTAAGTGTAAGACAAACTGCACAGATCATTGACCGCAAAAAAAACACTGAAAATATGTATACACAATAATAATTGTCTTAAACTTCACTTACGTAACTTCTACATGATATGAACAATACTTTAATAATTTAGATAGAACAGAAACCGATTTTTGATAAAAATGGGCATAGGCTAGTTCTGCGTTAAGGTGACGAAATATTTGAAATTTGGCGCCAGACGACGATATATATATATGCATACATATTAGTACCGGAAACAATCACTTGAGGGCGCTCATAGTTTTCAAATAAATACTTTAGCGCCAATTTTCAAATTACAATAAAGAGAGAGATGCTTATATTAGTTCAGGAATCTCTCAGAAGGAGCATTGTCGTTGCAAATTGTATTGGAGTTGCCTATCTATATGTATATATTTTAATTTATCTAGGGCTGGCTCACATATCGAGTAACGACTGGGGCCGCGCATCGTTCGACGTCGCTCGTTTCCCGCGACCGGTGCTCTTGTCGGACAGTCCCGGTGAAAATGCTGACCCCCACAAAATCTGCACGCGCTCGGCGGTACCGCCCGTTGCGGTTGTCCCTCTCGTCGAGGTGCTCGTGGGGCTGCCGGCTGTGCAAGCCCTCGTCCTACAGGTTGTCTCTCGCGTATGTCGTGTTTTACTAGAGTCATAATGCGCGTTAACTCGCGAGTAGACCTGAATTCGCGCAACCTCGCGTAAGCACGCAATTCCCAATGGATCAATTCCACTATTAGGGCTAAGCGTTCCTCCTCCGTGGCCTCCGGTTCCAGTCGTTGGAACATTGCTACTTTATTTCCTATAAAGACTGCCACACTTTTCCGGGGGTCCTGCGGTTCTCCGTATAATTGTTTTTTTAAGTGCGCTCGGACACTAGACGAGTCATACTGCTGCAGAAGACGAAACCGAAACACGGCCCAGTCGACGTTACCTGATATCGCCTCACTTTTGTACCACTGATACGCATTCCCTACCAACGTCGTTCTAATTAGCCGGTCTAGTAATTGCGGCGGTACACGATATCTGTCTATATATTATTGTTATTTATGTAAAATTACAATGAACTGTTACCCAAATTTGCTCTTATATTAACAAGGACTGTATCATCGTGCTACTGGCAGCTTTCTTCAGGAACAAAATTATGGCAATTATTTGCTCTATAAAACCAAACTGTTCATTAAACAACGCAATTCGATAGTTATAAAATAATTCGCTTCTTTTAAAGTTCCATTTTGCTAGTTGGGAGTGCCTCTTGATTATTTTTGCTGTTTTCTTTTACTTGCAGATCATGATTTGAGATCTGAGTAGCTGATTGGTTGCTTTTTGGCTTATTATTAGGATTATTTTATATATTCTCGTATTCATTTCATGGAAGTTGGAAATACAATTTTTTTAATATTTACAAAAATGCCAATATTCAGATATTTGAAAAGTATAAAATAATGTTCATATTTGCAATTGCTTCTTTCTGGATTAGACTCATATACTATGTCGTGTTGTAGAGGAGGGGGTACCACGTCGATATATCGGGTATCGATACTTTCGAGGTTCCCGGCTCTCGGCAGTTCCGACTCAGTTACGATCCACGGTAGTTATAGGCACTTTTGCTTCATGAATCGATTCAGTTAAATCGTTTGGTAATATTATTAAAGCATTTATTGTTGTCGACACGTATATTATTTTTTTTATGTCTATATGTCTTCGTCACCATTGGAGCGTTTACATCTCCTGTAACATACATAATCCACGTCTCTATTGTCTAATGCTCTCCATGCTTCAAAGTCTACAAAATTCCTGAAACTCAAAACATATTCCATTATACTTACCTTATGAAGTTGCTTTAAATGTTCTATCAAATGTTCATAGCAACTGAATTTTTCTTCTTCGAGGACACTGAATTCGTTGTATTTCATTTTTCTCTATCGTAACTTCGCCGTGAAAGTTTCTTATGTCTCTATTTCTTGTAGATATACTGGAAAACTCCTTTTCACAAATTTTACAAACCAAAGTGCAGTCTCTACAAAAGCATACATACAAAAATAAAAAAATTACTTTACTTTTTACTTTTAGATTACTTGATTATTTCTATGTTGAGAAGATTAATACACAAGTAACAATGAATAATTGTAGCAATTAAAATTGCTGTTTTAACTAATCCTTTATACTCTGTGCAATTAAACAAGAACTGTAAAAAAATTTAATCTCTAGAGATTATGTTAGGTTAGGGACGGGTACTTAACTACACGACTTTCGCGCCACAAATTCGCGCTTTGGCAGTTTTGAAATTTAAATTTGGCGGTTTAAACGCCACGTCCACCCTTCCTGATTGGAGGCCATGGGTGCGACTTTTGATGTGACACGTGTGACGTCACACCCACACTTAGGGTAAGTTCCATTTCCTAACCTGGTTGACGAACTGGTAAATAATTATTTTGGGAGCGGTTTTAGAATGATCACTGAAAGTGTGGTTATTTATAGAACGATGTTGTTAATGGTTATGCTTACAAAACAGGTTCTTATTTAAAAATAAAAAAACAACTGAGATTTCAATAACAAGCCATTTATGGCCATTTCCACCGTTTGGTTTAAGCTACGCTTACGATTTAAGGAACCTTAAAAATACAATTTGCCTTCCACCGTTTACTAAACCCGACATAAAATGTCTTAAACCTTCTTAAATATAAGCCCTCGAAATTCTAGGCTTATCTCTTTTAACGATACTTAAAGGTTCTACATAACCTAATTCAATAATTTGGTTTTATTATTTCCACTTCAAAATAAACAAACAAAAATTAACTATGATGAATATGATATATTTAATAATGATTTAGATATATTAGAAATAATAGAGTATGGGTTTCCTCGAAAAGTGTACGAGAGAAGTGATCACTTTTTTAGAAGATACCGGCTGTATAAAGAAACAGATGCACATTTTGACCTTAAGATCTTGAATTTCCAAGTAATATGTAAGCTCTTAAAAGAATCAGTGATCAATTACAAAAAAAAATACATTTATTTTTAATCTTTAGTATGTAATAATTCTGTATCGCCAATAAAACGGACTCTTATTTATTTCCAAAAAACTTTTTTAATGATTCTGCTGTACTGTGAATATTATTTGGCGACAGTGAATTCTCCACCGTACTTTTATAATTTGCTATTATGTTAATTAGTAATACTTATTCTTCATTGCTAAAATTTACCAATCGTGGTTTTTTTTTGGGAATTATTTCCATTATAAATACTACCAATTCGAAAACAGAACTTAGCAGAACGACATAAAGTCAGAACCACAAAACATATAATACAGTCAGAACAGTGAGAGTGAAGATTGAAGTGTCACACTTTTGAGGTTAAGAAATAGTCATGAAGCTAACCACTTGTGCAAAACACCGAAAAATTATGAATATTGGCTTTTTAGGTAGACTTTACAAATGAAACTTAATAATTGTGCGGTGGAAACGTTACTGTTTTAAACTAGGCCTAAAATTTTAACCGCCCTTAGTTAACTACACTTAAAAGGCAATGCGGTGGAAATGTCCATAACTGATATTTGTGGAACGCACGACCGTAACCAATACTGGAAACGGAACACGCCTTTAATTCGGATACGGTTACCAAGAAAGAAATATGGACTATCCATCTATAGTTTTCATCAGTGTCTATTGTCTATGGCTATATACCTGATGTATCATGAGTCAGTAAATGATTAATTCAATTAACAAATATAAATTCTTACTTTAATTAATTAAAAGTGTTTCAGTAAAAAAATAATAATAACACACGGTCTTAGTGACTTAATTAATTAAAATCTTATATGTTTTTAAATTCGACTTTTGTTTCTTTAGTACTTCCTATTTCCTTTTCAGCATATTGTACAGTTAACGCCAGAGTGCGCTAGTTGTTAGCGAGTTTGTCAGCGTGTATGTGTGTAAAATGGCTACGAATAATTATTTCGGTTTTACTCACGGTGGAACGCAATATAGGTAAGTTAAATAGTATTTATATTTAACAGAAAAAAAACTGCTGTAAAACGAAGTTATTTTTGTACTATTTTCTCTAATAGCTTTCGGAAGGAAATGATTTAAGTTATTGTCATAACCGGCGTCCTTGAGTAAATGGCGCCGGCATTTTGTGCGATCAATAACTTCACCGTCGTCCATTTAGGCGGGTGTATCAGCTTTATAATCAAATTTTTCTAATTGCTGTATATTATTCCATTTTTGTGTTCATTTTTAACTTGATGTTGCGCTAATTCTGTTTTACTGGTAAAGTTTTCCAAAATTTAAGTATTTTATTTTAGTGCAACAGCTACCGGAGCGGCATATCAAGCCGGCCAAGCTGGGTATGCTGTAGCAACTCCAGCCACAGCAGCAGCCGCAGCTACTTACGGAACTCAAAGGGCAGCAGGATACGATACAGCGTATCAGGCTGCTGCTGCCTCTCAAGGAACTTATGCCACAGTTGGTACCGGTGCAACGCCGGCTTACGAATACGGTTACGGTACGTTTTTATTGTTATTTTTATTAGTGCCGTTCATTTTGATTTGCTTTTTAGGACAAACAGCCGCTGCTGGGTATACAGGAGGTTACGATCAAGCAGCAGCCGCAGCTAAGCCAGCTACTTATGCGACAACGTATACTCAAAGAACTGGTCAGCAGCAAGCACAAGCAGCGGTAAGTTATTTTTAATTATTAATAGTATATAAAGAAAAATAATGTTTAAGGTCTACCTTTGAATATCCATTCATCAGCGTTTTATATTGCTAGTGAATTCATTTTAACTGTTTTCTAATTCTGCATTATTTCAAGTGACCATGAGTTTGACTCATTTGATATATTATTTTTAATAATAGGCAGTTAGGACCGGTTTATCAATGTTAGGTTGTTCTTAGATACAAATTAAATTTTAATTGTAAAGCCAGCTTTATAGAACAATGACACGCTGGTGACATTTCTCATTCCGTTTTCATTAAAAAAAGCACGCCATGTACTTGTGGGTTAAGTTGTGTCTGCTACACATTATTAATTGGTACATTTTGTGGTATTTATTGACGGCCACAATAAAATTTCAAATATTTAAATTTGTCCAGATATATATTTCGATATTTTTGTGAACAAACTTCTGTATGAAATACTTGAAATACTTAGCAATTTTATACTGAATTTATAAAAGGCAAAGAGAGTACATTTTTAATATTACTTTTGTGTGATATATCATTTTTAATTGTTATTTTTCTTTCTGCCCAATTGATTTCTAGTTTTAATAACTACCGTAGATAATTAGCACCAGGGTTAATACAGACCTTTTTTATGTATACAACTAAAGTTAACCACAGCGATTAACTTGTTTCTCAAAGATAAATATAAACCAACATAACCTATATATTCCCTTCATCTTTAATATATAGTTGACAAATTCTAATTTTAGAGTGATAAACACAAAGTATAAACTAGACAGAGTTGAATCTCTAGGATCGAGTTTATATAAAAGTTTCAGTGGTCCCGGTGCATGGACTGAACTATTTTTTTTATATTTTAGCTCTTCATTTGAGAATATTTCATTTAATAGATTTTATAGATTATCAGTAAGATATAATGTTTTGTACAATACTAGGTATACGTAGGTACCTACCTAATAATAATTATAAAATATTTAATAAATTATTTTTAAACAAGAACGTATATAATATGGTACACAATATTGGTACTTATAGTATAGTATCACCTTATTTTTAATACAAATATTTAAAATAATCTTCATGTTCCTCCTGATTCCTCTAATGTTCTTCAGAATTCATTTCTTCAGTAATAAATCCCACAAGAATGATATGTAATAAGTTAATATATTAAATAAACAGACTTGTCAAAACCAAAAACAGTCACAGCAAATTCATAATTTCATAATTAAAACGTTGCTAAGTTACAAGTAGGTTGAACCTCAGTAAGTATAACCCATAAATATACACTACATTTACTTAAGTACTAGAGCAGCGCTTGTAGTGTATGGACTTATCCCTAAACAATTTTCATATGCTATAGTATACTTGTATTGGCAATTTTCAACTACTATCGCAGGCCCAACATGGTTTCAGTAGAAAGAGTTTCCACAGAGACTGCTACAACTGCACTAATCCAACTGATAAATAAAAAAAATTGATAACAAAGAGTATGTTATGGAAATATTCTTTGATCTTTCCTCTGCTTTTGACAGCCTATATATTCCTTTTGTTGGTGTTAAATTGGAAAAACTTGCTATCAACAGTTGAATAACTTCTTTTCTAACTGGCCGAACCCTGCGAGTAAAGGTTAGTCGTGTGTATTCAGATGAACAAAAGCTTACCATCGGCACTCCACAGGGTAGTGTACTGGGTCCACTTATTTTTTTGCTGTATGTGAATGTTCTGTCGGAACATATTAGTTGTGGTCAGGTGTTATGTACGCGGATAACACATCCATTATAGTGTGGAGTAAATCCATGAGCGAGCTGATACATTAGGCCAATTTGGCCATTGATGAGTTTAGTACATGGTGTAATAGAAACCGTCTTATTGTCAATTATGATAAAACAGTATGCACGTTTTTTAATACTGCTCAGAAAAAAGTAAATTATGAAGATGTCAATTTAACTATTAATAATCATAAATAATTGATGATTCAGAGTAAAATTAAATATTTAGGCACTCGGCTGGATGTGAACTTAAACTGGGCATCTCATATTGACTATATGTATGTTAAAAAATAGCCTAGACCCGATTTTGCTTGTAAATGTTTATTATGCACTTTTTTACTCAAAGATGGCCTATAATATTATTGTTTGGGGTCAATGTTCGTCTGTAGAGCGAATTTTTGTTTTACAAAAAAGAATTATAAGAACTATTTTTAATATGAGACCCATGGAATCATGTAGAACAGTCTTTAAAAATAAAAAAAATTTGACAGTATGTTCCACATACTTATACAAATTACTTGTCTATACACTCCATTAAGAACACTTCATCATCATACCAATAAACATACACACTTAACTCGTGGTAGGAATAATATTTACATTGATAAATATAATTTGAGTTTTTACACCAAGTCGTCTGTGCTGGTAGTCAATTGTATAATAAATTACCTATTAAACTTAGAAATATCTCCTTAAGGACGTTCAAGACATCTCTGAGAGATTTTTTATGTAGTCATAGCTTTTATTCCCTAAATGAATATCATATGCTTTGATTTTACTTTGTTATTGTTTTGTATCGTATTTATATTGTGTTTTTATACTTTTAGCATATCTGGTTACTACCTATTTTGACCTTTTTTGACTTATTCTATCCAACTGTAATTATTCGCAGAAAGAATGAATAAATTTATTATTATTATAATCAAGATACCGCTCTATCTAGTTTATACTTTGTGGTGATATATTTCGTCGCTATCAAATTGAAACGGACTACAGCACCAAGTACTATTGGTTGAGAATACTGTCGCTGGCGACAGTTGTTGCATTCTGAAGCCGGTTTTAGTTAAATCATTTTATTGAGTTCTGGTTGTACCGTAACTTCAGTTAAAAGGTCTGTTAATATAACAGGCTTGCAACTGGTTGTTACACACGTGGCTATTGGTTAAATTATATTGTCAGCTGTCGGTGCTGTAGTTATTCTCCTGTCAAGCATAAGAAATATATAGATATATTAATTTTGTGTATGTGTATGATTACACAACATACTTCTCATTGTATGTCCAAGGATTAGGCTAGAAGTCAAAACCGTGAGAGGATTTTCTGAAGACTTCAACCATATTTGTTACAATTATACAACACCAAGTACAGTAGAATCAAATGGGGCTTCAAATGCACTGACAAAGAATTTATAAAAAAAAATTGTTATAAAAGTTAAAAAAAACTAGATGGCATTACACATAACTAGCGCCCTCTGTGATACTTAACAAAACTACTTCTTAATAATGTTCAGATAGACTATCTATAACCACAGTCTATTACAGTCCGCCGTCTTCACGTTGGCTCCTTTGATGTCGAGGTCCCAGATTTCGTTTTTTTTAGACGACTGCGCATTTAGCCGCGCACATTCGCACACTCAAAGGTCACGGTGATTTGTCAAGAAATAGATTTTCTCTCACTTTGTCATGTACAAATGAATTTCATTGGTGTTCATTGCACATTTAGCTGTGATTTAGCCACAACCTGTGGAACCTTCACTCGATGAACTGTATAAACTGTGCTACAACCCCATACCAAATTCCATTAAAATCAAATCTGTTTAAGGGCCCCATACATTTCGGATATTTTATACCGATTTATTGGTTCACATAAAACCGTACTGATTAACCCGTCGCACGCTGATGCCCATACACTTGCTAGCTATTTGTTCAATGTATCAGTTGTAAAGATGGATACTAGACGAAAATTTGTTTTAGCAGTGGCGGCAGTATTAACCATAAAAGAGAAGACAGATATATTGTTGAAAATGGTATATACAGTGGTTATTTAACCCTTTCGCAACGGGGAACTTTTCATTTAATTCGGCCGCCTGTACGGGTGCCGTCAGTGTTTGCTGATTTATCCGATTCCCGTTACGAATCAATGATGTATGTACGCTGATCTAACCGCTTGCCGTTCCGAAGAGTATTTTTGTGTTTTACAAAATATTATGCTTTTATATGTTTCATGCTGAAAAAAATCTGGAACTGTATAAAACTTTTTACGTGCCATTATAATAAACAATTCAACTCATAGTAGGTACTCACTACCGCACCGCATAACAGACAAACCTAGAAAAAATATAGACTGCGTCGGACCTAAGGTCCAGAAAATGGATATTTTATGTGTTTTATGTTGGCGGTTGTGCAAATATGATGGCTGCATTGCAATCTGAAATTAACTAACTTGCTGTCATTTTAAATGTCATTAAAGAATGTGACATCAAAGTGATCAATCACAGTAAACAAATGAGCTTCACGCTACAATACAACCAACGTAAATTGGTATAAAAACCAAGTTTTAGCGATCTGGACCTTTTAGGGGAGCCATGAATTTGCGGTCGCCGGTAATATGACACTGGCACAGTCTATATTTTTTCTAGGTTTGTGGCATAACATGCTCAACTATGGCGCGAAAAAGTCACACCAATTTCTCTCTCTCTTTCTCATGATCTTTGTGGCAATAACAAACACCTGTAATTGCTGATCAACACGTTGCCCATCTCGAAGAGGTGCCTCAACCGTTGCGTCAATATCCGTTTCCCGTATGTCAAACACGACCATTTTTTGCGGATATAACAGGTGCCCGTTGCGAAAGGGTTAATCTTCCACAAGCAGGGTAAATTTCTGTACACAAATATAAATTCAAACCATAATTCTTGGTAGCCATTATTGATTAGTATATTTACATGTCTCTATTGATTTTGCCTGAAAAAACCTGGACGCTGTTTGCCATACACTTCTCAATTGATCCGTATGGATAAAATATAGCAGAGAGATTTCAGCCGTACAGATAAAAATGGACGAAGTGATCCGCACCGATAAATCGGTGTAAAATATCCGAAATGGCCCCTTAGAAGATCCAGATATATTTTGCCCAATTTCAAGGGGCTCCAGGGCCTTCAAATATTATACAGGGTGTTTCATTGGGAAATGTACATACGTTAATAGTAAATACAGGACATCTAGATCTGAAAAAACTTGTTGATGGATATAACATTGTCATTATCGAAATATAGGGAATTTTATAAATTTTGGCTATTTCTTTAATTTGTCATAAACTGCAAACCACTGTATAATCAAGTCAAATTTGTAACATAACCTTACATTGTCATACTAAAAAGTCATAATATCTATACTCGCGACAAGAATTCAGACGACTTGCGTCATACGAACAAATGAATAATTTATTATATTTTCATCAAAATATTTAAGAAACTGCAACTGATAGCAATAAAACTATATACTACACTAAAAGTTTGCATTATATATTGCACTAAATTGCAAACATTGATTATTTTTAACACGACCAAATATTGAAAATTACGTTGACAATAAAAACAAATGTGTAATGTAAGACGTCTGAATTCTTGACGTGAGTATATTACACAGAATAATAAATTTGTTAACTATTCATCAAGTGTTTCATAGAATAAAACGGAGAAATAAGTTAAAATAACTATTTTTTATTGATAACAACATTTAGCCAAATAATTGAAATTGGACCATTATTATATGTCTTATGGGGGTGGCTCGGTGTCAAGTAGGTCACACTTTATGTATAGAGTATTCTGGTATTCCATGTACATATAACTATCATATATTCTTTTTTTTTTTAATAAAATATATGAGAAAATATTGTTAACTTTATGATACGACAAAAATTAAAATTTTCTATCTACTTTGGTAATTTTATCTTAAAATTTTTATTTTGATCCCAAGAATCTATAATAACTCAATCTCAGTGGTGAATTATGACTTTTTAGGGCCTGATTCAGAAGCCCGTAAGTAGCATATTTTTTGTCGGTTGTCTAGGGATGAGGGCAAATTATAAAAAAAAATATATGCAATAGGTAATAAACAAATTTATTTATATTCTATAAGAGGCAAACCCAGAGCAAAACATTAATTGAAATTCGCTTGGAAAATTGTAAATACAGTATACTAATCAAATTATACTGTGATTGTAAATAAATAACATAACCGCAGAAATACGTCAGAGTTTTGCTTACAAAGAAAGCGCAAATTTTCTTGGCTTACAAAAATACTCAGCGACTAACAGTTAGCATTTAGTCAGCGTTTTATTCAGTCTGAATTTCTTACTCAGCGGCTGACCTCGTCTGAATACGCCCAATGTCACCGTATTTCTCGCCATAAGATGATCAAATTTGTGGTGTGAACACAGAAATCTCGAGAAATAAAACACGTAGAGCAAAAGTAATATCAAAAATAAAATTATTGTTTTGTTTATTCACTTTTACAATTAAAATTCTCTTGAAATATAATTACTTTTAAAATGCATTTATAAGATACATTATTTTGCTATTCTAACCCTACATTTTGGCAATTGTTTTCACATACTGATAAACAAAAGTGAACAATCTTATATGCAGATCTATGTAAGTTTATGTTATAACAATATTTACATCTGCAGTTGAAGTTTAAAAAATATGTATTTTAAGAGATTTTTGTACCTAAAAATTTGTTGGTTAGACCGCTTTCTGTCGTTATATATTCGTTTTACTTCGGTATCTTTGAATATTCGCAAGTTGTATAGATAACATTCCTGTTATTTGTAAAATTCTATATTATTCTGTTTATAATGTCTAATATTACACAAATTGTATTTGTAGAAAACACTATTTCAAGAATACACCGCCCTTAAGTACTTGACCAATCTTAATTTTCATTACCAGTCCTCGCTCCACTTCAAAATCATCCTCAACTAATAAATACTGCTTACCTCCCACATAGCATAATTAACTATTATTGTATACTGTTAAATCACAATCATTAGGTCTATATCTCAGTAATACAATGTCCGATGGTTTTTGCATCATAGATATTGCCGGGTTAACTGTAATTCATTTTCCTTTGTAGTAAATTGACAAATTATAACTTTAATGTCATTTTTTAGACTGCAGCAGCAAAACCAGCTCAGTACACTGGTACATACCAAGCTAACGCAACTGGATATCAAGCAACATATGCCCAACCTGCTGTTCAGACAACTATAGCTGCTCAACCCACAACACAAGCTAAGCGTAAGTACATTGTGGCTTTTATTTGCATTTATACTTATATTACAGTTTATATATGTAAATTTATTCAGTCCAGTTATTTTACAGTACTCAAGGAAAAACTGTTTTTTTGACACACTGGGACACTGTTTTTTTGTTCTATTTTTAATCAATTTCTTATATGAAATTGTAGAATTTTACTTAGTTTCAAACTGTTACAGATTTTTGACAGTTTCAAACTAGTCGTTAACTGCTGATGTACAAGTTGAAGGTGGAATTTAAAAAGAACATTTCATTAATAAAATGAATATTTATTGAATGTTAAAATTCTAATTAAAATGTCGCACAGCTTCTTCCAAACTACTGAACCCATTATAAAGAATATTTGTAAAATTTCTATATATCTTAGTCTTTGATTTAACTTCCATTCCACTGTGTCCAACTTTGTTGAAGGTGTTCTTTACCATGGTATATTAAGTCATCTAGGCTATATTAAGCCCTGTTGTAATGATTCTTCATGTGTGGCAGCACATTACACGAGTTGTGGTCACCAATTATGTGAATCAGTAATTTGACATTTCTTATAAATCATGACAAATGTAAAATATATATTCAGATGTATGTTTCTATTTACGAGCCCAGGCTCATAATAGTTCGGCCGGTAATAATTTGTAACTATATTTTTGAAGATAATATTAAACTTAAAACAACAGTGCAAAATTTAGTCAAAACTATTACAACTATATTAAAATTTATACTTTTAAGTAGCTGAAACTGAAAATTATAATTAAATTACGTAAAGAAACAAATCAGTATAACAAAAAATGTATTTCACGTGGTGGGTCATAATAGTTCGGCCGCGTATCGTAATTGCCATTAAATCGAGCTGACTAGTCAAAACAAAGCAATTATGAAATATATCAACAAGACAGATGTCAGTATTAGTTCCAAATCATTTTTAAAGAATAATGCATATGGTCTGTGGCATAATGCCTCGTGGTAAGCCTTTAGGTAAAGATTTTCGCTTGTCCATCATTAATGCCCATAAGAAGGGTATTTCGCACGCCGATTTTCAGTTTCTCATTCTGTGCCGCGTTCTACCGTTCAAGACATTATCAATTTATATAAAACTACTAATGGAGTTGATCAAAAATTAAAACCGGCCGACCATCTACATTTACAGAAGCAAATAAAATAGCTTTACGGAGAATTGTGAAAACAAATCGAAGATCTAACACTACAGAGATAACTGTTTTATGGAGAGAAAGTATAGCCAAGGACATTTCGTTGTCTACAACAAAAGGACTATTAGAAAATAGGATACAAATTTTATAACGTAAAATTTATTGTTTTTTTTTTTGTGGTAGAAACTGTTGGCATCCATTTTTTTATCAGGAAAAAGAAAAGCCGCTATTGACAACTTTACAAAAACGCAATAGACTAAAGTGGGCTCGGGAACATCAGAACTGGACTCAAAGACAGTGGTACAATATAATTTGGAGTGATGAGTCCAAATTTGATGTTTGTGTGGGCGACTTCCGTAAAAGGGTGTTACGAACATCCAGCGAAGCATTCCATAATGACTGTCTAGTAAAAAAAATAAAGTTCCCAGCATCAGTTATGGAATGGGGTTGTATGTCTGCAAAAGGAGTGGGCAAATTACACTTCATCGATGGAATTGTTAACGCCCAAAAATAAAAGGAGATATTGGTAGCACGTTTTTTACCGTCTATCGCACAATGTGCAGCCGATGACGGTGACTTTATGTTCCAACAGGATGGTGCACCTTGCCATACTGCGAAAACTGTGAAGACGTGGTTTCAAGAACATAACATTCCCGTTCTAAAATGGACGCCTTCTAGTCCAGATTTGTCTCCAATCGAGACACTAGGGCACAACATGAAGAAGCAACTTGAAAAAATCCAGCGCGTACAGTACCCAAATTAAAAGCTACTTTGCAAAATATATGGAATAAGATTCCATCAGAAGAGTGTGCACGACTTGTGGATACAATGCACAGTGGAATTAAGGCGGTTATTGCTAATAAAGGCGACGTAACGCAATATTAAATTTTGGCGAACTATTATGACCCACCACGTGAAATACATTTTTTGTTATACTGATTTGTTTCTTTACGTAATTTAATTATAATTTTCAGTTTCAGCTACTTAAAAGTATAAATTTGAATATAGTTGTAATAGTTTTGACTAAATTTTGCACCTTTGTTTTAAGTTTAACATTATCTTCAAAAATATAGTTACAAATTATTACCGGCCGAACTATTATGAGCCTGGGCTCGTATTTACATTATCGTTTTTACTTTATTAATTGAAGTATCATAAAATAATGTTGTATTGTTACATTCCATCGTGAAAGTGATTGGTATCAGTCATATATTTTAATCTTAAAATAGTAGGTAAAATATATATAATGATTTTTATAATGCAAATTAGATAAGTACTACATAGTACTTACTTACTACATAGTCAAATTCTGACGTTTGCGACTTTGACATTTGTGTTTCCAAATAGTATTAAGTCGCCACAGTACAGGACATGTACAATTCTATATTAAAATTTGACTTATTTGGCATACAAGTATTATACAGATGCGATTTAGCAGACGATGATTAAGCAAACAAATTTAATTAAATTATTAATTGTGTGCATTCATTGTGTATGTAAGTGGCTAAGGTGCTCTGTACATATTGAACAAGGGTTAAATTTTAAAAAATAACAGTTTTTTAACTGCCTTTAAAGTTTTTCAAGGGATCGAATTGATTTTTGGTTGAGATATATACTAGTTTGTCATTAAAGACATGAGACAGCTCATATTGAAAGTTATGTCATTAATATTTTTGCTGTTTGAACTAAAATTTCTTAATCGATGACAAATTTTAAACAAAAAAGGTGCTCATGTTTCATTGCCGTAAAGCAGAAAGTTTTTGAGAACAATGAAATAGAATTGTTGACTGCACTAATTTTTTCAAAAAAATAAACACCTTTTTACTGATTATTATGATTGGTTTTTAATAATTTTTAATTATTTATACAAAGATTGGTTGGAAGAAATTACTTGAAAAAACTAATTAAGTACTACAAAAATTTGGAAGAGGAAGCTTTGTTTCAACAATTATTGTAGACTATTATTTTCAGATTACTACGTCATATATTTTATGTAATCCGTATTCGATAAAAATTTAAACACTTTTTAAAAGATTAAAGCTTTTTCTTGAAAATGATATATTTTGTGGAATGGAACGAGCTCCTTTTTTTTAATTCAAAATGGTGTGAATGAAAGAAAAAAAAATTGCAAAAATATTAATAGTATAGGTACATTTATATCAAAAATAAATTTATTCCCTTGAAGACTTAAAGATATAGCAAACAAAATATGACAACTAGTAAACAATTATTAAGGTCTTTGTACTATTTTATCTGAATCTACAACCCAGTAAATTTTTGTCGCTTACACTAGGACACTGTATATTTTTAAAATATTTTATGTTTTTATTAAGAGCAGTGCTGAAACAGCAGTATGTAATTTTTTATTTTGGGAAAAATTGTTTTAAATAGATTGATTAAAAATATCATAAACTATTTATCCAAATAATAATTGTATTACCCTAATCATTTTGACATTCTCTGTCATTTTTGAATTAGTCGTTTGCCATTTCACTGAGTTGCTATATAACTATTGGCGATTCAAATGAAATTTTCCCGTGCCTCACGTAATCAGCTGATTTATGAACAAGGCAGTCAGTTAGTACGTGGATGGTCTATGTTTACTAACCAAAATCGGTATCGATAGACAGTTTATATATTTTCTCTGCCAGCACTTATTCGTTTTTCTTTTGTGATTATTTTACTGTAATTTCCTATTTTTATTTGTTGTTTGTGGTTAAGTTAGTTGATGAATAATAATGAGTCTTTGGTTGAGTTTGTGTGAAGTGTTTTCTTATTTAGAATGTACATCAGCAAGTAGAACAATTAGACAGGGTGAGGCCGATTGTGAACTCTGGACATTTAATTTTGTGTGGAATAACCAAGTCTGATGGTAAATACAACATTTTTCTGTTATAAAAAAAAAATAAGTTCTAATTATTCCAACCCATATTTAACCTTAAAATCCAAGCTTTATGTATATCAATTTTCTCAGACTGTCCAAATTTATTTTCAACTGCAACATTTCGAACACCCCTTTTAGGAAATAGATGAAACGATATTTTTCTATGCTTTAGAGTCACAGCCGTAAACACAGCAAAATGTGTTATTATTATTGGGTGCTTTTTCAGCAAACTCCATTCTCGTAAATAGTTAATACAGACAAATATGAACAACACTGGTAGAAATGGTCAATTACAGGAAATTAAACACCGCAATGAAGTTAATCAACAATAACAACAATGAACATACAACAGCCACTGAACAGACATAACTGACTGCCTTGTGTATTGGTTCATCAATCGGCCGCAAGATAGCGTACGGTTAACATGAACCGCCAATTACCTTCACCCTTATACAATTACTATAGTTTTTATTTAGTTTTGTAGCATGGATAATTTGAACTAACAATTAGTTCAAATTGTTGTTATATAATTACTGATAGTGATGCTACATGAGAATAACGATAGTTTAGTTTATCGTATCTTTCAGAAAAACTACAGATAAATATCCTTATTCAAAATAAAAATTGTTACTACTTTATTCGACGGCTCAAATATTAGCTTCTTTTAATATCATCCGCAAAGTTAGCAGTTGTCAGGAGCATGTTGTATCATTTGTTAGTGTTTTACAGTATTTTACCACAATAACCTCAATTTGAAATTATGAATGATTGGTTTGATGTTCTAGCAGATTTCTGGGCAAAGCGTCATGTAACAATGATTAAATAAAAACACTTTACATGTGACCTATTAATGTCAACCAACTTATTTTAATAACTTTATTCATTTGCATTGTTTAATTTTCTAGGATTACATGTGAACTTATCTTTTGCACTAGTTTAGATTGTTTGTACTATATTTAAACTGCTCAATTCCTAATTGCATAGGTCAACTTTTACTCTAAAAAATAACAATTTCTACATAGATCAGAAATGCTTAGTTACTGATAGTATAAAATGTTTAAATGAATAAATTCAAAATTTCTGAACTAAGGTCAATCAAATGTTTTATATAAGCATTTCACTTTTTGTTAAGGAATGATTATAAACTAGAAATGTTTAAAGATGAATAAAACTACCCTCAGACAAGAAAATTTTTATTTCAGTCCAAAAAATTAATATGTGGACAAAAATTATTCAAATTCAGCTAAAGTTTGCTGTCAAATCAGGACACCCTGAATACTATTATTCAAATATACCTTCTATCTCTTCATCTATCACTGTAAACTCTATTTAATATTTTAGCCCTGAAAAATTACTTACAGTCAATCTATCTGTAACTTTCCATATAATCTGTTAAACATGAATTTGAGAATTTATAACTAACACTAATCATGAAATAGAATTCATATCTGTTCGTCCACACCACTGAAGTTATATTATTAATCTACCTGGTCATCAAACTAATCTTCATTTCCATTCCTCACAATTGTTGTTTGTCTTTAGAAGCTAATTCAACAACAACATATTCAGGATACGACGCTGCACTCTATTCTGCTGCAACTATGTATGTCGCCCAACAATCTGGTGGTGCGGCCCAGCAGAAGACTGGAGGCTGGCAAGGGTATAAAAAGGGAGGTCTTGGTGCCAAAAACATGAGAGCTAAGGCACCTCCTAAACCACAACAACTGCATTATTGTGATGTTTGCAAAATTAGGTAAGAACAGTATTAATGTTGCCGATAATATTGGTTAAATATATATTTCATTTTAGCTGTGCTGGTCCTCAAACTTATCGTGAACATTTAGAAGGTCAAAAACACAAAAAACGTGAAGCTGCAACCAAAATGGCTGCATCGGTTGCAGTTACAAGTCAAAATAGAGCAGGAAATTCACTCAGGTGTCAGTTATGTGATGTAACTTGCACTGGTAAGTTATAAACTGTATGATTGGAGAAGTTGCATGAATTTTAAATCGGTTAGGTTAGGTCAGGTCATATCAATGTAACAGCTGGCTGTTAAATAAATTACAGTTTGATTAAATTTCCACCTTATGCCAATCATACCATGTAATTGATTTTAAATAACGAAAAATTTACAAGAGACCTTTTTTGTTTAGAATGAATCAGGATATATAAATAAATAATTTTTAAATGGTAAGGGAGCAATAAGAAAAAAGTTATGTAAGAAACAAGTTGTCGGGGTGGCTTTTTCTACCATAGGAGAAAAGCAACAAATTGTTTACTGAGTCTACTCAATAGCAGAAAACTGCACTGCACTTATAGTCAGCGGCCGAAATTGTAGAGAGTGACTAATTGCTAGTTTGTAGACTAGTGCGGCAAAGTGCGTGGAGAGCAACATGTCATAGGCGTACTAAATTTGAACGCGATCAGATATAAAAAATATACAAAAATGACAAAAATAATTGCATTACATAACATCCATTATTTTTAGAGTAGAAACAGTGATATAACAGTTTTTACCAATTTCGAGGCGTTAGATAATAAAAATAATAAGAATTATTTCAAAATTTAAAGTTTTTATCTTGTATTATCAATTACCCAAGGTCGAAAATAATAGAGTGACTAATTCACAACACAGATGAGTACGGAAGATATGGGTAGTATGATTACCTAAGCGTGTCACTTGAGAAAAGTTAAAGCACACAAAATTATCAAAAATAAGTTGACGTCGGCTGAACCTAGCACATTAACAATTTACTTTAAATGTGCCACCTGTGTCATCCTCTACAAATTAGAATGCCATCCTTTTGGACGGTGATTTCCCACTACCACCCACTTGCACCTACTTGATGCGCACTCCGCGGATATCACACTTAAGCCTTGTCCTCACGGACGTGAAATTCACGCATCTTTGCAAGAATTCTGCAACTTCTGTTTTAATTATTTATGGCGGTGAAATCTCAACTTTTGACAAATTTTGCGAAACAGTAAAATACTGCAAATATTATTGCTACTTTAATTATTATGTGGTTGTAATAAATTTGTTTTGAGCTTCTGTCAATCTACCGTGGCAGTTTTATGATGAAAATGTTAGAGTTGACAAAATTTGTTACAAGTAGAGATTTTCCCACCATTAAATAAATGGCGCAAATATTTGCAAATTCCGCATTCAAAAGAACAAAAGGCTTTAGAATACATACACACTATTCACTACTGGTTACTAGTATTTTGACTATAACGGTAACATATTAACACTTATTATATTGTACCGCTTTCCGTATGACCTTCATGCATCCATGTTTCATCAAAATTTGATATATTCTTCGATCCAGATTCTGATCTTTTAATATTTATTCACCATATCACTATTTTGTCTTTTTCTATCAGTATACTCTTCAATTTCATTTATACGGAAATTCACCTACTATAATTCATATATCACGTCTATGAATTATAGCATCTTCTAAGATATAGCAATCCAAATTTTTTTTTGTCGAAATCTGATTTTAAAAATACCAGCTTCCTTAAGCAAGTTTCCATTATTTTCCGTTTTGCAGTTGTACCTACTTCTTTACCACAGTTTTATTTGCACTATACATACTATTATGCTACTCACATACATTTTTGTTAATAAAATACATATTTCAACATCAAGTACAATCATATTTTGACCTCGCGCTCTAAACTCTTTATACATGTCACTAATAAAATTAATTACATTCATAATTAAATTAGCGAAAAGATATACCTGAAATTTTGCCCGCCCGAACGATATATCAGATCATGATAGCGCTGGAAACGGAACAGGTGGATCTGTCAATTCGTCTCAGCCAATAAGAAGCTGCGGCGCATGCGTACTTACTGCAGCAGAAGCTGTGTAGTCAGATATGCTCAGAGATATGCGGCACACGATTTTATAGGAAAAATATACAGGCTGCATGTATGTTTCTTTATGTCGACTGCTATAAATTGTGAGCAGATTGATGAGTGACTCTCTAGATTTTCGGCCACTGGCTGTAGATATATCCTGTCCAAAATTTGTATAAAAAAGTATGTATAAGGTAACTACGTGAAAATGTTAAGATTCAGCTATAATTTTGTTGTCCTGAGATCAAAAAACTGAATCTTGAATTTTTTGTCAAATTTTTCACAAATTTATATATTTTTTTATGAAATAAAATGTTGAAATTTGCCAGTGATGTTTCTTTTTTTTTGTATGGTAGGTTGACACATTTTATAAGGGACTTTTTTTGCATTATTATATTTATTTTAACTTTACTTTTTTTAACTTCATTTTTATAATAAAAATATTTAAATAAATCTAGAAGAAAACCTTTACAAAACACCAAAAAAAAAAATATAGGTACTTCATGTGAACGTTAATTATTGTTCAAAGTAAAGGAATATTTTAGATTATACAAATATTGTAATACTTTGTTAGAAGGCGTTTCAATATCTATTCTTAATTTAATTTTTGTCACTTTGATATTTCAGAAAAAAATTAAAAAGTACTTTTCTGGCACCCTCTTTAAGGGGTTGTATCTTCACAGGAAATGTTTTTAAATGAATCACCCCCTCAATTTTTTCACACTTATTTATTATTTATTTTTCAGGAAATGATGCATATGCTGCTCACATTCGTGGGGCTAAGCACCAGAAGGTGGTACTTCTTCATACGAAACTAGGTAAACCTATCCCTCCCCAGGAACCCGAAGTTATTGGTGGAGCCCGTAAGTCCGTTTCCTCCACTCCAAAAATTAACTTTGTCCAATCAGGAGGTCTGGGCATTCCCGCAGGTAATGGAGATACAGCCAAGGAGGAAGAGGAAGAAACGCCAGAGCCGGACATTCAGCCTGTCGGTCAAGACTACATTGAAGAAATCAAGAGCGATGATGGAAAGGTATTCCCTTCAATGTTGATTCACATAGAGGCTTTCTCTCTTTACATATCATAGAGTTTTGTGGTTATTTATTATTTTGGGAAATTTGTATATAGTTTTTTTCTGAGAAGTAACAGTTACAATTTTTCAAAAAATTATGTGAAAATGAAAATTATTAACTGGTTACTTTAACTAAAAACAAAATTATATTTATAAAATTTTGTTTTTTTCTTAAATGAAAAGACGCTGATCAAATATAAACTACAACTAAAATATTAATATATGCACTTCAAAGTTATAAAAGATCGGTACTAATAATTTCTTATTTATAGCATAAAAAAAAAGTTTTACATGATTTATGAAATGAGATCTTAACTATTTTGAAGTAATTTGATCCAACCTTTAGACTAATATTTTTTTTTACAATATGATGGAAGCAATTATTTGTTAATAAGGGTGGATCAATCTATTAGAATATTTTTTGGTGATGTGGTTATAATTGGGGGATAGCTTGTGGACATTCAGTATAATCAGAATGAAAAGGATTACCAATATTGATATAGAATATAGATCATGTTTTTATAACTTTTCCACTTAGAATGAGCCATGGAATTTGCTGATGTGTTTAAAGAGACAGGTCCTTATATCTACAGTTTCATTTGTAAAGTACTTATCATATTGGAGGATTTTTATTAATAGATTTCTGCAGAATTTTACTTCACCAATAGTTTTTGTTTATAAAATAATATTAATGCTATTATTTTGGTTTTTATTTATTTTTTAATAGGCAATTTGCATGAAATTTTTAAATGCTTAAAAATATTGTTATTTTATTATATATTAAGTACTTAACAAGAATATCTTGCTAATTCTGTAAAATTGTTCTTATATTTTTCATAATTAATTATTTTATATAGCAATTTATTCAAATATAGTCACGGGTTCGAAAACAACATTCTGATTGGTCCACGTCACAGTATATGACATGGTGACACATGTCAAATTGTCAAATCGACGTAGTTGTGATGTTTGTGTGGTGTCCAGCATTGATTATAACATAAGTTTTGGATTGCCGAAGTGGATTGAACCGATAAAACACAAATTTTAAAGTATATATTGTATGGTACCAAAGTGCAAAAACACTTCGGTAACCACCCGGAAAAATATTCTTCTCAGTTCCTAAACATGAGAAAATGCGTAAGAAATGGTTCATTTCAATGAATAGAGACGAAAAGAGAATGCAACATTATCGAACACAACGGCGTTATATTGTTGCAGGATCATTTCACCGTGTCATTTTTCACTTTATTCAGAGATTATAAAGATGATGTGTGTTTTAAAATTAATAGTTGGAAGAAGATATGGAGAATGGCAGCACAAATTAAATGGGAATGTACAAAGACTACAACTAAAAAAGTGTTATACCTCGGTTATACCCCATAATTTTAACTGTCACGGGAAAATGGTACCTGAGCAACAATGCAAAACGCAGACGCGTCTTGAAATTATTCACCATATAATTTGGAATTTCTTCCAAAACGAAAACATTGACAATGAGTCAATTTTGAGCAGGTTATCTAGTTGTCCTTTGACAAATCAACTCTCTGTTGCCATTATTTACTATAATGGGGAAGTTGCATGAATTTTATATTGGTTTGAAATGTATTACAAGGTAAACTTTCAAACATATTGAAAGGTCAGAACATATGTCTGGCGGCAATAATCACATAATAATTAAAATATTAACATTAATAAATTGCCATTGAATGTAAACAAAATCACGTGATCGAAAACACTGTTATTATTGGTGTGACGTCAACGGCCGGAGTAACGCGGCCATCTTGCTTATGTTTCCGTAGAGATACTCACGGTGATCGTGACGTAAATAGGCATTGGTTTATGAGTTTTTTAGTGACATTACTGACATTTCTTTTGAACAAGTCATAGAAATGTCAATACTGTGTAAGGTAGTGACATGACTGAGGCTCTTTGAAAAAAAAAACTATAAAATAAATAAGGCGAACAGCCCTATAATTTGTTTTGTAAGGAGGATGTAAACATGTAAAGCAAAAGTAATAGATATCAAAAATAAAATTCTTTATGTTAGATCTGTTTATTCATTGTTACTATTCAAATTTTCGTAACATAAAACAATAAATTTTAAAAAGCCTTTGTAAGACACATTATTTTGCTGTTAACAATTATTTTCACATATTTGTAAATAAACGGAAACAATTTTGTATGTAGTATTAGGTTTATATTTTAACAATATTTACAAATACAGTTAAATTTAAGAAAATACATGTTTCTAAAGATTTCTGTACCTAAACAATTTTTGAGCGACCGCGTCCATTATTTATTCGTACTGATTTTCAATTAACCTTACATTAAAATGGTCTTCAGAAACATACAACGTTGAAATGATAGACTTTTACGCTTTTTCCTTCGTCGTGATTCATTGCCATACACCACATTTTTCTAGTTTTTCAATTTTTGGCACGGAGAAATATTTTTATTAGCCGCTGTACGAAAGTATTTGTAATTGCACAATGCAATATTTCTTCCATTTTCCGGTGATAATACACTTTCTGTGCTCATTCTACGAGTCTATTTTGCAAATTTTTCAACACCAGTGTCTGTTTAACACAATAACACTTAATAAATATCACATGTTATGTGATAAATATTACAAACGCCAAACTAACTCTTCTACCTAACCTAAATGTATGTACTGTACTGCGACTGCGTTGTTTTGCTTTACAGGTGACGCCACTGCGGCTGGTGACGTCCACAGATATTTAATATGGTGGCCTCCGCTTTTCTGGAGGTCAGACCAAAACTTTAAAAGCTGTTTTTGAGTATATTTTTTCATCAAATTGTCTAGGACAAACGGCATTTCGATTAAAATAATACATTCTTTCATTTCCATGTATTTGAAAAAATCATGCAATTTCCCCATTATATGGATATGATACAAAATTCACAGAAACAAAACAAATAATAATGTGACTTTGACAGTTAGATTTTGACATATATGTCATGCATATAAAACAACATGACATGATCATATACTGTGAAGTCACATAACAGCCATTTGTATTTCTTGGTTTTTTGTGTTTGTGAAAGACGTAATGAATATATTAATTTATTACCGCTTTATTTTTGCAGATAATGACATAAAACTAACACAGTACACATAAAATGAACTAAATAATATTTTGATAACACAATAAAATAATATGCAAATTGCCTATTGTTCAATGTAGATATTTCAAATGATAGACAAAATTTTTCTAATGATTATAAATATTTTCTGTGTGATAATGACTTGGTGGCACTGTATATATGTTTAAATTATAACAAGCACAACTGTATAAAAATTTTTTTACTTGTTTTAATTGAATATGAATATTTCAAATTGGGTATATAGAAAATATCTACTCAAAATTTGATTTTCTTGAAAATGTTGAAAGGTTAAAAACAATTTCTAAACATTTTTAATATCTATAGCCATGTTCAGTTGAATATATCTGCATAATACTGAATTACATTCTGACAAAAATAAATTTAAATTAAAAGGAATGAAAATATGAAATAGAATACATTTTGTTGAATTTATTTAAATCTTATTTATTCCATTTCTAATATTCTGTTTATGAAAATATTAATGTTGAAATTTGTTAGAAGTATCTTGGTACCGTCTTCATAGTTTTTTATTTGAATTATTAATAGCGGTTAAGCGAAACTCGCAAAACAAAAAATTATGAATTGTCACTATTGTACTATTTTCATTATTATGCAGTTTGTATTGAGGTTCTGACAATCTACCATTAGTCAGTGAGAATTTTATGATGAAAATGATACAGCTGGCAAAATTCACTAAGGCCTGTTTGTAGCTTTATAATATTTTGTATATAATATACTGTACAGTTTTCTGATGATATTTAGTTTACCTGTTTGCAATGATGTACAAAATATTCCATATGAGCATGCACATTTATGTCATTTTGTATTCATGTGCTTAAAATTTCACAAGTTCATTGGTTGGAACATATCTACGGTATAAATAGAACATATTGTCACAGGTTTCCTACCCCCACTTTTTCTTTTACCAGAAAAACAAACAGTTAATTATTACTGATATATCTGTATACTCTGTACACTACCGAATACTAATTACAACTCAACTAAACATTATTTAATTAATCACTATCTAAATCGCTCTGAATTCTAATTGATCTCTCCGATATTTCCAACAAATCAAGACTGACTGACTCGGTCGTTTATTCTTCCTTTATAGACCAAACGAATATTCCAGGTATTTTCTAGCATCTCTAGATCCATTTCTCAAACGATTCTCGTCGATTCTCAATATTCCAGTCGCGTCTCGATCCACGGCATTATTTTGTTTGTTACCAGCATCGCGTAGGGGCGATCGGGGCAATCTAGCGTTTTGCGATACCACAGTCGTGGAATTGGGTGTGAGCGGGGCAAATTCTGTGATATTTTACATTTTCTGTATAAAATATGTACAGTTTTTTGATATCCACTTTTTTGTTTGCAACACGACACAATTTGACTTCTTTGAAATTATGTTACAGAAAATTGTAAAGCTACAAATGCGCCCTGAAAGTTAAGACTTTCCCACGACTAAATAATTTGCACAAATATCTGCAAATTTTGCGTCCTTGAGAACAAGGACCTCATATACTTGTTTAAATATCTTCAGTATGTTTTTATACTCTATTTTTAAACTAAGACGATTAAATGAAGTCATATACACAACGAAAAGTAACTAGAAAATATAATTTAGATCAATTGGAGGTAAATTTGAAAAAAATACACAAATAGCAGTAGAATTTGTTGCTAAGTTATGAAAATAAACTTATTTTATTTGCTTTTGGATTAACAAGGTTAAGAATAAACAGAAAATAATTATATATAAATAATATTATAAAATATTTAGTTACGAATATAAAAATAATTAGATAAATAGATAATTAACATTTGATTCCATTAAAACAAGTAAAAATTTGCAAACAGATTGGTAAAGAATGAATAAATCACCAAT
The DNA here is from genome assembly GCA_025584915.1 of Monochamus saltuarius. Taxonomy (NCBI): domain Eukaryota; kingdom Metazoa; phylum Arthropoda; class Insecta; order Coleoptera; family Cerambycidae; genus Monochamus; species Monochamus saltuarius. Next base: position 34,038,683 of record CM046726.1, read on the forward strand.
CTATTTATAGGTTATTAGTTTTAATTGTAAGTTGTGCGAGTGTCGTTTTAACGACCCAAATGCTAAAGAAATGCACATGAAGGGCAGAAGACATAGATTACAGTACAAGAAGAAAGTGAATCCAGATCTTGTAGTAGATGTGAAGCCTTCTCTTCGCCAAAGAAAAATACAAGAAGAAAAAATGCGTCGAGCTGTGAGTACAATATATATATTTTTTAATTAAAACACTAAACTATGGTCTGTATACGACAATTGTTCCTTTTGTAAAAAAAAAATTGTTTTGCAAAATTTTAAGGTTGTCGTAGATCAATACAGAATATCTTCACCCCAAATGACTTAAAGGTGATAGAATTTTGGGTTTTGATTATTCTGACATTAGTTTGATAAATATTTTATTATATGGCATATGCAGTTACAGTATTTAACAAAACTGAACACTTTAGGCTTTAAGAGAAGAATTCTGGGCACGCAGACATTATAACATGCCAGAAGATGAAGAGGGCATGTATTGGGAGGACAGAAGACGATATGAAGAAGAGTATATGGAAATGGCCAGACGTGGAAATATGGGACCCTATTTAAGAGGAAGGCCATTTCCCGGAGGAGCACCCCCTGTAAGTTACAAAATTTATACATCCTTTAAGTTATGTACAGTATGTATTCTTTTAGTATTTCCAAGGTGGGATGCCTCGAAGAACAGAATCTAGTGATGATCGCCATGTCATGGCTCGTCATTCTGAGATATATCCCAAAGAAGAGGAATTACAGGCTATTCAACGTATTGTGTCACACACTGAACGTGCTCTTAAAAGTGTTTCTGATCAATTGGCAGAAGCCAAACCTAAAGAAGGACAAACTGCTGCAGCAGGGCAAACATCTGTTAAAACTGACTCTGGCACTGCTGCTAAGACTGATGCTGAAAAAGCAAGTGATCAGCAAAAGGAAGACGGAAGGGACAACCAATTGTAAGTTTTAACTTTTGATTAAGGAGTAACTGCAAAAAATCCCATTTTTCGCCCGTTTTTGCGTAGTGAGTAGCAAGAACGGGGAAGGTCGTCCAGAAGTCTCGGTGGGCTTAAATTGATCGTCATGAAAAATCCAGGTGAGCATAATTAGATTTTTCCAATATTTGTCCGACTTACCTCTACTTAAGGGGTAAACACCTAAAACAAGAAACGTGAGAAAATGGTCGATCAATTCTTGGTAAAAATTGGCGGGAACTTGAATGGCAAGGAAGAGATCAGTGATGTTCTTCCAAAAATGCTCAAGATGAAAAACACCCCCCGTGTGGGGGTAAATCACCCCTATTGCCAAAAACCGGCGGCAAATGATGTTCCCTCCATGAATTGCCTTTTTTGTGCCACTCCAAATGATATGAAATACATGCCCCCACAATTCGTTCTTCTGTCGGATTCTGATCCATTACCCCTACTGAAGGGGTGGAAACCCCTAAAACAAGAAAACGGAAAAAATGGTTACCAAAATCTGGGTAAAAATTGGCTGAATTCCACATGGCAAGGGTAACATCAAGAATGCCCTCCTAAAAATGCAAGGTGAAAAACACCCCCCCCCCCGCGTGGGGGTAAAACTACCCCTATTGCCGATAGCAGATGGAGAATGATATCCACTTCATGAAGTACTTTGTTTCCCCCACTACCCGACAAATGATACAAAAGACGGGCCCCATAATTCGATCTTTTACGAAATTCTGACCAGTTTTCCACCCCTTAAGTAGGGGTAAGTCGGGCAAATATTGGAAAAATCAAATTATGCTCACCTAGATTTTTAATGACGATCAATTTAAGCCTGGAGACCTCTGGACGACGTTCCCCGTTCTTGCTACACACTACGCAAAAACGGGCGGATTTTGCGGTCACTCTTTAATACCTAAATTGATCATTGTTTTCTCGAACTGGAGTATTCCATATAGTGATACTTTTGGCAAATTAAAAAAATTGTCAAATCAAAGAAACATTAATTTTTTAAATTTAAATTGTTTCTGTTGTGCAAAGTACATGTAATTTCTTCTTGGTTAGAAAGTTAAATATAATAGGAATAAACTTGCCATAAATCAATATTAGATGATCTGCTAAAATTGCTCGAAATTACTTTTACAAATTACTGAATATATTTCTAAGTGGTGGTGAAAATTATCTCTTGCATTGTTTTGGGATTCCGTTGTTGTTTTTGGGGTAACATATGCTAAATCTTGACATACGTCAAGTATTTTGAAATAAAACAACATGAATCAATCTATAGTAAACGAAAGCAAGCAAGGTACATCTAGGCACACTGAACTTGACCTACTTACTGTTTACTGTATTATAAACAATTATTCATCATTAAGGGGGCAATGCAGAGCGAGCTAAGTTTCACATAATTCTCGATTAATTTCCTGAAAAACATATTTAACATTTATTAATTTTTTTATTGTTATTTACTACTGATTTCATTACCCCTTAAACATTTAAAAAAATTCTTATTTATTAGGTTTTCAGATTAAAACAGGTAATTTAATGCAGTGAAGTCACATACTAAATTTTATAAACAAAAATTCCAACTTTGTTTTTGGTGTAGTTTAGTGTTGCTCGTTAAAATCCGTCAAATTTACTAGTCAAACTTCTTAAAAAATTCTAATGAAATTGGAATAGATCCATACACATTAAATCTTATAATGAAGAAGTTTTTCCTAACACTATATTCAGATATTATAAATTATCTGTTATATAATAAAAGTGCTTATACACATGAAGACTTTAAAGTATATAAAGGCTAAGAAAATAAGTAATTTTTCTCACCAAAAATGTATATACAACATGTTAAAAGTTTCATTTCGAATAATATAAATTACCTACAAAAGAAATATTTATTTATAACTAAATAATGGTAGTCTTATATGGTATGCATTCTACAACATTTTATATAAAATATTAACTTTTACAATAAAAATTATTACTGAAAACATTGAATTTGTAAATACTAGAAATATATGCCAGTTTTTAACAAAGTTTTCCAAAAGTAATCTACACAATAAGAAAAATAAAAATTAGTCCTAAAATAGGTTGCCACTAAATACAATCAATACATATGCTGCTGTGGTGTTTGGACAGTCACAGAAGATTGATATGATTTTTTCTTTTCAAACCTTTTTTCTCATTTAATATTTTTCGCCTTTTTATCCTCACATATCTATCTTTTCTTGATTCTTTTGATGAAGTACCAGATGTATAAGCCATATTCACAGTGGGGATCCAATCCGGATTATTTTGCTCGTACAAATTTGCAGGTTTCCCTATAATATAAAAAATGTACAATTTTTGCTCTTTTATTAATAATTGCTTGCAATAAATATATACCCTGAAATAAAATGTTTTGAACATATTCTTCAAAATTAAATTTTGGACTCTGTAAGGTCAGCTCTTTTTAAACTATTCATCCAAGCCTTTTACCTTTCAGATGCTAATTGGTTAAATTGTTTATGTCTGTCGAATTCAGAACGAATTATGAAAAAACTAACATTGTCCCTTGCAGAATTACTGCCACAGTTAACTACCATACAATAATTAGGCATTTTATAATACAAATAACACTCAAATATTTAATAATAAATTGGAATAAATATAAGGTTATACTTTTGTTTTACGTGCAGATGCCCTATAGTATAGACTATACATTTAGTCTATGCTTAAAGCTTAACTTGTGAAATGCCTTTTATGTGTCTTGTTTTATGTAGTTCTATATAAATTTAATAAATGCAAGTAAACAAATATTTACCATCAACATGAAACTTGAAAAAAAAAAACTGGGAAATGATGATCGAGTAAATTATATTGAGTTTTGTTGAATATCTTTCCACATTGTCTGTTAAAATGAATTTTGTGTACCATTAAAATAAATATATTCTGTTCTGGTGTAAACGGCATTTTTACACAAGTCTGTAAGGAAATAGCAAAAAAACAAAATATAAATTTAAAATTTTTGTAGATGTGAAATGATGTATTAAAAGACAAACATAAACAGAAAAATACTTCTAAATTGCACAAATAAAAAGCAGAAATAGACAACAAAATTATGAGAGACTGGATTGATATTTGATCTAGGGTTCTAGTGTGAAATAGTAATTGGACTTCCTGCATGCTATTCCTCTACATGTACATTCACCGTAGCCATATAACATAAGTATGTACATAAAAAGTGATAAAAATTATCATACTATTTTTTTTTGGTAGATTGTTAGTCATATTTGTGGCAAGTTCAAACTGATAATTTCAGAAACACACCTTCTCATGGGTGTCAAACATTGTTGAAGGCACTATATTTTTGAATACTTATTTATGGCATACATGGGGTTTGGTAATTATGAGCAAATATTTCAGGGGCTGATTCTATGACAAAAATTAAGATAAAATCTTCATATAGACAGGTCAACAAATGAACCCTATGAGAGTGTGTTTTAAAGGGTAGACACAGGTAAAATAGATATTTTGAACAATCATCTGTTTAAAATGCGAACATTTTCATGAAATTTAAGCATTTAATTTAGAGGCGGAATAAAAAGAGCCAGCTTATTATATTTTTAGCCCTTTTTAGAAATTGTTTTTAAAATTGGACGACAAAAATTCAAAATTAATGTTTTTGCTACTATAAAATGCACAATTTTTGAGCAAAATGGATTTCAAATAGTCCATGCAAATTTCTGTTAACATAAAAATTTTATTTACTTGAATGCACCATATCAAATTGGTCCAAGGTATGCTAACTTTTCATTAAAAAGGGATACACAAAGCTTTGCAAGGCAGTTGGAACTGACAAAGTAGAAATAATTTAATATAACGTCAAATTTACGATAAAATTTAACCGCTCTTTTTTGTGTGAAATGTTTTTATGAAAAAAAAAAAATGGTGCATTTTATCGAAGTCTAATAATTGTACATGCTTTTGCAATAATAATGACACTCCCTCAAAATAATTTTTGAACTTCTGGAAGTTCTGAGTAGAAATTTCATTTAATCTCTATTGGTGAGTAAAACAATTATTAAAGATTAATGTTAAAAGTTGAAAGTAGATTTCATTACAAATACGTCAGCAGATAAAAGAAATCACAAAATTAATTTGAAGATTGTCATTATTATTGCAAACGATTGTACATAGTTAATGTAATAAGCATAAGATTTTCAGTTTCTGTGGTTCAGTTGTAAAATTTATTTCTAAAAAATGTTAGGGCTAAAAATATCTAATAAAGTGCTTAAATGTTGTGTTCCAAAAGTTTTCAATTTCAGCATAAAAAGCTGATTAAGTGTTCAAAATTTCATTATACTTTACACCTTTAAAAAGCGTTAACTCTTTTAGGGTCAGTCCATTTGTCCTATGAAGGTTTCAACATATTTTTTTGTAGTAGAATCATCTGAAATATTTGCTCATAATTTGCGGGCCCTGTTTAGTTAATATTTATTATTTTTATAGATTCTCTTTCCAACAAGATCGTGACGCTAATAGAATACTGAAAGGTGTGATGAGAGTGGGACATCTTGCAAAAGGTCTTTTACTTCGTGGAGACACGAATGTTGAATTGGTGGTTCTGTGTGCGGATAAACCTACCCTCACCCTTCTTAAAAAGGTCGTAGAACTTTTACCGGCAGCTCTAAAGCAAGTTGCTCCAGAAAATACATATATTGTTACAATAAATGCTGCTGAAGCGGGCCTTACTGTTGCTGGGGATGGTTTGACTGTATTGGTACAGTTTACTAGTCCCATTATGAGGGAACAAGGTAACAATTGTATGGAAATGTGGGTGAATGTTGAGCGTACAGTACCATCCAGGGTTTAAGCTGGTTTTTTTTTTCTATATATTTATTTTAATGTGATAAATGTTTAGGAAGTAGTGTCATTTGTGTTTAAATTTTGATTACTCATCTGCCGATTTTAGAGGTAATTTGGTAACATTCTTATTTCTTTTGAAAAATATAGGTACATTAAGTTACTAAATGACAAAGTTGACGTGGAGGGGTTATTAGAAATTATTGAAATAAATTAATGAAAATGATCTGTTAAAAGTAGCAAGCTATACTCGGATTGTATAAATTATAATCTTAGCAATATCTTCCAGGAATCTATATTGACATTGAGTGTTTTGAACTTTGACACTCCATGGACGGTTCAGTTGATACAATGTAAAACACTTACTCAGAATTTTTTCATTGTTGTAAATAATAGTGGAATCCCACTTTTTTTTAACTGACAGTTTTGCTTAAAAAAATATACAGGGTGATTTCAAAAGTGGTGTATTAATTTTAACTGATGACAGTAGACATTAAAATAAATCATTTTACAAAATATTGCCTTAATTGTTTTTAAATAACCGAGATAACTGGGTTTAAAATTATTGCAAATTTTGAAGCTGACCCTAACAAGCCAATGATTTTCTAGGTTTTGGAATTTTACTATCGGATTTGGGTTGCATTCTTCTCTATTTAATATACTTTTCTTTTACTCTATAAATTTTAACTTTAAAAAAAAAATCGTTCATCGAAAATGGGTGTCATTTATAATGTATATATAATTTTAGTATTTTTTATATTTTAATTTTTATTTATAAATTATATGCAAAATGCATTGAAATCTGGAATCTAGGATACCATATGATTTCCTGTATAGTTTGATTTAGTAGTGCCGTGTTAGTATTTTGTTATATTGTCATCAAGTTATACAACACCTGGACTAAACATTTTAAATGTTTAGAACATGTCGTCCAAGAAGATATTCTCCTTGGTTTTCAAATGTCTTTGTTTTAAATATAAAAAAGAAGGCAAAGATGGGAAGAATATAAGCGCACAAACAATATGACTATTTGCAATCAGTTCAAGCTTCAACGCTTAATTTAAAAAAGTTGTTAGTGCTGCTCATGCTAATTTCCTGAATAACACCGAACTCAATATTTGCCTTGATCCCAATAAGTTCTAGTCTTATATCAATGGTAAAAAGGCATACTCGATAATCTCAAATAATTCCTTTTCAATTTCTTCTATTTCTAAAGGCCGGTTTACATTTACGCAATGGAGCGTGCAATGCAATGAAAACTATTTTGCAGCAAAATCTTCCATGCAATATTGCAAGGTGTCATTTGTTTTACATTTATGCAATATATTGCCCATTGCCAAATTAGTACAATGAAAATGATTTTGATCTGCAAAGCCATCAAAAGACTCCACCAACCATCAGAAAGCGACTTCCCTACCATCATGGTTACAAACTGAATAGTTTCAAGATAAATAGTCACTGAGTTCAAGGATTTGGGCATACTTTTTGATACAAGTCATCATATCAACAATATTATGTTGTCCGCATATAAGAGCTTAGGATTTGTTATTCGCAATTCTAATGGTTTCAATAATATAAAAACTTTATTTTTATTGTTCAATACGTTTGTTCTACATAAGTTGCATGTGTTATTTGGAATGCTGGGTATTAGGCAAATTTTTAAAATTTATATCGTTTGAAGCAGATGGGTTCTATCCACATATTAAGTAAGCCTCACAATGGCCTTTTGTTGAAACACCAACACAATAAGTTTAAGTAGTAGAGGAGAACTGCTGTCTCTTATATTTCTCCTCAAAATCATTAACAATTCCTCCGATTACCCTTCTATATTGTCACTAATTAATTTTAATGTTCCTTCATTTGCAATTCGGAATGTTAATAGCTTCTATTTGTCAATTCCAAGGAACAACTTACTTCAGTTCTCATTTTTGGTCACTGTGTGTAGTAATTATCATTCTGTTCAAGCTGATATAGATAAATTGTTTTTTTTTTGTCTAAAATCACAATGTTACAGTTGTTTCCTATTTGTGTTTAGTTTATTATTGGGTTCTTGTTTAGTTTAACTCATATTAAATTGAACAAAATTAGTAAAATCAAGTTTTTTTGTTTTATTTTATCTTGAATTTTTCCTGTTACTGATGCTTGATATCGTACTTTAACTTAATTATTTTAATATCATTTCAATTAACATTAAAATTAGTGTAAGTTATGTTCTAGAATATTTGGTCTAATAACTTTTCTATTGACTATTGTCAGGGTTACTGTTGAAAACCAAATAAGCCTTGTATCAATGTAAATTCGAGGACACCAGAATTCATAGGTTGGCTATCAGTTTAGACAATTTGCTCTCTTTAGAAGAAAATTTGACACTGAACTTTTTTTTAAGAAAACCAACCTGCACAATAGATTGCGAACCAAGTTAACAAATACCATTTGTTGAATTTACATCACACCTATATGAAATTACCACAGAGGGTGTTTTTTTAACTTTTCTACAGATTGAAAGATTTAATATCCAAGAATAAAAAAGAACACAGCATATTGGATGAGAGCAATTGCAAATTACATTTTTTTTTTTTTATATATAAAAAGCCAATATTTATTTGAATATACACACTTTGTTTATTATTATAGTGATATAATGTTTGATCTAATGTTCTATTGCTAATGTTAAAAGAGATAATCAAAAGAGTGTAAGAAGCATAATGTATTCAGGTAGGTGCACACTGTTCTGAAGTTATACCATAGAAATCATAAAATATATAGAACGCCAGAAGCCATTAGGCACTCAAATATAGTCAGACTATGGAGGGGCTTAGAAATTAGCCATCTAGGGAAAACTAAATGTAAGCAGTTGGTTACACTGCATTTTAAGCCTAGCATACAATTGAATTCAAAAGGAAGGACCATAGAAATGACAAATTGGACGTAAAATTTTCATATTTTCCCGCCTATAGTGTGAAGCTGCCTCGTTAGTGTAACCAACTCATGAAAAGTAAGTTACTGCAATATTACCAGACTCGCTTTTTCTCCATAGGTTGACTATTTTCGATACCTCTTTTGGGGTTCTATATATTTTATGATTTCTATGAGTTACACCAGGCCATGTCAGATAAATTTAAAAAATATTTCATATTAACGAAGAGTAATGCTATTTGGCAAACTTAAATTGTGAAACGAGAAATACATTAAAGTGATAAACTACTTTGTCATATTTCATTAACTATAACATAACAATATTTAGAGAATGTTTATAATTTTTGTACCTGTGGTGCTCATTTTCTATTCAATAGGTCTGTCCACAAAAGAATAATATATATTTTAGAACTAGTTAAAATTATCCGTTAAACACATTATGAACAAAATATGAATTTTATTTGGGAACCATCAATTGGAAATATAGTATAAACCCGAGAAATTACTTGCTCCGTTTGAATGAGATAAACGCTTGCTTACTGGCTTGATGTCATATGCTCACCGACCTGCCTTGTGTCAAGAGATTTACGTGATGCGCTGAAGAATATCTTGCCATACGATTACAAACCATTTTCTCGTATTTATTAATTGCTTAGGGACATTACTAATATCTTCAGGGTATTTCTACTATGAATAACTAAGAAAGAAAACTACTATAAATGTTTATTGTTGTTTATAAACTTATAAACCTACTTTTTTTCAACTCAAAATTTTGTGGAGAGACCTATTTACTAGTCTTGATAGTGCTCATTATAGAGACATTATGCTCCCTACACTTGTAATTACCAAAATTGAATTCATTTTTTCTGTCATTTTGTGCATAAGACATCACATTCACGCGCATACTGTTAAGACACGGCATCACATTACACCATCCGACGTGATGAACAGTATGCCCACATATAAATATACATAAAGATAACACAGTGTCTGATTCTTTGGACGTATCAGATGGCATGACATGGTCTCGCATTGGAACATTATGTCCCTGTAGACAAAGACTGTTGACAACAGGTAACCATGATAAGTACAACAGCACAAATAAATAAAAATATAGATGTTCCATTAAAAAAATAGGTCTGTACAAAAGTTATAGACTTATGCTATTTATAAACAACATCCTGGACAATGAGAATATTGGATTCTACAGGGTGATTTAAATAACCGCTAACAGACTTCTAAGACAGAAAGTGCATCAAAGATTAAGGCAGAGTGTTAGATTCTTGAAAATTAAATATTCCAAAACGTCTTAACATTGCTATTTCAAATTTACAATGTGCAGTTAGAATTTCAAGACCACAACAGAGCAACGTGACTCTTTTTTCTGTGGTTACTAATAAATTTGTTAGTGCTATTTTGGGAGAATAAGATATTTAGCCTAGCGCCTATAAGATAATAAGGTGTACACTTTCAGCACCTACTGTCAATCATTTTAATATGTCCAAATATATAATTTTTATTATGTTTACTCCAATTAAATTTTGTTGTTTCTTGTTCAATATTATTTCAAATTTTCCCAGGGAACGATTTCATAGATATAAACAATTGAACACTACAAGAAAATGAGACCACATAACAAAATTTTGAAAATATATTTGGATATGCCTATTTTTTCCGATTTTTTTTACCACGTTTAAGGCAATAAATATAAAAAATAATTTTGTGTGAGTTCACAATGTTTAATTTGTCATATGGCAATATTGTAAATTAATTTTAATGTTCTGTTATAACTTCGGTGGGAAGCGGCAACACTATTGTCAATTGTCAATTTACTTGTCAGTTGTTACTGCATAAAAACTATTGCGCTTAGCTGAAGCTGTACTTTATTTATTATTTAGTAATTTATTTACATTTAAGTGGAAAAAATCTTAAAATGATTGTTAAAAAAAGTTTTCTACCATGTTCCAATACCAGTGAAAATACTGATAACAAATACACGCGAAAAACTTTGTAGAATCCACTTGAAACACATACCATCAACGCAAATAGATAACCATAACCTATAATTTAAACTGAAACTTCAAAAGCATTGAACAGTAGAAATCAGAATTAACTGGAGCTGCCAATGTAAGTTAAAAGTATACCAATACATTGTTTTATGTTATTTATCTACAATATTTTATGAAATAACTATACCTTATAAAAATAAATAATTGTAATATATATTAAGTAATACTGACATTTTTAATGAAAATAATTATTTTTGAATTTTGGAAAATTGTACACAAGTCCATTATATCCATTTAATAAAATTAGCAGTGGCATAGAAAATATTTTTTAGAAAGGGTCACTTTACCCTTGCCTCTACACCATTGTTGTCAGTAAAGTATCAAGTGTACATCAAATAATTGGTCTTTAAGTGCTAACTGCATGTAGCAACTGTGAAATAAAAATGTTACGCCATTTTTGGAATAATCAAAGGTACTATATAATTTTAAAGAAACTTTAACATCCTGCCTTAATTTTTGATGGTAGACATCTGTGATCCCATGTTTATTAGGAGTTTTTCCCTTAATTTTTTTATATACTTTTTGCCGTAGAAGTCAATGTCAGCGGTTTTTTAATCATTCTTTATTAATAGTGATATGGTGGTCTATATAACAAGTATTGATTAATTCAAAGCTTTACTAGAAATTTCTACAAAAATTTAAATAATGTTATTATGTATTTTTTGTTTGATAACCGTATTAATAAAAAATACTCATTACCCATTTAAAAAAAATTATAAAACATATTCTGATTTGATATAGATAAAAAAAAGAAAGTTGTAAAAAATACAAGAAAAATTATATTTTTGAATTTTTTGTTAAATCATTATTTATAAATCTTGAAATTTTCATAGTTAGAAAATTCAAAATCAAATAAAAGTTGCCGTGATAACATATAATTGGTTGTTAATACATTTTATCATTTTTATGGCTTCATGTACCATTACGTTACGTATTTTGTGATATTATTATAATAGTGTGCATTGCTTCTGATGAAGTAAAAATAGGATTAAATAAATTTTCAAAAAATTTACGATTTTTGACAACTGCAACAAATTATTTAATGTTTTCTTGGTATAAATTTCTAGGTTTTATAATATGTACATAAATCTAAATTACCTATTTATCGTTTTCATAATTTGTTACTGTAGAAAATACTGTACTGATGTTGGTTTTTAAATGTTCTATATATTATTATTATTATTACACAGACAGCTTAAACCTTGACAGTTACTAATAAATATTGGACTTTTTAATTTACAGTTTATCAACAGTGTGTATCAGTCGCCGAACATATGGTGTAATCATCAGAAATGTGCGACTGATACTTACAAGGTGTGAAGAATCAAAAGAGGAGGCACTCACAGACAATAATGTGATTTTATTTATTGTTTGCTTTGTGGCTGGTTACGCATTGCAGTCCAATACTTATATATGTACTGTGCTATATGGTTGTTTTAGAGTTGATTTTAGGTGGTGTGGGATTAAGGATTTTTGACCAACCGGCTCATTGCGGCTGTTATCCCTAATGGGATATAGCAGTGGTGAGCACGATGGTCAAACACCCTTTTCTTGATGTCTAGAAGCTGCGAGCGGCGGGTTGGACCGGGATGTACTCTCACGCGGCAAGTGTCTCCAGGCGCTGGCAGCCCTCAGACATACGAAATGGTTCCAGGTTTGTGTCTCTTCTCACACCGTGTGCGCACAGCGCTTACTTCCATAGATTATTTTAAGATTCTCCCCCATAATTTTAATTAGTATTATGAAGATGTGAGTTTTTGCATTAGTATCACACATTAGGGAATCGGAGTTTCATGTTTGTTTATACTTCACTTCTTTATTATTTTATTAGATTTTTTGCTTCTATTCCCTCTTTAATATACAAGTAATTATATTATATGAAAGGTAAAGTAATTGAAAAAATCACATCTCATACACTTTTTTTAATTTAAAAGGGTTCTACATTTCTGTAGTTAAATTGTTAAATTTTATTATTATTTTTTTTTTATAAAACGATTGCCAATTAAGTATTTGAAAACTATTTTTGTGGAACCCTCATAATAATTTCTGTAATAGAGATCTTTATTGATTTTATATTTCAGGCTAGGGCATTGGGTCTACATTCCTGTGTGGTTATCATACGTATTCTACGGGATTTATGTCAACGAGTTCCTACCTGGTCACCATTAAGTTCATGGGTAAGTTTTAACAGTATTAAAAGTGATATTGCTGCTAGCAATGAATACTAAAGTGTTTTCCTAAGGTAAACATAATTAGTAGGTAATTTTCCATTATTACTTTTTTTTTAACGTTTATAATATATTTAGTTGAAATATTACATGTATTTGGGCATTTTTTGATAATTGTATTGTACAGAAAAAGGTACCATTGGTACCAAAGGTAAATTCAGACCTTCAGCAAAATGAATGGAAATTAAAATTTTAGACATTCTACAAAAAATGTTTAAGCTGTGCCATTGCAAAGGCTACATCCTCACATATAATGTACAGATGAGGGATATTGTTAGATTTTTGTAAATAAATGTATGTCAAGCAAACTTATTGTGATAAAGAAGATTGATACCCCTTCGTCACTTGAGACCCTCGATATAGTATATATGAGTGCACATATTAGAATTACATTTTCTTTAGCAACTCTGAAGAGAAATACAGTATCGACTTTATAATTCTGATATTATATCTGTACTTTAGAGGTAAACAGATGTAATTCCATTTTTAAAATTACATGTCTAGACGATTACATATCATGTGCAATAAATAAAGGGTGTTTAAAAAAGACATGGCAATATTGCTAGGGCTTATAAACATTGAAAAATAAGTGGGGTTTGCTTTGATTTATCCTTCCAGAGATCATTCAACTATTTTTAATTTATTTCTAATCTAAACGCATGTCATTCATCTCTGCCTGCAGTGTCTATGTGTGCATAGGGATCGTCCCATCACCATATTTTCATATTCATTTAAAATATTATACAGGGTTAACTATGACTTAGTACAAATATTTTAAGAGGGGATAGGGAAAATTCAGAATTAACGGAATCACCCTTCAAAAAAATTCCGAACTTATTAACCCCTAATTTCTCGGCGACTATGCCGCCTGTCAGCTGCGAGGTTAAGTATATTCTGCCAAAGTCAAAGTTGTCAAAGGTAGTGAAAGAGCACCACGTTGCCACGTGTAACGATTTACGGCGCTTTTAAAGAAAAAGTTTTATTTACAAAATATATTATGTAATGTGAAACACGATATGGTAATTTTAGTTTTCCGTTTTTAGTGACAGTTTCAGTTTTAAACGTGTTATTCATTAAATAATGGATGGTTGCGATATATTGGGACCTCTGTAGTTTTCCACAATTTTCATTAAACGTACGTGGAGATATTTTGTAGAGTTGAGAGCAATACAGTGGAGTGACCGTTATCGGACAAAATTTTATAAATTAGAAACTGCCACAGGTGTATTCGAAGTTTTCTGTTAGTATTTCTTTCAATCAATTTTTTAAAAATAAATGGGCAATTTTATTAACTGCATTTACGCGAAGTGTGTATTTTGTGGCGAGTAATTCTGACGAACCTGTAATGAGTGAAAATTTAGTTTTGGCAGTTTGGAACGAAGGAACAAAAAACGAATGCAAAATACTGTAACTAACCGGATTAATAACTGTTATCTATCAGATACTTATGTATTATTATTAATAAAAATGTTTATTTTCTTTGTTTCTACATTCGGCAACGTTGTGAGAAACGACCGCATAGTAGTTGACATATGTAGCCATCTTTGACGATGACTGATCAACATAGGCGCCGACTTTCCGTAGAGGGTTTTGCCCCATTTTTTTAACATCGAGCTATAATTCCGAAATAAATTTTTTATTGCCTTTTAGGCCTTCCTGAGCACGTGGTTAAAATTTTTGTACTTAGTCATAGTTAACCCTGTAGATTGACCATACTTACCTAAACAATAGTCTAAGAGCCAGTGGCCGGCAACCTATAAGTAAATGATTATACCTGAATTATATATTGTACTACATATTCGGAAGGCCTAATAAAAACAGAAAATAAAAACTATCCATAACTCCCGGTAAGACGGCGCTTCTGGTATGTTGGAGCGTTGAAACGGGCCAACACCGGTGGTCAGTAACAGTCTGAAAAGGGCTTTAAGAGTGTCGCGGGTGCATTGAAAGTTTTCTATTATCTATTAGTATTTCTTTTGTTCAATTTTCTTAGAATAAATGGGCATTTTATTTTTCTGTAGGCAAAGTGTGTTTTCTTGTTAGTGGGTAAAATGTATTTTAACAGTTTGGAACAAAAACTAAAAATGAATGCTAAATACTGCAGCTAACCGGGTCAACTGTTACCTATCAAGTATTATTATTAATAAAAATGTACATTTTCGTTGTTTCTACATTTGGAAATGCTGTAAAAGATGTATGGAATGCATGATAATAATTGACAAATCTAAGCCATACGGACAATGCTTATCATAGGCGCCAATTTTTCGGAGGAAAAGAGGGTTTTGCCCCATTTTTTTTAAATATTAAGCTATAGTCGACATCCAAAATTGTAGAGTGACTCATGTTATAAACCTGCTCACAATTTATAGCAGTCAACACAAAGAAATATACATGCAGCCCGTATATTTTTCCTACAAAATCGTGTGTCGCATATCTCTGAGAACATACCCGATTACACAGCTTTTGCTACCCATGCGCTGCTGCTTTTTATTCATTGTCACATCCAACTGTTGCATTTGCAGCGCTATCATGGGCAAGTATATCGTTTGGGTGGGCAAAATTTCGGGTATACCTTTTCGCTAATTTAATTATGGATGTAATTAATTTTATTAGTGATTTTGTGTTTTTAAGAATGGAGATAATTCAAGCTCCACAATGTATACTCAAAATCGTCCTAATTTAGCGTGAGGAATATCGGATGATGACATGTATGAAAAGTTTAGAGCGCGAGGTTAAAATATGAGTGTAAGTGATGTTGAAATATGTATTTCATTAACAAAATTGTACGTGAATTGCAAATAAAAAAGTGGTAAAGAAGTACAACTGTGAAACGGATGATGGAAACTTGCGGAAGGAAGATTGCATATCTTACAAGATGAAACTTAGTCCGTATAAATGAAATTGAAAAGAGTATACTGATAGAGAGGACGAAATAGTGATATGGGATAGAAACTATTTAAAATAAATATTAAAAAATAAAAATCTGGATCGAAGAATATATTAAATTTTGATGAAACATGGACGTATGAAGGTCATCGGTACGATATGATATGTCTTAATGTGTGACCGTTATAGTGATAGTGCTAGTAACCAATGGTAAATAGTGTGTATGTATTCTAAAGCCTTTTGTCCTTTTGAATGCGGAATTCGCAAATATTTGCGTGATTTATTTAATGGTGGTATAACATTTTCTATCATTTTCATCATTAAACTGCCATGGTAGATTAACAGAAGCACAAAACAAATTTATTAAAACCACATAATAATGAAAGGGGCAATAATATTTATTTTGTAGTGTTTGACAGTTTTGCAAATTGTAATTGTCAAAAGTTGAGATTTTCCCGCCATAATTAAAACAAAAGTTGCAAAATTTGTGCAAAAATCCGTGAATTTTGCGTCCATGAGGACCAGGCTTAAGTGTGATATCCGCAGAGTGCGCAATCCAAAAGGACGGCATTCTAATTTGTAGAGAGGATGACACAGGTGGCACATTAGAGTAAATTGTTAATGTGCTAGGTTCAGCCGACGCCAACTTATTTTTGATAATTTTGTGTGCTTTAACTCTTTATCAAGTGGCACGCTTAGGTAATCATGCCACCCGTATCTTCCGTACTCATCTCTGTGTTGTGAATTAGTCACTCTATTATTTTCGACCTTGGGTAATTGATAATACAAGATAAAAACTTTAAATTTTGAAATAATTCTTATCATTTTTATTATCTAACGCCTCGAAATTGGTAAAAACTGTTACATCACTGTATCTACTAAGAATAATAGGTGTTATGTAATATAAATATTTTTGTTATCTTTTATGTATATTTTCTATATCTGAGCTCCTTTAAATTTAGTACGCCTCTGAAATGTTGCCCCTCGCACGCTTTGCCCGTCGTGCTAGTCTACAAGCTAGCGATGAGTCACTCTACAATTTTGTAATCAATACAATTTTGGACATCGACTATAGAATATAATTCTTGTATTGTCTTTTAGGCCTCTCTGAGCATGAGTTAAAATTTTTGTACTTGTGTGTGGCGTGATCTACAAATTTGGGGGGGAAAGAAATGTGAGAAATCCAGAAAGTGCTAAATGGGGGTAAATTTGAATAACACGCTGAAGTGTTAGACGATATTATGTATGTAAACATGATGTGGCAACGATGTTTAATCCAGCTTTCGATTGTCGTATGGGTGCGTCATCAGAAAGTTCGTAGCACACCAGGAGCGTTGTGTTACCAATTTTTAAAGGGCGATTTGTTTATTTTTTTAAAGGTCGAGTAAAAAAAATTTTGTTTCGATTCTCTGCCTTTATTGGGCCTCCCGAAATTTAAAGCTCAACTTCAGGGTTAAATAATCGATAATTAACACATCTGATAACTCATCAACTGATTGTGTTGTGAACAAAATTGGACACATTAACAAAGGCGTCGGGTCTTCATGGGACTGCCCCACACAACTCTTTTTTGTTTATAATAAAATTATGCACATGTAAAAAAACAAGTATACCTTGAATACATTGCTTTGAAGGCTATTCTAAATGGTCGTGAAAGCAGATTTCTGGTAGTTCTAATGATGCCATTTGTTTTTACATGGATTTTTTTGTACCTCAGGAATGTTGCCATATGTTTCCCATTACAGAAACTCACTACCTGTTTGGTTTGTTGATTATGTTCCTGTTTGTTTCAAATTTACAAGTCTTGTAATACCTTTATTTTGACGTTTTCTAGAACATTCCAGGTTATATTAGATTTGCTTCTTGACATGTTCTGTCACAAATTGAGAATCCTAAAAATATATATAAACAGATCGGCTTCAGCCGCAGAGTTCAGTTTATGTCAGTTTATATTGTAGTAAATTATGGGTAACATCAGTACCAAATTAGTAGAGTGGAAAAGTGGACCGTAGTAGCTCAGTTAGGAGAGCAATCGCCCGGAAAGCAAGAGGTCCCGGGTTCAAATCCCGGCTGCGGCAACCGCTTTTTCATTCTACTACAATATTGAGCAGCTGAACACGAATCATGTACGAGTGACAAACATCAAAGTAAAGATTTGACACTTGCAAATTTGTTTGAAGTATATTCGTTGTGTAATCAAGTAGTGACAATAAAGTTTGTGTCTCTACGTGATATATTTCAACCATTGAAATGTACGATATGGAAAGTGTTTAGTTTCATTGCGCATCCAAAGAAAGCTACCACCCCTAGGAGCAGACAAAAGGAGGCACATGAAGCTCGGCAATGAAATACCTTCATTGGTTATGTATGTGGGTGCAACAGAGACAATCATCGGCACGTTCGATATGAATTGTGTTCTTAATTACCCATTATTTTGTTTGTAAACACGTCATTGGCGTACAGTGTGGTTTCTTCTTTTATCTTGTATCTCGTTAGTATTATTCTTTGTGTATTTTTGTGGGTGTTATTGTTGGAGCATATCATGTTTTATAAGGGACTGTAAAATAAACCAGGATATAGCACCAAATAATTCTTCATATCCAGAATTCAATTTCAATTCAATTCACAATCGGCTAAATCTTTATTGCTTTGCATTGCTAGGAGGAACAAAACAAATATGGCGCTGATCATGAGTAATCCTATTCGCACAGCTTTTAGCGCATTCCAGTCATCATAAAATTACATTTCAGTGATTTCAACGCAAAGTCAGCGTAGAGGTTACAATATTATTAGAGTTTATTTCTCACTACTTATAGGTTGTTTTTCAAATATGTGTATGCTTATTGTTAGTTGTGTCAATATTAATGGTTAATAATGTTAATTGATAAATGATTGCAATTATTAATAGCTTGATGAATATTAACATTCATTCATATATTATGTTACTAAGGAATTAGTTGTACTGATTGTAGATTTTTTAATTTTACAATTCCATATTTTCTTTTTTGTGCATTTACAACTCACACAAGCATTTAAACATTTTAGTGGCATATTTAATGAGTTTAAGTTGGATTATATGATTTTATTATTCCTCTTGTGGTTTTGTTTCCAATGTTTACTCAGCGATGTAAATTTATTTAATTAGTTAAAAAAATTGTTCATAGCGAAAATTAGACAACAAATAAGTTCCATGGGAAGAAAATTGTTATCACGCCTTGTAACCCCAGTATTTTTGAGTTTTTGATAAAATGTTATTGGGCTTAGTTGTTTTTTGTGTAGCATATTTCCCCGGAATATTGATGCATCATTTCCGGTCACTCTATAGATACTATCCAAAGAATTCGCTATTTTGTGCTATCAGAATAGTTTCTTTTTTTCACCTAGACCAAATTGTATAGTTTATAAACTAACCAAAAACAAAAATCTACTTTAGTGTCTTTGCTATATTTCTATCACAATAGCCAGTGGTTCATTTACTTTGTATACTAGCAAGCTAGTTTACAAACTAACCAAGTTTACACTTTAGCCGTAACAGCTGGTTAGGTCATTAGTCCTCAGCGTAGTTAGTTTCATACATTACGTACTTAATAAAATATGTATAAAAAAAATAATACTGCATATACTCTTCAAACCAAAATTAAATTCACATCAATGAGGTTTTGACAAAAAGGAGTAAGTGCCAATTTTGTTCAAATTGACTTTTTGGTGAAACTAGAGTATAAAATTAAGTGGTACCGTGTGCCTATTCACCTTAAGTGGCAAGATTATTATTTCTGACAGAACTAGCTGAGAAAATACCAAACCCATTGGCAGTAAGCACTCGACCACCCATAAGAACACACGTGTCTCGGTTAGAGGATCATTAGTAATTAAAGAGTAAATTAAAATATTATTTGTTGCTATTGTTAAACTTGCTAATTTTAAGAAATTAAATACTTTTATTTTGATATTAACTACTTTGTTAATGTCAAACTAAAAGTATAATAATAACCCCTTTAGTAAAGAAACTGTTAACAACAGATATATAAAATAGGTAGATTATCAAAGGCGTAAACAAGGACTTAACTTAATTATAGAACAAATTCATTTAATATTGAATAGGTGTAATCACCATAGAAAAAGACTTAACCACCAAGGTGAACTAATGTCAAGTCGTAAACGTAAGCAAAAAATTAAATACTGTCAATATTTAAGATGAGGTTGTGGCAATTATACTCGCGTCAAGAATTCAGACGTCTTACGTCATGGTTGACATTAGGCGATTGTTTTTATTGTCAACGTAATTTTCAATATTTGGTGGCGTTAAAAACAACAATTTTTTGCAATTTAGTGCAATATATAATGCAAACATTTAGTGTAGTATATAGTTTTATTACTCTCAGTTGCAGTTTCTTAAATATTTTGATAAAAATATAATGAAATATTCATTTGTTCGTATGACGTAAGTCGTCTGAATTCTTGACGCGAGTATATAAGTTAACTTTTGAATGATTAATTTTTTGTTTGAGATTATAATGATTTTGCTCCGTTATGTGTTAGAATAAGAAAACGTTTTTTGTCTCTTATAATATTGATTCGGTGGCACTTACACCTTTTTGTCACTTCTTGTTGTTTTACACTGTTGACATATTAATGCATTAATATTCCTGAAATTTCCTGCAAAACTATAAATGTGTCTTATGTGAGAACATTAACAGTTGGTTTATAATTTAATTGACAGTAGTTGAATATTGTTAGTGGTTAATGATTGATTTTTTGACATTTTGGGTGTTTTAGGCAATGGAATTATTGGCTGAAAAAGTAATCTCATCAGTTCCTGGGCAAGTACAACTTTCTCCTGGAGATGCTCTCCGTCGAGTTATGGAAGCTGTAGCAAGTGGCTTGTTGCTGCCAGGCGGACCTGGATTAGGCGATCCATGCGAAAAAGATTCCCCAGACGCTGCTGTTGCTTTGTCGCCTCAACAAAGAGAAGATCTTACGTGTTCGGCCCAATATGCCTTGAGATTAATTGCTTATAGGCAAATATATAAAGTAAAGTTTATAGAGAAATATATGTATCAGGTCTAACATTAATTATGATTTAGGTATTGGGAATGGACCCATTACCAGCACCTCAGAAGGTATTCCGCCGAGATAGATCTGCACGTAAACGTCGTCGTTCTGGAGGAGAACAAGAAGGTTCAGAAAGTATGGGTTCGTTTTTTAATTATGTTTTTACGAAACCACTAATAATTATTCATTTCAGGTGATACAGGAAAAATGGTTAAAACAGAGGGTGGAGATGCACCTGTAGAGACTCCTGTCAAGTAATTTAAGAAATAGTGAATAATTAGTTTAAATAATTAATATTATTTTCTACATTTTACAAGTATTTTGATGTATAGGAATGATTTTTTTTTTTGGTAAATTTGTGGACAATGAATTTCACTGAAGTATTCTCTACGTAGTTCCAATGTTTTCTAGATGTATGTGTGAACAAAAAATATATTCCATATTATGTTCTGCTTTATTTAAAACTGTATTAAAATAAACCAAATTGTTTGTAAGAATGAGTTTTTGATTTTTCTGAAAATTATATGTAATGTTAACAAAACTGAATGCCGAATATAATATTTATTAATCTTGAACCAGCCTTGCCTAAATAAGTACACATCTACACGGGCAATGAAATTGGGACTATTTGCACGCTGAAATATTTGCATATTTAGTACCAAAATTGTATAACCAACTGTCAATGATAAAAATTTAGCATTGGTTAAAATTAAGAAAAGGTTAAATACCCTTGTCAGGGACTTACATTTTTAATTTTGCGTTTTCACTTTTTAATCTTTTTTGCTAGGAGAGACGGTGTATGATGACTAATATTTGATATTAACATTTAATTAGGAAACCTAGTCGGAATAATACGTACTAGTATTTGACTTGTAGATATTTAGAACCTAAGTAATAGGTATACGGTCTTTAACTCTTGCAAATAATTAAATCAAAATTTTTTAAGGCAAATATAAGTAACAAATTGTTGCAGCTACAGGTTCTCTTTGTTGTAAATCCATGAAAACCATAATTTCATAGGGAAAACAATTCCTAAAGTATTACATATCTGTGACTACATTTAAGAGTAACTATCAAATAAAAAATAGAATAAGCTGTTACTATTACCATAACCTATAATAAAATATTACTTTTTAGAAAAGTTTGAAATACATTTTGTTTAGAAATATTGGTTGATTATGTAGATTTCCTCAGGAAATAAGTGCCTCCAGGCGGGTAGATATGCTAAAACAAACTTCAGTATCTGTCTCAACAGATTCTGCCGCATGATAACTTCTACTCTTATGCCCGTATTCATAGTCGCACCCTCAAGCTGAGTGCTGAGAGCGACTTGCCTAAGGGTCCCTTAACACACACTCCCACTTGTTTCATAAACCGCACTCAACCATCCCTTAGGTGAGACGGTGAGATGCTGAGTTTGTGTTGGCAACGTTTACATATCCGACCGATCTTATTGGTTGTGGTATCGACCATGCGTATAGGTATAGCGCGGTATTTAATTATTTTATTTCTTTATTACTTATTGTGCCGATATAAAATTTTATTACAAGCTGCATTATTGCAATTTATGTCGTGTTGAGTGCATTATCAGAGAAATATTTTTATTTTAAAGAATGGATAAAGTTGTGTTCATCGAACAAGAGAAATTATTTTTAGTGCAATTAGTTACTAATGAAAAGGATATTTTAGAAAATAAAAAGCTGATGTATGCACTTTAAAATAAAAAAATGAAGTATGGGAAAAATTGCTTAAATTTTTAACAGTCAATGGTTGTCAAATCAAGACTTATTTCACATACCTATCTACAAATAAAAGTAAACAATTTTATATAAAACACTGAGTGAGTTTTATATTATAATAATATTTACATCTAAAATTAACCTTTGAAAATTGTTCAGGTGTCATGAGATAACATTGGTCTATAAAATGCTTAACAAATAATTTCAGTCATTAAATGTTTACAAAATTTTTATTTGCAGAAAACAGTATTTTAAGAATAAAATGCCGTAAAACATCACAAATTTATATAAATTATTTATGGTTGGTATTTCCATACCAATATTCTGCACTGTTTATATATTATATATGAATTATTTCCTAGAGTATTGTTATGCAGATTTTGTTTTAAATTATTTGGGTGAAAGAAGGTAGGTAAATATTTTACAACTCATTTCAAAACTATAAACCACATCTCTGTGTATCCTATAAAATTTTTTTTGCATATCTTACATATTTTTTAGGTAGGTACGCCATTAACTTGAGCCTCATTTTTATCTTCAAAAAAGTTATCAAACTCTTCCATTGTAAAAATTTAAAATAAAAACAGTTTTTCAAACAATAGTCAAAACAAACAGATGCATACACAATCTGAATCTAACCTATAAACATGGTTTGTGCTAAAAATCAGGCCCTCAAGGGATGTATCAACTACACTTAACTTGAGGGCGTGTTTTGCCGCCTTACCTCACGTGTTCTCGCTTTATGAAATACGTAAGGGACCCTCAGGCTCATACTCACCCTTGAAGGCGAACTATGAATACGGGCCTTAAACAATCATCAAAATCACAAATGATTCAACAATTGCGGGATGACCGCAAATATACTTGCGTCAAGAATTCAGACTGAAGTTACACATTTGTTTTTATTGTCAACGTAATTTTCAATATTTGGTTGCGTTTAAAACAATAATTTAGTGCAATATATAATGCAAACTTTTAGTGTAGTATATAGTTTTATTACTATACAAATATAAAAAAGAAAAGATGATAAGGTAGAACAAACAACAAATTATAATTTACAAATATAATCATACATAAACATATGAAAGCACGCAAGAAAATGAGGTGAAAATCGATAGCACAAGTAAAAGCCACAGTTAACATCACTTACCACTTACAAAATCATCCACGCTATAAAACCCTCTAACTGATAAAAATGCTTGGTCTTACTTTTAAATTTCTGGTAATAAGATATACATCGCATTTCCTTAGGAAGAGCATTATACAAAATTATGCAATTATATATGGCGATTTTTTAAAAGCGCTTGTATGGTGAGTAGGAACACTGAGCAGTTCCCAGTGTCTTGTAGTATAGTTGTGAAAATTTGTCCGTTTTTTAAAGTGACTTATGTTATTTTTCGTAAAAGTAAATATTTTAAAATATAGATTGACGGTGTTGTGAGAATTTATCCTTAAACAACTCCCTACAACTCACATTAACTTTTAAGTTGAAAATTAATCTTATAATTTTCTTTTGGCATATAAATACCCTTTCACATTCACTACCTCTACCCCAAGCAAGAATGTTAAACGCTATGTGACTGTACACCATGGAATAATAAACATTAATTAAGCCCGCTTGATCAAGAGTATGCTTTAGTTGCAAAAGAGCAAAGAATGCTTTATTTAACTGACTACACACATAGTCAACATGCTTACACCAGGAGAGTTTAGGATCAAGGATGGTGCCAAGAAGTTTCACTGAATCTGACATGATACATTCATAAGACATAAAGTTTGTGGGTAAAGGCCTTTGAAGGTGAAAATTAATGTAAATAGTCTTTTTGTTGTTTAGAATCAGTTTATTCCTCTGGCACCATATACTCAATGATTCCACCACGTTACATATAATTTTTCTGAGCTAAAAGGTGAATGTTCGGAAGGCTTTACTATTGATACAGGACTGAGACAAGGAGACCTACTCTCAACGCTTCTTTTAATTTAGTACTAGAAAAGGTCATAAGAGATAGTCAGTTGAACAGAGAAGGACACATATTGTTTAAAAGTCATCAAATTTTAATTTATGCAGATAACGTGGCTATTAATTCTATATATAGTAGGGAAATAGAAGAATTAACTATAAATCTTGTTGAGGAAGCAAGTAAAGTGGGATTGCAGATAAATCAAGAAAAAAGTAAGCTTTTGAGAATAGGAGAACAAAAAAGGATACCTATTTTAAATTGAGAACAGAGCATGGAGAAATGGAGTTTGAGGAAGTTCAAGAATATGTATGTTTGGGGGCGCTAATAACAGCTAACTGTGATGAGGAACAAGAAATAAATAGAATAATAAAAGCAAACAGAAGTTCGGCAGCAGTCAACCACTTATTGAAATCAAAAAATTTGTTCAGAGGAGTAAAATTTAGAATGTATAAAACAATTTTGAGACCGACAGCGCTGTATGGTAGTGAAACCTGGGTTCTCAATGAGAAGTCAAGAGAAAACCTTTTAAGGTGGGAAAGGAAGATCTTAAGAAGATTTCTAGGGGGTAAGAAGGCTATGTAAGGAGAAATAATGAGGAAATATACGCAATGTACCAGGCACCAACAATAGACGAATTTGTAAAAGCCAGAAGAGTGCAGTGGCTAGGGCATCTAGAATGTATGGAAGATGAAAGGCAGTTAAGAGAATAAAAGGGAGTAAACCTAACTACAAGAAAAAACGAGGCAGACCGAGGAAGCGATGGAGAGACGCAGTGGCAATAGATCTACGGGAGAAAAATGTAACGGATTGGAAAAGAAAGGTGCAGGACAGACTGGAGTGAAGGAGAAAGACACATATGTATTTATTTATAATACAGAAACAGATGATAAACCACAATATCTATTTTTCTATTTAAGGAAAAAATAAAACTAAATTTTTGTGACAGATTTATAGGAAAAAGAAATTAAGTTTTACAATTTTTTTTATATATTATGTACTATCGTTTGCAATATTAATGACACTCACTAAAATGAATTTTGCGATTTATTTTGAACATCTGACATATTCATATTGAAATCTGATGTAAATTTTTAACATTAGTTATTAGTTGTTTCACGTACCAAGAGAGATTTAATGAAATTTCTATTCAGAACTTCCAGAAGTTCAAAAACTGTTTTAAGAGAGTGTCATTATTATTGCAAACGATTGTACATATAGCAAACTGTGTGAAACAGGTATGTTTGGAAAACGACAATAAAACAATCATTTCGACTTTTTTAATATTTATTACTTGCAGTTGAGTTTTACTACATATAAATATTTCTTACAAATTATTTACTGGAATATGATTCTTAATGCTCTTTCTTCTAACCTGGATTTCAACTATGTAATTTCATTGATTTTTCCAATTATAAGGTTTTTATTTTTCTAGCCACTTAGTCACATTTAAGAGTACACTGAGGGAAATCGACCAATAAAAGTTTTGTTAAGATAATGTACATTATCGTTGTAATATTTCTTATTGGTATGATAATATCATGTACCAAGCATAATAAAAATTACTTTATTAACATGATTTTAAAATATGAAGTCAATGTTTTGCTGAAACAATAGAGTACCTTCCTACGTTCAATAGGTAAATATTTTCTATCTCTTCTACTAAAGGTAACTAAGTTAACTTTTATTGCAGTAGGTAACTGACATAAGTTGGGGTTAACTTATTAACGGTTAACCCTTTCGCTGCGGATGGCGCATAAATGCGTTATTTTATTTTCGTTTCGCCTCTGCGGATAACGCATTTCTGCAAAACATCTAGCCGTTTTGCTGCTGTGGGCGCATATTTGTGTATATACAGGGTTCGTTATTTATTCACTATTTCTGACGTGTTTGAGCTAATCGCTGGCAGGTGTCGATGCAGTCGACGAGTCGGTCACGTTTAGTAGCGCTTGTAATGGTATCGTGGCTTATAAAAATTAATAAGTAAGTAATATTTATGAAATAAAACTTAATTATTTTGGGTAAATAGTACTGGTATATAACGAGCGAGGGTTAGTAGTGTCTGGAACGCATTTGGATAATTACCGCAGAGTACAAAAATAATAATAAAGTATGTAATACTATTTGTAGCGGTCACCGACACTACTTTGTTTTTTAAAGTAAAGTAAAGTAAAGTACATTTTTATTTCAGCAGAGTAAAAAAAACATACATGTCTTGAGTCTGTGAAAGTTTAGGACAAGAGTTTTAATAAAAGTTTTCTTATGTTTATAAATAGTTAAAAAAGTAATATCAACCATAAAATACGTAATTATTAATAAATTATAGCTTAAATAACAAATGTTGACGCTCCACTGCGGAAAACGTCTATTAGCGCAGCACTAAGGGTTTCAAGGCCGGTTCGAGCGCGCCGCAGCGAAAGGGTTAAATACCGCTTACTTATGGCCAGAAGGCTTGAAACTTGTAACTTTTTTAATGTGAAATGAAAGTTTAAGGACAAACTTGATAATTGAACCAATGCACATATTAATAGCGAGAACATCATTTAATAGTAGCTATAAGTCACTTATTTGAAATAGAAAGAAATATTTGCTGGTATTGCTATAGAACTAGTCATCCTATAAAAAAATAGGATGAAAGGCTAACAGCTCTAATATAAATTTTTGCTGGGATTAAAAATTGCAAAAACTATTATAAAAAGGGGATTGCTGCAATAAATCAAAAGTTAAAAATACGTTTTAACCACTACTTAGTAGATTCCTTTAGCAAAATTATTTTAACGTAAATTTGAAGTAAACAAAGTCGCAAAAAACGGGCACTTGATCATAAAGTTGCCCGCCTCCTTTTTGTAGAAGATTTAACAGATTTGCAGATAATAATTATCTGGCTTACTGTTGTAACCATTTGACGTTTTCTTATATAGAGAAAGATATCTATTATACATATACGTAGTTTCTTTTATAACAAAATGTATATTTGGTTGCATACAAATTATTTTAGTTTCTTGTTAGGAAAACAGCATCATAATGGCCTCTAAGTTAAAAACATAGAATCTTTTTCTATGGTTAAAAAGCAACATAAGCTAAACTTCACCTTTCATTCCTATTCCTTTTAAAATTGTGCTTTGTAATAGATTTTTGTTATGGAATCAATAAAGACTATTAGTATTACTATTATTAAATGGTCCTGTATATTTAGTCAACTGTGGTGGTAAACTTAAAACATCTTGAAAATGGTTCACGTTTATTAGTTAATTTATCGCGTTAATTACACATTGTTAGACCAAGACTGCAATCTACAGTAAACCTCTTCAAAGAGTTTTAATAAATCT
The DNA here is from genome assembly GCA_025584915.1 of Monochamus saltuarius. Classification (NCBI taxonomy): domain Eukaryota; kingdom Metazoa; phylum Arthropoda; class Insecta; order Coleoptera; family Cerambycidae; genus Monochamus; species Monochamus saltuarius. The sequence goes on from CM046726.1 coordinate 34,066,676, forward strand.
ATTTAAAGTTTTAATGCTATTCTTCTATCTCAAAAACTGGTTTACAATTCATTAAACCTTTTTTGTATAAAATGATCATATAGAACTGTAATTGAATTTTGATATATGTCAGATACCTACACAGGGTGTCTGTGAAAGGTTGGGAAATCTCGGAGCTGGAGATACTTGTGACCAAAATAAGTCGTTGAGCCAAATATGCCTTATCCGAATGTTGCTGGTTTCAAAAATACAGGGCGTTCAATGCTAGAATTTTATTTTGAAATATCTCAATAACTTTGAAACCTGTCGGAGTATTAAAAAAAAATGTCTTTTGGCATGGCAAATAAGATTTTTGAACTAATTTTGGCCTTGCTTATACAGGGCGTCAGTTATGCTGGGGGTTATGGGGATTTTTTTTTTGTATTTAGAAATACGGACATGTATTGAAAATAGAAAAAAACGTGCTTTGTTTCATAAAAAAATTACTCTTGTTTGATTTCGATATCTCGCTTGGTTATCGAGATATTTGCATATACAAATTTCAATGCATTACGTTTTTTAGCAACTTGTAATTCTTAAATTAAATTAATGCGTCTTGACAACTAGTGTGAAGCAAATTATTTACAGTTTTTTAAATAGCAGTAATCAGTATTAATTTCAATAACATAGGTATACCATATTTTTGTGATCCCAAAAATAAAACTCAAGCCACTCAGTTGGACCACCTCGGTGTGTCCAACGTTTGAGAAAGACATGGTGCAAAGTGCAAATGTCGCACACTAGTCCCGTAAAATATGGTGAAATATCATCGTGAAGAAAGGACATATACTATCTAATGTTGAGATTAACCTCTTCGAGGAGTATATCGGTAAATTATTACTCAAGAATTGGAAATAAAGAGCACCAGTGAACGCATTCTCCAGAATGAAAGCGCCAATAATTAGTCCGTTCACAATTCCAGGCGTTTGAAAATGTGTTTGCCGAGTGACATGCGGATTTTCTAATGCCCAATAATGAGTGTTGTGAAAATTGTGAATACTATTACGTGTGAAAGTTCCCTTTACTGTAAGTAAAATATTCATCGTAAAGCTTGGGTTTAAGTGCTGCTGGTGTAACGACTATTCGCAAAAGTTCACTCAAAATGGAAGGCTTGTACACGCTGCATGTGAAATGGGTAGAGTGCCTTAACGTTTGTCAAACTGTGGGTAGTGATATCCCAAATTGCACTGCAATTGTCCTAGTGCTTATGCCAGGCTGCTCCTTGACGGCTCTCTTCCTCAAAATTCACAATTTGACTAGGTTTAATGGCTTGCCGGTTTCTCTACCACGCTGAACCACAATGAAAAAGACTTCATGTCTCGGATAATATCCTTAGGGAAAGCTTAAAGGCATAAAGATGAGCTGCAGCCTCTGAATTTTGATGTGATTATCCGAATACCAGTATCATGTTCATAAGTTCGATTAGGAAATTATGCGTCATATTTTTATAATCGCGTGAAACTCGAATAGGATCACAACTGATAATAAAGTACCGCTACAAATATCAAACACATCGCCCTAATTAGTTTCTATAAACAAAAAATTTTACCTAATAAATTTTTGTAAACTTCCAAATTAAATAGTTATTTATGCAACAAGTAGTCGTACAAAAAGTAAGTGTTTATTGCACGCGACGTGAAATTGTCCAACGAGGCCGTCAGGCCGAGTAGGACAACCCGTCGAGTGCAATGAGCACTTTTTGTACGAGTTGCATACAATATTTTTTCTACGTTCATGCTAAAATCAAAAAATGTTATTTAGATGACACTAAGTCTAGGAAAATGTGACATCGATTTGAACGTTTATGTTTGTCATGATGACAAAACGTTATTGTAGAGTGACAGACAAATGCAATAAACACTTTATTGCACTAGTGCAATAAAGAACCACTTTTTCCACTAAATATAGTTCAATAAAGTTTTGCTTTTTGCATGAACGTAGAAAAAATATTTTACTATAGGTTAAGAATCACCCTGTACCACTATCTGTCATGTAGTATCACCAGACCAGAATCTTATTACACTTCTTGAAATTTTTAATTTTCACCTACAAAAACATTTTTGAAAATAAATCTTCCCAATTCTTACATGTTCAGAATTCCACTCTCAATAAATAAATATTGGTGCATAATCTATAAGTATATCTTTAATATCGATTCACTACATTTTTTTTGTACTAAGTGAAAAACTAGCAACTGAAAAATGGACATGTTGGTAAGTTTATAATTTTTTAACATTTCTATTTTTCATCTACAACTATGATTGCAGATTCTTTAATTTTATGAATGCATATTATTAATAAGGCCTATTATTGTAACAAAATTAATTAATGCAAGTAGATTTATTTATTCATTGTGCAGTTTTTGAATTCTATGGGGAAAAAAATCATAACAACCATATTATTGGACACTTTAATTTACTAATTATATCATATATCACTTTTATATTATATTTAATTAGGTAGTACCACAGCTTGTAAATGTTACTCTAATACTAAATAAATGATATGTTTATTAATTTAATAGCTACCACTTACTAACACAAAAAGTTTAAAAATGAGTTTTAACTGCTTGCACATATTTTAATCCTGAAAAATAAAATAAAAATTAAGATTTCAAATTTAATTTTAATTGTATAATGTCTGATTACATACATATCCTCCAAAATATTAAATAAATTTTAATTACCTGTATGGATTAAAAAATTGTATCTATACGTTTTTGCTTTTTTAAATGCACAAATTTTTATTTTGTTTAATTTTCAGTTGCAAAATATAATTTTTCTGTTTAATGCAGATGTATTAGAACTAAAAGATTCTTTAATTTTTGTATGAGTAGGTAACTACATACCTACCTCATTCGATGGAAATGTTTCAAGTTTTTGTCAATTTTGTAAGTTATTAAAAATATGGATAATGCCACCTGATGTATACAAAAAGAACGAGTAATAAGCAAAGTAAAAGAAAGAAAGTAGTAGATAGCAAAGCAAGTAGATACATACACTGAACACTTTGTTCCTATGGTGTATTAAAATCAATAATTCTACTCTGAATTAATTCAATGTGTATTTTCTATATTTCTAAGGGTTAAAATATGTAATCAGATGTAAAGCCAGAAGATTAACACTTAGTTAATAGCAACACCAAACACACAAATCCCATGCAGTTTTTTTATTATAATGAAATGAAAAGTTTACAATTTACTCACCTACAATCCATAAGCCTTTTTTAATTTCTTCTGAAGGAAAAATAGGCAAAATATTTTGAGTACCTGTTTGATTAACTAATTGGGCATTGTTGGTTAATGCAAATTCAGTTTAATTATTTGATCATTTGACTAGTTAATCAAGTTTTAAGCGGCATTCAAAATATTAATCCATAGATATGTATAATCTATTGCAATAATAGCGACACTCTCTCAAATCAGTTTTGCAACTACTGGATGTTCTGAATAGAAATTTCAACAGATCTACACTTAAAAATATTACTATAGTCTGATATAACAACAACTTAATCAATAATACTTGATAAAAGTAAGTTAAGTATTTGTACGAGTATACAGGGTGTTAATTAAGTATGTGCACAAGCTGTAAGGGGTTAATCTATGATTGATTTAAAGACAAAAACCATATAAAATTAAAAAAAAAACAATTTTTTTTAATCTATTTTCTGAGTAGTAAGAGCTACTTAGTTGAAACTTGGCACACCCTAATAGGTATTTACAGACTACATTTTGCGGGTATTAAATTATTTTTTAGTTTAGTTTACAGGATCTACCTACTTTCCTTATTAATTATTTGTTCAAAATTTTGTGATATGAATATAAAAAAATATAGGTCCAATCGTTTGCAATAATAATGGCACTCACTAAAATGGATTTTGAGATTTCTTTTGAACTGACATATTAGTAATGAAATATACTTTAAACTTTTAACATTAGTTTTTAGCTGCTTCACTCACCAGTACAGATTTAATGAAATTTCTACTCAGCACTTCTAGAAGTTCAAAAACTATTTTGATAGAGTGTCATTATTATTGCAAGAACATGTACCTACCTATAATGTCTCATTTAAAATAAAGACGTTACTTTCAGTATACTTCACTGTACCTAATACTGTAACTGTAAGTTAACTGAAAGCTGGTAAATATACTCCAATTTTAATTTGCAGACCTTACCAATACACTTCTAATCTGTAGTGATTTTCTATTTTACACATTTTAATCATGTCAGTGTAGAGCGTAATCCCATTTTAATGATATAAGTTTATATAGATGACAGAAAAAGTGATTTTAAGAAGACTCACCTGACATGATATATCAAAATTTCTAAAAACAAAATCTTAACTTTATTTTTCAATGTTAAAGATATATTTAAACTAATGTCACAATTTCATGAAATTTTAATTATGGGCTTCAGAACAATAAAACTATGTTCTTTAATCTACATATATTAAAAAATATGAATTTAAAGTATATAATTGGTGTAAAATATTTCTAAGAATGATAAATGTAATGAAAAAAATGTATGGTAGTGTACAAATATTTATGAATTTGGAATCTACCATATAAAAAAACCATTTCAAACAATTTTGGTTAAAGAATAAACTAGTAAACTAGTTTCTAAAAACTAAGTCATATTATTAAATAAATACATTTTGATGACAATTTTAACTCTTATTTGACTCGAATATGTGCTGGTATATTCTAATAAAGAGACAGTAATTGAGCATATTTCTTTGTTAAATTCATAAAAAAATTAGATATTATTTTGACCATACAATTCATGTCCACTACATAGTGATTACAAACAAAACCACAACAAAAATGAATTAATACATAAAAGAATCTATAAATACTTGAAGCTTTTGTAATGATGGAAGATACATCCACATCTGTCGTAATTCTATACAATCTTATTATTTGAATTACCGAAAATATCAAATTTTAAAATATTTTTTGCTTTGTTCGTAGTACATCAAAATCAGTTTTAAACCAAAACATTGCATTTTGAACCTTATGTGAGCATTGTAAATGCAATGCGCATGCGTCTGACACTTGAAAACAGTTTCCAACTGTTTTATGAACAGATGATGCTTTTATGTGTTTGACATCCCTAAAAAGGGCTATTAAATATAAGTATGCGGGGCTGTAACTATAATCAAATATTAGAATGGACAGTAGAATTCTTAAATGCCTTTGTGTTATATGTGAAATGCAAAGCACCAAATATATTATATCATCAATAAAGTTCACATCGCAAGGGCAGATTTTTTAATTAAAAATAATTGTGTAATTTATAAATTGTTAAAAAATGTGGAAAATCATAGATAAATGTTTATTTTTAATTTTTATATAATATATATATACAGGGTAGTCGCGATGTAATGGGCCAAAATTCATGACTAGATTCCTGACGTGAAAATATTGCGATTTAGACAAACTCATCTTAGTCCAAAAGTTTATACTTACAGAGATACAGGGTGTTTAATGCAAAATATTATTTTAGTTTTTTCTTATTTATTTCATAATAAGTGCTCATATCGAGATGAAATTTTGGTGTTAGGGGTTTTGCGAGGAGAGAGATTGAAATATATCCATGGTTTGCTTGTAGCTCATAGAGAGCGCCACCTGCGCTAGGTCGAATGCGTTGAAAATGACAGAACTTTTTTATGTTTCAAAAATCTAATTCTCAGGTAGCAAATTCTGATTTTACAACTTCTTTTACACAAAAAAGCTATATTTTTTTATAGTCGCTATCTTGCACCGTTCTCAAGATATTTATTAGCTTTGGTAATTCGAGTGATCAAAATAAGGTACGAATGTCAAAAAGAACAAGAGTTTATTTCAAATTATAAATTGTGATGAACAAAATAATATCGAATATTACAATAAATATTCAACATGTCCGCCTACAACTTCAATACATTTATTAACGCGTTTGTTCAAAGACTGCCGTATTTTAAAACAGAGATTCTTGTTACGAAATGATTCGGCGGCATTTACAATTTTCTGCCATACCTCTTCGCGGGTGTTTATAGTTTCTCTATAGACAACTGATTTCATGTAGCCTCAGAAACAAAAATCCATAGGATTAAAGTCAGGACTACGAGGAGGCCATAATATTCGACTCCCACGACCGATCTAACGATCCGGAAAAATGTGGTCAAAATACGAGTAGTTCCGTACTCTGACAGAATAATGAGGGGGAGCTCCATCTTGCATGAAAAATAGATTTTGCCGTGTATTCAGTGGTAAATCGTCGAGGTAGTCAACTAAATGGTGCTGCAGGAAATCTAAATACAAGTCACCATTTAGATTTGGAGGAAGCGGTCATGTGGACCCAAAAGGTGATTTCCTATGATTCCGCACCAAACATTTATCTTAAATTCATGTTGGAAGTGACGCTCACTGACTACGTGAGGATTTTCATTATCCCCCATGTGCTTGTTTCTAAAATTGAAAATTCCTCGACGAGTAAAGGTCGTTTCATCAGTGTACATTATAGTACATTATCCAAAAATTTCTGGTCAAGGTTTTGCTGATTGCGCATAAAATGAGCAAATTGTAATCTAGATGGTAAGTCTGCTGCTAAAAGATTTTGCACGGGTGTAAAATGGTAGGGATATAAATTTTCCTTGTGAAAGATTTTGAAAACTGTTGTTTTATTAACACCGGTTTCTCTAGCTACCTGCCTGCTGCTAACTTCTGGTGGCCACTCTTACTAAAATTTCTTCTTCTTGGTGAACTGTAACAGTACGCACTGCGTTGTCTCTTTTAGGACGAAAACTACCAGGTTCTCCAAGTCTATTAAAAAGTTCTTGAAATAGTTTCCGATTTGGTTGCCTTCTATTCGGATACAAGTCTGAATACCGACGAAGCGCTCGACGTCCAACATAATCTGATTGCGCATAAACGCAAACCATATCGCGCATTTCTCCATTTGAAAATAAATTATGGCGTGGCAAGTTATCTCGCACTACAATTTAGATCAAAGTCAAGAATACTTTTAATAAGGCACAAATAATATTAATGACAGCACTAAGATAAGTGGAAAATGTCAAAATTGGATTTTAACATAAGCCTACTTGAAAATTTTTGCCGATTTGTAATTGAATGCAAATACATTGGAATTTTCAATGGCAAATTTACGAGAACGGTGCAAGATAGCGACTATCAAAATGTATAGCTTTTTGTGTAAAAGAAGTTGTAAAATCAGAATTTGCTACCTGAGAATTAGATTTTGAAAGATAAAAAGTTCTGTCGTTTTCAACGCATTCGACCTAGCGCAGGTGGCGCTCTCTATGAGCTACAAGCAAACCATGGATATATTTCAATTTCTCGCCCCAGAAAACCCCTAACACCAAAATTTCATCTTGATATGAGCATTTATTATGAAATAAATAAGAAAAAACTAAAATAATATTTTGCCTTAAACACCCTGTATCTCTGTAAGTATCAACTTTTGGACTAAGGTGAGTTTGTCTAAATCGTAATATTTTCACGTCAGCAATCTAGTCATGAATTTTGGCCCATTACATCGCGACCACCCTGTATACAATTATCAGTCCTCTAGTAAAATTATGCTTTTACATTTTTTAAAATGACATTTAACAGAATATAAATAAACCTTATTTATAGAATTAATGGTATTGTAAAATTAATGTACTACTAACAATTGGTTCCAAAACCTTTCAAATATTAAAAATAACAGTACTTTATTTATCGGTGTACAGATATGATGAAACTAAAGTCTCGCTTTACTGCTTAGTATGATATTGGCACATTCAGTTTTAATTACAAAAATTATTTTGAAATATACAGTGTGTCAGACTTTTCACTTACACACTCCCATAAAATTTCACTAAACTGCACAATTTGGATTATTTTTTTTAAGAAGGTGCCCTACTTATGCATTTACCTAAGCTAGTATAACGGTCATGTACCTTTCGAAGGCTGCTATGATTTTTCAAGGTTTCATATTAGTGATTTTTTTATTGAAAATCTGACAACGTAGCATTAATCAGCGCCCTCATGTATATCCAAAATTTTATAAAATTCGCGGAATATCCAAAGCAATTACTGATAATTTAAAAAACACATTTATCTTCGAATCTTCCTAATTAATTTTCAGATCAACTTAAAATTTATGTCAGTTGTACATCAATAATAACTTCTCTCAATATAATCAATACAAATATTTTATTTCCTAAGATAAAGTACATTCTATCAATAGCAACTACTGTGAACAAGTATGATAATTTTAAAAACATAGTAGGCTATGTTATATTGAAAATTATCATTAAGAAAAAATGTTTAGAATTATAAAATTATCCTATATGTATATAAATTTTTGGGAAAAAAAATAGCAACTACTGTGAACAAGTATGATAATTTTAAAAAACATAGTAGGCTATGTTATATTGAAAATTATCATTAAGAAAAAATGTTTAGAATTATAAAATTATCCTATATGTATACAAATTTTTGGGAAAAATTTTTCCCCAGAAATGTTGTTATACTGGCTAGTATAATTAGGGTAGACTGGGGCAAATGTAAAGCGATTTTTGTTTTGTTGTTCTTTTTTTGTGGTAGCAACGAACAGGATGTGTATAATATTTCTATACTAGTATATCAGAGAACGATGTTTTTTCTAAGTGGAAAAAATGTGTCGTAGTTTACATGTAAAGTATATACATGCAGGGTATCCCAACGAAAATTTGACCCCCTGTATAATTGGAAAACCGAATAATATTTCAAAATTCGCCGAGACCCGTCGATTTTTGTTCTTGGGGGGAGCTTTTTTGACAGTCAAGCCAACTCGATATGTTCATAAGTTATAAGTCATGCTAGTTTTAATAATATTTGTAACGACTGTGACATCAATTTTGCGTCATTGAACACAATAAAAAACATTGTTTACAACAACGAGTAATCTGGATATAATCATATTTGTTACTTTTTCTTGTTTTTCATTTTTATGCATTTTTTTCTTTTACAGCCTTGTGAGTTTATTATGATTATGTATAGTAGGTATAAGTTATATGAATTGTAATTTCTTTCTTTTATGTTATGCATTTCCTGTAACTGGGTTTCTTACCTGTTGGAAATAAATGCCATTATTATTATTATTATTATTATTATTATTATTATTCATCCCCTAATGCCTAGCAACCCCAACTTAAAAATTTCAAATGCAACTACCCCACTTGTGGCACATCATATTAAAGCCCTTTTCATTGCGAATACAGTGACGTACCGTCTTTAGAAATCGGTTGAGATTTGACAGAATTATTGGTTACAAACGAAAAGATGACAAACCAACTTACGCGTAGTAATAATAATAATAATAATATCTCTACCCCTCATTCTAATCACAGGGATTAGCCCAGAAGTCGGAGACTTGTGCGGGAGAGGGGGCGGCATATTATTATTAAGCAGGCCGCATTTGCGCCCAGGAACGACTTACGTTGGTAGGCCCTAACCACTATTCAGTGCAGGAATGAGGGAAACCTGGAAAACCTCATTAATTAGGGGGGTGGTCAAATATCAACCGGCATCAATCTCTCACGTTGACCCAAGCTAACATTATTCCACCCTACCATACCCACAGAGAGGGTGCCAATCCTCTACACGAATATAGCTTATATACGGTCTACCGGCAGCTGGGCTCAAACCAACTCCGTCTAGTCACCTCGATTCAAGTACTAACGCCTTAAACCGCGCGACCACTGACCGATCCAATAATAATAATATCTACACACAAATGCCCACCACTAATAAGTTTTTCATCTACTACACATGACCGCATTACCTAATTGTTATTGATGTGTCTATCAGTTTACAAAAAAGTCAGAAATGAAATAAAAATGCTGAAGCAAATAATAAATCAGATTTATTTGATGAATTGCTCAAAATGACCCCCGTTAACTTCCAAACAATAATACAGTCTGTTTTGAAATTCTGTTTGAACATTATTAAAGACATCCGCAGTTATTAATTGGCATTCTTCTACAATTCTCTGACGTAGCACTTGCAATGTTTCCGGCTGAGTGGCGTACACTCGTGATTTTAAATGACCCCACAAAAAAAAGTACAAAGGGGACAGATCCGGAGATCTTGGTGGCCATTCGACGGGACCTCTTCTGCCAATCCAATGCCCCGGGAAATGGTCATCCATAAATTGTCGCACAGCAGCAGCATAGTCGAGGCGCACCATCTTGTTGGAAGGTTACTCCATTTTCTAGTAAATTGTCGTCACTTTCTAAAATCTCTGTTATCCTAGGATCAATTGTACTTTCCAATAATTCTAGATAGGTGTTTCCATCGAGATTACCTTGGATGAAAAATGGTCCAACAAGATAGTCGCCCAAAATGCCTGCCTGTGTCTATTCACTTCGCCATTCAACATAAATGTGCATTCGTCGGAGAAACATGTATTGTAGAGAAGATTTGGATTCAGTAGAAGTTGTTCACTAAAGTATTCGCAAAATTGGTTACGGCGATGAAAGTCATCTTCATGTAACTCTTGAACCAGCGTCATCTTAAATGGATGAAACTTGTGTTTTTTCAAAATTCGATGAACACTGGAACGGGATACGTCAGAAGCTTGAGACACAGTTGTAATCGATTGCTTATTATCCATCTGTACATGACCCAAAACTGCCACTTCCACTGCTTCATTTCGAACTGGCCCAATTACTTCACGTTTCTTGTTTAAAAGTGAACCTGTTGCAACAAATTTGTCAATCAGGTGTTTAACGTACTGGTGGTTTACATTTTTTTCAGGATGATTGGCATTAAAAATTCGTGCTGTAGCTTTAGCGCAATCGTGATTTCGATAATAAATTGTAACAATTTCTACTCTTTCCGCGATAGAATAAACCATTTCGAACACACGTTAATACTTTCAATAACGGCTGAAACTAACGATTTCTTAGTCACAAGCAAAAAACACCGACTTTTTCGTAGTACTGATTTTTTGTTATTTTGAAAAGGTCTGAATTCCTATAAACTTAAGTATCTTCTACTAATAACTATTTTAGTATCTAGTTTTATTTGCTTCAGCTTTTTTATTTCATTTCTGACTTTTTTGTAAACTGATAGACACATCAATAACAAATTAGGTAATGCGGTCATGTGTAGTAGATGAAAAACTTATTAGCGGTGGGCATTTGTGTAGAAATTACTACGCGTAAGTTGGTTTGTCATCTTTTCGTTTGTAACCAATAATTCTATCAAATCTCAACCGATTTCTAAAAACGGTACGTCACTGTATTCGCAATGAAAAGTGCTTTAAAATGATGTGCCACAAGTGGGATAGTTGCATTTGAAATTTTTAAGTTGGGGTTGCTAGGCATTAGGGGGATGAACATATCGAGTTGGCTTGACTGTCAAAAAAGCTCCCTCCAAGAACAAAAATCGACGGGTCTCGGCGAATTTTGAAATATTATTCGGTTTTCCAATTATAGGGGGGGTCAAATTTTCGTTGGGATACCCTGTATAAAGTCCTGTGAGGCAAATGTAAAAGTATGCTATTGATGAGAAAGAAATACGTTTTTACAGATTAAGAAAATAACAAACCATACCAAAGTTTATGAACTTTTTTTATCAGGAAAGAATGACGGTTACAACACTTTTTTTACAGCTTTCAGTAAATTTTGCATATGATTAATATTTTATTAGTGACATTGTATAGTGTATCCTAATGATGAATTCATTGAATGATGTAACAAAAAATTTCTAAATATCATTCAACACGTGAAAAAACACTTGAATTCACCTACATTCTCACCTTCTCTAGAACACATCATATAAATGAGATGTAACTGGTCTGCTACTTTCTGCTCGGCCTAAGCGGCTCGACTTGCAGAAAGCGACCTACAATATCGTAGGTACTTAACCGCAGACCTCTCGCCCGGGCGATGCGCCATTAAATCTATAAATGATACTGCAGGAAACAACTACTCCGCGGGCTAATGCCCCGACCGGCATTGAATTATACCTGCAGTATCTGTGTGAAACCCTTGTCGGCCACTCCACCAGACATAGACCGGTTTCGGGCTTGTTAGCCCTCATCAGTATGCCATAGGTGAGATGACCGACAATTGAACTGGCTGTTCCTTCATATGTAGTTTCACATATAAATCGAGTGCAGGTGAGATGTAACGTTGTCTCACCTGCGCTTACGGTGAAGTGGCCGACAAGGGTTCTTGGCTGTTTCACACAGATACTGCAGGTATAATTCAATGCCGGTCGGGGCATTAGCCCGCGGAGTAGTTGTTTCCTGCAGTATCATTTATAGACATCATATAAATGTTAGTTACATAAGACATCCATATTGTTAATATATAATATTGTTATAATAATATGTATAAAATATATATATATATATATATATTTTTTTTTTTCGAGTTATTACAGAATGATATGCCATTCATTTTTGTTATTATCAATTGTAATGATAGTACTTTATGAAAATAAATCATGATTTAATTTTTTATAATCTTGAATTAATGATTTAAAATGTTAGCATTAAAAATGGTTATTAATACGAAATGAAATATGTTAGTTACTTTTATGACCATGGATTGTTATACATGAAAATGAAACATAGCCTGTAATTAAATGCATTTGTTTATTGGTAACACCAAAAATTAAAACTAACTTTAAGATCATAAATATGTATACAGTAAAAAAAGGTAATACATGTCAAGCATTAATACAATATTCATCCATAATTCACAGGTAGGTTATTATTTTAGTAGGTACTTTTAGTAAATTAAAGTTTACTAATATGATGATGTATGCGTCTTTCTGATTCAAAACTGTCTAATTTAGAATTCCTAAAACAAAATAATTATTAAGTACAAAAATCTGTCTTATAAACTACTTATTAAAAATATATAAATATACAAAGTATGTAACTCGTACAAAAAGTGCTTATTGCACTCTACGTGTTGACAATTTCACGTCGCACTTACTTTTTGTACTTGTTGCATAAATAACTATTATTAACCCATCAAGATGTGATAATGGTGAAGTAGACATTACGTCAGACGTTTTGACTTATAGATACATGTTACTACTGCTTATCATGTCTAATAAATATTGAAAATGATCATTAAATAATATTCTCTACATTATACAGGGTATCGGGGAAATTGTGGGAAATCTCTCAGGTACAGATATAACATGAAAAAATAAGATAAAAAGTTCCTATAAAATTTGTTCCTACAGAGATATGTGTCCTTGAAGTACGCCAGTGGAAATCGGTTTTTCTTGAATAACTTTTAAAGTACTTAACATAATTTAATAAAAATTTAACGTGATGGACACTAATAAGAACCTCTTAAAATAGTGTCCTTGAAACATATACTTTTTTAGTTTACCAGGGGCGCGCTAAGCTTTACAACTTAATGCCTAAATTTTTAACACCCTGTATAATAAAAACTTCAAAATAATAATTCTGAGTAGCTCCAGCTTCCTTATACTAAAAAAGGTACTCTTGTTTATTGTCGATAAAATGAACCATTTACGAGAAATAGAATAATAAACAAATTCATATTTTATTTTTATAAAAAGGACCATGATTTATATATATTTTTTTGTTGATAACAAAGTTCAATGCAAAAGTCATACAAACAACAGGAAAGTTTCATTTTAAGATGTTTAACCTGAAAAATACAAACTTTAAAAAACGCAGTGGTGTCCCAGGAGGCACCTTAACAAAATTATTGAAAATTTTCATAAGAAGGTTCAACAAGCGAACATAGGTCCAACTTTTTCTTTCTTAAATATGTTTCAAGAACACTGTTTTAAGAAGTCCTTACTAGTGTCCGTCATATAAAATTTTTATTAAATTATATTGCACATTTTAAAAGTTATTTAAGGAAAACGATTTCTAGCAGCGTCCTTCAGGGACACATAATATCTTTGTAGGAAGAGCCTGTAGGAAAAAATTTTATAGGAACTTGTCATATTATTTTTTCATGTTCTATCTGCATCCGAGAGATTTCCCACATTTTCCCAGACAACCTGTATAAAAAAGTAAATATGAATACTAGAGTAACTACTATGGGTTAGGGGTTAGTTTGTTTTAGTTTCGTTTTAATGAAAAGCTCTATTAAATGTAACTTCTAAGAACTATGGATTACTTTTTTCACAATTTTTTTACATTTTAAAACAAATGTTCTCTCAAGATGTCTAAATCATGCATTTAAGTTATATTTCAATAATGATATTTTTGGGCCCACATAGACAATGTTCGTAAAGAAAAAATTTTACTTCATAATGCTGCGTTTTAAAAAATGAGAATTATTTCATGGACAAAAGGTATGGATCCCATGTTACAAACAAAACTCTAGTTTGAATGGTATAAAATAATCAGACATAAGCCAACTTAATTTCACTTTAAAAAATATCGTTTTCGAAAAAAATTAACTGCATCTTTTTTTTCAGAAAATTATATGGCAAATACTATAACATTTCGGTAACATTCTTATTCCAGTTCTGATTTAACTGGATACTTTTCATTCATTCATTAGGTTATGGAGGTGTTTATACAGGTTAAAATAACAGTAAAGCCTCAAGTTTTTAATTCCTCAAAAAAAAAAAAATAAAATAATAAATAAATAAAATGCCACTAATAACAGCTGTAATTACTTAAAATTCAATTTTAAATTATTTCTTTTTGAACCAGTTTACATAATGCTTATCCAACTCCAATGAAATTTGGGGTTGATTGTAAGGATATCGGGTGTTCTCATAACAATTAATAATTATTAGTCTCCATTTTACCTATAACTGTAAATTTGTTTACAAATAACTATTTTTTCTTAAAACGTAAGAAGATTAAAATTTATGATTACAAGCCAATAATTATATCTATTGAGCATAATATTGATATTAGAAGGTGTTGATCTCAACGCTTCCTATATCCTCATGACCTACAAATTTGTCAAAATTTGTGGACAATCTGAATTGATTTAATTTTTCCTAAACATAGTTCAAATTAGAATCTAAATGTCAAAACTATTAAATAGCATTTAAAGTTTTTCTCCTTAGGGGTTATATTAAGAAAAGTGTATATGCCTTTAAAATACCCTATTTATGGGATACAGGATATTGAAATTAATATATTTTTTAAAATTATCTCAAAAAGGAGTTACACGATTTTTTTATTTCGAATTTTTGTTACATATGTTATGAATTTCTTGTCCAAAACTCGAATTTTGTTATGGATTCAGGGGCTTATTTATGAGATGTGTTGCCAAACAATTAAAAAAATAAAAATGCAAGTATCAATATTGTGTATAAACCTACATGTCTGTATAGACTGGGACACCACAACAAAATGGAAGTTTCACAAGGTTGAAATAAAGTGATTAAATCAAACAATGGTTAATCAAATGTTGCTCCTTCAATCAACAGGGAGTTAAAGTTGATTTTAGTCTGGCAATATTTTGAAAACTATTTCACTAATCATATTGAAAATTTCAAATTCAGGCATTCAGCATCAGGACTGTAAAGTTATTATATAGTTCTTTAAAATTTTAATTGTTTTTTTTTATATAGAATTGTCTCAAATTATTTATAATCAGTTATTATATAGCTATTTTTTAAAATTCTTAGTTCTAAATAATCTGTTTAACCATTGTCTGCTAAATCGCGTCACTTGCATAATACTTGTCTGTTAAATCAGATGAATTTCAATAAAGTATTATGGAATATACTGTAGTGTGGCGACTCCACTCTTAGTATTTGGAAACAGATATCATATAGTAAATGACATTTGTTACTGACCCTGTAATAGCTTACCTTTTAATAGTACCTACTTATCTAATTTGGTTTTTAAAAATGTATTTTTTATCTATTTTAAATCTTTTAAATATACGATAGATAATCTTATACTACACACAAAGTTCTTCTCTTCTATTAAAATATATAAAATAAAAATATAAAATATTTTATTTTATTAGGAATAAACCGACAAAGGAAGCTTGTAACAAACAAAAAACAAAGTTACAGAAGATGTTCAAAGTGCCCTTTGTCCATTTCCAAGCAGGCACAACATCTTCGTCTCAACGATATTCGAACTCTTTCGAAAACACCCTCTTTGGTTTGGATTTCTTGACACTTTTAATTAATCCGTAGCTGCAGCTCTTCTAGGCTATTTACAGGAGTACCATACACTAATGTCTTCAAATATCCCCAAACAAGGAAATCTAGAGGGTTCAGATCAGGCGATCTTGGAGGCCATAAAACAGGTTCGGCCCTTCCTACCCATCTATGTGGAAAAGTTTGGTGTAAATGCTCTCTAACGGCCATAGAAAAATGAGCTGGAGCACTATCATGCTGGAACCACATTTGTTGCCTCTGATTCAAAGGAATGTCTTCCAAAAACTCATATAGTGTGTTCTGTAGAAAGTAGAGGTAAGTAGCTCCTGTTAATCGGTTTGGTAAAACAACAGGACCTAGAAACCTGTCACCTACAATACCCATCCAAATGTTTAATGAAAAACGTGCCTGATGTCCAGATTCTATTAGAGCATGAGGATTTTCGTCGGCCCAAATATGCATATTATGAAAATTAAACACTCCATTTCTTCTGAACCCGGCCTCATCAGTAAAAAGAATGTTTGCAAGAAAACGAGGGTCTTCAGCATCATGACGTAGAAACCAGCGGCAAAAAACCAAACGTGCTTGATGATCCTTTATTGGATTTAAGGCCTGTACTCGTTGCACATTATATGGATAAAGCAGTTGCTTGTGTAGGATTCTCCAAACAAGAGGACCACTAATTCCTACCTCGGCTGATATTCTCCGCACACTCGTACCTGGATTCTGCTCTACCAGTGCTAGAACTTCTTCTTCTGCTCGAGGAGTGGATACCGACCTTGGTCTTCCGGATAAATGGCACTGTTTACTCAAGGAACCGGTATCACGCAATCTTTGGTGAATTCTTCCAAACATGCGTTGTGAAGGAATCTGGCGATTTGGATAAGCGTCAACATGAAGACGTCTCGCTTCGGTGGCGTTCCCATTAGCACAACCATACATGAAATGCATGTCTGTTAATTCTGCGTTAGAGTAACCAGCCATATCAAAACAAAACTTGTGCACTGAGAGCAACTGTCAAATACGTACTGTTTATTTCACTAAACATCAATCAACTATTATAAGAAAATACACGTTTTTGCAAAATAAAAAAAGGGGCTAAAAAACATGAAACATTCCATATCTCTGCAACCGTTACTTTGCGGACCCATGTTTATTGTAACTTTTCTGCTTATTTTGGTTCATACTATTTCCTCCTTAAATATTTTACACTCTTTTTTTAACACCCTGTATTAATAGACTGCTCCTTTGGTTTCACCATAGGAAACACAATACCTCATTATTTTAAGTTGTATCAATTTAAAATTTATAAATGATATGTAGACAGAAACTTATACCTCAACAGATATTTGAAATTTCTCATCATGTTTAAAAAATGGCAAATTACTGATAACTACGTCAGAAGTACTGGAGTGTGCTGTCACGCATGCTGACTCACTGCAATAGTTGAATGGAACAGACTAGATAAAGCATGGGTGATGCGGTTCAGCAGACGATGGTTTAACCTACTAAGTAGCTTATAGAAAAAAAAGATTACAACTACAACTTTCGTTTTTCTTTTATACCCAGTAATACGTGTTTCTAAAGTGACTTTATTGTCCAACGAAAAAAGGATAGAGGCACCAATTAATGTTCTAATTATGATAGCGCAAATGTGACCTGAAATTGTTCTTGTTAGATCTATAATTCAGAAATAAATAATTAAAACTTACATAAACCAATTAAAAAGCAGCAACATTTTATTAATATAAAAGTGACACAATCATCCTATTTGACCTCAGGCATTTCTTATTGCGTCGCATTATAAATATATCATGTACAACTTTGGTTGTAAATGGTGTAGGTTTCTCCAAATATTTCAAAAAATATTTTACACTGATTAAAGAAATTTTAGTTGGTGACTTAATTAAATAAAATTAAAAATTTCAGAACTTATATATAGGGCTTTTTAGAAATAAATACATTCTTTCAAATTAGTATTAGTAAAAAACATAAAAATATAAACAAATTGTAAAATAAAAAAAAAATGTTTTGACCTTTCAATATTACTTTATCAGAAATATTTCGGGATTATATTTACGACTAAAAATTGAAATTTTTTTCCTTTGAAATATAATTAATGATAAAAAGGATTGATCGATCACTGGTTATACATAGTCTCCGGAATATGAGTGCCTTAATTTTGCCATATTATGATAAGTTGTACTAAACAAAACATATTTGACATATTTTTTATTTCTCTGACCAACGGTAACAGAATTATGACAGCAAACAGGTCTTGAACATGTGACAACGTCGCTCACATACTATCTTAGGATTGTTATGTATTTATACATAATAATTACAAATGGATACACCTAAAAATAGGTAGTTAGTGTGAATGATTTGTGAAAAGAGCTCTTTTCACAACACAGAATAATTTTTACAAGTGTTTAAAATGACTTCTGTTTTTTGCAAAAAAAGTGTTTACCGTACAAACATCTCGTAGTCAGAGTTTTGCCTAGATTCGTCGTAAATTAACATGCCATGGAGCTGGTTATGGTTACTAAAAATTGTTCAATTTTTGTTTATGTACACTCATAAACATCAAAGAAAAACTAAACAAAAATGAATCGCACTAGCTGTACGCACCAGTATGATTAATATTAATGTTAGGTTATCACCAGCAGTTTGATAGTGCAATATTGTCGAACGTTACAGTTTTAACAAGTTTCTCAGAAACTTCAATTGTTAACTTCATTAATACTAATCCAAAAATCAAATTATGAACAAATTACCTTACAGGCACTTTTACTAAACTTTAATTGTACCCTAGTTTGTAATTTCATAAAATATTTGTAGACAAACTATTTGTTTTAGACATTTTTTTCATAAGAATTTTTTATTGCTTTTAGTCAGATATAGTCCTTATAAGCTCTTAAAATCACGACACTCACATTCCGGATACCCTGTATACAAACTCGGTAAATTTTTATCTTTACAGAAATCGCCAATCCAGAGTTCATTAATATAAGTCTTCCAAGATATCTATATAGATACATTTTTAAAAAACTTTAGTACCATTTTTCAAAAACTAAGAACATTTCCTCAAATAACTAGAATCATTTGCTTTATTATCAGAATGTATTTAAAGAATATTCTGTAATACAAAAAACATAACCTGAAAACATGTAAGGTAAGGTCGGCAAATAAGACCCACTTTTGGTGGTAGCGCCATCCTGTGTATTTTGTGTAAAATTTGTTATAAAAAGTATTCTATAATTAAAAATCAATTATACCGACTAAATAGTTAAAGCTAGATGCTGCACATATTTGTAATTTTAAAACGTCTTCAACAGTCATCTGTTGAAGTAGCCAGTGTTATAAAATTTATAGATTTCTGACTTGCTGATGGTTAAATATTTTTTCACACATTATTATGATTTGTATCTTAACAGGTAAATATATACGTCAACTATTATATTATATGTAAAACCCTTTCCTAATTATCTTTTTTTGTTTATATATTATCTAATCTAAAAACATACCAGAACAGAAATAAGGCCCGCCCAAATGTATGGTGAGCGTGAAAATGCAGAATGGTTTTTCTTTTCTGTGTCAAACCATTAGACTATTGGCGCTATGATAAAGTGTTATTTCCGTCAGAAATAGGTTTATGAGGAATGCACAGGGCTAACAGAATCCGATTATGAATATTACAAATATTAGATTGTTTTTTTTTCCTAAATATGTTACCAAAAAAATGTTATTTTCAGTTTTACTTTTTATTAGAGCTATTAGTTAGTTATACGTTTACTATATACAATATTTTGAGCTAAAAACAATTGAGGACCTTATTTTTGCCCTAGACAGAAATAAGGCCCACTTTCAAGGTATTTAAAATAGTCCTGTACTTTTTTAAATTTGTACAGTGCCTTCATAAATTATTACAAGCCACGTGATCAGGGTCGAGATTCTCAAATCAATCGCAGAGCAGTTCATATGCGAATATCCTTTTCCTCACTACAGCAATTGAGAGAGACAAGAAATCTATTTGCATACGAGTTGTTCTTCGAGAATCACAGTCCTGGTCACGTGGCTTGTAATTTATGTCATTTGTCATTGTCATTTATGAAGGCACTGTATATATGAGAGTTATTTTATGTCAGGATACATAGGTAAGTAAAGGTTTAACTGTGTTTTAATATTGGAATGTCTCGATTTTATTCAGGTTTTTTTAAATAAAAATAATGATTGTTAGATGGGCCTTATTTGCCGACCCTACCTTAGTACTCATATATATACAGGGTGTCCCAAAATAGAAGGCCATGCCATTAACCACATATTCTTCGGACAAAAATAATGCGACTTTTCTTATGCCAGTTTTTATTTGGGTGTCCCTGTTTCAATATACAGGGTGTTAAAGTTACATTCTTAAAAACTATTTTTGTTAATAATCCGATTGTTTTGTAAGATACACACTTGAAATTCTGCACGTACTTTTATCTTATTCCGGCATACTTATCATGCAATTTTGGTGAAAAAAATCGAACGGCGAATGGAGGTAACTGAGGGATGCGGTACCCTTCATCCCCTCCAATTATTTCTAAGTACGCCTATGCAGCTTTTTCTTGAAATATCAAACATAGAATTTTCTTCTGATCATTTTATTTCTTTTGTAATTTTTTGTTTAAATGCTCCGCTTTGGAGAAAAATGACATGTATTGATGGGTTACAAATGTCCTAGCGGCTGATGAATGTCAGGAAAAAAGAGTGAGCTCTCTTATCCTAACAGATCGCATCCTAAAATGAAGGTAAATTTGGATCGACATCTTCGTGAAACCCGAACAATTGTGGATCAGAAGTTCGGAATTTGCGGCCTACATAGAAAATTAAGCCCTTAACAAGAGGAACAAATCTTAGCACTGGTAGAAGAAGGACCAAGCAGAATACAAGGATTGTTTAAAAAGCCAACTTCTACAACCGTATCACATCTAACCCGTACAAAATATTCTTCCCCGAGATTTTGCTTCTAGTATGCAATTTAGTCGTTGGTTAACACAGAATGATGCAGATAGGGACTTCGTAAGAAAAATTCTATTCACGGATGAGGCAAGTTTTACAAGACATGGATTGGCAAACATGCATAACAGCCACGTATGGACCGATTTGAATCCCCACGCAACCATTGTAGCACACCATCAATTTACACTCAGGGTTAATGCCTGAGCGGAAATAGTGGATATTATTCTGTTGGGTCCCCTTCTCATACCAAATAATTTAAATTCAGCATCATTTTTAAATTTTTTGCAAAATGAATTTTGATATGTTTTACATGATTTACTTATTATCGTACGTAACGGTATGTGGATGCACTGCATAGGCGTACTTAGAAATAATTGGAGGGGATGAACGGTACCGCATCCCTCAGTAACCTCCTTTCGCCATTCAATTTTTTTCACCAAAATTACATGATAAGTATGCCGGAATAAGATAAAAGTATGTGCAAAATTTCAAGTGTGCATCTTTCAAAACAATGGGATTATTAACAAAAATAGTTTTTTAAAATGCAATTTTAACATCCTGTATATTGAACAGGGACGTCCTAATAAAAAATGGCGTAAGGAAAGTCACATTATTTTAGTCCAAAGAATATGTGGTTAATGGTATGGCCTTCTATTTTGGAACACCCTGTATATATATATCAGTGGCAGCTAGTGAAATTTCAGGTATGTCATATTTTAATAACCAGACATGGGACCCAAACCAAACTCTAGTATATAAAACGTGGACCTCACCCAAGATTTCCAAATTGGCTTGTTTAAATTTCGAGAAACATTTTTTTTCATAAACTAGACATAATTCTACCGATATGTTTCAAATTTTATTAAAAAATTTTAATTTTTGTTAAAGTCACAGCAGTCTGAAACATATCGGTAGAATTATGTCTAGTTTATGAAAAAAAAAGTTTTGAAATTTAAACAAGCCAACTTGGAAATCTTGAGCGAGGCCCACGTTTTTTGCAAACTGCAAAATCGTTCTCCTTCTACTGAAGTTCTCTATATAGCCACAGTATATATATACTAAAGTTTGGTTTGGTTATTAAGATATGACATACCTGAAATTTCACCAGCCGCCACTGATATATATATATTTCGGGAATAATAATATATTTTAGTTACCACTTTCCTTTATGATATTTTAAAATGTAAATAGCACGTTTCTGGAAGAGTTAGGATTTGGGGAGAGAGGTTAATCACAACTGGAGGTTAATCACTAAATGTTATATGTTTGGGAATATATCTGGAAAAGAAAACAAATAGGTTATTACTAAGATTTAACAAATATGGTCTTTTATTTCAGTAAAAGAAAACAATTTTACAAAATATGGCAACAAAAAAATTAACACGATAAAACAGATAACAATTTCAACAATCATGGTACTAAAAATTAACAACAGAAAAATAAAAACCAACAGATAACTTCACAATATATTATTTCAATTCAAATCAGTTAAAAGCCAATCGTTATATATTTTGATTTTAAAAATGTTCCAACTACAAATAACAATCATAGTAATAAAAATTAACAACACAAAATCAAAGGAATACAAGTGTACAATTTGTGCAAATTAAATCAGATAAAAACAATTTTATTTGGTGCATTTTCAAATGGTATTGATTAAAAATTATGAAATTACCAATTGCTGTTCAAATAACAGGTACCAATGTTAAAAATAAAGGGACACGATATTGATATTGACATTAACCATATCTTAGGCCTCGTAACCACTTTACTACCCGTTACTAAATTATTTTTGTATATGTATAGAATATGACTATAATTATACGTATGTTTATTTATTAAAATTTTAATAATGAAATTGTGTCTTTGATATATTTCACAATAACAATACTACGCTACTAATGGCTAACAATTTCAGTCAACTGAGTTTAGTATTAGAAATAGAATTACAATATTAATAAAAATGCAGTATTTTAAAAGGGATATGAAAATTTATATATTCCCGAACAACGTATTTAACAAATGTTTATTAAACAATTATATGTTGCTTGGCTTGCAATCAGGGTTACTATAATAGTACATACATTTTTTATGTGGGATTGTTACAAATACTATTATTTCTGAATGTTGCAAAGCAAACAATATATGTATGACTCCACTATAACTGCTATGTTAATTTTGCACGAGAAAACTATTATAACATCTATATCTTACTAACATTTATGTAATTGAAATTTTAAAATATGAATATAAACAAATTTGTGAATTATGATTTGGTATAAATTTCTGTTTGAACACTGGTATCAAATTTAGAGTCCCTACATTTAGATACACATAGTGGATACTGTAGATCTCACAATGTCCTTATCCAAATGTTCCTGTTACTTTTTTAATTTTCTAGCATATTGTAGGAAAATAGTACATTTATGGTGACGGGACATGTCTGGAATGTAATCTATTCTATACTAACTCCATTCCTTATTCCTCATATATACCTATGGGCGTAGGCTACCACCCATGTATATAGCCAAGTGAAAGTAAACCTGATTATTTATTTCTATGCACCTTAATTCTGTAGCACCTCTGATTGCAGTTAGCAATTATTAAGGACAATGAAATATTTGTTCAAGAATATCTAAATATTTTCAAATGGTATTTACTATTTTTTACATTTACGAAATCATTGCAGTTCTTTCATGTTCTATGACTAAAATTTTTTATGCAATGATTTTATAACTCTACACGATATTATTAATTATATTGCTTTTTAGATAACCGATATTCCAATGTCATTTTGTAAATTGTATATAAATATGGTAACAGATACTTCTTAAAATTTTCATTTTTCATAATATTTGTTAGCATTACTTATAACCTGTTTATATCTATAGTATATGTATTAATGTAGAATGTTGTCATTAAATAACTCGATAGTAAATTGAGCTCTAATGCAGCTTACTATATTATTGATACATACAATAATGTAACACAAACAATAACAAAAAAAGTGGACCCACCTGTAGTTAAGATAGCTTGCCTTAATCCTCGTCTAGAGATATTTAAATTAAAATATTAAAACAAAAATTTCACACTAAAACATGATAATAAAATGTGGCCCGTCTTGTATACTGCCACATAAATTCTACTGTTTTAATTTTCTTATATTAAATTAATAGTAAATCACATTTATGTTTAGAATAATTTGACTAGCAAAAATTATAAGTTATATAAATTGTTTACATAAATATTTATGTAAACTGCTCGTAAAATGGAAAAATTATATGTTTTTATATTGCACCAGTTACTTTGCAGTTAGTAGCAAAAAGGTAGAAACATATTTTTTTTTCTCTTTTCTGCAAAAGGAAATCTCTTAGCAAAACAGAATGAATAAAATGCTAACTAAATATACCTACAGCAATTTATCATCTTGAATTATAATATTACCCTTACTACTTTATCATCTATTGCCGCTACATACTGACCACTAGTAATTTAAAGTACGCATTTCTGTCTAAAGTTTAACTAGATGAAAAAATTACTATATAAGATACTGTAGATTAATTTTCTTATCATCAAAACTGTTTAATAGATCACCACCTTTCTGCCACTTGCGACAATATTTATTACTGATTTGAATTAATTTTTGAACACCTAATCGAATTTTGTACTGAATATTTCAAATAAATTATATAATTAATTATATACATTTCTTGCTAGGGTTTTAGTAGTTATATACAATTTAAAATACATATTAATAAATGGCTAACATTAATAATTAATGCATTTACTTCTTATTTTTATTTTCATTTTCTTCAATAAAATGTATATTGCCCCTTAGTAAGTAAAAGTACATTTAGCCATTTATTAAACAGAAATTAACCAGAAATACACCCATCTAAGGCACAGATACTATACCCTATTATAATTCCAACTACTTTTTCTGCACAAATAAAAATACAATTATTAGTTTAAAAGTTGGTACTAGAACTACATTGATATGGTAACTTGTTCCATGTTAGAAAAAAAAATACTTGTATTTCAAACTAAAACTTCTACATGCATGAAGTGATCTACAGTTTTTCATTTTCTAGAAGAAATTCTTAAACTTGAGAATAAATAATCTTTAAGTTTTTGTGTAAAGTTGGTGGTAAAAATATATCTATATAATTTTTAACTATTAAAATTGCCACTACATCTTATAAATATATATATAATAAAATAAAATGAAATCCCATTATAGTTTTAACAAGTTTAAGCACTCTTCTAAAATTCATGCGAGATACAAAATGCCTTTCACTTACATATGCTCAGGGTGGTTTCTGATACAATTTATAAAATCTGATGGTGTTAACTGTCCAATACAAATTTTATGGATGGCCGTAAACAATGGAAATCTAGAAAAATATAATTATGTTTAAATAATAATTATTGTAATATGTAATTCTGTGTGACAATTAGTGAGATAGATCATAGAAAGTAATTGGAATCTGTACCTACAACCTGAATGCTAGATTTGTATGAAAATATTACCATTTTGATTTTTCCACAATAGAATGCAAAACTAAGATAGGTACAATTGAAATATTGCTGAACAATTGTGTATACCAGATCAACTTTCAATATTTAACTTTAGAAAAAAGATCTATAAAAAATTCTGCTTATTTTCAAATGAACAAAAATGTAGTTTTGAGGACAGGAGCCTAAATCATGGTTACGATCTTTTATGGAAATTCAAATATGTGGCTGAACAATTTCCTAATATAGTACCCCATGCAGGGATACATGTGGACAAACATGGTCCGCATGTGGACAAGTATAAAAAATATGGCAAACAATAGTTTTAATAAATGCATTTTATTATCTATAAAACTTACATACCATTACCTACTTCACGTAAAATCATTTGATTTTCAGAAAATAAATACTCATTTTTACATTAAAGTAGGTACTCGTACAAACATAAAACAATTTACGGAATTACGGTATTAGGGACGTTTGAACTCATTAAGTTTTTAAACAAGACAAACTATATGAACTCTAAAACGCTCGTCTAAGTTAAGCCAATTGGATTTTTTGAACGAATAACTAATATGGTCAAATTTCTTAAGGGTGCTGTATTCTTGAAATAGTGTTTTCTACAAATAAATATAAGTAATTTTAGACATTTAAGAATTGCATAATATAGAGTTTAGCAAATAACAACAATGTTATGCCACCTGCGAATATTCAAAGGTACCGACGTAAAATCAATATATGTATACCGTCAAAAAGCAATCTATCCATAAAATTTTTAGGTACTTACTGAAATCTTTCAAAATAGGTAATTTTTTCAATTCAACTATAGATGTAAACATTGTTATAACATAAACTTACATAGTTTTGCATTTAAGATTGTTTACTTTTGTTTATAAGTATGTGAAAATAATTGTTAAAATGTGGGGTTAGAATAGCGAAATAAAGTGTGTCATATAAATGCATTTTGAAAGTTATTATGTTATTTGAGGAGAGTTTATAATAGTAAAAGTGAATAAACAAAACATCAAATTTATTTTTGATATTAGTTTTGCACTACGTGTTTTATTTTTCAAGATTTCAGTACCTAAAAAACACCAGAAATTTGATCATTTTATGGCGAGAAATACGGCGACCTTAAGGTTATAGCAAAATCTAAAGACCGCTTTATATTTATGCGATTCTAATTGCATGTAAAAAAATATTGCATGCGCGCATGCGCATTGTTAAAATTAATGACCGACGCAATTTTCAGTCCATTGCACGAATATAGAGTCTGCTCTAATTTGATTGCATTGCACGTGAAATTCTGGTTCCTTTTCTGGTAATATTCAGTTTTGCCATCCTACATAAAAGGAACTAACAGCGAGGAATTAAGTAAAAAGTCAGTTAACCATAATAATTTTCTTTTTTATTTCATCCATTGAAACTCTAGGTTGATTGAAACTTCACACCACAGTACACAACAAGTATATGTTTTGATAGGTTTGCAGATCGAAATCATTTACATTTTACTAATTTGGCAATGGGCAATATATTGCCTTAATGTAAAACAAGTAACACCTTACAATATTGCATGAAAGATTTTACTGCAATATAGTTTTCATTGCATTGCATGCTCCATTGCCTAAATGTAAAGCGGCCTTAAGACAGCTATTATGAAGTCTCTGAAAGCTAGTTTTATGTGCCTGTAATAAAGCAGGCCAGTATATTATATCACAATAAGCCAAGTGGCTAAGGACTAATGATTCACAAAGCTTAAGCTTAACATCTGTTGCGAGATAATCTTTATGCATGTATAAAATTCTCAACTTACCAAATGATTTATTCAGTAAAAAATTACAATTTTGGCATAATTTTTCATTATGGTGGTAGATGCATAATGTGCAGTTTACGTAAAGTACATGTGGCGGGATTATAGCTACAATCATCACTTTTCACAAAAAAAAAATAAATAAAAATAAAATGTCAGCCTGTATAATCATGCAAACAAAATTAGTTTTTATATGCTTCATTATGCCATAGGTACTTTACGTTAAGCTGGAAATTTTATATTTTATTGCCAAAAATATCTCAAGGGGTTTAGAAGTTATAAATTTTAAATTATTTCTTATCAATTCTGGAAACCCTATATCTCGAAAACGATGCCCTTTGGGACCCAATGCCTTTTTAACAAAATTACCTTAATTTTAACCATAGAATAGGCCCCTAGATTTTCTGCACACAACTAGGAAACACCCTGAATATGTAACTGTTTACGAAAATCATATTTGACTGAAATGCCATTTATTTTCAACATGATCCTTTAAAATGTTTTATATCAAAAAGTATCATGACATTCGGATCATCTTCAGGCATTCGAAAATATAAATTAGACTTTTTTTTGGGGTCAATTAAAAAAAGTGCTTTTAATGATTCAAATTTGATGAAACTTGGTAAAGACGTTTTAAGGGATGTGAATAAAAATATCTATGCAAAAAAGCAGTATCACACTTAGACACAGTTTTTTTTATCGGCCAAAAAAATAATGAGGTTACAGGTTTGTATTACATTTAATTTTAATTTACAATTTTATAATTCAATGTTGCATTTATTCTCATTTAGTTTGAATTTTAAATCAATTATTTTAATTTTTGGATTTTTTATTCAATTATTAATTATAATTACATTTATTGTGTCTGCAATAATATATATTATTAGTTTTCAATATTACACGAGAATACAAGTTTACATAACAAGATTAAAAAGAAAGAATAAAATCAGTTTCATTTAGTAGTAAAGTGAAAAAAAAATAGACAATTTTTTTCAGAATTAAAAGTTTTGTTTTAGCAACATCAAGATTATTAACCATTTGATATATTTATAATATTCACTTGAAGTAAAGTAGATAGGTAGGTACCTACTTAAGTGATTTTGATATTTCCGACTGCTAAAAACACCTAATATTAATGTCACACACAATTTTTTAATAAAAATTTTCATTTTCCAAATGAAATCTTACCTTTCCTCCATTCCTTTGTTTTTTAACATATAATTTACTTCTTCTGCTGTAAATGGACCTTGTAATTTTTGACCATTTAACATTTCATCTTCCAATTCTTTTATTGATTTGCCTGTTCTAACAAAAGCTTCACTAACTTTACGGTTGCGGCCACCATAGCACGTTGTAATAAGATCAGCAACACCACAACTTTCAAAAAATGTAGATAATTTACCTCCCGGATAAAATACGTCAACAAATTTCACCATTTCCATAAGACCTAACCGAATGACTGCTGCTTTTGTATTATCTCCCAATCCTAAGCCATCTACAAAACCAGCACCACATGCCACTATATTCTGAAAACATATCAGAAAATCAAATATTACTTTGATCTAGTTTAGAATATAATAATTTTCACCTTAAGAGCTCCACAAACTTCTACTGTATCTTCATCGTCTACAACAACTACTCTAAAATAATTAGTTTGAATCATGTCTCTAAGAAGAGGCCCAAGTTTGCTATCTTTGCACCCTATGGTAGTTTCACAAAACTTTTCATCGGCCACTTCACCAGCTAAATTAGCACCCATCAAAACTGCACATGGAATTTTCAAATGGCGAGTAATAATGTGAGAAATCAGGTCAATACCACCACCCTCAGCACGATCGAACCCCTAAGATACAAAAAAAGTAATGTATTTCATATACACTCGTAGTTTTCTTTTTAAATAAACTATAGTGTGTCCATAAATTACTGCGCAGAAAGCAGAAACTATTTTTCCACCCAAAAAAATTATTATTCATATAAAATTAGGTTGTTGCTGAAGATAAATTTGGAATGTTCAGAAAATGTTTTTATTTTTATATTGACAGGAATTACTATCAAAAATATTCTAAATCAATTTACGAGTTTCTGGATAAATAAACAAATTAATTTTCTTATTTCCGAGCAATAATCCATAAACATACTGTATTTCGAAGCTAATACATAGGTACATTTGTTCTAAATACTTTCACCCAATAATGTTTTAATTATTTCATTATCTCTTCATTTTTCATTTTGAAATATTTCTCAGTTTTTAAATGGGTATGTAGGAATAGTTATGATTATAAAGAACCAAATAATATTATAAACTCATAAGGTTTGTTCATTGCTCATGTTAGAGTAGTAAGTGATATGATTTTATTAATTTGTATCTAGCAGTTTGCTACAGATACAAAAAAACATTGATTTCTTAATAAAAATAGTGCAAAATTAAATAAAAGAAAAAATACTAGCCTAGTTGAATTTTATTGTAATTCCATAGAAATAAAATATAATTAACTGCCTGTGGTCCTCCTGTATATAGATAATGCAATACTTATAATTAATGATATATAAAACCTATAATAAATAATGAAGAGAATATTACTAATGAACAAATCTATACAGGTTAACAAAATTGTACTAACTTTAAAAACTGTTGAATTTAAAACTAATATTTAATAATAATTAGTTAGTTTAGTTATTTTTTTAGTTTAAGTTTTTAGTTAGACATTCTCAATACCTAAACTAAATTAATAGAGAGTTATTGGACATCCTTTAATACTGCCGAACAGTATTTAGTATGACTTTATTTAATGGGATTCTATTTTGTTTATTTCTCTCAATTATTGTCAATTTAATGGAGAATGAGGAAAGGAGCATGATCAGTATTTTGAGATATTTCATTTCAAACATGCAACAAATTTAAATAGCAAAAAATATTTGATTTTTATTTTAGGTTAGAAGGACGGTATTAAGGGATTACTTAACACTACCTTAATCATGCATAAATATGGTCGAGCACTATTCTTATTATTTCTATTATTGCTGCCTTAATGATACAGCAACATGCACATACTTAGATGTCAACATAAAGAAAACCTAAATACTGCTTAACCTTATGACACATCTAATAACTCTAATGAAACAATTATTACATTATTCCATGTGATGCATGTATAGTTTCATATTTAAAACAACTAATTTTTTAGGAGAGTATTAATGGCAGTTTTGTAATTTTTTTAACTAGTAATGTCATAACATAGTATCATGAATTAAAATTGAAATGGCATCTAAATTATAGGAGATAAAAATAATTTATGAGAGATTATAGATAATTCACAATAATTTATTTCGTAATTTTATTTTTTAACATTTTGTGTGTTTTTCAATATTACAATAATACTTTAAAGATATTAATGTATCTATAAAGTTATACAAATCAATATTAAATGTTATGTAATTTTTTAGAAAATATCATACAGATGCCGATTTTTAATTTGATTTAATATACAGGCTGTATCACATAAGAGGGCCACTCCCATGTATCTCGCTTAATATGCGAGACACGTCAAAAATCTTTAATTGTTTTTTGTTGCATTTTTGGAGGCCTGAAAAACCTGTAAAGTACCCAAACTTTACTGCTGTCTAACTTTTTTATTTTCAGAGATAGAGAAAACGTATTGGTAATAAATTTTGATTGCAAAATTGATACCTTTCACCTGATATAAACAGATTTTTGAAATATCGTATGTGGTTTGTT
Organism: Monochamus saltuarius; assembly: GCA_025584915.1. Lineage (NCBI taxonomy): Eukaryota > Metazoa > Arthropoda > Insecta > Coleoptera > Cerambycidae > Monochamus > Monochamus saltuarius. The sequence continues at coordinate 34,097,872 of CM046726.1, forward strand.
GCGCCCTCTAGGCGCTATACTACATGTTGCTCTTATCTTTTGTATTTATTACATTTTTTTCAATTTTAGTTAAAAAAAATGGACCTATATATTTTCGTGTTGCTCAAGATAATGTAGAACCTGTTTTAAAGACGCCAACTGCAAAAAAATAATAAACAGAATGTACTTTTTTATGCAAAATACAGATTTACTTATAATATTATTTTATTGGTTTTTACATTAGAAGCAATTGGGTCTTTAAAATTATTTTTCTACAAAACTGTTAAAAGTGGGCTTTTTAATTGTCATTTTTGATGTTAAAAATGTCATTTTTTGACACGCGTGTTAAAAGTAAGTTACTTTTAACACTAGTGTTAAAAGTAAATCAAACAGCACTGGTTGCTACGAAAATTTTGGTTCATAACATTGCGATCTGTGTGGTATTTTTTGATTTCTTATTTTTATTGAGTTTAAAGTTCTTCCGATTGTTTTGTAGAAAAAATAGTGTATGATATACGTGTTAAAAGTGATTTTATTTTGTTCGTGAAGTTAAAAATCATCTTCACTCACAAAATAAAATCTTACTTTTAACACGTATATCATAAATAGCTATTTTCTACGTTCATGCAAAAAACAATACTTTATTGAACTATATTTAGTGGAAAAAGTGGTTCTTTATTGCACTCATCTGTCATTCTACTGCAGCGTTTTGTCATCATGACAAACATAAGCCTTCAAATCGACACATTTTTCTAGACTTAAGTCGTCTAAATAACATTTTTTGGTTTTTGCATGAACGTAGTAAAAATATTGTATGCAACTCGTACAAAAAGTGCTTATTGCACTTGTTGCATAAATAACTATTTGACACAGACAATGTAATAAAATAATATTATAAGAAAATCTGTATTTTGCATAAAAAAGTACATTCTGTTTATTATTTTTTTGCAATTGGCGTCTTTAAAACAGGTTCTACATTATCTTGAGCAACACGAAAATATTTAGGTACATTGTTTTTAACTAAAATTGAAAAAAATGTAATAAATACGAAAGATAAGGGCAACATATAGTATATTGCATGAAAGACGGGCAATTTTTTGTGGCCATAGCCTGCTTCAATAAAAAAAAAAAATCCGCCTAGAGGGCGCAGCAAACCACATACAATATTTCACAAAACCTGTTTATATCAGGTGAAAGATATCAATTTTGCAATCAAAATTTATTATCAACATGTTTTCTCTATCTCTTAAAATAAAAAAGTTAGACTGCCTTAAAGTTTGGGCAACTACAGGTTTTTTTGTTATTACTCATAAAGTTGGCCATGGATCTCAAATTTGTTTTTACGAGGATAAAGGCCTCCAAAAATGCAACAAAAAAACAATTAAAGATTTTTGACGTGTCTCCCATATTAAGCGAGATACATGGGAGTGGCCCTCTTATGTGATACAGCCTGTATAGGCACTGTATTTTGTATGAAATTTTGCAACATTATTAATGATTTAATTGTCAGACAGTGATTGCTGGTGAAACATTGATTATAATGAGGTGTCTTTTTGTTGGTTTTTCTGAAAAATAAAATGTTCTTCATGTCTGAAATATTACATCGAGAAAAAAGGTGCAATCCACACTGATTTGTTATTATATATAGTATAGCGTTTTATAATTTTTATGTTTCATCTTTTAATTAATCCCTGGGCGATTTCAAATTAAATATCTTTCTGGAATGATTTCCTTATCTTAAACCCAATTGTACTGAAATATTTTTAAATGTACTTATTAACATTATTTCAAATACTTTCATCTCACTGAAATAGTTCCAAGATTAGTAGGTGGATAGAACTTAAACGCTGATATTAATCACATTCAAAACAAACATTTTAAATCTACTCCTTACAATTTAATATAACTGGATATTTAATTTGTTTAGAATGTAAATTGATACAAACAATTTTTAAACAAAAATTTGTATAAATTTTTGGATACCTACATCAGTTAAGAACCATATTAATCTATATCAAATCTGTCATATCACTAGATATTATTATATTATTTTGAAATATATATCAATTTCTATGAATTTTTTTAAACAATTCATTCATACTATTACAATATTAAACTTATACATGGTGGTCCATAATGTGTAAAAAATTCAGGGTAGATTGTACCCTCATACAAAATTTGTTAATCGAAGCACCTGAGAGAGGGGGTGATAAGTTTTTTTTTAGTTCCAAATGTTTAATAGACAGCAATATTTGATATCAAAGAACTACAAACTCTCATCAAACGCAAAATGATGGAAACCTACTAGATATATCGATGTGTAAATTAAATGCTGGAAAGGAAGCTATGTACGTGTAACGACATAAACTTTATTTTTTTACTCAAAACCTGTAATAAGTATCAAATATTGATACAGACAAAAACATACTAAATTCAACAGGCATTAAAAAAATAGAGTATTCCAAGATACTATGAAATACATTTAAAAATGGCAACAATAGAGCACATAATAACCTATTTGGTTTGTTTATATTGTGTTTCATGGGATGTATGTAAGAACATAAAATGCCAGCATTCTATTGTGTAGTAAATTGATATATCTTACTGGTCTGATATTTGACGTATTACTTTGTATGCCCTGTGTCAGACATCTTTTTGTTACATGTTCTCGAATGCTTTATTGTTTCCAATCGAAAAAGTAAACCCCAAACATAATTTAATGAAAAATATACAGGTGGTACTTTATTTTAATACCTTAGGATGAGGAGAATAGAAAATACTTAACCAGAAAAAGTTTCATTAGACCAAATACCTTGCCAAATGCCTCTTCATACTTTCAAAGCGTTTGGGATAAACTAAATAGAACTCTAAATTTATCATCCCCTATTAAGGGGTCATAACTCCTTCAGGGAGGGTTATACATATACAGGGTGTTCCAGAATGATGGTCAAATATTTTACCAGTGTGTTCCACAAGCCATTTCAGGGGGGTATCTTCATATAAAATGTTTCAATTTGGGTCCTCCCTGTTGAGATATTTGACTTCTGGTCACACCGGAAGTGCTCAACTTTTTTATTTAAACTGGAACACCCCGTATATTTTTCAATTTTTTTATTCATTGTGTAATTTTAAACATATTTCATACGAGTATAACCTTCTCTATACCTATCTCTTACCGTTTTTGCAATATTTACCATTAAATAAAATCTGAGACGCAAGTTATATGCCAGTGTTTACATTTTATTGCAAACAAAAATATTTTAATTTAGATATGTGACAATTTTTTTACACACACACATCGCATATGAATTGAACTAAAGCCTTATATAAGATCATAATTTCTCCATTAGTATTTATTACTGGGTGTGTTAAAGACAATATATAAGGACTTAATTTATGGGATGTACCAATATTTGCTTTTGAAAAATGTTTCTTGTTGCATGTTGCCTAGTGCCATTTTTACGATAAAAGCGAAATGCAATAACACATATTATGTATGTATTGCTAAAACCTTCATAAGTTGTTTATCTAAGTTATCTACAAAATAAAAATTGTAATTCAATATGAAATAGAGACTAGTAACAAATTTGCGATACTAAGAAACCCAATAATTTTTTAATAAACATTATTATCATGAGACATATATGACCAAGACCAAGAGGATGCGTCTAATTGTTAACTGCCCATAAATTTTGGCAATTGTACTCGTAGATTGTCAACCTCAAAGAGTGTATTGCAACCTTGTAAAAAATAATTTCAATTCTGAGAACTTCAATCGCAATACTCGCTGGATGGCCTATAGGCCAAACGTCAACCTCACTTTACCTTATCTGATAGTGAAACTTGCATTATTTTATAACCAAAGTTAGTAGAAAAAAAAACAATAAACAAATATGTATTATTAATTATGGTGCAAGAAATTTTAAGATCGATGAAAATTCTTATGTTTACTTTTAAAAGTACATTCCATGGACATATATACATGCATTTGAAATTTGTGAGAAGAATTTTTGACTATATCTGGTGTGCTAATTTTCAACATAAAAGAAAAATTAAGAATTAAATCTGTTTACAGCATTGAATACATCCATATCAAATAAATACTTAAAATTTAAAAATTGTTTTTATGAAGATTTATTTTGATGCAGCTTTTTAAATTAATTAATACAATCAATTATTCATCAAAATATACTTAATGCCTTCAACCATTTATTAAGAAAATTATATATTTCCTTCAACAAAAAAAACCTGAATTTTCAAATTACAATAGATACATTTTCTGGAAAAATTTCAAAAATTATTGTATGATGTAACATAGTCAATGTAATTACGTTTAATTATAATTATGCAAGTTACATAATGTCAGGTGTCAGGTCAGGTCAGGTAAACGGTGAAGTAAATAATCTTTTGGTATTATCAGAAATGAGTGGCATTAATTCATATGCACACAGAGTTCATATAGATAAGATAATAATAAACAATGTACACATTTTTCACAATCCATGCTATACTACTACTGACATATTTTTGCAGTCTATTATCTGATTATAAATTCTGAATAAATAAAATGGATTAATATTTAATGACTTAAAAATATTCAATTACTTCAAGACATATAGGACATTCACAAATGACAATTTAGCCTGAATCCAAAGCTATAGTATAAATATATATAGTATATATATATATTACCAAATACGTTATGTATAGTTGTGGCAAGAATTCAGATGTTACGTCATATGAACAAATGAATAATTCATTATATTTTCAACAAAATATTTTAGAAACTGTAACTGAGATTAATAAAACTATATACTACACTAAATGTGTGTACTATATATTGCACTAAATTACAAATAATTAATTATTGATTTTAACGCCATAAACATAAAAAATTATGCTGACAATAAAAACAATTGCATAACATCAGCTGTGACGTAAGTCGTCTGAATTCTTGTGGCACCTATACCTACTTACATGAAAACAAAACAACAATATTGAAGTTTTAAATGTTAAAAGTAGGCTAAATTCTTTTTTATATGCCGTGCACAAAAAATATTGTCTTGTGTTGTTTAGATAATATATAATAGCTATACCATTTCAATTAAATTCTAATAATTTTTTAGGAGATTTATTTAATAGTATAATAGGTTATTTTGTATTAATTACAAATGATGATTTTGGTAATAGGTACTAAATATTGAAGATGGTTAACCCGTATGAGTAGTAGATAGATAGTGTGTTATAAACAAAAGTCCAAATCTCATAAACTCCTTTAATTTATTTTGACTACCGGTTTTGTAGTATGATGACTACATCTTCAGGTCTCTAAGGAATTTTAATTAAACAAGAGTTGTCGAAACTATCAAATGCTAACGTATATGTCATAAAATGTTTCATTAATTATAAATAACTAAATAAATAATATGTCATGCGATTAAAGAAGCTAACAGAATATTAGCATTAGCAGCATTTGATAGTTTTGACAACTCTTGTTCAATTAAAATTCCTTGGAGACCTGAAGATGTAGTCATCGTACTACAAAACCGGTAGTCAAAATAAATTAAAGGAGTTTATGAGATTTGGACTTTTGTTTTATTTAGTACCTAGATAGGGTGTCTAGGTACTAAATAATTTTGCTTAATGTCAATGTCACAGTTAATAAGAATAATTAAACGTTTATTTTCAAAATGATATCAATAAACAGTAAGCATTTTAAATTTTATATTAAAATATTGTTATATATTTATATTCTTATTGTACAAATAACTATTTCTGTTATAATTCAATGAGACTGTCCTCTTCATTCTTTTTGTTTAGTTTTCCTGAATTTAATATGATTTTTCCTAAAGTATTATATTTATATTAAGTTTATTTATACTCTTTATTACTTACTGCATTTTCGATTCATAGATTAGTATGCAAGGTATATCAAGGTATTACATATCAATAAGTAAAAAAGTTTTTAATTTGAATTACACATACCGATTCAGTATAAACTGGTATGTTTAATTAAAACATTGGAATATTTTATAATGCAATACATAATAGGGAAAGCAGCACTGTAATGCCAGTTACACAGCAAAGGTCAAATAAGCATTTTTGAAACTAAAGAATTTTTTGAATATTAACAGGATATGCACGGATACCATGTGAAAAACATTTCAAACCTGACAAAATTATAAAAATAGCATAATTTATTTCAACAGCTATAATTGAATTGGAAAATATATTTATAACTTATGGATAGCAAAACATGGCATCACAAATATGTTATTTGTTTATTGCAACTAAAATATATATAATCTTATGTAAAAATAAAAAAGATTTGGAAACTTTTCAATGGGATTGGTCTTTAACGTAATTGTTTTTCCAGTAATAAAAAACAAATCTGTATTTTGATACAATATTAATCATTTTGTCACATTAAAGACTAAAGGTTAGAACAATATGTAACTTCTAAGAATAAACTATCTACCGAGATATAGCGTTATAAATTTAAGACAGTTAATTAACATTTCTTCATATAACTTTAATTTGATGTTAATTATTGAATATGTAAATGATACCTGATATGACACATGATATATCTCACCTGCACTCAATTATTGAATACATTAGAGGTGATTTTTTTTGTTAAATCTGACATCTTTTTTCAAAAAGGGTGAGTCTAGCAAAATTACAAAAACTGTATCAATTTCAAACTTGTAATAAAACTATTTACTTTATTTTTTTCCAATTTCTTAACATATTAAGTACATTTTTAACTTAAACCTAATTTCAACAAATTATTTTGAATTAATTTTTGTTATATGTCTGAATAAAGTCATCAGGTTGTTCTGAATTCCATTTTATTTTATTTACAGTTTAAGATTGGAAACAATCTGAAAGGTCTGGTGACATATTTGACCATCTACAATCTATAATATTATTAATAAAGTTAAAAATAATTAAAGTATTAAAATAATAATTAAAAAGTATTAAAAATAAAGTTATATGTTGATAAGAAATAGCAAATACTTAATTATTACTATTACTGAATTTCTTCTTATTAAAAGATTTAAATATTTTTTTTTTTACTTTTTAAGCTCCATAACAAACGGATAATATTTTATAAGATATTAAGATTATGTCAAGTCACATTAAAGCTATTTAAATTTATAATAGTGATAACAGAGATATATATCACATTTTCTCATTTCGTGTATCATTTACCATCAAATAATATTACTAATAACTGTTTAGATTAAGTTATACACCGATAGGAACAGTGAAATAACTGAAAAAAGTCAAATTTACTATGTAACTGCAGCAGATATGAAAAAAAATGTAAGATAGGGGTTTTGTTAGAAATTAAAATACACATTTAAAAATGTCATAAACTTTAACATTATACAGCGCGATACAACTTATTTTCCTAAATTAAAGATAAAAACTGCCCATATCTCCGCCACTGGTGGTTCAAAGTGCTTGACTCTTTCACATTTTATGACACCTTAACTAACTACACTGTGTACCAAGTATGGCTGAAATATCTCCATTACTTTAGTAATTATACCAAAAAGTCAAATTTTTTCTTCAAACTTTAACACCCTGTATCTTTCTTATAAAGCTCCAAAATTATAACCATTATACAGGGTGTCTCATAATTAGCTGCCAACCCTGAACAGGCCGATTCTATGATCAAAACTAAGTAAAAAAATTCATATAAACATGGGTCTGGAAATGCTTCCTAAGGGCACAGGGACCCATTGAAGAGGGAGGAATGGAAATCATTTTTTTTCAATATCTCTCAATTGCGTTGTGATAAACGAATGAAATTTGGTATACACAGCTAAATTTTGATGAGCAATTTGATGGACTAATCCATTTATTTCCACAAGGTCCATTGGGATGGGTACGAGGAGGGCCCTTGGTATTTTGCGTGTGTAACTTTTTTGCAGCTTAGTGTATCCATCCGACTGTCGAAACAATCGATTCTCCTACCTGTTTTATTTGAAAAAGGTATACTTTGCTGAAGTCGGTAGGAGTAACCATTTTGGAAATAATCCTATTTGAAATGCTCAGAGCACCGAGTAAAAACTGTTTTGGTTTTAGGTAAAGTGCCTTTTCTGCTGAAAATATAGCAAAATGTTAGTTGAAAAAGTTGTTCAGAATGGTAAATTATGGAGACGTGCAAAATTTCGAGAAAATCGGCGAGGTTTGATGAAACCATTTTTCAACCACGTAGGTACAAGATTTGATCAAAGCAGGCCGATCTTTTTGAAATTTTAAACGTCTCCATAATTTACCATTCTGAACAAATTTTTCAAGTAACATTTTGCTATATCCATCAAATTGCTCATCGAAATTTAGCTGTGTATACCAAATTTCATTCATTTATCACAACGCGGTTGAGAGATATTGCAAAAAAATTGTTTCCATTCCTCCCTCTTCAATGGGTCCCTGTGCCCTTAAGAAGCATTTCCGGACCCATGTTTATATGAACAATTTTACTTAGTTTTGATCATAGAATAGGCCTGTTCAGGGTTGGCAGCTAATTATGAGACACCCTGTATAATAGACTGCCATTATTTTTCGAAGTTCTACTTACCCTCGAAGTTTGTTCATTAAAAATTGAATCACCCTGTATATTTATTCTATATTCGCTGTGTGCAGAGTAAGGGATGGGAGATAATGAAGTCGAAGGCGGCGTTTGCAGTAGACACAATTTGCATTAAAGTAGGCTGTCAGATCATATGTGTATTTACAATAGTTATTTCATAAACAGATCTAAAAATGAGTTGCTGTGTTGTAAATTGCAATAATACCAGATTATATCTTATACATATCTGTACCTCAGTATCAAAAGGTCGGATGTCCATTTTTTCTTAAAATAAACTATTTGGACTGATGTATTTGCCGGTAATCATTGCATCATCGAGTGCATTCAGGGAACTCGAGTGCTAAAGCGCTTTACTGAAGGCACTGAAGCGATGTACTGAATAGTGGCATAATTTTCATGCAGCGCTTTATAAATAAATAAATAAATAAATAATTTATTGTCTAAACAGGAATAATTTCCCAATTACATAGACAATCCATAAAACATAAACAGTGCTTTGTTAACTTAATATCTATTTTGATTGAATCAGTTGCTCATTAGCCCAATAATCATTGATTTGATTCAATTGGACTGACAATTAAATCTCTATTCTCTATCCAACCAATGAACAAAATATTAAAATAATAAAGAGAGAAAAAAAAAGAAATTTTCTGATGTTGAAACACAAATCAATCATGGCACATGTCGAATGTAAACACATATAGATAGATATATGTACAACACATAAATATAAGAAACTCAATAACAATATACTATATTGACCACATTTCATACAATATTTAATAGTCGTTTTAAATTGTTCTTAAAACTACCTATTCTGTCACTAAACACATCTATTCCACCACAAATCGCATTAACATGTTTACATGCACAAAATATTGGCGATTTAATTAATATATTAGTCCTAGCTTTTTGAAGATAAAATACAGTCTCATTTCTACTATTAATACGTGGTACATTAAAATTTAATTGTGAGAGAATTTCAGGACTATCAACCATATAGTGAAGTAACTTATAAATAAATATACAAGCAGATTAACATCTTCTAGTTTCTAAGGTTGGCATGGAAAATTTAGATAGTAAAATATTGTTATCAAAACCTTGAGGAGGGTAGCTACCATCCATCCTGAACACTATATATTTCATAAACTTCCTCTGTACTCTTTCAAGTTGTTGGATATATATATCGTATTTTGGTGACCATTTATAAAGCAATGAAGAGTATAATTTATCCGCTTGACTGCTTTATTATTTGTAAAGCACACTAAAAATTGGTATGTTTAAGTAATCCAACCTAAAATGTGTATTTACTGTTCATGTTGACTGGCTTACTAGCGTGTTATTTTTTTAAGGAATACCTAAGTATAAGTCAGAGAGAAAATAATATTTTCTCTCTGGTATGTCATTCGAAATATAGCCTAAATTGAGCATTAACTAAATAATGGAGAAGGATACTATTACTTTGCAATTGGGAGAGAAAATTATTACGGTTGCAGTAACACAATAAGAAAGACAAAAAATGTTAAATGGAGACGTTGAAGTCATTTTTCATCTAATACAAGTCAACGTTAATATTAATTTTAGTCCTAAATTATTCAGCCCTTTTTGTAATGATTTTCAATTATAACAAAAATAATCATATCATCTAGCTACTTAAAAATAACGACAATTTTGTTATTACATTTTTAACTCGATATGTAATATTAATAATAATAATAATATCTCTACCCCTCACTCTAATCACGAGGATTAGCCCAGAGTCCAATACTTGTGCGGGAGAGGGGGCGGCATATTATTATTAAGCAGGCCGCATTTGCGCCCAGGAACGACTTACGTTGGTAGGCCCTAACCACCATTCAGTGCAGGAATGAGGGAAACCTAGAAAACCTCATTAATTAGGGGGGTAGTCAAACGTCAACCGGTATCAATCTCTCACAGTGACCCACGCCAACATTCTTCCACCCTACCATACCCACAGAGAGGGTGCCAATCTCTCCAGGAATATAGCTTATATACGGTCTACCGGCTGCGGGGTTCGAACCACACAGCAATCTAGTCACCTCGATTCAAGTACTGACGCCTTAAACCGCGCGACCACTGACCGATAATATATTGTTTGTATACATCTAATAATTTATATAAAAACCCGAAAAACAAATAATTTTAATTTTAAGTTTTGCCTCTACCAATAATTAAAACTGAAATCGTAAAAGTAACTAGATAAGTAGTAAGTTCCGATTAGTTCTGTGACACATTAAAGCGCTACAGCGCTTCGGCTCTGTAGCGCTTTAACGCTTAATTCCCTGAACGCAGTCATTTAAAGTTGGTACTCCCATAGTTTATTCTAGCAATGTTATGGCTGATGTAAGTAAATGATCAATTGTTGTGTGCATAAACAAATGACAAAGAAACGTTATTTTGCTCCCCTGTAAAATGCTAAAATGGATATCTGACCTTTTGATACTGATAGATATTTTCTTACAGCAGCTTAGAACCTAAAACAACACAAGAAATGGAAAAGAGTTTCCAGAAATAATATGTATTTTGAACGAAGTTGGAAAGCAAGTGAGGATTGTTCCCACCTTTTCTACGAGACAAAAGTGAATTTTCCATAGAGGCAACTCAAGAAAGTTGCAATATTACGAACTTATTCGATTTTAAATACAATTCCGACTTATCTATTTAACCATGTTGATGCTTTTATATATATATTTGTTGTGTACTGGTAAATTTACAGAACCCAATAATTAAAGAAACAATAATTAATAGGAAATATTTATTTACTAGTTTTAGTAGCTTTCAACCCACGGAAATTCTTTGTCTTCCCAAAGTAAAAAGAATCCTGACTTATCCTATGTCATTATATATTCAATGGTCTTTTGGTCAATAGAATAGAATAGAATAGAATTTTATTCATACTAGGGACAAAAAAACATTTGTATAGTACAAGTCAAAATACAAACATTGAGACAAGACAATCTTTAAGATAATATAAACATAAAAAAAAAACAATAAAACGTTACATATTTCAGTAATTAGAAATTAAAAACCCACTATACATTTCATTTGAATACTGACTCATTGATTTCTCTTAATTCATAAGGTTCCGCTCGTATCAAACATTCTCTTGCATATTTCTGAATATAGTTTAATGTATGACTACTTTTAATCTTAGATGGCAAACAGTTGTAGAAACAGAGGCACTTATAATAACAACTTTTCTCAAGAACTGCTGTGCTATGCACCGGATAAGAAAGATCATCTCTATGCCTGGTCTCATACTCATGTTTCTGGATGTTGTCTGTGAATTTTGATTTTTGCTTGAACACAAAAGTAATACATTCATACACAAAAAGAGCTGGAGCTGTCAACAAATTTAATTTTTGAAATGCCCTCTACACGATTCTCGAAATTGTAAATTAGCTAGAATTCTTACAACTCTCTTTTGTACAATGAATATCTCTTCAATATGCAAACCCCCCCCCAGAGTATGATCCCATATGACATCAAACTAAAAAATTGTCCATAATAGGCCGCAAGCAGAGTGTGCAGATCAACTACTTTTTTTAGTTCTTTTAAGGAATAACAAACAGTACTGAGACGCCCACATAACACTTTAACATGATCTTTCCAAGATAAATGCTCGTCAATGACAACTCCTAAAAATTTTAAACTTGTTACATATTTAACGGGTACATCATTAATATTTATTTGCTTTGGATAATCCTGCTTATTTCTACTATGTTTAAACAAAATGCATTCTGTCTTGTCATTATTTAATACTAATGAATTTTTTTTAAACCATTGCGAAATTTTTTGCATGACACTTTGAGCTTTTACTTCTATTTTCTTATAATCTTTTCCAAAAATTAGAATACTAGTATCGTCAGCATATGAGGTTACAAAAGTTGAGTCATCATTTACACATTTATACAAGTCGTTGATATATATTAGAAAAGAATAGGGCCCAGCACGCTGCCCTGAGGCACTCCAAATACAATTTTACTACTGTCTGAATAATAGTTTCTTAATTTAGAATTGATGCACACACTCTGCTCTCTCTCAGTAAGGTATGATGAAAACCAGTCATGAGCTACACCTCTTATGCCTATTTTTTCCAACTTAGCAAGAAGTACATCATGTCTTACACAATCAAAGGCCTTAGATAGATCCAAAAATATTCCAAGAACAATATAACCATTATCCAGATGATTAACTATTCTTTTTACAAAATCAAAAGTAGCTGTTATCGTGGATTTATTTTTTTGGTATCCATGTTGAGACATATTAATTATATTGTTCTTGTTCAAAAGGTATAAGTCTGTTGCACATAGAAATCTCAAATAGTTTAGATATCGAGGAGAGTAAACTCACTGGTCTGTAATTCTCAATCAATAAAGGATCCCCCTTCTTATACAAAGGTTTAACCACTGCTAGTTTTAATCTTTGTGGGAATATACCCTTTCTAATGGATTCGTTTATTATATAACACAATGGTTGAAGAATGAAAAAACCTATTTTTAAGGATGATATTACTTATATTATCTTCTCCAGTGGAGTACTTGTTTTTTAAACTTATAATAGTTTCTATAATTTCACTCTGTGTTATTTCTGACAAAAATATTGAATTTGCATTGGTGGTAATATAATTATAATTATCATTTGAAGGAAAATCACAAACCAAGGTACCAGCAATGTTAACAAAAAAATCATTGAAAATATCAGATGCCCACTGAGGAGAAGTTATCGTTACATTATTATGACTAATGCCATTAAATATTTGTTTTTTTGACTTATTTTTTCCACTTTCTGTGTTTATAATATTCCATATGGTTCTTGATTTATTATCAGAATTTTTATCTGTATTCTATAAAATTAGCCTTTTCTTGTTGTAATAAATTAGTGTAGTAATTTTTATAATTTACATATGTTTGCTTCTCAATCGTATTCTGCAAATATGATTCGTAATAAGTTTAGTGTCTGTTTTGCTTTAATAATGGTATCTGAAATCCATTTATATTTTTTATCATTTTGAGATTTTATATATTTTAAAGGGAATGACATATTATAATATCTCAGCAGAATTTGAATAAACTCATTATAAATATCATCCAGTGCATCTGCTTCGTATACTGATAACCATGTTTCCTGTTGTAGTAGACTAAAGAAATAATTATAATTTTCGGTACTATAAATACGTTTATATTCATGTGTTACACTGGTTCTAAAAGAATTATTATTTATGCATGCAATCTGTGCAAAATGATCAGATATGTTCAGCGATATCACCTCTGCTTTACAATCAATATAATTAGATATAATAATATTATCAAGACAAGTTGCAGAGGATTTTGTTACTCTTGTAGGCTGATCTATTGTCATTTTCATATTGTAAGAATTTAACAGATAAACAAGGAGATTTTTTTGCCTCTCATTTCCAGTAGGTAACACATCAATATTAAAATCCCTGCTATTATAACCAACCTATTCTTATCAGTAGCTATTTCTAACAAGTTTTCTAACCTATACATGAAATCTGTATAATCAGCAGAAGGAGGCCTGTATATAACACATATCACATAAGTACTACCGTGCTCATCTTAACTTCTACCGCAGTACATTCAAACAAATAATCCTCACTCAACTGGTGTATCTCCTCACATATAATTGTAGATAATTCTTGTCGCGAGTATAGGACCACACCTCCATGCGCCTGACATGTAGGTCTGCAGTAAGAAGACACTAATTTATAATTTTCCAATTGAAAAGCATGAATGCTACCACTGCTCTGCCAATGTTCGCTGAGGGCCACAAAATCCGCATTTAAATCACTTAGAGCCACATTTATGTTATTCATGCAATTCGAAATACCTTGCACATTTAAGTGAAAGATGTTAAAACAGTAACCAGAATCACTTTTGAGGACTGCTTTCTCGATAGTACCTCTGGTTGCTATGCTTTCTTTGTTTTTCTTTCTTCTAAGCTTAGAAATCTCAAGTAGCAAGGACAATTGGGATCGGTAACCGAATGATTGGTCTGTAAGGCTTTCTTCAATTTAGTATTTGTTTCAACACAATTAATACACTTCAGAGAGATCGACTCACAGTCTGATGTTCTATGCGGTCCTGAACAATTATAGCAAGTAACACTGTTTTCACATTTTGCTGCCACATGACCATAGCGAGCACATTTAAAGCATCTCACAACTGAGAAAAACTCATGTACTACACATCTTCGCCAGCCAATATTCAATCTTCCCATTTCACAAATTTTATTCTTTAAAACCACGTCTACATTAAGTATAATATTTCCTTTGTTAATATTCCCTTTCTTCTTATATTTTGACTGAACTGTGAAAACCGATTCATTGGTGATACATATATCATTTTGTTTTCTAAGGGATTCTATAATAGTTTCCTCATTGCAATCAATAAATTCTTCCTCTACGCGTATAATCACTTTTGGATTTTTATATTTACCATCAACCACATTATATTTGTCGCCAAGACTATTTGTAACAGTTTTTCTTATCTTCTCCTTTGAGTTGGTATCATTGCAGTTAATAATTACAGTTCCTTCTCTGCCCTCCTTAATATTCTCCACTCCAATAGCCATCTTTTTGGGTCAATATTTTGTTTTAAATCCTTTTAGTTTTTGTACTTAATTGTTTCTCCTTTGGTTTTACCACTAACACCTCATTGTTAGCTTTGTTCCTAACAATGTTAGAATAGGACTCCTTTTGTTTCGATTCTTTAATTTCCAATATTTCAGTCATTAATCTGTTAATTAAAACCATCTGATCAGTGATTTTATTATCTTGAAAACGGACTTCCTTATACAATTTTGTATTTCTGTAACTAAATTTTTCTATTAAATTCAGTTTTGAATTTATTATGTCCTCTAATGTGTGTTCTTGACATTTATTGCAACTGAATTTCAGCACTCTATTATTCTTCAACTGCATCACCCTCATTTCTGTAGAAGAGAGACAGCTACAACTTTGGCAGTATGGTTGTTTACAAACATCACAAGTAAAAGTTCCTTATCAGGTGGTTTTTGCACAATGAGCATTCCATTTCAAGTTTTTCTTTATACGTATACCAAAAAAGATAATAAATTCACCAATAATGAATGTTGAATTATCAATTTACTAAGGCCACTTTTCCTTCTATGCACTAGATTTACTTTTTAAATAATCTCCATATATTTAGGTGTAGTTGTATATAACTTTCACATATTAATTTTAACTTTGTCCCGGTTAAATTTGGAAAAATATCAGAGAGAATCAATAATACTACTCACTCTCTACAATACTCTCTACTCTCTACAATAAATTATTATTATTATTATCCAATGTGTTAATTCAGATCATGATCTATCTATTTGCCAAAAATTTTATCCAAATCCGTTCAGCCGTTTATGTGTGATTGAGTAACAAACATACAAACTTTTGCATTTATAATGAATATTAAACATTAATTCTTTATTAACATTTCTTATTTACTTATATTTATTCTTATTTATTTGCTATTACATACAATCTAGGTATATTAAATTGCCTACATTTTTTCCAGCAAAACTTTGTTTTTCATTATCACATTATTTTATGTGAATTAATATTATCAACTTCATCAGAATTATTGACAGACACATGAAGCCTACAAAGTTGTGAGAGCTATGCGGCGCTGATGTGCACATAGTGAATATTCTGCATTACTATCAAATTGGTGTAAATAATGAAAAATTGTGATGGATCTGGATCTGTCAGGTTTATCTGCATTAAGTACATCTCTACAAATTTCCAGTAGTGGCTAACCGTAATAAAGAATAATAAACATGGGCATACTTTTTAAGAGATGACTTCTAGAATATAGTTTTATTTTCATTTTTAAAATTAAATTTTATTCAATTATTTAAATTTTAATATCACATTTTCCAATCTTCACTTTGTGAAAAATAAGACAATATCTTATAGTGGTATGGGCGGTGCTATTATTTGATATATAGTGATTTTTCGGGTTGTTATGCCATGACCTCAGCAACTGGTCGCTATGACCATCTTAATTTTCACCAAGAACACAATTGAATAGGAATTTCTTCTTGTGACTACAGGTTATAAAGTTTCACCAATTTCGCTCTAATGAGCTAGAGAGATTATTAATATTGTTTGACAATCAAGTCGTTTCTTAACATATCCTTATAACATACTTTTTTTGTCACATTCTTCTTCAGAGCTCTAGTCAGTAGCAAATGCAGTCAGATAACATGGTTGGCCTAATGTTGATTACATTTTGAGTTCTCACTCATGGAAAATGATAGTGAAGTAGTAAAAAAAATTTAGATGGTGTGGGTAAAATAGAAACAGATTAATGTTCGTATTTGAACATTATTAAATGAATCTAGAACATATACCCCTGACAATTACAGAAACTTTTTAAGAATTACTGAAAATACATTAATCAAATTATTAAAACAGTTAGACGCTACAGATAGAAAACTGAAACTGCCAAAATAAGAATGGACATAGGAAAGATCTTCTTAACATCTTTGCTAAAACGTTCAATACTGTGTACAAATCAATTAAAACTGTATAATCTATTTTTTGTTTAAGTCTGGAATATTCAGGAGAAATAATTTTCGATAATACAATAGTTATTAATTAAATGAAATGTTTATTATGGAGAGCGTTTAGCTTAAAAATTACATATTTTGAATGCATTTAAAAAGAAACTTTAAACTATAATCAAACTTTTAATGTTATTGAAAAGATTAAATGTTACAGAACCCTTTGCTCATTAATTGTTAATTAAGAATTATCACTTAATTTTACGTGAATTAATAAATGTATTACTTCAAAGTATATAAGGCCTTGAAAATATGTTTTTTAATCAATTGTAATTAAGTGTTACAATTATAATTAATATTTAAAAGCAAGGTTGTAAACCACCTTATTAGGTTCTAATTAAATTTTAAAAGAAAATAATACACCATTATTACTTTTTTAATTCTAAAAATTAATATTTCATGGGGAATAATCTTAACAAATTATTTTGATAATGGAAATTGTTTACAAATCATATACAGTATGTTCACAGACACAGAGTGTTTATATATACCAAGTATGAAATTAAACCAAGTCGAGGGTAAATGGTATTTATTATCTGATTTAGGTCCGGTTTATTTCTAAAAGAAGGAGCTATTCTGGCGCAAAATATTAAAATTTGTTTTCTATGTTTTTACTTTGAATTTTTTTCAAATTTTACAAAAACTGTTTAGTGATTCTTTTTCTTCAAATATCACTACGGGCAATGGATTCAGCATCCCCTAAAATGATTATATAAAAAATTTGGTAAATAAATATTAATGATTATTTACAGTCCAACTTATCGATTTATCCGGATTATTGGATATTTAGAAAAACACTATATTATTATACAGTGCTTTTCAAAGAGCATGCATCATGTGAGAATTTTTTTACTGTTAGTATTTTATTATTGCAGTACAAGAAAAAGTGGAAATAATTTGCAATTTTGTCTATTAACATACATTGACTTATTGACTATAATAATACTGTTTACGCATGTGTTTCAGCGACATACACAAAATGTGTTCGAATTACTGGATGTCTGAATTAAAGCGTGTCTAGATTAAAGAGATTGTACTGTATTTATACAAATTCTAATAAAGCCTTCATTTTATTAAATACATTTATAATAATTTTCCAAAAAAATGTTGGCCATGAAAAATAAATTAAAAAAGTGTAAAAATATATAATTAACGGTTAATAATAATTAGATATTTTAATAAATAATCATTAATATTTATTTTCCAAATTTGGTATAAAACTGTTAGATCCAGTGCTGCAGGTTTGAAAAAAAAATTACTAAATAGTTTATGTAAAATTTAACAGTGGAAAAAAATTCGAAGTAGGCCTTGAAATTGGAAAACAAATTTTAATATTTTGCGCCAAAATAGTTTTTCTCTAACACCATTTTAGAAAGTACACGTTCCACAACCAAAAATTAGATTGTAATACATGTCATTCCAGCATACTGTGCTAGAATGACATTCTATCACACTGTGTTAGAATATTATTCTAACATACTGTGATGGAATATTTTTCCTCGACGCTCTATGTACAAATAAGCAACTTTTTTATCACACTGTGTTAGAATGTTATTCTGACATACTGTGATCGAATATTTTTTTCCTCGACGCTTTATGTACAAATAAGCAACTTTTTTGTATGATTTCTAAAATCTTGTTAGAGAAAGTATAGTCTAAAACACATTTAGAATGGCATATTCCACACTCGCAAACAACAAACTTTTCGCTCGTGTGGAATATATGCCATTCTATAACTTGTAGAATATACTATTACTGCTCCATCTTAAAAAAAAAAACAAACCAAATCGGATAATAAATAAACATTTTTAAAGGTCCATTTCCATTTGAAATAGGTCACACGATAGCTATAAAAAAATTTGGAATATTATTCAATTAAATTTTTTACATAGAGATTTATAAACAACCTTTGACAGTGACGAAAAAAATAGTAGCTTTATTCTATAAATAATATATTTTTACTTTTTATATTACAAAAAAGTCATTCTCTTTACATGTGCGCTCTCACTATACTTATCTACATACTTTTATTATGATATTTTATAAAGTATACCTACATGCTTTTAACATAATAAAAAGATATAGCAAAATAAGATGAGCCAAGTTTTCAGTTTTTTTCAAAACATTTATTTAAAACACGTTCGCTGCGGCAGGAAATTAGAAGAGATAAACAAAAAATAGATTATAGGTCGCCGGAGTCCGATAGTTAAAATTATTTTATTATTGTGTAGGACTCCCGATAAGTAGAATTGTAGGTTTCGACATCTATTGAAAAAATATTGAACCATTAAATAATTTTTACTACAAGAATCTACAGTTTATATGTACAACTTATAATCCTGAACGTGGTATCGGTCACAATTTTTGCAAAAACTTGTAACTTTTTTATTTGCTTCTACACTATTTAATGATTTTTGTAACTCCTTATAGCATTCTTTACATAGTTTACGCTTATGTCCTTCTCCAGACGGCTTTACAAATGTATGTGTTCTACGTGAAGGTTGTTGATACATAGCAGTATTTCGACTAGCAGCCGAGGTTACAGCTAAAGTTTTTCTGAATTGTGTGATAGATAACTTATTTTCAAAAATCTTGTTATATATTATATATATGCGAATTTACGACAGCAGTGCCAAATATAATCTCAAAAATAAGTTTTCTGTACCAGTTTACCCCTTTACAAAGTACGGTATGATATGCCGACATTTGATCACTAACATCTAGGTACTCCTTTTTTAGCCTTATTATAATCTAAGACACACTGGGGTTTTAAAACATTATTGCCGTTACGAGACTTCTTGCCAGTCTCAACAAGATAATCTCCGTGAGATACATTTGTTGTTACCATCATTACGGGTCTTTTGTCAACCCACTTAATAATTTTTGGCAACCATTTTGTTGACGTTTCTCCTTTTGTCAAAACTTTTTGGAACTCCTTTACGATTAGATCGCAGTGTTCCGGTATACACCATACTTTGATTAAATAATGTTTTAGCAAGTGGTAAACTACTATAGAAATTGTCGGCATAAAGGAATCGGCCGTTTTTATCCTCAATACAAGATAATAATTGGTGAACCATTGCTTCAGAGTGACTCTGTTCGTCGGTTTTAGTATTTTTACCGTCATATACTATTATATTCGATGTATACCCATCAACTGTACAAAGTTTGTACAATTTGATGCCATATTTATGTTTTTTGTTGGGAATGTATTGGCGGAAATGAAGTCGTCCTCTGAACGGTACCATAGACTCGTCAATAACGAGATCTCTACCTGGTGTTAGTATTTACTGGCAATTTGAGAGTATCAAACTCATTACTTTTTTTATTTTATAAAGGCGGTTAGTCTTATCCAACTGCTCATCATCGTTATTACAAAAATGCAAATTTTTAAGAGGTAAAAGAAATCTATCCCTCGGCATAATAGATGCTATAAAATCATTTCTAAAAATTGGTTCTTTAGACCAATAAGCATTAACCATTGGGACATGAACCATACCCATAGTAATAATAATTGAAAAAAAAAACGTTCAATTTCTTCTATTATCGGTATTTTGCCAAGTACTTGATCGCGATTTTCGTGTAGGAGTCTGGGCTTTTTGTGATTGTCCATATCGATTGGTTTCTTCTACTATAACTTCCAAAATTTCATTTGTGATTATTTGCCGGAAAATTTGTAAAGGTGTAGTCACCTCATTTGTATCAAAGTTTATTTGAGCACTCTCAGGAAAATAATTAAAATCGGGAAGAGTTACTAAAACCGGTCCCCATTCTTGCTGGATATCATTCTGCTCTACATGGTTTTTGTCTTCTATTTCTTCGCAACCTTCAATATTTATTTGATTACCATTATTTTCTTCACATATTGAGGAACTGCTTTCCGATGTGAATGAATCAGATGGTATATAATTCCAATCTTTTATTGAATCACCACTGAATACATCAATATCGCTCTCACCACTACTTGAATCCTCATTTTCTGATACTTTAAACTTTTGTTTGGCAAGTTCAACAAGTTTTTGACCCCTTGACATATCGAAGAAATGTCCGTACTCTGTAGGAAACACAACGAAGCTGACAGCTTTGCGAGTAGAGGGATAGAAGGAGGAGGCCGACTTGTACAGACTTGTGCAGACAGGCATCGGACACTGGGGACCGATGTAGTACAAAAAAAGAAAAAATTAATTTATTACGTTATAAGACTTTAAGGACCGATAGTTATTTAATGCCATAAATAGAATATATGAAACAAGAGCTTTTTATAGCTGTTTTCAAATTTGATGTAACATTAATAGTAATTTTTTATAGACATTATTATTTACAGTAGTTGCTTGAAAAAGGTGCCGTGTTAATTGGCTTCTTGCTATCGGACCCTAAAGACCGTTATAGCAGCGAACGTGTTAATAACTTGACTTACCTTCGCTTCTTCTAAATTAAATGATAAAAATATGCAAAAACTTTTATGTACCTCATTTAATCAACTCTGTACTGTAATTTGAGAAATTCTATGGGGTACATCTTAAAGTTGGCTATATAACAAGGAAAAGAAAATTTTAATTATAAAATGACTTTCCAATCAAATTTTATACAGGGTGTTTCAAAAACACATGCAATATTGCTAAAGCTGCTAAAATTATCTACAGCAACTAGAAAACCTCCACCTTGCATCTTATTAGTTTCAGTAAAATTTTGATCCACTCGACATACATTATATTTAATATCAAATATTTCACTATTATAAATCGAAGATTCCAACCAAGTTTCAATTAATGCTATTAAACGCTGACATTAAACGAGTGCATAGCGTGCTGATAAGCAAATCCACCTTTTTAGGTTTGACATCACGAGTATTCTGATAGTAAATAAAAAGACAATGACTCGGTTACTCTATTCCAACTTTGACCTAGTGAGAGGTGTCAGGTATAATGGTAAAATTGAAACAAAATATGAAATAGAGGAGGATGGAAGAATTGGTTGCTACTAGGCCAAGTTATCAGTGCAAAGTTTTATACTTTTTCATACACCAAACATTTCTTTACATCCCAAGTAGCATCAATAGATTAAAAAAAAATGTGATAACAAGTTAGGTTTATATCTTGTGAAATGCAACATTTAATTTGTGGCATAAAGAATATTTTTTCATTCTTCCAGAGTTTTTCGTGAATAGTAACGGAGATAAAAAGAACAGGCAGTTTTTCCTTACCACTCTGTACATAAATAAGTAGCAACATTTTTTATTCGATAAAATGTTTAATTTTTAAATAATGTACATATAAGAAAATGGAATTGATGATAATCCATCCATGCTGTACACTTTCTATTAATAAATGATTTAAATCAGGAAGAGCACCGGCTTCTAACTTATTTTGTTTGATTTATGTTTACGCGAATAATGAAGATGCAGCAAACAAAATAAAATCAAGTAAACAGACAATACCACAATCTGACAATGTGAATGTGTATTCTGTCTGATTATCTCAACAAAAGTTTTTTTTTTCTTATTGTAGATCAGAAGAAAATTTTGGACTTGGACCAAACCTGTATATGACAAGAGACTATTTTTATGGGTATTAGACAAAGAAGACATCTGCTTTTTCACTATACTATAACTACATATAACGATACGAATAGTCATTAAAGATTTTGCATTTTTTGTTGTATCTCAAATACCTTTTGTCAGAAATTTTTTTTGGAAAAAATGTTCCGTTTAACATAAAAATTTTACATCCCTACATTCTTGAAAATAATAAAGTGCTGGTGAAAGTTAAGCGCTTCATTTGCTTATCAACAAAATTAATATCAGTAAATAATTATGAAGATAAAGCATGTGACCACAGAGAGATTGATGATTGAATAATCCTATACATATGTATTTTATAAAAATATGATTCATAAACTTTAGTAAATAATAAAGTGATATCTATATCAAACAACTGTATTTGTTACTAACACTCACCATTTGTGGGATATATACATATATATATATATATATATATATATATATATATATTTCTTTTACAGTACTCTCTAATGCCTACTATTTTCAAAATACCTAAATACAAAAATGTACAATTTTATACCTTGAATTCAAAATTTACTTGAATATACAGGGTGAATTGTAAGTATATGTATTCCTTAGGGGACATATTAGTACAGCTCATTAGCTATTGTTATAACTGTAAATACATTGAAGTATTCAAATATCAGTAATTTTTTTGTGCAATTTTAATTTCTAACTAGGTACTATTTAACTATAAAAAATCTTTAAATTATAAATTTTTTCTCACTATTTAATTTTTCCTCGTTAATTCATGCCCTCGTGGATAATATTAAATGCAATCTGTGACAAGATGTTTCAAATAAAACACCAGGGACTTAAGTTTTTTTTTTTGTAAAAAAAAAACTTCCAAGTATTCATGTACTTATGTATATGTAATTTGAAAATTTGATAACACATTAAACATACAAATCATTTGTCAGTCAGTGGTTGCGTGGTTTAAGGCATCGATGTGGCTAGACTGGTGTGGGTTCAAGCCCCGCGGTAGACCATATTATATTATTAGCTATATTCGTGGAGAGAATTGGCACCTTCTCTGCGGGTATGGTAGGGTGGGAGCTTGGGTCAATGTGAGAAATTGATACCGGTCGATATTTGACTACCCCCCTAATCAATGAGGTTTTCCAGGTTCCTCTCATTCCTGCACTGAATGGTGGTTAGGCCCTACCAACGTAAGTAAGAGGAATAACTATACAGGGTGATTGATTAAGAATGGGCAATCTCTGAACTGGAGATACTACACACCAAAATATGGCGATTGAGCCAAATATGCCTTATCCGAATGTTGCTGGTTTAAAATTAGATAGCAAGAAAAAAAATTATAATTTTCCTTAATTAGTAGTAGTTGGCAGGGAAAAAACACAAAAATTAAAAGGATTTCAAATTAAAACAATGAGCTCTACTAATATGTCCCCAAAGGAATACGTCTGTGTACCATTCACTCTGTATAACAGGTAAGATTTGTTTTCAGTCATTCTCCAATATTTAATTCCCTATTATCAAAAATGTTTCTACTAAATACATAAGATGAGAGCTGAGAGAGCTACCAACTTTTATTTGTAGATAATGAAATAATATAGAGAAAATTATTTGTTTAAAAAAAATTGCTTAAATTTAAATTATTTTTTCCACGGTCGGGAGTACAAATCAGTTTCTATGACATCAAAATTAAAATAGAAGTAGTCAATTATTTCCAAGGGAATGCTCCCAAGGGAGTTTACATTATGGAGAACGTTTTTCATGCAAAAAAAAGATAACATTGAAATTATTTATTGACATTTAAATTAAATGTTACATTTGTACAGTTTTCAAAATTAATATTAGAAGGAATATTACTTTCGCTTACATTTACAGTTTTTGTGATTGCGCTAGTAGTGGCACCTACTAAAACCTGATTAGCAATTTTGGTCTTATTTTCAATGGAGTTCTCGACATAACCCTTAGCGACTGTCGTTGATTTCCAACCAGCATGACGTTTTATTGTCGTGATATCCACACCAGCATCTGCCAGTAATGTCACTGAAGATCTTCGTAAGCAGTGCCCAGTATAACATGCAGCATCAGGTAATTTTAAATACGAAACTACTGCAGTCGGAATTTTTCCCATGGTATTCTTGCCAACTGGCTGCGAACTACATTTTCCTGCTTTGTAGTACAAAAAAAGGCACTTATGCTTGACGTGGGGAGGACGAAGGGACAGGTATTTTCGAAACAATTCAAGCATATCACACATCGGTAACCAGAAAGGTTTGTGGAATCTTTGTCTTAGTGTTTGGAATGTTTACAATCAAGGAAGAGCCTACATCCTAAATATCATCTACAGTTAAATTGACTAGTTCATCAGTTCGACAAGCTCCGGCAATCCCCAGAATTAATCCAACCTATAAAAAATCAAAATACTTAATAATTGAAATACCTAACAACAAAAGTAATCTTACCTTAATCATTAAGAATTCTTTGTCATCTGCACTTGATAGAAATGGTCGATTTCACCCTTTGTCAATATTTTCGATTTTTTCGCTTGATATTCGTCACCGGTTCTTTTCAAAAATGCGATCAGCTTGGGGAATTTGCTTATATCTATGTTGTCGTAAATTATCAAGCATGACTTAACCATAGAATATTGCGCCCATAATGTGGAAGACTTGTAATTCTTTGCATTTTCACTGAAGTATGCCAACAAAACATTATCGCTGTATACTTGAACATTTTTCTCGGCGCACCACTTTTTGAACCGATTGTAGGCTATATCGTATAAAGGTCTTGACTTCGTAGGCAGCAAATTGCTTATTGCAATATTTGCAGCCTCCACAATCTCTTCCGACTCACAATTATTCATTGTGCACTAAACAAACTTTAAACTAAACCAAACTAGCACCTTAATTTGACAATTCTTTTTGTTTGTTTATTTTGTAGTTAAGTATGACAATAACTCAACGACTACTAAATAAATGCTCAAATCCGAATATAATAATTCTGGTGCTACTTACTTAATAATAATGACAAAATATGTGTTTTTAAGTTAATGAGACCGTGGAAAAAATAGTATATACCATTCGGGAGAGATGCTATTTTGTCCTCAGTGCATTGTAGCCCTCGGGCTTCAAATTGCACCTCTGCCAAAATAACGCATTTCTCTCCCTTATAGTATAATGTACTATTATACTTACAAATTGGAATAATTTCAGTATACTACTAAGAAAGATACTTATAATTAAGAAAGTTGAATAGTTGGTTGACTTTATAACATGCCATTCACGTCAGTGTTAGGTACACTATAGTTAATTCATACAAAAATTAAAATTTTTGACAAGACAAGATTTAAATTTAATAGTTCATAAACACTAGTACCTTTTTAGTTATTTATAAATTCTAATTTGTAATGCATTAAAATAATGAGTAAATTTGTAATCATTTACATTTGTCCCGCCGCAATGTGTCTGTCCGGAAGTGAAAAATGTGTTGTACTTATACAATACTAGAACCTTCGGTACCTACTCATTTATTTATAATTTCATTTTTCATTTACCATCTAAAATTAGCATTTAATTTATCTTTACATAAAAATACCAATGAAAATTTATATATAACTTACCTTGATCAATGACAAAGCGACTGCTGTTGGTTTAATTTTTCCTAAAAGTGTTGAGCATAAGGTTCTTATAAATTGATGAGGTACAACAAATATTAAAATATCCGCATCTTTTGCTGCATCTACAACGTCAGGTACTGCTACCTAAAATTTTTTATTTAGATAGTCATAAATGAATAAATATCTTTGAAGATATTATTTATGTAGGACTGACAAACTTACAACATTAGGTGGCAATTTATGACCAGGTAAGTATTTAACGTTTTCATGTGTTTCATTTATAATTTCAGTCAACTTTTTCCCATTTATTATTTCTTCGTAAACATACATAGTAACTTTATCTTCGAAATTATTAAGTTGTGCAGCATTTTTTCCAACAATTTTTGCAATTGCAGAGCCCCTAAAATTTCCATTTAAAAAATAGGATGGAAATTAATTCAGAATGTCAAGGTAATATTACTTAACATGTTCTAAAATAAACTACTTTTAAAGGTTATGATATCTAATTCAAGAAATGTTGAATGAAAAACAAAAGAGTAAAAGACTTACCAGTTGCCACTACCTACAATACAAACTCTTTTTGGTTTTGTACATGCCATTTTTACAGTGCGATTAACAGAAAATTTTGATGTAGAATAATTGCACTGAGGACGAATTAACAACTGCGGCAACTGATTCACAACTATTTTATAGCACGAACGCGAACTACGAGTTTGTGAAGCTCCTGATATCGTGATACCAGAAAGTCGACGTCGTTGAAAAACAACTATGACCCGTCCAATAGAATTTTGATTAAAAACTGTATTACCAATCATATGGCCGAGTAAAGGTCACGGTTTCTTATCTCATGACCTAACGAAGTAAATACCTACATTAAACTAATTTAACCTTGATTTTTAGTCACAGCTTCGATAAAAATACTATTTTTAATTTACATAATGCAGTGCAGAATGCGTGATCTTAAAAAGACAAATCAAATTGTTTCCAACGAAAATATCGGTACCTATACATACTTAGTTACTTATTTTGAAAATGAAATTTTAGAGAGAATTATTTCTGTTTTCCTATTAATAAAACAAAACCTTTAAAATTTATACCTATATACCTACCAAGGTAATCTTCCTAATTTCTGTATAGCCACTGTTTATATAGAAACTATACAGGGTGAACATTAAATAAGTACTAATATTTTAACTGCAGGTGTAGTT
The DNA here is from genome assembly GCA_025584915.1 of Monochamus saltuarius. Classification (NCBI taxonomy): domain Eukaryota; kingdom Metazoa; phylum Arthropoda; class Insecta; order Coleoptera; family Cerambycidae; genus Monochamus; species Monochamus saltuarius. The sequence goes on from CM046726.1 coordinate 34,125,438, forward strand.
CGTCATATAGATAAGTCTAGTGAAAGTAATTTTTAAAAATTTCAAATATTTACGGAGATATTATTTCTTTTTTTTTAAATACCCACATTTTGAGGACCGCTGACCAGATAGACCACTGACGTAACCTAATAAAATAAACCATATGATTTATTGAACGCGGGGTTGCCATATTGTCTTAAGATAAATAATTGTTTAACGTAAATTCAATTTTTGCGGTTATTTCTAATTTAAAAACACTTGTTTTTAACAATAAGGGCCGGTACTTTCATTCGGAAATTAATCAGACGATTCATTAACAGTGTTGTTAAACTAATCAAGTAATTTAATCATGATTAAGAATTGCTTTGTACTTTATTTCTATTTTAACAGCTTGTTTGCAAATCGTTGGTTAACCTTTGTTGGCAGCAATGAATATTTAAAAAATAGTTCTAATGTACCATGTATCACAGAAATAGTTCTCTGGATTGTTGATTTGGGGTTATGTAACCTTGTTTTCTTTTTAGTTTTAGTTCGGTGTTCAAACCATAGAAATCATAAAATATATAGAACGCCAAAAGAGGTATCGAAAATAGTCAACCTATGGAGAAAACGCGAGTCTGGTAATATTGCAGTAACTTAGCTTTCATGAGTTGGTTACACTACCGAGGCAGCTTCACACTAATAGGCGGGAATTTTAAAATATGACAATTTTACGTCCAATTTGTGATTTCTATGGTCCTTCCGTTTTGAATTCAATTGTATGCTAGACTTAAAATGCAGTGCAACCAACTGCTTCCATTAAGTTTTCCCTAGATGGCTCATTTCTAATCCCCTCCATAGTCTGACTATTTTTGAGTGCCTAATGTAACCGCTTCTGGCGTTCTATATATTTTATGATTTCTATGGTTCAAACGCAAAATTGTATGAAAAAGTATAATTTGTTAGATGTGCAATAGTTGTGGTGACAGGGTACAGGACGAGCTTCTCTGCATTATTTGAAGATGAATAAAGAAAACAATAGAATAGCATTTGCAATTATTTTTATTATTCGACCTGCTGTAGTCATGTGGATACCGATAAAATCCCCAATTGTAATATAAAAACTTCCGGTGCTGTAAAATTTCAACGTTAATCGAAACCTATGGAAAAACTCTTTATCATCCAAATCAACAAAATAATCTTTTCTCTCTTGGACTGTGTATGTCCTCATATTCATTACAAAATCTATGATATCTTCATCATTATCATCGAATATTTCATTCAAGTCTTCGAGATCTATTTCACAATTTCAATTAAAAATGAAAGTAGAATGACAGAGAAACCAAAATGTCAGGTTATGAAACCTTGATTTGTGCATTAATCGGGTGTCTATAGGTCTGTTAACTTTAACAGCACCACGCCCACATTTTAATCATGATTAATCATAACTAATGCCGAAAGTACTCAAAAGATCTCTGTTAAATTTGATCAACTGTTAAAGTACGTTAATCATGGTTAAATTTTACTGAAAGTACCGGCCCTTAGTAAAGTAAAATTATCAAACGATTAAAATATGAATTTCCGCACGTTTGATACTCCTTATTTTTAAACTAAGAGGAGTGATTTAAATTTCTCGCGCTTAAACACTAGCTTGTTATTGGGTAATTTGTCGCCAAGTTTACACAGAATCACATAAATTCATGTTTATTGTCAATGTCAATACTGTCAGCTACTAACATTTAAAATGTCAGTTATATTTGGCTAAGATTAACGTTGCCACTTCGTTGATTATTTTGTATCTATTCTCACGCCTAGTTAATCCTAAATCAAATGAAATAGAGTTCTGTTCATAACTCAGCAACGAATTGTTTTGCTTTTTGTCTATTTTCTCTTTTTCTTCAAATTTACCGCCAAAATGATCTAGTTATATTTTCTAGTTACTTTTCCCTGTGTATATATGACTTCTTCATTTACTCCTCTTAGTTTAAAAATAGAGAAATCAATTAAAGTGTTTAAGAAGTTACTTTGTTCAATGATTCTAAAAATTATCCATAAACGTGCATAAAAGCTCACCTACTACCTACTTACTGAAAAACCAACAGTTATCCACATTTCCGAAGTTAATAATAAAGTACCATTGTACACTGTTAGAGAGATTATTACAAATTATATATAACCCTTAAATTATTTTATGAAGAATAACAAAAAAAACTATGATTTATTTCAAATTACTCCTAGTTAATTTTCGCCATATAACCTCAAACAACGTGTCCGTGCCAACCATTTCGTACTTCGTAGTGGCGTTGAGTGAATAAGTTATAACTCATCAACGGTATAGTGGGTGAAACAAATTTTAAAAATAAACACAAAACATATGGTATTCCATAAAAAATAACTAGTTTGATGTATGCTCAATGTCAAGAGAAGGCAAAATAAAATATTTAAAAGCAATAAGCAATGTCAGTCGCGTGCAAAAAACTAGTGCCGTAGGCACAGCAGGTGTAACAGAGGTAGATGTCACGAGCAGTAGATGAAATGTCCCATACCAGCCCCACTCTCTACTAGGATTGATAGTCGAGGTCTACAAAGAGGTTATGTTGATGTTGATACCGCACCACAAGTATTACTAGTATTAGTGATGGACGATATTTTGATACCGGTGACAAGTCACCGCGACTTGCTCGGTTGATGCGACCACCAGTTACCTGCTGTGGAAAGTCACCCGTACTTTGGTCGCTGTTTGTATCGTATCGTAGAGCAGCGTGACCAGTGACCATACGACTAAATTACTCGTATGCCAGTGACCAGTGACCAGCGACCACTAAACTAAGCCAACTAAGCACTCACCGGTACACGATGTACAATGGTCGTCAGCTTAAAGTCACCACTTCCATGTTTTGTCCCTTTCTAGCACTGTGTATAATAAATGGCACTAGAAAAGAATGGACCATGGAACTGGTGACTTTAAGCTGACGACCATTGTACGATGAAAGCGCTCGCTTATACGACTGAAAGTGCCGTCTGATTCCAGATAATTACAAATCACATACAAAACATATATACATATATTTATTTGATATTTGCATAACAGTCAACAGGAAAATAAAAAGCAAAAAATTTACAGTTATACGTTCGGTAAACAAAACAAAAACGAAATTAACAACCCTTTTAAATGGAAGTATATAATAATATGCGATTTACATGTTATAACAAAATAATAACAATATACGTACTTAATATGGTTTACATATACATATATAAAAAAAATATTAATAAATATAAATAAATAATAGGGAAATAATACTATAGATGTGGGTATAAAAAAATATTCTGCCATTAAAAAAAACATTTTCTATTTTAAAGTTTATACGAACTAAATATGCAATTTATAGATCTCTTTATTAACTTGATTGACCACAGCGCCACCTATATGATAAACACTATACCTCATCAACACTATTTTAAAATATACAGGATGGGTCAGAAGAAACGCACCAAATTCTAGGAATTAATTCTACACGTCAAAATAATAAGAGAAAACTCAGATGCTGTCATGCGATTTTCATTCATTTCACTAAAACAAATATATTTATTGATATCCTACTAATCATAGCATTCGTAATGATTAAATGTTCAAAAACACCACCATTGACCTTTAAACACTCTGCTTTGTGAACGATGCAAGGGTTGATGTTGATTGTAAGTGTTATGTGGCCTCTTTTTGTCTGCTACTAGGTTTGGTACCTTTATTTGGATGCGCAATGGGACTTAACGCATTCCATATCGTATATTTCAGTGGTAGCGTCTTAGTGAAATGGGGATGCGCACCACTGAAATGTAATTTTATATTATGATGACTGGAATGCGCTACAAGCTGCGCGAATGGATTATTTATGATCAGCGCCATATTTTGTTTTGTGCCTCTAGCAATGGCGGAGCAGTAGGGGCTTAGCTGATTGTGAATTGAAATGGAATTGAATTCTGAATATGAAGAATTATTTCGTGCTACATGCTGGTTAATTTTACAGTCCCTTATAAAACATGACATGTTCCAACAATAACACCCACAAAAATACACAAAGAATAACACTGAAATACAATATAAAAGAAGAAGCCACACTGTACGTCAATGACGTGTTTACAAACAAAATAATGGGAAATTAAGAACACAATTCATATCGTACGTGCAGATGGTTGTCTCTCTCTCACCCACATACATAACCAATGAAGTATGTCTTTGCTGAGTTTCATGTGCCTCCTTTTGTCTGCTCCTAGGGTTGGTACCTTTATTTGGATGCGCAATGGGACTTAACGCATTCCATATCGTATATTTCAGTGATGCGCACCAAGGTTTCTAGAGACAGTAGGATACATGGTAACTTTTAACCAATCAGAGGTTGCGCGGGAATTGCGTCACCCAGAATGCCCTTTCAAATTCTTAAACCATATATACTATTAAATATATTTTCTCACAGCTGAAACATTAAAGGCTTCCTCATTAAATGTGTTTTTTAACTTATTTTACGTCTATTAAGTAGCAAAATAATAATAGAATTTAGGCCCGGGTGCATTAACATATTTAGGTACCACTTAACACTAGGAACTCCTAAATTTTAAGTTAGGTCCCATTTCGTTTGCACCAGTATTTATTCTCTACTTAATTTGTGACAAATTTAAGGAACACAAATTTTGTTCCCTAGTCTCCCTAATTTTAAGTAGACGTCGCAAACTTTATATAAACTATAAACTGTACCACTATAATACATATATAATAGTATAAATGTTTTCTAAGAAAACAGAATTTTTGTGGTGGTAGACGTTGGGCATTTAGTGGTAGAATATAAGTATCATGACAAATCAAACAAATTTAAAACACAGCTATTTCAAGATATAGATACGTTTGAAGATAACATTATTAGATCTTTTGCGGCCGTTTGTACTGTTTTCGAATTAAATTTGACCACTTAAGCTTCGATTAATGAGAAAAGAGAAAACATAACCTAGTTCTAATTACTTGAATCGATAGTATAGCTACCCTTTACTAATAATTTTTAGAAATAGGTATTTGTATCATTTTCAAAATTACCTACTTTTGAGTGTAGTGGTGCGTGGACTTAAGACATGCATCATTAGAACAACTTTCAAATGGATTCAGATTCTGACCTATGCCTTGCTTATGAATGCTATATAATAGAATTGCATCTTTTCCCATTGTGTTAGTTGTTACTCATATACCTACTGAACTGAATTCAGTCACTAGGTAAAAATAAAAAGTTGTGCTTAATATTAGCTAGCTGCTAATTAGCTGTGCTACTATTTACAAAATAATGGACGTATTCAGACGAGGTCAGCTGCTGAGCCGCTGAGTAACAATTCAGCTAAATGCGTGCATTTGATTGGCCTGGATTTCTCAGCGGCTGACCTCGTCTGAATACGCCCATTGATACACGGAAACGACGGACAAGCAACGATGATGATTAATAAATAATAAAGCACACCACAGATCATTGGCCGAATGAAGCACACGAACAGGGAACAAACGTAAACATAAACAATAACAAGTCTCCCACTAAACATAATTAAGTTTCTTCAATGTTATAGAAACATTTCTGTACTAGCTGTAATGTTGCTCTCAGACTTATGATTAACTATATGCAATGTCCCAGAGACCTTTATTCTGCAGGCTAGAAATATTGCAGTGTAAAGTTCCTAAGAGAAAACATTACTAGCAAATTGCATTTTAATTTCTATTAATATTGCAATTACGTTATTTAGCAAAACGTTATCAACATCGCTAAATGTACATGACACCAACGTATGTGCAATGTTGTTACATTATTTCACACAAGTCGCAGTGCAATGTTCTTTTATAACATTCTAGACACTGCATTTGTAATGTTGGAAGGATAGGAATGGACTAATGGAGTACCCATTGAACATTGAATATTTTTTTGAAATTTTAAATATATATACACTACAGGGCGTATACTTATTTCTTCGGGATTAACGGGATTTTATGACAAGCATAAATTAAGGATCTATTATTCCCTTGCCCGTGGTGCCAATAATTCGGCCAATGATCTGTGGTGGGCTGGCAATCTGCTGGCGGGCATTCTCGATGACGCGTTAAGGCCGGTCCTCATGTACAATAATTTAGTGCGGAACTGCGGAATCACGTGATCACAATATCGAAAAAATATTGGACGCACAGCAGCCATTTTGAAAAAGTGACAGATCCGCATGCGTTCCGGATAAAAGTTGACTAGGTTCAACTTTTTCCGTATTCCGGTGTTTACTTTTGTGCTCGTGTGACATTTATCGACCATTTGTATTTGTAAACTTTTTGCGATCAGATCGGCGCATCTCCATAACCAAGTTGTTACTTGCCCCTTGTAAGATTCTCTGTTCAGCCAAGAAAATATCTCTCACCCACATTTTTTTATGTTTTTTTTTTAAACTCCAGAATAGAATTGTATATCTTATATATTTTTATCAATCTTTCACGGTAACATTTTTTATATATCAAAGCATAGTCTCTGTATTGTTTCATTGAAACAACAAGAGCCAAGAAAGCTGTATCTTCATCAAAGTTTTCCATTGTAAATAAATTTCACATAAAGATTAATAGATAATTATTTGAAATACCTCAATGAAAATACTCGAAAAGAAACCGGTACAAATTTCTAGGTTATCCGCATCTACTATTTTTGACATTTGCATTTGGACGGTAGTTTGAAAATTGCGCAGATTCGCAGTTACGCATCTCCGCAGTAAATAATTGTACATGAGGACCGGCCATTACACACACCGCGCGTCTCTCCCCCCGACAAGTTTCCGTGCAACCTACTGTCTACTGTATTATATATTCTGTGCTGTCTACTGTCCACAGAATATATAATCTACTGTTCCCAGAAATCACAGTTTATTATACAATACAGTTCGTCGAGTGAAGGTTCCAGAGGGTGTGGCTAAAGCGCGGCTAAATGCGCAATGAACACCAATGAAATTCATATGTACACGACGAAGAGGGAAAAATTCTATTTCTTGACCAATCACCGTGCCCATTGAGCGCGCGGCTAAATGCGCAGTCGTCTTTTGGTCGTCTAAAAAAACGAAATCTGGGACCTCGACATCAAAGGAGCCGACGTGAAGACGACGGACTGTAATAGACTGTGGTTTGGTTCTGGCACAGCTTTAAATTAGGCTTGTTTTGGTTTCGATAGCGAACAGTTCTAGAGCTGTTCAAAATAATTTACCATTTCATTAATAAGAATTATCAAGCAACAATAAGTTGAAAATTAAACTGGGCAACTATTTAGAACTGTTCTCGAACCATTCAAATGCAGAACCAAAACAAGAGCCTATTGTTATTTAGGCTGTGTTTCTGGTACACATGTACAATGATGGTCAGCTTAAAGTCACCACTTGCATGTTTTGTCCCTTTCTAGCACCGTGCATAATAAATGGCACTAAAAAAGAATGGACAATGGAAATGGTGAGTTTAAGCTGACTCCCACTGTACGATCTATTTATTGGAATCATAGAAAAAGATAGATATAGAATGTGCTTAAAGATCAGGGAAATAAAGATGCGCGAAGTGGTCATGATTGTGCTTTCCGACATTTTTAGGTATGTTGAAGCCGGTAATAAATTTAAATTTGTAAACAAACACTGTTGATACTGTTTAGTTACCTGATAGGTACGTAAATAATCACCACTGCAGGACAAATATTTTTAGCATTGTATATCTTTATATTGAATGTAATTTTTTCAAGTTGCTCTTAAATAATTTCCTTTGTTTTGTGTACTAAGGGTCGAATTAAAAATACTTGAATATTTAACAGTCTCCATAAAATAATTATCAAAGGGGTCAGCGTATATGTATGCGCAATTTTAATAAAAAATTTTGGAAAATTAAAAACACGTTTAAGGAAAATATTTTATGCAAGAAAACGCAAATGTTACATTACTTTTTGGTTCATACCTATTCACATTTATCAAATTAATACCTGATGATGTCTTGTGTTCAAATTTATCTGATTTATATTTCTTCCTGATGAAGTCATAAGCTATTTTTTCTTTTACGTGCATGGCTGAATTTATTGAATGCCAATTTAACTCTCATATCAGCATTGACTTTTAGAGTTAAAAAGTCAGCTACATATATATGTTTCTTATTTGTGTCCACTGCTATAAATTTTGAGCAGGTATATAACCATATAGAATATAGTTTATAACAGTCACTCTCTAGATTTTCGACTGTCTAGTATAGCCCCCTCTACTTAAGTAGAGTAGAAATATGTACAGAAAAATTAATTCAATACTGAATAGTAAGGCTTGCTACAGACTATGCGTGTATTCGCGATTCGTTATGCGCGATTTGTGATAGGTATGTGAGGAATTCGCGAATAGTGTGTAGGGTCTTGTTCGTTAAAAATCCATTCATAAATACCGCACCACGTATGAATTCCTTACAAATCACGCATCGCGCATCACAAATCGCGAATTCACGCATAGTCTGTCTGTAGCAAGCATATATTAACATGTTCAGCTTCAGCTGATCAGCACAAAACCCAGCACCACCAAAGCATAGCCATGCGTCAATATACCTTTTGATAAAATGTTGTTCTTTAAAAAGTTTACTTCTAAAATTATCTTACACGTATCTCAAAAATCAGTGGCTCAAGGACATACATTTAAATTAAGCAAACTCCACTCTTTTTGAAACACCCTATAGATTAGAATATCCATCGAATAGTAAAATATTACTGGCCATCTCCTCCCCTTTGCCCACAGATTCCTACACCTCACCAATAAATTGAAAATATAAACCAGATTCTCTACTCACAATCAGTTTTCCAGAATTTGTTCATTATCCATGTTTACTACACTCCAATTTAAAAAAAAAATGGGGTTTTATTAGGTAGGTACTTAGGGCGTGTACCGTAATTTAACAAATGTTACCGTGGTTATTTACGGTAACTGAAATTTGGAGTTGAATAGAAGGACGGTAAATCGGTAAATCCACAAAACGATTTACGGGACGCTGAACCGGGGTTCTGGTTAAAATATTTGAATTACGATACATGCCCTTAATATCCGAAGAATCCTAATTCCGAATTATTTGAAATTTTGTATGTTTGTTTATAAAAATCATAGACATGCATGTTCTGACTTAATTGAATTTATTTTATCAACTCAAGTGGAGCACTTTGTTCTATTTTTGTTTTCTACTCCCATCAGAAATGTGCATGGAAAAGGTTAATTTTTTGTTAGAAAACGAAGCAAGATACCAAACAGAGTAAAGAGACAAAAAAGTTGTAATTTTAATCGCATAATTAGAAAATAATATGAAACCTAAGAAAAAGCAGTGGTGTCTCATATTTTTACGTATTAATATCAATAGGAATGATCCCCCAGACACCACTGGAGTAGATAAATCAAATTAAGTCGGTTTTTATAAACAAACATGAAATTTCAAAAAAATCGGAATTAGGGTTCTTCAGATTATTATAAATAATTAATTAATTCTGTATGAACACCATATTTCAATATAGTGTAATTATACCAACACTTCTTTGCACCAATGTCATATATGATTTATCAAATATATCTTCTTATAATCTATACTAACAAAATGTAGAGGAAGTATGAGTTAATTGAGTAGGAGAGTACTGACTAAGCCTGCTCTGCCGTGCGTCATCTTCCCACCAATACCCCATGCATTTGAAATGTATGTAATAAAATCTCCCCATGATCGGTTAAATATTTTCTCTATCTGTATACAGTTTGATACAAAACAAATGGCAATTTATGAATGGTTCTGTCTCCGTTTGCTTATAAACTTTATAAAAAAAAATTGTCTTCCTGCGGATTGCATATTTCACATCAGTCAATTTCAATTTTTTCCTGCTGTTTATTTCACTTTTATCACTTATATAGAAATATAACACTATCTGAAATGAGTGGAATATAAATATGTATTAGTAGAGAATATACTAATTTCATCACATTAACAACTTGTGAAAATTATGGATTGATTTATTCGACATCACCCTCTATAATTTCAGCCTCCAGTATAGATAAAATCCAGTTCATTTACGAATCCATTAGTTGATTTTTACAATTTAGGATATAATAAAAATCTACATCTAAGTTTAGGCAAAAGGAAATTTAATATTCTAAAAGTAGCTGCATTCCATTTGAAATAAAGATGTGAAGACATCTTTCATTAAAATTAGAACAGTTTCCATTAAAAAGAACACAACAAAGGACCTAGTATCTTCAGATTCTAATTATTTTCAGGTTATATAACATCTTGAACCTTTATAATTTACAGATTTTAAATACAACTTGTTATGCAAAATATATTTGCTCTACGGCACTCGCCTGATAACTTCAATTTATATTATTAACATCTTGTATATTGTCCCACTATTCATATTTTTACTTTGGGTATATTAGAAATTAGAATTATGTGTTTATATAATTTATAATAATTTCAGCTCTACTGACGACGACCGGGCCCTTACCCTTGGAAAAAAAAAAATAATGAGATAGTGTGTTTAAGTGAGACAACCACAAATTTGTAAATTAGTCCCGAATATACTATCGACTAATCAGCCTCGTGTATTATTTCTTAAAAACTCTTATACATTTCTACTACTCATAATTCCTTGACCACCAAAGATTTACTTATCCGCATCTGTCCTGACAAACTGTCTAGCCAATTTCTTTTATTATGAAATTTTATGATTGATTAATTACTTCAAGACATTAAAAAAAAACAGCATCTTATACAACTTTATTCATTATAAGTTTACATCAACTATTAAATTATTAATGTTATTAAAACAAAATTGTCAGAGTTACTACACATGCAAGCTCTTTCAAAATTATACTTAAGTACAATTAGTTAACATGCATTTTAGAACATTATCATTCTAAGGATAAGTTTTCTACATTATATTTAAACTTCTTCTTTAGCTTGGGTAGCAGAATCCAGAATAATTTCAAATGAAAATGGTTGAAAGTTATAACCACTTCCTGAATAGAATTTACTTTGAAATTCCACCCTAAAATATATATTTATTTTAAAATTTTACTTTTTTGTTTTTTTTCTTGTATCTTACCAGTGTAAACGAAGGGTGTGCAAGAATGCAGAAAGCCCTTCCATGAGAACCAAAATTGATACTGTTAGCACACCCCACACACCAAATATTGCATATAGGGCAACTCCTCCTACCCAACCATCGACTGTTAAACCTTTACTTAATACCATATTCCACAGTACTTCTGAGAGCTCTAAAAACAGAAACAAAATGTCTGATTAATTTTATGCTGGTGGTGACGTTTGGTGAAAATTAAAGGGATCATCTTTGAATAAGGAAGACCCATGCTGTTAAAGAACGATGAATAGTTTTTCAGCAATTTCACTCCGCTGTGATTTCAGTTCGCTGGGGTATCCTTTGAAATGCGTATGCACCGCATCCCACGGGATTTACAGAATCAGCAATCAGGACTGGAATAAGAATTTTTAATTTGCAAGTTCATTCATTCCACATAAACGTTTACGTTATACCTATCCATATTATTTATAGGTATTTCTACATTACTATCACAGAATATACAGGGTGTTCCAGAATGATGGTCAAATATTTTACCAGTTTACAAGCCATTTCAGGGGGGGATCTTCATATAAAATTTTTCAATTTGGGTCCTCCCTGTTGATATATTCGTCTCAAAATGGCAGAAAAAAATAGTTTTTTTATTTTTCCTTAAAAACGGTTGCACTTAGAAATTTCAATTTTAGTACACATTATCAGCTAGTCGAAGGCTATTTTGTGGTGGTGTCTATTCCTTAGCTTATATATACTGGATACATATGTATCCAGTTTTCCCAAAAATGTAAAATATTTAGACCTTTGTGTGAAGCAAGAATAGTATCAGTGGAGTAATTTTAATCTTAAAATAGTAAATAAAAAATATACATCTTTTATAAAGCAAATTGGACAAGTACTCTTTATTAAAACACAAGCTATTGCAATGTCAATATCAAAAAATGTCAAATTCTGATATTTCTAACCCTGATATTTGTAATTCCAAATAACACGGAAGCCGCCTATTACGGCTCAAGTGATCCTGCTGGTCTGTCTATGCTGTATTATTATTTCTTTGCTCACGATGAAATTTACCAAAGTAAAGAACACAGGATGACTCAAATCAGAAAAAGTTATTCTATTAGGAAACCATGAAAATGGTATAACATATATTAAGATAAATAGTTATTTAGTTTTTAAAATATTTTGGAAGAAAAATCATTTTTTTTTTATTGACAAGCTAAATGCTTTCATCGTATCAGCCGTGTCATTTGTGGAATGGACGATTTAAATGACTTACACATTCTGCAATTTGTGGTATAACTCGAGTTGATTCGATCGGCAAACCGATTGCATTGTTGGACAACTGTCGATCGGTGACAATTGTGCAAGTTTATATTATTAATTGAAAATAAATATGGATAAAATCATAAATTTTAGACTGATTTTAATCAAATTTATTATGAACAGGCATGTTTCTGGGATATTTAAAAAAAGATTAATAATTGTCCATACCGAGGTGATTTTTAAAATCTACTGGTTCACTAATACGTAATTCTGTTAGCAAATTCATGTAAATGTACATACGTCGCTGCAATAACCAATTTTTACACCATTTCCTTCTCAACTTTTCCTTTATTACCATCTAATCATCTAATACAACAATCACTAGCAACACTATAATTTTTTCGAAATACTCGGTATCATGACACTATACAAATAAAATAGTTATCTCCTCAATAGGCAACCGAAATGTACTAAAAATTATCAAAACGGTTGTTTGTGGGTAAAATATTAAGCAACTTGTTGCACCGATTACCTGTTCAATCTGTGGTACTCGTACAAGTTGCATAATGTATGGGCCTTTTACAAAACAAGAACTTATTTTTCTCTTTTTGGTAAAATATGATACTTATTTGCCTTTCGTAATTTTTTCCAAGTTAATTTTGAGTAAATTAAATGTTCTTTGCTCTATTCAAGTTTATACTTACGTGCATGTGCAAGAGACAGTGCCCACAGACGGAGATATGAAGCAGTGTGGGAAACTGATCCTAAGACATATTCGATGGTGTGAATACCCTGATGAATAAATACTTCATCAAGGGCTTGCTCCTCATGTCCTCCGTGGGCAACGGGAGCTTGTGAAGTGTTATTGTGAATTGGTTGTTCAGCATCACCATTTTCTGTGGCTGACTGCATTTGTTGATGGGATACCTAAAGTTAAATACAATTCTTAATAAGAAGAATAAGTAACGGATAATGAAACTAGAAATCCAAATTTGATCTATCATCAACTACAGTTCAAGTGATTCGTATAAAATAAATTTTAGATTGGAAAGAGAATTAGGACACTCTTACTAAAAAATTTTCTGATGTATTTTGAAAGTTGCAGTGTGTCCTTTTTTGGAATTTAGTAATATTGATAATTTTCAAGTACCGTCAGACAACTGCAGATGAAATTGAAATCACAGCGATGGAATACAAATTCCGAAGTTAATATGTATAAGTTACCACTCCCTGGAATGCATTACATTTCAAGCATGTTGTTTTGAAACAAGTCCTCAACATAAGCTATTTTCGCAAAATATGACATTTAGACATGGGCCTGTTTTTAAATTCAGTTTGGTGTGGTAGAATCCACCAATGCATTCTTATTAGTTTGTTTAAAGAATTAAACTGCTGAATTTAAAAACAGGCCTCAAGGTATGTATTTGTGCCAACCAAATGAATTATCACATTGGTGGGACATTTGGTAGCTGGGATACACACAAAATGGAAACTAATATCACCCAAGGGAAGAGAAAGACAGTTCCCGAGAATTACACACATGTAAAACTACCATCCATTGACTATGCATTGGATAGGTGACTAATCCATTGAGAAAAGTTTCTATCAAATCGACAAAAATTAAACATATAAAAATGTTCAAAATTTGTAGAAGCTTATCAGATATATCACAATTCAATAATTCTGAAATACAAATGTGTTTCAAAATAATTATTACTTTCACCTCAAAACTATGCAGAAAAGTCACATGTTCATTGTTTATAAACATCGTAGAAAGTAGAATGACAGATGAATGCAATAAACATTTTATTGCACTAGTGCAATAAAGAACCACTTCTTCCACTAAATATAGTTCAATAAAGTTTTGTTTTTTGCATGAACGTAGAAAAATAAATTAAAATAATTTGTCTCAAATTATTTAATGTGTATAGATATACCCAAATCACTAAAATAATATTAAGTACTAAAAAATGACCTGCACATACTTATACATTGGGTTTTCATTTAAGTAATTTTTTTACTGAAAATAATATTTATTAAATTACAAAACAAGAATTTTATTATATTTCAGAACAAGACTGCCAAACGTCACAAACACTTTTGTGTAGGAGCCCAAGAAAAGCTGCATTAAAAGAGCAAGTAAAAACCTATACTGCAGCATTTGTAACTATAACAATATAGATTATATTATTTCGTATTTTAGTTTTAAAATAATGTATATTGTTTTTTTAAATAAACATTTTATTACAAATTTTCCTCATGGCTACATTATGTCTTACATAGTAGAGTACGTACATATTTTATTTTAAAATTTACAAGTGAATATACAGGGTTAACTATGACTAAGTACAAATATTTTAAGAGGGATAGAAAAAATAAGAATTAACAGAATTTCCTTTCAAAAATTTCTACTTATTTATAAAACGAAAACTTTTTTATCGATATTATATTAAATCCTTATTTAACGCCGCCAATGCGAGAATCAGAGTATGCAACCAGCAAGCAACCGTCATCGGTTCGCTGTCATTTTATAATTTAATTCCTGTGTTTACTTTGTAGTTTTGTGTTCTTCAGTTTTTAGTGCCTTATTTTGATTTTAAACGTTTTATAGTTAATAAATAATGGAATATGTGTTGGGTACAGATATTTTTCCACAATATAATTTGCCGGTTTGTTTTTCTAGGTTATGGGATAAGACTGCCGCGGGTGTTAAACGCTTTCTGTTATCTATTAGAACCTACCTACTCATCCCTTTCTTCGATTTTGTTATAATACATATAGTCCAAGAGCCAACGCCAAAAAAAGTCTCTGAATTTACTAAGCCTAATTTTTCCTTGGTTATTACAGTGGTTGCGTACACAAACATACTGCGGTCAGTCAAGCGAAACTGAGAACAGGTGTCTCAGGTACGCTATCAAAGCTGTCGTACCTGCCGAGGTAATTAAATGAATTTACTAAGCCTGAAAATTGTTATACAAGTAGTATATTGCATATAAATAAAAGTTATGACAGTCAGTCAGCTAAGTGTGGGGACGGAGCTGGTCTGTCAGCCGCAATGTATGTACAAAAAAATAAATACTGTGCAATTCGTTTAATATACTTCAAAACGTTTGTGATGGTATTAAATGTTATATCACACATAAAAAAATGGTCAGTCATCTATTTAATGGGACAACGCCCGTCAGTCAGCAAAAATAGACCGTAGTATGTTTGTGTACGCAACCACTGTAATAAACTATAAAAAAACTAGGCTTAGTAAATTCAGAGACTTTTTCTGGTGCTGGCTCTCCGTCTAATAGGCACTGTATGTAACTGTACCTACGGGAAGTGTGTTTATCGGTAGTGAGTGAAAATGTAGTTTTACCAGTTTGTAAGCAAATAATGAAAAAAGAATGCAAAATACTGGAGCTAACTGGATTAACTGTTACCTACCTATCAGGTATTATACTAATAAGAATGTTAATTTTTGTCGTTTCTGCATTTAGAAACACTGCTAGTTGTTGACAGATGTAATGTCAACTATGGATCTGAGCCATAAGCCATCTCAGTCGATAGTCATCATAGACGCCGACTTTCCGTAGGAAAAAAGGGTTTTGCCCCATTTTTTAAATATCGAGCTAAAATTCCTTCCAAAATGAACTAACAAAACTTTATACATTTACCTATAATCATTTTATAATTTATTATATTACAAATATTTTATTTATTCAATAAGCAGCCTTACATCACACTTTTGGAATATCCCTCGTATATAAATATTTCCCAATTGGAAAGAAACTACTTTTTTAAGTCCCTCGTACTTGGCCATTTTTTGTGACAGTATTTATGTGCGGCGGTACGGCTTTGATCTCAAAACATCAAAGTGCCGACAGAGAGTGGTATAACTTATATTTATTCAGTAAACTTTGGTTTCACATATCATTATCAATGTATATGCTTTTAATGTTTCATTAATCAACTGTAGCAGCTACCTTAGCTAAGATATAATAAAAGTAAAACTCATTAGGTACCTATTGTTCTACTATGTGAAAATATTGGATATTTTAAAAACAGTATATCTGGAAAACACAGATGATACTATGCCATCTTTTGTGACTCAGAAGGATGAGACTATTGCACTTTTAAAAAAATATATTTCCTATATATATATATATAAAATAAATTTAGTAATATGGCATTTTCTATTATATTCTTAACCAATTCTGAGCATAAAGATGATCTTCCAAATTGGTCACAAACATTTGACCACCAGTGTATCAAATACTTTTTCTCAACATATGCACAATATAAATATATCATTTTACTTACCGAATAACTAGCATTTTTTCGGCTCCTCATAATATAAATAGGTTTGGCAAGAAGCATCCAAGGGATACATATAAAAGCACAAGCGAGAAGGAACCTCTGTAAATAAATTTGCCCCGGGAACATGTCAGAAGTCAGACATTCCTTCTCAAAGGGAGTTTTGTTATTCAACACCATATTAATGAAAGTGATCAGTACAGATGGAGCGCATCTGGTACCAACAATGATATCCTCATCTGTTAAGTAATTTATTTTTAATTGACAGTCTACATTTTGTGCAAAAACTTACCTTTTACGTTTGCAAAATACTTCAACCATTTTATAAACATCAGTATCACCATGTAAAAGAATAGAAAGAGTAGGAAAACAATTTGCGGTATAAATTCTGCTATAATACTGACTACATTTTTAAAATACCTGAAAAAGATGTTTTAATGTGACAAGTAAAAAAATAATTCAATAATCAAGAACAAATTAATCAATACAGGCGACATTGGTTCAAAACGAGAATGATACTTGGGATGGGTTTTAATCAGTGGCGGCTGGTGGGATTTCAGGTATGCCATATCTCAATAGCCAGGCATGGGACCCAAAACAAACTTTAGGGTACATGTACTGTGGCCATATAGAGAACTTTGGTAGAAGAACGATTTTACAGTTGGTGAAAAAAACGTGGGCTTCATCTCAAATTTTCAAAATGGCTTCTTTAAATTTCGAGAAACATTTTTTTCTAAACTAGATGTAATTTTACGGATAGGTTTCAACTTTTATTAAAAAATATCGATATTTATCCTATATTATTTAAGTATCCTCCTTGGTTTAACCATACTATCATCAAAAATATAAAAATTAAGTCTAAATTTGGCGTGATTATAAAAGAAATGGCGATAAACAAACATTTATAAACTATAATGGATTCATCAACAAGGCGTAACTTTAGTCAGACTAGCGGAGGTTACGGAAAAATTTACGCATCTGTTGCACTAATTTAAATAAAAGCATACTCCTATTCACTACTATGTATAATACTTACTTTATGATATGTTAACTAATCCGTAGTACTGAAAAGTACAGTTTTGAATATAAATACTAAATATACAATGGGACACGCAAGGAACTAGAGGCCGGGTTACGCGATTTTTAGACAGGTACAATACTGGGTCTAACTTTTGGCGCAAATATGGACGTAAATAAACAGCCTACCTAGCAACGCATGCTTCGCTACCTAGCAACGCATGTTTCGTGAATGAACGCAAAGCTGGTTAGGCCAATTAACGCGCTTTACACGGGCGTAAACTCGTTAGTCGGACTAGCGTACGCCCGTTTCTTGAATCCGGCTGTAAGATTTTAAGGAATACAATAAAACAAAATATTGATCGTGCACATAGACTGTATACAGGGGAAATTGAAAGACAGATAAAGTCTAACCCAAACTATTTTTGAACACATAATAATGAAATTCTTAGTGAACCTCAGGATATTGTAGATGCATTTGCTCGTTACTTTAACAATGCTTACACTTTGTCTTCTCAATTTACTTATGATGATTACGCTTTTCAAAATACACCTTGCTTGTCTGTGCCTCATATTTCTGAAGAACAAGTATTGAGAGCTTTAAAAAAAATAAAACCAAAAAATACGAAGGGGTATGACGGGATTCCGGAATTTCTACCGAGAGATTGTGCATCCGCACTGGCTTATCCATTGTCCATACTTTTTAATTTGTCGGTCATAACAGGAACATTTTCTAATGTATGGAAAAAATCTAGAATTACTCCGGTTTTTAAAAAACTTGATAGATAATGTATTGACAATTATAGGCCTACTGTTATATTAAATAATTTTAGTAAAGCTTTTGAAAAAGTTCTTCATGAGATATTGTTTACTCATGTTAAGTCACTGATATGTATTGGCCAACATGGATTTATGGCTGGACAATCAACAGTAAGTAATTTGCTCTGCATCACGCAGTTCATTTCGGACAAGCTGGAAACTGATGGTCAGGTTGATGTCATTTATACAGATTTCTCAAAGGCATTTGACAGGCTGGATCACGGCATTCTGTTGCAAAAATTATCCAACTTCGGACTCTGTAAGGATATTTTGAAATTTTTTAATTCATATCTAGATAATAGATGTCTATCGGTTCAGTGCCGTGGTTTTAGTTCTGAAGAGATCGTGGCCACCTCAGGAGTCCCTCAGGGTTCAGTACTTGGACCGCTACTATTTAATATCTTTATGAATGACATCACATCTGGCCTCACCTGTAGTTCATTATATGCTGATTATTTTAAACTTTTTGCTGTAATAAGATCTGTAGATGACTGTGTGCTGCTCCAGCATGATTTAGACTTGGTCAACAGTTGGTGTATTAAAAACAAGTTGTACTTAAATATCAATAAGTGTAATTCCATGATATTTACTAGAAAGCTCAGACCTGTAAGTTTTAATTATCGGCTGGATGGACAGGCACTTAATGCCGTTACACAATTTAAAGATCTTGGGGTAATGTTTTCGCCTAATTTGTCGTTTTCGTCACATTGAGAATATCGTGGCCGGTGCTAATAAACATTTGGGTTTTATAATTTGCAATAGCCATAATTTTGAGAGATGTGATGCACTCATACTTTTATATAACGCTTTTGTCCGGTAGAAGCTTGAATACGCTTCCATCGTTTGGAACCCGTACTATGCATCTCATATAAAAAATGTTGAACAGACTCAGAGACGATTCGCTAAGGGTTTAAGATTGATGGAGGCTATCCCTCACTTGGATTTCCTGAGGATGTATTGTTGTCAAGGTTTGGTTTGTCTGAATTGGAGCTACGTCGTAAATATTATTCAGTTTTGTATTTGTACAAATTGTTGCACAAAATTGATTCTCTTGAGCTTCTTCATTGTGTTGGTTTCTCGGTGCTAAATATGTGCACCAGCTTGCGTTCGTCCACTTTTCATCTATCTAATTTTACTGTTCAAAACAAAGATTGATGTTTTTTGCTGTAAACCTACTGATGTAAGACATGCATTTTTTTTAAATTCCACTTAGTTTTATAGTTTGATGTATTTTACATAAATAATCTTGAACATTTTTGTACTTGAGGTCTGTACTTTATTTTTGTATGATTTCTTTTTTTATATATACCTATGTTTTTACTGATGTAACTCATGTTTTTCTTTTTATGTAGTTGACTTGTAACATATTACTGTATTTCCTGTCCTATAATTGGATTTCTGTCTGGAAAGCGTAGTAGTAAATAAATAAATATTTGTAGAATTTATAGCATTTTGAAATTTTTATAATGTATCACAAATACAATATTAATTTTCAAATTGCTGCAACTTTGACAAAAATTAATTTTTTTTAATAAAATCTGAAACCTAGATAGAATTGTCTAGTTTATGAAAAAAAAAAAAAATGTTTCTCAAAATTTAAACAAGCCAATTTGGAAATCTTAGGTGAGGCACACGTTTTTTTTCGCAAACTGCAAAATCGTTCTCCTTCTACTGAAGTTCTCTATGTAGCCACAGTACATATATACTAAAGTTTGGTTTGGGTCCCATGTCTGGTTATTAAGATATGAGAGAGAGAGGATAATATTTATTGGAGATAATCCAAAAGGCCAGCGACAAGTCTTTCAGCCTATTTTACAATTCATTGTTGTATTACATAAAATTATTTTATAAATAAACTACATATTTAGATGAAAAAAAAAGCGTGCATTTAAGATATGATATACCTGAAATTTCACCAACCGCCACTAGTTTTAATACAAAACTTAACTGATTTATTGTGGCAACAGAATGATATTAATATTTAGAAAACCACATTTGCGACAAGCCTTATAAGCTGGAGGATTAATTAGCCAAGAAGTCCCTTTTATTAGTCCTTTGTTTATGATTCTTATGATCTGTGGCAAGAGGCGGGCTTTGCTTATTCGATATTAGAAAAATAAAACTGTCTATTTTTTCAAATGTTTTAGATGATCTGAAAAAATTCAGTTTCAAATGCCTTTGTTTTCCCTGATTGTAACTTTGCCACAGTAAACTTTACTCCCGTCATGTTTATTAGTTTGTGAGATATTGTGCAAAATTTATTATAAAAAAGTAACTTTAACATGCTAAATTTTGATCAAGACTGTAGAAGACCTCGTTATTTTTTATTACTTTATTCCCTCTTAATTTATGGTACGTTATTCGGAAACACTAATGTGTTCTACTTAACAACTAGACTTTTTTTGTCAAGTTCCAATAATTTTATAAATAGAAGCTAGCTACAATTTTTATAGCATAAAAATTAGAAAGTATTATTAGAGGTTTTTAAGGAAAAACATTCTAATGAATACTTTCTCAAAGTGGCTGAAAACAGAAATATAATGGTTCTTAATTTAAGGTGGATTCTTCTGTAAAACTGATCATATAATAAAAAAGTGTCTCAAATAAAAACTGAATCAAACCAATTCCATCGCTTTTAAAAAGTATTTTTCATTATACTGGCCATTTCATCTTCCGAGTCTTGGAAAACCCTTGGAAGCTTATACACTTATACTACAGAAGATATTTTGCTACATATCACTTTAAATTTTACTCTAAAATTAAACTTTATTGGCTTTGTTATAGTGGTACAACTTACCACGATCACTGCATTCACTATGTGCATGGATACATTACCACGTCCTTCCACAAAAAGGGAAATCTAACTTAAATATATTTTTTTCCAAAAAGTGTCACATCTAAATGAAATATACATATAGTCATCTACAATCTGTAAGCAATAGCCCAAAAAAGTACAGGCGGTCCTTTGTCGGCTTCCCCTCATTTTTTGTAAATATGCAGCCACTGCTTTGTTTTATTCTCTCAAGTTAAAAATAATTATTTTTGCTATTTTACAAAAATAATATAAAAAAAGTATTATTGCAAGTTTTTGGATAAAAAAATATTTTTACTACAGTTTACATGGAGGTGTTTGTAATAGGATACGCAATTTTGTGACTTTTTGTAAGTTTGTACAGGAATCGAAATAGTATTTAGATAACATAATGTTGTTTTAGAAATCTGATAGTGAAACATAAAGTCTTATTTAGTGAAGTACCTTCTGTTGTGTGAGTTTTATGTGTCTTCATTGTCAAGTTTCTATGTGATATTATACACAAATCAAGAAATTTATCTTTCTTTTAAGTTATAAAATTTGGCAACAATGCTCTCAAATGTGTTTGTGGCTAATGGACATAGTTGTTTAATTCACACTAACCTAACGCTAGCCTATTGTACGAGTATAAACATTTCAGAGGTAACAAAAAAAATCAGTTTTTACTTATGGTATTTAAGAAAACAAACTTATCATATGTTTCTAAAGATACAGATAGTTTTCGAATAAATCTGACTCCGAATCAAAGTTACACCCTGTATAATATTTACACTATCACATACACACATCAGTTATCGTGTATGAACATCTCTTTCTGTTGGCTTGTTTATATGTGATCAATTGAATATTGAAATATTAGTATTTAAAAAATTATACTTACAAATGGTTAAAAAGGCTCATAATAACTCCAAACAACATGTGAATAATACCAATAATAATTGATATTTTCATCTTAAATGAGTTTTGGAATATGATTTTGTTTTCTGCCAGTTGCCAAACCGGATCCAGTCCAATAGGATACGGATTCCCCGAATAGTCATGTGTGGTCATTGGATTTAGAGTATAATCTGAACCTATAGTCTCCAGTTCTTTCTTTGTGAGATTAGCCACTTTCCAACTAGATCCAAATATATTTAACGATTTGGAAAATACATCATTGTAGATTATTCCAGTATACATTGAAAACAAACCCATCAGCAATATTATGTATCGACCACCAAAAAATATATTCCAAATCTGTAACAAAACGTATATAATTCATAAATATATTGTGTGACTCATACAAAAGTATAGCTATACAGGCTTAACTATGACTAAGTACAAAAATTTTAATCACATGCTCAGGAAGGCATAAAAGAAAATAAAAAAATTATTCCAGAATTTTAGCTCAATATTTAAAAAATGGGGCAAAACCCTCTTTTCCTACGGAAATACGGTATATTTTATTTCACTCCATTTATTATTTTATTTGTTTTTAAGTGCCTAAAACATAAATAATTTTGTTTTACAAGATTTTTAAATAAAAAATTTTTAATAAGAGTACTTCATTTAATTATTAGAAAAATCGTGAATAAAAAAGATGATCAATATTTTATTCAATTAATTCTTTATGTCTCCACAACTTTGACAATTTGTTACAGAAAATACGTACAGTGATGATATGATAGTCCGAATCCGCGGTAATTCAGATACTTCCATAATACGGACATGCTCCCATTAAGTACTTTGTAGTCCGGATTTGCCTTGATTTGGCAATTCAGATTATGGCGTACTCATACGTTATGTTTGAACAGGAACCGATTTTTAGTAGTCGCACAATAAATACATACAACGTAAAATGACCCCTAATAAGCATGATGACAAAGAAAAATTAAATATTATCAAAAGCTTAAACCACCGAGTGTAGTCTTAGATACACATGCATACCTGTATACAGAATGCATATTATTTTTTTATTTTCGTAGTATGTATTTATTTTCAGAGTATTATTATGTATTACATAATGAATATGGACTTAGTTTAAGTATATGCAGCTTTACACTCCCTTTTCATTTCAAAACACTTATTAAAAATATGATTTGATAATCAGAATTATTTAATAATTCGGTATGAAACAAATTGTTATCTGAAAAAGTTACTGGTAAATATTTATTCAAAAAAATAATCAATTACATTCAAAACTTTTCATTATGATTATCTTCCTTCCAACAGCAAAAACATTATTGAACGATACATTCAGAAGCAAAACAAATATATCAAGGTATGCTAAAATTTAAAAATTGAAACGTTATACTATTACTATGATAATAAAAAAAAAATAGAACTTGTATCACTATTTTTTATCAGCAACTTTCTAACTTTTTTGCACTTTTGAAGGACTGTTTTCAATTTTTTCAACCTGCTGTCTAAAAATCAATATTAAAATAAAAAATGTAGAACAAAAAATAAGCTCACATTCTTTGAAAAAAAAAGTAGTAGATTCATTAAAATCGTAAGCAAAAATTGTATTAAAGTAGTTTCATATCAATCGGAATATTTACGTTCCAAAACAGACCTCAAGAAAAATCCAATTATTTTCAGTTACGCTGTATATTGCAGACAAAAAATAAATCCTAGTTTATTTTGCATGTGAGGCACTTACTTCATTATCAGATTTTTTTGCTGCTAGTGGTTTTTCTTTCAAAACCATCCAAGCTCCAAATGATGCCATTATAATTCCATGTCCAAGATCACCAAACATTATAGCAAAGAGAAACGGGAAGGTTATAATGGTATAAGGTGCAGGATTCATTTCCCTGTAAGAAGCAACACCATACGAATCTATAAGTGTTTGAAAAGCAGACGTGAATTTATTGGTATTATTATAAGTTGGCGGATCCTCCAACGTATCCATCCTATTTAAAATGGGTGGCACTGAACTGCCACTACGCTCCTAGAAGTTTTAGTTTTGATTACAAATATTGCAGTGTTCATTTATAAGATCCAAACTAAGCCAAATTTCATTTGTAGAAGTTCGGTTTCATATTTTTAGAGTAGACAACAGGATTCCCACGAAATAAAATTTGACTATAATTCATATTCCTCATATCTATGCACTACTAAATATTACTTACAGTTCCTCTACGTAATGCCAGTTGGATATTTTCCAAATCAAGAACAGGAACCCAACATTCAGCAATTAAACATTTCTGAGTCACATCCAAATTAAATAAGTTTAATGTATGATAAATAGCCTTAATTTTGCGAACTTTAACAAACCAATTCTTGATATTCTTCGCAGCAGCAACTAAGACTCTATGACGATGGTCTTGTGTTTGTCCTAGAACCTATTTAACAATAAATCAATTTGTGATTGTTTTATTTTTTTTAGATGAACTTGAAAAAAAAACACTACAGTAGCATGAAATTAAATTAAATATTAGTGTATGCCTAGGAATGTTAAACCAAAGTACTAACTGTATTAAGATCTTCAATTCGTGTCATGACACCCATTGCCATTTCTCTGCGATCAGCAGGAGCTTCTGGACATGGGTAAAGAGTTGCTCTAAACCCTTCACAAATTTTCTTTACTCTTGTTTTCAATTGATCTCCTTGGAAAAATATAATGAATACAGACTTGTATACTTGATCGCTCTAAAATATTATTGGATTATAGTATAAGCAAATATGGGTAAGTAAAAAAACTTACAGTTGAAGGGTCCTCCAAGGGAGTTTCAATTTCTGCTTGACGTAAAAATACATTTCCTCGGCAAGCTCTCCATAACATTCGTTCAAAAGCAGGAATACGTTCTCGTAGTATAACTCCAGCAACAAAACTATATACACATACATAAATATGGTTATTTAATGTTACAGAAATTTTATAAAACATAAAGCATTTTTTTTGTAAAACATACAGAACTGCAGATTTAAAAAATATTGAAAAATTCCTTTAAAAACAAGCTTTTTTTGTATATCGCAAAAATAAAATTTTACATGTTTATATTGATTTATTAACTTGTTTTTAAATTGATTAATATCAATAAATGGTAATAAAATAATGAGAATATCACTCATAAGAATCAAATTTGCAGTTCTGGTCAAATCTGTGTTGTTCTTACCAGCACATTGTTAATTTATTTCTCTTTTTAAGGGTCAAATCAAATAATTTTGTACACTACAGAATTCCACATAAAAGGCAAAACAAAACGTAAGCATTATTTAACAGAAAGATAAATGCTCGCTACTAATCTACAAACTACATAGAGCAGCACAAGTAAAAACTAACAGGTTAAACCAAAATATAATTAGGTATGTTAATTACATTTTGGCTGCAGCATAGTTCACATTTAAATATAAATTAAAATAATACAAATGTACTGACCATGGAAAGAACTCCTCTGGGTCAAAATCTTTTTCCGGAAAACTGTTCAAGTAAAAGTTTTTACGTTATAAATTGACAATAGTGAGTAAATTATGGATGTATATTTATGTACTAAATACATATGATGTGGAATTAAACAAATGTTCTAAAGTAAACGATCAATAAAAAGGATAACTGTACCTATATGTATATTCTGTGTTATAATTATTTGTAACGTAAAACAAACAAATCTCAAAGATGAATAAAATTAAATCAGTTAATGTGTGCAGCTCAACCAACAAAACTATTAACTAGGAATGTGAAGAAAAAATTAATTTTTGAATAAAGCATTCCTCATAAACAATAAAATTGAAAAGCAGTATTTCATTATGGCTGCCTTAATTGTCGCATGTTACTAAATATTCTTTTTAAATCGCGTAATTCAAGCTCACAACTGACATTGGTTAAGCTGCTAAACACCTGTTTTAACAAAATTAATGGTAAGGATAAATCATAAGGTATAAACCCATTTCTATGATATTAAGAATTTAAGATAGATTATCTCTCAATATTAAAAAGGACACAAAATATTTCAATTCTTCTAAGATTTTATAAATTAATTTGGAAAATGTAGATCATTTTTGACATCAACGGAACATACTTTGTCACATCAGTCCACAGCTCAAGTTCATTATTGGAAAAAGTGGTAATTCATTAAAGATTCTTCCAGTTCTCTAAGTTATGTAATTGCGTAAACAAAATCTCATTCATTTCTGAGAATGTTTCAAATATAATTTAGAAATTATTTAGAAGACGTACATTTTTTAAAACTAATAAGAGTAATCAAAAGATAATAATTAACACATTAGGTAGTTATGTTAATAATTTACGAATTTTTCTCATTTAAAATTCTATTATGAATACAAATTTTTGGCTTATTTTCTAGGCATCATATCATTCCTCCACATTCACAGTTTCGGTAAACTATAATGCAATGAAGAATTTAGATTAGATATATAAATTTGGTAATAAATTTGTTAACATACTGTTTACAGCAAAAACTGATTTGTTTTTTTTTTAATATAGTTCAAATATTGCAAACCAACCAATAAGACTAAGAATGTATTATGTGATATACATTTTATATTAATCTTTGGGTATTATTAATAATAATAACCAATTTTTTTCCAATTGCTTATGAAAATAAACAATTAGATAATAAGACAGGGGTTTCAAATATTTCTTACTCTTTTTAATTAACTGTAAATGTATTCAACATTTTTTTATTACATTACACTCTATGACTAAGAAAAAAGACAGAAATACAATTTTCAAATCACTGTTCAATTTAAAATAAATTTTGTATTATTTTTAATGTAGGAAATAATATGTTTAAACTAGAATAGCTTTACAGCATTTTAAGGAAAAAATGTATTTAAAGATTTCAAAATATTTCCGAAAACTTTAATTCGTATTTTTTTAAAGCACAATTCTTATTCACTTAATTAACTGATTTTAAACACATTGTAAAATTATTATAATTTGTTTTTCTACGTTCATGCAAAAAACAAAACTTTATTGAACTATATTTAGTGGAAAAAGTGGTTCTTTATTGCACTAGTGCAATAAAATGTTTATTGCATTCATCTGTCATTCTACTACAGAATTTTGTCATCATGACAAACATAAACGTTCAAATCGACGTCACATTTTCTTAGACTTAGTGTCATCTAAATATCATTTTTTGGTTTTTGCATGAACGTAGAAAAAATATTGAATGCAACTCGTACAAAAAGTGCTTATTGCACTCAACGTGTTGTCCTACTCGGCCTGACGGCCTCGTTGGACAATTTCACGTCGCGTAATAGTTATTTATGCAACAAGTGCAAAAAGTAAGTGTTTATTGCATGCGACATGATAAATACAACGAGGCCGTCAGTACGAGTAGGACTACACGTGGAGTGCAATAAGCACTTTTTGTACAAGTTGCATACAATATTTTTTCTACGTTCATGCAAAAACCAAAAAATGTTATTTAGATGACACTAAGTCTAGAAAAATGTGACGTCGATTTGAAGGTTTATGTTTGTCATGACGACAAAACGCTGCAGTAGAATGACAGATGAGTCCAATAAACATTTTATTGCACTCATTTGAGCGCAATTAAATGTTTATTGCATTAGTGCAATAAAGAACCACTTTTTCCACTAAATATAGTTCAATAAAGTATTGTTTGTTGCATGAACGTAGAAAAATAACTATTATTGTACTGTTCTTCATCTGCCTTATATCTAAACAAAATTATTGTTAGTTCCAAATTCAATATATTATATATTTAAAATAGATATACAGTACAATCTCGCTAATGTGAACAGAAAAATCCAGCCGGTCGTTCACGCTATCGAGAGTGTTCATAATAAAGGGGGTGTTAATAAAATGGTATCTGTAGCATATTATTTATAAAAAATATATAACAAGTACATAATATAGGGGCATATTATATATGTATTTCATTGTTTGAATATGAATATAGGATATTTACTCATTTACTATTTTGAAAAAAGTACCTAGTTATTTTTGTTTGTTCCCTTTTTTTATTTTCGCCATCACAGCTATTTCATGGATTCTTTTCAAGGTGATTATATCACTAATATGAATGATATTTTGTTTAGACCATTCTATTGTAGTATCCAACGCTTTGATAGCTGTAGCATGAGGTATCGGTGGTTCATTCTCTTCATTTTCACTAGTAACTGATTCTTCCTGTGATTCTGTTCTATCTTCTTCATTTACATCTTCATTCCACTCTTCCACATCTGTGGATTTGTACTGAGCCTGTAAGCATGTATCTTGTAATGTCTAATAATATTATTCTATAAATCAATATATATCAATATACTATCCAAAGTTTCTTTTTCAGTTTCGTTTCTCCATCTATGTTGCAAAATATTCAGAGGCACATTGTCATCTGCATCATCGAATCTATCAGTCGTAGATGTGACAGTTGTAGGCATTACATTATTCCAGCATTTAATTATGATTTGTGGGGTTAGTTTATCCGTGGTTTATCCCAAGCTGATGACAAATGAAGAATCGCATCTCGTAACTGCGCAAATACGTGATGTTCACGTTATCGGGGGTGCACGTTGTTCACAGTATACGGCGTTCAGTGTATTAACATATCATGTTCACGTTATTGAGATGTTCATATTATCGTGTGTTCACATTATCGAGATTGTACTGTATTTAGTTTTATATTATGAGAAATGTAGGTACCTTGGTACTGTACGTGATAGTATAAATAGTTTGTTCTAGTGTGAATTTTTATATTGTAGCTTTTTTAACAAATTAGTCAATTTATTGTAACATGTATGATGTAACACAAATTTGCCAAAAATATAGCGATTATGAGAATTTCTTGATATTTATTGAATAAAAAATTGATCAATGTCTCACAACTACAATTCCTGCAATATGAAATATATTTTCCTTAGAGTAACAAATATATTACAGTATGTCCAATCTAACTTCGACAAGTTATAGTTTATGGTGAAAGTATTTTTTTTTTGTAAATTAATTATGTTATCCCTTAAATAATGAATTATACATAAATATATCTAATTTTTAGAACAAATGTTTATTTATATGAATGGAGTACATTTAATGTGGAAGATATTAATGAGTAATGAGAGCTACTGTAGAGTTAGTTTGATGAGGCAATGATACATACCCCAATTGCACGGGGCCTAGGGTGCTTTGTCGGGCTATACAGTCGTCACTAATGAGGGCCCTGGTCATAGACTCAGTGGGGTTTGCACCCCCCTCGTGCTGCTCAACAACACAACACATTAGCAAACCCAATGCGCCACCACGAGTGATCATGACTGTTTTTACTATATGTATTTATTTCAGATATTTCTTATAATCGTTACTATGTTACAGTACATAGACATATTACATAAAAAAAATGAAACATATAAATTATAGAAAATTTATTTTTTGACTATTTACTAACTTTTGGCAAGATATTAGACCCTTAACAAAGATGTTTATTTATAGAAAAAATGATGTGGTTGATAAATTTATTCTTTCTACCTGAATTAAAATTTACATCAAGAAATGTAAGAGTAGATTATAAGAATGTTATTTGCTCTTAACATACCAATTGTGGAATATAATACAATAGGACTCGATTCTTTAGCCTTAGTTGTTTCACGTCAAATTCAAATAATTTAAAAAGTTAACAAAAACATTTGAAAATATTTACTTACTGTCGACTACATAAAACAATTTAGTTATTATAAATCTACATTTCCTTAAATTTACTGCCAACCAAATTCTTTTCCTCAAATTTTTCAATTCTATAGGGGACATTGAGACTGCCAAACATTTTGAAGATGTGCCAAAAGAGTTCACCTCTGAATTATGCGGTAGCTTGTGCACTTTAAGTTACATTTTGCTAACAGTACACATAACTTATTTTTTTAAATTGGCAGTATGTCAATATTAGAGATAATACTTATTCCATTTTTTATATTAAACCAATAACTTTCATTTAAAAAAATAAAATTAGTTGATTTCATTTATCAAACACTAAAAGTACTTAATATTGAAGAAGAAAAAAATCATTTGAGTTCCTTACGTATCATAGCAATAAAAATGAAATATATTCTGTGGTAACGTATTTTAACATTTGACTGAAACAATAACTTTATTTTACAGTAGAAACAGTCATTTTGTGATCAAAACTTTATGAAAATTAACAAATATAAGCCAAAACCAAGCTTCTAATAATATACCTAGCATGAACTACTTAATACATTACCATAATCCTAATGAAAAGTTTATGGTAAAATACAACAATACAAGGGGACTATATATAAATATGTCACATATATGATAGGCTATTATATACAAATGCACAAAATAAATACCTCACTCTGTGTTCTCACTGCAAACATATATTTTTATATATGAGGTTAAAGTCATTTATAATTACTTAACAGAGATACTGAATAAGGTAGGTATTTATAATTATAATCAGCGTTCAAACCTTTAAACTTGCACTAAGTAAGCCCTTTTATAAAATATATTTTCAGTTATTATAAATAGAATACTATGAGATCACTTTGTACAAATTTAATAACACACACACATACACAATATTAATTATTATTATGCTTGATTTTACTATATGCATGCACTGTGTTAGAAATTATTTAGTACAATTCTGTGAAGTATCTACAGATATTCAAATTTATATACGGAACTGGCAGTTTCTTGCTGTTAAAATCCATGCAAGAGCCGTATATACTTCGTCACTTTATTATGCTTTAATAATACTGATAAATTTTGTTAGATTTTTTTTTCTAGGTAATAATACGATTATATTACTGGCCAGGTTAATTAAATTTACGACACAGACACAAGCTTGCCTCAAAGTTGTCCGGTAGTTGACTGTGTCTGCCATGAAGATATAGTGCTGTAAGAACAACAAGATTTTTTGGTATATTTTTGTATTATTTTTAAGTTCTATATCTTGTTAAATTTCAAATAACTGAGTTATGACAATAGACATTTTTTACCGTTACTACGTTTGATATTTTGAATAATTATGTTGAAAGAGGAGATATAATCTGTTCCATAAAATACAATAAATTGTTGTGAAGAAAATATACTAGTATAAAGTTTTGAGATTGAAATGCAGATGTAAATAAGTATAATTGATATCAATATCTTTGAAAGATTATATAATCCTTATGGCAATGTTGTAGATAGGATCAATGAATTTTCAAAATTAATAGTATTTAAGCCTTAATACAAACATGATAATATATTAACTAAAACCACTAATTCCACAATAAACATGTTCTAGAATGAGATTATAAATGTCAAATGGAATTAACAAATAAATAATAAGAGGCGTTAGATAAAGTATTTGTTTGAATTCATTTTCCACTCTACTAATAAGTGTCAAGTAATTCACATATTTTAGCTGCATAACAATAAAATGACGGCAATTAGTCATGTTTAGTTTTACATTAATTTCTCACATGAAATAGTATTAACAAGATATAGAATTATATCCAGAATTACAAATTAGCAATTTACCCCAGCTTGAGGGCCTGGCCCCCCGCGCGGAGGCCTTCTTCACCTAAAAGGGTCACTTGTTCTTCTTCGCGTGCCGGATCGGCCATCTGAGAAGAGGCACCTCGTTCAGCCTGGTGACACATTGCCTCCTACTAATTACCTAACCCTAACATCTACTACGCCACTGTCTTATTGGAAACATTTGACATAGACTTTTCACACAGAGTCGGACCGGATTTGGAATACAATTCTGTAGGCGCTACTTGTTTGATGGAATTATAATTATTTGATATGCAAATTTTTAAATCCATTCCAATAATCCCGTCCGGCTCAATAATTAGCAGAAGAAGCGACACTAGTCTCATAGACTCACTGGATTAGCAATAAATTTTGTAAAAATATTATAAGTTGATGCTAATTTATTAGTACGACATATGATGGAATATTAATCAAGCGATACATGATTAGTTGTAAAAAGCATTAAATTTAATTCAGATACATACCAGTTAACAAGATACCTTTCAGTTACAGATACAGACAAAAAGATATCGTGTTGTCTGAAATGAAATGAATTCGACAGTTTAATTATGAAATAATGGGCGAAAAGCTGATGGTATATTTTAATTCAAAAACCTTATTAAAACTTTAATGCAAAATTGCAAGTAACTGCTAGTATTTAATAAATTAGGAATGCTTGTTATACATACATATAGGGAAGTATATTGCACTTTGCGATAACAGCGGCAACTTGAAATATACAAACGGGTTTTAATTTCAGCTTTAATTACGCGTTATCAGAAACCTGCACTAGTAGAAACAAATTTGATCCTAGACTTAAATGGGAAAAATAATTTAAAAATATTCACCGCATAAATTTCTTTCAAAATAAAAAAAAAATGTTAACCAAAAAATATACATACAAAAAAAATCGTAGTTACCAAGGCTCCCCTTATACAGATACACCAATAGGTCCCTTGGTGTATCACATCATATCAAAGTTTCGGTAGTATATGTAAAACGGTGTTTACTATGTGGCAAAATGCAGATCAGTTTTTTTTTAAATACAAAATCACGAGTCATTTTGATTATTTTCTTTAGAATTTCTTACTAGTGGAAAACGATTTAAAAACAGCAATCAATTATAATTGAACATAAATTATTAACGGGAGGGTTCTGCGAAATCCATTTTATTTTATGTAAAATGTATAACATGAAGCAGTCAGTATCTAGAAAAATATGTCTAAAAACAAAACAGTACTAGATTGCGGATGACTTCCGTATTGGCTAAATCAAATCATTTGCGTTTAATAATTTTTGTAAATTATATATTATTTGAACTTAAGGCAAGATTGAAGTTTGTCATATTATTATAAATATTATAAATAGTTGTAATTTAATTGTTGCTATAATACCCATTTGTTTAATTTTAGGTTAATATGCACTGT
The DNA here is from genome assembly GCA_025584915.1 of Monochamus saltuarius. Lineage (NCBI taxonomy): Eukaryota > Metazoa > Arthropoda > Insecta > Coleoptera > Cerambycidae > Monochamus > Monochamus saltuarius. The sequence continues at coordinate 34,158,609 of CM046726.1, forward strand.
TGGAAAACAATGGTTAACTGCTTGATAACATGCATGAGAAATATGTTTTTTAATGGTCATAGGGCAGCAAAATAAATTTGTAGTGGAGGCTGAGACAGTATCTTGTACTCATGAAAAATATGCAATGAACATTCGGATATTATCTTTTCTACAACTGTTAAAACTGAATTTTCGCAAATAAATTGTCATTATCGAAATAGCGTAATTAAAACAACTTGTAAATGATTCATAATGTTTCGTAACATAGTTCTAATCACATTATAATACACGAAGGTGCCCAACAGGTAAACAATTTACCGCAAATGTGTGTTGAATGTTATACGTATAAAAAATTCGAAAATAAACTGGCAGCTTTGCCGTGTTTTTAAATTATTAGTCGCCATTTTTTTTCTAAAAAATGAGTTTTACTTGACTGTATTATTCATTATTGATATATAATTTCAGTTTAAAAAAATATCAGTGTTAAAAAAACCATTTTTGTTTATATCTATATATTCTGTAACCTTTGATTCAGGGCTTGATTTATCTTTCATTAAAAGTGCGGAGGTATATAGAACATTCCATTTTTAATAAATTGTGAAATTAGATTAAATAAATTTATATAACGTTTAACCAAAGATGATATTTCAAATTATATCATTTTTAAGAAACATTATAATTATATATGCAGAGTTGTAAGTATATGTATATCTCGAAAATTAAGGCGTATATTACAATAAAAATTAAAGAAAATAACGTTTCATCTAGAACCATATGCATACATTTGAAAAGTTGCTAAGAGTCAAGAACTAATACAAACCCTATTTATCCCAAAATTACAAAAAAAAAGTCAGATATAAATGCAAGCAATATTTCAGTTGAATACCTTAGAAAACTATAGGTTGCTAACAAAAATCTTTTTTGATGCTACACCCTGTATGTTGAAAGAAATGTATAAGTAACGCTCTATTATTTTCTCCTAAGATGATTTACAGATAACTTGTAAGTTTCATTGCCGATAGGTTAATAGCTAATTAAAATAATAACCTGACACGATCCATAAACAGTAAGCACTTACAGTCTTAATTATTTGTAAATGTGCATAGTCATAATATAGTAAATTATAATTACTTACATAAATATAACTACAAATCGTAAAAATAAATAAATGTACAGTTATAATTGGAACTAATGATCAACATTACGTAACCATTTAAAATGCATAGTTCCGTTTATTTTTGATGGAGCATATAAAATTAATCTCCTTGGAGAATACAAGTAACCCTTTATTCCCTGAAACCAGATAACAGGACAGTTTTTAATCACAGACTACAAAAATGCGGCTAATGCTTTCTAACTTGTAACTTAAAATTCTGTTTCGCAACAAAAGAACATATATTTTAAGGGCGCCGTATTCTTGAAATAGTGTTTTCTACAAATACAAGTAATTTTAGACATTTAAGAACTGAATAATATGGAGTTTAGTAAATAACAAGAATGTTATCTCATGCCACCTGCGAATATTCAAAGGTAACGAAGTAAAATCAATAAATAATGTCAGAAACCGATCTATCCAGCAAATTTTTAGGTACTGAAATCTTTCAAAATACGTATTTTTTAAATTCAAGTATAGATGTAAACATTGTTATAACATAAACTTACATAGTTCTGCACATTATATTGTTCACTTTTGTTTATAAGTATGTGAAAATAATTGTTAAAATGTGGGGTTAGAATAGCGAAATAATGTGTGTCATACAAATGCATTTTAAAAGTTATTATATTATTTGAGGAGAGTTTAAATAGTAAAAGAGTACAAACAAAACATCAGTAATTTTATATTTGATATTACTTTTGCTCTACGTGTTTTAGTTTTCGAGATTTCAGTACCTAAAAAACACCACAAATTTGATCATTTTACGGCGAGAAATACGGCGACCTTAAATTATACCCTCAACTATAACTTTAGATCTTTCGCATTATGTTAAAATTGTCACGTTTCACATATTTTACTCATTTGATAGACCTAGAAAAATAAGCATACAGCGTTTTGACAATTATAGTTAATATTTAGTTTAGCTGCTAGATGGCTTGTAAAAACACATTCGATCAAATTAAATGCTGTAATTTCTATTTAATTCAATTAAAGTTTTTGAATTCCTTGTGAAAACCGTTATATACACCAAACATTTTTTTAACTTGCCATGTTCCGATCAATCTGGAGAGTGGAGACTTTATAACACAGACGCCGTCACTCGTCTAAAATGAGCCTTGTGTGTCTTTGTCATGTTACCATGTCACAAGTCACATACATATACACACAAGTAACAGCTTTACAATGTTATTTACCCGGTACAGCGTTTCAGAGTAATTTATCATTGAATCAGTTATGGATTTTGATCCAAATTCAATCAATTATATAATTCTAATCGTTGGCATTGGTACAAACTGTACATGTAATAGAAAAATCAGAGCTATGATAAGAATTATGTTGAAATGAGATTTAGAACATTATTTCTATCTATACAACGTGATTCTTACGAGAATTAATTGGTTAGGCCGCCATATTGATAATTACATACTTGTAATGAGCATGAGTATTTGGAAAGTAACCACGTAAAAAGGCTTCACGTCTTGGATGATATCTTTCGGGAATCCTTTGTTCATAAAGATGAGCTGCAGCTACTGAATTTTGATGTGATTCTCCATATGCCAGTATCATGTCCATAAGTTCTTCTTTTGAGAAATTATGAGCCATACTTTTATAATCCCGTGAAAATAAACTCGAATAGGTCAAATGATAACAAAGTACTGCTACAAATATCAAACATATCGTCCTGACTTGATTGCTTCTTGGTTTTTATTAACAAAAAATTTCACCTGATAAATTTTGGTAAATTTCCGAAATTAAAAATATGTTACATTTTTTCAGTACTCATTATTTTTGTTCTCAATTTCAGAAGTGTTTGCGTATAGGTTATGTACCCCCTGTATACGTAGTAGAAACAAAGCTTGATACCTCATTTCAATATTCGAGTAAATATCCTATTCACATCGTGCATCTATTGTTCTTCTGAATGAATGAATAATGGTGCTCTATTACTTGCTTACTTACGAGTACCAGTGTATAAAAGCTAATACATGCTATGATAATTAATTGTATAACGAAAAAATTACCAGCTTTTTTAAGGAAAATACTAAATGACGTAGGATGTTTTATACATATATAGATTAAAATGTTTTATCTACAAACTAATACCATTGCTTATTTAGGTAGTCGGTGCCTTGAACGTTAAACCATGATTACATTTTTTTATGATATGCTTCAAATAAGTATTTTTCAACTGCCATGTTGAAATATTTTGACTGTTACTTGTTACATATCTTGTAATCGCCTTGGTGGAATTAGCAAAATGCCGAAAAGTAGTTACAATATTCCTGTAATACAAATTTTGTTAAAAAAGTTATCGAGACTTGCAATTTTTTGTTACGCCACTGCTAATACACTTAAAACAATATAATATTGTGACACATTGTATTCTTACGCAGTAAATGAATAATTGTGAAATATAGAAAGCTGCTCGTATACTTGTACATATTACATAGCACTATGTACGAGTACATCTATGTTTGCAGAATTTACTTGAACACTTGATATATATATATATATATATATATATATATATATATTAAACTCCTGGACAAAATTAACGCACCACTATAAATTGGTAACAAATTCTATGCTGCTGTACTTCTGAACTGATGATCTGATTTGAATGATTTTTTTTTTAAATTGTAGGTGGATTCCTTGGGAATTTGACTGTGCTCATACTTTTTTTTTTTAAAAGTTGATTTCGCTTTTATACAAGGTGTAATAACCTTATTGGTTTTTCTTTAGAAAATTCGAAACACTCTGTGGAGTATACTACCAACCAGAACATACCGCGGATGAAATCAAACTGTAGCACTGTCTTTCCTGAACATTTTATTGTTTTTGTTCACTTCATTATCTGTTGTTAGTGGAGATACATCAGTTGGCTCACTTTGGTATTTTATAACTTTAGTTTCGCGTATCTTATACCCATACTTTATAGTTTTTAATAAGTACACATCAAATGTTTTGTTTTGAGGATTATAATTGTCAAAGTCAGTTTTGGTCAGTTACAGGTAACGACTAGTGTCTTAAATTTAATTCTGAAATGAATCGACGACATTTATCTGATCTGTGAAAGAGTCAGTAAGAGCATTAACTTTGTTGAATGAGGGTTACTCGATGCGTTCTATCCAGTATGAAGCGCATAGTTACACGATTTAACGAGACAGTATCTCGTTCTCGAAGGGCAGGACAAGTGCGAAAACGATGAACGATAACGTTTTCTTAGGCAAACCATTCTTAGAAACAGGAGAATCACTGTAACTGTTTTAAAAAATGATCTCGCAAATACTCGAAATCTTCTAGTGTCATCTCGGACAATTAGAAGACGTTTAAATAAAGCTGGATTAAGCAGCAGGAGACCGGCAAAGAAACCATTACTTACTAGGCAGCATAGACTTCAAAGATTGCGTTTTGCCCGAAATCATCAACACTGGACTGTTAATGATTACAAGAAGGTTTTATTCTCAGATGAAACGAGAATTAGTCTCAACTATCCTGATGGGCGTGAACAGGGCACCCGCAAGGCTGAGAGGTGCCCGCGTGCGGGACATTATTTTGGCGCCCTTTATTAATGTACGAAATCCAGTTATAAAAAAATATATTTTTTTTAATTTTATAATAAAAAAATGTTAAATATTAACAAAAATTTAAAATAAGGGTTTAATTGTTAATAAACGATTTTATTTAATATCGCCCGACCAGTATAGTTGTTTATTGTTTGTTTTTAATCTTGCAATAGCTTTTTGAACTACTTCTACTCAACCGATTCTTACAAAACTTTCCGCACATATTTTAGGTTTCCAAGAAAATATTATATTATCATATTTTATGTTTAACCCCACAGTATCAACCCCTGAGCGAGAGCTGCCCTTAAAAAATTTTAAATTAAAGGGAGATCAAGTGATACCTCGTTTTAAAGGTCTTTTTATCATTTAATGTTGCAGTCGTAGAGTAGAGGTAGATCTAGTCAAGTGAAAAACTAAGAACCAAAAAATAGAAAGTTTAGGTAAAAATATTTCTGAGATATCCAGACCTTTGGAACATTTAACAATTAAAAATAAAAACGTGGGGGCGCAAGTTCGCTAAAAAAATATTTTAACTTACATCCCACATCTTAAATTAATTGTTAATTTTGAGAGGTTAGAATCTTTAGAAAGTCTCATAATGTGTCCTAACAATTATTTTCCCGTTTTTAGTGCACCAGATAGTAGGTTTAACTTAAAAATATTATTTATGTATATTACATACAAATATTGTTAAAATTATTAATTTCGTCTCTAAGTGTTTATAAAACCTTAAGTTAAAACTGTATGAAAATTTAATATGTCGAAGCACCAAAATAAATATTTCATATTTCTTACATTGGGTCGGGTGAATAAAAACAAGTGAACGCTTTTACCCGTCAATCCGAAAGTTAATACTTCTTAATCCCTAACAAACTAAATGTGGCCACTAAGTATTTGCTTGAAACTTGACAAGTAAAGGCATTTACTTATTTTTATTCACTCTGCGCATTATTATTTATTTTAATTTTTTTATATTTTTTCTGGATTTTTAAAAATTCTTTTTTGCCAAACCTTCGGTTTGGCGCCCCTATGAAGTGGCGCCCGCGTGCGTTGCACGCCCGGTTACGGGGGCCCTGGGCGTGAACGTGTTTGGCGAAGGTCGGGAGAAAGATTTGAAAGTTGCAATATCTCTCCAGAGGTCCAATTTGGTGGTTATTATTTAGAAAATATTGTAGTTGAACATGTGATGTCATTTGTCCCTTTTTTGGGACCCAATTGTTTATTCATGCAAGATTATGCTCGTCCCCACGTGGCTAGACAGGTTATAGGCTACTTGAATGCAGTTCCTATTCAGTTGATGGAATGGCCTGCCCTCAGTCCCGACCTAAATCCCATAGAGCATCTACGGGATGCTCCTAAAAAAAGGTTAAATATCGGACACCCCCACCGGTTAACCATCATCAACTGGTAAATGCAGCAATAGCAGAATGGGAGAATATTCCCCAAGATGTAATTGAAAATTTAATAACCATATGTCAGTATGCATCAATGCGGTAATTCAAAGTAGAGGAGGGCATACACGCTATTAGCATTTATCTATAATTCTTTTCTTAGTTTGTAATATTGTAATTAAAGTAAGTTTAATAAAGTGGTGTTAATTTTGCTATAAAAAAATAATGAGAACAGTCAAATTCCCAAAGAATCCACTTACAATTAAAAAAAAAATCATTCAAATCAGACCATCAGTTCAGAAATAGGGCAGCATGGAATTTGTTGCCAATTTATAGTGGTGCGTTAATTTTGTCCAGGAGGAGGATATATTAGGGTCATTTATTTCTTTTACTACTAATTTTTCCAAGCATAGCATACTCATACATTCAATTAAAATATTTTGGAGTTACAACTTTTACTTGAATTTAGAGATGAAAATTTATTTTTACGTTGCAGGATGTCATTTCAGAATCTAAAATAGGCTGTCGCGCGGTTCCACACTGTACACTATGCAGGTACAATATTTTACACAACAATGTTTATTATTTAGTGTATTGATTTCATTTTATTCAACATTTACTATTTACTATAGTCAGAGAACATAACTTGACGTAACTTGATGATAATAATCTAGGCCTTCAAATTAGTTTAAATTAATTAACTTAATTATTATATTTTATTTAACAAACTATGTACACACAATAAAATATGTACATCTTTCTAACTTGAGTAGGTGCTAAATTATGAATTGGATTATAAAGCTAAGCCTCAAGTACGAATTCGTTAAATAAATAACAACATTTAATTTTCACATCTACAATTTCAATTTAAACAGAATTTATTAATGAGTAATTCAATTAGATTATTAGATTATCGCATAAATACGCCCAATACGTGGAAATTTGTCTTTTAGTAGCTCAGGCACTACTCAGAATGATATACGTCACTCGGCAAACATAGGACTACGTATTTTGTACAATTTGAGTAATTTTATATAGGTTATGAAACAATATGTTTACAAAAGGATATATTACATTTAAAGTTATAATATATGTCTCCTCTAATAAGAATTATTGATAAAATATATCCAATTTCGTTCGTCGTACTTTTCCTAAAATACATATAGGCTAACTGTAGAAATATAACTGTTTAATAATGACACATTCTTAATCACCTTAGACGTCCACATTTATATGATACGTATTGATATAATTATTACTGCTATGTTTTGGGAACAATAAACTTAATTCTAAAAAAATTCAAAAGTCGTAGTAGATCCATTTTTATTTACAAAACTAAAAAATTATGAAAAGTAAATAAACGTATTTAAATACTTACTAACAAAATATTAGTTTCGATAAATATGAATTTTATTAAGGTATGGATTGGAAAACTGACGTTTTATTTCATAAAAATTCTGTTTTATACAGTAAGGACATTTTTATGACAAAATAATATAGATCTATCGTTTGACGGCAGTGTCATTGGTGGAAACGGTTTGAAACTGTTTATAAGTAAGTTAAGTTGAGAACGAGTTACCAGTGAATTTAACGCAAGAAACAGTTGGACGGACATTATCTGATATCAACTGCTTGCTATTGTAACACCATTTTCATCTGCGATCCTCAAATGTTTAGTTAAAACATATTTTGAAAATATCCTTGTGAAAACAATAGGCTTGTTTTTGCAGCAGTTGAAAACGGTTTGGAAACTGTCAGAAATATTCGACCAGTTAAGTTGAGAACGCGTTACCATTGAATTTGACGCAATAAATAGCTGGACGGACATTTCTGATAGGTTCCAAGCAGTTCTCAATTGCTGCTAAAACAAACCTATTGTTCCACTTTTCGATCAGTTTTTTGACTAATTTTTATACGGTTTATAAAAATAAATTTGTTATACTATACAGTCACAATTTCATGGGTCTCTACTCTACCTTAGAATTGAAAGAAATAAATATCGATATCGCTACAGATTAGGTTTTTTATTCATAATTTTATTGAACAAGTTCAACCAATTCACAAGAATTAAATTGGCTTTAAAGCCGGCCACTCACGCTCCGGTATACCTGTTCAGGTCACCTGTACAGGTAAACGCGTGCGTGTATGTGACAAAACTGACAGGTATTCTGGTCTGAACAGGCGACCTGCAAACAATCGAAATTTTCCTTCACCTTCAGGCAAGCCTGCGCGTGTGTGGCGTTCTACACGTGTAGGTATCAGTTATTCCCTGTCCGCTGGCCACGTTCGTTGTCGAAATTCGAAATAATGGCTTCTCGCAAGCGTACCGTAGTAGTGGAAGAATTTATAGAACTATATAAAGCCGAACCTTGCCTTTGGCTCGTAAAAAGCAAAGATTATCATAACAGAAATAAGAGAGCAGTCGCATATGAAAAGCTCAAGGAAAAAACTTAGAGATCGAACCGAATGCTATGAAAGAAGATGTATTAAAAAAATTAATAGTTTGCGTAGTAACGTAAGGAAAGAGAAAAAAATATAAAGAATCGTTAAAGTCGGTGATTGAAAGCTCAACTGAGAATTGCTTTCAGGTACGCCGCTACGTATATGGACAATGTCAAGTTCAGGTTAACTTGTCATGTTTACATGAAAAGGTATACCTGTCAGGTATACCGGAACGTGAGTGGCCGGCTTAACTGTAGTCAACCTTCTCTTAAGAGTCCGTCGCGCGCTTGAAATAAACCGATATTTTACGCTGGGCCCATAACACTTATTTAGACAACGAATAAACATAGCGGTCCAAATAAAAAAACAATCGGAAGACAAAGTTGTTTCCTAAGGCTGCTGTGTAATATTTTTTTCAAAATTAGTTTTTAATTATTTAAATTTAAAGAGTAAACTGTGCAAGAAATCGTCATATTTACAATTTATTTACTTAAAAATAAAGGCTTAAATTGAAAATTGGTTACACGAGGGAAGTAAGTCGGTCTTTTAGCTTTGCAACGATACCAAACTTAAATCGAATTGATAAAAATTACTCAAAATTCTATGCTAAATGCCGAACGTCTACAACTTCAGAAACGATTATATTTTCAATGCTGCAACCACGTGTGTTTCACTCAGCGGGATGGGCTTAGAGAGGTAAATGCGGGCAGGACCGGAGTTCTTAGTTGAGACAGTATTGAATTAATCGATCTTATGGAGTTCGATGCTTTTATTTTCATAGATAGAAAGTTTTTGCACCCCATGGGGCAATATTATAAAAAATTGATATAAGTTAATATTGAGAAAAACAGTGTGGTACAGCCAGGCAATGTTATTTCTTGTAGCGGAAACTTATGAAAATAAATGTATAAATGTTTTTAATGCACTGTTTGTAATAATTATTAGTTTTCGATATCGGTGAAGACAATGAAATTTAATAATACAATTTTAATTAATTTAATTATGGTACAACATTTTAGCTAGCATTTCTATGTCCGCCCATGTTTAATAAAGGAAATACCGACGCTAAGTTTTCGTTTTTATACTGCTTTTATTTATTGGTGAGTACCGTGAGAAGCACTGTAGTTTTTTATATAAGCTGTAAAAAAACTACGAACATAAGTAAAATCGTTGATTTACAAGCGCGATGTAACGAAAAACGTAATAATTGTCAAATAATGTCCCAAGCATCGATAGTTTGATTTTATTTTTATAAAATGCGGCCCTACCAAAAAAAGTCCATTTTGGATACTAAAAATGTTCTTCTACAATATGGTTATATTTTCTTAAAAACAAAACGGCATAATTGCTAGCCGATTTTACTCCACTAAATCTAAATATTCTAAATACGTATTACGTCCACCGTAAAGTCGTTGTAGTGGGAGAGCGATAATCTCCGCCTCCAGCCGTAATGCCCGTGCACCCGACCCCGGAGCGCTACCCGAGGAGTGTACAGAGAACGGACTCTTAACTAACGATCACGAATAAAGGCTGTTAGAGTCTTTTTAGACGAGGATACTGTATCTCAGATACTGCATGCGACATATGGAATCGCATACAGTAAATACATGCGTTCATATGAAACTATTCAGCCGTGGACATCGGCAATTAAATTTAAAAAATGTTTTTTTTTATAGTTTTCGGTTGAAACTTTGTTGGTTAGACAGCTCTTTGTTACCATTTGCTCGTTTCTTCAATATCCTTGGAAATAGTTGATGGTATAACACTCCCGTTATTTGCTAGGCATTATATGTATATTTAAATTTTGAATATTTATTATCATTTGCCTTTATAGAAAAAACTACTTTAATATTTTGAGACCCTTAATCTGCTTCTATAAATCTACATATTTCGCTTTACATATTAATATATATCGTGTTCTATCGTTTTTTACTATAATTAATCACTATTTTTTTCTTCTTTTATTCATACCACACTTTTACAGCGTATGGGTATCGTCCAAAGATTAAAATATTTTTTGATGATGGTATTAGATAGATTAGCTTTAAAATTCGGCATATTTTGGCGTAATATTACGCTAGCAGCCATAATTTTTCTCGAAAACGGCACGGCTATAAAATTTAAATTGATGGTACATATTAGCAACAAAATATCCAGAACTGTTTTTGGTAGCCGTATTTGATTTTTTGTTTCTTTACAAACGTATAAGGCGGCAACAAACTTTTACAATTTTTTAACTGACTATGAGTTGACTGACGATTATTTTAAAATCTTTGAGCTAGATAGAATTACTTCTTATTCTACCTTAGCTAGTAAAAATTGCTGGGGGCGGGGCAAGCGCGTTCTCCCTTTAAATCCGCATCTATGCCTCAGACTTTATTGATTAAGCGTCTCACATATCATATTTTTATCAGCACATCAGCAGTAATAATTTGGGTGTCTAAGCTTATGAATTGACAATTAATTTATAGGTAGAAAGAAAATACAGCCGCAGTATTAATTTCTACGTTATTGATGTCAAGAATCTATTACAACTTTTATTATTATTTATTTCCCCTCTTATAAAATTACTAATACATAATCTTTAGGTACTTAGTAGTACTTTAGTTCATACGAAATTTTAGTAATAAAAAATATTTAAGATGGTAACTTATATATTTGTGAATTTATTTTTCTTGGAGCCCAGTTCCCATTTTTTTTCGGTTATAACCGAAAAATATATATTTTTTTAAATGGAACACCGAGAAGCGCCTTTTCTACTACAGTGCGTAAAATAATAATAAACCTACATGGCACTAGACGTCTCTTATATCGTTTTTATGTCTGACTACCTGAAGACATAAAAAATATGTATTTATCTTGGAAAACCGTTGGATTGCTATAAGTTTAATATAATATTACAACTTCTATAAAAATTTATAGGGTAAGTTAAAAAGGTTAATTTAATTATTTCCATCTTTTGAAAATAAACTAATTTAACGGGACAAAAACTAAGAGGACTTTGCAATTTTAAGTGAGCGATATCTCTCACAATTTCCATTTAAACTAAAAACCGAATTTTTGAAGATTCATATACCTTCCAAAGTTTCTTAAACAAACAACAAAGTCAATATTTACATAAGTAAATAATGTGACAGCAGGTTATGTGTAAACTATAAACAAGTAAATATACTTAAAAAATAAAGATACTTAAATGATGCTACTTAATATAGACTTATTATATCTATAGTTCTGTTAAAGTGCAATATCAACATAAGTACCCAAAACAAATTGTTAAAAAGTCCATTTGAATTAAAAATAATAGTAATTTTATTTTAAATCAAAATTATACGAAGATAATATAATGAGACAAGAACTCCTCATTTATTCAACAATGTAAAGTATAGAATACCTGAATATCACTATGATTTAGAGGTTTTCTAATAATAATTGTACACTACCCAAAAAAGTTATAATTGTTTATTATATTTTAGGCAAATATATGTTTTCTATCATATGCCATTTTAAAGCTATGCATTAAAATTACATATACTTTTGTTGTATGTGTTTGTTGTATATGTAAATTAACTGCAGCTTAATAGATTATTCTATTTTATATTTATAAAGGTATACGAAACTAGATACTATTTAATAGGTAAATTTAAACACAAATACAATAAAGACTATACTAACACTTCAATTAAGCAAGTAACCTCCACCAAAATCTAATAATAACCCTATGTCATGTAAAACATATTATATTGGCAATGTGACCCCAGGCTGTTGACAAAATAATTAGATTATAAATAATTTAATTTTCTGAAATTCAAAAAAATGAAAATTCCCTCATGAAAACACAAGTTAGTACATGTAGATTAATGGAAAAAAAACAGTTGTTAGATATATTAATAAATCCAACCTACAAGAGATCAAATAAAAATATTATTTGGGTTATTAAAAAAAAAACATGCAATGTAAGATGCTGTATTCAATTGTTAGAGAAAAACCCTCAAACTTCTATCACTTACAAAAAAAGGAAATGGTCTGTACTTTGTATTTCTGGAGAAGAGTTTGAATTCGAAAAATGGTCTTGGCAATCCTAATTTCAAAACAACTTATTAAAAATTATATCTCAAAAAAGAATTTGATATAGCATTCATTTTTTTAATAACAAAGAACAGTAAAATAAAATTAGCAGTCCTTCATGGCAAATAAGAAAATTAATGAATGAATAATAAACTACTATACTACAACTATAAAGAATAGGTAATTTAATTTTTTATTCAATTCAATGTCATTTATTTTACTAATGCTAAGCTAAAAGCAGGAAACCTTTAAAGAAATAGTACAACTACTTACATTTTGAGTTTTTTAAATGTGTCATTTCAGTATAAAATAACTGATGGTACTAAAATTTGTATCTAACTATTTATTTTAATAACAACATAAATCACAACATTGCAACAAACTTTCAGAGCGGCATCCACGATTCTTCTAAGTGAATTACAATTTGTTTTTTCAATTCTTCAAGAACTATTGAAAAATTTTAATGAAATCTAATTTCCATTTAGAAATAGTTTAAGAAATTTCAACTGTCAGGTTATTTAACGTTAAACAAAACTTTTACCCTTATTTCGTTTATGAAATGCACCTTTTTATAGTTAAAAAAGCTAGGTAGGTATGTGAAAACTAAAATAAGATTAATCAAATTCAAATTTATTTGAATGAAAGATAATCAGAAGACAGATGTAACCTTTCTATAATTAGATACCTATAATTGTTAAGGAATTAGAGTAAAATAATTATGGTTAATTTATGGTTTTTTGTTTTGATGACATAATCAGTCAAATTTATATCGTCATAAAAATATTTTTTTTACTGAATACCTAATTCTTTTAATGTGGAAGACAGAACACTTGTATATTTTTATATTCCAAAATGCATATCAACATACAAAACAAGAAAGTTTCGGGCAAAGTTTTTGTGTCTGATAAATTTTAGTATATTATATTATGAACTAAGGTGTCAAATGACAAAATTCAAACATTAATTATACTCGTATATATTATGTAGTAGCACATTTAGGTATGACATTATATCATACAAACGCGAAGATGGCTTTTTAATTAAATAATTTCAAACTAAAGATATAGCCAACCAAGAAAATTTACATGAACTATTATTAAAATACCAGTGACATGGAAATATATAAAAAAAACAAAGTAATTTGCTACACAAGTTCTGCATTAGGGCAGTATAAAATCTTGTAATGTAAAATATGTAATGCAATAAACAGTGAAAAATGAATTTAAAATTTTCACAGAAATGATTGAAATTAGGTAGGCATCATCAGAGTTTACAATAATGCAGAAGATACTGTAAGAGAACCTGAAATTAATTTGCATGATTTTGTGGCCCTTTTTTAGGAAAATTTTGTCAATCATTAACTTATAAAGTTAGTTACTTCTATTTTTTTCGTTGTAAATGAGATTTTTTTTTAATAAAATGTCAAAAAGTAAATACTTATTTTTAAGATGCTAAATAGAATAATTTGAGATGTAACATATTTACAGTTTACTTTCAAAATTACAATATACTATACATATATTACTTTCATAAATCTGTTACTTGAAAATTTTAATAAATCCTAATAAGCAACTTGGTGATTATCAAAATATATAAACATTATCTTAGTAAAGTATCTAATACGAAACAGTACATTTATTAACAATTTTCAAATTATCAATTAGAAGTATTTCTATGAAAAAATGCAAAGTTTAGCTTAAGGTTAAACAAATTGTGGTGCAAAATTACACTTATTTAAGTACTTTCTTAATTATCAACATTTTTTATTAATATATTTATACACAGAAAAGTTTATTTTTCAAAAATTTAAATAATTCTATCAATAGTTGCCCTGTTGATTTATGTATATAAATAAATTCTAAAAGAAGAAGCACTTGCTCTTCTAGGTTTGTCCTTTACAATTATTAAAATCTCCAATTAAGCAGTCAAATAAATATACAGGAATTTCTACAGCTTGTTTTGTACACCCTCGGTCAAAGTTACTATATTCATATATCTAATAATTCAATTAAAATATTAATAGGTGTAAAAATAAGACAATGCCAAACTAAATCAAATATTTTGCTTGCGAAACTGACATGATAAAAAATAGAAGTAATTACTTTTATGTTCTTTAAATATCAGATTGAAAATCTATACCTAAATAGACATTTCTTTTCTGCCTAGAACCAAGTTGTTACAAAGAAAGGGTTAAGGACTGCTAATATTGTCTAATGTTAATTAAATACAGCATCTTTTGATTGAGTAATTGATTTGGCATATCTCAGTTTAAAACACTTACATTCGCATTGACTTTGAAAAACAATAAAGTATATCACAGCAATAAAGTCACAACATTCGCAGTTCTTAAAAACAAATATCTATTCTAATAAATTATATACCTACTCAATACCACACCTTGATATACATCAATATATTAAAATATACCCCCCTGTATCCTGTAAAATTTTGTAGTTATTCGTCACTTTTAGTTACCAGTAACATACTACATATTATCTTTATTTGAATTTTCACAAATTTTAGATTATTAATACAGAATAGAAGGGTAATGACTGAAAAGAATGTTGGGACTATCTGTTATACCTACATATAAAAATATATATTTATTACATATAAATACTTATATATTATCATGCTAGGTGAGCTAATTTAATAATTTGAAATATACTTACTTCGTCAAAGAAGACTTGGGTTTTGCGCAATATCTGCTTAAGTTCGGTTAATTCTAAAAAATTTCTTTTGAGTGCCTCTGCATTTTGATTGACTTCTCGTAGTTCGTTTTCAAGTTTCTCAAATGTGGCCTAATAAAAACATAATTAAGAGAAACGAAAAGAATTTATACCTAGTTAATATTAACCTCTAAATCAATCATTTCTCGAGGTTGAGGAGCTTCTGGATTTTCCCCTGTATCAAGCATAGGAATACCATCTTTCTTTATTTCCTTTTCTAGGTAACGCAATTTTCTTTCCATTTCATCGCAACGCCTTACTTCATTTACAAATTTACGTTGGAAAGCATTTACATCGGGATTTAGCTATACAGTAACAGAAATATAATTTATTTGGAATAACTTATCAATTACAACTTAACAATTTTATACTTACATCCCTAAATTGAACAAGGCCGAGTTCACCAAGTTCCGATACACAAGCATATGCAGCTTCACTTTGTAAAAATAGTTGACATAGTGTCATTTCAGCACTCCGAAATAAAGAGCCCATTTTTGTAGTTTTTGACACACTTCACTCCCACACTAACAAAAAAAATACACTACTGAAAAATTGTAATGCTATTAAGATAAAGAAACACGTATTCCTTCCTTCAAATCGAATTGAAGGCGAATGGAATATAATGGAACGTCTAACGAGGAATGACGAATGACAGCGGCATCCCTTCCCACTTAAATTACAAGAAATGATGATGGAGTCGCCGCCAGTGTTGTCAGATGTGTTACTGAACTTTCTTTACCAAACTTTCAAAAAATCGTCACGTTTTTTCTCATAATAGAAATCTATATATACATATGGTGTTTCTGATAATTGCTTTCCTCCAAAGGGCTCATAGAGGATGTGAAAATAAATATACAGTGTGTCCACGGATGGAGTTGACAAGAGGATAAACTCTTTTGTTTTTGACTATCGAAAAATGTCACTCTTCATAAAAAGTTCTGCTTCCCGAAAAAATCAGATATACAGGGTGCTCATAAATTAATTTAATTAAAACAAGAAAATACTCAAGAGAAAAGTACCATTATTTATTATTGTATACAACATTTTTATAAAACAAATATGTTTATAACTTCAAATAGAGTCCCAATACAAATTTTAAAATCAAAATTTAAATTTTAACATTTACTCTACCTCTACCTCCCACCTCAACACATTTTTCCGCTAACTTGATAAATTTTTCGAATAGTTAGCGGCTCATTCAGTTCATGTATTCCTTGGCGTATGTGCTCTTTTAATACTTGTCTATCATGTGGCAAACCATTTGAATAAATGTTTTGTTTTAGGGCACCTTGGAGAAAAAAGGCAAGGGGTGTAAGTTTAGGATTGGGCCAAATCTTCCTCTGAGCAGGACAGCCGTCCTGTTGCCTAAACATTTTGGAAACATTTGGTTTATCATTTTTAAATACTTGAGAGCCAGAAGTACGCAATAACCTGTTTTGGCAACAGGACTGCTGTCCTGCTCATTTTACAGCCTTGCTCAGACAATGGTGAAAGGTGAATAGGAAGATTTGACCCATTATCCTGCTAGACTACCTGACCTTACGCCCCATGACTTTTCCTAAAACAAAAGGTTTATTCAAATGATCTGCCAAGAGCGCATAAGAGAAGAAATTACAAACTATTCGTAGTGTGTAGAGTAAAAGTCAAAATTAAAATTTTGATTTTAAAATTTATATTAGGACTCTATTTCGGGTTATAAACAGATTTGTTTTATAAAAACGTTGTGTAAAATAATAAATAATGGTATTTCTCTCGTGAGTATTTTCATGTTTTCTTAATTTATGAGCACCCTGTATATCTGATCTAAGACGTTTCTATGATAGTCTCATTTTTTCGATAAGCAGAACTTTTTATAAAGAGTGACATTTTTCGATAAAGTCAAAAACAAAAGACTTTCTCCTCTTGTCAACTACATCTGTGGACACACTGTATAATCGAAAACAGGTTGAACATGCATTGCTCCACTGTTTTTTATTTCAAAATTCCTTACCTATTCAAATCTAGACTTTTCAGATAGGGTATTGTATGGGGCAAGAGGAGTGCTAATATATTTTAAATTATATAAATATGATTGTATATACGGATCCGTTACCTCCAGAAACAACAACAGTATCGCAAAATAATTCAAGATAGATTATTATATTTCTTTCACCGCCGCTTCAAATTATGTTTATTAGCTCACGGAACTAATTTGGACCAATTTTTGTAGACTGGAGTCATTTAGAGTATAATCAAATTTTATCTCAATTTGTCAATATCATTATATATCTAATCAACTCAAGCATATGTTGAAAAAAATTAGATTAATTGACCCAAAACAACGGATATATTATGTATGCCAAAAGTTTGTTCCTGCCTCAAACGTCACATCACATATTCCTACCGTTCACGCCAGCCTGCCTGTATTTTATTAATTTGTGTATATACACTATGTACTCTTTGTTAAGGGAACATTTTATACTTAAATATTTGTATATATATAGGTAGGTACCTACAAAAATATTAAATATAATGTTACCATTTAACATGTTTGTCCATATTTATAAAAGTAATTTAAAGAGTTAAAGTAGATTTTTCTTTATACAGGGTGATTAATAAATAATTTAGGTTTTTAAGAAAGCATTTTATTATTATTTTGTAGATAGTGTTTAAAACTCATTTAACTAATTCATTTCAAAATAATAATATCAAATTTGCATTAAAAATATTTTCAGAATTGCTCGACCGAGAGTTATGAGGATAACGCTAGGCTTTTCTAATAAAGAACTTACAATAAGTAAAATAAAAAAAATCGAAAATGCAATAATAAATCTACTTACGTTAATTAGCTTATTATTGTTTTTAAGTTAATTTCAGTTCAAGTGGTTCAACACTTAAACATTTCAACTGTAAATCACGTTGCAAGATGTCGCCCTTGGAATTGCTACATGCATTCCACGCAGTGCTGAAATAAAAATTTAATATTTCTTCAGATCGACAATTTTTTATCTTCGAGTTGGACTATAGGTTGAAAATTGTTTAATTCCTGGTTCTCTTAGATATAACAAACTTATTTCAGATAACAAACAAAACTCTGTTGTTATACACAAGCTTTAAGAGTTACTACCTTACAGATTAAAAAAAAAAACGAAAAATTATAAATACTTAGAAATATGGATGTCTGATTTACTAATTTGTTTTGATCTTTAACATAGTCTTAATTGTTATATAAAAACAATAATATATTAACTAAACTACTAGTATATTTATAGTAATAGTAATATCCAGTGGCGGCTCGTCAGTGACGTATAATTTATTTTTAGATATTAAAAATGCCTTCGGTTAGCTTTATTTATTCTTCCGCTTCACCTGTTCTAAAATCCACGAGCCGCCACTGGTAATATTAAGTCGCGACTCACCTTACACTAAATAATTCTAATGCACTATTTTATTACGTTATAGAGTAGGTACACTATAGAAGTAAGTGAGTAACGTTGGCCTTTTTCCATTATGACTAAGATAATATAATGAGCAACAAATATAAAATTTAGGAAAGTTTTTCACATTTTATTACTACAAATATATTATATATTCCCATACAGGGAGTTCAATTTTGAATAGAAATTCTTTAATGTGAAGGAAATTTTTACATCTGGCAACACTAGTTGCCATCGACGTAGTAGCTTTACATGCGCACTATTCGCTTTTCCACTTATCGATTACTTTATCTGTTTCCAATAGAGATTAAAAAAATTGTCATTTATTAATTATTTAACATAGAAAATTATAAAAATGTATTATATAAGTGCTCTAGAAGGGAAGATCGTTGAGAAAAACCATCGTATATTTTTTGTCATAATTAAATAAGTCACATTATACAAAAATTTAATAAGGGTTATAATGTCTCTATTGTGACTATTATAATAGAAAAACACAGCTAGTAAAAAGTAGATAATTCCATCCTTTGCAGTTATATCTATGATTCCATCTTACATACATACTTTGTAACAATGCAGTTACTTCTTATATATCTACGATTTACTATCTTTGCAACAAATGACCTTGATATCAAAGAATAAGGAGAAAATTATGCCAAAGAATATTAACGTCAGGCAAAAAAAGAATATTAACGTAGTTTATACCTACATAGCGAAAGTAAAAGCTTATAAACCAATGATCACAGTACCTACCTACCTATAAATACCATTGGTTACATAAACTCGTTTAATGTGTTGCATAACCTTAATGAACTTTTGTGTTTAAATAATGTACCTATTCTGGATGTTTCAATAATTTAAAAAACGAATGAAAATTCAAATACTTTTTTAAATAAACCCTTAAGCGGTGTTTGCTTATGCAGTGACTATAACTCCCTTAAAATTACAAATTCTGCATCTGCATGCTATTTTATGAAGTCGATTTTGAATTGAAATTTTTTATCAAAAGCAGTTTTTTTTATGATTTACTGCTGTTATTATAAATTACACTTTTTGTCAGAAAATAATGTAAATGTCTTTCCTTTCATCATTAATTCAGAGAAACAAAATATAAATAGAAATTTGAAGTGATTGAAATAAGTAAAAATATTAACAATTTAGATTTAGATTAAAAAAAAAAAATGATATTGCGACATTGTAAGAAGTGCCGAACAGTCTGATGTTAGTATTAGTGTTGCAGTTTTCTTATATTTACCTATTTATAATCTACTTTTAAAAGTATGAATTATATTTATTCTTTATTAATAAAATCTGTGCAGTTTTGATTATGTATTTTCACACACTGAATCCGAATCTGGGATCCATTTAACCCTATCGCCCTATTGTACATTTATGTGTTTGCGGTAGCTGAATCTGAATCCGGGACTCATTTAACCTCATCAGATCAGTTTGAAGGCCATTTCAGATCAAATATAAAGATAAATATGCATGTGAAACAGAGGACTATCGTAGATTTATGTTTTTGTGGTCGTTTCGTTGGTTCCGAATTTGTGTTTCATTTAACCCTATCAGGTTAGCTTCAATGTCATTATAAGGTAAAATCGAAAGATAGATATGGACAGATGACTTTTTTTTGGTGAGTGTTGTTTGAAGACATTTACATCTAAATAGATTATTTATGTACAAATTGTACCATAAAATCTCTGCATCTACTTGTAATTCATATACAGTGCAGACCTTTAACCAAGACATCCATCTAAAAAGTTTTTGGAATGCGCGATTCAAATGGTTATATACATCTTATCCTTATTCTAGACGTACTATTGTTTGAAATAATAATGACACTCTCTTAAAACAGTTTTTGAACTTCTGGAAGTTCTGAGTAGAAATTTCATTAAATCTCTATCGGTGAGTGAAACAACTAATAACCAATATTAAAAATGTGAAGCAGATTTCACTACAAATTCATCAGAAGTTCAAAATAAATCACAAAATTCATTTTAATGAGTGCCATTATTATTGCAAACGATTGTATCTACTTGTTGAATCTATTGCGACGATCCAGCTGCTGACATTGAATATATGCCTGAAAATCATTGCTGGTCTACAATATTGTTTCTCTACTTACTTCAGAAATTAAAATATCAATGTATAACAACGTTTTTACAATAGCATTTATTTCAACAAAATTGAAATTTTCAAGTATTCGTATAAACAAATAAAAAACCCGTAAATATTCGATATCTCCATAAGCCATCTAAGTTTTCTAACTTTTGGCATCTTCGTCCACCAAAATGGTGCCAGACAAACCATTTATTTGTTTTTCTACGTTCATGCAAAAAACAAAACTTTATTGAACTATATTTAGTGGAAAAAGTGGTTCTTTATTGCACTAGTGCAATAAAATGTTTATTGTATTCATCTGTCATTCTACTACAGCGTTTTGTCATCATGACAAATATAAACGTTCAAATCGACGTCACATATTCCTAGACTTAATGTCATCTAAATAACATTTTTTGGTTTTTGCATGAACGTAGAAAAAATATTGTATGCAACTCGTACAAAAAGTGCTTATTGCACTCGACGTGTTGTCCTACTCGGTCTGATGGCCTCGTTGCGTGCAATAAACACTTCCTTTCTGCTTTTATACCACGTGAGTATCTACGTCGCTGTACAATCTCAGTCACCAGTAGACCAGGACCAGCCTGGCTGGACCAGCCCCAATGAAATGCGGCCTTTGTATGTACTTGTTCCAGCCACTAGCCTAGGCCAGACCAGCCTGGACCAGGATACCGTTTTACTCTCGCGGCTCTCGTTAGCTGTCGGTAGCTGCCGCCGGCTCTCGGTTCTGTGGTCTCTAGTTATTGGCGGTCTTTTTAATTTTTAGCAGATCGATTATTATTATTATTATTATTATTATCATTATCATTATCATTATCATTATCATTATCATTATCATTATCATTATCATTATCATTATCATTATCATTATCATTATCATTATCATTATCATTATCATTATGATTATCATTATCATTATCATTATCATTATCATTATCATTATTATTATTATAATTTCACCCTCAATTTTAGTCAAATTGTTTTCTAATTTTTATTTTACAGATAGAAGAAGTGTGCTTACTTTCCCTACAATTTTCTGGATTAATTTTGTGTTTCAGGTTGTGAGTGCATTTTTATTCCAGCTTTTTAATAATTTTTAAATGGATATATCACGTAAGTTCAAGTTCAGACGATATTTGACTTAGGTTTCTGTAAAATTAACATTAACATTTTAGTTCTAAATAATTAACTTGCGAATATTGCAAGCAAGATTTTTCGAAGAAATTTAATATTAATCGACACTTGAAAAATATTCATAATAAGAAAGAAGAAGATTTCTTTCAAGCAAGTGGTAAAAAATGTCACATAATCTGTGTTATTTGCTCAGTTGAAAAGGTATTTGTTATTGGTGCTAAAAAAATACCTAGGTAAGGTATAAATATTATGTGTTGCTTTAAAATAATAATTTCAGATTATTGGCGCTTACCGAACATACAAGGAATATACTATAAACATTTACAAGAATAATTTACAATAATTTATTGGTTTATCCTCCTATATTTTTATAGGTTATTTTCTTGAGATTTCTCAAATTTTATTTGTATATCTGTCCTATTATTCTCAAAGCCCTTTTATTGCATTTAAAATGGTGACGTGTATTAATTTATTTGGAAAGAGTAACGAATAAAACACGGCGTGAATATTTTGAATGTCCATTTAGCGCGTCTACAGTCTCCGATAACGGACGATGGTAGGCGAGAGCTAACGAGAGCCGCGCGATCTGCTAAAAATTAAAAAGACCGCCAAGAACTAGAGACCACACAACCGAGAGCCGGCGGCAGCTACCGACAGTTAACGAGAGCCGCGAGAGTAATACGGTATGCATATTCATAACTCACGTATTGTATCGCAATCCGAAGTAATACGAAGCCGGTTCATATTCCACGTGCGAGACCGCTCCCGAGGCTGCGATATGCTACCTGATTTATTAATCGACAAGTTGCATCCATTTTGCTCTTTGCCGCGCTTTTAAGACAGATCAGATAGGAATACTTAATAAGTAAACACGAATACGATAGATGTTATCACTCAAATTAACACAAATTATTTGAAAATTAGTGATGAGTTAGTTAGAACGAAATTTACGACGGAAAGTGAAATTGAAGTACATAAGTATATTTGATGTGTTCATAATAATTATAACCTGCAAACGCTATATGATATGAGTGTGATGGTTTGGCTGTTAGAGAGATAGGGTAGTATTCTTTTGAGAGATATCGCGATGGAAATGTGGGAAATAAATATACGTTACGTTACATATTTCCATAGACGTCCATCGTAATACGTAAATATTTTTCAACTTTTTTTATAGCCATCGTATGTCCTTGTCATTTCTAGTTTTTTTTTTTGGGGACAAGAAATTTCATTTTAATGTTGAAATTAAATTTTTTCTATGTAAAACAGAGGTAGAGGTAAAGGTTAAGGGGTTATGGAAAATTATCTTCTTTAAAGGTTTTATAGTGTCAAAAAATGTATGTTTAGTGTTAATTGCTTCTAATGCGCAGACTTTAGAGTGTGAGAGCAAATAGTAAAATTGGTACCTATTTTTTCTTAACAAATGAATGGTGGTGGTGGTGCTGGTAACATAGTTATTATTTATTTCAGAATTGGGTTACCGAACTTTTGAATTTATCGAAAGTAACATGGTCAATAAGCAGACATAAGAACGCTGCATTGCAAAGCTAGAAAACATATTTTCCACGACTGTATCACTGTCACTTTAACATCGACTACCGTTCTTTGACTGATCGTCGAAAAAATCATACTTCAAGAAATACATCCTGCCCTGCCATATCGACAGTTACATTAGCTTATATATCAAAAAATAAATCAAGGTCCAAATTTCCAGATGATATGGTCAAAAATTGACCCAATATAATACAGTTTTCAGGAGAACATAATCACACTATATGTAGTGCTGCTGCACTATCTAAACGCAATGTAAGTGAAATTCGTGCATAGTGTGTAGGGTTTTAATGAATGGATTTTTAACGAACACGACCCTACACACTATTCGCGAATTTCTCGCATATCACGAATCACGCACAACGAATCGCAAATACACGCTTAGTCTGTAGCGAGCCTTAGTTAGATAAAAAAAACTATATTAAAAACATTCACCTAACGAATGACAGCCTATTTACCTTCCTATTTAACTGTTTCTTTGCAATCCATAATAATAAAGTTAAAACAAAGTTAATACGTACCATCCTTTGTAATAGTAATGAGTCATTACTATTACAAAGGATTACTCAGTACTAATGACACTCCTTTGAAATGACGTATTCGTAGTAAAATCTTTTAACTTTTAACATTAGTCCTTGGTTGTTTCACTCACCTATTTATTTACCATTTAATAAAATTTATACTCAAAACTTCCAGTTCAAAACTGTTTTGAGGGAGTGTCATTATTATTGGAAAAGCATGTACGTAATTAAAACTGCTGTAAATATATTATGGTAGTACATAATATTTTCTGAACAATAATTAATTATACAGTTGGTCAGTTATAATAACAAATAAATTCTGCTGTACCTCTGTCATATTCCACGTCGGATATCGAAGACGACTTGCGATCACGCACCTGGTTTATGAACAGAGTTTCGGATACATCCGAGCTGCGATACAATACGTGAGTTATGAATATGCATACGGTATCCTGGCTGGACCAGCCTCAATGAAATGCGGGCTCAGGCCCAGGGTTCACAGTCGAGTTCGACTAAATTTCGTGATACTGATCGTCAAAAATCGTGAAAAATCGTGAGGCCGAGCACCATATAGGTGGCAGCATTGTAGTAAGCTCCATCTAATTATTGAAATGGCAAGTTGTCTGGATAGGGAGGCCGTCCGCCGCTAGGGGTAGCGTGATCATTGTCTTCATATCTAAAGATAGGGGTACAAAATGACCGAATTCGTTATTTAAACTGTTCTAATATGGAGAATAAAGGTAATCAATGCAATAAATGCAAACACGGAATTCCAGGAAACAACTACTCTTCGGGCTAATGCCCCGACCAGCATTGAATTACACCTGGAAAACCTATAGCAACAGCTAGAGTCATTCGTCAGACGCCCACCAGACATATACCGGTTTCGAGCTTATTAGCTCTCATCAGTATGCCATAGGTGAGGTATCTGACGAATAATCCTAGCTGCTTTCGTCTGTCTAACCCGACAGAAGGGACCATGAGTACGCGGTGTAGAACTAACTACATCTATCGGCCGTTCGCTACTCCATGCCGGACTGAAAATGTCACAGACACGAAGCGTTCTACATGCAGTAGACACCATTGAAAGCTGTCGACCTTTATCGCGATCGGCGAGAAACGATATTTTGTAAACACGGAATTCCAGGAAACAACTACTCTGCGGGCTAATGCCCCGACCAGCATTGAATTACACCTGGAAAACCTATAGCAACAGCTAGAGTCATTCGTCAGACGCCCACCTCACCTATGGCATACTGATGATAGCTAATAAGCTCGAAACCGGTATATGTCTGGTATATATATAAGATTGTAACCAACACCAGATCCGAGCAGCTGCCCCTTGAATTATTTTAAATTTGATTCGGATTTAACACCATAAAAGAATTTTTTCTCGAGTTATGCGAACGGTGCCACCTGCACGCTCAAAAAATCTATAAATGTACACCTAGTACTACTACCCCACCAAGGGAAATGATTGTAACCAGCACCAGATCCGAGCAGCATTGCTGATTCCGAGTGAAATTTAAAATAATTCGGTGCCGTGACTTTTAGAATTCATTTAGTTACTATATTACTGGCGTATTGCATACATTACGTTTGTTTAATTTATATTCACGGCTCCGTCTATCCCACATTCGATTTACCATGTGTCATAAATCGTGGCTGGAAATGTGTGGGTAACTTCACTCCAATGAATATGTATACTGTTGCATTTTTGAATCATTTTTATATATATTTTTTTCACTATAAAATAGACCCAAATAACACAATTCTCAAACTAAAAATACTTGACATTTCTGTTAACTGCCATACTAGTTGTTTTCTCCACGGCACACTGCAATTAATTTTTTTTGCTGTGTATTGCTATGTTAAATGTGGATCACGTTAGGAATGATTGAAATCGATTTTACTGACAAACGGTACATCCTATTGAAATTTAACAAGAGTACATTTTTAATGTTAAATACTTAATATTTTAATATTTTGGAGTCAGAAACTAGAAAAAATGAACTACAAAAAAGATATGATTAAATTTGTACCAGAGCCTTGTATTTTCTCACGCTCCTGTAGAAAATTTTGAAATGTATTTTATGAGACTTATTAAGCACGTCAAGGTTAATATCTCACCAAAATGATGTTTTGATGTTACGTATTAAAAACTGTTTCTGAGGTTACCCCTTTAAGCGAGTGTATCTCTTTTAGGAGCCGCCACCGACAAAAGTTGTACTAAGGTCTTCGTAATTTTTCGACTTGTTTTACAAGCTCACAAGTTTTGAATACTTACTACTGTTACACCTTGTATAATATTATTATAACAAAAATTATAATACAGCAACACAGTTCGATATCAGAAAAATTAATTTATGCAATATACATCCAATTTTAAATAGTTACTAAAGTAAAGCTACAGAATTAAAAAACAGAAAAATATTAGAATTTAGTCATGAGACATGAGTTGTAATTAGGCATACACATATCATTAAAAAGTGCTTAGCGTTTGCGTACCTATCCTTATTTATGATTTTTAATCATTTTAAGATTGTTATAACGAGGATCCTTAAGCAAATCGCCCTGTACATTAGATTAATTAGAATATTTTAATGAAGTATTTTCAATGAATACCTGACCTATATTTTTAATATTCAGCACCAACTAAATTAAAACACTTAAAGCACCTTATTAATTATAAACTTGACCGAAACATCTCTACTGTTAGATATATGAATCGTATCGGCCTGTTGTTTATAAACATTATTGGGCTATGTCGTCACCAAGCCCAAGCCGCCTCCTGTCAGCGTCAGCGGATATTCATGATTCGACTCTGAACATGAGCGCTGCCTGGATTGAAAGGCCGCTGGTTATTTTGTAATTAGTGAAATAATTGTAATCACATATAATTAATATTCGTGTATTACATGTGTAACGGTAGTGTTACTCAGTGAGTTGTATTTACTAGTCAAATAAGTAAATATACAAGTGTTTATTTGCAATGTTTAACTTTTGAGATGATTTATTAATGTAAATCTCAAGCTTGCGGGCGATTTATTAACCTTAAATCTAAACTACAATCTACAACTTTTTGTATATGCTGCAATTTGATCTGATTAATTTATGTATTTTGTCAGACAGCAAAAACTTGTAACCTATTTAATACTTCTATAATATAAATTCTGTAGATTTATTACATTTATTGTTAGAAATACACTTAATTTCGATGATATTATAAAATATATTAAATTAGTAGTTTTAATACTGAGATACAAAGTGTTTATATAAGTTCGATAGTTCCAGCTAAATCAGGCTGTCTGCAGTCGAATGTGTCGCTTCGTTGTCTCGTCTACCCTATCTCGTGGAATTTGTTTATTTTCATTAGCCCTCGTCTCACGGTACCTTTCGGGTTAAGTGGTGACTATCGGTCCTCAGTGTTGCCAGCGGTTTGCAAAAAAAATGTACGCATTGCTGAGAAAAAATGTACCTACTTTAGCTATTAAACATGTACTTCTGTCATTACCACCTTTATAAAAATACCTCAGGGATTACCCTTTGGCTCAACGATCTCCCTATGACCCATTAAGCTTTCGTTTTGAATTTTTTCCCCTTAAATGAGCACAAGGTGCACAAATTATTTAACATCGAGACAGTGACGAACCGAGAAATTTCACTTGGGCGTGGGGTTCTTCAAAATTGATGCGACATCGGAGCACCTCACGCGTTCGAATTCCTGCATGAACTATCAATTTCTTAGAAAGTAAATGTGTCTGCTTTTACAAATAATGTATCATAGGAAATTAAAGCAAATTCGCAGACTTTTTAAAAATAGAAAATGGCGCTTCTTCCTATGCTTAAAGTTACATCTTGTTTTGAAGTCTGTTATTATAGACATAAATAACACAAACACAATAATTCTTTGCGTGTATCTTGTAAGAGTTCATCTGTACTTTATTTACTCGATCAATTAAAATTGTCAATTAAGCTGTCAACGTGCAATTTAACGAAGATGTACTAAATCTGTTAAAGATGTACTCCGGCCCAGAAAGTACAATTGTACCCATACTGGCAACACTGTCGGTCCTTGGTTCTAACACGGCCCTTTCTGACATTAGAGTGTCCCACTCTAGCCATGTACAGGGTGGCTGAATTGCTGTCACCTAGGGCAGAAAAACTAACAAGTATTTTGTAACAAACGATAACGATTTGTTTTGTACAAAAACAAATAAATTATGTGTATCTCATTTCCAATATGTCTGCTAGTCTGCAGCTACCTAACTTATGCAAGAATAATAAAACATGGAAACATAAAACTTTGTGTATGCATACACGAAATAATAAACATAACATTTCTACATAATACTTAACATTTAATAGTATAATAAACCTAATTAAACAAGACATAATTTTGTGGAGCTCCTGCGCTTTCCAGGTAGAACTAAGACCGGGCCAAAATCCACCCGCATAGTTCTCCTGTTCAGGTGGCTAAGCCCGAGAAGCGCACTCGCATAGACTACCTGCCAGAGCAAAGACCAGATGCCCAACCCGCATTGCTCTGCCCAGAGCAAAGACAAAAAATCTCAGGCCTGTTTGTTTTTGTTCTGTGTACTTACGACGGGCTTATCACTGTAACTTATCCACGGTCGCATGTTCTCCGACCTTGCAGTCTCCTTATATGGTACACGTGAACCCATACCACCAGGTATGTCAGCAACCTCGTACCTATCATTTTCCAGTACTTTGGTCACTCTAAACTGCCCTCGCCGACGCAATAACAACTTGGTGCCGATGTTTGGATTGACCAGAACTCGCAGCAGTACCAAATCTCCTTCCTCATAGCTTGGTCCAGTAATGCGATTTGTATCAGAGCAACTACTGTTTAGTAGTCCACTTTGGGAAATACGGAATCCGTTTTATGTTCATGGTTAAGCGGAATGCCTCTATTCCAGTACCGTCGGTTTTCCAAAGGTCTTCTGTATTTAAGTGATTTGCTTTCCTAACTCCTGCTAAGTATAATAGGCCGATAAGTGCTTTTATTTCGAAAAAACTTGTAGGACTAGCATCTCTGTCTCGTATAAAAGTTTCATTCTCATTTTCAATTTTTTTTGTTAGTCCATTCAACAATCATAGTCGACATTTCTGAATCAAATAAAAAGTCCCATATTTCATCTGCAGAAGTCTTATATTTGACACAAGGTTTAGCTCCGGGTAACGCTAAAACTAGATTTTCTTTTTCTTTAGTTTTGTTGGGTTTTTGCCACACTTCTGAAAAAATAATAAAGATTAATTAAATAAGCCCTTGCGCCAAACGGAACAGTCAAGGGTTATTTTCGAAACTAAGTTTGCCTAACCAAAAAATCTCACACTGAAAAAAGTAGATAAGTAAAAATAACAAAAATCACATCACTATCGCGCACTTCCGTGTTATTGACGTTTCGAAAAACTCTCTGTTTTCGTTCTCAAAATCGTAGTACAAATTTGTAAACGTATGTCAAGTTACTACGATTTTGAGAACGAAAACAGAGTTTTTCGAAACGTCAATAACACGGAAGTGCGCGATAGTGATGTGATTTTTGTTATTTTTACTTATCTACTTTTTTCAGTGTGAGATTTTTTGGTTAGGCAAACTTAGTTTCGAAAATAACCCTTGACTGTTCCGTTTGGCGCAAGGGCTTATTTAATTAATCTTTATTATTTTTTCAGAAGTGTGGCAAAAACCCAAGAAAACTAAAGAAAAACTAAAATTATGCCACAAATAAATAGCTTCAGACAATATCTAGATTTTCTTGTCGTGTTCTTACATTTTTGGTGGCATGTGCTTGTATCATTTTGTACGACCATCTTTTCCCATAAAATATGGACATTGATCATTTGTTTCTCGTTCCTCGTCTTACGAACATTCCTCTTCTGTTTCACTACCTTCGTATATTTCTTCAACAATATCTTCTTCATCATCAAATTCTTCTCAGCTAGGAACTTCTTCCATTAATCTCAGCAATTGCTCCTGTTCTCTCTCATAATCCATCCCTTAAATGACAACCAATATGACCTCAAAATAACAATAATATAATATTTATTTATTTATTTTATGCAAGGCAACCCAATATAATGCTATCAAGCATTACAATTATAGGGTGCACAATAACTAAAAAATAACAGAATATAGAATACAGAATACAGGTACGTACAATGACGTGTAATTACAATAAAAATATAGCTAATCCTTAAGCTAAATTATACTACAACTAAGCTAAAAAAGAGAAATATAAAAAAAATGAGAATAATACATAACATTGTGCAATAATACATATTGTGCTTTGTAAAAGCAAATACCTATATAAATATCAAATATTATTGAAGACTTGAATAGCTTGGCGTTTTACACAATTTAGTATAGTATATCTATGTGATTAAAGAACATGTTGTATTGTTTTTGTAACAAACTAATAGGTGAGTGAGTTGAGGCGCTGGTATTATATATTTGATGATAAAATAAATTCCATGATCGAGTAGAACGTAGTTTTATATTGAAAGACAAACGACCCAATATATAACTGCAGTTAATTTTACCAGTTAACAAATTAAACAAAAATAATATATATGTAATATTTCTCCTAGAACTTAATTTTAACATATTATAGTGATTAAGTCTTATATCATAATTTTCAAATTGCAAGTTACGATTGTATCGGTAATTAAGGTGCTGAATAATTTTTTTCAATTTTCTTGATGCGGTCAATATATTTGACATATTGAGGATTCCAAACCAAACTCGCAAATTCAAGATGAGATCTCACAAATGCATTGTATAAAATAATTAGAGTTCTAGGGTTACAGAAAGACTTAGAAATACGCAAAATAAATCCCAAGTTACGTAAAGCTTTTCCTACAATATTATTTATATGGTACTCAAAAGATAACTTAACATCTAAAGTCACACCAAGATTTTTAATATACTGTACTTTATTTAATGGAACAGTGTGGATGGAATATGTATAATCAAGATTACTTTTTAGACGAGTAAATTTAATAGAGCTACATTTGTTAATGTTTAAAAATAACCTATTGACATTACAATATTCAGAAAAGAGATTAAGATCTACTTGTAAATTTTCACAATCGCACAGAAATGATATAGATTTAAATACTTTTAAATCATCAGCATATAATATAAAATGTGAATGAGAGAAACAGGTGTCAATATCATTGATAAATAGAGAAAAGAGTAAAGGTCCCAGATGAGATCCTTGTGGTATGCCTGAAGTAATTTTAACATAATTTGAAGTAGAACTATTAATGTTGACACACTGCGATCTATTAGATAAATACGATATTATCCATCTTAGGAGGCTACCGTGCACACCGATATTCTCTAATTTAATAAATAAAGTAGGATGATGAATCTTATCGAAAGCTTTAGAAAAATCGGTGTACACAGCATCTACCTCAAATCTCTCATCCATACTCTCGGAAATAAACTGAACATATGGTACAAGGTTAGTTGCAACAGATCGACCTTGGAAAAAACCATGCTGCTCTTCTATAATTATATTTTTAAAGTTAAAGAATAGTTCTTCGGTTATAATGGCTTCCAACAATTTGCCAGGAATAGAGAGCAACGAGATTGGACGATAATTTTTTATATCACTCTTGCTTCCTCCTTTATGAATGGGGATAACTCTAGCTTCTCTCCAAACACATGGAAAAACGCCATCACGAATTGATTTATTAAATATCAGATAAAGAGGATGCAAAAGCGATTTTTTACAATGCTTAACAAAAACTTCAGGTAATCCATCTGGTCCGCATCCTTCATTGACTTCCAATTTATTTAATTAATTTTCAATTTGAGTAATACTAATATGATTAATAATTACGAATGTACAGGAATTTGCAGATATTTTAATATTGGATGGGGTCGATGATGACTCATAAACACTACCAAAATAATCCGAAAATGCATTGGCGATGTCTTTGTCATTGCAAAAAGTATTACCGTTGTATGATAGTGAAGTAGGTACTAGTTTATTTTTATTTTTGTTCGCAACATATGACCAAAAGCGCTTAGTATTATCTTTGATATTAATTTCGGTGCGTCTTATATAATCTCGATAATCATGCTTTATAGCTTTTCTTACGGATTTTCTAATGTTGGAAAACGCAATATAATCTAGGTTATTTTTATACTTTTACCACCTTCGGTTATCTTTGATCAAATTTTTAGTATTTACAGAGAACTAAATGGGATACCTATTCCTGACTGTTTTTTGGGGAACATACCGATCTATAATTTGCTGAAGTCTTATATAAAACACAGAGACGGATTCGTCAGTATTAAGACTACAAAGTAAATTATCCCAATTAATTTCATTGATCTCTCTATTAATGCTGTCGTAATCTGCAATGTGAAATCTATATGTTCTATAAGGTGCTTTGCATTTTAAGTTAAATTCGTCAGTTAAGTTTATGTCAATAATAACAGATTTGTGATGAGGATTTTCTGGGACAAAAGGCATATCCGAAGAAGAGACAGCAACATTAGTTATATTACTGAAAACAAGGTCTAATAACTTACCGTTATCATTTAAGATACCATTGTATTGATTGAACTGAAGAATATTATAAGTATCAGCAAGGTTTTCTCCAAAGCGATCATGAATATCGGTAATAACATAACAATTCTTATTAGTGTTAACATTCCACATCAGTCTCGGAATATTATAATCGCCGACAATAATAAAGTATTCGTTAGAATGTTGTTCCACTATTCTAGAAACACTATTTAAATGTGCAATAAGATTATCTTCAGTGGCATGAGGAGGCACATAAACATAACAAACGTTTACTTTTATTTTAGGACCCAAAAACACTGTTATCCATATATCCTCACATATTCCTTGAGATATCCAGGAGCTACGTACTTGCGATGAAAATTCTTTCTTCACTGCTATCAATACACCACCTCTGTCCTTTTTGCCACTAGAAATAGTATCACGATCACGGCGGAAGACTTGAAATAAGTTTAAATCAAATAACTCTCCATCTCTGACACTGTTGGTATTGACGGGTATTAAGATATTTGTTACACAATCAGGCCCACACGGTCTCCCACACCGTGATGCTTAATAACACACGTATTTACACTACGAAGTTTGTAAAACGAATGGACCTCTCCCGGGGAGCTGGCAGCCGGCGTGGAAAGGTACATGGAGGGGGGCCCAGATCACGTGTTTAAGTTCTAAGAAAACTTACAATTTCAGCCCAACTGGTCTGCTACAGCGGGCGCGCCCACCGAAAGGTTAATGAAAATAACTTGTGAATAAAGCATAAGTCTTAAGTATATGATCTATACAGGCATAAGCCAAATTCTGCTCGAAATTAATTCATTCGCGATTTCATTGATTTTTCGGTCGTCGATAAAGTAACATATTATCGTCTTGTATAAAAAATAACTATTTATGATCAACTTAAAATTCTGACATTTTTGCTGATTCTGTCAAAGTTACATTTTATCTATCAAATTTACGTAAAACAGTTTCAATGAATTCGAAAACTTCGTATACTCTTAGTTCATCAACTTCTAATGCAATTCGGGAAAAATTATCAAGTGTTACTTTTGATTCAGATATAGTAAAAAGATTATATTTAGCCCAACAAAAACTGCGTCCTATAATCGATGACCTCTTGAGAACAGCAACAGTGAAATCTGTAAATAGATCTAATTATCTCACTGTAGAACAATATGAAGATGCAATTTTGGCATCTCAAATATTATACGAAGTAGACAAAATTCTTTCTGAGAAACAGAATGGTAAATGCATGAACAAAAATTATAATTTTAATGATATTAAATTGGACAGAAAAAATGTAAAAGTGAACAAACTCGGTAAAATATGTGTTGATACGTCAATATTGATTCAGCTAATAGAATTACATAAAAGTCTAGGTGATATTCTTAGCAATGCTCAAGAAATACGCACAGATTTTTCAAACGAAGCGAGTTCTTATACAGAAACAAATCATTCAGGTGCAAGTGAAAACTTACTATTAGATGAAACATTTAATGTAACTGTTGCACATGATCATTCTGAAAATGTTAAACCGAAAATAAAAATTAATGTTCTCAATAAAAAAAATCATTTGGCAGAACAGAATGTCACGACTAAAGGAAAAACTAAATTCGAAAAAAAGCTAATACAAAAAATACTGTCTTCAGCCTCGTATCCACTGCAGGAAAATATCGTTGTCATGTATGCTGAAGATGGATTAGACGATACAAAAAAACTGTCAACACTTTCCGAAGAAAGGACATCTAATTCAGAGGTTAATCTAGTTGATGATCGGCAATCATCTAGAAAAATAAAATCAACAGGATCCATAAAATGTGATAAACAGGATGCTAAAGTAACTGATGTAGCCGGAGCTAGAAAAATAATATTGAATTGTCTATATGATCTGAAAAAAGTAAGATCATTCCTTGAAAGGATAGATGTAGATGTGTCAGCTGATGTACACATTCAAAGTGCAATTACAGAAGACAATAAGACAAATGAATCAGGACCATCATTTAGAGCTCAGGAAAAGAAGATCAACAAAGGAAATGTAAACAACCGGGTTACTATATTTGATGAACCTGAAACTCCAAATGAAAAGGTGGAAGGAAATGAATATAAAGGAAAATGTTCCTGTGGATCAATTTACGTTTCTGAGAGTCCTATGGAGCTACTGTTAGATGCAGTAAGTATTTCTTAAAGTACTAATGACAGCAGTAATAGTTAAATTTTATCGACTCTATTTAGCGCTAATCGAAAGCGCAACGTGCTGGGAAAAAAAGCGCTATGCGCCGTATTCGTTCAATGATACTTTAGCTACTATTTCTTCACTCAACGCTTAAAGCCTCCTTAAGAGAACAATGTAGTGTTGCTGACAACATCCCCACCAACAGTCTAATTTCAGTGAAATAAAGATTTTATATATAAAGTGCCCTCAAGCGCTAGCAAAATTTTGTGACGTTAAACACAGTTGTTGTTGTGTTTATTACTCTACGAATTTGGAGAGACTGGAAAGCTGACGTGGATCTCACCTTTCTCTCGGACCGCGCTGCACACAACATACTCAAAACTAGGTTATCTAGAATGGCACATATTGAGGAACATGTTTTAGATACCGTTTAAGAAGATCCAGCAACCAATATCAGAAATATTTCAGGGCATGTTTATGCTGTTTATTTAGAAGGATTACACTTATGTTATGTGTTAACTCTTACACGGACAGCGTTTTGTTGTAAAAATGACCTTTTAATTATAACCACAAGCGTCAAATTTGGGAGGGTCAACTGATACCTATTTCTAATAATATTTTTTTATCTTCAACTTTTTATCATTATTAATATCAAAATCGAGAACTAGAGTATTCTAGATTAACTCTTAAGTGGCTAGGGTGTACCGTATGCGAGAAAAATCTATTTGAAATGACATTTTTGGATGAGACGATATATGTCAAATCGATATAAAATCATCTCTATAATTTGCTACCTTTGTTTCTGGGTTCAGTTTACGGATACCCTGTATAGAAGCATTGAATAATAAATAACTACAGTTATTACTCAATGATAGAAGTTATTAATAAATGCCATTCAAAATTCGTATTCACATTGCCCATCAAATAATACCTAGTAAATAAATTTAGCACAACCGAATGCAAACTAAATCTTTTCTTATTTATTAGAAAATACTGGAAATTATTAACTTTTATCTAAACAATATACAGGCTGTATCACATAAGAGGGCCACTCCCATGTATCTCGCTTAATATGCGAGACACGTCAAAAATCTAATTGTCTAATCTAATTAATTGTTTTTTGTTGCATTTTTAGAGGCCTTTATGCTCGTAAAAACAAATTTGGGATCCATGGTCAACTTAATGAGTAATAACAAAAAAACCTGTAAAGTGACCAAACTTTAAGGCTATCTAACTTTTTTATTTTAAGAGATAGAGAAAACTTATTGGTAATAAATTTTGATTGCAAAATTGATACCTTCCACCTGATATAAACAGATTTTTGAAATATCGTATGGGGTTTGCTGCGCCCTCTAGGCGGATAATTTTTTTTTATTGAAGCAGGCTATGGCCACAAAAAATTGCCTGTTTTTTCGTCTTTCATGCAATATACTACATGTTGCCCTTATCTTTTGTATTTATTAAATTTTTTTCAATTTTAGTTAAAAAAAATGTACCTAAACATTTTCGTGTTGCTCAAGATAATGTAGAACTTGTTTTAAAGACGCCAACTGCAAAAAAAAAACATAATGTACTTTTTTATGCAAAATACAGATTTTCTTATAATATTATTTCATTGGTTTTCACATTAGAAGCAATTGGGTCTTTAAAATTATTTTGACACAGACAATGTAATAAAACAATATTATAAGAAAATCTTTATTTTGCATAAAAAAAGTACATTCTGTTTATTATTTTTTTGCAATTGGCGTTTTTAAAACAGGTTCTACATTATCTTGAGCAACACGAAAATATTTAGGTACATTTTTTTTAACTAAAATTTAAAAAAAATGTAATATATACAAAGGATAAGGGCAACATGTAGTATATTGCATGAAAGACGAAAAAGCAGGCAATTTTTTGTGGCCATAGCCTGCTTCAATAAAAAAATTTTTTATCCGCCCAGAGGGCGCAGCGAAC
This sequence comes from Monochamus saltuarius, assembly GCA_025584915.1. Taxonomy (NCBI): domain Eukaryota; kingdom Metazoa; phylum Arthropoda; class Insecta; order Coleoptera; family Cerambycidae; genus Monochamus; species Monochamus saltuarius. The sequence goes on from CM046726.1 coordinate 34,195,373, forward strand.
CACATACGATATTTAAAAAATCTGTTTATATCAGGTGAAAGGTATCAATTTTGCAATAAAAATTTATTACCAATAAGTTTTCCCTATCACTTAAAATAAAAAAGTTAGACAGCCTTAAAGTTTGGGCACTTTACAGGTTTTTTTGTTTTACTCATAAAGTTGGCCATGGATCTCAAATTTGTTTTTACGAGCATAAAGGTCTCCAAAAATGCAACAAAAAACAATTAAAGATTTTTGACGGGTCTCGCATATTAAGCGAGATACATGGGAGTGGCCGTCTTATGTGATACATCCTGTATATAATTCAAAAATCTATTTGATGATATTTATAACATGTATAAATATGTTTTTAATTTCATGGCAAATTCTAAATATTAAACAGTTTAAACATTTTTAGAATTTCTTTAGGGACGTTGAGCATTAAGAAAGTTTTGCTAATAAATAATCTAGTTTATGATAGCAAATTTTCTTATACAAAAGGTAAAAGGTAAAGGTAATTAAGCTTACTGGTAATTAGGCCATATTTTGCCTTTTTTATCTACTAACTTATACTACCCTCCACCCTTACAATCACAAACATCTATGGGTAGGACAGAAACATTTCCTGCCCCGTGTTGGATTCGAACCAACTTCCGGCCGCTCGTGCTTGTCCTGGCAGCGACTATCCGTCACCGCCTTGGCCGCTCGGCTACCGTCAGCCCTGTTATGATACAAAGTACAATATAAAATATTTTACTACCTTCGATTGACGTTCTGCTAGAATAGTAACAGCACATTCTTAAATTGAATATAATGTATACAGGATGAGTCACGACTAGGAGGCGCTAGTTATACTTTTGAGTTTTTTAATAAGAAACTATTGAACTTTGAACTACCTTCAATACTAAAGAGAAAAGGTATATCTGTTACAAATCGATAAACTCAACCGTTTTTGAGATTCAGTGAGAATTAAATCAGAAAATTATTTTTACAAAGTTCTAGGCGTGGAAAGTCACTACAATACCATATTGTTTCGCCAACAAAATGATGAAGTAATGACCCAACATTTTATAATAAAATATTATTTACTCCTCATCTGCCAAGAGAAGTACAGCAATAGTCCTCTATCAATATTTGGAGTGGAATTCTCTCCGATAATATTGTGGGGCCGTTCGTACTCAATGCCGGTTTTAACACTACCAGCGCCCTGGGCGAGATTTCTATGGCGCCCCCCAACTCACTATGAGCGATGGACTACAAAGGGGCGCCTGCGGCGCCTCTTTTATCCGGCGCCCTGGGTGATCACCCAACCGCGCCCTACCCTAACGCCGCTACTGTTCGTACTACTACTAAGTCCACATATCTGTGGCCCAAAATAGTGGAATGTCGATGTAATTTTAAAGTTAGAAATTTTAAACCCTGTTAAAGTTATCAAAAGAATTATACATTATTGGATACTAGAAAGTTCAACTTAGGTAGTGTTAGTATTTATATTGCCAAAATGTAGCGATTTTATATTTAAAATATTTATGGAATTTTTAAACAAACTTCAACAATTAATTTTTATCACTTAAACACCAAAGTAAGAAACATGAACATAAACCTTTCCTAAGTGCATCCTTTATGTGTATTTTGCTGCAATCAAGTAAAGTGTTAACTTTTTTGTAAAAGAAAAAGGTAAACTTAAAATTATCTATATCGATATGCACGTTGTTTTGCCGTTTTATCGCCTTATTTAAACATAGTAAGATTACGTAATATACATTTATCGGTATTAATAGCCATTAATAGTTTCGCTATTACTAGAGAGCAGAGGGTTTAAAATCTTGCTGTCTTGTAGACTATTCTGCTAATACACGGTGACGGCGCCCTTAAAGGAGAAAATTATTTTAATTTTCTAATTAATAACTTGTCACTGCTTCTTGAAGATATTTCCTTAAATTTACGGCAGAACTTCTTGTTTTTACATTACCCCCGACGAGTAAGAGATTTTCCACACCGTTGGATTGGACGCGGCAGTTCCTTTGCCTGCACGTAGCCTTGATTTAAATCCGCTGAATTTTTACTTGTGGGGCTATATTAAATCTTTAGTTTACAAAAACATTATTAATAGTCAAGAACAGCTGTGAAAGAAAGAAAATATTCTAGAATCGGTTAATATTATCAAGTAACTAGTCGCAGCAAGATATGTGAAAAACGGGTCTAAATAGGGAAAAGATCCGATCCATCTTGTACGGAAGTACAAGATGGATCGGAATGCGGTTTTCTGCATTTGCTTCTAAAAATTATTAATCCAAAATTCACCTAGGTGGGAATATGCTGAAATTCGTAGTTGCATCGCTGCAGCCAAAATTGCATTCGAAAAATGCATTTTTTGAGACGCCCTTTGGACGACTTAATAAATTTGTAAAAAAGAGTCGGAATTGGCCCAGAATGGGTGCCCTGGGGTTTTTGAGGTCGCTGATCACGATTATGATGTCCAAATTGCCACCCTGATCACCTGGGGCTCAGGAACGCCGATGAAAGTCATCTCCGTGGAACTCTCACAAAATTCATCCCGGGAAGGAAAAACACTTGGTGCCCGGGGGTTTTTTGGGTCGCTGAATTCAAATATGGCATCGGCGAACACCCCCAGACACCTGGTGCGCCCCAACCGGGACATGAACGTCATCTCCGTGGAACTCCCGCACAATTCATGCGGGAAAGGAAAAACACTTGGTGCCCGGGGGTTTTTTGGGTCGCTGAATTCAAATATGGCATCGGCGAACACCCCCCAGACACCTGGTGCGCCCCAACCGGGACATGAACGTCATCTCCGTGGAACTCCCACACAATTCATGCGGGAAAGGAAAAACACTTGGTGCCCGGGGGTTTTTTGGGTCGCTGAATTCAAATATGGCATCGGCGAACACCCCCAGACACCTGGTGCGCCCCAACCTGGACATGAAGGTCGTCTCCGAGGTTCTCCAGATATACTCGAAAAAGACGAACGGAAAACTGTTAAGGGGGCTTTTTGGGGCGTCTCATGATTTCATACATTCATTCATGCGTAACTCCCCCTGGGGCCCCCGAAAAAGTTCATCTAGCCCTGTAAGAATGACGAGAATAATCTCCGGCTACATCTCCAAACTTTGCCAAGCGGCCTTTCACTTTGTTCCCAACCGTCAAAACGCTTTGGTGTAAGTATACACCATAGATACATTATAATGTATCTGTGTATACCATAGATACATTATAATGTATCTCTGGTATACACAGATACTTTCTCCTAAGTCCAGGCCCCGCCCACCAACGCATGGAACGAGCAGCTGGCGGCGGTAAACACCCGGGACCGAAATACATTTCCAAAGTTCTAAAGTCAGAAGAAACACGTCATTGATTTCTTGATATAATTTGAGCATATATTTATTAGAAACAGTTCTGTGAGTTATATTATAGGTGCATATAAGTGGAATAAATGCTTATTTTTCGTGCATATAAGTGAATGCTTATTTATTTATATACTGTAACAATTTGAAATATACACAGAAAACCAAATGAAAATAACACCTGACTCAACTTAAAGTTGAACAAAATTAATAACCAGTTACTAGAGAAATACAGTTTTTTCCTTTATTTTTAGGTATTAACAATATTGTGTGAAACTAACTACTCAGTGGACAAAAGCCCCAACCTGCGTTGAATTACACCCACAATATCTACCCATAAAATACCTTTCTTAAACAGTAAAAAGAGAAATACAGGTTTCAAATGTATAAAAAGCTGCTGTCAAGGGGAAAGTTAATTTAGGAAAATTGTTCCCACAGTAGACGCCATTCAACATCTAAAGCGGGTCTATTTCAAGTTCAAGAATGGCTGCACGGAGACCAGGTGACCATGGATGTAACAGAATGGGGTGGAAAAGGAAGGCGACACACTGATCCCTGTCAGAATGATAGAAAAACCTGCGCCCAAGAACATTATGGAACTAATATTCTGTGGATGTGCAGGAAATTGTAATCTGATGAACTGTACTTGTAGGAAGCACGGCCTCCCTTGCAATGTTGCATGTAAAATTTGTGAAGGCGCTACTTGCAGCAATACCGATCGATATTCAGTTGAAGACATTATTGCGGCAGAGGAAGAGACCTTAGATAAGAAAGATGACAAAGAAAATGAACAGGCTAACGATTTGTCACTTGATGGAGAATCCGATATTTAGTAACGAGTTGAAATTATGAATGAAGCAGGTTAGGTCAAGTTACGGTTGAATTGTATTTGATTTGAGATCAATAAAGAGTTTCTGAAACTCAATTACATAAAAATCGACTTTCTATTCACTCATTTCTTTCCAGGATACATAATTGAACTTTAATCCTTTTCAACGTCAAATTCTGCTTTGGTGACCGAAAAACCTCCCTTAACAATTTCTCGTTCGTCTTTTTCGAGTGTGTCTGGAAAGCCTGGAGACGACCTTCAGGTCTAGGTTGCGGTGCACCAGGTGCTCGGGGATCCTGTTCGACGTCAAATTCTGCTTTGGCGACCGAAAAACCCACCTAAACGATATCCAGTTCATCTTTTTCCAGTGTGTCTGGAAAGCCTCTGAGACGACCTTCAAGTCCAGGTTGGGGCGCACCAGGTGTCTGGGGTGTTCGCCGATGCCATATTTGAATTCATCGACCCAAAAAACCACTGGGCACAAAGTGTTTGTCCTGTCGCGCATGAATTGTGCGGGAGTTCCACGGAGATGACGTTCACGTCCAGGTTGGGGCGCACCAGGTGTCTGGGGGTGTTCGCCGATGCCATATTTGAATTCAGCGACCCAAAAAAACCCCCGGGCACCAAGTGTTTTTGCTTTCCCGCATGAATTCTGTGAGAGTTCCACTGAGATGACGTTCATGTCCCGGTTGGGAGGCACCAGGTGTCTGGGGGGTGTTCGCCGATGACATATTTGAATTCAGCGACCCCGAGCACCAAGTGTTTTTCCTTCCCGGGATGAATTTTGTGAGAGTTCCACGGAGATGACTTTCGTCGGCGTTCCTGAGCCCCAGGTGGTCAGGGTGGCAATTTGGACATCATAATCGTTATCAGCGACCTCAAAAACCCCAGGGCACCCATTCTGGGCCAATTCCGACTCTTTTACAAATTTATTAAGTGGTCCAAAGGGCGTCTCAAAAAATGCATTTTTCGAATGCATTTTTGGCTGCAGCGATGCAACTACGAATTTCAGCATATTCCCACCTAGGTGAATTTTGGATTAATAATTTTTAGAAGCAAATGCAGAAAACCGCATTCCGATCCATCTTGTACGGAACTTTTCCCTATTTAATCCGCAACTTGCTGCGACTAAACATAGAACTTCATTCAACGTCAGACAAAATTTAAATAAGAGGCTAAGAAAGTGCCTTGAAGTCGCTGGTGGCCACTTCGAGAATCTTTTATGATTAATAATTTGTTAAGATATGCATAATAAAATTTTCAGTTGTTGTAGTGTTCGTCTTATTGTTAATTCAGTTTTGATATCTTAAGACTCCCTAATTTTCTAATTTAATTCCCGCCGAATCTCAAAAACTTAAATCGTCTGTTTCTCTAAAACGGTCAAGTTTATCGATTTGTAACAGGTATATCTTTTCTATTTAGAATTGAACGTAGTTCAATAGTTTCTTATTTAAAAATTCAAATGTGTAAAATACAAAAAGTTAGACATATTTTTACATCGACAGTACAGTATAACTAGTGCCCCCTAGTCGTGACATGACTTCCAAGCAGTGTTGTCAGCGCCGAAGAAAATATTGTACCAATTCCTTCAGACAATTGTACTAGATTTTATTGCCAAATTACAAATCATATCATTGGTAACTCTATAACATTTACCTACTTACTTCTGCATTTTTGTGCTAAAAGAAAAATAAATTAAGCAGTAAATTTCAGTTTTTAGGTTACACGCATAGATAAGAGAACATTCTCTTGTCTATTGTTACGTGATTTACATCATAGAACAGAAAAAGGGATAGATCCATAGATATAATATTAGTGTCACTGAAATGTAATTTTATATTAGGATGACTGGAATGCGCTAAAAGCTGCGCGAATGGATTATTCATAATCAGCGCCATATTTTGTTTTGTGCCTCTAGCAATGGCAGAGCAGTAGGGGCTTAGCTGATTGTGAATTGAAATGAAATTGAATTCTGGATATGAAGAATTATTTCGTGCTATATGCTGGTTAATTTTATAGTCCCTTATAAAACATAACATGTTCCAACAATAACACCCACAAAAATACACAAAGAATAACACTAACGAGATACAAGATAAAAGAAGAAACCACACTGTACGCCAATGACGTGTTTACAAACAAAATAATGGGAAATTAAGAACACAATTCATATCGCACCCACATACATAACCAATGAAGTGTCTTTGCTGAGTTTCTTGTGCCTCCTTTTGTCTGCTTCTAGGTTTGGTACCTTTATTTGGATGCGCAATGGACTAAACGCATTCCATACATAGAAATCATAAAATATATAGAACGCCAGAAGGCACTCAAAAATAGTCAGACTATGGAGGGGCTTAGAAATCAGCCATCTAGGGAAAACTTAATGTAAGCAGTTGGTTACACTGCATTTTAAGCCTAGCATACAATTGAATTCAAAACGGAAGGACCATAGAAATCACAAATTGGACGTAAAATTTTCATATTTTGAAATTCCCGCCTATTAGTGTGAAGCTGCCTCGTTAGTGTGACCAACTCATGAAAGCTAAGATACTGCAATATTACCAAACTCGCGTTTTCTCCATAGGTTGACTATTTTCGATACCTCTTTTGGCGTTCTATATATTTTATGATTTCTATGATTCTATATCGTACATTTCAGTGATTATTGTCTATGGATATCCCTAACTACGATCATTGATTCAAATGGTGCCGTGGACCATATATGATATGTAAAGAATGAGTTACTTCAATTGTTCGAAACATACGGGTCCACGGACCACAGAGTTAGTAGGACAGCAGTAAGAAAGCCGGTTTCATACTCCCAAACTCAAAAGGTTTTTAGCTTTGTGAAGAATACTGGTTTTGTACCAAATTTTGTTATAGTTGTACAGATGTACTTTTCACATTGAAATGTACCAAATCTGGTACAATGATACCAGCACTGGCAACACTGCTTCCAAGAGGGCTCTGTGATACCGGTGTGAAAGCAGCACCCAAAAGATAGCACCCGAAATTTCCGAAGATGGCCGAATGACCAAGGATGTTCTTTGAGTAAGGTACAAGCTCAGTTTATCCAGTTCGTCGAGTGAAGGGTCAAGAAGTTGCGGCTAAATGCGCAATGAACACCAATGAAATTCATTTGTACACGACAAAGTGGGAGAAAATCTTTCTTGACAAATCACCGTGCCCCTTCAGCGCGCGAATGAGCGCAGCTAAGTGCGCAGTCGCCTAAAAAAACGAAATCTGGGACCTCGACATCAAAAGAGCCGACGTGAAGACGATGGACTGTATAGACTGTGGTGCAAGTATCAAAATGAGATTATCGTGTACTTTACGTACGTAGACATTAACTTTATAGCAAAATGAAGTAAGACAAGAAATAAAGAGATATTTTTGCGGAGTTATATTACAAAATGTTCCATTAGTAAAAATAAAATAACCTTAAATAAATGAAACATGATAGGGAGAAATATGACCCAAAACAACAAAATACGAAACAAAAATATGATCATATTTCACCATCTGGGACCCATTTCTAGTCGATCATATTTTTTGTGCGTCATATGTATCCCATGAGGAATTCTTGTACCAATTGACAAGTTGGCACGGCGTGTATTTTCGATATATATAGCTTTCAACAGGCCTTTCAGGCCCATAGCTGTGTGATCCGTCTCCGTAACTTTCTGTTTTTCGCTTTATTTCTCCAGTTAACTATATTCTTATTCTTCAAGTCCTCCTCGACAGCTTCCCTCCATCTTTTTCTTGGTCTCCCTCGTATTTTCCTTCCTTCTCGTGTTCTCCAGGCTATTAATTTCACCGTTCTATGTTTTTCCATTCTCTCAATGGGTCCAACCCATTGTAGTATTCTTGCTTTAACCGCCATTTCTATCGTAGGTTCTTAGTATACTTCGTATATCTCCCGGTTCGTTCTTCTTTCATATCGATCTTTCGTTTTTCCCCTCTGACTATTCTTCTAATTATTTTCCTTTCCCATCTCATCAAAATTTCTTGAGTCTTTTTGTTTAGTACCCACGTTTCACATCCATACAATACCGTTGGCTTAATAATGGTCTTATAAATTTCCATTTTTGTGTTCTTTGATAATTGTCTACATCTCAACAGGTAATTCATTGCTCCCGCACATCTGTTAGTCTTACTTATTCTAGCTTCGATTTCTTGTTCTTCATTGCAACTACTTGAGATAAGTGCCCCCAGATACACGAAATGGTATACTCGTTCAAATTCCATTCTTCTATACCGCGTCCTAATTTCGAATTTGTGTGGTACATTAATTCTTCCCATATCAATAGATATAAGATAATAATCTTACTTTTCTCTTCATTAACCTGAAGTCCCACCTGTTGTCCTGCTTCTATGAAACGTGTCACTACTTCCTTCAACTCTTTGCTGTTTCGAGCTATGATGGCGACATCATCTGCATACCCTATCAGCTGGTGACTTTTGTACATTATCATTCTCTGTTAAGCTTACTCGTTCTTACAATTTTTTCTAAAGCTATGTTAAATAGTAACGTAGAGAGTGGGCAACCCTGTCTAAGCCCTGTTCTTATTTCAAAGTCAGTTGTTACCTCCCCCTTAACCCGCACTTTACCTGTGGTGTTTTTTAGCGTCATGTTTACTAATCTTATGAGCTATACCGGTGTTCTAAGTTCTGCTAATATTCTCATCAGACTTGTTCTTTTTACAGAGTCATATGCTTTCTTAAAATCTATAAACATAACTACTGCTAGAATTTTTCATTCGTAGCACGTTACCATCATTTCCTTTAACGTGAACAGTTGCTCTGTCGTACTCCTACCTCTCCTAAATCCTGCCTGGTATTCTCCAATTTGTGGTTCCATTAAAATCTCCAGTCTCATCTTAATTAGTATCGCTACTAATTTGTATGCTACATCTAACAGAGAAATACTCGTACCTCTGTAATTTGTACACTTTGTTTCGTCTCCTTTTTTATAAATCGGAATTATTGTCGCATTTTCCCAACTCTTTGGCATGGTTTTTTCCTTCCAAATTTTTCGCACTGAATTCTTCAATTTATTTGTTAGAAACTCCACCATACTTTATATTTTCTCCTGTGATTTCATTTTCTCCAGGGCTATTGTTGTTTTTTAACATCTTTATCACTTCTTCAAATTTTTCATCTGTGAACTCAACATCTATATCTTCATTTTGTTCTCTTATGACTTCTTCTTCCTCCTCATCCCCATCGTTAAGCATCTCTGCAAAATATTATTTCCATCTTTCTCTTATTTTTTCGTCATCTGTGATTTCCTCTCCTTTATCTTTTATTTTCAGTCTTTGGTTCTCTGTTTGCTTGCATTTTTTTATTTCTCTGTAAATTTTTTTAATTTCTTTCCTTTTATACTAATCTTCTATTTCTTTAACCTTTCTTTCCTCCATAGCCCTCTTTTTTGCCTACTAATCTTTTTAACTTTTGCTTTCTGTTTTCTATATGCTTCGATATCCTTTTCTTGTTTGGTTTGGAATGCCTTGATCCTTAGTTTCTCTCTCAACTCTGTTTCCTGTACACAATCATCGTTCCACCATTCATTTTTTTTTGTTGTTGCTTTATTGATATTACTTCTTCGGTGGCTTCTTGAATAATAGATTCCAATTTTCCCATTCCTGTTCTATGCTATGCGATTCTCTTTGGGCTTCTTCTCGATATCCCTGTGCTATTTTGTTCTTGTACCGTTTCTGGCTATCTGCGTTTTGTAACTTCCCCATATCATACGCCCGTCTCCTTCTTTTATTATTTTTCTTTTTCTCCCGTGTCACCTTTATATTTATCTTTATCGTTATTCCTACTAAAAATGATCAGAACTTATATCCGCGCCTCTGTATGATCTCACATTCTTTATTAACATGCAATGCTTCTTATCTATTAAAACATGGTCAATTTAATTTACGTATTTCCCATTTGGGGCAGCCCAAATCCCTTTGTATATATCTTTCCTTTTATAGTACGTATTCATAATTTTCATTTTCCTCTGCAAAATCCACCACTCTTTGTCCATTATTGTTGCAGCTCTCATGTAAACTCTCTCCTCTTGTTAAATGCTTATAAATATGGTTCCTCCCTATTTTTACATTTACATCCCCCAACACTATCCTAATAATCGGTTTCTTAATTTTGTTATACTCTATCTACCTCTTCGTAAAATATGTCTTTAGCTTCTTCTGCCGCCTCTTCGGTGGGAGCATATACATTGATCAGGGTTATTCTGTATTTTTCTTCTTTTAATTCTATGTAACAAATTCTATCCGACACGGGTACAAATTTTATAACTTTTGCTTCTACTTCATTGCTTACGATAAAATTTATTCCAAATCTTCTTGTTTTTTCCCCCACTCGTAAAGAGTACATATTTATCTAATTTTGTAATTTTTGTTTCTTTTATATGCGTTTCCTGCAATGCTATTAACTTATATTTCTCTGCTACCAGTTCTAAAGTTTTTATCGCCCCTTTTTCCCTTCTTCATAAATACCCCTTACATTCCAAGTTCCCATTCGACCAGTTTTAATTTCCTTTTTCATTTTACCATTCTGTTCACTGCCATATTGACCTCTTTGTCGCTCTTGTTTCCCACTATTTTTTCTATTTTTATACTTATCATTACTAACCTTATATCTACCTATATTTCTATTATATAAAACACTTCCCAGTCTTCCTCTCCTCACTAGCTGTAAGTCTTATTTGCCTTTGTATGTATCTATCCTGTTTTGATAAGTCATCTTGTACATATATCAATTTTTGCTTTAATTTGCTTTTATTTTTCATTACTTCATACTTTTCCTCCTGATTGCTTAGTTGTACCAGGCATGTTTTTCTTCCTAATTTAATTACATTATTTACTTTACTTGTAGCTCCTGGTCCATAAAATTTTTCATAGCTCTCCTCAGTTTCTCTGGTTCAGTTATGTTCATCTCTTTGCCTTGAAGTACTATATTATTTCTCCTCTTTTCATTTTCTGAGATATTGGAAAATATATTTTTTCGGGTTCTATCATATTTCACCCCCTGGGATCCATTTCTAGTCGATCATATTTTTTGTGCGTCATATGTATTCCATGAGGAATTCTTGTACCAAGTGACATATTGACACGGCGTGTATTTTCTGAGATATTGGAAAATATTTTTTTTTGGGTGCTATCGTATTTCACTCCCCGGGACCATTTTCTAGTTGATCATATTTTTTGTGCGTCATATGTACTCCATGAGGAATTTTTATATCAAGTGACAAGTTGACACGGCGTGTATTTTGTGAGATATTGGAAATATTTCTAGTCGATCATATTTTTTGTACGTCATATGTATTCCATGAGGAATTCTTGTACCAAGTCACAAGTTGACACGGTATATATTTTTCGAGATATTGGATAATATATTTTTTCGGGTGCTATCATATTTCACCCCCGGGGACCCATTTCAAATTGATCATATATTTTCTGCGTGATACGCATGCCTTTAGGAATCCTCGTGTCAAGTGCCAAGTTGGCACGGCGTGTATTTTCCGAGATATGGAAGAATATGTATATTTTTGGTTGATATCATATTTCACTCTCTGGGACCCATTTCTAGACGATTATATTTTTTGTGCATCATATGTATCTCATGAGGAATTCTTGTGCCAAGTGATAAGTTGGCACGGGATGTATTTTCCGGTATTTTCTTAGATATTGGAAAATATTTTTTTTCGGGTATTATCATATTTCACCCCCTGGGACCCATTTCTAGTAGTTCATATTTTTTCTGCGTGTGATGTATCCCTTGAGGAATTCTCGTACGAAGTGACAAATTGGCACGCAGTGTATTTTCTGAGATATTGGATATTTATTTTGGGTACTATCATATTTCTCCCTGTCTTGTTTCATTTATTTAAGGTTACTTTATTTTTACTAATGGAACATTTTGTATTATAACTCCACAAATGTATCTCTTTATTTCTTGTCTTACTTAATTTTGGTATAAAGTTAATATGTACGTACGTAAAGTACACGATTATCTCATTTTGATACTTGTACCTTAGTCAACGAATGTCCATGGTCATCATTCGGCTATCTTCGGAAATTTTGGGTGCTATCTTTGGGTGCTGCTTTCACACCGGTCTCGGTCATAATTAATTGACAAAAACCAACCTTTTTTGTATTTGTACAATGCGTGTTGACAAGCGGTAACTACAATGTAATTATATCGAGGACAAGGGAAGGAAAAATGTTTTTTTATATTTATTTTATATCAATCCTAAGAGGTTGTCATTTTATACCAAATGTATAATTGTTTTATGTTTACATTAAACAATCTAGTTAACTGTGATGGCATGGTAATTAAAATCTTAAGCTCATTATTTTCGAGAAAATATTGACTCTGATCACATTAATCATATAGGTATAGTAAGAGGTTTATGTGTGTTTTTGGGAGCTTTTAACAAAAAATTTTGTTTGTAACATGTCGGTACCATAGTTTATATACAGTGTTTAGTCAGTCGATGCATTATTGAAACCGGATTACGTCATGCAATAAATATATTTTCTAAAATGGTGCGCCGTAAGAAAAAAAAATTGAAACCTTGTCTCTATCAAATTGAACAAGAAATTAAAAAAATATATATTTTAAGAAAAATCACGGATCATTTTTTTTAATATCAGAAACGCAAATTATTTTTTGTTCTATAAACTCCTGCAAAGAATCCAGCGACTTACCAAACACGTAGTACCTTATAAAATTTGCATGTACCTAAAAAGTTTTTTGCGACTGATCTGCTATTCCAGATTCGGCATTGCCTCGTCTGAAAGCATCAAGGATTTGTCTGAAAATACTGTATTAATTAAGTACTTATAACAAAATTAACTAGTTTATTATTTCCAAATATACGTATTTTCTTAAATTATAAAAAATAAAAATATGTATCTTGTTTCGGTGAAGGTAAAATTTGGTGATTGTCGAAAATGGACACAAACAAGATGGCATATAATGATATACCTATAAAATAAAAAAGGTCATCGGATGAACTTGGAAATATTGTTATGCACCTATTATACAAACTTATCAGAATTTTTATAAGAGTGTTAAAGGGAAAATCAGAGCGGGAATATAAATTGAGCCATTTTATAAAAATAATTTGATTTTTAAAATTAAATGGTTAGCTTAGAATATATGTGCAAAATAATATATTGATCGCTAAGATATCTTAAATAATAACGGAGATATAGGCCTGTGGAGTTTTAAGTACCAGAAAAGTACAATATTACTCTAAATTTTCAATAATTAATCTATACACCTTTTAATGTTTCAAGTATCTCGGAAACTGAGCATTTACCAATCTACTTATGTTCATATGTATATGACATTTTGCATATAACCCGAAAATCATAATCATTAAAGCTGGAACACCTTGCACTTATTTTTTTTGTATTTTAGGATAAAATTATTGCACACTAATTTTAGAACATCCTGTATATGTAGGTATCAAATTTTAATAATTTTCATGCTAGTGGCGTTCGAAAAAAAACAGTTAATTATTAACATATAAAATTAAGCAATATAAAAAATAAAGTGTAGCAACTAAATTCTAAATTAAGTACTTACATATGAGTACTTAATATTAATTTAAAGTGAAATGATAGGTAAGTAATGTTGACATTGTGAGAATTCGTATTGTATTCTTTAATAGAATTGTTGATAAAAATAACGGCAAATTACATAGTTGCCTTGTGAAAAACGTTTAATTAAAAAATATATGTTTACGTCATACTTAGAAACTGTTGAACACCACAAACAAAAATGAGCACCTCTGAATTATACGTAAAAAATTACACCAAAAATATTTTGACCAAACCAATACCTTATTCAATTTACGGTCGCAGGACATTATAGGTTCTTTCCTTTGCTTTTCAGTGTAATGTAAATTACACTACGCTGAAAATCAGCTGTTCAGCGCAGTGCAGCAGTCGTGCTAGAATCAAAGGAATAACGAAGTGTGAGATGGTGTAGCCAGAGAACAACCATGCGTGTGCAGTTAGGATATATTCTAAATTTGAAAGATGTTTCCTAACTAATTATTAATTATGAACGTCAAAGATGTTTTTTGTGATGATGACTAGACAATAGATTAGTAGACGTTCATTCAAGCTCGGCTAGCTCGAGTAATAGTGGTGATGAAGTAGAAACATTAATCAGTTCTTTATTTGAAAGATAAAAACGAAATTAAATTGAACAATATGTAGAAGAAATTGTACCTAAATATTCTGATAGAGTTTTAAAAATATTTTAGGATAAATAAAACTTAATTTGATTATTTAGTTCTTACAAGAATTGTGAAATATTCAAAAAACTTTCAAATATTTGTTAAAGATAATGCAGGTTGCTGACTGCGCATGTCCAGTGCATTTCACTCTTGCTCGGCCTGGGTGTAGATAAATTACCCTAGTGTAACTAACACTGGGGCAATGGAATAAAAAAGTGTGGTGTAAAATACACTACTCTCTTGCAAAGGAACGGTTTCAGGCTATTCAGTGCAGCTGGTGCTACACTTTCTGTGCAAAGGAATAGACCTTATGCTAACATGGCCTGTAACACTACCAAGGAACTACCAGAAGCGAAAGCTAAGGCGGCGCCTTTGATCTTGGATGGTCAAAAATTTAACCTTGAATTTGAAATTTGACGTATCTAATACGTACTACACTGAGAGAAAGTTGTATATAATATCTACAGTCTACACTAAGAAACAAGTTGACACTATATTTATTTAGTCATATTGAAGCTTTAAGCAGTATAAAATACCTACTATGTATAAAATTATTAAAAAATATAAAATACATGTACAAATTGCATTTATTCCTGTTTATTTTTTTATTGTTGTGAAAAGTATATATTTTATTTAACGTGGCGTGGGAGAGCTTTTTCAGATACATTTGCCATACAGAAGATTTGATACTGCAATAGATGTTTTAAATAGTATAGTCACTAATATTTCCTTTGTTTCAGTTATGGAAGCTATTTTCATTTCAAGTAATTAATAGATTTTAGGTATGAGTACTTGGTGGGCCACGCTAGATGCAGGTCAACTCAATCATTCCGCAAAGCACACAGCAACCATCCGACTTCTCTTACATCTTTTGCTCTTTCCTAGTTCCAAATTTACAAAGTTATTCTTAATTATTTTCAGAAACAAAGTGTACATAAATTTAAAAAAATAATTTTCCCCTCCATTTATTTTGTTCACTTTACGTTTTAAACCTTAGTTTACTTGTGTCAAAAATTATGATTTAGGGCACCCTGGACACTAGATTCTAAGAGCACTGGTGTAAGACTCAAATGAGATCAATATTATGGGAGTTATTTTGAAACTATAGTTTCAAGACACCTAAAGTTTTAATTTTGAATAAAAGTAATTTATTTTACAATGTTAACAGAATAATAACGTAGATGCTCTTAAAGAAAAAACAAAAATGGTTCATTAAATAAATATTTATACAAAACCTAATTTACAAAACTATAAATTAAAAGAATCTATCACTTTCCAAAACACACCAAACCGACACAGCGACACACATAAACAAGAAAGCAAAGCGAGGTTGATTAATAAACCACTTGTAAAATGGCGCCGCCGCACATGCGCACTAAAATTGTGTTTTGGCGGCAGCTCTCTCCTTCGCTTCTGGTAGTTCCTTTATTCTGTGGCCTGTAATAGAAAACGACATTATTTAACCTCGTATAAACCCGAGATACTTCAAAAAACACTCTTTGTACATAAATAATTTCATATTTATTTATTACCTCGATTATTACAATGCATAGCATGTATTTACAAATAATTACTTATTTTCTGTAGTGGTGATATTAGCAAAATGTATTAGTTTAAATAAATTACCTATATATTTTTACTCAAACAAAAACCCGATACATTGTCTTTACCGTAAAATTCCTTGGCTGTGCGACAAATATTGTATTTATAATAGCATACACTTTTATCGATTTTATCTCAGCTCTTTGCAAATACCACAAATAGTAATAGTTAAGTAATTTGTGCACTATCACAGTGGCGAGTGGCGCTAAAATCAGCGATCCAGTTTATGGACCTCCGGGGAGGTATACTTTACCTAGCCAATAGCGATACATATTTCACGCACGTGATACGAATACGGGAATCTGCATACGGCTTGCGCTTTGTTAAGGTACGGATTCGCTGGTGCGACTGCGGCTGCGACTGCGACTCATCGTCGACCAATAGACAGTCTGAATGTTCTCATCAACTCCAGCATTTAGACTGCCTATTGGCCGGCAACGGGTCGCAGTCGCACCAGCGAATCCGTACCTTTTCGAGTTATTTATTATTCGATGCCGCTATACACCATTATTAATGACTAACTATGTATACATTTTTCTAACCCCATTTCCGTAAAGATAACTAGTTAACATATGCAATAAGGAACTGCTTTTGGTGATACTTACTCATTAAAATAATACATTTTACAACGGTAGCTACACTGAGAAAAGACAAACTCTTGAGATGATTATTAAATTGTAATGACTATTTAAACGAACAAAAAAAGAATTGTTAACAACTTACTGCTTTTAGGTTGATTTTCACATACAGGTTCATGCACCGATTATACACCTACCCTGTCGTTTAGTCATCAATCGAAAAATTTATCATTTCATATAACATGCATGCATTAAATAGAGTATTTCCATTTTCATATATAAGACTGTGTTCTGACCGTGTCGTGTTGGTGTGGGTCACAGTCGCATCCAAACCGATTTATGACCTTTAAAGGTTGATTTTCACATAGGTTCATGAACCGATTATATACGTACCGTGTCGTTTAGTCGTCAATCGAAAAATTGATCATTCCGTATAACATGCATTAAATAAAGTATTTCTATTTTCATATACAGGGTGAGTCAGTCATAATGTCATTAATTTTAGGAGGAGAATAATGAGTATAATGCGAATACGTGATTAAAAAAAAAATCTAAATGCATATTTACGCCGAAAAAAAATATTTTCAAATCATTATTTAAACCCCCTTTTCAGACTGTCACTGACCGGTCACAGCCTTGGTCGGTTACAGCTCACAGTTCAACTCGATGTCGACCTGATGCAATGTTGTCAAGTTGTAATATTTTTCTATATAGTACCTATCCACCTAGGTTTTAGACATCACAAATAAACGGTTGTACTGACTATTTTAGAATATCATTTTTTCTTGCTCAGTTCAACTTCAGCCAATAATAATTTAAAATGTCCAATAAAATCAAATAATAATAATCAAATAATTCTATTAAAAATTGCAAGTAACGCGGTCCACTCAGGTTTTCCCGTAGAAAATACGGCCCAATCAAACGATACCCGTACACTCGCGTGTCGATTTTTCTCTGAGTAAATGTAGCTGTTATGACTGCAACAAAACTCCAACGTGTCTAATTATAAACCGAGTAATAAACCATTTACGTACATTACATAAAAAACCTATACCCAATGGGAAAAAAGCTGAAAAGTGTTTCGTGTTTAAATACTAAGTAATAAAAAACCATCGTGTTGTCGACAGAAAACTGTCAAGACTGAAATGGCACGCCGCTAATCTTAGTAGTAGTAGCCGAGTTAATCTTGACCTTGACCAACCGTCTTATTAGGTCAATAACCTAGTTACCTAGTTTTTGTACTGTTATTTAACGATAAGGAGTAAAACTATTTTTTAAAATCTAGATACATGAATCAATTTTCCTTAAATATTGATTTATTTGTTAATAAAAACAAATGTAGATAATAAATAAATGTTTTCGAATGTCAGATTATTATAGTTTAATAATTTTGATATTACGTTTTCATAACGTTTTACAAATAAATATGAATTTTTAGTATTACTCGTAAGTACAATTAACCACACACATAACCAGATGTACAATTTGTAGTTACGTACATCTAGCCTAGAAATTTATTGTTTTTTAAGTAGTATGGTACTAACCTGTTTACAGCCCACATTTCAAGTAAAACTGCACTTATCCGTCCATAGCACTTTATTAATAAAATTATGGTCAGTCGCATTTCGTAAACATTCTCCGTATAACACTACCATTTCCACATATTCGGAATTTGTAAAATTATGCGTTGTGAATTTACGCCAAATACGTGAGGTTAGACCGAAATAAACAAACTACTGCTTACTGCTTGTATTCTCTCCATCCCCCCTCCAAATGTGTGGCATGATCTACAAATTTGGAGGGGAAGAAATGCGGGAATGCAGAGTGCTAAATGGAGGTAAATTTGAATAACACGCTGATTTGTTAGACGATATTATGTATGTAAATGTGGCATCCATGGTTAATACGGCAAGTCTGTGGCATTAAAATGTCGTCGGGTGCGCCATCAGAAAGTTCGTAGCGCACCAGGAGCGTCGTGTTACCGATTTTTATAGGGTGAACATTTTTTTTTCGATTTTCTGTCTTTATTAGGCCTCCCGAATACGTGGTGAAAATTAATGACATTATGACTGACTTACCCTGTATAAAACTGTGTTCTGACCGTGTCGTGTTGGTGTGGGTCACAGTCGCATCAAAACCGATTTATGACGACCGCAACACGACTCGCATGTGAAAATCAGGTGTAGGACTGTGCACTTGTTGTTACAAGACAAGTTGTTTGTGCAGTTAGTATGTAGAATAGTTACAATTAAAACTGTAAATATGTCGGAGAATATTAACAAAGAAGATTTAATCATACTCGTTGAGGAAAATGTATGTTTATATAACCTGACACATAAAGATTATGATAATAATCTAGTAAAAGGCAATGTGTGGAAAGAAATCGCACGACAGCTAGGCACAACCGGTAAGTTGGAATTTACCGCAGAAGGAGATACTCTATAACTGAAGCTAAGTGATATTTGAGAATCAGCAGAAGCTAGAAATCTACAAAACAAATATTTTTATTATGCTATGCAGATTATTATAACACATTTTTTACCTTAAACAGAGAGCCTTGCTTTGATTGGTTGCTAGAACTCCACTTTGTATTTTCTTTCATAATATTGTCTTTTACTAAATTTAGTAAAATTTCAAACTTTTGTATATACATTCTGAAATATTTAAAAAATTTTGTGGCATTTTTGAGCCTATTAAATAATGTATGATGTTCACCTTCTTCATTTCTTGCCAAGTATATTTCATAAATCCACCATCTTTTACGACGTTTTTTCTGTTCCTTTCTTTGCTTTAAAATCTGCATACAGGTTCCTATTGTAATAACATCCTCGTCAGAAGAATCCATTCTTAATAGTTTTATAAAATACCAGAAAATACTGAACACAACAAATACACATTCATGAAATGATCGCAGTGCCATCCAATATGTAAAAAATACATGCGGCCCACAACGGACGGTCGTAACACAGCACACACACTACGCACAGAGACGGTGCATGAACCTATATGTGAAAATCAACCTTAAAGGTCCATTTACACACATCAGTGCCGTGTCAGTTCCGTATCAGTATCAGTGCAAAATAAAAAATAGTTGCTCAGATTTTAAATTGGCGTGTTTATACACGTCCGTCACAGTGCCGTTTCAGTGCTCTCAGTGCTGCTTCAATGTCCCTTCAGTGACTTTTAAATACACCGGCGACGATATTTTTGTAATTCTACTGATGAACTGACCAGATTTTTCTATAACTTAGAATGGATGAAAAACTTATCGAACTAGTACGAAATTTTGATCAACTGCATGATGAATATATTCAGATCACTTTGTTTGGTCGTCTACTAATTTCTTTTTACGGACTACAGACGGATATGTGTAAACTGGCATCTAATATAAATAACACTGAAACTGAAGTGACACTGAACTGATACGTCACTGATGTGTGTAAATGGACCTTTATTCAACGATTTCTCATGTTTGATGTTAATTGGCGTCATAATTTGTTGCTGAGCGGCGAGGGGGATCTACAAAGTGAAGGCATCTGGTCGTCCAGTCCTACAGCGCAATAATGTGGAAAATAATTTCTCTCAGCCCCGTTCATCTTACGTCATTTATCTTGCCAAGAATATTGGCGCGCACTATAACATTTAAAAGACAAACACAACATTTAAACTTTTAGAACAACGTGTATTTAGGGTGTACTGCATAAATGCAACATAGAGTAAGACAAGATCCCTGACGAAAAATAATGCGATGTTGCCAAACTTACCTTAGTCAAAATTTTTCAATATTTGTAAATAACTTAAAAAAATCCAAATATTTGCATACATTTTGGAGATCGGGGGTTTATGTGGACGAGAAATTCAAATTTCTTTCTAATTTTGACGCCACTAGTAGAGGGCGCCACTTATAGCACACCCTGCTTATTTTAAATGACAGAACTTTTTTGCGGCTTAGTGTATCCATCTATCTATTGAAGCAGTCGATTTTCCTACCTTTTTTTATATCTCAAAAACGTAACCTTGTTGAAGTCGTTAGGAGTAACCGGTTTTGAAATAATTCTGTTGGAAGTGCACTGAGTAAAAACTGTTTTGGTTTCAGATAAAGAGCCTGTTTTGCCGAAAATACTGCAAAATGTTACTTGAAAAAATTATTCATAATGGTAAATTATGACTACGTACAAATTTACAAGACAAAGTTATTTACAAATATCGAAAATAAAATTTTAATTTTGACATACTGTATCTTTTTAACCATCAACTTTTGACTAAGGTAAGTTTGGCAAAATCTCATTATTTTGTCATCAGGGATCTACTCTTGCTCTATGTTACATTTATTTCAGGACACCCTGTATAGAATAGTTTCGTACTTGTTGTTTGAAATCTTTATTTCAGTTAATAGAATCAAAATCGTAGATTGAGTCAATATATTTTCAGGTTTCTCTAACCAATACTTTTGCTTCGAACGCAAATAATAATAGCATATTGAATTAACAAATATTTGTTGACATATTTTAAAGGTTAAGTGAAGCACCTGGTTTTCGTGTATATATTTTGTTAGTGCGTACTAATATACGCGATATGGCCACGGTCAGGCCTACAAAATTTATTGTTGTCTATAAAATGCCTACATGACATATATTTAACTTAACAGTGAAAGTAGAAATAATTTGGTAGAATTAGATAATGAAATACAACATATATAGCTTTCCAATATATAATAGTTTATTTTTTGCAGGGCGATGAGAATGCTAGTAAATTAATTATTTGTATTAAAGGCAAAACTGAAGAAGATGGAGACGTGCAAATTATAATTCGTCAATGTTCTGAATGTAAAAATGTAGGAGGTACAGAATTAATCGATGTTCACAGCGACAAAGAGCAACATGATTTTCCTTCTGCTTCAAGTGCTTATGATGAAGAAACACATATATCTCAGGGTAAAGATGTTAAAGACAAAACTTCTGATATTAAGTCTTCACCTACTTCTGCAGCAGATTTGGAACAAGAAAAACCTAAACTTAACATATTATTCGACCCCAATCATCCTTCTCAGACTGTAGTTGAACCAACTGCAAATATTCCTGCGGATGAACATACGCTAGAACCAGAAAAAATAATTGATGTACCTGAGAATATACCTCTAGAAGTACCTCAAGATATCCCTGAAGTTACGCCTGCAGATATACCTCAAGATGCTGACAAATCTAACGATATAGTCGATAAAGAAAAATCTGGAATTAATGTAATATTTGATCCTGATGACCCTTCCAAATCAATAGTTGAGGCACCAAAAAATGTATCTTCTGAAAAAGATACATTTGTTAAAGAACCTGAAAATAATATTTCTCCTGAAAAAATACCCCTTGATACCAAGGGTTCTAAGAAATTAAATGAGAAAGAAGACGGTTGTTCAAGGATAAAATTGTATGAAACTACTAATTTATGTTTTTCTACTGACGATGGACAAGAGCTAATTATATCGTTAACAATAAGACCCAAAACAGGTGGCCCCGTACCAAAAATCAGTTTAAATGATATCTTTAGCGATTCGACTACAGAGGCAGGAAAAACGCGTACTAATCAAGCACAGAGACATATCGACAATATATTTTCTTCTGAACCAGAGATTACGGTTGAACTTCATGATAGACAGGAATATGATTACTTTATACCATTATCAAGAACTAAAATTTGTTCCTCTTTGGAATTTGATGTGTCTGTTATGGAATCAAGAATATACAGTAAAGGCATTAAACATGTAAACCAAGGAATTGTGGTGCGATTAAAGGAAATGGGTGTTAACAATCTTTTACGAGCTTGCAGGCCCGTTAAATGTGGCCGTCCAGCTGTACTAAATGAAAAATTACGAAAGAGTCGTCCATATTCAGCTAGTTTAACATCTTTGCCACTAGAAGATACTGATGCACATATTATCGATCAGTCACTGGACATGAGTTTCAATAAGACTAAATATTCTTCGGCTAAAAATAAAAATAATCGGCCGACATATTTTACTCAACTAAAAAATCTTACCGATAATATGCATGTTGTTAAAAATATGCAAATCAGTTATGTATATATTCAAAGATCAGTCACATTTAGCTCAAAAGATCAAAGAACATTTAAAAATAACTTTATACGAAAGAAACTAGGCTATTATGTAAATTTGGTTCATGACATTGAAACTGAGTATCCCAAACGTTCTTACGAAGTGAACTTTTTCGAAATCAAGAAGTTACATTCATCAGTGACACATAAAAATAATATTGAACAAGACGTTTCTAATACATTACAATTGAAGCATAAAATTAATGAGAGAAATTTGAACTCGAGAAGACATGATTCTAGCAAAGAAAAGAAGACATTTATTAGTAGAATTCCAGTTTATAAAAATAATAGAAAAAAAGGTTTGATTGGTAAAGATAAATTGGACAGTGGATCGTATATTTATGCCATAAGTTTGCAATCATTGCCAAAAGATGATGCAGGTGGGACAAAAGGTACAAAATCAGGTTTATTTTTATGTATACATACAGGGTGATCGATTTAAATGAAGAAACGAGTTCTTCTTGTGAACGGCTGAAGTGAAACGAGCGTTGAAAATGTGTTTGGGCTGACTAAGTCTTGATGCTGGACGTTGTGACGTTTCAAAAATTTTTTTCTCAGAAGAATACCAATTTTTTTACGGATATTGAAAGAACTTAAAAAAGGCTACTTTATACATAATTGCAATTAAAATAAAACATAATTAAAACACTACCTGCTATTTTTGCAAAAATTCCAGTTATACAATAAGTGATCTGTATCTTTTGAACTGTTATAAACACAAGAAAAAGTTATTTGGAAAAAGTTTCAAAGGATAAGTTCTTTCAGTATCCATAAAAAAATTAATATGCATCTGAGAAAAAAAAATTGAAGCAACGCTCAATGTTGTTTAGTTATTGTTTTGTTATCTATCTTAATTTAAAGTTTTAATCGGCTTAAATAAATTTTGTTGCGTAACGCTTACTTTGCTTCAGCCGTTTACAAGAAAAACTCATATCTTCTGTTAAATCGATCACCCTGTACCTACTCGTATAAAGGTGGCCACTCATGGTCCAACACTGTCGTATAATTTTGTTGGACGACATAATTCTGTTGAATTTTCAGCTGCAGTACAAGTACAAACCCAACTATATGACGTTGCAGTACAAAAAGTTTTTTCGCTAGAAAATATCTGATTAAAGAGTATTTCTTTTGCATCTCTCGTATTTTGCATAGCTAGAAACAGTAACAATAAAACAAGTAAAATATAATCAACGAATATGGTCATATTAAGAATGATTGATGAAGCAATCGAATTTTCACACACTGCTATAGAATGAAAATATACATGTTGAACTATTAAAATCAATAACGAAATCTATTAAGAAACAAGATGAAAAATCAATATCAAGTTTTTTTCTGTTGTATCCGCACGCACACGATCCAACAGCATACAATACAACGAAATCATACTGCGACAGTTTGAATATTTTGACTGCGAAAATATCGGTTCAATTTCGTTGGTCGTGCACATAGACAATCGACAACTCATACAATTTCGTTTTATCAACGAAATTGAACAACAGTGTTAGATCGAGAGTGGCCGTTTAAAGGCTGTGATTATGCGAAATAGAAATCCTTATTTTACTTAGATAAAATAATTCAATTCTAAAAAAACTCTCCATACGAACATCACGTTTATATGAATATGAATTCGTTATACGACATTATTAATTTTATTGCTTCGTCAAATTTGAATTTGAGTAACATGACTCATATTTTTGGTCCTATGCTGACCGTATTTCATGTATAATAAATCAGATTCTTCTTTGATTCTTCTTATGGTGGTAATTTTTTGAAATGATGAAAATAAACTATTTTGGATGCATTATGAATTCAAGTTATTGGTTCCTTCGGAAGCGTTCAATAACAGTTGCTTTTGTTGTACTGAAGAAATCACTTTATTGCCTATTGGTTACAATGCTGACTAACGCGATGAATGTCGAATCTACAGTGCCTTCATAAATGATTACAAGCCACGTGATCAGGGTCGAGGTCAGGGTTCTTAAATCAATCGCAGAGCAATTTATATGCGAATGTCGTTTTCCTCACTACGGCAATTGAGAGAGACAAGAAATCTTTTTGCATACGAGTTATTCTTTGAGAATCACAGTCCTGGTCACGTGGCTTGTAATCATTTATGAAGGCACTGTGTTATTCGTAGGCTCTAGTCGCCAGCTGAAGCTTATATATAAGGTATCCCAACGAAAATTTGACCCCCTATAATTGGAAAACCGAATAATATTTCAAAATTCGCCGAGACCCGTCGATTTTTGTTCTTGGGGGAGCTTTTTGACAGTCAAGCCAACTCGATAAGTTCATCCCCCCTACTGCCTAGCAACCCCAACTTAAAAATTTCAAATGCTACCCCACTTGTGACACATCATTTTAAAGCCCTTTTCATTGCGAATACAGTGATGTACCGTTTTTAGAAATAGGTTGAGATTTGACAGAATTATTGGTTACAAACGAAAAGATCACAAACCAACTTACGCGTAGTAATTTCTACACAAATGCCCACCAAGTTTTTCATCTACTACACATGACCGCATTACCTAATTGTTATTGATGTGTCTATCAGTTTACAAAAAAGTCAGAAATGAAATAAAAAAGCTGAAGCAAATAAAACTAGATACTAAAATAGTTATTAGTAGAAGATATTTAAGTTTATAGGAATTCAGAACTTTTCAAAATAACAAAATATCATTACTACAAAAAAATTCGGTTTTTTTTTCTTGTGACCAAGATATCGTTATTTTCAGCCGTTATTTAAAGTATTATCGTGTGTTCGAAATTTTTTATTCTATTGCGGAAAGAGTAGAAATTGCTGCAATTTATTATCGAAATCACGATTGCGCTAAAGCTACAGCACGAATTTTTAATGCCAATCATCCTGAAAAAATGTAAACCACCAGTACGTTAAACACCTGATTGACAAATTTGTTGCAACAGGTTCGCTTTTAAACAAGAAACGTGAAGTAATTGGGCCAGTTCGAAATGAAGCAGTTGAAGTGGCAGTTTTGGGTCATGTACACATGGATAATAAGCAATCGATTACAACTGTGTCTCAAGCTTCTGGCGTATCCCGTTCCAGTGTTCATCGAATTTTGAAAAAACACAAGTTTCATTCATTTAAGATGACGCTGGTTCAAGAGTTACATGAAAATGACTTTGATCGCCATAACCAATTTTGCGAATACTTTAGTGAACAACTTCTACTGAATCCAAATCTTCTCTACAATACATGTTTCTCCGACGAATGCACATTTATGTTGAATGGCGAAGTGAATAGACACAATTGTCGTTATTGGAGTGATACTAATCCGCATTTAATCAGGGAATTTCATACTCAGACACCTCAAAATTGAATGTTTGGGCAGGCATTTTGGGCGACCATCTTGTTGGACCATTTTTCATCCAAAGTAATCTCGATGGAAACACCTATCTAGAATTATTGGAAAGTACAATTGATCCTAGGATAACAGAGATTTTAGAAAGTGACGACAATTCACGAGAAAATGAAATAACCTTCCAACAAGATGGTGCGCCCCCGCACTATGCTGCTGCTGTGCGAAAATTTTTGGATGACCATTTCCCGGGGCATTGAATTGGATGTGTAGTAGATGAAAAACTTATTAGTGGTGGGCATTTGTGTAGAAATTACTACGCGTAAGTTGGTTTGTCATCTTTTCGTTTGTAACCAATAATTCTGTCAAATCTCAACCGATTTCTAAAAACGGTACGTCACTGTATTCGCAATGAAAAGGGTTTTAAAATGATGTGCCACAAGTGGGGTAGTTGCATTTGAAATTTTTAAGTTGGGGTTGCTAGGCATTAGGGGGGTGAACATATCGAGTTGGCTTGACTGTCAAAAAGCTCCCCAAGAACAAAAATTGACGGGTCTCGGCGAATTTTGAAATATTATTCGGTTTTCCAATTATAGGGGGGGTCAAATTTTCGTTGGGATACCCTAACCCGTATAACGTTCAACTTGAGTAAGCATAATTTTATCTTAGCAAGTTTTCTGAGTAATCTACTGTAACTACATAACATTATAAAATAAAATGTGAATAGCAATAAAATAAATATACAGGGTGTTTGGATAACACCTCCCTCCTTAGAAGGGATTCCTCTGAAGTTGGAGCCATGGGGTAGGTCCAGGATTGTTAGACCTCGAGGCGTCAAGTTCTGGTGAGGAAGACCTTGGATTCTCTGTTGACTTCTTCCTTGTGGTCTTCCTCGGGGTGATTCTTGAGAATATCATCTTATAGGGATTGCAATGTGGGCACATCTTCACATGGAATATACATAGGAGTAGAATGAGTATTATAACTCCTAGGGTGAGCCTGATCCATAGGTTATTGGATTCATTAGGGCGAATGTGTTGAATATGAACTTCAGGTAGTTCGGAGATTGATCTTTGAATGTCTTTCTAGATACAGAAGAGATTTATTGGAAATATCTATTGAAGAATTTGAGTATTTTGCTTGTGGCAATGGTTTGAGATGGCAAATTCGATTCTGGAGTAGAAATTACTTCTTCTTTTACTATTGTAGAACACTGGCTACTTAGTATGATAATTATTGTTGGGGTTGATATAGAAGTTGTAGTTAGATGTTTAGAACAGGTTTCTCTAACTAGGACGTTTTAATTAACTGGTACGATGACAAGTCTGTCATAACTTATGTCGATGAAGGAGTGATTTAAGTGAATTTTTGTTTTGGGGCAAAGGCCGGGTTGTCCTTTGAGCAAAGATTCGTAGCAGGTGTATGTTGTGACAATTCGTCTAGGCATAGACTATATTCTACCAAGGGTTGGCATTCTTAGAAAAAATATAGACTGTGCTAGTGTCATATTGCAAATTCATGGCTGCCCTTAAAGGTCCAGAATCGCTAAAACTTGGTTTTTATGCCAATTTACGTTGGTTGTATTGTAGCGTGAAGCCATTTGTTTACTGTGATTGGTCACATTCATGTCACATTCTTTTGTGACATTTAAAATGACAGCAAGTTAGTTAATTTCAGATTGCAATGCAGCCATCATATTTGCACAACCGCCAACATAAAGCAAATAAAATATCCATTTTCTAGACCTTAGGTCCCTAGAAAACGCGGCACCTGTCACGTGACCTATATCATGACCCGACGCAGTCTATATTTTTTCTAGGTTTGTGTAAGAGTATTTTGTATTCTACATCTTTTTCACTAGGGTTTTCAATAGAGAGTGTACGATAAGATTCTGTGAGAGTAGAGTGGAAACGCTCCACGGGAGGATTTGAAGTTGAATGCATGGGTGTTACTAAATGTAAATTAATATAATGAACCTTAACAAAATTCTTTGAAAAGCTGAGAATTAAAGGCTTGTTCGTTATCGCAAATGATTTCTTTTGGAAAGTTGAAACAACTAGCAAATTTAAGGAAGGCGTTAATTATGTCTAACGTATTTTTAGTTTCAATTTTTATTGCTTGGCCTAATTTTGAGAATGGGTCAATTAATGTTAGAAATTTACAGTTATCGATAAAATAAATGTCTATGTGTAGTTTCTGCAACGGTTTTAAAGGTGTTGGAGTTAGTTGGAATTTGATTTTTACTGGGTTTCTTTCGTATTTTGCCGATTGACATGGGACACACTCGTTGATGAAATTCTTTACATCATTGTCTAATAATGGCCAATAATATAACCTTTTAATGGAGGCTATTGTTTGGTTAAAGCCACGGTGTATTTGTATACCATGATGATGGTAATGTATCATTTTTCTTTGTTCTCTGATGTCGGGGACATCTTCCAATTGTATGTATTGTGGTAGAAAATGACGATTTTAAAATGTTAGTAATTTTTCTTTCTATATTTCAATTTTGAAAGTAGAAACAATTTAATTCGTTTAGATTGAGGAAGGGTTTTATAAAGCTAAAGGTTTCATTATCTGAACTAGTAGTCTTTAAAGTGATTTCATTTACTCGGTATTTATTGAACAAAAATTGAAAGGAAGAGGCATTTACTTTTATATTTGGGCTTTCAGTGATTCGTATTTGATTTTTATAATTATTTATTGGTTTTTCTGTGATAGCAATAGTGAAGACAGGTTCTTCATGAGAGGAATGGACTGTTTGATTGTCTGGTAAATTTTGGGCTAATTCTTCTAATATTTGAGGATCAGGGGTGGAACTTTGGTTTAGTAGATCGTCGATGTCTACGTCATCTAAATCGTCTGGGATGTTAACAATCATTGACTGCGTGTCTTCTAGGCCATTAAGGTCTTCAGTTTTTATACGGGATATTTTCTACGTACGGGATACATAGGGGTATCGGTACGATTTTTTATATATCGGTTTTTCGTCTACTGTTTTTATGTTATGTTATGTTTAGTTTTGCTTGTGAAGGTTAATTTATCACCTTCTTGATGAATAATGGAAGGAAAATTGGCAAGCGTTTTAAAAAGGGAATGTTTTTCTTGAGAATTTAAATTGAGTTTAGTGTGGTTTTCAGTAACAATTTTTGAAAAATCTATCTTTTTTTTTGGAGAAAATAATTAGAAGTTGGTTCAGCTGAGAATGGCTCTCTAAATTCAATGGTTTGTGGGGAGTCTTCAAAATTTTGGATTTCGACTATATATTGACCGTTTTCAATTTTTAAAACAGTATCTGGAATTATCACTTTCTTGTTCTGTAATTGATGTTCTTCGATAATAATTTCTGTATCATCGGAATAATTTTGTTCAATGGGAATTTTGACTAATTTGCCTTGGTGAGGTTCTAAGTAATTGCTGGTTAAAACAGTTTCGGGTCTATGAAAAAATATGGGAAGTTGAAAACTAGATCCGGTTAGGATATTATTTGAAAAATCTATGTGAGCCTGAGTTTTGATTAAATCTTCCAGTCCAATTACGCTGCCGAAATAATCATGAAAATTAAACATACATATTACATTCATCGTGTCTTCTAAATTAAATTCTGGAGGATAAGGAATATTGGCTTTTAGCGTTATGGTTTTAGTGCCTAAAGATGTTTTAACGTGTACAGGATCGTTATAGAGATATTCAGAAAAAATATTTTCCAAAATTTCGGGGCGCGAAGAATTGATTTGATAGATCCATAGTCAATTAAAAGTTTTAAAGTAGAATTTTGGTTTCCTCTAATTTGAATATATGGTAAAGGGGATGAGAATGATAAAGAGTTATATTCTAAAATCACCTCTGGGTATTGTCCGAGGCTGTTTTGGGAAAATTTTCGTCAATAGGGTCTGAACTATAATTTTTGCAAGAATTTTCAGGATAATAATTTTCAGTATAGTGATTTACATCATGGGGTGTTACATCTGAATTTTCATAAAATGTTAGGTCCGGTTGTTCAGTATTATATTATTGATCTGGATAATAATAATATGGATTACTTTGCATAGAATATTCGTCCGTATCGTCAGGTTTTGGATCAGAGTGTTCGATATGGTTTACATTTAATTTTTGGAAACTTTGTCCTGCCTTATTAATATTTTTAGGATACCAGTCATTCGTTTTTGGCCTGAAGGGCTGTTGGAATGGTTTATTTTGTTGAGATTGTATGGTGGATATACCAGACATTAGGGTAGGTACTGTCTGCTTTGTAGGGGTTATATTATTATGAAATGGTTGCCTGATTGGCTGTTGTGGTCTATTAAAATTTTGAGAATTGGATTGAAATGGTTGATGCTTTTGAAAGTTGTTGGTTGGTAAAGCATGACTGGGTTGGTAGTATTGATTTTGATGAGGATTTATATTTGGTCTTGATATATTGGTCTTGATTGGGTTTTTGCAGAAGTGATTTTAAATTTAGATTTCGGGAAGATTCGTCGAATTGTTCTTCTGCGGTGATAACTTATATCGCTTCAGTAATATTTCTTATATTTCTAGATCTAATTAACTGTTTATAATTGATAGGCAAATTATAATTGAAAGGCAAACAACGCGTGTATGATTCTAACGCCATCGCTGAATAGATGTTTACTTGGGCTTGCTTTTATTCGATTGGTCGGTTCTGCTCGTTGACTTTCGCGACTAAATTATTTGAAATACTCATAATCTGTTGTCCTAAAAGTTTTGGTGTAAGTTTTGGATCTGATTGAATGTGAATTAACTTGTTTTGCAATGAGGAAATAGTATGACCATCTCCAAATAATTAAGATAATAATTGTTTCAAAGCGTTCCAACTATTTAGTCTGCTTGTCCTACTAACCTAGCTTTTACCGATGAAAATAGAAATAAAAGAAACGTTTGATTTTCTAAAGGAAAAGCCGAAAAAAGTTTATCAGCAGCACGGATGAATTTTGGTAAAAGTTGAGGATTTTCATCACTAAATTTTGGGATATTTCCAATATACATGCGCACAAGAGTATAATCTATAGGCATTGGGCGACTCATAGTGTTTTCAGGTAGAGTTCTTTCAGTAGGAGGATTATTAATCAAAGTAGGTCTGGTACCTACGTTTTCTCTTTGAGAGTTACTCGGGGTACTTATTGGTTCGTCTAGTTCTTGACTAAAATGACTTGGGGGGAATTAATGAAATATTTGGTATCTAGAAAAATATGAATGGAAAATTTGGTTGAATCAAACAATCAGATTCAAGAAATAATTTTGAAAAACCTTTTTTTTCGAATTTTGATTACGTAATCTCAACGTTGACTCACTTAACTCTGTTAGGCCTCAATCTGCCTACTCCTAAATGAATAGTGTCAAGTTTGTTCCTAGTATGTTGATTACGATGGTAAAATTTTGAATTTGGGATAATCTCAACGTTGGGTCATTTAATTCTGTCAGGCCTCAATCTGCCTACTTCTAACAGAATAATGCCAAGTTTGCTACTAGTGTGTTGATTAAATGTTGATTAAAATTAATGAGGACAATAGATTCACTTTTGTTAGCAGAATTGTTTTATAGGGTTTGAGGAAAGGACTTATTTTGAAAATACAGCAGCGCCTGGTTGTAGACAACAAGTTTTCGTCAGTGAAGTCTTCATGGAAAGTGCTTATTCGTGAGGATTCAGCTCTAGGGACCGTGAAGAATGCAGCAGCTTTTAGACAGGTTCTCTCTTGACCCTTTCACTAGAATAACTTCTCTCGTACAGTTCTTTCTCGGAAATTGCAGGTCTAGGAACTATGAAGGTACCGCACAGGTTTTCACTTAGTTCTATAACTAGAATAACTTATCACAAAATCCTCCGTCGACTGCGCCAGTTATTGGTTCCTTCGGGAGCGTTCAATAACAGTTGTTTTTGTTGTACTGAAGAAAGTACTTTATTGCTTATTGGTTACAATGCTAACTAACGCGACGAATATCGAATCTATTATTCCTAGGCCCTAGTCGCCAGCTGAAGCTTATATATAACGTGCAACTTGAGTAAGCATAATTTTATCTTATCGAGTTTTCTGAGTAATCTACTGTAACTACATAACGTTATAAAATGAAATGTGAATAACAATAAAATATATATATACAGCGTGTTTGGATAACATTCATATGACTTTATAAGAACAGTTTGCAGATCTATTCCTACAAAGTCTTACGATTCCATACAAATTCGCATTTAAAGCAATCGCCGTTATCTCTTAATATACAAAGCGATTCAGAACTTATCTAAAAAAAATATGAGAATAGATGCGTTATGAACAATGGAGTCAATATCGTAAAAAAATTGTAAAATCATTACAGTTTCAGAGAAATAAATTATTGAAGTTCTAGTAGTTTCAATCGCTGAAATAAGATCGCAGGTTCTTAATAGATGTTTTTAAAAAACTACTGTTTCACTTATTACATTTATTTAAACACACAAGAGACAATGTTTTCACAGAAATGTGAGTACCTTCGATAGTAAGATATATCTAAAGACTACGAAGAGTGAACTAAACTAGAATCTGGGGTGCAAGTGGTTTTATTTGGTGTGGTAATGACGTCACTGTCAGTACCATTCTAATTATCTAAGCGATGAGAGAAAAGGGGTTGGTATTTCTTCGAAGCACTTTCTAATCAGCTTGTAGCGCCACATTGTCGGGGCACTTAGCAAGTGTCTCCGGCCATAAATGCTGGGTTACTGTAGTCTCTGGCCAGGCAATTTTAAATATCCGATCTATTAACTTTTTTGTGATGAAAGTATTTACATTAGTTTTCAAAGTTCAAAACGGACAAAAAGCAGAAACATTTGTATTAGTTTGTACAAACTGGGTAAGACGGGTCCAAAATTTTGTTGTAACATCAAGTATGTCAAACTATTGTACTAATTATAGCCACAAATTATTTCTGTTAATAATTAATAACGATAGTGGCAAAAGCAGTTAATTTGCTGCATTAAAATAGGTGTTGTAAAATGTAATTTATTTCTTTCTTTGGGAATTTCTTTCAATTTTTTTTCCGGTCCGCGATTATATGCCTTATCAGGTTTTACTGTAGAGCAGTTTCGAGTGCCGCGCGGAAGCGTATTTTTAAATTATTTTTGAACTGCTCTTTTTGATTTTATTTTTTCAAAATTGTATTTATAAGAGTCCCCTGTGTAACATTTTAGTTCATGCACTTTAAAGTTTAAATAAAACAACAACATTAACAGAGCGGTATTGTATACTATATTTTTGACATCAGTCGGCTGACTGTTCAGGCCACGCAGGATTACCAACTGTCTAATATCATAGAACATTATACTGTGGAATACATACATGACACGCCCTATTTTAACAAACTAAATAATAAACAAAAAACAATATTTTAAAAGGTATCAATAATAACATTTCACATATTACAATAAACATACTAAAAATCAGACGTATTTTATAGGACACTAAATTTCTGGGGCGGCCGGGTAATTCGACCACTTCTTGTTCTCATTTCAGTCTTGTCGGGTCCTAATTTGGATACCGGGGCCCTTTTCCCACACGTTGCTTGAATGATGTTTTCCCCATCAGGATTTGCATCGAATTTTACAGAGGACTGAACTGGTGCCTTATTATTTCCCTCCTGTTTACTAGAACTTCGGCGTTTGTCCGAATTAGAATCACGAACTTCAGGGGATACAAAAGATTGTCTAGATTATGGTCTGAGGAACTGCCTATTTCGCCTGTATTCTGTCTCATTAACATTGACAGTATAGTCATTTGGTCTATTTTTAGTGACTACTACTCCAGGTTTCCACTTCCTTTTGTCCTCTTGGAGTAAGATTGGTTGACCAACTTCCAATTCTGACAACTTATGTGTTGGACATCTTTTGTGGAATATTTTGGTCTTAATAAATCTGTTTTAACAGGCAAATTTGTTCTTAATTTTCTGCCCATCAGCAACATGCATGGAGCTGGTAAATTTTGCTTAGGAGTAGAATTAGAATCTGCAACTGCCATAAAAGGATCTTTATTATTTTGAAGCGCCTTGATAAATAGACCTTTGATAGTCTGTATTGTCCTTTCTATCATACCGTTACTTCTTGGATAATGTGGGCTAGAAGTTGTGAATTGTATATCATATTTGCGTGCAAAATTTGCAAATTCTCTGGAACTATAAGGTGGCCCGTTGTCGGAAAAAATTTCAAATGGAAGACCCGTTAATATGAAAACATTTTTTAAGATTGTAATGACAGTCCCACCAGTTTTATTTGGAAGTTTCTGGACAACAGCAAATTTTGAAAAATAGTCCACTATCACTAAAAAGTCTTGTGACGCTACTGTCATAAAGTCTATTCCGATTTTTTGCCACGGAAGTTTAGGTAGTTGATGTGGTGTTAACGGTTCGCGCACATTACTTTTAGACCTATTCACACGTATCACAGTTAAGTACAATTTTTTCAACATCACTCATAAGTCCAGGATAATAAATAGCTTCCAGGGCCTTCTTTTTACAAGAAACGACTCCTTGGTGTGACTGATGGATATTATTAAGAAATTCACCTTTCAATGTTTCGGGTATAATCAGTCTTTTTTTATAAAATAAAACATCTCTATGAAGATATATATCGTTTTTTATAGGCCAGTATTTTTTAACAGAGGTTGGAACTGATTTGATATTGTCACGGATTTCCCAATCCGTCTTTTCTTACTTCCAGAAAAACAATCCGTTAATTAATTACTTCTTTATTAACTACTGAACACCACTAAACACTAATTATAACTCAACTAAACACTTATTTAATTAATCGCTATCTAAATCACTTTGATATCTCCAACTAAACACTTTAATTCAGACTGTAATACAAGACTTATACAAGACTAACTAACTCGGCCGTTTATTCTTCTTTTATAGACCCAACGAATGTTCCAGGTATATTCCAGTATCTCTAGATCCCTTTTCTCGTACGACTGGAACGCTTCTCGTCGATTCCCGATTTTTCCAGGCCGATATCGATCAGCGGCATGTTGTTTGTTTACCAGAATCGCGTAGGGGCGATCGGGGCAATCTTAGGCAATTCGCGGTGCCACAGTCGTCGGTTTGGGAGTGAGTGGGGCAAATTCCGTGACAATATCATGAAGCCAACCATTGAGTACGTAATATTTTACTTTTTGTAAGACACCATCCAAGTTAATTTCTTTTTTTAGACGTTCCTCATTTTCTTTTGTTGTTGTTAGCACTGAATATACTCTTAAATTATTTTCCAAGTAATCCGTATTTATAATTTCTTTTAAAGGATCTCTACTTAATGTATCGGGAACTTTTAAATTTTTACCAGGGACGTACCTTAACTTGAATTGGTATCTAAGTAATCGTAATGCAAGTCGCTGTATTCTTGGGGACATTTCTTCTAAGGGTTTTTTTAAAAGTCCGAGAAGTGGTTGATGATCAGTTTCAGCTTGAAATGAAGTACCATAGAGATAAAATTAAAATTTTTCACATCCAAATACCAAGCCGAAAAGTTCTTATTCGATATGGTTATAGCGCATCTGAAAAATAGAAATATTTAACTGGAAAATTAAAATTCGGAATGTAAAGTTCAAAAGTACTCAAAACTTATTCAACTGAAGCTAAAGAAGCAGTTGCACAAAGAAATTGTTATACCCACGGACATGTTCTTTTTTTTCTGTATCACCATCAGCTTGTGACAGGCACCACTTTCTGTAAATTCTTCAGAGAAACATGTTTTAAAGGCAGAGAACGCCCATTAACTTTATTAGTAATGCTAATAATTCACTAATATGAAAAACACAAAATTAAAATAGTTTACAAAAATGAACATTTACATTAAAAATTGTGCCTATCGTGCGCCAAGGAAAAAATAATGTTTTTTATTTAAATTAAAGATTTTTTATTTCTTAAATAAAAATCACGTTTCCTCCAACCCTAATTAAAAAAAACGGAGAGCACTCATGTTCCCTGATAGCAAACAAAGAACTGAATTATATAGCATACGAAAAATTGCACCTTTATCGGTATCATTCTTATCTCAGGGCTTTTTATAAGGCATGGGTCCTGGCACCGCTTAATATTGCTTAATATTGTTTCTGGCAATTTACTGGCAAAGTTTTTGATATACAGATTTGGAAAGTGAGGATCTTGATGGTGAATTGTATTTTGCCGCTTGCGTGTATTTGTGTCATGCTACACGCGTGCTCCCACTGTTCGCATAAGGCAGTGTTGCCAGGTGGGAAACATTCAGTGCATGAGAATAATTTCAAAATAGCATGAGGTTTGGAGAAAAAAGCATGAGATGGCTTAATTTATCAAAAAACACCTCTTGACACAGCTTAATTTTTAATTATTTTTGTAATGCCATTTTTATTTCATTAAAAAGCATTATGTTATGCTATTTTATCATAATATTACATTGTAAGTAGGTACTTACAGGTACTTACTTAAAAGTTATTAATCACGTAACCTTTCTAATTTATTTTATTGAGAGGCCGGGCGAACGTTTAGGCGCAGTTGACGTGACGCAGGGTGACTCACGTCGTAAAATGCGTTGTTTCCAGAAAATGTAGGTACCCTTACGGAATAGAGTTAAGAATCACTGCAATACAGCGTGAATACAGCACACACACCGCATTTCCGTCGACTGTCATACCCGTTTATGTATTCATTGCTAATTATTAAGAGAGCAGTCTACAATAAAGGACATTTCAAGTACCCAAATATTGTAGATACATACCTCGATCTATTCAATTTTGCCCTCGATTTTGCCTTTATTTCTCGTTAGGTCTTTGTTTTGGTAGATTTCAAAGAGTAATTTTAATAATTTTATTATTTCTTTTTGTGTCTATTAAAAAGCATGAGATTTTGTAATCAAAATATGAGAGCATGAGATTTCCTCGAATGCATGAGACCTGGTAACACTGGCATCAGGTGACCGGATTGAGGTTTGTAATATGTGGTAATCTGTGAGGATACCGTTTTTGTTGTACGGCTCTCGTTAGCTCTCGCCTACCATCGGCCGTTATCGGAGATTGTAGACGCGCTAAATGGGCATTCACAATTTAATGACCTTATTCACGCCGTGTTTTATTCGTTACTCTTTCCAAATAAATTAATACACGTCAGCATTTTAAATGCAATAAAAGGACTTTGAGAAGAATAGGGCAGATATACAAATAAAATTTAGTTTTCTATTATACTACCGCGCCGTTTATACTTCGGACCTTCCCTGGGATGAAGTGGCAATTTCTACTTTCTCTGTAAAGATCCGCAATTTCCGATTCTGTATTTACAATTCTTGAAGTTTATATTTGTTTGGCAAAAACCATATAAAATAATTCCCCTATTATTTTTTTATGGGAAATAACTACAGTAAGAATGGTCTATAATACAGATTTGCATTTTTTTGATGAGAATTTTCGTCACTTTCCTGCGGGATTATGTGTAAGTATTAATGGAAAAATTTCGGTCGTAAGCTCAATACTGGCAAGACTGTCAACTCCTGGCAAATGCCAGTAATTACTGGCAACGCTGCTCTCGGTCTCTCGGCAGTGTTGCCAACCCTTTGCATCAAAATTTCCCACAAAGCAATTAAAAAATTCCCTTTGTACCCACAACAATTTTTTAAAAATTCCCTAAGAATTTCCCACGATAAGTAATAATAATAAATGTTTTGGAGGATATAGGAAGATCAATAATAAAAAATAATTGATTACAATAAAAAAAACTAACAAATGAAACTGTCAAACACAACATAGAAACGTATAGGTAACAGTGTTCTCTAAAATATGACAAAAATATAATTTGTTATTATTTAAAGGCAATTATTTACAACAGTCTAAAACTCCAATTATAACAACAAAATTACCCCCCTATTTTCGAGAAATTGGCATAAACTTACTGACACTACTTACAATGTTAGGAAACTACCAGAGTAGTCAAAGTCTTTATGAAGTGCGTATAGTCCAAGATCCCATTACAAAGTACCTGCACCCAAATGTTAGTAAAACCACAGTCTATTACAGTCCGTCGTCTCCACGTCAGCTCCTTTGATGTCGAGGTCGCAGATTTCGTTTTGTTTAGACGACTGCGCATTTAGCCGCTCACATTCGCGCGCTTCAGGAGCACGGTGATTTGTCAAGAAATAAATTTTCTCCCACTTCGTCGTGTACAAATGAATTTCATTGAGGTTCATTGCGCATTTAGCCGCGATTTAGCCACAACCTCTGGAATCTCCACTTGACGAACTGTATAAACTGTGGTAGAACGAAATGCATTTAAATATGTGTTTCATATTCATCCTAACACGAATTGGCTAGGTTGGCTAATCAAAGCCGGGTCCTAGAAGCATTAATTATGCATTAAAAATATTAATTATGGAGGTGAACTACAAATTAGTTTTAATGAAATAAATAATGTACCATTTGAAAATTGACAACCTGATAAGTCAAAAAGTATAGAGTCACTCCTTAGGAGGTTCCCAACATTGATTGTTTAAACAGTAATGTTTATATTGGGTTTGTTCCTTCAACAGCAAGAATCGATTCCGAACAGTCTAGAACTATTCAGTGTTAAGTTGTTAATGTACTTTCGGCGAATGCGTTGTAAAACGGTCAACTATTTATGACAGTTCTGAACCAGTTCTCAACGGCTGTTGGAACAGACCGATTGTTGGTGTACAAATTTACCGGCTGTTTAATGAAACAAAATATACACTAATCGAAAGCTCATAGTCTGATTTTTCAGAATATATAGAGTTGTCTGCATATTCCCAGATCTCAAGTGAGACAATCCTTCCGGAAAAGTTTAAATTTTGTTTGCACGAAATAAAATGAACACTTGTGTGTCATTTTCCTCAACAGAACAAAATACTAAGGTTCGATTGTTACTAGGACGGCTCAAGCAATGCCGAACTTCAGCTTTAGCTCAGTGCAAAGTGTGCCATGAACAAGTAGAGCAATTTTTATGATAATTTGACATGTTTGTAAAACTATTTCTCAGAAACAGTTGAAGATAGGTATAGGATATGCTTTGTAAAATATGCTTGGAATTTTGAGTAGAATCCAAATATCCAATAATATACAGGGCGTTCCATTTAAAAAAATATAAGTTAGGTTAAGATCTCTCAAAATCACTGGTCTTTTGTTTTTTTTTTTCAAATAAGAAAAAACTTGCTAGTCCACTATGTAATATGGTTTTTGTTTCATTCCGATATCTTTAAAAACAGAAAAGTTACAGCTGATCAAAATGTTATCAAAGTTATTGAAACGCACTGTACATACTTCTACAGGCAGGTAGTTAAGGGTAGGTAATATAGCATAAATATTATAAAAAATGTACGAAATGTAACGAGATGATGCCAACAGCTGACAAAACAATAAACATTGTTTTGCTTTAATTTTTAATTTCTTGTCAGTGTCTTTTTACGACTAATGGTGTCTGTTCTGACCCTTTTTATATCACATTATTGGCGGGTCAATTCTCGAATAAATCTCAAACGGTAGTTACTGCCCATGCACGTACATGCACAATTCCAACATATATAATTGCGTAAAATGTGTGTGTTTTTTTAAATTAACATAATACATATCACATAATATTATTCTCCCTGAAAATATAAAACCGGTCTGAACCTGTCCTTGACTCAGTGGCGTAACGTACATCCCCACAGAACCCGTGCGAGGCTAGGGAGCTCAAGCCTAAGCTCAAACTATCCACCGCCATAAAAGAGACTCATATGAAAATCAAATGTTAAAATTAAAAAAGTACAAAAAATTATTTTAAAATCAAAATACTGTAATTTTGCACTGCAGTCATTGTTTGTAATCACTATATGTGATTTTGTGTTAGGTCGCTGCCTTGGTCGCATAGCGACAACTTTCATTTTATTTCGTGCACCCAAAATTTAAACTTTTCCGGAAGGGTTGTCTCACTTTTGACCTGAAAATATGCAGACAACTCTATATATTCTGAAAACGCAGACTATGAGCTTTCGATTGGTATATATTTTGTTTCATTAAACAGCCGGTAAATTTGTACAGCAACAATTGGTCTATTCCAACAGCCGTTGAGAGCTGGTTCAGAACTGTCATAAATAGTTGACCAACTCCGTTTTACAACGCATTCGCCGAAAGTACATTAACAACTGAACTGACTGAATAGTTCTAGACGGTTCGGAATCGATTCTTGCTGTTGAAGAAACAAACCCAATATAAACATTACTATTTAAACAACCAATGTTGAGAACCTCCTAAGCAGTGACAACTGTATACATTTTGCCTCATCAGGTTGTCAATTTTCAAATGGTACATTATTTATTTCATTAAAACTAATTTGTAGTTCACCTCCATAATTAATATTTTTAATGCATAATTAATGCTTCTAAGACCCGGATCTAATTAGCCAACCTAGCCAATTCGTGTTAGGATGAACACATGTTTAAATGCATTTCGTTCTACCACAATTTATACAGTTCGTCAAGTGAAGGTTCCAGAGGTTGTGGCTAAATCGCGGCTAAATGCGCAATGAACACCAATGAAATTCATTTGTATACGACGAAGTGGAAGAAAATCTATTTCTTGACAAATCACTGTGCTCCTGAAGCGCGCGAATGTGAGCGGCTAAATGCGCAGTCGTCTAAAAAAACGAAATCTGGGACCTCGACATCAAAGGAGCCGACGTGGAGACGACGGTCTGTAATAGACTGTGGTTCTACTAACATTTGGGTGAAGGTACTTTGCAGTGGGATCTTGGACTAGACGGACTTCATAAAGACTTTGACTACTCTGGTAGTTTCCTAACATTGTAAGTAGTGTCAGTAATTTTAGGCCAATTTCGCATTTCATGATACTATTTAATAATATTTCTTCTACTTGTTGTAGTAATTATTTCACTTTTAAATTGGTAAATTTAGTATTCAAAAAGTTA
The DNA here is from genome assembly GCA_025584915.1 of Monochamus saltuarius. Classification (NCBI taxonomy): domain Eukaryota; kingdom Metazoa; phylum Arthropoda; class Insecta; order Coleoptera; family Cerambycidae; genus Monochamus; species Monochamus saltuarius. The sequence goes on from CM046726.1 coordinate 34,236,349, forward strand.
AAGTCTTACAGAAACACTCGAAGATCGGATAGAGGTAGATAACATAAAATTGTTGTCCAAGACTACAGATTCATTGATCTTGTATATAAAATTTTTGTCAAGAAAAAAGAACTACTCTAATTAAATGTTAAAATAATAAATATCTTGCTAAATTCGGAAAATAAGTAGATAGCCAGTTCATTTCGACTAATTATAGTGTTATTAACGGTTTTAATAAGAATGTTTGTATGTATATGAGAGTATATGGACTCATGAAGTAAGTTAAACATGAGCAGTCTATGAATTAGTATCACCAATAATTTCAGTTGAATACGGTCAAGTATAAGTTGGTTAATACTCATTTTCCACAGATCGCACTCCTGTTTCTGTATACTAGACTTGTTACATAGTTACGTATACTTATTGTAGATATTATTATTTATATTTGTTCTATTTATCTTAAAAAATATAATATTTGTATTCATATTCTAGATTTTGAAGTAATTCATACCAGTGAAGAAAACACAAAGAGTACGATTGAATTATCAAAGCGAGAAGTGCAGAATAAATTATGTAATAAGCATTGGAATATCAAAGAAAAAATAATTAACACAAATTCAGAAATTTATGCTTCCAATAAAACATCTCATGATAGCCTGGAACTATATTTCAATAATTTCTTTCGAGATAAATATTTCTCGAAATTGGCACTATGTCAGAAGCAAAGTTCAAATCGATCCCTTAAACTAAGAAAAAAGAAGTCTGAATATCATTATTCAAGATCTCACTCGCAAACATGCATTTGTGATTCCAAACTAGATGTAAGACTTTTAAGCAATAATTTTATATGCGAAAAGCAAAGTAGTGAAAATATGTATTGTTGGGATAATACAACATTTTCTGAAAATTATTTTAAAGATCAGGACAATTTGAACAGTTCTTTAAGTGTAATATACTACTTTTCTAAGATGTTTTGTAAATACTGGGTTAAAGATAAATTTCTGTCAGAACAAGAAAATATTAATAAGAAAATTTTAAGTGTGAGAAGCTTGGCTTCATTTGGTAATTTGTTAAAGAATGAAGAATTTCAAAAATTTGTTCGTTGTATAAAAAGGAGGATTTTAGAAGGTTGGTATGTATTTTATTTTTATTTCTTATTTAATATAATGTATAATTTGATAGAAATGTGTTAGTTGCTATTTAAAGAGGTTAAATATATGTAAATGCAATTAAAATTTAATGTTGTTGAGGAAGGTATAATATGTTGTTTTATTTCTTTCAATGCTTATTGTTCATACGAGTATATACTTATATGTAATGAGATATATTTAAAATCTAAATAATAAAATTATTAAAACAAATAATATTTTTTTGTATGAGCTACTCTATAATAAATAATTACATGTTAATTAATAAGTAATATTCGAGGCATTTATGAAAATAAAAATATGAGTTAATATAACATCTGCATCAGAAAACGATCTCTTCAGTGCTGAAACTTAATACATTTTGAAATGACATTGTCTATCAACTACCATAAATCTCTGTTTGTAAAATGAAAGTTGTTAATAGTTATTTATGCAACAAGTACAAAAAGTAAGTGTTTATTGCACGCGATGTGCACGTCCAACGATGCCGTCAGGACAACACGTCGACTGCAATAAGTATTTTTTGTACAAGTTGCGGACAATATTTTTTCTACGTTCATGTAAAAACTAAAAAATGTTTTATTTAGATGACACTAAGTCTAGGAAAATATGACGTCGATTTGAACGTTTATGTTTGTCATTATGACAAAGCGCTGTAGTAGAATGACATCAAATTATTGACATTTTGTTCTTCTTCTACATAAGGTTACTGATTTACTATGCAGTGTTTTATTGGGAAATGTTATATGTACTCGTATGTGAATGCAAGACATCTATAGTCTGTATGGAAATGAAAGAGAGTAATAAAACCCCGAGATAAGAAACGGCCATGGGCGTGGTAATAATTCGTTTCAGGTAATTATCGGGTAACACTAATGCTAACAGGTAATGGGTGTAGATTAGTATATTTTACTGGATACATCATAGGGCAGGAGCCAGTGTATTGTGACAGATTAATCCAGTCTTAGAGCTGAATATACGAAGACGTGCTAGTGCAGTAGAGTAAAATTCGACTTGTGTTTAGTGACTATTGTGCCAGTGGATATAATATTGTTTGGGTAAAATGTCGAGCTTATCAGATAACATACCTTCTAAACGTGTGAAAAGATGTGCGCTGTCTCAGTGGAGAATGAGAAGATTATTATATTAAATATATTTAATGCATTGAAACACCAAAATCCTACCAACAGTGTTGACGACATCGTGGAAAAGTGTTCTAAAATGACAGGGATTGGAAAATCAACTATCTACAGACTTTTAAAAGAAACAAAAAATGAACAAGATACTGTAAATCCCCCAAAATCATCTACAGGGAGGTCAAAAGTGGTTATAGATAATTTATTAAAAAAATGTCAGTCACAGAAAAGTACACTCATTTTATTTTAAAAAAGAAATACCAACGCTAAACAAAATTTTAAGTGAACTTTCAGAGGACAACGATTTGCCAAAAATCAGTAGAAGAAAATTATGGGCCGTCTTACGAGAGTTGAATTTTTGCTGGGAAAAGCAGAACAGGAAGTCAGTTCTTATCGATAAAGATGAAATTATTTGTTGGCGAAGATCTTACTTAAGATCAATTAAAAAATTCCGTGACGAACGGAGGAATATTTATTATCTAGACAAAACTTGGCTCAACGAGGGATATACTGTAACAAAAGTATGGCAAGATAAAAATGTAAAAAGTTTTTGACAAGCATTCTTGGATGGACTTTCGACAGGGTTCAAAGCACCTGCAGATAAAGAGCGAAGATTAATAGTGACACATATAGGTAGTGCCAGTGGTTTTGAAGATGGCGGTTTACTTTTATTTGAATTTAAAAATACAGGTGACTATCACGTAGACATGAACGCAGATGTTTTTGAAGAGTATTTTACACAGATGTTGGATCTTATTCCTCCGGGGTCTGTAATTGTCATGGATAATGCCAGTTACCATTTACGGCAGACCGAGCGGACGCCTACGACTGCTTGGAGGAAAGCCGATATAACTCAATGGTTATCTGGAAAAAAACATTTCTTTTGAAACAAATGTGGTAAAAAAGGAACTTTTGACACTTGTCAATCTTACGCGGTGTAGAACTAACTGTGTAATAATATCGTTTCTCGCCGAACGCGATAAAGGTCGACAGCTTTCAATGGTGTCTACTGCATGTAGAACGCTTCGTGTCTGTGACATTTTCAGTCCGGCATGGAGTAGCGAATGGCCGATAGATGTAGTTAGTTCTACACCGCGTACTCATGGTCCCTTCTGTCGGGTTAGACAGACTAAACAGCTAGGATTATTCGTCGGATACCTTACCTATGGCATACTGATGAGAGCTAATAAGCTCGAAACCGGTATATGTCTGGTGGGCTTCTGACGAATGACTCTAGCTGATGCTATAGGTTTTCCAGGTGTAATTCAATGCTGGTCGGGGCATTAGCCCGCAGAGTAGTTGTTTTCTGGAATTCCGTGTTTGCACTTGTCAATCTTAATAAAGATGAGAAAAATAATGTTATCGATGAAATGGCTACAAATCGCCAAATAACGGTACTACGGTTACCACCTTATCACTGTGAACTTAACCCAATTGAATTAGTCTGGGCGCAGGAGATGTAGCGCGAAATAATATGACGTTAAAATTAAGTGACGTGAAAACTTTGTTAAAATATTCCTTGGAACGAGTAACTGCAGATAACTGGCAAACATGTATACATCATGTACAAAAAGAAGAGGAGAAAATGTGGGAACTCGATAATTTAATTGACGTTACTGCGCAACCTATGGTTATCAATCTAGGAGACAAAGATAATTTATCAGAATATTCAGAGGATGAATTATTTTAATATACCTACTTTTTTATTTTCTTTATTGTACATGTATACAACACTACATTTACTCGCCATAATTTGAATTTTCAAAATACATATAGTTTTGTGTGGAATAAAAGTATATCCATTAAATTTAAATAAATATTTTGATAATAATATTGATTAATTTTATTTTATACATTGAGTACATTCCAGTAGACACTTTAAAATGAAGCGTAGTAATTTCTTCAATTACTTTTTTAGTACGTTTATTCATTTGTAAATATCTTGTGATACATTTTTGAAAACAGCTCAGCTAGGGTAATTCGGAAATTGGAAGAAATGTGGTGTTCTATTTAAAACAAAATGTGATGACAAATGAGTGATTAGTTTTTCTTGTCTAGGCTTCATATATCTTTATTGAACATTATTTTCTATCTTTCCCAAAAAATATTTTACACCTTTTACCCAAATCTTTTACTACGCTTAATGGAGTCCTTTTTCTTCATTAATTATTTCTTTATCCACTCCATTTTCATTTTGATATGATTTGTCTGCATATGCTCCCTCAGAGTTTAAGTATTCTCGGAATCAGTTTGAACTTTTTCTCCTAATATTATCAACTAGTTCTGCTCTTCTTCCTATATAACAGACACCTAACACTTTTAGGTAAGGTTTCTATTTCACATTCAGCACAATAATGTTGGTTTCCTAATTTTATCAACTGGTTCTGATTTTCCTTGAACATATTAGTTATCAGTTAGTAATACTTCTTATCTACTCCTATTAATTTATATATTAATTATTCAACTGCTTTTGAGCAATTAATAGTATCAATAAACAAATAGCGTGAGTTTTTATAGTGAGTTATTATAACTCACGCTGGGTTTCTACAATGATAATTCGGTATGTAAATAGTGTACGCAGTAAATTCTTGGAAATTTTTAAGCCGATAAATACGTTCCATTGGTGTAAAATGGAAAGAATTTTTAACAAGTGGAAAGGAATGAAAAATTAAAAGATTTTAAAATTATTAAATTGCCAACGCCTGTCAGTAGGCGGGACTGTCAATTATTATCATTGATTGAGGAATGATATTGAGGGGACTAATGTCATTTGATATTTTAATAAAATAATTTTGACGTTTTCAAATCAATTTCTAATAATAATAATAAAAAATATGTTATAGTCGTAGATAAAGTATAGTATTCAACTTGCAATAATGCTCATAACTCACTTGATGAATAACAGCACTCGCCTGCGGCTCGTGCTGCAAACTTCATCTGCGTGAGTTATGACCTGCATTATCGCTCGTTAAATAATAAACTATAGCACATTAATTTGAATCAAAATGTCTCTCATCCCAACTAACTTACTGCGCTGCTCAAATCAAATTAAGGGCATTTCAGAGAGCATTTATCTTATTATTTTGGTACTATTTGAACTCATGCACATGCATTCATAGCTGTGCACCAAAAACATGTATGAATTGTTAAGCCTGCTACAGACTATGTAGAGTATGTATGTAGAGTATTCGCGATTCATGATATGCGAGGAATTCGTAAATAGTGTGCAGGGTCTTGTTTGTTAAAAATCCATTTATAAAAACCCTACATACTATGCACGAATTCCGTACAAATCACGCATCACGCATGACGAATCGCAAATTCACGCGTAGTCTGTAGCCAGCTTTTCTGACGCTTGTATGTTATGGGTACACTTGTACGAATTTTTTGTGAAATACCTACCGGTAACGTGTAATAATTGTAAGTACAAGAATTGTACGTGTATTCCTTGATCCGGAAGAAAACTGTGACAATTATATTGTCGTGGTTGTTTTAAATTTGTTAATATCTGCATATTTATAAAATAATTTATTTAAAAAATTGGTTAAATTCTCATATTATTTAAAAGTAAAACATTTATATTTTTAAACAACAAGAGTGGAGTTAATGTAGGAAGAACTATTATTACTTATAAGAAATAGATAGCTAATCGTAATCGTAAACATATTAAAATAGTAAACATATATTTTTTTTAAATTTCACATTCACATGAAACTGTTTTCCATTACACTGAATAGGCGGTTTGGAATCCATTTGCATAAAACTAAATTTTTTGAATATATTGAAGTTATGTTAGTTTTCCTGTGGATGGATATATTTATTAGTTTTTATGAAATAAGGTCCAAGACTACTCGTACTGTTTTATATTTTACAATGTTGGCATTGATAATGGCGTTCCCCACAATTGCTGTGAATAAATGAAACCTATTAAAAAAATCAATCATCAAATAAATCGTCAAGTTCTTCAAAATTATCCATTTTTATATTGATTAATATTGTATATAAAACAATTAATTGTTTAAAATAAAAAAACATACAGATTTTAAAATATAGTCCACTAATTAATTATTATTACATGTCACTGGCAAGAAATTTAAATTTTATAGATTAAACCTCCCGATGAGTAGTTATTCCCAATTAAAAGCACCAGATAATTTAAACATGATATTATCTGCCAGTTAAAGTTACCAAGTGATGGAAAAGCCTAGTTTTGTGTTAAGCGACAGTTTAAATTTATCCGCAACGGAAGGTAAACCTATCTGCCCATCTTTAGTTTATTGTGTTAGTATAGGGTGAATTTGAAAGTGTGGTATTAATTTTAACTGATGATAGTAGGCATCACTTTATAAAAATTGCTTTAACAATTGTTTTTTAATAACCGAGATAACTGAGTTTAAAGTTATTAGCAAATTTTGAACCCAGCTCTGTAACCCTAACCTACCCTAATAAGTCAAGGAACTGTATTTCACGATACGTCATTTTTTGTGTTCCGTCACATTCCGTTCATCTCATCAAAAGGAGTCAGCTATAAACGCTACAGCTTGCTTTTGTGCACTTTGGCGGTCTTGTTGGCACGACTGCTTCCCGTGCTGGTCGTGGGAATCGTTCGGTGACCTCAGGGTGCGATAGCGGTTCGGGATCCTCACTAGGAGTCCGAAAACGAGGTGCGATTTGGTGACTGGTTGGGCGCCAAGAATACTAAGCTGTATTCCAAGCTTCGGAGGAAAATAGTGTCTAAATTTGCAAAGGCAGCGTAGCGGTGCACTGGCGAAGCAGTGGTAAGCGAAGCACTTAGCGTTGATGAATACTGGTTACAAGATGCGCGGCGTATGAATTCCACGGATGCTACTACTATGGAGCACTATTGTTAAAAGTCTGGATGGATATTCGAAGCACTTCATCGCTGTAGGCCTGGACGCTTCGTAGAGGTGGGTTCCCTTCTCCGGTGAGCCTCGACCGCAATTGCGGCCGATGCGGCTCGAGGAACCTCCTTCTGTCCTGACAAGCCCCGTCGGCAAGGGCTTATTTTCTGGCACTCTTCTGTCTTTTTTTCTTTCTTCGCCGACTCGTTAACCCCCGGGGGTAGTCATGTTTTGGCCGCGGCGCGAACGCCTCCAGCCAGGTAGGGGTTTGAGTTAAGTCCGGATTAGCACTGTGGCTCTAGGGAGACGCTAGGACAAAGAACCTTAAATGCCCTATCGTCCAGCGTCGCGGAAAGGATAGGGTAACGAAGCCCGGCTAGGCAGGCTTCGGCGTAGGGTGAGGAAAAGTCAAAGTCTCTTCTTGGTCCTATTCTTGATCCTGGTGGTCCTGAAACAGAAGAAACGTCTCAACTTACCCCGCATTAAGGAGTTGAAACCTTGGCCGCATGTACCTGCCGGCCGCATCGGGTCGGAAGTATACCGCCGCCTGGATCAGCTGATTGCAAGCCTTCGCTTGCGCTTTTATCTAGGGTCACCCCTAGATATCTGGCTTCGTCGGTCTACTGGATGTCCTCGTCGTTGAACGTCACGCGGCCTCTCGGCTGCGCTCTGTACCTACGAGAGAACATTATGCCTTGGCTTTTCTCCGCGTTGATCGCCACCTTTCAGCGGTTATACAAGTTCTCCAGTCTGCCTAGCGCTCTCTGGAGTCGCCTCGTCGCCATTTCCGGGTTTAAGAATCGGGCTAATATTGCGGTGTCATGGGCGTAGAGGCCGCTTAGGAAGGACGCCTCCAGCTTGACTATGCCGACAGGGTAGGCAAAGTCGAACATCTTTACGATAAAAGCCCATCGTGCCAGACCCTGTCAAAGGCCTTGGCGACGTCCAAGAAGACTGCTCCGGTAGATTCTCTGGTGTTGAAACCTGCGGAAACAAGTTCTACTAACCTGAGAATCTGCTGCTCCGTCGAGTAGCCACGGCGGTACGCGAACTTCTCGTCCGGGAGGATGCGCAGTTCTTCCGTGGTCTCGTGCAGTCTGGCCTCTGGATCACAGTCTCGGCTACTTTGCTCATCATGGGCAGGAGACTGATGGGCCTGTAACTAGAGGGGAACGTTAGGTTCTTACCTGGCTTAGGGATGAGTAAGACGTCGGCCTTCTTCTATCTCTTAGGAAATCTGCGCAGTCTCAGGATGGCGTTGCAGATGTTCAGCAGCGCCATTACTCCCCGGTGGGGGAGCTTCCTGAGAATCCTGTTCCTAATAAAGTCGTATCCCGGCGCTTTGCGGGGGTTCAGGTGGCGCAGGATATCCTTCACTTCCTCCGGAGTAGCGGGTCTAATGGGTTCTGCATCGGGTCCGCAAAAGCTTCTGCGTTGTGCCGCTTTGTGTAGACGATCCCATTTTCTCCGTGAATCGGAGGTATCGTGGTGCGTCGTTAGTTCGGCTTCCATCGGTATTGCCTTGGGCGAAGCGATATCCAGCACGTCCGGCCTAGTTGCGCCTGTCTGGAAGGTTGGCACGTCGTCGTCGTTCCGCAAGAAATGCAGAAGAACCCTGCCTCGTGTTGAGGTGGGCGTGCTATTTCACTATGGCGATTTTGCGATAAAGTTGCCGATGGCAACCGTATGCGGCCATGCTCCAATGACCGCCTCCAGGTCGTCGTCCAAGAGTTGGCTGGTAACAGGACACCACGGCGATATCTCCATGGCGGGTGCTCACAGAGACTGCCACGGCTTCCATGTTCACCAGCTGTGGAACCTGCAACATCTGATGTTCGATACCTCTTTTGACTAGCAGGGCGACTCCTCCCCCTCTTCTGGCCGGCCGGTCCCTCCGATACATCACGTATCCGAGCATCCTGGCGGAATGTGCGTTCTTTAGCTTGGTCTCTTGGATGGCACATCTACGGCTAGGCGTGGCAAGAGCTCAAGCAAGTCGTTTTTCCTACACTGAAACCCGTCGACGTTCCATGAGGCGACTCTCAGGGACTGCACTTGTCGAGGGACTGCCATTACTCCTGCAAAAGATATGTCATTTTAGTGAAGAAGGCGCGCATGGCGGAGGACATCTTCTCCATTCTCGCCAGCGCGCTGACGAAGTTGGAGGGCGCACTCCACGTCGTCTGGGACTGTTGTTTCTTTGCAACCCCCCTAGGCGCCGCAACGGGAGCCTGCTTTTGCCTCGCGGCGTCGGCGAAGCTTTTCGTCGCTGTGGTCTTGGGCGGCTGCGGGTACTTAGCCTATTCTTTTACGGCCGCAGGTTTCGCTGCTACCTTCTTTGCGGCTGTCTTCTTAGGGGCCTGGGGCAGCCCCTATAGCTCGCCGGCCACCGCAGTTGGCGCACTTCGTCGGAGCCTCCCTAGGCTTTTTACACTCGGCCGAGGGGTGGCCTTCGCCGCACTTCACAAGAGCGGTACAGCGGCTCTGGCCATGGCAGAATTTTTGGCATCTGTGGCATTGAGATGCCACAGCGGCGGCCTTCTGGGGCTCGACGCGCACCATTAGGGAGCAGTATCTTGTAACCTGCAGAATGCTTCCCTGGTCCTGGGGCACCTGCACGAGGAGAAGAGGCATCTGCCGCCTGGTCCTCTTGTCGGACATTCAGGCCACATTCGCGGGGGCAAAGCCCTGGCCGCGGAGGTCCTCCGTCACCTCCTCCAGCGGGGTACCGCAGGGGATGCCCCTGATGGCTACTCGGAGTAGGCTATCCTCCTGGAGAGAGTACGTGTGGTACTCCTCTCCTTTGGCTGCCATAAACTTGGTTAGCTTCCGGTGGTCACTCGCGGAGGCCGGGGAGAGATGGCTTTGCCTTCCCTCACCATCTTAGCCTTGGTGAAATTCACCTCTCTCAGCAGTTGTGACACTGCCGTCCACCCTTTCCCCTTTTCTGAGGATAACGGGAGGGATCTTTGGTGCTTTTTCTGCCTCTCCGTCGGCAGGGAGGGCGACCGCTTCCCCTGAAACAAAAGAAGGAGTGGATTTCTTTCTCTTTCCTCCGCCCTTGCCTTTGCCATTGCTGCCAGCGGCGGCGGTGGGTCCGGCTGGGGCTGGCGATTCCATGTCCATCACCACAGGTGGATTCGCCTGGCTGGAGCCGGCCGACAGGCTCCTGATGAGCTCCTCCAAAGCTCGATGGCGGGCCTCAGCCGCCACCTCGCGGGCTCTCGTCGCCTACTTACGGATACTTTGCCTGAGCCTCCCGTTCTCCGCTTTGAGCCTGACGAGCTCCTCGTCATGACGCCGTTGAACTCGCCCAGCGTCTAATAGCGGGCTTCTGGACGACAGGCTGTTGTCGGAGCTATCGCCGCTCGTCTCACTCGGGGTCGGGGTTTGCGACCGAGAACGCATTACGTCGTCCTCCTCGAAGGCATAATCTGAAAAATAAATGTTTAGGTCCTCTCTGCCTAAACTCGGAGAATCTAAACGGTTAGGATGAATTCTTTTATTTTTCGTCTTAATAAATACCACTTTGTCGACGTGTGGCTTCCAGGTCAGCTTTCTATCTAGGGTCACCCCTAGATATCTGGCTTCCTCGGTCCACTGGATGTCCTCGTCGTTGAACGTCACGCGGCCGCTCGGCTGCGCTCTGTACCTACGAGAAAACATCATACCTTGACTTTTCTCTGCGTTGATCGCCACCTTCCAGCGGTTACACCAGTCTAGCGCTCTCTGGAGTCGCTTCGTCGCCATTTCCGGGTTTAAGGATCGGGCTAAGATTACGGTGTCATCGGCGTAGAGACACACGGAAGTGTCCTCTGTCCTGAGTAGATTCGCTGTAAAGATATTGAACAGGTGCGGAGACAGCATGGCGCCTTGGGGAGGCCGGGGAGATGGCCACACCCTCTCTGACCATCTTAGCCTTGGAGAAGTTGATTCTCTCCTCTTTTAGAAGAAGAGACACGGCGGTCCACCGTTCGCCCTTCCTCAAGATGACCGGCGGTATCTTAGGAAGCTTTTCTGCTTTTCCAGTGGCGGGGGTGGTAACTGTGGCGGCGGGGGCGGCACTAGTCGAGGGTGCAGGGGAGGGGCGCTCTTCTTCAGAACCTTAGTTTCCTCATCCGAGGATGCCGCCTCACCTGAAATGGAAAGATAATTTTTCTTTTTCCTTTTACCGGACTTACCTTTGCCGCTGGCGGCGGTGGTAGGTGCGGTCGAGGCTGGCACAGGCGATTCCTCCATCGCCGGGGACTGGCTTGGCTGGGGGGAGCACTGGAGCCGGCCTGATGAGCTCCTCAAGGGCTCGATGGCGGGCTTCAGCCGCCGCCTCGTGGGTTCTTGCCGCCTCCTCCTGGTCGCGGAGTTGCCTAGTTAGCTCGGCGATGTTTTGCCTCAACTGGCGATTCTCCTCCTGGAGCCATTTCAATTTATCCTCTTGGAGATGGATGATTTGCCCAGCGTCTGATAGCGGGCTATCACTCTGGCTGTCGCCGGAGCTGGCCTCGCTGGGGGCCGGTGTTGGCGATCGAGATCGCATCTCGTCGTCCTCCTCGACGAAATAACCTATAAAAGAAATATGTAGATCATCTCTGCCTAAGCTGGGAGAATTTAGACGATTAGGACGAATTTCTTTTCCTTTAGTCTTAACAAGGACTAGAAATTTACGCTTGTTGACAGTTGCTTTGTGGGACCTCCACTTCACTGTGCACAACACACACCTGTTTGCACTACTTGCCACAAACTCGTACACTAGCTATCCATGATTTGGACGATTTGGGCGCTCGTTTTAACTCCTCAGGGGTGCTAGTTGAGTATATCCAGCGCGCCTGGCCAATGGGGTTGAGGGTAACTAATGGTGCGCTGGGATTGACCCGTTGGCTGGATATAACCCTGGGGGAGAGCAAAACTCGAGCGCGCCGTTCTTCCGCGCTCATTTTCGTCCGTGACGCTGCCGGGGCATCATACTATAATACAGCGTTCAGAGCGCGTTGCTCATTTGAACGCTAACTACCGTAGGTATCGGCAAAAATCACGAAGTGGCTGATATCTGTTGGTAGATTTCGGAACTGCTGTAGGTATGAACAACAAATTACTTGCATAATAGAAATGTGAAGGTTTGTGTGGTTTTTTATATTTTCCTATATTTGTTTCTGCATAAATAGTACCAGAACAGTTTGAAAATAGTATAATTTTATCTTCAATGAAGAACATAAATGCAGAATCTGCATAAGACAACAAAAGTATGTAGGAAACATATTTTCTTATAGAGGATTTTATGCCAGGTAATTATAACAAGGTTATATTGTGAATTAATGAAGGATGTTTTTAAATCTGTATTACATATTACACTGCCAATTTTCTCCATTTATTAAAATAGATATTTATGGGGTGGCTGAACTAAAGCAGACGTCTGTAAACACATGTCTTTGTCAACTTGGGCTTCACACGTTCTACCCCAGACAAAACTTGTGTGGCCTCACCTAACCTTCTTTAAGAGGTCACACACGATCCCCCAAGTAGTCCAAGATATCTGTTATAGATATCTCCAACTGAGCCATTATATCTGAATCTGAAAGGTCGAAGTAAGAAATTCATTATAGGAATTTGTCTCATGTTAAAGTTTGATAACTCCTAGAATACACTTTCACCTTAAATATACAAAGAATTACACCATAAAACGCAACCCCCTAGTAATTAAGATCTTTATAATCTTTAGTGGTAATTGTAAACAAATTGTTGTTCATCCTTACATCCGACATCTTGAATTTTACAACGCCTTCTAGTGGCTCATGAATTTCGCGAATGTTGGCAAGTACGATACGCCGCAACTCATTCGACTATGTCGTTAGCTGCTATTCTGATATTCCTCTATTTTGACCACGCATCTTAAATACAGTCAATATTTTTATTTGTTGCCAGATTGCCACATATGATTTGTTTGCATGCAAATGTTTGGTCGCTGCTCTTTGCTTTTTATAAAGGTAAATGGCAACAATAATTGTTTTTTAGTTTGTAGGTGTTATCGTTACTATTTTTGTGTTTTGTTGTGTGTAGTATTATTTTGTGTTAAACGTAATTTGCTGAGTGATATAACAATGGCCCATGTGTATGGATAATAATGAAGTTGTGTATGTTATTATAGTGTACGGAGAGTTTAATAAAAATTTGATGAAATGTACAGAAAGTTCATGTAGATTTGTTCTCTCTGCACGACGATTTGTTTTAACAAGCCCGGTATATAGTCAAACGAAAGGCTGATATAATTTTGAACATTTACTGAGTGTACAATACCGGCTTACATAATTTAAAAATGTGAAAATAGGTGAGTAATTTATGATTTTTTATATCATTTTATTGGGCTATTTTTTATATGACTTGCTCCTTGAATAAGTAGACGTATACTAAACTTGTGAGATGTAACTGGTTACATCTCACCTGCACTCGATTTATATGTGAAACTACATATGAAGGAACAGCCAGTTCAATTGTCGGTCATCTCACCTATGGCATACTGATGAGGGCTAACAAGCCCGAAACCGGTCTATGTCTGGTGGAGTGGCCGACAAGGGTTCTTGGCTGTTTCACACAGATACTGCAGGTATAATTCAATGCCGGTCGGGGCATTAGCCCGCGGAGTAGTTGTTTCCTGCAGTATCATTTATAGGTATACTAAACTTACTACCCCACTTTCAAAATCACCTTGTATTTTTATCAATTTTTATCATTTTTATCAATTTGTATCAATGAACTGGATTGGAAAATTCTACATTTTTTTTAATTACATGTGTTGAAAATTACATTTTTAACACTTCTATGTGAATTCAGTTAAAAGTATTTCAAGTTTTCTAAAAGTTTTTTACGGTTTTTAATTGTGTAAAAGAAACGGCATTTATTGGATATCAATCAACTCATAATGTTTAACTGATGTATTATAGTTGTATGTAGAAAATTAGTAAAATAAAATAATTTAGAAAAAATCTCTTTGGTTTCCTTCACTTGCCTATGAGCAACTGTCGTTATTATATAATGAATAAGAAAGAGCTTTTTTCTCTGACTAACCTAATTAGTACTCTTTATTGTCTGTTTGTAGTTTACAGTTCTGGAATTAATTTCTTTTTATTTTTAGAAAGCACTTGTAATGTAACTACGTTTCTCTCCCAACCAAATGTTGAAGCAGGAATGGACAAAGAAGATAGTTCAATTAATTTTACAGGACAATTGTTGAAACAGAATTGTACATATGCTTCGAAAGACACATATTTTAAAGATATTGCTCAATCCAAACTTATGATTGAACCAGACAAAATAAGTAATAATTCTTTAAAATTTAATAATGGAAGTAAAAACAACAGTTGTGATAATTTTCAAAATATGATAGTAACATTTGAAAGTAATGCGTCTATAAATGCATTATCTAGATTTCCGTCACCTCAAAATGGATATTTCCAGCCGCTTAAGTCTTCCTTGCCAAAAGATGGTTGTACTGTAACTTCAGAAGATATAGGACACATTTTAGAAAGAAACGTAAAAACCAATAATTGGGAACATTTAGGTCTAGAACCACTTTCTCACTTGATTTATATGCATTATTTCAATAGCGATTCATTACCGAAAACAGTAACTGAAAACTCGAAATCCAATAAAAATGAAGTGGAAAGTACTAATCATAAAAGCTTACCTTCTGCAAAAGGTAATTAATTAAATACAAGATACATATTGTATAATAGCGCGTAAGTATACATACGAACAAATTAGTATAATGTTGTTGCATCACATTACCAAAATGCCAATGAAGATAACTAACGAATTTGGCGAATTTTGTGATTTAAAGTAAAAATTCCTTTACCATTTATATTTAAACGAATTAGCCTAATGTAGCTATTCACTAAAGGGGTTTTCTGAGCTGCGATCCTTATTAATCGGTTGTACAGATTATCACGCATATCGTTTATAAACTGATCTGGTTGGACATTAAATCTATAATCGGTTCTTCTTCGAAAACCCATATAAAATCTTTCAACTTCGAATATGATCTAGAGCTTTCAACATTCAAAACAAATGCCGTAGTCCACAATCCCGAAATATTTTTAATAAATTTCTTATCAACTTATCACTCAGAAACCCGAGGGCAAACATATTGTTTGTTACCGGTGTGAAATTGGCAGCAAAAAGTTAGCAGCTAAATCGGCGGAAATGCCCAAATGAACATAGGTGTTCGTCAATTCCGCACATTATAAAAATCATATATATTACTATTATAGTCTGCCATTGCATGACAGAAATACACCTGAAATGTACTGAGACATTTTCGAAGGGTTGTTTTCCCCTAATTCAAGTATTACATTATTACTCATGCCATCCATGCCAAATTGACTGTCGCTACAAACGTTTTGGGGTGAGACGGCTTCCATCCTTAACAACGTAGACATTATTTTTGTCTAAACGACACACCCTGTCAAGCCCAATCCTCTAGATCCGCCCTACAGCTCAACCAGTAGAAACGTTCCCTAATCTTCTGTAGAGTCCTATTGATACCGAAATGTCCACCACCAGTACCCCCATATACTTCCTGCAACACTTCCTTGACCCGGGACGTCGGGAGTAGTACTTGTTTCTTGATCTCCGTTCCGTCATTGTTCTCTCATGCTATTTTTAGAACACTGTCTTCCAACACCAGAGAATTCCATTGAGCCCAATAGCTCTTTAATGCTGGGCTTTTACTACTGACTTCAGTCCAAGAGGGTCGGTTGTTGACTTCTTTCCAGTCTAGTAAGGACTTGATGTCGCAATCAGCTTGCTGGTCTTCCCGAATCGCCGCTGAACTCCATCTGTCTTCAGGTTGGGCTGCCACCATCTTGCAGGAACAAATGATATGTCCTCTTTTCTGTCAAGACTACTACAGTGTTTGCAGTTGGTCGGAAAAAGTTTAGAAAGGGCATCTGCGTTTCCATGTTTTCTGCCTGCCTGGGAGTCGCGCCTTTGCTGATCTGTGACTGGGGCTTTACACTGTCTCTTTAGATGACCCGTCCGTCCACAGTTCCAACATTGACGAGAGCAATCTCTTCGGCTATCAGGTTGTTCTCTCTTTGGCCCGGTATTTGGGCTGAGTCTATCAATGGTCTCCTTCAGTGTCTTTATTATATCGCCATTTGCCATACTATCGCTGTTATTACTGATGGTCCGCACTTTAACATATTTCCTGGATGTTGTCGCTTGGGAGTCACGCATTTGCTGATCTGTGATTGGGGCCTTACACTGTCTCTTCAGATGTCCTGTCTGTCCACAGTTCCAGCATTGAAGAAGGCGATCCCTTCGACTATCAGATTGTTCTTTCTTTGGTCTATTAGTTGGACTGAGTTTATCAATAATATACTTCAGCGTCTTTATTATGTCTCCATCTGCCATACTATCGATGTTATTACTGATGGCACTTTAACATGTCTACGAGCTGCTATTTTTGCTGCATGTGCAAGAGCTTCGTTCAACGTTTTAGATCTAGCGAGTCGTAGTGCCTGCTGGGTTTCGCATTCTCTTAGGCCGTCGGTAAAAACTTGGATGGAGAGCTGATCTACAAATTCGGACGGAGCTGTTGGATAAGCCAATCGAACCAGTCGGGCAACATCGGTCTCAAAATATTGTAAATTCTTTCCACTCTGTTGGTGACGATTCTTTAATTGTGCCTGATACACTTGCTGCAGGTGCTTGTCACCATATCTCATTTCCATATGCTCTTTTAGAATGGCGTAGTCATTCTCCTGCTTAGTAGGAACTCCCTGCAGGACGTCAAGAGCTTCTACTCGTAGAGCAACTATCAAAGCAGTAGTTTTCTCACTATTAGGCCATTCATTTGCTATAGCTGCTGCTTCAAACTGACGCAGATAGACATTCCAGGAGACCTTGCCGTCGAATTCAGGTGATTTCGTTTTCTGAGTTCGGATAACAGATCCTTCTGATTTGATTACGCCCTTCTTTGTTATCTTGTCTAATTTAAGTTGTAGCTATTCTATAACCTGGTTTATTTCTTCGTCTATTTCCTTTTTTGTGCTAACAGTTTCTCTTCTACTTGTATTTCCACTTTATGTGACTACTCCTCTAGTGTATTCTCCAATTTTTCTAACTTTACATTTCTTTCGTCTGATCTCTCATTTCCTGTTGTATTGTCTGTATCCGATCTTTCATTTTATACCCTTGTTCTTCTGATTTCTTTTGCATCGTCTGTCCCTGTTCTTGTAATTTCTTCTTGTAATTGGGACTGATCTTTCATTTTATGTCCTTGTTCTTCAAATTTTTCTTGCATCATTCATCCCTGTTCTTGCATCGGTTATCCCTGTTTTTCTAATTTATTTTGCATCGTCTCCGCTTTGTCTTCCATTTTATGTTCCTGTTTCTCTAATTTCTCTTGCATCATCCGTCCCTGTTATTGCATCGTTTGCATCATTTCTACTAGTTTCGCCAGTTGTGCATCCATGTTGGCTTAACTTCTAATTACAGGCATAGACTTTATTTGTTTTGGAAAGTTCTAGAATGTCCACGAATGTATTTGTAACTATCACCGTCGACTTCCTCACAATGAAACGAGGGCAGTGATATGTCACACTTGGGTCTTTGTCTCACTCCCGTATAAAGTTCTAGAATGTTTGAGATTGTCCTTTGCAAATACCACCGTACATTTCCGTAAGTCACGACGAGTGCGGTGATATGTCACACTGGGTCTTTGTCTCACTCCCGTATAAAGTTCTAGAATGTTCGTGAATGTCCTTCGCAAATACCACCGTTCACTTCCTTAAGTCACGACGAGTGCGGTGATATGTCACACTGGGGTCATTGTCTCACTCCCGTATAAAGTTCTAGAATGTTTGAGATTGTCCTTTGCAAATACCACCGCTCATTTCCGTAAGTCACGACGAGTGCGGTGATATGTCACACTTGGGTCTTTATTCCACCCACACACAGAGTTCCAGAAAGTTCTTCAAACTTCCACTTAAATCCACTTCCGACACCAAATTGTCACGGGTTTCCCAACCCGACTTTTTCTTTTACCAGAAAAAAAATCCGTTAATTAATCACATCTTTATTAACTACTCTGTACACTACTGAATACTAATTACGAGACTAATTACAACTGAACTGAACACTATTTAATCAATCACTATGTAAATTGCTCTGAATTCTAATTGATCTCTCCAAAATATCCAAATAACAACTCTCTAATTCAAGACTGACTGACTCGGCCGTTTATTCTTCTTTTATAGACCTAACGAATATTCCAGGTATTTTCTAGCAGCTCTAGATCCATTTCTCGAACGATTCTCATCAATTCTCAATTTTCCAGTCACGCCTCGATACACGGCATTATTTTGTTTGTTTACCATAATCGCGTAGGGGCGATCGGGCAATCTAGCGTTTTGCAATACCACAGTCGTCGAATTGGGTGCGAGCGGGGCAAATTCTGTGACAATACTTTATATTTCTTTATAGCAATATGTGTGGAATTTTTCCTTTTTTATGAACTTTCTGTTACGATAAAAAATGTAATTAAAATCATTGTTAAGTAACCTTAGTAATGAACTCGTGTCATTGTCCGTTTAGTTTAATGATATACTAAAGAATAAGCTATTATTAATATTTTATTTTTGTTAAGTATGTATTGGTACAAAATTTGAATCCAGCATCTAACAGCCGTAAAAAAATAAAAAAAAATTGTGTGTATACGAATTTAATTGTTTTTCAAAGTTAACTAGAAAATTCATCGTAAATAATCGTATTAGGGTAGGTATTGACTACACTTATCAGATTTACGCAGTAATTTTTGTTGCAGATGGAAAATGCAACTAGACACATTTATTTAGATACATAGTACTTATTTAATTAATACTTACAAGATGTCTTATATTTTTGTAAAGTCGATGATTTTTGAGATATGCAAATCTTTTACCAATACATGCTTAACAAAAATAAAATAATAGTAACAGCTTATTTTTTAATATATCACTAAGCTAAACGGGTAATGATATAAGTACATTACTAAGATTACTCAACCATGGTTTAAATTACATTTTTTACGGAAATATGGTTTAGTTTACCATAAAATTGGGAAAACTGATTTTACACAGATTTCTAAAAAGCAAGAAGATATAAGTATTGGGGACGCCAGTGAAATCTACGAAAAAACTGAATAAATAATGTTTTTACAAAAATCTAAAATAGTAGAAAATAAGGAAATTATAAAACATCATAGAAGAAGCGAAACAAATAAGAAACGCCCTGTATCGTTTAAACGAATGGAGATATCGAACTGCGGTTCTAGCCATTAAATTTTTCTTAAAAATCGAGCTCGTGCGACCTTACATACTTTTATTCTATCTCCTTGAGAAATAGGAGAAACCCTCTAAAATTGTCGAAATTGGCCCACTCTATACAAAATATTTTCTTTTTCATATTTTATAAAGAAAATACCATTAATTGGCCGTCGATTCTCATAAAATCTCATCATCTGATGAAGACGACGATTCGATATAGATATTGCTACGATTTTAAGTTTAAAACTGTGGCCAAACCGTTAGAACATTGAAATTTATAAACTAGAAGAGTCCCTTGCGCTTTGCTCCAACATACACACTGTCGCACTCCTCCTAGCTCTAGTTTTGGAACTTGGCATACAGCCCGGCTTGTGACTTTTGTCATAAACTGGCGTGCCGCCGCTCCAACATAAACGTGCACTTAGAAACATGCGTATTCTTCCTGTAATCTGTGAACATGCGGGAGTCCGCCTCGGTATGAATGTTCTCAAATCTCGCTATCGTAGCCGTCACCGTCGCCGTGGGTATATAATACTAGTTCGCTCCCGCGGTCGGGTAGACCACCCGCTGTGCCAGAGGGGTGCAGGTAAGTTCGCTCCGGATAACCCTACCCTAGATTTATGAACCTACCCTCATTAAGATTTTCCTGGAAAATCATAAAACCGTAAAACCATAAAATCATAAATTTTTCGAACCAACAGGAAATAGGTAAATGTACAGAAGATATAAATTGAAATGGGGAAGTTTTGGATTGTTCAGTTCTTTTTCTAAGTGTTGAAGTGCAATACTTAGTTGCAAATTATGGAGATCGAAATTATTGAAATGTTGAGTGAATAAGGCAAACCTATGTTGGTGATTAATAACAATAAGTATAATTTTCATAAATGCTAGCTGGTGACATAAAACGTTGGCAATGCATTATACGCGGCTGCAAGAGTTATGTTAAAACGCTTGAATCCAATATAAATATAGTGCAAAGTAGCTACAACCATAACCACGATAGTTGTGCTGAGGCGATCATAAAGAGGCAACGATTAAGCAACAGTGTAAAACGTCGCGCCATTGAGGATAACTGTGAAAAACCATTGAAGCTTGTTCACAAAGAAATTAAGAAGACTGCTATAGACACGATAACAGTAACTGATGTTCACCTGATCAGAAAAAAATATATACAACAGCCGAAAGAATATACTACCAAAAATTCCCTGCTCAATTCAGTTGAGATTTTGACAAATAAAACGAACAATTTTTGATGAAAAATGATGCTATCCAGAACATCGTGGCCTTCTCCTGTGCATCGAACTTGTCATTTTTGTGTAGATTAAAAACTATCTACGTCGATGGAACATTCAAATTCTGCACTAAGTTTTTCACCCAACTATTCACTGTCCACGGTCTTGAAAATGGATACTACATTCCATTTGCATTTTTTCTGTTGCCAAACAAATCAACGAATACTTATTAAACGGCATTTAACTGTTTAAAGATTGAGTGCGAAAAACTAAATTTAAGCTTTGATCCAAAAGTGGTGTATGCAGATTTTGAAAAAGCAATCCATGTAGCTGTAGACGAAGTGTTTCCTTCAGCAGAAATAAAAGGGTGTCGTTTCCATCTCGGCCTATCTTGGTAAGTTTATTTTATTATTTTTATATTGGATATTAAGTATGCTAATAATAAGAACACGAACAAGATGAAAACGGAAAACGTTTAGTTTAATTTAATTAAAAAAATACCTAATACGTTTCTTATCCAAAGGCATTTTTGAAAGTGACATTTTTGTCATTTAAATGGCAATATTAGTAGATTAGTAGATTAGTAGTACTTGTTCTACGATTTAGCCCGAGCCCTTTCCTCATAACAATCTACTATTGTCTTACAGGTGGAGACGAATCCAAAAACTGGGACTGACTGCAGAATATTCTACTGACAGTGAAGTAGGGAAATTCCTAAAGTATGTATTTGGTCTGCCATTTTTAAATCCAACGGACGTGGGTGATTGTTTTGCTTTCGAATTTGACGAGATAAAACCGTCTGGACATCCTCAACTTGAAAATTTTGTAGATTATCTAGTAGAAAAGTATATATCAGAAGATTCTGAATTTCCTCCTCATATGTGGGCTGAAAATAGTTCGTCGATGCAGCGTACTACGAACGCTTGTGAAAGTTTTCATTCGGTGTACAATTCTTCTTTTTATTCTGCGCACCCTAATATATTTCAATTTCTAGAAGTATTAAAAGACTTACAAATTAATACGTATATAAAAATTGAGAGCGTTAGTCAACAGAAAAAGGTATATCGAAGAATATTTCATGAGAGACAAAAATTTATCGACAATAAAATTCAAGAATTAAATAGAAAAGAAATTAATAGATTGGAATTTGTAAAATGTATCTCCTATAGGTTTTTACCAAATTCTAAGTGAAGATGTATTAATTTATTCATTATTTTTATATTTTTTGACAAAATTTTTAATAAATTTATTTAATTTCAATTAGTGTTTTATGATACAAATCCTGACCTGAAATAATGACCATGGGAGCGAACTAACATAGGGCATCGGGAGCGAACTAGTACGCTGTTTTGAGAACAAACTAACCGCGGGGGCGAACTAGTGTGCACCGGTCGCCGTAGCTGTCACCCTTGCCGTAGCCGTGTCCGCTTTGCCGCGTTGGTATGAGAAATCCTTTTACTCTAACATTCGTACTTATGAATGATAAAAAAAATTGTGTGCATTAGTTTATTCCATTTAAAATTGTTTCAAATTTAGATCTAACTTTTAGAATGCAAGATATGTGGATGCTCTATTGAAAACTGTTCGCCATCAACTAAGACATGTGGTTGCCCAAAATCACAAATTATTGCAAAAGAAGATACAGTTTTTAAATCTGGGATACGATCAGCCAAGAGACAATCAACACGAGGTTCTCCAAAGCAGTTTATACACAAAAAATCGAAGGATTTAGGTATTTGTCAAGAAATCAAAAAAAGTATAGGATTGTGTTGTTTTCCAGAAAAAGTTGATATTAGTATTTCTGCAGAATTAGGAAATAAGAAAAAACAAAACTTTTCAAGAAAATGTCAATGTATTAAATGTGAAAAATATTCTGTTGATGGATCATGTTATTGTTCACACTGTTTGGGAATATTTGATAAAAGCGTTGGAATAAAACCTTTTAATAAAGAAATTGCAACTCAGTGCCTATGTCAACCTTTTAATGAAGAAATTGCAACTCAGTGCCCATCCCATAACGCAAATAATATGGATACTACGAAAGATATGTCAAATAAAACTAATTCTAGCGAAAATGACAAATTACTTATAATAGATAATGCAAATGATGAAAATAACTTCACTAATACGAGTATTTCTAATACAGAACAGAATTCCATTACCAAACCTCAAACCAGCCAGGTTTGATATACAGAAGTGAAATACGAACATAATTTTCAAATTCAAAATTATCAGTGACTCAACAATTTCCTCTTCAAAGAATATGAAAAGCCAATAATAATACATATTTATCAAAAAAATACCAAAATTCAACGAACGGAACAAAAGTATATATATATAATTAAATTTGGGTCTACTTATTTTATATGATCTGTTTTTTTTTCTTGAAAAATGTAACTGAAATAAAATTGTTAAATGTATATTTTTCAGTAATTAGATTTTTAATTTTTGAGAAAATAAATTACCAATAAAAATATTAAAGTTTCTACTTTCAATTGAAATTTACTTTTTCCGCTGTTTTTAGGTACACAGAGTGAATTCCAGTTATTTTAGAGAATAGCAGCGGAAGTAGAATATAATCCTATTTTTTTTTTGTTACGGGATTGTTACGGTTACAATGTTTGATATCAAAGAACAAACAACCATGAACTAGTTTATATATTTTTTAGTTTCACACAATAGTGTTAATACCTAAAAATATATAAAAAAAAACATGAAAGCCATCAAACACAAAATGATGGAAACTTATTAGATATCGATGTGTCAGTCAGATATTGGAAAGAAAACCATGTGCGTGAACTTTTAGTCAAAACCTGTAATATTTCGAAATATTGCTAAAACATTCTAAATTCAGCAGCCTTTTTAAAAAAATTGTTTTCAATCGAAAAAGTTAATCCCAAAAAAATCTAATGAAAAATATACAGGGAGTATTGTATTTCAACACCTTAAGAGCTTTGTCTGTGGAATTATTGTTCATTAGCATACCTAGATGTTTGGTATCAGAGAGCATACACATGACTTCATTGATAGGAATTGTAGGAGATTTGATATATATTAGCTTAAAATACCTTTCTAATACAGTAAAAATGTTACAAAAGCTAATAATAAATAATATATGGGTAGATATTGTGGGTGTAATTCAACGCTGGTCGGGGCTTTAGTCCGCAGAGTAGTTAGTTTCACACAATATTGTTAATACCTAAAAGAGGTTTTATCGCGTAAATACCTTGTCAAATTTCACTTCTTACTTTCAAAGTGTTTAAGAGAAAACTCTAAATTTATCACCCCCCTGTTAAGGGGTCGTAACGACTTTAAGAGGGCTTAGATACAATTTTTTTGAAAGGCTCCTATTAAAATCGGTCGTACAATCTACCCACAATTTATTTGCACATTATTCGGAATCACCCTGTGTAATAAAATCGTTTCAAGTTTTTTGTCGTCGTTTTGTGTAGTCCAATTTAATTTATTAAGGATACTAAAGTAATTAAAATTCTTAAATTTACTTAGCTTATAGTCTGCACATTTGGCAAAACGAATTTGAATATATTTAATTAAGGTTATGTCACAATCATAAAGTGGTGACTAAGCAACCGAGCATAATCGAAGGATGAATGCAACAGTGCACAATCAAGTACTTCCAAAACATAGATATATTGAAAATAGTTTGATATTTCTCATCACAAAAATCAAGCAATTATTTTGCAGAGACTGATAATGTCTGTAAAAGACTGTAAAAAAGATTTAAAATAAATTTTTGCCAAAAAAAAAACACACCTTAATCCCTCACTTCTTCAAATTTATTTAATATGGTACCATTAATACTGTACTGATACTGCTTAAGTATGTTAGTAGGGGTAAATAAAATTACACAATATTTAAAAGAAAATTATTGTGCACAAACCATTTATAAGTATTGTCCAGATCATGTCGTAAATTGACTACAAACGATAAAATGAACCTTGACCTGCTCGATGTTCTAACTTAAATCTGCTTGATTGGCAGGAAGTACTGACAAATACCAGGAATTTTTGAAAATGTACAACAGTCGTTGAGACAAAAGGCGAAGGCTTGTCGCATGTGTTATTACCAATAGTGAAACATTTTCAGCACCTTCCATAAACATATTTTTCTTTGTTCTTTCTTATAATTAAGATATACAGAATCGGAAATTGTGGATCTTTACAGAGAAAGTAGAAATTGCCGCTTCATCCCAGGGAAGGTACGAAGTATAAGCGGCACGGCACCGTAATAAAATGGCGTTTTGCTGGAAATTCTCTTTAAGACACCATTAATTTATTCATTGTGGCATATGAGGATCGACCAATCCCTTCCACTCAAACAATAAATAATATTATTCGGCAATTTAAATGCCGATAGATATTTGTATTTATTACGACATCAAGTAATTCCTGCCGTTCGCGAAATTGATGTTAATTTCGAGGAAATTTGGTTCCAACAGGATGGTTGTCCTGCACATAATGCAGTTAGGGTAATGGAGTATCTTCAGACTACATTCCCTAATCGTATTATTGGCAGGAGGGGTTCACTATTGTGGCCACCAAGATCGCCTGACTTAGCACCTTGCGACTTTTTTCTTTGGGGTTTCCTTAAGGAAACCATTTACAAACATAGCCATAAAAGGGCTACTACGTTAGAGGAACTCCAAGAGAAAGTCGTTGAGGCCACCACGCAGATAACTGCAGATACTCTGCAAGAAGTTCGGCGGAACTTCTTTGATAGATTAGGTTATTGTTTGGCTCACGAAGGTGGAATATTTGAACCCCTAATAAATTAACATCTACCTATTAATTATTAGTTACATAAAATGTAAATTTTTAATTTTCAGAATTTTTTAATTTATTTATTTTTTTCTTTTTGGCAGAAATCGCTTTTTTATTTGAAGAGAATACGTTTTATTTTTTTTATTTAAAAGTAATCACTTGTTTTCTTTAACCCCAGTTAGTGATAAATGATAAACATTTATAGGAATATTACAATTTGACATAATTTAAATTGTCCTTAATTTCTGATTACGTCGACAAATTCATAGCGATGGATAAGTGCACTATCCCAACCTACCGTCCGCCGCCGAAGCCGGGCGCAGACTGCAGACTGCAAGCCATGGGCAGTGCTGCCAATGACATATTGTAAAAATATCCACTGAACACATGCAAATTACACGACATTACACGCACTTGAAGAATTTTACACGATTAGGTACACCTGCTTTCAAAGGATTGTTTTAATTAATTTAAAAAATGAGAGAAAATAATTTTACATTATAACTTAAGGCTAATTTATTGACGATTGTCAATATTTATTCAAATCGCAGTGGCCGTGCTTTTCAAGGCGACGCGATGTAGCCAGAGAAATGGAGTAGGCGACGATGGTGTAGACATAGACCAAGAATTTTATAATAAATATGGGCATAGGCAACCAAATAATTTTAGTATCCCCTAAGAAATTAGAACCCTTTAAAAGCAAGTTCTGAAATCAAGTTCCATGTTTTTTTGAAGTGTCGAAACAGCAGCTAAACTTATCATAAGCATGATAAAAAGCAGTTAAATAAACTGGTAATAACAGTTGACAACTATAATGATAGGAATCTACTACAGAAAGTACCGTTCGGATACCTGTTAAAAACGTATGATCAAACCACAGTATAAAAATGACAGAAAAAAGTATGCATACAATCACAATCATAACACAATTCTAAAATCAGTAAAATCCATAGAACCATAGATTAAAGATAAACCAAGTCGCGTTAACTACACATGGTGATTACAGTTACAATAGAGCATCTGCGGCACGTGATCAAAATAGGCGTGGCTACTGGCTTGGAGGATAAACAAACAGCGATCTCAAACGTATTTATTACTATTTATTTATTATATGTTTTCAAGTTACCTTAAGTGGTTGTGTTCTGGTTATAGTTTATTGTTGTTATTATTTTTCGTTTTTGTGGCTACAATATTCCTTCATTTATATAATCATGTATAGTGAATATTATTATACACTGAGTCATAGATGCTGAAAGTGCTGATGGAGATAGACATAAAATAAGTGAAATTGGAATAGATCCATACACATTCAATCTGATAATGAAGCAGATTTTCCTAAAACTTTATATCCAAATACTGTAAATTATTTGTTATATAATAAAAGTGCTTATACACATACATCAAATTTGTGGTTTTTTAGGTACTGAAATCTCGAAAAATAAAACAAGTAGAGCAAAAGTAATATCAAAAATAAAATTACTGATGTTTTGTTTATCCACATTTACTGTTTAAACTCTCCTCAAATAATATAATAACTTTTAAAAAGCATTTGTATGATACACATTATTTCGCTATTCTAACCCCACATTTTAACAATTATTTTCAGATACTTATCAACAAACGTGAACAATCTTATATGCAGAACTATGTAAGTTTATGTTACTTACATTTATTTAAAAAAATATGTTTTGAAAGATTTCAGTAGGTACCTAAAAATTTGCTGGATAGATCGTTTTCTGACGTTATGTATTGATTTTACTTCGGTACATTTAAATATTCGCAGGTGGCATGAGATAACATTCTTGTTATTTGCTAAATTCTATATTATTCAGTTCTTAAATAAATTACTTGTATTTGTAAACACTATTTCAAGAATACGGCGCCCTTAAAGCATATTAAAGGCTTAGAAAATAAGTAATTTTATCACCGAAAATGTACGCATATTATGTATATAGGTATTCATATACAACATGCTAAAACAGTTTCATTTCAAATAATCTAAATTACCTACAAAAGAAATATTTATTTATAACTAAAAAATGGTACTCCAATATGGTATTCATTCTACAAGATTTTATATAAAATATTAACTTTTCACAAAAAAAATATTACTGAAAACATTTGAATTCGTAAATAGCAGAAATATGTGTCAGTTTTAAACAAAGTTTTCCAAAAGTAGGTATCCACAGAATAAGAATAAATAAAAATTTAGTCCTGAAATAGGTTGCCACTAAATACAATCAATACATATGCTGCTGTGGCGTTTGCACAGCCACGAAAAATTGATATGATTTATTTGTTCAAACCTCTTTTTCTTCATTTAATATTTTTCGCCTCATATCTATCTCTTCTTGATTCTTTTGATGAAGTACCAGATGTATAACT
The DNA here is from genome assembly GCA_025584915.1 of Monochamus saltuarius. Lineage (NCBI taxonomy): Eukaryota > Metazoa > Arthropoda > Insecta > Coleoptera > Cerambycidae > Monochamus > Monochamus saltuarius. The sequence goes on from CM046726.1 coordinate 34,264,168, forward strand.
CATATTCACAGTGGGGATCCAATCCGGATTCTTTTGCTCGTGCAAATTTGCAAGTTTCCCTATAGTATAATAAATGTATACCTAATTTTTGCTCTTTTATGTTTTGAATATTTTCTTCTTTCCAAATTTAATTTTGGACTCTGTAAGGTCAGCTCTTTTTAAACTATTCATTCAAGCCTTTCGCCTCTCAGATGCTAAACTGGTTAAATTGTTTATGTCTGTCGAATTCAGAATGAATTCTGAAGAAACTAACATTGTCCCTTGCAGAATTACTGCCACAGTTTAGTACCATACAATAATTAGGCATTTTATAATACAAATAATACTCAAATATTTAATAATAAATTGGAATAAATATAAGGTTATACTTTTGTTTATCCTCCAAACAACGACCTTGAAAATTGTGACGTCACGTGCAGATGCCCTATCACCGAATACTCTCACTAGCACAGATTTACCATCTAAAATGGAATTGTGTTAAAATACTTAAAATATCCGTAATTACACACTTTTTGAGTGTGTTAGAATTTTACACACCTACTCTTGAAATTACACATATTTCATGTAATTACACACTGATTGGCAGCACTGGCCATGGGCCACAGATTACAAACCTGAATCCGGTCACCTGATGCCAATGTTGCCAGGTCTCATGCTTTTCCGTGAGATCTCATGCATTCCGAGTAAATCTCATGCTTTCATATTTTGATTACAAAATCTCATGCTTTTTAATAGACACAAAAAGAAATAATAAAATTATTAAAATTACTCTTTGAAATCTACCAAAACAAAGACCTAACGCGAAATAAAGGCAAAATCGAGGGCAAAATTGAATAGATAGAGGTAGGTATCTACAATATTTGGGTACTTGAAATGTCCTTTATTGTAGACTGCTCTCTTAATAATTAGCAATTAATACATAAACGGGTATGACAGTCGACGGATATGCGGTGTGTGTGCTGTATTCACGCTGTATTGCAGTGATTCTTAACTGTATTCCGTAAGGGTACCTACATTTTCTGGAAACAACAGATTTAACGACCCGTGAGTCACCCTCCGTCACGTCAACTGCGCCTCAACGTTCGCCCGGCCTAACAATAAAATAAATTAGAAAGGTTACGTGGTTAATAACTTTTAAGTAAGTACCTGTAAGTACCTACTTACAATGTAATATTATGATAAAATAGCATAACATAATGCTTTTTAATGAAATAAAAATGGCATTACAAAAGTAATTAAAAATTAAGCTGTGTCAAGAGGTGCTTTTTGATAAATTAAGCCATCTCATGCTTTTTTCTCCAAACCTCATGTTTTTTTTAAATTATTCGCATGCACTGAATTTTTCCCACCTGGCAATACTGCCTGATGCCAACAGTGGAAGTATGCGTGTAGCATGACACAAATACACGCAAGCGGCAAAACACAATTCACAGAGTGATAAGCTACTTACGTCAATCTCTCAGCAAACAGGAGATCAATTTTTCAACAACAGAAAGAGAGTGTCTTGCAGTTCTTTGGACCGTGGAAAAATTGAGACCGTATCTCGAAGGAGTTCCTTTTCAAGTGGTCACCGATCACCATTCTCTGGTTTGGCTTCAGAACTTGAAGGATCCTACTGGCAGATTAGCGCGTTGGAGTTTAAAGCTTAGTAACTTGACTGCAAAATAATTCATCGTAAAGATAGAGACTTAGTAGTTCCCGATATGCTGAGTAGAAGTGTTCCAGTCATCGATGAGATCAAGTCCAGATGAAACCAGCTAAATTTTCTAACTGGAGGCTGCAAGACGGACACCTCTTTAAATATGTAAAGTCGCCTTATGTCTACATGGCCCTAGGGATCTGTGGAAAGAGGCTGTTCCTAAGGAATCTAGGAAGAACGTAATTGCCAAGTTCCATAAACCTCCAACATCGGGTCATATGGGAGTAACTAAGACCTACACTCGCATTGCTGAACGTTTCTTTCGGCCTAAGATGAAGTATGACGTGGCGCACTTTATAAGAAACTGCACGGTTTGCGCAACCCACAAACCTGATCAAGAGGTCCCCTTGGGCAGATGGTTCAACAGCCAAGAGTATTTATACCATGGGAAATGATATCCACCGACTTGATGGGTCCATTACCTCGATCTATGAAAGGACATTAATATATTTCTGTGATCACAGACTATTTTTCTAAGTACTCACTTTTGTTACCATTGAGAATGTCCAACACTGACACGACCGTCTCTAAAGTATTAGAGGAAGGAGTATTTCTGGTTTACGGAGTTCCCCGTATTATTATATGTGACAATGGACCACAGTATCGCTCCCGTTAATTTCAGTCATTAGCAGAGAGATACGGTAGCAAAATCCGATATAACTAGAATTACCATCCACAAGCAAACCCAACCGAACGAGTCAACCGAACTATTAAAACTATGCTAGCTAGTTATGTCACGGATAAACATAGAATGTGGGATTAACCTTGCTAAAATAGGTTGTGCTCTAAGAACAGCTAAACATGATTCTACGGGAGAAACACCCTATTTTGTTAACTTTGGGAGGAGAATGGTACTCAATGGAGCAGAATTAGATGGTGTACCTGAGAACGTCGTTGAAACAGGAAATACGGAGAGACAGAAAGATCTTGGGAAACTCTTTATAGATGTTAGGAAAAGACTAGATATAGCGGCAAGGAAATCTTAGGAGAAGGCCGTGATGAATTTTTCCCACGTCAAGCGGTATGGACGCAATTTTGTCCTGTCAGATGCATCAAAATATTTCACAAAGAAACTTGCGCCTCGTTACATCGGTCCGTTTTTTGTGAAAAAGAAATTATCACCATAGACTTACGAGCCCGAGGACAAAGACGGGAAACCAGCAGGTGTATGGAATGCTAAAGATCTCAAACTTATCGCTAGCGAGGAAGAAAATTTACCGCGGTAAATTTTCTTCTGGTAGTCGGGACATTGTGATGTAATAATTTGAGCACTACTACCTTTATTAAATAAATAAATTTAGTACAATATAACTGGCTATACTTCAGCAACAACTTCCTCTTCGTAAATCTTCTGCATCTAAAACAAAACAAAAATTAGATTAATAAATTTATTATTTTAGCACATCCGAATTTTATTAATGAAATCTTTAGTATAGTTTAGAAATATGTACCTGTTCAACAATTTATTCTGGATTAGTAATTCGCTTCTTTTCTTTCACATTCGCTTAGAGACCTGGAAAATAAGAAATAAACAATTAATTTGTAAACAAAACACAAACTTGTTAGGATATATTTTCATTAATTCTCAACAATTACCTCATTTCATTGTATGTGTGTGTTTTGAGTGTTCTCCTAGAATTAATTAGTATATACTCACCTTAGATTAGTCGTTAGCTCGCTAATTAATCCATTTTTACGTAAATATTTATTATTATTAATCATTCTGAAGTAATTTTGCATCGCCCTCTTTGTACATCTATTGAATGTGTTTATTTGCTTATCAATTTAAATCCAGTGATCTTGTTATAGTTTTCTGTGAATCTTTTATTAAGTCGGATTCTCGCTAGTAGGTGTAGCTATGTGTCTCGTTTTGAGGATATATTTCTTAGAATAAGTTTACTGCGGAACGATTTTGCTAGAGGCTTCGCGCAGTTTTTGATAAAAATTTCTAGTGGTAACTTCTAGAAGCACGTGGTAATTCCTAAGGCATTTTTTTTTCTAAACTTGTTGCGGTGCATTAAAGTAGTATAGTGGTATACTCATCCTTTTGAATAAGGGGAAATTTGTCCGCTCTCAAGAATTGGTAGTTCCAGTTTCGATTTGGATTTTGGTATATTTTTTTTTGGAGCTGCATTTGCAAGTTCTGGCAGCCTCTTGGCCGCTTCTGCGGGAGAATTAACGCCTTTCCACACCACGAAAATCACCTACTATTTTAACCTGCCACCTTATACATCTACAAATCGGTCTAAAAGCCGTTGGAAGAAAACCCTTTAGACATTGTGAGGTATGAATATTTTTTTCTGCTGCTGATATTACCTCATTTAATTTCTTAATATGTGTAATTTTCACATTAGTATCGATTTTTAATTTAATTTCTAGTATTTAAATTATGGTAGATATATAAACTAGTTGACACAATTTAGGACCTCAATTTTTCTATTTGTATTTTAATTGAATGCAACAATTTTTCAGCTTGATCGTTGCTAAATTATTATTTTTATCGTCGTAATATCAGATTATTTTAGTATTTTTTTGTACTTCTGAAAACAAGTGTTAATCCGACGTATCCTACTTTTAGGGTCTTTTTACACTCTTGGAAACTTCAACGATTTTTGATCTCGTCGGCGAGTAGTCCAGCTGCTGTAGAAGTTTCTACCATAGAACTTACCATAAAATCTTCACGTCCACCGGTCGCAGTTGCTTTCCTGTCCACTGGTAGTTCGACTTACTGCTTGTTTGCTGCCGTCTGAGACCTTCTGCTTGCTATCTTCAGCTAAGTTTGCATGCTTAAGCAATTATTATAGTTTTGCAAATATTTTGCATACTTTAATTTACCGATTACTGCTTCATATTTAGTTCTAATGATTGGTAAATAATTTTTAGAAATTAGATTAGTTATTGCTAGATATATATTTTTTTAATGTAGATTCATATTTAGCCTTTAGCTTATTGATACTTACCTATAATTCATTTCATTAGTCTACATGCCATTTTGATAGTTCGCTTTTATCTTTAAAATCTGATTTGATTGGCCGAATTGTCTAGCGCATATAAATTTTCCATATGATCTATTAGATGTTTGGCATATAAAGTAATATATTTTAGAATATATAAATTAATTTGATTTTTAACTAACCACTTACCTACCTTAAAAAAAAGAGAACTAATAAAGAACATTTATACCTTAGTTTTCTTGGTTTAAACTATAGTGTGTGGTATCAGCGTAAACCAAGTGGCGCTCCAAATTAAATTCTATTTTACCCAGCCCGTCTCCACTGCAGCTGGCAAGCCGCTGGTATTACTTATCCGTTTAAGGTAATCTATTAATATTTTGAGTAGGTAATCATTTGGGAACGTCACAAGTGGTTACTTAATCTTCCGCAAGCAAGGAAAATTTCTGTACATAGATATGAATTCAAGCCAAAATTATTTGGTATCCATTACTGATTTACTAATATTTACTGATTTACATATGTCTCCCTTGACTTCGCCACTAATGAAAAAACCCTCAGCCGTGCGGATAAATCTGGACGCAGTGATCACCATACATTGTCCGTTTCATCTGTACGGGTTAATCCGCACCGATAAATCAGTGTATGGGGGCCCTTTATATTGCGATAATCATTCCTCTCAAAACTTCCGAACAAACATTTTGTTCTTTCATTTTCCTTTTTTTTAATTTCAAGTAAAGGCACAGGTTTCATTGAATTAAAAAAGTATCCTCATTTCATCTAAAAAATGGTATTTCCAACATAACGAATTTAAGTATTTCAAACTAGATTTTTTTAATCAAAAAAAATATTTTTTTGTAGTGGTCACCGACACTGGTTACCGACCTACATCTGTGATGCCTACATTTTACGACATTTGCACTAAGGCACCAAACAAATCAATGCCAACAAAAGCATAAAAGTAACCCTCAGGCTTGGGCCCATTTATGATAAAATAAACAGATGGCCAGACATTAACCAGCCTCCCTAGACTTTCCTCGAGAGGTCCGGTGAAAACCACAGGCTTACTTTTTGCTTGCCTTCTGCTGAACATCCGTCCAGACTTCTTTATTGGTGGGACATTCTTTCTCAGTTGTTATATCTTTATTAATATATTTTAACGTGTTACAAACCGTTGACTTGTTATTTTTACCCTAACAACCCCACAAATTGGTGACCCCGACTTCTGTCTTAATTAATTTCTCTATATATATTTAGTACTGCTAATCCATTTAATCTTTCTTCACCAATTCTATTGCGCAGATAAGACTTAAAGCGTGAGAGTTGAAAAGGACCCCTCATTAGAGGATGTAGTTACAGGTATTGTCACATATATTTATAAGTAAGTAGTGATATTTTATTTGGGAAAATTGTCACATTGGTCTGGCATTTTTAAAGCCAATTTATATTTTTAAAAATTGTATGTTGAATACACTTTATTTGGGACTACGGCGTACGACCTGTGCATATTGGAAACTGGACGCTAAACACTGCGGAAACGACTTGTGGTGTGGTCGTAAACATACACGATTGGTGATTTAATAGAGCCGTCTGATGGCGCGCTTCCTTGGCATAACTTGCCTTAGAGGATCGTGCAGTAGAGGGACTTACGGACAGGGACGTACTTAATAAATTGAAGTTTGCGAAAAAGTACTAATATACTAATTATATCTATTTTTGCTGTAGGAAATCTAGGTCACTGACCGCGTTGCCAAATCTTAGCGAATAGAGTGATTGCAGGTTTTTAGTGGGACAACCTACATGACCCAACCAACCCAACCTATGGGGGGTGGTTCAGACCCCCAAACCTACGCCACTGATAATCGAACACATACACATAAATAACAATACTGACACAAAAGCTTTATTCTAACAGGCGGAACAGCTCTCGACCTTTGGGGCACCCGCGAGTTCCAGTCAGCTCTAAATCGGTAGTCGAGCTCAGTGAAAGCACTGTTTCTGTAAGAAGGCGTTCAGTGTCCTACGTTTTAAAATTATTATTACTGGTTTTGATAAATTTAGCAAAAAAAATCATGTATTTTAATCTAAAGACTCAAATTACAAAATTTATAATAATAATAATAATAATAATAATAATAATAATAATAATATGTCTTTATTTCCAACTAGAAAAAACAAGATACAATACAAATACAGAAAATTAATTTGGAAATCCCAAGGGGAAGTTCACACTAAGTGTGCTCTGCCACTTAACCCTTGTATACATAAATATTTACATAAGTCAAACTGAGAAAATATACAAAGCAAAATAATAATAATACAAAACAAAAAATGAGAAAAGTAAATTTTGAAAAAATGAAAAATAAAAAATGAAAAAGGACACACAAACACTCCTAGATATTGTAAAAAATTATTTGAAATAGGGAAAAACAAAATAAATAAATAAAAAAAAATGGTCAGAGGCATTTATTTCATGCCAAGAAAAGCATTACAAAAATTAAACAGTGAACAGGGGTAGAATAAAGGAATATTTTATATCAAATTCTGCTCCATAAATAACATATCTCTAATAAAACTTTTAAATTTGTTTATGCTAAACGATGTTACTTGAGAAGAAAATCTATTATAAGTTTTATATATGTTATATTTAAAACCTCTTTCAAATAATGCAGTTTTGTGACAGGGTGGAGTAAGTAATCCTTTAGTTCGAATATTAAGAGTATGCACATCATTTCGAAAGTTAATTTTATTATACAAGTACGGAGGAGTTTTTGTCAACACAAGTTTATGATAAAAGCACAACAAATAAAATTGTCTACGATTTGCCATATTTAGACATTGCAAATCTATTAATTTATGAGAAACATGTTCAAACTTTCTTATGCCATACACAAAACGAATACATGAATTTTGAACACGCTGAATACGGCATTTAGAAGTCTGGTCCAAACATGGTCCGTACTTGTTCTCTAAACCTTAACGACCTATCAAGAATTAATCCTAAATTTTTCACACTTTCAGAGATAGTTAATGTTGAACCCATTACCTCAATTTTTAATAAATTTTTCTACTCAGAAACATTATGCTTATTTCCAAATAAAATCGCAGCTGACTTAGCGGGATTCAAAACCAATTGATGATTTTTAGAAATATCATAAATAGTCTGTAGGTCGCTATTAATCTCAACACTGGCCACTTTATAATCTAACGAATTAAATGAATAGTAAAGCTGAATATCATCAGCATACATATGAGTAGAACAATATTTAATAAATTTAACAAACTGGCTGGTATAAATACTAAATAATACAGGGCCTAAAACGGAACCTTGTGGAACTCCAGAAGAAATTGATCTAGGTTTAGATAATTTGTCCCACAACCTTACAACCTGCATACGATCCTGTAAATATGACTGAAGGAGTAAAGTAGCTTCATTTTGGAAACCACATGATTTAAGAATGGATGAAAGTACTTGACTTACTTCTTATATTAGATTAAAAATAATTTTAAGTGGTACGCACAACCGATTGTATAGGCACGTATAGGTGCAAACACAGTGCAACACGGGATGTCTAAATTTTGATTGGTCAGCGCCATGTTGACATGGAGTGTGAAGTTAGACGCATATCCACATCCAGGTTTATAGCTGTCCTGTTAAAAATTAGACAACCAAAAACGGTTTTGTTTTGATTTAAAGGTGGTCGCCACTCAAGGTTTCTAGAGACAGTAGGTTTCACGGTAACTTATCGGGAGGAGAGACGCGCGGTGTGCGGCGGTGTGTGTTACGCGTCATCGAGAATGCCCGCCAACCACCAGCAGCCAACAGATTGCCGATTGCCAGACTTGTTTGTTTATGTTTACGTTTGTTCCCTGTTCCCTTTATTATTATAATATTAATCATCATCGTTACTTGTCCATCGTTTCCGTGTATCAATATTTTGTAAATAGTAGACTAATTAAGCACAACTTTTTATTTTTACCTGGTGACTGAATTCAGTTCAGTATATGAGTACCATCAATGACTACTAACACCATCGGAAAAGATGCAATTCTATTATATAGCATTCATAAGCAAGGCATATCAGGTCAGAATCTGAATCCATTTCAAAGTTGTTATAATGATGTCTTAAGTCCTCACGCACCACTACACTCAATACCAATTTCTAAAAATTATTAGTAAAGGGTAGCTACTATCGATTCAAGTAATTAGAACTAGGTTATGTTTTCTCTTTTCTCATTAATCGAAGCTTAAGTGGTCAAATTTAATTCGAAAACAGTACAAACGACCACAAAAGTTATAATGTTATCTTCAAACGTCTCTATATCTTGAAATAGCTGTGTTTTAAATTTGTTTGATTTGTCTTGATACTTATTATATTCTACCACTAAATGCTCAACGTCTACCACCACAAAAATTCTGTTTTCTCAGAAAACATTTATACTATTATATGAATTATAGTGGTACAGTGTATAGTTTATATAAAGTTTGCGACGTCTACTTAAAATTAGGGAGACTAGGGAACAAAATTTGTGTTCCTTAAATTTGTCACAAGTTAAGTAGAGAATAAATACTGGTGCAAACGAAATGGGACCTAACTTAAAATTTAGGAGTTCCCAGAGTTAAGTGGTACCTAAATATGTTAATGCACCCGAGCCTAAATTCTATTATTATTTTGTTACTTAATAGACGTAAAATAAGTTAAAAAACACATTTAATAAGGAAGCCTTTAATGTTTCAGCTGTGAGAAAATATATTTAATAGTATATATGGTTTAAGAATTTGAAAGGGCATTCTGGGTGACGTAATTCCCGCGCAACCTCTGATTGGTTAAAAGTTACCATGTAACCTACTGTCTTTAGAAACTTGGTCGCCACTGCGTTTATCTCGGCACTGTACGTGAATACAGCAGTGCGTCACTTGCGTCACCTGACGAGCCGCCGCTGAGTTACAATTAGCGAATGAAAACATTTGCATTATTGTGTTATTGTTCTTAACACTGTTCTTGTTCTATTGAAATTGCTTGATTGCGGTCACAAACCTAGAAAAAATATAGACCGTGCTAGTGTCATATTGCCGGCGACCGCTAATTCATCATGGCTGCCCTAAAAGGTCCAGAATCACTAAAACTTGGTTAGTATGCCATTTACGTTGGTTGTATTGTAGCGTGAAGTCATTTGTTTACTGTGATTGGTCACATTTATGTCACATTCTTTAATGACATTTAAAATGACAGCAAGTTAGTTAATTTCATATTGCAATGCAGCCATCATATTTGCACAACCGCCAACATAAAGCAAATAAAATATCAATTTTCTGGACCTTAGGTCCCTAGCAGGGACCCGGACCTAAATGTAATAACGGTACCGGTCCGGTTACGGTTCAGTAAGAAAAGTACTATTTCGGTTTCGGTTCAGTTACGGTCCATTAGTTGAAATTTCGGTCCGTTCTGACCAGCTTTTTCGGTCCAAAGGGTTCACAAACCTAGAAAAAATATAGACTGTGGCAGTGTCATATTGCCGGCGACCGCAAATTCATGGCTGCCCTAAAAGGTCCAAATCGCTAAAACTTGGTTTTTATGCCAATTTACGTTGGTTGTATTGTAGCGTGAAGCTCATTTGTTTACTGTGATTGGTCACATTCATGTCACATTTTTAATGACATTTAAAATTACAGCAAGTTAGTTAATTTCAGATTGCAATGCAGCCATCATATTTGCACAACCGCCAACATAAAGCAAATAAAATATCCATTTTCTGGACCGTAGGTCCCTAGAAAACGCGGCACCTGTCACGTGACCTATATCATGAACCGACGCAGTCTATATTTTTTCTAGGTTTGTGAAAGGGTTCTTATCGGTTTTCCCTTGTGACGTAATATAATTACAATTATAGTGAAATTCCTATGATCGCTTTTGATTTTTTTTTATTTAATTATGCATATGTAAAATTCTACTAGCAAAACTTAAGTACAATAATTTATTAAGTTACTCCACGAGTATGGCATTGACATATTTTATGTCCTATATATATATATACCGGGTGTTCCCTCTAAGACTTTCAATGCGAATATCTCAGAAACCATCATAGCCAGTGCGACGAAATTTGGTATACAGACACTAGATGCGGAGTAGAATCTGATGATAAAATCAATTCTTATACAGGGTGTTCCATTTTCCAAGAAATCGATTTAATTTTGATTTTTTGGTTGTCAGCCATGCTAAAACTTATGGTTAAATTGAAATATACTGAATTATGGACACATTCTGATAAATAAACACTCAAAAATTTCAAAATTTAACATAAAAATGCCTCCAAAAGTACCCAAATTTCATTGTTTTGTCATGTAAAACGTGCATAGCCTTGAGCCAGACTTACACAGAAGAAACTAACATCGCTAAACGTCAAAACTATGAATTGTCATTGAATTGTCAAATATTAATGGCATAAAGTATTTTATTTTACATAAATAACGCTAAATAATGTATTTAATGCAATTTACGTATACACAATGGTGTTATATCACAAAATAATTTACAAAAGTGTGTAAGTACTTAAAGACTCTTTTCCAACTGCTGTAATTATGGATTACTTATTTAGCAACAAATAAATTCGAGCAAAACGATTCCTAAAACTTTATAATTATAATGTGAACATGTTTGTCGTTGAAAGTCAGATCTAATCTGAACTGAACCCCTACTGAACCTAGGTACCCCAGCCCGACTAAATAAATATTACGATTACGAAAGCATAACCTAGAAATGATTGATTCTTGTGCACATATTTCAACACTTTGTGAAGAAGATGTTTAAGAAGAACTCTACATCTGTAAAATAGTAAACAATGAACTACAATTTCTGTATTTCATATGATACAGAACTAGAATAAAGCAACTGGTTTTTGCTAGGAAGAATCACCTGCAAACCTACTATACCCAGTAGGTACCTATCAAATAGTCATTTAAAGCTAGATAATAATTTGTAATTATTGTTTTTATGTTTCAGTTATGTGTGTTTAGTGCCACAAATTAGTACCTACATTAAAACAGACACTAGAACGAATAAGCGAAAAATATTACACAGACATTTTCTTGGAAAGAATTCTAAATATGGAATGATGGATAATATTATAAAGAAGTCTCTAACTCACTTTGAAGAGTATTCTATAAGACATTAAATTCAGTTGTCGTGGGTTTTAAAATTTCTAAACGAATAAATTTAAGAAATTTAACTAATTTCATAATTCTATGTAGAGTATGAAAACATCTCGTTAGAATATCTTAAAAATGTTGAAAGTTAACTGTTGTTACAATATACACAACATAACGTAATAAGGTAGGTATCGAACAATGAAATGGTAAGATTTGTTTCTAATCGTACATGCTTGACCATCCCTTAGATTGAACGGTGCTCTGCAAATTAGAATACAGAACTGTTTAACATAAAATCGATTAAATGTATGTAAGTACTTAGGTACTTTTAATTTATTGTAGTTTTATTTTATTGTAAATAAATTAAATTTTGTATTTGTCTTTTTATTCTACCTGAATTATTAAACACAGATGCTTAAGAAATAATGAATACTTGAAGATGAAGGGTCAAGTTAATCAATTTAGCCACTAATAAAAAAATAAACCACTGTAGGTACGTATTACTTTTGAAAAATCTTTGATTTAGTCTTGAAAATGTAGAATACTTTTCAAAGTGAGTTTTTTATATTATCTATTTTTTTTATAATTATACCTACCTTATAAGAACTGAATATTAACAGTTCTCACTGATATTTATGTTTTAGACATGTTAATTTTGTTATAGAATTATTAAACACAAGGATTATTTGCTGTAGTGTATAATAAATACAAACGATAACAATTTAATAAACTTTAATTTCCGCCATACTTGCATTATTTATATTTTTTATTTAATTCACTCGTTAACTTACACATTCCATGAACTTTAATTTTATTGAATAATTAAACCAAGTACAGAAAGTTAGGTATGTTTTTATTTATAGCAAACGTAAAGTCTAATGTGTTCTAGCAAAATTTTCCTCGTCTCCCATCTCTCTGTCGCACGAATATAAACTAATCTTGGCATCTGGCTTCTTCAGTTTCTTATCGAATCTTTTAATCAATGATTAACGTAATTGTGTATGTAAACCTGCTTCCATAACAGCACTTTGTTTTCTAAGTTCCTACCTAGAGGTGAGACGAAACATTTTCGTAGACATTTTTAATTTCTGCATACCACAAGATGAAATGAATATGTTTATATTCATTCTGGTCTCCTACAAATACTGAAATATGTTTCCTCATCTCTGTTCTTGAAAGTAAGCCCCCAATAGCTTCTCCATCTGAAACTAATTAGGTAAAGATAATCCTAGATTTTGCGTAACTGGGCTATTTTTTATAAATTTAACCCCATAGTTCTTTGAAATGAATTTGCTAATATGAAACATAAGTACCAGGAACTACAACTCATATTCAATGTAAAAAGACGAAAAATAGTATGCAAGACATAATTACCTACTAAGTACACTGATATTTTTCCTTCGTCTCAGTTCCCATTAATGGTATGACGGTATGGTATGGTATGGTAATGACTTAGTACTTACACATCTCGTTCTATCAAGCTTTTTACTGTATGAAAGTAATTTTTAGCACACCTAGGTATATGGCTCGAAATTTTACTTACATTTGATGTGGAGTAGTTTTTATAACAGATATATTTTGTAATACTGGAACTGAAGCTTTCACTCAAGGAATCCATTACATTTTTATCTATGATTGTTTCTAGGCTTTAAAACATTTTTACCACTTGTTGAAGCTGCTTTATTCATTATTTTCATTATTTGGAACTCTAGGTAATCTAGGTTAAGTTTACATATCGTTCGGGGGTTCGAGTCTCGAGACTCTAGGGCTCTGCGTCTGCGCTCTGCAGCAATATTCACAGTAAACAACATTCATCAGTCCTCTGTCTGTGTTAAAGCAGAGTCTAGGTCGTGACGTGTTCATAAATTGAATGTCTTCTCGTAGGGATTGTTCTTTATCGCTTTTATTATTTCCCAGAATAGTCGTATTATACAATTAAACAAACATGTTTCACATATTTTCAGAGTATTCATGCCGAATAAAGCTCAGCGTACGCGAACAGCTAATAACCTCTAAATTCCATTTTTTTAACAAAACTAGCATTATTGCAAATACGTACGCAGATTCAATGTACCTCGTGGTGTTACGTATTTATAATAAAATTCCTACAAAAATAGTCAAACTTGCTTTGACAGTTCCTGTCACTTTACGTTTTGACGTCTATCCATGCGGTTGTTGCGTGTGTGTAAATTGGACTCACGGCTATACACATTTTGCATGACAAAACAATGAAATTTGGGTACTTTTCATAGGCGTTTTTTTATGATAAAATAAAAAATTTTCGGGACTTTTTTTATCAGAATGTGTTCATAATTAAGAATATTCCAATTAAAATACAAATTTTACCGAGGTTGACTACCAAAAAATCGAACTTAAATCGATTATCTGCAAAACTGAACACCCTGTATAAAAATTAATGGCATCGTCGAATTCTACACGCCATCTAGTGCCAGTATACCAAATTTTGTCGCACTAGCTGCAATAGTAGCTGAGATATTCGCACTGAAAGTCTTAGAGGGAACACCCGGTATATATAAAATCATTTTGGGAAGGCGAAGTGGGCAATAAAACATTGGTGAGACGACATGTATACATTAATAAATTTATTTCATTTCAATACCTGCTTGTGACAAAGTAGAGTTTGCCGACAGCTACCCCACAGCTACCACCGACTTATACATGTCCTAGATAAAATTGGTACGTCATAAGCAGGTATAAGTTGAAATGGAATAAATATATACATGGATTTATAAAAAATAAAGACTCTCTAATGGCCATTTCCACCGCATTGCCTTTTAAGTGTAGTTAACTAAGGGCGGTTAAAATTTTAGGCCTAGTTTAAAACAGTAACGTTTCCACCGCACAATTATTAAGTTTCATTTGTAAAGTCTACCTAAAAAGCCAATATTCATAATTTTTCGGTGTTTTGCACAAGTGGTTAGCTTCATGACTATTTCTTAACCTCAAAAGTGTGACACTTCAATCTTCACTCTCACTGTTCTGACTGTATTATATGTTTTGTGGTTCTGACTTTATGTCGTTCTGCTAAGTTCTGTTTTCGAATTGGTAGTATTTATAATGGAAATAATTCCCAAAAAAAAACCACGATTGGTAAATTTTAGCAATGAAGAATAAGTATTAACATAATAGCAAATTATAAAAGTACGGTGGAGAATAAAAAAACCGATAGTGTCTGTACAAGAAAAATGATAGCAGGTGAATTTAACTCACTGTCGCCAAATAATATTCACAGTACAGCAGAATCATTAAAAAAGTTTTTTGGAAATAAATAAGAGTCCGTTTTATTGGCGATACAGAATTATTACATACTAAAGATTAAAAATAAATGTATTTTTTTTTGTAATTGATCAGTGATTCTTTTTAAGAGCTTACATATTACTTGGAAATTCAAGATCTTCTTCGATTAAGGTCAAAATGTGCATCTGTTTCTTTATACAGCCGGTATCTTCTAAAAAAAGTTAAATTATCCATCGTATGAAAGTGATCACTTCTCTCTTACACTTTTCGAGGAAACCCATAGGTACTCTATTATTTCTAATATATCTAAATCATTATTAAATATATCATATTCATCACAGTTAATTTTTTTTTGTTTATTTTGAAGTGGAAATAATAAAACCAAATTATTGAATTAGGTTATGTAGAACCTTTAAGTATCGTTAAAAGAGATAAGCCTAGAATTTCGAGGGCTTATATTTAAGAAGGTTTAAGACATTTTATGTCGGGTTTAGTGAATGGTGGAAGGCAAATTGTATTTTTAAGGTTCCTTAAATCGTAAGCGTAGCTTAAACCAAACGGTGGAAATGGCCATAAGCACTTGTCGGTAGATAAATCCATATAAACACAACAACAACGGAAGCTTAAGAAATACAGAAATTAACCCAAAAAACCGTTTTAATTTTTTGCGGTTCGGGTTTGACACTTGGAATAAACTAAACCATGAGATATGTGTTCAGTTTCGGTTCCGGTCAACAAAAAATTACGGTTCTGGTCCGATTTTCTGTCCAAAAACGGTACGGTCCGGGTCCCTAGCAAACGCGGCACCTGTCACGTGACCTATATCATGAACCGACGCAGTCTATATTTTTTCTAGGTTTGTGATTGCGGTGCTAGATTGTTTTTTGTTGTATAGGCCGTGGTTTTGGATGTTGTTGTTCCACTTTTTTATGTTTCGCACTGACGTTGTTTTCTACAGCACTGGTTATCTGCAGGTTAAATACATACGTACATATAAGATTTTTAATTAATAATCGATGCTTTTCTGTTTTCCATTACTTATTATCAATAAGATACAAGGCTTCTTGACACATTTTACAAGTTTTGAACAAAAATCAATTAAAATTGTTTAATATTAAAGCCTGCTCCAGAGAACAATATAGTGGCAACATCCCACCACCAGTTCAATTTCAGTGAAATAAATATTTTATAAAGTTGGTTTTGTTTTTGTTGGTTATTTTATGGAAAAATGTTGCTCCTCTTGATAGTTGAAATTGGAAATTTTGAGCTTCACTCGACTTCAACAACGAATATAATTAATTTCATTTTTCTATAGTTTTGTTGGGTTTTTGCCACACTTCTGAAAAAATAATAAAAGATTAATTAAATAAACCCTTGCACCAAACGGAACAGTCAAGGGTTATTTTCGAAACTATGTTTGCCTAACCAAAAAATCACACTGAAAAAAGCAGATAAGTAAAAAATAACAAAAATCACATCACTATCGCGCACTTATCTGCTTTTTTCAGTGTGAGATTTTTTGGTTAGGCAAACTTAGTTTCGAAAATAACCCTTGACTGTTCCGTTTGGCGCAAGGGCTTATTTAATTAATCTTTATTATTTTTTCAGAAGTGTGGCAAAAACCCAACAAAACTAAAGAAAAACTAAAATTATGCCACAAATAAATAGCTTCAGACAATATAATTAATTTCATTGGCTGAAAGTCACGTGACTTAGTGTTGCTGGCAACACCCAACACGTGGCAACACTACGTCGTTCTCTGAAACTGCCTTTAGATTTTATAGGTATGGTCATAAAAAAATCTACATATAATTTTTCAATTACTCCAGTTTACGAAATCTTTTCTGATGATTAGATTTGCAATCTATGCAGTAATTGCAATTCCAAAGACATTCTACATTTTACAGTAAAATAATATGGTTATGGAGAGATAAATCTAACCTAACCTAAGGTTGAGATTTCTATTTTATAGGTATGTATGATCACAAAAAAACTACATTACTTATAATTTTTCAATATTTTCTGATTATTAGATTTGCAATCTATGCAGTAATTGCAGTTCCAATTCCAAAGACATTTTGTATTTTACGGCAAAATATGGTTTTGTAGAGGATTAATAAATTTTAAATAAGATAAATTAGGTTTAATTTTTTACTTGGAATATATACCTATTATATTTGTAGCTTTATTTATTTCAGCAAGTTTATTTTGTGACAAACCTGAAATTAAAAAGGCATTTAGGATACGAAAATAATAGAATTTGTGTATAAGAGGTCTAATTTATTGTTTTAAAAACATACAATAAATATATGTATATATTTTTATATATATAGATGTGTATGTTTATGCTTATTATGTTATGCTTCATGTAATAAGTAAGGAATGTTTATCAAAGTTATTTCTTAGTTAAAGGCAATAGTTAGCCTTTTTACAACATTAACCAAACATTAATCACCACTTTGATAAACTGGTTAAAATTGTAAATCTGAAATAAAGTTAAAATTGTCTTCACATAATCAATTCAAATAATAATTTTACTGGATAATAGGAGACCAAAAAGCTTAAGGTTATTTCAACAAAATATGCAAAATTATACACATTAAATATAAAAAACACTGACACATACAGAATACAAACTTTTATAAACAGTACTTCCCTTTATGTACATTACCATTCTATGTGGGTCTAGCAAGTATATAATTTACAAAAGAATTACATTTTAAAATAATCTGCCTACTTCTAATAAATAATAGTTATCATATACAAATTATCTAATGAAGTAAAATACACATCAAAATCACATAAATAATTTCTAACTTTTAACAATTAGTACAATATATCTAATACATAAATGCATATGTATGTTTTTTAGACGGCACAAACATGAAGCTGTGGCTTATTTGATTTCTATTTCTACCTAAATATGCATAATAGCGGAACATAATTAAGTACAATATCAATTTAAAATTCTATTTATAGCTATTGCAAAAAATAATAAAATCCACAATTTCCTAAATATATAAGTACAAATAAGTAGTTATTTACAACAATAAACTTAAAATGAAAACAGTTTAGTAACGCTTAATTAAAAATAGGATGGCAACCTTGGAATGTTTATTTGCTTTTATTTTTTATTATTATAGGGAAAGCATATTATTACAAAAATTATTGTATTGCCTACTACACATATACCTATACGTAGCATAGGTAGTCTTCCACGTAAATGAATTTATTTATGATACACTAATAAGATTAATATAAAAAGCAATAATATAAATTATAAATAAATAACTGTAACAGGCAATTATGTAAGGATGGTAATGTTTGTAAGCTAATAATCTCCTGGATGATCAGCACTTCCTTCAATATCTTGTTCTATATCATCATCTTCATCGTCACTGGAATCATCTGCGTTGTTGTTGGCAATTTGTTTAGGGAATGTGTTTGGTTTGTTGACAATTGTTTCTACAACGAAAAATAAACAGACCAAATTAATAAACTAGATTATTTTAATAAAATTCTGAGATATAAATGATTAGGACTATTCTATGGCCAAAAATGAGGTTTGTTATACAGAGTGATTCAGTCATTATGCCAGTAATTTTAAGAAAAGATAGTAAAAAAACTGGGTCTGCGTCGGACCAGACGGTGGAAGTTATACTTCTTTTTTTTTAAAAAAAAAACTTCCTTTCAAAGCCTGAACGTACAAAAAAAAAAGTTCTTAAAAATTTGTTCTTCCTTTTGAGCGTGACGCGGTTTCTCGACCAACATCCCATCCCAATGTGTCTAAAGGGCGCAAAGAAGTATAACGTCACGTCAAAAATATTTTTATTATATTTATTTAAAGAAAATATTTGGAGATCCTTGAATTTCAGATATAACCTAAAAAGCAGTTATTCTATAAATCCCAGTAGTAAGGTTTTAGTACTATTTTTTATATGCTCATATTAAGATTCCCTGGATATTGTATTTTGTATTTTGTATTCCCGAATACAAAAACACATTTAAACAGTACAAACAAGAATATAACACTTTATTGAAAAAATCGAGAATAAAACATTATGAAAACCAATTAGCAAATTCACAAAACAAGACTAAAACAAGTTGGAGTATAATTTCGGATATGGTAGGGAATGTCAAACAAGATCGTCAACCTTTATATAAAAACGTTAATAAGTGTGCAAACGACATGAACGCATACTTTAACACTATAGTCGCCCATGTACTCAAAGCAATAGCAAACACAAATAAATTTACATGTAGTATATCTTTAAACCCAGAGTCACTTGCACTCGAAGTTGTTACTATTTCGGAATTGTGGGATATAATTAATAAAATTGAACCTAAGAAAAGTTCTGGATATGATGAGATCTCTGTTTTTATTTTGAAAAAATGCTTCGGACATATTGTAACACCTCTATGTCATATTATAAATGAATCGCTCATAAAGGGAATTTTTCCCAATAACCTAAAATTTTCTGTTATCAGACCAATATATAAAAAGGGACCCATGTATGTTTGAAAACTATCGTCCAATCCATTTGCTAAGTGTATTATCTAAATTTTTGAAATAGTTATGTACAATAGAACAATGCGATTTTTTAAGTTACATAATTTATTCAGTAATTCACAGCACGGATTTCTTGGAGGTAGAAGTATTGAAACTGCTCTATTTGAATTGACAAACTTTATATATTTTGGACTTGATGAGGGATGTATTGCCTGTGGCATTTTTCTGGATTTGTCTAAGGCCTTCGATCTCATCAATCACGATATCCTACTAATCAAATTGCAACATTACGGAATACGTGGTACTTCTCTTAAATGGTATAAGTCTTATTTGGAAGGCAGGAAACATACTTTAAAAATAACTGATCAGACTAATGGCAGCAGTGTGAGATCGGAGGCCTTGGACTTGTCTAGTGGAGTTCCGCAGGGCAGTACGCTCGGTCCACTGCTTTTCCTTATTTTTATTAACGATATTCAGTCAATTATTAATAACAACTCGTTGTTAATAAACTATGCAGACGATACTAGTTTCATTGTAAATAGTAAATATTTTTCCTGACATCGTGGATGAAGGAAACAACATTATTAAATCTATGGAAGAGTGGTGTACAAATAATGGGCAAATTCTAAATCAAGAGAAAACTGATGTAATCCTATTTAAAACAAATCATGGACTAGACACTCCAAATCATATCGATGTCAATAATCACAGAATACAATTTTCTACATCAATTAAATGCCTAGGCATCCATATAGATGAAACTTTACGATTTGAAGAACATATTACATACATCAATAAACAGTTAAGCAAAACGTGCTTTGGATTAAGGATCCTCTCAAAATATAGTAATATAAATATAACTAAAATTTTCTACTACTCAAGCTTCTATTCAAGAATTCGTTTTGGGATTATCATATGGGGTAATAGCCATTATGCTGGAAGCACATTCAAAATACAAAAGAGAGCAATACGTATTATTAAAAAATTATCTCCCACAGATTCCTGCAGAGGACACTTTAAAAATCTAAATCTGCTCACACTTAGTGGCATACATATATATGAAAGCATTAAGTTCCTCTATAATAATAAAGACAATTTTCAAGCAGACATAATGCCTGGTCCGTATGATACAAGACACGGCCAACAATACAGTTATCCCATGCATAGACTATCTCTAACTGAAAGTAGCCCGTATTATACCTGTATAAAACTTTATAATCACCTCCCAAATAACTTAAAAAATAAATCTTTTAATGAAGTTAAAACAGATCTATTCAATTTACTATGTGAACTGGAGCCATACAGTATAGCGGATTATTGCAGTTAGAAGTGTCAATTATTATGTATTTGTATCTGAAATGGGTCAAATTAGTCGTAAGGCCTTAGTGTATAAACCTATATTTGTGTAAAATAATGCATCTGTGTATCATGTTTCTTTCTTTTGACTAGCCTGTACAATTCTGATTTGTAACAAGTGCAATAAATTATTATTATTATTATTATTATTGTTTTTGAAATTGTCTGCTCAGTTTGTAAAATGATTTAAAAAGTACATATCGCGAATGTTCTGTTAAAACGGAAACTGTAAAATTTTATCCCATATTCTTAATGACACACTGTATATTATACGCTTATACGTAAGAAGTAAATTTATGTTGGTGTCCACAACCAGTAATTCTCCACGCTGTATAGTGGGTTGTATAAAAAAGTTCTTAAAAATTTGTTCTTCCTTTTGAGCGTGACGCGGTTTCTCGACCAACATCCCATCCCAATGTGTCTAACGGGCGCAAAGAAGTATAACTTCAAAAATGAGTTATTTGCATATTTACGCTGAAAAAGATTCATACACAGCTCTGAAATCAACTGGATGTTGGCCTGGGTGCAACGTTTGTAAATTGAAATATTTTCACTACAGTCGGGTTTCAAAATAGTACAGTGTGACTCATTATATAAACCCTTTTATAATTTATTGTAGTCGACACAAAGAGATGGAGTCCGTATATTTCTCATATAAAATTGTATGCTCCACATATCTTACAGAGCATACTCAATTACACAGTTCCTGTGGTTGCAAATACGCACGCGCCATATCAGAATGTTCGATTTCTATTTTTTATTAACAACACCGTAGCGATCTACTATCTCTTCAAAGTTACCATGGGTGTGCGTGTGGGTAAGGTTCGAGTATATTTTCCACTAATTTAATTGTGATGGTAATTAATTTATAAGTGATTTTTGTATTTGTGTTCTTAAGAATGGAGAATAATTCAAGCTCTACAAGTGAGAAATATCGGATGATAGAAACATGTATGAAGCGATTAGGATGCGACACTAAAATATGAATGAAAGTGATGCGGTTGAAATATGTAGTTCATTAATAAAACTGTCTGTAGTGTATATCATGCAATACCTACAGAATGGTGAACAAGAACATACAACCACAAAACAGAAACGAAGCGGAAATTTACGGAGGGAAGAACATAGAGATTGATGGATGGTATTTTAAAATGAGCTTCCGACAATATAAAAAAACTGAGTTGCTATCTCACAGAATCAAACTTTGTCTAGAATATTTGTAAACTAAGTGAATTTTTATATGATAAAACAAAATCGACATATTTAAGACAAATATTGGAAGTTCAAAATCTGAATCAAATACTATATTATGCGGACTAAACATGGATAAATGAAGGCCACACAGTGACAAAAATGTGGCACGATTGTAATATTCAAAACAAACAGCAGGCATTTCTTAAAAGATTTTTGATTAGATTACAGTTAAATGCATATTGAAAGTACAACAGGTTTTTCGGAACAGGATTTACTTGTTTTTTAATCACGACGAACAGAAGGATATAGAATTTGAAAAATGCTTGAACCTGTTTTGCAAACAAAATCACAAGTCACTGATTTTTGGACTATGAATGTGTAACTCTACTATTTTGGAACTCAGGTATGGTATTACACGTCATAAACAAACGGTTTTATTGACTAATTTAGAATTTATTGTTTTTTCTTGGGCAGTCGATAGCTATTCTTGGGACAAGAATTCACACGTCATGGCTGACATTACGCAATTGTTTTTATTGTCAACGTAAATTTCGATATTTGGTCGTGTTAAAAATAATAATTTTTTGCAATTTAGTGCAATATATAATGAAAACTTTTAGTGTAATATATAGTTTTTATTATTCTCAGTTGCAGTTTCTTAAATATTTTGATAAAAATTTAATTAATTATTCATTTGTTCGTATGACGTAAGTCGGCTGAATTCTTGCCGCGTGTATAATAGTAAATAATATTTAGTTACTATTGTTGACCAGCAAAAAACTTTAAGAGGGTTCAACATGCTTTGTCAAAAAACAATTTTTATTAATACAATAATGTTAATATTGCAAGCTTTTGAACTTACAGCTTATAACTGGTATTTAAGTACCGTTAGCTACAATACACCAGTTTAGATTTGCCACAACTAACACCTGTAGTTTTAAATAAAACATTATTTTCAGAAAAATAGGTATTTAGCAAACTATAAACTAAATCCATTGTTACTTTGTCAATATTACGATTTGTAAATAATCATTTAATTACACATTAATCCACAAAATAGTTTTTCTTGCTATAATGTGCAGGAATATTCACGACAAGGAACAAAATTAACCGTTTAACCAGATAATTACTAACATAAATTTGAGTTTTAAATGTTTCTATTATGGGCTGTCAGACCGGGCTGAGGAAATGAGCGGGGAAGCGGGAAGGAGTTTGCAGCACACCCGTTGAGCAGTTTTATACGTCAGGGTATATTATACGTAACACATGTATATCACCAGTTGCAAATTTACTGGCGTCAGAGTTGTCTAGCCTTACAAAATAATAAATTCATGCTTGTTAGTTGATAATAATCCAATAATCCATAATACAATATAGTTTTTATAAAGTATATCTAATGTTTTTGGTCATTTTGCAGCACTGCAGCACCTATTCGCCCACCGCTATTGTCTTGAAGTGTTAAACGATGTGATTATGTGGTTCTGATGTGGCAACACTGTTCCGCTTCAACACCCCAACGCTCTAGGGGTGCCTTCCAAATATGTGGTTTAAATTAATGACATAACTGAATCACCCGGTAGCTTACACCTAATTTGGTAAAATTTTCTTGAGCAATTTAAAAACAAAAAAATGTTGATTTTTTTTTTATTATTTGACATTTTATTTTATCTCTATAACGGTTACCCTAAAACCATATTGCTTATACTATGCCATACTTTGAACATAAGTAAGGGTCACCAAACTGTCAAGATTCTTGACAGAAGTTTATAAAACCAATGTTCTTGATTCAATATACGAATAGTATCATGATTCCAGAATTTGGAATTTGACTTGTTATATAATGGCTGTATAAAGGGCACTTGTTTTAAATGGCGATTCAAATTGTCAGATTTGAAAACTGTGACATTTCAGTTTAATTAGTTAGGTACCTAATTATTTTAAAACTGACAATGCCTATAGTGACGAGTACAGGATGCAACTAGTTTCAGAGGCTACTACAGGACAATGAACAAAAATTGAAATTAAAAAAATGCAATTTTTGTTTCTTTCTTTTGGTAGTGAACTATCTTATACCCAAAGTAGTTATAAAATAATAGTAACTGTAACTCTACGTCTATAACCAGGCATAAAATGAGATAAAGAATTAGGTACTATTCTTACAGAAAATGTTGAAATTAACTTCCATTGGTACGAACACCAAGCATAGCACCAACATATCCAATTTCGACAAACATTCACAGACTAAGAATATCCCCAATTATATCAACAGTTTCAAGTATACGGTTTTGTAATTCTTCCTCTGTGGCAATGGCGCACGTAATCACAAGTGATTTTTATTTTTTACTTTATGTACATACTACGTACCTATCTTAGAATTACTAATTCACAAACTTGTGTCTTAAAACTTGCTAAACATTTTAAAACTCATTGGTCAACTTTTGATGCTTTACTCAATACTGGTCTCAGTTAACATTAAAATGCCAAACAACATGATATTTGCTATGGTTTTTTTATGATAATGTAAGCTCAACTGACTTAAATAAGACTGCACAAAAATTCGGGTTGTTTTATCTAGACACCTGTCATTGACAGCACCGCACAGGTGGTCTATGATGAGTTCTAGAGTAATTTATGTAATTCTTAGGAATACTAAGTACTGTATGCCAGATAATGGTCATTACTTACATATCTGCTAAATTAACATAAAACTGGCGTTCATATTTTGGCCCATTTTTAATGTATTAGATAATTTTCATGAAAATACAGATCTCTTTTTTCAAATATCAAAAAGCTGCCTTATAATTTACATTATAAACATCACACCTAGAATAGATAGGCTCAGAGATATTGAGAGCTAATCTGCTCTCATAGAGCCCCAAGAAGAACAAGGTCAGTTTAAAGATTTCTAGCCAAGGCTAGAAAGTACATATTAATTCTGTGACTGGCAGTGCATACCTAATACATGTCATAACAACCCGGAAAGCCATAGATAGCGTATTAAATAATATATATTTTTTTCTATTTAAAAGACTTACCACAATTAGGTTTAGCATGTGTACGTGTGTTTGCAAATTCTACACCGTGCTTGTCAACACACCAACACATACCAATGGCACTATGACACTGTACTGGTTTGTAATATCCTTGGTTGTCGCAGTCTGGTACGTAAACACCTAAAAAAATTATTTTTAGTAAAAACTTTTGAAATTCAAACAACTTGTTTACCTAATAACTCTGGTGTTATTTTACGCTTCACTGCAGCACAGGGTCTTTCTGTTCGTTGAAAACATCTACACCATTCGGAAGGAGTAACTATTGCATCTTTGTCAATGTCACATTGCTGTAGGAAAGGTTTTAAACACACTTCGCTCTGATCATGTTCTAAATCATAAAGTTCTTTAAGGGATAAACGAGAGTCTCCATTAATATCAAGATGTTGAAACATCCACCTTACCTCTCCTTTACAAGAGGGAGGGAAATGAGCTGAAATAGATTGTGCAACATGAATATCAACTAATTAGCAGTTAAATTCAACTTTATAAGGAAGTGCTATTATTTTCTAATTGCTACTTTTCTGATACATACCCTTTGATTTATTTCTTGGCCTTCTTCTTTTTGAAGAATCTGTCATTACCACAGAAAACCAATCTAGCAATCTGTTTCCCATTGCTTGTAATGCTGACGGAGGACATTGTTTGGTTGGAGACATTACTGAATCAAGTGGCCCAATTGGATTACTGTAAATCTTGTTGTCCATAACTTCATTATAACCTCGCAGTCTTTCTTTATCATCAGCATATAAAATATTGTTATTATCCTAAAATCAAAATATATGTGTATTTAATATTCAGCAGGAAAACCGATGCAAACTTTAAAATCTAAAATTGCCATTTGGTTAAGGGAGAAAATTAAAATTTCTTGGGACATTAATCATTTATCATTATCATTTATTGTACCATTTGTCACAGCCAAAAACGTTACTAAAAAAATATCATTTAGTTCTCACATTGGCACTGCCACCTGATGAGAAGTTAACAGAGCAATAGTTATTTATGTATCAAGGGAGATGCAGGAACGATTATGCCCGCAGGCGACAGGTTGCAAGTCGCCTAACGGCATAATCATTCTAGTTTTATATTTCACTTCATATGAAATAATAACTACAAAAGGTCATGGCTTTGACGTTTCTTGATTTGTGGTTATGACTGATGCTATTTTCAAACATATCCATAACAACCCAAGCTTCATTATTTTGGGCTTCTCATGACAGCGGGCATGAAAAGATCCATTTTATTATGAATGTTTGGGGTGATGTGGGTATGTTTCTATAAATTATAAGGAATATAATAGTTATTTATATACCAAGGGGTTTCTCGATCGCTTTAAGTGTATGTACGTGTCGCAAAAGTGCTCTGGCATTAAAGTGCAATTAATTTGAACCGTGCTGAGTTATTTTTGGGATACAAATAGTGTGAGTTTTGGGTGGTGAAGGAAAGAGGCAAGCAGACGAAAAAGAAAATTTGAAAATAACAGAGTAAAAGTAAAAGAAAGAGAACATTTTTGGGTTAGTGAAAGTAGGTCATCAATAAGGTTGAGTGCTGCTTACAGAGATTGACAGAGTGTCTCCGATTGATCGATAAGGACGACTTTGTCACGCAGGGTAGGCAACCAGTAATTCAGAGAAGTATTTCAGAAGAAAAGACCTGGTGCGTGTCAGCAATCTGATGTCAAGTCAGATAGGCAACCAGTAGTTTCGGAAATATACTAAATGGAATGTTCAGAAAAACTGAAAAACCGGTGGTCAGTAAAAGGGTAACGAGGACACCTGAGCGAAGAAAGGAAGAGATCGAAATAGAAACAGAAAGTGATGCTAGTGGAATAGATGAGGGGAAGAAAAAGAGAAGTATGGAAGAAGTAGCTGCGGTATTCAGTTGTAGTAAAAAACTTGCACGATCGCCAGTAAAGAAAGGTGATACGGATGACAAAATGGAAAAGGTGCTGAGAATGTAGGAAAGTTTAACACAGGAAGTAAAAGAGGTGAGATGAGAAGAAAAAGGAGATAAGACAACTCAGAGGAGAGATTGAGGACATGAAGTAGGAAAATAAGGCGCTTAGGGATAAGATGAGAGAGGTAGAAGAAAGAGTAGATAGTATAGATAAAGAGAAAAGAAAGAAAAATATAGTGGTTCAATTCAAGGCCTACAAATTAGAGAAAATTTAGATCAGAATGAGCTAAAAGGACAGATAGAAGTGTTTATGAGAAAGTCAATGCATATGGAGATTGGTACAGAAGCTGTAACGAAAAAAGGAGTTAATGTATGTTTAGTAGAATTAAAAAACTTGGAAGGACAAGATAAGGATAATGAAAAATAAAAGTAAATTAAAGGAGGTAGGAGCAGCCAAAGTATATATTAACGATGATATGAGCATAAAAGAGAAGGAAATTCAAAGGAAACTAAGAATGAAAGCCAAAGAAGTAAGGATGGAAGGAAAGGTAGCAGAAGTAGGATATCAAAAACTCGTAATAGATAATGAGGTTTGGAAGTGGAATAATGATACAAGCAGCCTAGAAAAAAAGGAAGCAAAAAACTAGATATATCACCTAACATAAAAGAAAGATTGCTGGCAATGGACACGGTTATGAGAAAAGGAAACGACATAAATAGAACCAGGTACAGAAAGCAAAAAATAGAGAACCAAGCTAGAAGGACAGATAGGGAGAAAGCAGAAACAGACGAAAAGCAAAACAGCACGAAACAAGAAAGAGGATTGAGAATGGGAACATGGAATGTAAGAGGGTTAAATGAGGAAGGATTATTAAAAATCCTAGAAAGAGAAGCAAATAGTTACAAAATGGACATAATAGTGATACAGGAGACACATATAAAGGAGATGGACACATGGGAATTAGAAAATTATTTATTCTTTACGAACGGAGGCGAAACAAGGCAATACGGAACAGCATTTTTAGTAAATAAAAATATGAAGGATAAAATTTCTAAATTTGAAGTGATTTCAGATAGGTTATCTATGATTAAAATTAGAGAAGAAATAAATATAGAGATATTAAATATATATGCGCCAACAGAAGAAAAAACAAAAGAAAAAAGATGAGTTTTATGAGAAGCTAGAAGAAAATTACGGAAAGCTGAATAAAAACACAGTAAGAATGGTGGGAGGGGATGCAAACCCGAACATAGGGAGAGAAAGGATGTATGAAAGTATATAGTAGGGACAGATAGTAAACACCTAAATGGCAATGACAATGGGCGTAGGTTGATTGAATTTGCAGAAGAACAAAAAATGAAAATAATGAGCACATTCTTTAAGAGAAAAGACATAAATAAGGGTACCTCGGATCACTATTTAGTAGGAATAGATTTGAAACTAAAATGAAAGGATTACAAAGGAAAAAAAGACATGGCGGCATTGCAAAATGAGAGAACCCAAAAGAAGTACGAAGAAGAGATAAGAAAAGGTTTGCAAGGGAACATACAGATATTGGAAGCAAATATAAATGAGGAATGGATAAAGATCGAAAATGTCATGCAAACAGCAAGTGAGAAAGTAAAACCAAAAAGAGTTTGCAGGGAGGAAAAGATGGTGGGATGAGGAGTGTATCAGAGAGGCGGAGAAGAGAAATAAGCTAAGGATTAAAGCACTTCAGTCAGTGCAAAAACAAAGATAAGGAAAAATACAGGAAACAAAGACGAAAAGCAAAGAAAGTATTTAGACAAAAGAAGAGAGCAGAACAAGTCAAGAAAATAGATGAAATAGAGCAACATTATAAGAGGAAAGAAATACATAACTTCTACAGAGATAAAAAAGGGGAAAAAGATAAAGAAGGAAGTAATATATGTGAAGGATGAGTGGCAATCTAATTGGAGAGGAAACAAAAGTGAGAGAAAGATGGAGGCAATACTTTGCAGATATGTTGAATGAAGAGAGTCTAAGGGAAGGAGAGGACCAGGGGGAGATGATACCGGGAACGGAAGAGAAAGTGGAAGTAGAAGAATATACAAAAAAGGAAATAAGACATAATTATAGAAGCTTTGAAGAATAACAAAAGTCCAGGGAAAAACGGAATAACAGCAGAGAACATTAAGTATGCAGGAGAGGGTTTAAGACAAAGAATATACGAAATGATCCGAATGATCTGGAGAAGAGAATGTATGCCTGAAGATTGGAGAGATGCTATGATTATACCAATCTTAAAAAAGGGAGATGCAACAGACTGCAGAAACTATAGGGGTATATCATTGTTAGATATAGGGTATAAAATTATGGCAACGTTAATAAAACAGAGAATAGAACCTATAGCAGAACTACAGATAGGAAAGTATCAAGCAGGGTTTAGAAAGGGGAGGTCAACAATAGACCAAATCTTCACGGTGAAGGAAATCCTGACCACATGCTATGAGTATGGGATTAAAACAATGGTTTTATTTGTGGACTTCAGGAAAGCATATGCTTCGGTCAAAAGGAATAAGCAAAGTAAAATTTTGAAACAATTTGGGATAACAACCAAACTGATTAGGCTATGTAAGGAGAAATAATGAGGGAATATATGCAATGTACCAGGCACCAACAATAGACGAAGTTGTAAAAGCCAGAAGAGTGCAATGGCTAGGGCATCTAGAACGTATGGAAGATGAAAGGGCAATTAAGAAAATAGTAGGGAGTAAACCTAACTACAAGAAAAAAAGAGGCAGACCGAAGAAGCGATGGCGAGAGGCAGTGGCAATAAATAGATCTAAGGGAGAAAAATGTAACGGATTGGAAAAGAAAGGTGAAGGACAGAATGGAGTGGAGGAGAATAACACAGCTCTGGGCCTAAAAGGCCTGTAAACAGCTTTATATATATATACAGGGATGATCATGCCCGCAGGCGACAGGTTGCAAGTAGTCTAAGGATGACGATGTCTAACGACGCCAATGCTGTGACGTTAATTAAATAGCATTAATTCGGATCCGGTTATTCTACCTGCATAACTAGCAATAATGTAGGCGCGGGAAAAGCCCCAGTATACTTATTGCTAATTTAATTGTAATTTAGTTATTTGGAATATATGTGTTTGTGTTCTTAAGGATGGAGAATAATTTAAGCTCTACAGTGTTCCTACAATAATAAGTGAGTAATATCGAATTACAAGAAATGTATATGAAGGGATTAGGATGCGAGACCATATGAGACCAACATAAGTGATGGGGTTGAAATATATAGTTCATTAAACAAGATTATCCGTGAGTAGTGCATATCGTGCAACAAAGAGTAACAAAAAGGAATACACCTGCAAAACAGAATATATATTTGGCAACTTGCATAAGGAATAATATAGAGGTTGATGATAAGACAAAATATACGATTCGTAGAACAATTCATGGCTGGTATTTTAAAAATGAGCTCCCGACAATAAAAAATGTAGGTTGCTGTCTACGAGATGAAAATTTGCCTAAAATATTTAGAAGGGTGCTTTTTCAAATTATGCGTTGAAGTCGTTAAGAGTAACCGTTTTTGAAGTAATCCTATTTGAAATATTCAGTGCACCGAGTAAGTAGAAACTGTTTTGATTTCATGTAAAGAGTCTTTTCCGCTGAAAATAGAACAATATGTTACCTGAAAAAGGAATTACAATCGATTGTTTGATGGATACACTATGCCGCAAAAAGTCTGTCATTTAAAAAAGGATGATGTGTTACAAATTTACAAATATCGAAAATAAAATTTTAACTTTGACACCCTATATCTTTTTAACCATCAACTTTTGACTAAGGTAAGTTTGGCAACATCGCATTATTTTGTCGTCAGGGATCTACTCTTGCTCTATATTGCATTTATTTCTAAACAACCAAAAAGTTGTTCCAATATATATATATTCTCACTATATACTATATATAATACTCACCTTGTACTTTGTATATTTAATGTATTTGTAGTGTTTGTTTTCGTATTTAAAATCTTGAGGAGTAAATGTGTACACATCAGATTTTAACGACGGTGGCGCAGGTTTTCCATCATTTAGCGTTCCACTTGCTCCTGATTTGTCCAATGTGGCTTTATATTTATTCATAAATGCATTTAATCTCTCTGACTGACGCTGCTTCTTACGTAGATGTACATCATTTTCTGAAATAAGACTCGTTTTAATTCTGTAACTGAATGACTTTTTTAAAAAAAGGAACAGGTTTATCAAATTCATCTTAACCCAGATTGTGAGATGCATAGTAACGCAATCTTAAAGTCAATAAAGGACTACCTACCATTTGTTAAGTAAATGACCGGCTGCAAGATTGACTTACAATGATTCTCCTTATGTTTAAAGTTTGTTATATAAATAAACTAGTAATTAAGAATAAAACTTAATAATAAAAATGAGCAATTCTGGGCAGAACATGAAGTGTTTTCATTTTTTTTTAATGGAACAATACCATCTTTTTACGATGATGCTTTTTCCACGTTTGTTGGATATCTGGATGTATTAAACAGCTTGATAAAAAATATTATTCAGCAAAGGTATTTCGTATCTGACACGAGACATTGAAAACTAGCCCCTTAGTCCAGTCTTATTTTACTTCAAAGTGTAGATCCTCTCTCTTTTTTGATAATTTTAATGTGTCTTTCAGTAAACATTTTATTAGAAACATAATTTCAAAATGGTGGAGTTATGACATGACTGTGGCCTTAATCAGTTAAGATATATAAGTTCATCTAAATAACACCGAAAAAATGTAAGGGGCGATTTTCCGATGAATATTAACATGGGTCTTTGATAAAATTTTTTGAAATAATCCTTCCCTGCAAAGTTACTCCCCTCCAAAAATTTCAAAAGAAAAATTGTTTTTCTCTTTTATCTTTCATGTATATCAAGCTAAAGAAACCAAACTTGATGAACATTATCTGTCAATAAAACTACACTTCTTGAAATTATTTCAACCCTGAAGTATTTTTGTAAGAGTTTGAAATAATCAACCCCTATGAATCTTCTTATAATTTTTTTTCGATAAAATTTTATACCAAAGACCCCTATTAATTTTCATCAGAGAATCGCCCTTTACATTTCTTCGGTGTTACTTAGATACACCCTGTATATTGAATTTTTATGATGACATGGTTGCAAATATTAATCCTAATTATAATTAAATTACTTACCTTTGCAAGGACAAAATCCTTTACAGCCTACTTTGATCGATGTATGGTGGATGCAATTGTGATAGTCTAAACGACAAAGAGAGCTGTACGTTCTGTTGTCCGAACCACAGAGAAATATTGGCTTTACTACAGGACACGGCTTACATCTAAGAAAAATATGTTAATTTTATATAAAAAAAACTTTTAAAACACATTATTATAAAACAGGTTTAAAAAAGTACCTATACTTATATAAATTTTCAACTCGCGATAGTATCCTGCTCTAGACAATATTAAACGATATATTCAAATATTCTTGGTAATAAGATAGATCGATAGATGTAGCTGGTTCTACACCGCCTATTCTTGGTAACAGGTAAGGATTCCTCAGGTCAACGCAGCAAAGGCGGCAGGGGAGCGGCGGCGGTAACGACGAGGTTTTAAAAACCATGGCCATGGCGGTATATTAAACATTTTTTTAAAGTTAGTGTAGTTTTGCAATTATATTGAAAAGGGGGTGTGGTTCGTGTTTATCTACACATTACCTTTATTGGACGTCAGGTCATAGTATGGATTTCCATAAGGAGTGATAGTTTTTACAGAAATAGTTCAAATTATTATATTTTTAAAGAATTTGTGGTCTAGTCCTAGTATAAGAAAAAAGTAATGGCAATTTGTTACATCAGATATACATTATTTGGCGCCCTTTATAAGAGTTTAAAGGTAATGTGATACATACACTCAAAAAAAGTGATGTATTTGATTTTTGACCTAACTTTGTTTTCTTTTTACTTCTAAACTAGTCGGCTGATTTTTATTTTTTTTATTTGTTGGTAGGTAATTCCTTTGCCTTTAAAAAAATTAAAGACGTCGAAATTTTTTCAAAGCCTCCTGGATGGTAGTGGAAAATCTCGAGTTATGTTTTTTTACTCATTTTTGACTCACCTTGTTACATCAGATATACATTATTTGGCGCCCTTTATAAGAGTTTAAAGGTAATGTGATACATACACTCAAAAAAAGTGATGTATTTGATTTTTGACCTAACTTTGTTTTCTTTTTACTTCTAAACCAGTCGGCCGATTTTTATTTTTTTTTTATTTATTGGTAGGTAATTCCTTTGCTTTTCAAAAAAAATCAAAGACGTCGAAATTTTTTCAAAGCCTCCTGTTTGTTAATCAATTAATTGTATAGCATGTGCTTACACTATATATGAAAGATGCTTCTTTTGTGAGCATTTTGTTTTTTATTCATTGTTTTTTCTCTAAAATTGTCCAAATTACAGCTTTTTTGCTCAAGTCTTGCAATTTTCTTAATTTATCGAGAAAGTTTTCTAGTGATACAAAAGATACGATTTTCACGAAACACTTTTATTAAACGCAATATTATAAACTGGGGTAACTGATTAATACCGTGTATTGCCTCCCATAGCAACTCTAAGGGTTTCTAATCTACGCGGCATACTGGAAATTAGGTTTCATATCCTTTCCATTGGTATACTTCTCCTTAATTCAAATTCACGCAGACCACTGTAATGTGGTGATACCCGTAGCTTCTAAAAAGTTCCGCACTATTGCTGCGGTGTGTGGTCGGGCATTATCGTGCATCAATATAAAATTATTACCAATTAACTCTGCACGAGGTAAGACATACTGCTCTAAAATTTCAATGTATATTTGGGCTGTCAGCGACCGCCTCACCGGAAAAACATGAAGGATTGTCTTTCCATTCATTGAAATCCCTCCCCACACCATAACCGACCCACCATTAAAACTTTGCCATTCTGCTATTAAATTCTGAATAAATCTTTCACCAGTCCTCCTCCACACTCTTTTTCTTTCATCGACCATATTAAGACAAAACCTTGACTCATCCGTAAACAAGACATTCGACCATGCAGGAATATTCCAGTTTCCATAATTTTCAACGAAATTCGCTCAGTAACTCGGTTACGCTCGGTTATGAGGAATCTCTGGCAAATGATCATTGCCCAAAAAACTCTATAGCTATATACGGTCTCACCTAAACTCTAGGGTGTCAATACCGATGCTCAGAAAACCCAATGGTGACCTCTGTGAAACTAACACAGAAGCAGCAGAACTTTTGTCGGAAAATTTCACAAAAGTATTCACCGTTGAAACTGATGGAAATATCCCTACTATTAAAGGTGTCACGCTATCAAATGCCCTAACGAGTATTGACTTCTCCCCAGTAAAAATTGAAAGTTGTATTAAAAAGCTTAAAAAGGGTTCCTCACCGGGAATTGATGGCCTAGGTGTGGCTTTTCTTAAAAAATGCTCTGCTGTTATCTCTCAACCACTATCAAAAATTATGAATGCGTCCTTTCAACAACATGCACTTCCCTCCGTTTGGAAAAAGGTACAGTGCCTTTATAGTAGTGTAGTAGGCACTGTAGTTTACTATAAAGGCACTGTAGAAAAGGCTTCTGTCACTGCCATCTACAAAAAGGTGACAAACTTAATAGTGAAAATTATCGTCCAATTAGTTTACTGCCAATTATCAGCAAAATCATGGAGTCCATAATACGAGATGAAATGCTTCAATTTTTAATGTCGGCTCATGTCATCCCCAAAGAACAACATGGTTTCGTACCTAATCGGTCAATAGTGACAAATTTAGTGCAGTGTGTCAACGATTGGTCTTTATCACTCGATAACAAGCAACCGGTGGACGTTATTTACTTAGACTTTGTTAAGGCGTTTGACAGAGTGCCTAGGAAAAGACTATTACATAAACTCACTCATTTCGGCATTCGTGATGACCTTCTCCTCTGGATAGATGCTTTTCTCTGTGACAGAACTTTTAGTGTGCGGGTTGGTGACTCTTTTCCATCCCCTCGTCCTGTAATTAGTGGCGTACCGCAGGGTTCGGTGTTAGGCCCTCTCTTATTTTTGGTGTTTGTTTCGGACCTAGTACTTCACATAGACTCCAAAGTTCTATTCTATGCTGACGATGCCAAACTGTATGCTAACCCAGTATTGAATCAGGCAACACTTCAACAAGATTTGAACAACATTGCACAATGGTGCGACGACTGGATGCTCCCTCTCAATGCAAATAAGTGTGTTGTACTCCATCTTGGGAAAAACAACCCCCGTTATCAGTACTCTTTACAAAATATCCCACTTAATATTGTATCATCCTATAATGATCTTGGAGTTATTATTACAGAAAATCTTTCGTGGTCTAATCACATAGCTGCAGTTTGTAAAAAAGCAAATTCCAAACTTTACCTTTTGAAGAAGACTTTTGCAAAATCCATGTTTCCTGTATTTGTTCGCCTTTTTAAATGCTATGTCCGACCTTTGCTAGAATTTGCTGGGCCAGTATGGAATGCCAACCTCATGAGAGATAAAAATCTATTGGAATCTGTGCAACGATATGCTACACGACTGCCTTTTGGACGTATGCGACCTTGCTATGAAGAGAGATTACTTTCCGCCGGATTGACATCTTTTGCTGATCGAAAACTTCGTGGAGATTTGATCTTTACCTTCAAAGCAAAACTAACTTTTTAGTGATGACATTCGCCAACTCTTTTCAATAAATTCAGATCAACGCTTGAGGGGCCACGGCTTGAAGTTAAATAAAGAAACTTTTAAATCAACAATCAAGCAAACTTTCCTCTCCAATCGCAGTTTTTCGACATGGAACTCTCTGCCATTGCACGTGGTTAATTCCCCAAATGTATCTATATTCAAGAAAAGACTTGATGCTTCGCTGTTTAGAAGAAACCCATGAACATTTATTTTGTTTTTATATTACGCGTACACATTATTATTTTTTTGCTCTTGTACTAGTTTTATTTACACTTTTATTGATGTATAATTTTAAATTTGGGCTACATAGAAATTTCTTAGCCTTATTCCATGTAGAATAATAAATAATAATAATAACTCCTTAACGGATAATGATAAAAATATGCGTTTTTTAATAGACTTCAAATATTATTTTACGTCGACGCTGTGTTTTGCAATTTTGAAAAAGTGTAAAATAAATTTTTTAAAATGAATTTTGCATATTTTCAAAATTTCAAAACACAGCGCCGACGTAAAATAGTATTTGTAGTCTATTAAAAAAACCGCATATTTTTATCATTTTTCGTTGAGGAGTTACTGAGCGAAAACCCTTTGGATCGAGCGCTCACCGTAAGCCTTAACAGTTGATCAAATTTAACAGAGATCTTTGGAGGACTTTCGGCATTAATTATGATTAATAATGATTAAAATGTGGGCGTGGTGCTGAGAGTTAACGGACCTATAGACCCCCGATTAATGCACAAATCAAGGTTTCGTAACCTCATATTTTGGTTTCTCTGTCATTTTACTTGTATTTTTAATTGAAATTGTGAAATGGATCTCGAAGAGTTAAATGAAATTTTCGATGATAATGATGAAGATATCATAGATTTTGTAATGAATATGAGGACATATACAGTTCGAGAAAGAAAATATTATTTGGTTGATTTGGATGATAAAGAGTTTTTCCGTAGGTTTCGTTTAAAAAAAGACACTGTGAATTAGAACCACATTTACATAATGATAATACACAGTAAGTTTTTCAAACTCGCTCATAAATAGTAGAACCTGAAGCATATATTTATTGTAGATATCATGAAGTCTCCATTAGAAGTCAACTTTTATTGACGTTGAGATTTTACAGCACCGGAAGTTGTTATCGGTGTCCACAAGACTACAACAGGTTGAATAATAAAATGAATTACAAATGCTATTCTATTGTTTTCTTATTAATATTTAAATAATGCAGAAAAGCTCGTACTGTACCCTGTCACCACAACTATTGCACATCCAACATCTAACAAATTATACTCTTTCAAAAAATTCTGGTTTATTTTGCGTTTGAACACCGAACACGTATAAACTAAGAAGAAAACAAGGTTACATAACCTCAAATCAACAATCCAGAGAACTATTTTTAAAATATTCATTGCTACCAACAAAGGTTAACCAACGATTTGCAAACAAGTTGTTAAAATAGGAATAAAGTACAAAGCAATTCTTAATCATGATTAAATTACTTGATTAGTTTAACAACACTGTTAATGAATCGTCTGATTAATTTCCGAATGAAAGATCCGGCCCTAAAATGAGTAAAAAACATGCCTCGAGTTTTTCCACTATCATCCAGAAGGCTTTGAAAAAATTTCGACGTCTTTAATTTTCACTGAAAGGCAAATTACCTACCAACACATAAAAAAAATTAAAAATCGGCCGACTGGTTTAGAAGTAAAAAGAAAACGAAGTTAGATCAAAAATCAAGTGCGTTAGTTTTGTTGGAACTGAGTGTATTTAAATTTTGGCATCACCATACACTCATCAACAGTAAATTTAAAAGTGATATGGTATGTATGTACCTAGAAAATTCGAATACCTGACAGAGTTTTTCGCTGGGTATATACGCCAGGGTCTTCCAGGCAGAGGTTTTGATGGTAGCAAGCAAGGAAGAAGTAAGAAATTATGGGGAGGAGAAAATTTTCATCTGTTCCTGATAGTCAGGCTGCACTCAGGGCAAATAGTTCTCCAAAGCCATCTAGTCTTGTTCCAGAGTGTGGAGATGCTCTGGAATCTTTAGTCAGACACAGGAAGGTGGAGTTGGTCTGGGTTACGGGCCACAAAGTAATGACTGATAAAAAGAAGGTTGACCAGTTAGCTCGTCTCGCATCTGGGGCGTCTGGCCAGGGACCCGAACCCATTATTGGAATTCACATAATTTCGGCAAGAAGATATAGGATACCACTGTTACAGTACACTGTATTCATAGTCTGTCCGAAACATTTCAGGAAGGAGACCGTTCTCCGGCGAACGTAGACGGACT
The DNA here is from genome assembly GCA_025584915.1 of Monochamus saltuarius. Lineage (NCBI taxonomy): Eukaryota > Metazoa > Arthropoda > Insecta > Coleoptera > Cerambycidae > Monochamus > Monochamus saltuarius. The sequence continues at coordinate 34,302,268 of CM046726.1, forward strand.
ATGAATACCACTGTAAGACATAAGATTTTTAGCGTTTAGCAAAGGGAGGAGACGCGATACCTATCATGGACTAAGATCCTGACGTACAGGGTGTCCAGCGTAACGCTCTCACTCGATTTGTGGCTTTAATGTCATAGTTACAAAAAAATGTCAAATACAAAAATTCTGTCATTTTTATAGATGATTCGACGTGCCTGAGAAAAAAACAATGGAACATCGAATTAAAACAATTATTTACCGAAGTTCAATTTTTTGTAAATGCAACACCGTATGTATTTTTTTAAATTCTGAAAAAGCATACAATTCTGATTACATCTATATGATATACTTATATATTTGTCCCAGTAGTTACTGAGATATAAAGGAAAATGTCGAATATATCTGATATATCAATATATTTTTCTTTATATCTCAGTAACCACTGGAACAAATATATAAGTATATAATATGGATGTAATCAGAATTGTATGCTTTTTAAGAATTTTAAAAAATACATAAGGTGTAGGGTGCATTTAAAAAAAATTACTTCGGTAAATAATTTTTTAAATTCGATGCTCTATTGATTTTTTTCTAAGGACGTCGAATCATCTATAAAAATGACACAATTTTTGTATTTGATATTTTTTTGTAACTATGACATTAAAACCACAAATCGAGTGAGAGCGTTATGCTGAACACCCTGTACATCGGGGCGTCCGTCGGGTAGGCCGAGGAGGGTCGAAGGCAGATAGTGGTGACGTGATGAGATGATGGGTTAATTGCCAGGCTGTTGCCGACTGTTATATCACTACACTAATACTGACTAACTAACAATTGTACACAGTGTATTCTTAATATTTTGGCTTTAACTATTACCATGTGGTCTATGCCCCATTACTTATGGAACACCGTGTATAAAAACTATAGAAAACATCATATAGTATGGGATGAAATAGGTCTACAAGTAAATGAAACTGGTAAGTATAATAAATTATTATTTAAAGGCGCTTACAAATACCGACGAGGTTTACCACATTGAGTGGCTCATGAGACGTTCAAACTACGCGCGAAACTCCGTCCGCTCTTGCGAGCCGAGTGGCGAATGAACCGCTCGCTGGCAACATTAGTTGTTACATGAGCCGCTCATAAGTCGTTCAGTTCGTAAGTGTGGACGGGGTTTCAAGCGTAGTTTGAGCGGCTCAAAAGCTGCTCGTTGTGATCCAGCTAGAGTCGGTTTTTCGACGATCACAAAGGGATATTCAGTCCGATCAATGCCGGCGCACGTAGTACTCGAAGATTCAGCTTCTTCTGTATGCTATGCTTGAAATCCCATCCACACCAGTGTCGGCTCGTAGTAGCTGCTAGAGGTGAGGCCCAACACATTTTCAAATAATAAATAGAAATAAATTTACACGTCATATCTGAGGTAATATTCCTTGACGCGTTTGTCGTTTTTTATTACAGAGATCTTCGCCAATAGCACTATTATAACTATAAATTGAAAAATTAAATGACATCAGAACTTAGAATTTTTTTACAATAGAAAAAATATATCTAATAATTTAAAAAAATGTTTCTAATTCATTTAGGAACACTAAATAATACCAATTTTCAAGTTAGTCAGCCTACTTATCTATTCCCACATATAAAACAAGGCTGTCAAATTTTCGTTTTCGTTTGCCTCCACTTTTAACAAAATATTTTTATACACTATAAAACAGATCTACTCAACTGTCTTAAATTTCAAATTTATGTCTTCATAAAATTAAAACACTTGTTGCAGGAATTATTAAAATTAAGCAAAACATGCTTCCGAAAATACCATTTCAAATTCCTTGTAAGTATATTTATATATACCGTCTTTTGAATTTCTAAGTTACGAAATTGTTCGTCTGTACAAAATATAAAGTTCGTTTTTCAACTTTTTGTTAAAAACGTTTGGATACATTTGTGGTAAACATTTAAACAATTTTGCATATTTTTTTGCATATTCCGAATTTTTGAGGAATCTACTAAAGCAAAGAAATTTAAATGGTGTAAATTTCCAAAACGAGTACTTAGTTGAAGGGAAATGCAATCTATAACTTCGTACTATAGTATTTTATAGCTCGAAATTATTTCTAATTTGTCGCAACTTTTACCCCGTTTTCCTCCTAAATCAGTAATATTTTTCGCATCATCAAACATACTTTTAAATTTTTCTTTGTCTCTTAATTCAGAAATTCTTTGATTAGCGATTTTAATTTCTTTACAGCAGTAGTTTGCATTTAAGTGTTTAATTTGCAGAATTTGGAAAAGTAAATCTGTGCACACTAAAATTTCGTTGGATATCTTGGTCAAATGGCAAATTCAGTGTCTTGAAATTGTTTTAAAAAATCTAAATATTGTGAGAAAGATTATTACCTATAGATGAGTCGATAATACCATATATTTATATTAGGTATGTAAAATGTAGTCTTACCCTGTAATGAAATTAATTTGTATTTACTTTAAACTAATACTTGCCTTGTGCTTAAAAACTTACCATCTAATTTTGAGAATATCTAAGAAATCACATTCAGTAGTAGCAACTAATCAAGTATTGGAAATTCAAAATACAATTAAAAATGTTAATACTTAAACAATCGGTTAATCGCATTACACACATTACGTCGTCCAATTTGCCGGAAAACAGAGTGAGAGAGAATTGGAGAGAATAAAAGGCGTCAGAAATCGGGCCTCAAATTAGGACGGAAAACATCGACTTTGACGGTATCGCGTGGTGGCGGACGCCATAATGGATTAGCATTGTATAAACAAATTAAATTTATTATATATATTTATTTATACAATGATATTAGGCTTGTATCAAGAAATTTGAAGCTCGGCAAATTGGGCTTCACTGTGGTGGGATTGGCGGGTGACTCGTGACTCTCCGCTCTGGTAGAAACGGTGGGATATTGAAATGTAACCTAGATCCGTCATTTATAGCTTACGAGGGCTACAATTGAAGCAATACTTATTTTATTCCGTTATATTGAATTTTGATAAATGTAATAGGTAATTGGAAATTATGGTGTATTAATAAATATACAGTGTGAGAGCTAAATTTTACAGTGGGACCCGGCTCATACAACGAGACTGATCCACACTTGCGAGCTGAGCGACGCGCGTGGATTATCTGCTAGTGCGTTTATAATAAATAATTTTATAATATTGTGCAATGCTTCCGTATTAAAAATCTGGATGAGCTCTGGCAAATATCTGGAACTTTACACACGTCATCACAGTAGATTATTTAAGCGATATCCGCAACGGAGAAAAAATATTTTTATATAACGAAAACGATTGTACTTCATCTAATGACGTTATAGGTGCATATTTGAAGTAATCTCTAAAAGTAGTTCATGAATCCGTGGGAGAACTATTTATTGTTATGGAGGTGTCATCTGGATTTTCTCTTAACACATTGTCAAATTTGTCTCTGACGCAAACACTTTTCTCGTCCCTAAGGCATATACTACTGTTTGTATGTCATCTACTTACAGTGATTTGCAGTGATTTATCTAACTATAATGCAGTTCTTTATAAGATCCGCAATAGGAATGTAATTATTGTGAATATTTTCCAACTGTGTTTCAACTCGACTATATTGAAATTTTATTGGACTCTTCCGAACTCCTCGTTTTGTTAGTACTTAATTTCGACATACCTATGTATTTATTTTCTTAAGACACAGAAAAAATTTCGTTGTTAAAGAAAAAATGAAAAACATATATCTGATACGCTGCGACAGCATTGTGGAACGCACAACCGTAACAAAAACTGGAAACGGAACACGCCCTAAAGTTTCCAAAATATCCGAAAAATGTTAGGATCCGAAAATGGTCCTAAGTATATAAAAAAGTCCAAAAATCGGAATTTTATCCACCAATTAACAACACTGAGCACACAACACACATGAGCCACTTGTGGTAATACCGCGTACAAACTTGCTCATAAGCCCACACCCTGCAAATTTATACACAGTTTTTGCATGCGGTTCATGAGCCGCTCAGCTCGCAAATCTGTACGCGCCTTAAGATATACTAAGTTAAACTGGCTTTTACTAATTAGAAGATTTTTACGGGGTATTAGATATTTTACACGTGGTTACCGTCGTCGCGGCTGTGCGGTCTTGGTGTGAATAGAATAATTTTGCCGCTGTTGCTGCCATGCTGCCTTTACCGCGTTGGTCTGAGGAATCCTTTAAAGCTCCGTTTAGAAAAAATATATAGTATTATCTTTCACTTAAAATACATGCTCACGCATGCGCAAACACCACAAAAATAAAATAATATATCCATAATTTATTTAAATGCTACTTTTGATTTCATTGTTAATACATAATACATATACAAGCATTAAAGGTAACTTTACTGTAGAAATGTAAGTTATTAACTGATTTCTAGTTTTATTTAAGAATAAAGAGAATATTTTATTTCTTATGATGACTTCTACACATAGAGGGGTTTGTACTACCCAATTTTTTATGCCAATAGAAATCGTTGTTTGTAACAGATTTTGCTTTAAAATATTACGTAAAAGATAGGGAACCAGTAGCAGGGTTTTTAATATGGCCAATACTGGTAGAAATTAATATTCTTTATTTTGCTTACTCCATCGAAGCCACTTGCAAACATAACAATGACACATAATAAGCATGACAATATAAACCAATGTTTTTAACATTAGATACAATGTTTTCATAATTATAATTAAGATCTAAACTTACATATAACAAAGAAGTATAGGTCTAACATTATATCCTTGTTTCAATAAATAACAAAAACAAATAGAGAAAACTCAGTTTAAAAAAGTTTAAAAATGAATATTTTGAAACTGCATATTTACTAAACTATATTTTTTACTTTATATTAATCGACTCATTGAAAATTCTCCAAGGGCTTAATTAGTCAAATATAAAATAATGATAGCTTAAATCTAATTTAAAACTTTCGTTTAAACAAACCTTACTTATTCTCAGTTCTTATTATTAGTAAATCGTTAAATCATTAGGTAGCAAATATACTCTTGCCTTAATAGTAATAACAAGAAATCACCATCTTATATTAAGTAAAACAATATGAAATCCAATCATGTTTTTAAGCAAAAATACAAATATAAATTCACACACAGTCGATGGTTTATATGTATGTAGGTACTTATTATATGTATTTAATGATTTTTACTTACATCACTGAATCGTTTAAGTCGTCAGCATTTTCGTCTTCTGGATCATCTTCCGTATCATAAAATACGTCATCATCTTCATCTTCTTCCTTTGGTTCTTCCGTTTTTACAACGGGTTTAGGAACGACTATGTCTCTGTAAGGTAAGGTAATCATTTATAAAATATCGGTGAAACTCAATTTCAGGATAAACTAGTACTGCCTGAGACAAACTAGTTTTACAAGATTAGTTTTTGGAAAGTTTTAGTTAGGATGGCAAAGATAAGTTTAATCCTTAAATCAGCAATACCATTTACTGAAGGCAACATTCGTATGGAATAGAATAACATTATGTTTGAAGGGTGCAGAATAAGAAGGCGGTTTATCAAAGATCATCAATTTAAAAGGAGATGGATTTTAAGAGTTTAAAGTGGCGTTATTTGTTTATGGATGCATTTTGCTATGCAATTATATTCTACTAAGGTTCTTTCATTTCAACAATTATTCGTAACAAATAAAATTGTATTAAGTCTTAATTTTGAGAAAATTTCGAATATTTACAGTAATGTCGAATTTAAATAACCAAGAAAGGGGTATGTCAACGCAATCTATTGTACAAAAAGTAAAAAATTGCAGAAAACATTTCTATTATGCATATTTTATCCTAAAAAATATCAATGAGATAATAACCAATTCTTAGAAATATTAGTGGATGGCATGATGTTAATTTTTTTGCCTTCGTCTTTAGATATTTTTCTGTTACCTGTATTTGTAGTTTTGGTTTGATTCAAACTAGTCGCGATGATCCTGCTTTTTCCATATGTGTCAAATTTTACATATTTACTGGCTGCGGGATTCTGGCAATTTTTCGTAAGCGACTCGAGATTGTTGTATTTTTCATAAATATGGTTATAAACAGCATGGAATGCAACTTTAAAAATTGTGAGATTACCGATAGTTTGACATTCTTAGACTTACCTAAAACGACTAGTGCAATGAAAATATGAATAAACCTTTGTCTACAAGATGGCATATTGGGATATTTTTACTGACAAACCGCCTTCTTCCCCTGTACTCTTCGTATATTATTCTAATCTGATATAGGAAGAATTAAAATCATCGACAAATTATATGCTATAGAAGTCTGGTGTAGATAAAGCTGGTGTTGTCAAAACCCACCGGAAGTTGGCTGCTTAAAAATTTTCAAGAAGAAAGACTAATTAGAAAATACGAGCATAATACATCAGTTTGTATGTACTATGTCTACTTATGTTTATCAAATTAAAACTTGGATTAAAATAAGTTGTATTGATGAATTTGATTGTTAACGGTCAGTTTATCAAAATGAAATCTAACCAGGATTTAACCATATCGAGTTTGGCTGTTAGGGTATGAAACATTTGATTCGGCTTTATTAAGAAATTTAATTAAACTTATTAATTAAGCTTCAATTTCCTCTGATAAACCATCCAACAATGCTTATTAAGTGAGATAATGAGTTATCAAACAAAATTAAAAAATACTCACCCATTCTTCTTTAATTCTTTTCTCGAAACGCAAACAGCTGTGAAGGTATCCTCCAATAAACAAATTTCTTTTTTCTTACAGTTTAGCGGCCGGCAGAGATCACCTGAAAGAATTAGTAAGCTCGAATAAAATGAAGAGATAACTTAAACGTGTAATATTTTTTCTACCTTGTTTTAATTTTGTTTAAGATGAAGTATTTCTCAATATACGTAGAAAGTAGTCAAAATTAATTAATAAAACATGTATAAGCCATATTGTCTTAGTCGAAATGTCAATATTAAAAAAGATACAGGGTGTAGAAGCGAAAATTTTCAAATTGATTTTTCTCAATATTTCAAAAAGTTTTAGAGACTTTTCTTTGAAATTCGGTATAGGGAGGTTTTTTTGAAGGGCATATCATATCGTAAGCTCACTTTCAATATACCACATACAGGGCGCTGTTTACGATGTGTTCTGCCGATATAATCGGATTAAACTTTTTTGTAGGTATGTTTAGTGCATTTTTTTGAGCATACATAAGTATAAATAAGTATGTGGTATATTGAAAGTGAACTTATGATAGGATATGTCCCTAAAAAAACTACCTATACAGAATTTGAAAGAAGAGTCTGTAAAACGTTTTGAAATATTGAGAAACTATCTAAGTATTTAAACATTTTTGGTTCTATCCACATCCTTTTTTTAATATTGACATTCAGACTAAGACAATACGGCTCATACAATGTATTTTAATGTCTAGAATCCACAGTTAGTCTATGGTGTATTCATTACGCCCACCCTGTATAATGCTAATTTTTTTTATAATATCTTTTATGATATTTTAATATTAGTTCTGATGATGCTTATTTAAATGGTTACGAAAGCGTTCAGCTAAGATTTTCAAAAGGCTTAACTGTGGCTCTGTGCAATACTTTTAAAGTTAAAATGTTATATTATTTGATAGTATGTTTATCTAATGTTTGTGAACCACTTTGAAAGGACAAATTGACTACAGTGAAGTGAAATTCACTTTATTTAGTTTGTTGTAGTAGATGCTCTAGGTATGAAGTTTTTTGAAAATATACATATAAAACTGTTAGACAGAATATGCTGAATTTAGCAGTGTTGAAAATGCTGAAATTACATCCGTTATATTAGTGACTAGATGGACTCACTATTAAATGATTTATCATCATACAGGATTTTATAGTAAAAGTAAGTATTACAAATTTTGAATAAACGACAAATACAAATGGTGTGTTAGTGGTAGTGGTAGTTAGATAGGTATTTAATATTGTACATTTGACAACGTATAGTATAACTTGATGTAAAGTATCCCTTACTTTCTTTTCATATAAATTTAGTGGGGTGATGATGTTGCAATAAAATATTAAGAAAGATATTTTATCCCGAAGTCATCCAAAAACCTGTTTTGTGTAAACTGTTACGTGAAGGATGAAGCTGATTGTGTATAAGACATGTATTTTATAATTACTCGTACAGAATAAGTCGGAAGGGTTTTTAGAGAGACATACTTTAAAGGATACAAAGGCAGAGGAATATAAAGAGAAATACACAAAAGGGAACAATGAGATATAACGAGGGTTAGAGCTTGTTTTGTGGTTGATGTTGAATGCAATATTTGTACAGGCCCACGCAAGAGATAAAGATTTGATTTTATTTTTTAAGTTATTATTTTATAATTAATAGATACAATTAGGAACATAGAGGGTGCCCGCTATTGTGCTCCAAAGACTCAAAACTTTTTTTATTTATAAATTTATAAGAAAATCTCAAAGTATCCAAATATTTCGATATATTATGGATAAAGAAGTGTCACTCATAAATAACAGGAATTCCAAACAGGCCGTATATATGTATGGTAATTCAATCTTGCTTCTTTAAAAAGTTTCTTTAAAACATTTTTCAATTTAGTTAGGTATCAAAGGTAATACGGTCACAAATTTAAATTAAATTTCTAAGTTTGACATTTTTTTAGAACAGGGCACGAACACAGACAGCTAAAGGCATGTATATATTTGAGAGCTGAGCGGCTCGTGAACCGCTTATAGAAAAGGCTGAATTCCGAATACTACGTGCGTCGGTATTGAATATACAAGAAGAACTAAGTTGCTTAGAATTGACATAAATAATACATGACATTTCATTGACAGCGGCCTACTTCATTTAAGTCATCTTATTTAAAGGCGTACGTTCAAACAAATAATTTTGTAAAGAAATAGTAAATCGTTCTTATTTCGAAAACGGTTAAGTTTATCGATTTTCAACAGGTATATCTTTTTTATTTAGAATTGGATCTTATTGGAAATTCAGAATTTTGAAGGACAAACAAGTTTGACATATGTTTACTCCGACGGAACACTACAACTAGCGCATCCTAGATGTTATTGTAAAATAGTTACCATTTTCGTAATTACCACCTCAGAAAACATAGGTGTACAAACTTTCAAGACAATCCGTTCAAAGATGCTCAAGATATTTAAAAAAATCGAAAATATTTTTTCAACTTTAACACCCTGTAGATCGAAAAGGAGCAACATTCGGATAAGGCATATTTGGCTTAATCGCTCTATTTTGAGGTGATCCTTAAGCTCTGTCCCATTATTAATGAATCACCGTGTATACACGCCTTAAGAATGCTTCACGCAGTTTTTACTTAGTTAAATTTCCTGAAATGATTTAAGAAAATGCTGGTGTTAAAATACATCGTTGATTTATATTTTCTACCGCTGAGATAATTTTTTTTACTTCAAATTTCGCAAGGAATCTATTCCTGAAACCTGAAGTATAATTATTTAACCTTGACTTGCTCTGTACATATTACTACTTTTTATCATATAAGTCAGCGTATTTCTTGTGAAAGTACGATAAGAAGACGAAGAGAAAGGGTAAAGTAAATCATTTATAGAAAAACATTTAATAAAGTACTTATGCTATTACAGATAAGTGTTACATCCATTTCATCGTTAAAATGTACAAGCGTTACATACTGGAGATGTTCCTCAACGATTACAATTTTGTCGCTGGTTACTTCTACAAAATGCACAAAATGATGGAAATCGAAAACAACCTTTCTGATTTCATTGATGACATACCTAGGCCTTAATATTGTTCAAAGTATGTAGTGTCAGCACTATAGTGCACCACCACATAAAGAGAGACAAGTAACTGCTTGGTTAAATGATCATGTCTTGAATAAATGGATAGGTTAATAAGGTCCAACAGCATGGCCACCGCGTTCCCCAGATCTAAATCCTTCGGATTTTTATTTATGGGTACATAAATGCTGGGCTTGTATATCATGCTGAAATCATTAGTTACTTGAAAGAATTCAGAATGCAGCTAGCCAGATAAGAAATGATCCAAATCTCATACATCGAGTGACGGAAATTTTAGTTCGCCCATGTGAGGTTTGCATTCAAACCGAGGGTAGACATTATGAACAATTTTTATAGCTTTTAGTTTTGTTAATTTGGTTAATAATAATGCATTATTATTATTCCAACAGGATTAAACCCAATTACAGGAATAAGTACTACACAGTAATAAGTAGGCAATAAAAAGAAAAATATATAAATTAAATACATATTATCCTAAGCGAGACACATTTCAGATTTCATTTAAAGTATCATTAAAAATATCACAGTCTCTTCCAATTTTGTTAAACACATCGCACATCAAATATATTGGTGATTTAGCCAACATATTGGTCCTAGAAACACCAGAGTAGAACAAAGTTTGCTGTCTTGAGTTACCACGTGATACACGAAATGAGATTTTACTCAACAAAACCGAACAGTCAATTTTATTATTCAGAATATTAAACAAATAACGAATTAAAGAGACATTACGACGTATCTCCAGTGAATCCATATCAAAACGATTCAGAAGATCATTATGTTCGAAACCTTGCGGGGGATAAACACCATCTTGCAAAAGAGCTAAAAACTTTAAAAAACGTCTTTGAACGTACTCCAACCTTTGACGATGTATATTATAAATTGGATACCATATTATAGATCCGTATTCCATTTGTGATCTGACTAGAGAGCAAAATAAAATTTTGAATGTGCGTATATTTGTAAAATCTTTACAGTTACGGTATATAAAACCATAAGTTCGAAATGCACAGGACACAACATTAAACAATATGCTCGATGAAAGTAAGTTTGCTGTCAAATGTAATACCTAAATCCTTGAATAAAGAAACCCGACCTATGACATATCCATCAATGTTATAATTATAAATAATAAAGTTGGTTCTACGAGTGAAGGACATTGTTTTACATTTAGAAGTATTAAGGGACAAACAATTTAACTCACACCATGACAACATATGATCCATACACAGTTGGAGACGATCACAATCTGAAGTAGAATTTATTGAAGAGAATAATTTAAAATCATCAGCAAAAGCAATTTTTCACAAGAAACAATATCTGGGAGATCATGAATAAAGTAGAAACAAAAGTGGTCCTAAATTAGAGCCTTGCGGTACACCTGAAGATGCAGAAAAAAGAACGAAGTAAAGTTTTGATATCTGACCATAAATTGCCTACTTGTTAAATATGATTCTAATAGAGTTATCAACGAGTCTGAAAATCTTGCAATTTCGCTAGTAATATATGGTGGTTTATATGGTCGAAGGCTTTTTGGAAGTCCGTAAATATTACGTCAACTTGCCCTCCACTATCCAAAGTTTCAGAAATAAATTGAGAAAAAACTGCAAGATTCGATATAGTAGATCTTCTCTGCACAAATCCATGTTGGTGTGGGGATATCAATTGCTTAGTCAGATAGTAAATTTCGTTATGCAAGGTGGATTCAAAGACTTTATAAAATTGCACAGCAAAGATATAGCTCTATAATTCTCAATATCATTATGGTTTCCTTTTAAATATTGGACACACATATGCTTTTTCCAAAAGACGGAAATGTGGCATGTTTTAAAATAGCATTGAATAAAATACACAAAGGCTGAACAAGTGGATACGCACAATCTTTTAGGATGAAACTTGGGATACCATCGACGCCCATTGTGAAAGAGTCTTTAGATCTTCTAAGACTGGATAAAACCTCTTCTTCTTTAACAGACGAAATGGAGATAGGCAATGACACTCTACCACTTGTAGTAAATGTAGATGGGTCTATTGGATGAGACTGAATAGAAACGCTATTGAAGTATTCACCAAAGGCATTTACAATATCGGAAGGGTTGGATAGTTCTTTATTATTATAAAACATGACAGCTGAAATACGAGATGAGCCTTTCTTTTTTTGAATAAAATTCCAAAATTTTTTAGGGTCGTTAGATAAAGATTTTTTAGTGTCACTTATAAACGATTTATAGGCTTCGTTAATAAGACGTTTACAGTTAGAACGATGCTTCCTAAATACATTATAATATAATAATAAATAATAAATTAATTAATTAATTAATAAAGGTTAACTAATGTTTAAACTTTAAACACAAATAATAATTATTGTTATAGCAACCATCAGGCTACTTTGATTGAAATATGAAATTATATTGTTTAAAATGCTTGTAACGACCTAAGTATATATGTTGAAAACTAAAATTAATTTTGTTAGCAAATTTGTTTGTTGATTATATTGATAAGAAACTGTATATTGAATTTACTATAGAAAAGTGTAGTGACAATTTTCGATTAAACTGTAGTTATTGACACTTTATGTTTCCATATGGAAATCTACTAAAGAACCGACTTCTGCAAAATATTTATTACAAACGACGAGCTATTATTTGCATTTGGTACTTATTCTTAAATTGTGAAGGTTTTATCTACAATGGAGTATTATTCAAATTTAATATTTTTATTAGTCAAAGTAAACCACAATTTTTAGTAAAGTGAGCAGAGTTTGTATTTATCAATCAATAATGCTTTCAGGAGATAAAATTTCCATTGTCAGGATCTAAATTGTCAGTTTCTATATGAAACTGGAAATAGATGGATGGGGCGTTGATCCCTTGAAAGCATGCTCGATTGATAACTATAAACTTTGTGCACCTCACCAAAAAATGTGGTTTCAATTCATTCAGTGTACATAAGCCATTTAAAGTTGTTTTTATTTTTATTATTCTTTACTTTATCGACATCTTTAACAACTAGTAAATGTACAGGATGATTCAGAAAGAATGGGTCAACACTAAGCTGGATATGCTAAACACCAAAAATTATGTTTGAGCTCACCATGCTTTATAAGAATATCCCTATATTATTCTAAAATTGTTCAATAATTGAGTTTTGATAGCATGACTGAGAATTAGAAGTGTTGGTTTTTTACGAACAATTACGAATTTGAAGTTTATTTTGACGTTGCTTCTAGAGAGCGCTAGTTTCACCGTATTATTTAGCAAAATCAAACCATATTTTTTTTTCTGTTGAGCTATGCCTAAAAAAATCTAAAAGAACGTTCAATTCTACATAAAAAATGTACCTGCTGTTGTTTAGGTCACCTAATTTTATCGGTTTCTAAAGTTATTTGCATTTAAATGTTTCAATGTATTTTGTGGTGATTTTCTTTCAGGCGCTGATATTGCTATTTTTTTTTCTTAGTAGACTTTTGTGTCAAATGTTCATGTCAATAAATATTAGCGAAATTTGCATGCGTGTGATTTATAATTCGTGCAATTATTGAGATATTTCAGAAGAAAATTTAAACTTTGAACACCCTGTATTTCTTAAACCAGCGACATTCGTATAAGGCGTAAGGCAAACATATTATTTTGGTGTCTAGTGTCTCCAGCTTAGTGTTGACCCATTCTTCCTGACTCACCCTGTATAGTGTCTCATTATAAATAACAATGCAATCAAACCAATAAACATGAAATTAGTTAATCATATTCAAAGTATCATATGCAGATCTAAACATCTATTGCTTATATTTATTTATTTTATGCAACCCAACATAATGCTATCAAGCATTACAATTATAGGGTGCACAATAACTAAAAAATAACAGAATATAGAATACAGAATACAGGTACGTACAATGACGTGTAATGACAATAAAAATATAGCTAATCCTTAAGCTAAATTATACTACAACTAAGCTAAAAAAAAGAGAACTATAAAAAAATGAGAATAATACATCACATTCTCCATATTGTGCTTTGCAAAAGCAAATACCTATATAAATATCAAATATTATTGAAGACTTGAATAGCTTGGCGTTTTACACAATTTAGTGACAGATGGAGTATATCTATGTGATTAAAGAACATGTTGTATTGTTTTTGTAACAGACTAATAGGTTTATAACCTCATGGTGGATGGTGGTTCCGATTTGTGGTAACTGAAATAAACCGAATTATTTTCTTACCTAAAGTTACCCCTGAGATGCCAGCAAATCTATATTTTTCGAATTTTATATTGCACCTTAGATATCTAACATTATTATTTTTTTAATTTTTGGCACTTATTCTTCAATTAAAGATTTTATTTACAATATGGAATATTACTCAAATTGAATTAGTCAAACTGAACCAAAATTTTTGGTAAAGTGAGCAGAGTTTATATTTATGAATCGAGAATGCTTTCAGGAGATCAAACTTCATTCTCAGGATCTAAATTGTCAGTACTCGATCAAATTTTTATGAACCCTAGTGAACCAGAAATTTGTACTGTAACTGACAACACCTATTCAGACCACAAAACTGTTCTTCTTCAATTTATTAATTAAATGCAATGTGACAGTACTAGATCTAGTAAAAGATCTTACTATTTCCCCATGAAACAATTGTATGATAAATCTAAGCATAACAATTGGTTAAATGGAGAAGTTGTTGGGTCTATATAGTAGAAATCTAAGGGACTTGTCTGTTTTAACAAGAGCATATCCAGCATTAATACCATTTTATACGGAGGCAAAGAGAGTGCACAAAAATCTGGTACACACTACCAAAAAAATGTACTATCAAAACAAAATTTCCAATTCTATAAATGTTAATAAATCCACCTGGAGTGTTGTCTCAGATCTTTCAATGAAGAAAAGAAAATTTGAAAATATTAGTTTAAATATAAATAATTCAATTATTACATATCCAAATGTAGTGGCTAATTCATTTAATAATTATTTTTTAAATACGCCTAAGGAAATGGTAGAATAAATTGGTGTTAATGAGACAGTCGATACAGTTACGACAAGTCAACAAAACACTGCTGATTGCATCTTTCTGAAACCATACACTTGAGTTATACACATACTTATGAATAAAATAAAACCAAAACATTCTACTGGACCTAATGAAGTTCCACCATTTGTAATTAAACAGATTTTAAATACTATTATTGATCAAATAACATATTTAATAAACTTATCTTTTTTTCTGCTACTTTGCCAAATTCATTGAAAGTTGGTAAAGTCACTCCGATTTACAAGAATAAAAACAGTTGACACCAAATGGATAATTATCGACCAGTGACAGTCTCAAATTCATTTCAAAAACTATTTGAATATGCATTTCATAATCGTTTAAAAAATTTCCTGGATGACCACTGTATACTTAATAATAACCATTGGTATTTTGCGTGTCTAACTTTTTCATCTTTGACTTTTTAACAAATTGGATAGCAAATTCCGTTTTCCCGAACTGTTTTACGTTGGAAAGGTACTCTTGTTTCAAATCGTTCTTTAACGGCTTCTGAGAAAATCTCTCTTGAATTAATCCCACTTTGGTCAATTTCATAGTAATTTAATAGTTATTTATGCAACAAGTACAAAAAGTAAGTGTTTATTATAAGCACTTTTTATACGAGTTGCATACAATATTTTTTCTACGTTCATGCAAAAACCAAAAAATGTTATTTAGATGACACTAAGTCTAGGAAAATGTGACATTGATTTGAACGTTTATGTTTGTCATGATGACAAAACGCTATTGTAGAGTGACAGATGAATGCAATAAATATTTTATTGCACTAGTGCAATAAAGAACCACTTTTTCCACTAAATATAGTTCAATAAAGTTTTGTTTTTTGCATGAACGTAGAAAAACAAAATTATCAAGGTACTCTTATGTTAAAGTATTGTCAACCCGATTGCCAATTTAATAGTTCTAAGCGAAAAAAATGGAAGAGTTTACGGGACAATAGTTAGTTGATATGATATTTATTTATGGCTTTTGCGATGGTAACGCTGCTGCGGCAGAACGCGAGTACGGGGGAAGGTTTCCAAACCGAAGGCTGCCATCAAGGAGGACATTCCCTACGGTATTCCGCAACTTAGCTGCAACCGTCACTTTTCGAAAGGCACCGGGTCAAGGACGTCCCAGGATTAATAGGGAACCGGAGGTGGACGCTATTGAACAAGACCTACGACTAGCATACGGAACATTTCAAGGCAAATAAATGTTCCTCGGCCAACGGTACTACATATCTTAAAGATTTCCTTAATAGAATTGATTAGAAGTGCTCAGGTTGGAAGAATATTAAAGCGACAAGGTCTACATGCCTATCACTATCGACGTGTACATGGCTTGATACCAGAAGATTTTGCGCCACGTATGCAATTTTGTCGCTGGATTTTGTCGCTGGACAACGAGCAAGTTTCCAAAATTTTGTGGTGTAACGAAGCTACTTTTACCCGAAATGGAAAATTAAATTTTGTGTTTTACTTCACCCCTTTATGTTTGACTATAAACTTTCCATTTATTCAGTTGATGGAAAGACAAAATATAATGACATTTTCTTGGACAAGTCAGTTCTAACTAGAAGAAGTCAATAAATATAGCCTATTATCCGCTAAAAAAATTCAGCAAAGATACAGCAAATACAACATGATTTTTAGAAAGGCTATAGAATTTATATTTTTTTTTATGTAAAATGTTTAGGTATCTAAATATTTAAACAGTAAAAAAGTTCATATTTGAGGTTATATTGGCATTGACAATTTTTCTCTAAAACATTTTTAATTTATTCTTAAATAGTGGAACTTGAAACATTTTTTATGCTTTTGCACCCTGCATATTTCAACGCCATTTTTTCAATTGCTATATACATTTTAAGATAAACAAAAATGTGAAATAAAAAAAATCACAGGTATAGTTAGGTTATAGAACACAACTGTCTGTTCTACACTGAAATAGTATGAAATAATATACCCCATGATGAGATGAAACACAAAAAAACTCAAATATCTCATATACAGGGTGAGTCAGTCATAATGTCATTAATTTTAACCACGTATTCGGGAGGCCTAATAAAGGTAGAAAATCGAAAAAAAAAGTTTACTCGACCTTTAAAAAAATAAACAAATCACCCTATAAAAATCGGTAACACGACGCTCCTGGTGCGCTACGAACTTTCTGATGATGCACCCATACGACAGTCGAATGCCGGAGGAAACATCGTTGCCACATCATGTTTACATACATAATATCGTCTATCACTTCAGCGTGTAATTCAAATTTACCAAATTAATATTAGCTTAAAATACCTTTCTAATACAGTAAAAAATGTTACAAAAGCTAATAATAAAGAATATATGGGTAGATACTGTGGGTGTAATTCAACGTTGGTTGGGGCTTTAGCCCACAGAGTAGTTAGTTTCACACAATGTTCAGTACAACCTTTTATTTGTGATGTCTAAAACCTAGGTAGGTAGGTACTAGAAAAATATTTCAACTTGGCAACATTGCATCAGGTCGACATCGAGTTGAACTGTGAGCTGTAAACGACCAAGGCTGTGAGCGGTCAGTGACAGTCTGAAAAGGGGGTTTAAATAATGATTTAAAAATATTTTTTTCCGGCATAAATATGCATTTAGATTTTTTTTAATCGCGTATTCGCATTATACTCATTATTCCCTATCTTCTCTTAAAATTAATGACATTATGACTGACTCACCCTGTATAGTACATATACTTGATGCGACGCAGAAATATCCACAAGTGATGGAAGTGCTGCGAACCTCACTGCGAACACCCATGTTCGCTGTGAAGAAACGCGACGGGGTTACAGGGTCCGTTCACATTGTCGTTTTGAAGTCACGCGACGAGGTTCGCGGCGAGGTTCTGTTACAAGTGTGTACGGGGCAGAACGCTGCGAACTTCAATTCGAACACCCATGTTCGCTGTGAAGCAACGTAATGGGGCTACAGGGTTCCGTCCACACTGTCGTTTTAAAGCCACGCGACGAAGTTCTGTTACAAGTGAGTACGCGGCTTATACGTAAGCACTATAAGTAGATAGACCGTCAACGGAAGAGAAAACATTTAGAGATAGTAGACGGTTTATAAAAAGAATTTACGTTATAAAAATATTGGTAATACTACTACTCTTATTGACTTTACAATTATTTAGTATGTTGAAATCCTCTAGCTACGTTTTCATCTGACATTAATTGTATGATATTTATGTCGGACAGAATTGTGTTGAATCTAAACAGAGAAGAATCTGTCAGAGCGATATAGAGTGCTTTCGAAAAGTAACGAATAAATTCATTATTTTTGAAATTGAGAAGTTTTCGAAAAAATCCCCTGGCACGTCGTTTTTGTTTTTAAAAAAGGCACTTTTTGACATACGACCCACATTTGTGACGTCATCGTTGTTCGAGATATGACGTCATCGACAATTTTTTTAAATAGCAATCCCCAAATTTGACCATGCCATTTGAGAGAGGGTGTCATTCCACATACATACATCATGAAAAATTATGCTGTTACATAACAAAAATTTCAAGAAAATAATGTTTGAAGATTTTAAAATTTAATTTTCACAATACTGAAAATGATAATGATTATGTAAAAAATCGACTAAATTAAATGTTCAAATTGTGCACTGTTGGCTGCCTGATAGTAGCCAAGACGATTAATACATTCTTTTTGAACATTATCAATAACTTCAGGAGGTAGGTATACAATGTATCTCGTGACGAATTCTTGCTTTTAAATCTTCTAAATTAACCGGTCTAGTAACGTATACTTTGCTTTTTAAGTATCCCCACAAGAAATAGTCTAGGGGTGTCAAATCAGGCGATCTGGTTGGCCACTCAATCGGCCCCCTTCTACCTATCCAACGATTAGGGAACAGCTCATCTAAATAAGCACGGACAGGTGTTGCATAATGGGGAGGTGCACAGTACATATTGTGGGGCGATCCACTTAACATCATCGATATTTGGGATCGTTCCAGAAAATCGTATCGTATCGCACATCCCTACCCATCAGTATAAGTTACTATGTCCACGTAAGATAGTGATTTTCATTTTGTTTTTTTTTTTTTGGAGTATCCAGTGTAGTTTATAATTATTAATTAAATTTACTATTTACCTAAATAAAATTGCCATTCAGATTGGGTCAAACTAAATTTCAGAAATGTTCCTGCCAGGAGCAATAATTAATAGTGAAAGAGCACGGCTGTCCCCACAAAATATATAAAATGACATTTTAGATTGCATACTAGAAGTTTGCCATTAGAAAAAATATATATCACTTCAGTACTGAACTTGAATGAATAAGAACGTTATTATGTATGTGGTCCTGACGACGTGGCAACTGGATTTCGTTACAACACTCTAACACATCATCAGAAAATTTGTGGTGTACCAGCAGCGCTGTGTTACCGACTGTTATGGGTTGATTTGCTTATTTTTTGAAACGTCGAATCAATTTTTTTAAATTTTTATTAGGCCTTCCGAATCGTGGTTAAAATTTTAATGACATACGACTGAATCACCCTTTATATTTTAAAATTAATGTATAAACATTATTTTTGCAAATATTCTTACATACTCTTACATATTCTTATATACTATATAAGTTATAATCCTTGGATAACTCCGACTGTTAAAATAATAATGAAAATAAGAGATAATGCACTATCTGAGTATAGAAAAGCACTTAAAAACATAAACAGTGCAGGAATTATGTTACTGCTTCAATTAGTGGAGAAAAAAGGATATATCGAAAGTGTTTTAAATGCAAATAAAAAAAACTCTAAAATGTTGTGGGACACTCTTAAATAACTAAATGTCTATTCTAAAAATCCTAATGTTGATATTCCTGATGATCTTGCGAATCCTGAGTCAATAAATAATTATTTTATTACATCAGTAACTTCTTTTGGTGCCGAGTAAAACTTGATTGATTCGTTTAAAAGTTCTAAGTTTTGAGCTACCAAGCGTGACTTTAATTTATTAAGTTATTACCATAGTTAATCGATTGCATTCTAATGCTAAGGGCATAGACGATATATCGGCCGATATGCTAAAGATGTGCCTGCCCTTTTGTGCTAACCCTTTAACACACATTATTAATTGTTGTCTGCTAGAAGGTAATGTTCCTGCTGGATGGAAGTATGCTGTGGTCTCCCAGTGCAAAAGAAGTCTAAAGTTGAAAACTTTAACGATCTGAGGCCGATTAGTGTATTGTCAGCGGTGTCAAAAGTGTTAGAAAGATTTGTCTATATTCAATTGAAAGATTATCTAGATGAATACAAAATTCTTCCGTTAAGACAGTCAGGTTTTCGTTCTGGATATAGCACAACCACATGTTTGTTGGACATTGCTGATGATATACTACATTCTATTGACAAACAGATGGTTACTGTCTGTAATGCTAGATTACTCTAAAGCATTCGACTCTCTTCACCACAATTTGCTTCTAGCTAAGTTAAAATATTATGGTGTCTCTGACGGTTCTTTGCAGTGGTTTAAAAATTATTTATTCGATCGTAGCAAGTAGTCAAGGTAAAAAAAGATGATAATTACATTTTTCAAGTGTACGGCAGATATTCACACGCGTGTTAAATCAAATGCACTGTTATGCGGATGATTCACAGATGTATGTATCTTTCAAGCCAGAGAAGCAAGTTCTTAATTTTAATCTAGATCTAGAATTGTTGTATTGTTGGTCTAAGAGTAATGGTTTGAAATTAAACCCGATGAAGACTACGGCTATATTATTCGGAACCCCTAAACAATATGAATCTGATCTCAGAAGAGAATGTATTAATTTTGTCCGATTCTGTACTAGAATTTAAAGGTACTTGTAAAAATCTTGGGTTAACTTTTGATAATAATTTAACATTTACAAATCATGTTAATAATGTCTTAAAAACTGCGCATTCTCGTTTGCATTGCCTGTATAACTTTAAAAATATTCTTACTACGAATGTTAAATTGAAGCTAGCTGAATCCTTAATATTATCTTTGCTTGATTATTGTGATATTGTGTATGGTCCATGTTGGTCAGCGTGTGATGCCAATAAAATTTAGGTTTTACAGAATTCTTGCATGAGGTTTGCAGAAAAGGTTAAGAGGAGAGATCACATTACTGGATATGCGCAGGAATATTCATTATTTAAGTCTAATACAAATAACCACCGTATCTTAGATCTAAGTTGGTGTTCAGTGGTGAGGTGCACAGTAGAGACTTGAGAGATAAACTACTGCTACAAGTACCCCTGCACTCATCCTCATTCTTTAAGTCTTCGTATTCATATTTAGCCGCACACCTTTACAATATGTTGCTAAAGTCAATTAAAATAATTGCAAGCAAAAATTCATTTAAATCTAAAATTAGGGAATATTTCACTAGTCAGCCAAGTGTCTAGTTTTTCTTCTTTCTGTCTTTTATTTTACGTATTGTACAGAATTATTTGTGTACGCGCACATTTAATCATTGTCATAATCATTGGCATCATCTGCATTTTCGTTTAGATATTTGTAAAATTATATCCTTCTTTTGTTATGTTATGTAATTTGTAATAATGTTTCTCTCTTTGTTCTAATTACAGCACTGTGTAAAGTGTCGTGATGTTTTTAATTTTTATATGTAAAATAATGTAAATATTATGTATTAGTGATTGGGCCTAAGCAGCCAATGGCTGAGCCCCGCCAAATAAAGACATTTTGATTTAATTTGATCTATCAAGTGGTTAGATAAGTAAATTAAATTCATTGACTTACTGGAGGGGTCATGTATCCATCTCTTCTTTTCTCCTGATTTATTTGACTTATTTTCATCCTGAAACAATAACATTAATTAGTATTTAAAAAACTTACTTACGATACTAAAAATTAAATTTTATTTGTCCATTTTAGAGATTATGTGTAATTTAAATTATTAACAGATTGTTACTAAAAGTGCAGAATACAGAAATATTGCTGTTTCCTGGAAAATATTAGAATTATTATAATGGAATCCATTTAGTCAAACAATAGTCAGTATTTCATGATTTCAATTTTTATGTAAATTTTCTAAAACTATGTGACAAACTGACAAACATATGCATGTTGATAAAATAACGGTTAATTTACTAGTTTAAAAAAAATGCTAAGAAATTGAACAGCATATACCTAGTCTTCCTCATCAATAAATCGGAATAAAAAATGACATAAAAACATTAAAGGCTTCCGTGTGTACCCTTGCCAGCCGTATACAGGACCATATTTACGTCAGATACCTGTATTCGCTCAATTTCGATAATAATTTATAGTAAAATTAAACATAGTAAACACATATTTTGATTAAAAGTTTGATGTTGTTATGTAATTTGAAATTATTAAAGGGCGAAGATTAATAGTGACACATATAGGTAGTGCCAGTGGTTTTGTAGATGGCGGTTTACTTTTATTTGAATCTAAAAATACAGGTGACTATCACGAAGACATGAACGCAGATGTTTTCGAAGAGTATTTTACACAGATGTTGGATCTTATTCCTCCGGGGTCTGTAATTGTCATGGATAATGCCAGTTACCATTTACGGCAGACCGAGCGGACGCCTACGACTGCTTGAAGGAAAGCCGATATAATTCAATGGTTATCCGGAAAAAAACATTTCTTTTGAAACAAATATGGTGAAAAAGGAACTTTTGGCACTTGTCAATCTTAATAAAGATCAGAAAAAACATGTTATCGATGAAATGGCAACAAATCGCCAAATAACGGTACTACGGTTACCACCTTATCACTGTGAACCCAATCGAATTAGCAGGAGATGTAGCGCGAAATAATACGACGTTTAAATTAAGTGACGTGAAAATTTTGTTAAAAAATTCCTTGGAACAAGTAACTGCAGATAACTGGCAAAGATGTATACATCATGTACAAAAAGAAGAGGAGAACATGTGAGAACTCGAGCAGAATTTAATTGATGTTACTGTGAAACCTATCGTTATCGATCTAGGAGACGAAGATAATTCATCAGAATATTCAGAGGATAAATTTTAATATACCTACTTTTTTTATTTTCTTTATTGTACATTTATACAACACTACATTTACTCACCATAATTTGAATTTTCTAAATACATATATTTTTGTGTGGAATAAAGGTCTATTCATTAAATTTAAATAAATATTTTGATAATAATATTGAATAATTTTATTTGAATTACTAAAAACCCTCTTAACCCGGTTATGATGCTTAAAGTAGTCTCATGTTTTGAAATGCTGTTTTTATATTGTTTACTTATAAGAGAAATGGACCGAGAAATTGAAGCGGCATAGACAAAGACGGATTGTCGGGGATTCAATTTTAGCTACCTGCTACAATTTAGTACAACCCGGTCACACAAAGTTTTTTTAAAAGTACACCTCATCTATACCGATAATACATAATATAAAAATATTGAATATAAGCACCAGTACTACATTTATTTACGATTTGCATACATAATAAGCTTTTATTACTCTCTTTCACTTGTGAACAGACTATGGTTGGTTCTATATTAATTCAATGTAATTGGGGTCGGTCAGTGGTCGCGCAGTTTAAGACGTCAGTACTTGAATCGAGGTGACTAGATCGGTATGCGTTCGCGCCCCGCTCCCGGTAGACCGTATATAAGATATATTGGTGGAGAGGATTGGCACCTTCTCTGCGGGTATGGTAGGGTGGAAGAATGTTAGGGTCAATGTGAGAGATTGATACCGGTTGATATTTGACTACCTTCCTAATTAATGAGGTTTTCCAGGTTTCCCTCATTCCTGCACTGAATAGTGGTTAGGGCCTACCAACGTAAGTCGTTCCTGGGCACAAATGCGGCCTGCTTAATAATATGCCGCCCCCTCTCCCGCACAAGTCTCCGACTTCTGGGCTAATCCCTGTGATTAGAATGAGGGGTAGAGATATTATTAATTAAAATCACAGTAGAATGGATGCAATCGTAGAACAGTATGTCACTAAGCCGCAGTCATTACCTCAATAACGTATTTTTTGCTCTTGGCTACATGCAGCAATTCATCTTTAGTCAAACTAACATCGTACGCAATACGACGAACACCAAGTGTCTTGGAGAGCTTGTTGGATTGCATCTTATAGTATCTCTTTGAGAATAGTTGAAATGTTCTGGCCAGAAGAATGTTCCTTGATTTTCCCACCGGTATGTAACGACACAGAAATAAATACCTTATTTCTCTTTTGTAGAAGATACTATTTTAAAATTCATTGTCATACACTAGATATAAAAATGTTGACATGAACTACATACATTGCAATTTTGAGGTTATGGCGAGTTAAGGTAAAGTCGCGAAACAACATTATTGTAGCGTTGCTACCACCTTTAAGTGACCGAAAAGTTGATAGGCTAGTTTCGTTGGCGTCTTGTTTGATGAATGTAATTAAAGAGTTAGATATTTTTAGTGTCTGCCACTTTAAGTATACATTTTAGGTGTAAGTTCTATTTTCAAAATCAGACATGTTTACAGATGTATGTTTAAGAGCGCCATTTTATAATAAAAATTTAAAAATATTATTACTCATCAGTACTGCATATATATATTAAGTACATGTTTATATGTTACACTATTATAATACATAACTACTATTTTCTTAAATATAACAAGAGAAGCTGAAATAAAGACAGAAGTATGTAGGAAACAGACCGAACTACATACGACTATTTAGTCAACAAAGACAAGTATATCTAGTCACGTTTATCTGTTTCTCCAGTTTCTCTTTTAGAGGCAGAACCACACCCCTCCGTTTTCGCCATGTAATCACAACGTGGCTTAAACGTATTTGTATAAGATGCAAAAAATCATTGGTAACTGCCTCCAAAAAATGTTCCCCATTTACATCCACGTGATAGAACCGTTTCTATCATGTGGTAGTGATTTTGGTAATACACTTTATAGTTTTCAGTGTTGTAGCTGCTATGTTCCATTCACAAAAAATGCTACTTGGGTTCCTTTAACAAAATAAGATTTTGTTAAATGTTTTGTAATATTTAAAAATATTTTTTTTTATTTAATTTTAAATAGTGCCGTTACTGCCTGCGCAAGCAAAGTCATCATCGGTGGTACAAAAAGTTCATATGACTTATTAATATTAATAGGAATTATAGGAAAATTGGTTTATATTAGCTTAAATATCTTTACAATACAGTAAAAAAAGTTCATAGAAAATTGGGGAAGGGAAGAAAGGGAGAGGAGCGTGCATATTATTCTCAAAATAATGGGCATTGCTTCTTACAGGTATGTCACTGTTGCCTTCTAATAAATACTTGTATGTAAAAATTTCAGGAAAAGGAAATCAGTCTGTTTATGATATTTTAAAAGATAGGTAGGTAGTTCCATTAATTTTTAAGTCCTTTTTTTAAATCCTGTACTTAAGTAGTATTGTCTATTTTTGTCATTTTATCCTTTATTGAAGTAATACTATTTTATGTAACCTCAACCTTCGTCTAAGACATTGAGTGAAATTGATTTAACTAGTTTCGACAAAGTCATTTTCAGCAGTACGGTTTTTGCAGTTTCCAGAAGATAGGAATTTTAAATTGTTATGTGCCCAGATAGAGAAGGGTATCAAAGATTTCGCACCAGAAAAGGACGAACTAGTTCTTTAACCGAACTAGAGAAGTTTTAAAAGCTTCGGATACTTTAGACTCGAGGGGTTTAACAATAAGAAGAGAGTGGCAATTGGCCTAGAGCATATTGCGATCCTCGTGCAATGTCCTCTTTATAGGAGTCAACTTTTTCAGTCAAGAACCAAACTAAGATGTAGGTTAATAAAGGAATTCATTTGTGAGGGTACAACATATTTTTAAGTGCCTATAGGGTGTGGCAAATATTTTTAAGTTTGGGAATTAAAATTCAAATTATTTATATTTAATGTAATATGTATATAAAAAATAACAAAGCGCATTTCACATTTTCCAAAAAAATGTCAAATAATTTGGAAATATTGCGCCTTCTACCTCAATGGAATGTACAGATGTAAAGATGGATATTTGAAACTCTATCAAATGCCGATTAAAAATTTATGAAAATTCCAATACCTACTTGAACAAAAAAATACATTTTCAAAATTGGTTTTTATTTTTCTTCACTTTGTTTGAGAAGAATTTTAAAAATTAATTGCACTTTCTTATCACCACTTTTTATTTTCTACTTAGTTCGACGTTTCGATTCTTTAATCCTCTCATAAATTTAATTTTCTAGTCAGGATGTTTTATTTTAAATTTCGAAAGAGCTTGTCTTTCTAAAAACGTACATATAAAACTTGCTATGTTATCAGACTTTACGACGTATATGCAAATCTGATTAAAATTTAGTATGAAACAAAATATATAATTACGTTGACGTTGTTTAATTATTAATAGTTTACTATATTAATCTTGTAGCAGAAAAGATGTCTTGGAATATGATATGCTACATATTTATAATTACATAAGAAAAAAAATTATACATTATAAATGGCTAACAAAAATGCCAAAATAAGCTTATATACTTATGGCTTAAAGGCGCCGTATTCTTGAAATAGTGTTTTCTAGAAATACAAGTAATTTTAGATATTTAAAAACTGAATAATATAGAGTTTAGCAAACAACATAGGAATGTTACCGAAGTAAAACGAATATATAACGACAGTAAGCGGTCTAACCAACAAATTTTTAGGTACAGAAATCTTTTAAACTACGTATTTTGTTTTTTTAAATTTGACTGTAGATGTAAATATTGTTATAACATAAACGTACATAGCTCTGCATATAAGATTGTTCACTTTTGTTTATAAGTATGTGAAATTAATTGTTAAAATGTGGGGTTAGAATAGCAAAATAATGTGTGTCATACAAATGCATTTTTACAGTTATTATATTATTTGAGGACAATTTAAATAGTAAAAGTGGATAAACAATCATTTTATTTTTGATATTACTATTGCTCCACGTGTTTAATTTTTCGAGATTTCTGTACCTGAAAACACTACAAATTTGATCATTTTACGACGAGAAATACGGCGACCTTTTCATACATATACAGATTTGGAAAGTGAGGATCTTGATGGTGAATTGTATTTTGCCGTTTGCGTGTATTTATGTCATGCTACACGCATACTTCGACCACAGCGTGTTTGCATCAAGCAGTGTTGCCAGGTGGGAAAAATTCAGTGCATGAGAATAATATAAAAATAGCATGAGGTTGGGAGAAAAAAGCATGAGATGGCTTAATTTATCAAAAAACACCTCTTGTCACAGCTTAATTTTTAATTACTTTTGTAATGCCATTTTTATTTCATTAAAAAGCATTATGTTCTGCTATTTTATCATAATATTACATTGTAAGTAGGTAGTTACAGGTACTTACTTAAAAGTTATTAACCACGTAAGCTTTCTAATTTATTTTATTGTTAGGCCTGGCTAACGTTGAGGCGCAGTTGACGTGACGCAGGGTGACTCACGGGTCGTAAAATCTGTTGTTTCCAGAAAATGTAGGTACCCTTACGGAATACAGTTAAGAATCACTGCAATACAGCGTGAATACAGCACACACACCGCATATCCGTCGACTGTCATACCCGTTTATGTATTCATTGCTAATTATTAAGAGAGCAGTCTACAATAAAGAACATTTCAAGTACCCAAATATTGTAGATACCTACCTCTATCTATTCAATTTTGCCCTCGATTTTGCCTTTATTTCTCGTTAGGTCTTTGTTTTGGTAGATTTCAAAGAGTAATTTTAATAATTTTATTATTTCGTTTTGTGTCTATTAAAAAGCATGAGATTTCCTCGGAATGCATGAGATCTCATGCAAAAGCATGAGACCTGACAACACTGGCATCAGTTGACCGGACAGTTAGATTTGCAATGGCGAATTGGCGTTGGCGATACGGAACCGATTACCGTAGTAGTGGGGAATGCTAGACCAATGCACGTCGCCGCCCCTCTTAAAGTTCGTACCTTCCCTGGAATGAAGCGGCAATTTCTACTTTCTCTGTAAAGATCCGCAATTTCCGAATCTGTATGTTCTTTGCTATAATCATAACTACTCTGATTTGCATTCCCATTATTCTAATTTACATACTGAGATAATTATCTAATTCACTAGTACTAAATATTATACTGTAACCTCTACGCTGACTTAAAATTGAAATAATCGAAGTAGAAAAACAATTTCACGACAAATATACTTCAAACTGTCAAATCGAATATAGCCTGAAATATTCTGGAAACGTCAAAGTAAAGATATTACAAAAATTATAAATTCAAACGCAAATATAATTAACACACTAAAAAGGTAGGCGAGCCAGATAAAACATAGGTACATTATAGCTACTGCTACATGTAGGTACTATACCAAATTCGGGTAAATTCAGTCTCGAATTTACTTCCTTTTAAACTTGAGTGGTTTTTGAGTGCTGCAGAATATGTCCAGAAACCCTAATATAATAAATATAAGGAAAAGAAAACTATATCTATGTATAAACTCATTTCAGTGAGATATGTTTTTCATTTAAAACTAAGAAAGGTATTTGTATGCATGATCTCGTTCGGTATTGTGAAATCTAGGATGCCGGAACACACATAAAGCTCTAACCCTGTTTAGTTTAAATAATAATTTTATGCATTAGAAGTCCCTCTGTCCTCACGTAGTAGTAGGGGGCTTCAAAATTAAACTTAATCTTTATGGTCTTCTGTCAGAATTTCTGATGAGGTTCATACTTTATTTACGGTAAATGCGAAATAATTATCTTCGCACAAGTTAAACACGTTTATATTTGAATAACAAGGAGTTAAGAGTAGAATGGTATAATTTACATTTTTGCTAATTTCAGGTCCAATTTAAGATCCATAAGTTTCAATATGGTTTACATGATAGATGCATTTATTAACAATGTAATTAAGAAGATGTCTTTGTTCTTGTTTCTAGAAATTCTCTTTTCTGTATTAGAAGATCGACCACGTGCGCTAAATTTAGGATATAGCCACAGCCTTCTTCATCTAACATGAAGATGAAGAAGGCTGTGGGGATAGCTAAAATTACAGGTACCATCTAACCTTCAACTAATCTTTGAGATTATTTTTACAGATAAATGATTGAAATTTGACATTAAGAAAAACATTCCTGTACATTGTCTTTGAACAATCAATAAAAAGTTCAAATTCACATTTGAAACTGGTTTTTAAACTTATTTTGTATGATGAGAATTTAGGAAATTATTTTACAATTAATTTTAATTAATAAAAAATTGATAATTGCGGCATTCTGGAAAATTCGAATTGTGTTAGACTGCTGTTGAATTTAAAGCACTAACAATTTTGAAATTTATTATTCTTTTAATAAAAAAACTGACTATAGAAAATAAGGAAACAACTAATTGCAGATTGTAAGTGTATAAAGTGGATATATTTCTCTATTTCCTTTTCCACTTTGACTATCCGTAGGTTTATTAGGTTTGTTCCATCAACATGTTCCCGACTTGTTACCGACAAGTTGTAATCATTGACAAAGCGCATGCGTTAACTTGGACAACTTTTGTAAACGGTTGCGGTTCTATGATGGAACACATGGCTTCTTGTCATGCGCATCTTGAAGCGTTAACGTCAAAGTCAGAGGGCGGGAAGTGTATGGCGGTTAACAAGTTTGAACCTAGAAATTTGTTAATTACATCACGGTTGTAATTCGTAATATATTTTTAAGACAGTGGAACATGGAATCCAATGAATACTGTAAGGTGATATAAGTTATATAAATTAACGTTTTTATTAAAAATATGTTTTGTCAGGTTTGCAGGAGTTTATCCTCATAAATCCCACTCAAGAGCAGCAAGAAGCTGGTTCTCAGGAGCAGCAAAATCATTATGTGAACTGGACAACAAATACTACTAAAATGTTCATAGAACTATATGAAAAATATAAAAAAGTGGGTACTATGGAAATAAGAACACTAGGTTCACAGCAAGTCAATGCAAAAATAAATGGCGTGTGCTGCAACGAGCCTATAAAAATATATCGAAGATAAAAACAAAACAGGACGTGGCAGTGTTTCAAAAGAAACGAAATGTCAATCCACTTATTCTTCTGGATGCAGAAACTATAACACCGCCTGAAAAAGTACGAGGACTTATGAATAATACGTGTAATATTCATAATCAACCCTTAATGGAAAATTTACCATCCTCATCGGTAGATCATGAACACAAACGGAGAGGCGCGGCTCAAGTAGGACAAAAAAATCATATGAAGTCAACAATAATTAATCGCAATACAATCATAGAACAAATGCGACAGCAAAACCAGGAATATTATGACGAAAGGTTAAAAATTGAGCGAGAGAAGTTGGAAGTTGAAAAACAAAAATTAACTGCACTTATAGATAGAAATGAGCTGATAAAACAACGAAACGAACTGCTACAGAAGTCACACAATAGTGCAAATCAGTGATACTGTATTGTATTTTTCAAAAATAGGATTGTGCCAATATACGATAGAGCTGAATCATGTAAATTAATTTCCGATGTAACTTGTTCTGTTACCCTCACTAACGATTATTTGTTACATAGCATCATTACCTGTGTTGCCTAAAATTCTTATTTTATATTACTGTTATTTCATTTAAAATTTATCATTCATTCAAAAATTAAATTTAGGCTACAAAATAAGGTTGCCGTGTAGTAAATAATTTTGATTAAGAGAATTTACATGTGAAATTAATTGCCATGGTTAAAAAGTGTGCTTTAATTTACAAAAGTGTTATGTGGTACTTAAGTTAATTTATAAAAAAAATGTATATTTGTGTTTTTATTTTGTAAAGTAATACTCGGGTAAAGTTATAATAATATTTATTTATTATAGTATTAAATAAACTTGAAAAAAATATAATTAGTTGTGTATCTCTCCATTCTATTATATTCATTATTTGTCTATTTACACCCTTCACATTTATTTTTAAAAACTTAATAATTATACTTTGCAGCACCTAGCATTTAATCGTTAAGAGTGGGCAATGGTACCTGATATAGATGCCAAATTTAATGATTTTTTATGCACCGGAGATAAATAATGAAAATCTAACAAATTTCGGACTTGCACTACTATTCAAGGATTAATTCCTTTATTTTTTATTTACTTTATATCAACGAGTTTTTAAAATCAAATAAATAATTTTGCACCTATGTAGTTTAACAAAATTCGTATAGATGGCGCCGAGCACCAGTTTTAAACTATTTTATTTAATTACGTCTATTAGACAAACCATATACAGGAAAACAGTGAAATCGGACTTCAGCAATATATTGCAGATTCTAAATCATGAGTTGTTTAATTTTTTATCCTATGAATCTAGAGATATCTCTAATAATCTTGTTAAACGGTTTAGCTCTCCCCACTATTCTGGATTGCAGACTTGGAATCTAGTGGTATCAGAGCCGGCGGCGCCCGTTATATCTCGCGAATTTTACGTGAATTTTACAATTATATCATGTTTGTGGTAAAATTCGCAATTCGGTAATTCGGTAATAATAATTCGGCAATAATTCGGTATTTATGTACTATTTCTTTTTATTTGTCTATACATATAATAATTAATATTGTATGTAATATAAATTAACCATAATGCTTCATAATTTATATTTTCCACAAGAATATATACTTATGAATTGAAAAGAAGCAGCCACACAAAAATAAATAACTATCTTCATCACTGTTTTGTTGCTTACAGAAATCAATTATTATTGAATAAGGAAGTGAATTGATTTTAAAAGTTTATAAATACACATTTTTATTTTTCTAGTATTTAGCTTTTCACAAAAATTTCAATAGTCCAATAAAATAATAAGTATGGAGATTCTATAGTAATAATTGTCATTTAATAACTGATTATTTAGCCATGTAATATTGAATATCATAGAGATGGTTCAAAATTAAATTGACAAAAGTGGACAATGCAAATTTGCACGAATAATTATTATTAATTTATAGCTGTTTTATTGATTTATTTCTTGATAGTTCAAATATTTTTGTAAAGAATATTCCTTGTATACAGAGTGTTCCGCATAAGAATAGACATAGAGTAGGTGCATGTACGGCGTGATCTAGGGGTTCCAAAATATTGAAATTTAACCAAACATACCTATATATAAAGTTGCATAGTTTTATTACTGTCAAATTTAAAAGACAGTCTACTACTGATTTTTGATTGCTTCTAATAAACACTATTAAAATCTTATTTTAATTAATGCATTTTTCTTGAAATCTTTTTTAAATTTAACAAGAGTAAAAAGTGTTTCAAATAATATTCTGCGTGAGATATTATCATTCTTCTTTTCAAAGTCGATTAATGTAAATTCAATGAACACCTTGTGTGTTTCAAATTACTTGAATTCATTGTCAAAGAATACCAATTATAAACTTAAATCACGTACCTACCAAATTTGATTATTCCAAGTTAAAGTAATTTAGAAATAATAGGTATTTTTTTCAAAATATTTGACCCCACTTGGAAGGCATATTTAGTTAAATTGAAATATTTTGTGACCCCTATATACACCTGCTCTGTGTTGATTCTTATGCGTAACACTCTGTATAAATACGATGGTGGGAATTTATACTAAATTGAAAATAACTGTAGAAGTTATGATTAAAATTTACTATGTATTGTACATGATACATACATTTACATTATGTACATGTTATTATAATGAATTATATACATAAGTAGCACAAATGGTACCGGTGAATCTTCAACTAAAAGAACACGTTTTGGATAAAAATGACCCTCAAATGTTCACTCCTTAGGAGACAGAGCCCTCATTTTCCAAAAAATATGGAATTTGAAAACCGAAAAAGGTATAATAGTATGTATAATTTTACATAAATTTTCTACCAATGCATGTGCAACTTTTCAATAATTTTTTCGAAAATTTTTGCTCCTTGGAATATGTTGAAATGAGAATCCCTTAATGTATCAGATAGCCTGGTTTATTTTAAAACGTTTATTTCTCTTGCTTTTTCGCTTTAATACTAACCGTTTAACAGAAAAATTAAATTCATTATCATTC
Source organism: Monochamus saltuarius (assembly GCA_025584915.1). Classification (NCBI taxonomy): domain Eukaryota; kingdom Metazoa; phylum Arthropoda; class Insecta; order Coleoptera; family Cerambycidae; genus Monochamus; species Monochamus saltuarius. The sequence goes on from CM046726.1 coordinate 34,335,211, forward strand.
TCATTATAACGATAAGTAGCAAAAAAGAAATGAGGGGAAGCTTATATCAACCCCTTAAGGGCAGACATTTTCGAAAAACTATTGCACATGCATTAGTATTGCAAATTTTACTTTTATATCGTTTTTTAGTATTCAAATGATCTATCTTTTAAGGGGTGCTATGGTAATTTTTATGCAAACGTGTTCTTTTTAGCAGTAGATTCACTGGTATCATTTGTGCTACTTCTTTTGAATATACTCGTATTTAATTATATTACTAAATCCGAAAGCAATATTATAGTATTTATTTTGCCCGTACTTACTCTTTTTTTGCAACCACGTTTTTTACGCCACGCACTTAGACGTAAGTGTCCCTTTTTCGTCGCATTTTGATCTTAAGAATATAGTGTGATTCACTCTGGTATATGCATTTCAGGAACGCCCTGTATTTTATGAGTAACAGTAGTAACAACTATAAGTATATAATTTTCATTATATTTGTCAAATTATTTGATGTTAGTAACAAATAATATATAGTGTTACAACTGAGCTAATATTAAAATGGTCATGAATTGGAACAATATGTTAAGCATTATTAATTTTAACAGTCCACGCGACGCCACGGACTGTTCCTATTCGTAATTCTAAAATATGATACAGTGATATTATATACCCGATATACCTATTTTGCCTAACTGTAACGCCGTCCGAGTTCGACTCTGTCGAGCGTGTGTCATTTTTTACTGCTGCCCAGATAATTTATTGCTTCTAAGGACATGCCTACCGGTGATACCTACCCCCCTTCCGCGACCGTAAGTTTGACGAATGTGTCTACCATTGCCCACTCTTAAGAAAACGAATAGGCATATCTCAAAAATGATTAGTTTTAAGTTAAACCTGTTGAAGTTACTATTACTGTACTACCCCTTGAGGTGATATATTTAATTATTATTTAATGCATTTTTATGACCTTTCATTTTAACCTATGATCTTAATCTATGGTATATAACAATTGTTTGAAAATGCTAAATTTCTTCAATCATGTCTCTAAATCTATTGCTTTGAGATACACCTCTTGTCTTGTTAACGACGATTTATAATATTTACAATATCATTTCGCTTTTGAACACCATTTCTGTCTTCGGGCATATCATCAGGATCTTCATTTTCATAATCATCGACCACAGGATGATCCGGAAGCATCTCATTTTGGTATTCAATATTATTTTCATCCAAAGGAACATCATCTTTAAGTGCTAAATTGTGCAAAACACAACTGGCTCGAATGAAATGCACAATGTCAGGCACACTTCTTAATTTAATATGATACAGTTGCCTATACTTTTGTTTAAGCAACCCAAAACAATGTTCAATGATATACCTATTACTAGCTAAAGCAATATTATAATTGGTTTGAGCTCTCGACAATTGCCCCCGGTCCCTAAATGGTGTTAATAAATTGCTTAAAATTGGATATCCACTGTTGGTACATAATTAAGTAAGTTACATAATTTTAACCTTCTAGCCTTACCAACACATCATCATTTCATAATTAACCTAATCTAGAATGAGTTGATTGTCTTTAGCGCATTGGTTTATAATTACGTTCCTTCTTATTAACGCTACACAGTATTCAGTGGATAATATTTCTGCACACAAGAACAGTGTGCATTTCTAGACTAAAAAGGTTCTGTATTCCAACTTTAACAAATTTTTCTGCCTGTCTAGCTGTCCGTCCACCTGACTAGAATGGCTTTAAATGAGACCCCTTCACACATACTATCCTCTGTGGTATTACTTCCTCAACATTTTTTTGAAATTTGTATATTTTTTAATGATGTACACTTTCTGTGCTGTTTTGCCGTGGTAGATGCTTACCTGCAGACGTTTCGCCATACTTAACAGATAGCATCTTCAGTGCTTCTCGGATCTTGAGTGGTTGCTGAATGGTTACCGCGGTGTTTTAACCGAGCTTTTATACTAGTGGGTGTGTCAAGGTTGGTTATCCAACTAGCACCAAAGTAACACTAACTGAGACTGGAACCTTAAAAGAGTAACTATTACGTAACCGCCACCAAATTTGTTACTTTGTTGTATAAATAGCTTTACGCACAAAGTTACAGTCACTGTTACGGATTTTCGACGACTCATGGTTACATTACAGTTATGTACCACATGTTACTAAAATATTACGACAAAGTTGCAATCACTTTCAAGTAGCTATGATAGTTGCCGCGACGTCCAGGGAACTTTAGTTGTTTGTTAAAAGTCGTGGAACTTGAAAGTGATATTTATTAGTCCAAACAACGTTATCGCTGATCGTAGAAGTATTAAGGATCATCAAACTCAGCAACTACAAAGTGCGTACCATCCTTTAAATATACCATGATGTAAATTTTATCATGTAGTTTCCCAAAATTAAAAACCTTCATGCTGTTTGTCATTGTGTAATGTCCATTTGATTATGCCATGTGTGGAGCGTATTTTTTTTGTCATTTTGAATACATATGACATTTTCATAACATTAAGTATGGACATCAAAACACTACTAAAATAAAAGCATAAACATGCAACAGAAGTAACACGCAAAACCACGAAGAAATGTACCAAAAATAATAATGTAGGGATAAGTATTCTCAACTACTACTAGAAGATAAAATTTAAGAAGTGTACAATGTAAATCGGACGTATCGTGTTCTGAATGAACATCAGGTATTTTGCTAAGAAGTGGTTGTGGGAACTTTGTACAGACGATGTGTGGCAGTCACAACTTTACTGCTACTTCAAAGTAACGCTACAGCCTCGCTCGATACTTTGTAGTGCTTATTACTTGAAAGTTACATATTGGTAGTTGCCGTTACGGATGCTAAAGTATCAATTACTTTCAAGTTGCCTTTCTTAGAGTAAACGACTTCAAAGTAAGATTTGCGAAATGCGTCATTTTGATAGGCAAACATAGGTCGTCATTATTGCAAAATACTAACTTTAACTCTACAAATAAAGCTTTTCCGTTATTTCTGCATTAAACTGAATGCATTTATGAATAAAATATAAATTTCATTTCCAACAAACAATAAAAAATATCTTTCACCATCTTTCACATTTACACATAATTATATCAGATATTTTAGACAACTTTGCTATTAAAACATATGTATACATTTTAAAGGAGCGTGCTGGATTTGGATTTTTATCACAATGTTTGTCAATAAAATTTTATTTGTTTTAATTTTGGGGTTCAGACCATCGCGCAATAATATTTATTTTGAAGCATCTACATGTTTCATTTGCGTAAGTATTACGTACTGCATTTATAAATATCAGCTTAATATGTTTGAAAGTCTCATTTTTCGGTTTTTTGCTTATATCTCGGAAACTATGCGTCCAACCGACATAACCATCATATAAAATGAAAGTTGATTAAATTTGCTACAAGTTTTATTCAATCAAGTTTTTCGATATCTTGTATAGATTTCGAGATATCCGCTCTTGAATGTCTGTAATTTTGAAAAAAAAATGTTCTTCACATTTTTGTTCTTTTTGACCGGATAACTCTTCAACGATGCACCGAAAAACTAAATGCTGGCCATAGGGTTGTAGAGCACTAAATTCTTTTCAATAATATATATTACTTAACTATTTTATTTATTTTCCTTCAAATGTTAAAGCAGTTTCACTGAAGTTTTGCGATAACTGTCGACTAATGAATCTATCAATTTCTCACCATTCCCGGGCAACGTATTGGCCGAAATATACATAATGGTACATATTCAGTACTGGACGTCTAAATGGCACAGATACATCTGAGGAGGCAGGTCATTTCCCAGCCACAGCTGAACTTGGTCGAATTTTTGGAGAGAATGCTATTTTACTGCTCCCTCGGTGGGAGGAAAACAAGAGATATCAGGTTTGATGGTGGCCACCGATTTCAAGAATGACTTGTACCTGTAGGCATTGAGGGAGACCTCTTTCGCTGGAGCCCCATACCATCTCAAGATGCAGGTTTCACCTGCTTTTTGTACTTGGGCGGTGGTGGAGGAAGGGTCTGAAAAGACCGCTGCTGCTTTCTGATCCTCTGGCGACTTCAGATACAACTTCGCAAATGCGACCTTGCTTTTTCGAAATGCGGAAGGTGTTTTGTCGCATCCAGTAAAGGCGTGCAAAAACAGCACGTCCTTGAAATCTTGTTGCTGAAGCTCTTGGGACGAGAATAAGGAATTCCTTGTCTTCCCACGTCCAGGCTTGATGAAAATAAATGTCCTTATGCGCATAAGCTTTAGCCATCAAGGGGACTATGAGGTCGATTTCACCCACAATGCCGACAGCTGTTGTTTCCGACATTTCCACAACCGTATCAACAATCAGAACGTCCGCATCACTTTCTGCTTGAAGGGTCCTGATCCCATTGTCCTCAAGCTTCACCTTAAGCATGTTGATGAGCCTTCTTTTGTTGAACTTGTTCGACAGAAAATCTTTTTGTTTGACGTTTATTTCGGCTTCGGCTTCGGTGAAATGGCTGTCAGCAGACTTGCTTGAGTCGATAGCGCCTTTGCTGCTCTGCTACTTTCGTGCTTGAGGTTAATGAGGAATAGCTGTGAAAGACTACAGTACATCTCTTTCCGCGGTAGTTCTTCGTGATAAAGTGGATGTAACAATGTAACAATTCCTTTGATACCAGAAATACGTTTGACGGAGTGCTTAACGTGCCCGAATGGACACGGGAGGGTCTGAAACTGAAAAAACGCAGATAAGTAAAAAATAACAAAAAATCACATCACTATCGCGCACTTCTCTAAATTGTTTAATAACTTGAAAATTTTATTGTCAATAACATTTTTAATTTTTGTCGGTCAGTGGTCGCGCGGTTTAAGGCGACTTGAATCGAGGTGACTAGATCGGAGTTGGTTTGCGCCCAGCTACCGGTAGACCGTATATAAGCTATATTCGTGGAGAGGATTGGCACCCTCTCTGCGGGTATGGTAGGGTGGAATAATGTTAGCTTAGGTCAATGTGAGAGATTGATAGCGGTTGATATTTGACTACCCCCCTAATTAATGAGGTTTTTCAGGTTTCCCTCATTCCTGCACTGAATAGTGGTTAGGGCCTACCAACGTAAGTCGTTCCTGGGCGCAAATGCGGCCTGCTTAATAATAATATGCCGCCCCCTCTCCCGCACAAGTCTCCGACTTCTGGGCTAATCCCTGTGATTAGAATGAGGGGTAGAGATATTATTATTATTATTATTATTATTATTACTATTATTATTTATTTATTTCCTTCTTTTTTTTAACCAATTAAATGCATATATTATTACGGAAGTGCGCGATAGTGATGTGATTTTTTGTTATATTTTACTTATCTGCTTTTTTCAGTGTGAGATTTTTTAATTAGGCAAACTTATTTTCAAAAATAACACTTGACTGATCCGTTTGGCGCAAGGACTTGTTTAATTAATCTTTATTATTTTTTCAGAAGTGTGGCAAAAATCCAATCAGACTAAAATGCCACAAATAAAAAAACTTCAGACAACATCGTTGAAGAGTTATCCGGTCAAAAAGAGCAAAAATGTGAAGAATTTTTTTTTCCAAAATTACAGATATTCAAGAGCGGATATCTCGAAAACTATACAAGATATCGAAAAACTTGACTGAATAAAACTTGTAGCAAATTTTCATTTTCATTTTATACAGAATGGTTATGTCGGTAGGACGCATAGTTTCCGAGATATAAGCAAAAAAACAAAAAATGAGATTTTCAACCACCTCCCTCTCGCCCGGCTTAAGGGCTATGGGCGGGGACTTTTGATATGTTCACCTCCTAACTAGTCCAAACAAAGTTGCGAAGTCAAAAATTGTGTTCCAAGCATTTCCCTCTATACCTTTTTTTGAGCATGCGTTGCCTGGACTATAGGTGGAGAATAAAATTGGATATTTGTGTTTCAAGTCACCTTGTGTATCCATTGAAATTGTATTTCTAAAAAATTTCTAATACGACTTTTCTAATTTTTGGATAAAAAATTGCCATGAATTTGAATTGTAATAGAACTTGAAAAAAATCTGTCATAAATAAAGGCTGCAGAGGTGGTCATTTTATAAGTGAAACTCCCTGTATGTAGTTACATTCCAATATCTAAATGATGATAAGGGGACAATTATTAATCGTCTCCCACAAACATTTATTAATTTTGTTTATCTATTGAATTGATGTATTGTATCTAGTATTTAGAAGAAAAGTAATAAAGCTTTAACGATTTCGGAAGTTTATCGTTTACAGTTCAAATCACAATTAGGAAAATCATTAACATTACAAAACTCTGTTATTTATTCAGACAACGACGAATATCTTCTAATCCGCTTTATTACCTTTCCAAAGTGAATTCCCACGCACCATTTACCAATTACAACGATCGAGATGTAATGAACATTTCAGAGGTGTCCTCCCCATACAGTCGGAAAATATTGATAGATTAAGGGCGTCGCCGTCGTATAAGCATTCTTTGACAATTGAGTATTCTATTATTGAAGACCTCCATCTCACTGATAGATGAGATGGTGACGTAAGATTGATGACAGATATGCTGAAATATGAATTTCTGAAAATTACGTTTGCTAATAAAATCCTGAACTGTTTTCATTTGAATTTCTCAACATTAATACTGTTGCAATAGGAAGAGTAGTACCGAAATGGGAAATTTTAAGATATATTTTATAATTATCAGTTCCCAAATTAAAAAAAAAACTTATTTAATCTCGGTAATGGTAAAAGAATGCCAGCTATCTTAAAAGTTCCTCTTTTTTCATATTTTATTTCTTAAGTTTCCTTAGTGCAAAGTAGGTTTTCTCCTCATTGACGTTTCTTAGCATTTGGTTTGTAGGCTTTCATGGCAGTTGTCCATGATTTAACAATGTTTCTTCTACTTCTAAAAAAAATGTCCTAAGCAAGCCTAGAACCATTAGTATAATTTCGTTAAAACTATAAACGGTTGAAGCACGTATCGAAATCTCTTCCAAAAATTGACAAGTCCAACTGGGGCAGCTCAGTATCATGAGCAGACAATTTTCTGAAACGAAATCTAACGAGGTAATAGTCTAGTAATAAAAGAACTGCGGGAAAATACACCACATTCGACAAAAAAAGTAACAATTATTTATTATCAACAAAATATGTCACCAAGGTGGAGAACCTAGTTGGGGATATAGATATAAGAAGACCAAAAACAATCCCATTAATAACCCTAAAAATATATTAGTTCTTTTGAAGTTTGAACTTCTAACATTTCCAACCAGACTTTATTTCCAAGGAACTACAAACAAATGCAGCCACAAAAGTATAAACTAAAAAATTTTAAAAACATCATAGAAGACAAAGATGATAATGTGTTAGAAAAGTATACACAAGATTTATTTTTTTCTCCTTTAGAATTGAGTTTTTAAGCAAACGGAAGTAGTATGAGTTCGTCTTTGTCCCTAGCCTTGGAAAACATCAAAATGGAGGCAGTTTTTGGAGCAGGCAGTTCTAAAACCAAAATATTAATTCAGATGATATTTCAGAAGGTAAGAATGGATATCTATTAGAGTTGGCAAAAGTGTGTACCAGATTGACTTTTTGTCCTTTAGAGATCAGTTCTATAAACAAACGAAAGGAGAATTAATGGGTTCGTAGTTGTCCTCAACTCTGCCAAACATCAGCATGGAAGTCATTGAGAAGCAGACCATTAAGTCAGCAGTTCCAAAACCAAAGTGTTGACGATACATGCCTCTTTGTTATAACAACATTTCTAGATCGCACTAATGAAATAATACATTCAAACATCAAGTTCACTATGGAGTGTCCTTATGAAGAGAAAATCAGAAAGCACATTAGAACAGTGACATAAACTGGTAGGTACTAATATATCAAGCACGAATCATTTGTCAGAACACTTGGAAGAGAACTACATCATCTATGATCTGATCTCAGAGAAAATAGATATGCGATGCGAAATATTAAAGAAGCTGCCGCGTCAGAAGGATGCCTTAAATTAAAGAAATATATATAATATACACCGTAATACAATAAGTTAATACCGTTCACAGCACCTCAAGAAAAACTGGGGCAGCTTTTTCTAAGACAAACTTCAAGAGCAATATTCTTCAAGGTTTTAATGTAGGTATTCAGCATTGTGTGTACCTGTAGTAAGGTATAAATTGGAGAAACAGAGAGACCCATCAGCACGAAGTTGATGAAACTCAGTATCACCTAAGGAATAACAACAGTCAGAAGTTAGTATTTGCAGAAGGTAGGGTAAATACAGAGTATTCGATAAATCCTGATAAAATCAATATTTTAGTGAGAAAAAAAAAAATAGAGAAGAAATCCAAAAAAATTGAAACAATTTCAACCAACATCAACTGGAAATTCGAAAATCATTTGTATAGTTACACAGTTTCAGAGTTACTTCTAAAAAAGAGACCGGCCTGTTTCTTGAAACCAAACTGCTATTGCTGATTTTGAAAATTAAAGGAGGGGATCTGTCTGATAAACAAACTGCATTTTGTTAATATTTTAGGTGTTGCGTCTGTCTGTGAGAACAGCCAGAGAAGAACAGAATAGACAACAGTCTGCAATTTTTTGTAATTACTATGCTGTGGAGCTCATCAATATTTTAACATACTTTGCATATTTATACAATAGAGCATTTACATTAACTCAGTGTCATTAAATTCCGCTAGGGGCGCTAGCGTCAAAGTTAGGTATTAATATTATTGTTATATGGTCCAATTCATGATTTTTCTTATACATATATTAATTTAATCTGTGGTTCATGATTCTATAATTTTTGATTTGAATTTGTGTAAGTCAAATAGTGATTGTAAATCTAATTTACATATGTATTATCAAAATAAAACTTATAATAAATCAATAAAATCTTTTAAACACACAAAGACTTCAAGAAAAAATCACTTGAAAAGATATATTAAATTTTATTTATGTTAACCTCACATAGCCTTGTTTATTTGCATTTTACCCACTGAAATGTAATTTTATAGTGATTTTACATTAGCAATTTGGAAAGAGAAGTGATAAAACGTTATTTAACACAGAAATTGTTAACGTTGGAGTGCCTAAATTATTTCCTGGCAATTCTTAATTTAAACCTCTGTTTTTAAAGAATTGAAATTTTATATATTATGAATCGATAGAAAAATAGTTAGGTGTCGCTCAGATTGCAAAAATGTTGCATGTAATATGCCTAGTAAATAAAAAAGTACATTAAATACCCAGTTTCTGAAAAAATACGAATATATTAAAAAGTCTGTGTTTTAAATAATGTACATGTGACAATATGGTACAAGTACAATACAGAAAAAGCTAAAAACCCTGATAGGTGTTTTAAATGGTTTTCATTTAAAAATTTGAGTGATATTAGTTGTGCCCGTTTGTAACTAATAACATTTTGAATCGCCATATCGTTAAATAGTCTATGAACTCGTGTCACATTTCTACTATATCTGCAAGTTTGTCTACATTTTCATCCTGTTTTCGCCTTTTCAAGTACCTTTTCATTACTTTTTACAATATTAGTATCGTATTTTCGTGTACAGGTAAATATAATGTTGAAACAGCTGTTTTTGAGAATTTTCCGTTGTCCTAAAAATAAGAATGAAATCTTATCAAATAATGAAAAATATACACCGAAAATAGATTATGTATGCTTGTACTTACCCATGCTAGTAATAGTATAACAATATTCTGTAAAATGTTTTGAGCAGATCTTTGTGTACTGGGTTGGTTTCTTGCTGGATGCAATTGCTATAAACCATTTTTTCAGCATTATTGGGGAACTTACGAAACATGACATCTTTATTTTTATTAGCAACAGATAAACACTGCGGTACACAACAGTTATATGGCTATTTTATTTACACAAATTGAAACACAACAAAAATTAAATAACAAATATTTGTGAGGTTAGATTTAATACCTAACATTGATCGCAGCGCCGGCTACATGCAAATGCTCTATTGTTTTTGTAACTGTTTAATCAGCTGTTCGACCACTGTTTTGCATTAATTTTCATCGTAAATCTTAATAAACAGATACAGATACCTACCTTAGATCTTTTATATTCTTCCGAATTGGATGTTGGACGTTTCTAATAACTAATTGAGCTTACTTATCAAAATATTTTCAAATATGTCTAACAATAGCAATCATAACGATGGGTATGACTAGACAATATAATGATGTAGGTATACTTCATTACTATTCACTTTTCAAAATTTTGGAATTCTTATTTTTCACTCTCTATGAAATAAAATAACACATCAAAGTATGTCATTAGCATATTGGTCAATTTTATTCAGTATGTAAGGGCTAAAGATTCCGAAAGCACTTAGCAATTATTTAGAAATGTACTGTGAAAATTAAAACAATATATATTTTACTTAATATATCAATTACTATGCTGCATAGGAAATAAATTATGGAAAATACATAGGTATCTCGGTCTATATTCATCTACGGAAAACAAATAACTGGTTGTCAAATACAGGGTCATCATGTCTATTAATCTTGCTGTATTTTTTCCACGGTTTCGCATTTGAAACCATTTATAAATTAGATTATCAAGAAAACTTTTCAATCTAAACTTTTACGATTTCGTCAAATAAGCTTTGAGTTTATAAAGAAAGTTAATAAAACTACAATGTGCCCTTCTATAAGAACCTGTCTAAGTTCTTTTCAAGATAAATCGAACTCTGGAATGCACATAGCATTCATTTTGTGAATAAAATATATTGTTTTGAAACCAAGTGCATTCTTGTTACAAATTGTATTGTAACAAATGATTGTTTCTTTGGACTTCTAGATAACTAGTGACGTAAATAATTTATATTTTACGAAATGTAATAGTTTTCAACAGAGAAATACGTTTAGGAGGTTTTTAGTTTAAAATAATATCGATTAAGCAGTAGATATTAGCACAGAATATATAATATTTTCTGTGATATTAGATAACTTCGTAAAAGTAACACAAAACTAAATAGGATAAAAAATAACTTAAAAACATTTTCTACTGTCATTGTTAATAATAATAATTTCAGATTAATTATTATTATGTATATTTAAAAAAATTGTCAATAAACAATAAATGATACTCTTATAACATTTTGTCGGGTATCCGCAACTATAAGAATTTGTCAGAAGGGCCGTGTTTTACCTATTGGAGGCCCTAGACAGTTTTGGATAATAGATTTTGTGTTTGTTAAGCAAAGTTTTGAAATGGTGCCCCTTAAAATAACGACCACAACAAAAAACCCACAGTACATATCCACATAGGAAAATTATAAACTTCGCGGGGCCTTGAGCATTTTCCCAGAGTGCCCAATGGAAAAGAAGGAGCAGTTTGTCAGGTACTCACACTTTTCAACACTGATATATTCTAAATTATTAGTTCCCTCTTGGATCTCAAGTCCTGACTTGGCGACGACCTTAATATTTAAATATACTTTATTTATATTAAAACAGATTTAATCTTTTTTCATACCAGCTAATCCACAGAAACATCATACTTATTTACCTGCAGGGACTCGATGCTCGAGTTTAGTGGAACACATTCCCTCTGAAAGTGACTTCTCACGAGAAATGCAAATCTGCATGCATTGTAGTTATTTCCCATAAAAAATTGGGGAATTATTTCACATGGTTTTTGTAGGAATTGTAAATACAGGGTGAGTCAGTCATAATGTCATTAATTTTAACCACGTATTCGGAAGGCATAATAAAGGCAGAAAAACAAAAAAAAATTATTCGACCTTTAAAAAAATAAAGAAATTACCCTATAAAATTCGGTACACGACGCTTCTGGTACGTTACAAACTTTCTAATGACGCAGCCATACGACAATCGAATGCCGGAGGAAACATCGTTGTCACATCATGTTTACATACATAATATCGTCTAACACTTCAGCGTGTTATTAAAATTTACCACCATTTATTCGTACTTTCTGCACTTCCCGCATTTCTTTCCCCCCAAATTTGGAGATCAAATCACACATTTGGAGGGGGGATGGAGAGAATACAAGCAGTAGTTTGTTTATTTCGGTCTCGTGTATTGGTTGGAAATTCACAATGCCTAATTTTACAAATTTCGAATATGCGGAAATGGTAGTTTTATACGGTTTTTACGAAATGGATGCCGCAGCTGCTGAATATCGGCAAAATGACTTAAATGTGACAGAAGCTGTTTTAAATTTAGTTGAGGAGCAGCCTACTATTTCTATAGGAACCAGGCGATTGGAGATATCCCAAAGCAAGGTCTGTAGAATATTGCGTGAAAACTCACTGAACTCATATCATTTTCAGAATGTTCAGGCTTTAATAGAATTATTTGATTATATTAGTTGATTTCATTGGATATTAACATTTTAAATTATTATTGGCCGAACTGAGCAAGAAAAAATATGAAATTCTAAAATGGTCAGTCAATAGTCGACATCGAGTTGAACTATGAGCTGTAAACGACTAAGACTGTGAGCAGTCAGTGACAGCCTGAAAAGGGGTTTACATAATGATTTGAAAATATCTATTTTCTGCGTAAATATGCATTTGGATTTTTTTAATCGCGTATTCGTATTATACTCCTTATCCTTATCTCTTCTTAAAATTAATGACATTATGACTGACTCACCCTGTATACTCAGGAATTTTTAAAGTGGAATGAATTCTCACTCAAATTTATTTCTCTGCATTCGAGAATAGAGATCCAGCAGTATTGTTTTTATTTAGACATGTTTAGAGTTAGCAGCAGGTTACTACTCGTAAAACAAAACAGTTGCAATGGAACCGTATGTTGGGAAGCAGCTAGAACCAACATCATATTACTACGTTAATTTTGACGGCATAAAAAATATTCTACACCGACTACACTCAAGTGATGCTGTCTATTTTATATGCTTAACGATCCTAGAATTCACGAAGATTTAGCATACACATATTTGAATTATTCACGAATACCTTTAGTTATTTGCCGTCTTGAGGCAACTGTGACAGCATCAGGATATTCAATAAATAACGCAGTAAATAATGTTTTTTATTTGCGACAGTTTATTTCTCAGTTATAAGGACCTAGTGTTGAACGTGTGAAGCAAAAAATTGACACCGTTTTGCACAGGTAAGTTTTTAATAATATCTAAATAAACCTACACACAAAGGTTGAAATAAAATCCACGTTTAAATTTGACTGTTCCCTTTTACAAAGAAGGAAAACCATGTTTATGAAGTTCTAGGTAAGTAATGAAGCCACTTTTGATTGTATTGATTAAATCATTTTAATAATCCATTCAGTCCTAATAAAAAAGTATAGAAAGGTTTGTTTTTCTTCTACACTTCAATAATTGTAGACAAGTACCGTTAAATTAAAAAATATTAAAAAATTAATTATCACAAATACTGTAACACTTGGTATCGAGGTATGTTTTTTCAATCGATTCAAAATCAAGTAATCTATCACCTCCTAAAATTATTGTATCAACTTACAAGCCACCCTGTATATTTTATTTTTTAAATTACTATTTTAACGATCTATAAAGTAGGACACTTTGTATAACATTTTGATATACGAGTATAATGTTTCGTTTTAAACATTCATTATTTTAAAACCATTGTAAAGCGGTTATTTCATACATTAATGAAAAATATATGACATTAACATGCAGAATTTGAGCCTCAATTAATATGTTCCCAAACATAAATTTTATAATATTGCAGTGAAAATTACATTAAACGTGCTCCATGAAAAATATAGAGGTCCTCATAAAATTTTACAAGAGCATAAAATTTTACGGATCACGTTAACTCTACTTTTTAACCAGTAAATGAATGTGGGGTAAGCGCCAATATCTTATTCGGGCAACAGAACCCAATAAGCAGGAGTCATAAGCACTGGTCTCTTTATTCATTTAAAAGCAGGTATACACGGTCAAATACTGTAAAAAACTGAAAGTAGCCATCTAGCGTCATTATTTCTCATCAGGGATAGCTGAAATTTAACACAGAGGGATAAAAATATATGAGAAATCGATTTTTCTCCAAAAAAATTATCTACGGTCACTAGTTTCGGTTATGCAACATTCAATTGTTTTATATCTTATGGGCGCCATATTGAATCTTGACAGCAACACGTGTAGAATAAAATCATAAACACGTTAATATGTAACACTACTATTTTATTTAAAGAATAACCTATAAAATAAAAAAATACAATAATTTAAATAAAAAACTAGTTGGCTAAAATAAAATTCAATACTTACCCAAAAAAAATTCAAAAATAGTTCCAAGTGACAATTTCGCGTATATCAAAGCTAAGTTCGTTCATAACGTTTTGAATACTTTGTGAAGTAGACCTAAAAGCAGCAGAAATTCTGTCGCATAAGTCTTCTACAGGGTTAACTATGACTTAGTGCAAATATTTTAAGAAGGGATAGGGTAAAATAAGAATTAACGGAATCACCCTTCAAAAAAATTCCAAACTTATTTATAAACCCAAACTATAAAAAACTATATCCCTATTCCCTATTTATCGCCGTCACTGACCTGTCAGCCGCGAGGTTAGGTATATTTTGCAAAATACCAAAGTCAAAGATGTCAAACATAGTGACAGGTCATCGCATTGACACGTGTATCAGTTAAAGCCGCTTTGAAAGAAAAAAAATCAACAAAATGTAGATTATTATTTAATGATTTAATGAGAAATACGGTATGGTAGCACAGAGAGGCAGCACCTATGTTACTAATATTTATTTCCAGGATTGATACTTGGAGAGATTTGAAGAATGTTTAATCATCTGTTTTCTTACTTGTTTAAATTAAAACTTGCAACTAAAAATTGTTGTACTTGCTGTGGACCTCTCCTTCCCTCGATCGCTCTTTTTGTGTAAAGTGAGGTACCTACTTGGTTTGGCGGTCTTGACCAGGTCTATTACTTACGTCGGGAAAAGCACAAAGGATAACAACAAGATACACGTAAATGTACACAAATACATAAAAACACCGTCACGGCATAAAACAGCTGTTCGATGTGGGTCCAAAAGTATTCAGCATAATATTTTGTATACTCGGGAAACGTCTTTGACGCTACCGCACGATAATATGCACTTGTCACACTCCCATAAATCAGCACCTTATCCGTCCTCTAGGCATTTGAATACATGTTTGTAAATACACATAAAATACGCGAAATTATTAAATCTGCGTACAGTACCCTAGGCTTTGTTATAAATAGTACAAAATCTTTCACTGATGTAAGTACATTGAAAAGTCTATATTATTCGTTCGTACGTTCAAAACTCGAATACTGTAATCTCATTTGGTACACCTACTATCAAATCTACAGTAACCATTTGGAAAGAATACAGCGACGCTTTCTTAAACTTCTATCTTTTCGCATCAACAATTATTATCCTGACAGGGGATATGATCATCAGATACTTTTACACAGATTTCATATTCAATCGTTGTATACTAGAAGAGTGATTACTAGTTTAACTTTTTTATGTAAGGTATTTAATGGTATGGTTGATTATCAGGCCTTACAATTTGTTCAATATACGTGTTCCGAGACCTGGCTCTGAGACTTCACTGTTCTATTGTCGCAATGCTAGAAAAAAATATACTTTTAAAATTTCCCATTTATTTAATGGCTAATAATTATAACCAAATAGCAGATCAATGTGATATATTTCATTATAATATTACCGACTTGTTAAGAATGGCATCCGATTATTTCAATAATTTTTAATACTAATTGTAGTATTTCTTTTTAATTTTTGTAATTATCACTTTTCTTGTTTTTTTTACTATATACAGGGTGAGTCAGTCATAATGTCATTAATTTTAAGAGGAGATAGGGAATAATGAGTATAATGCGAATACGTGATTAAAAAAAAATCTAAATGCATATTTACGCCGAAAAAATATTTTCAAATCATTATTTAAACCCCCTTTTCAGACTGTCACTGACCGGTCACAGCCTTGGTCGGTTACAGCTCACAGTTCAACTCGATATCGACCTGATGCAATGTTGTCAAGTTGTAATATTTTTCTATATAGTACCTACCCACCTAGGTTTTAGACATCACAAATAAACGGTTGTACTGACTATTTTAGAATATCATTTTTCTTGCTCAGTTCAACTTCAGCCAATAATAATTTAAAATGTTAATATCAATAAAATTAAATAATAATAATCAAATAATTATATTAAAAATTTAAAGTAACGAGTTCCACGCATGTTTTCCAGTAGAAAATACGTCCAAATCAAACGATACCCGTACACTCGCGGGTCGATTTTTCTCTGAGCAAATGTAGCTGTTATGACTGCAACAAAACTCCAACGTGTCTAATAATAAACTGAGTAATAAACCATTTACGTACATTACATAAAAAACCTATACCCAATGGGTAAATTATTAAGAGAAGCTGAAAAGTGTTTCGTGTTTAAATACTAAGTACTTAATAAAAAACCATCGTGTTGTCGACAGAAAACTGTCCAAGACCGAAATGGCACGCCGCTAATCTAAGTTATCGAGAGTTAATCTTGACCTTGACCTACCGTATTATTAGGTCAATAACCTAGTTACCTAGTTTTTGTACTGTTATTTAACGACAAGGAGTAAAACTATTTTTTTTTAATCTAGATACATGAATGAATTTTCCTTAAATATTGATTATTTTGTTAATAAAAACAAATGTAGATAATAAATAAATGTTTTCGAATGTTAGGTTATTACAGTTTAATAATTTTGATATTACATTTTCACTACGTTTTACAAATAAATATGAATTTTTAGTATTACTCGTAAGTACCGCACACATAACCAGATGTACAAGTTGTAGTTACGTACATCTAGCCTAGAAATGTATTGTCTTTTTAAGTAGTATGATACTAACCTGTTTACAGCCCACATTTCAAGTAAAACTGCATTTATCCGTCCATAGCACTTTATTAATAAAATTCAGTCGCATTTCGTAAACATTCTCCGTATAACACTACCATTTCCACATATTCGGAATTTGTAAAATTATGCATTGTGAATTTACGCCAAATACGTGAGGTTAGACCTAAATAAACAAACTACTGCTTAGTGCTTACTGCTTGTATTCTCTCCATCCCACCTCCAAATGTGTGGCATGATCTACAAATTTGAGGGGGAAGAAATGCGGGAAATGCAGAGTGCTAAATGGAGGTAAATTTGAATAACACGCTGATGTGTTAGACGATATTATGTATGTAAATGTGGCATCCATGGTTAATACGGCAAGTCTGTGGCATTAGATTTTCGTCGGGTGCGCCATCAGAAAGTTCGTAGCGCACCAGTAGCGTCGTGTTACTGATTTTTATAGGGTGATTTGTTTATTTTATTAAAGGTCGAGTACACATTTTTTTTTCGATTTTCTGCCTTTATAAGGCCTCCCGAATACGTGGTTAAAATTAATGACATTATGACTGACTCACCCTGTATATATATGTATATATATTTATTTTGTCCTTTTTTCTTCATTGCCTGTACTTTAGGATACTTTATATTATATAAATCTATTTGTTTTGTCCTGTAAATGGAATATTTTCTGTTGGGCAATAAATAAATAAATGCATTATGTGGAGTTATTTAGTTTGTATAGAGCTTCTGACAATCTTCCATGACAGTCAATGACAATTTTATGATAAAAAAAACAAAAAATATTACAGTTGACGAAATTCGCAAAAAATTTAGACCTTCTCGCCATTTAATGATTCGTGCGAATATCCGTGAATTTCGTGTCCAGGCGAACAAGGTTTCATGCTCATGAATCACAGTCTGTAAAAGATCTAGACCGTGCCATTATGCCAAAATTGATCGTCTTTTAAGCTCTCTAGCATCGACAAATAGATTTTTTTATTTTGCATTGGTAGAAAGCCTTGCAGTTTGCACCTTTTAATTTGGTTATTAATTTTATAATTTTAAGTACCCGACTTTCTAAGCCAATTATTTAACAACTAGCAATTTATATCTTTACTAGGTTTGTGCATAGATTTTATAAACATTGGCTATTAGTTTTGTTAGCAGAATAAGGTTTAACTTTTGACAACATATTTTGATTGTAAAAATTTATTTGATTAAAACGTAGGTTTTTTTCTCATCTGTAATCCTAAGATGACGTCAAAGACTAGTTAAGTCTATATTCAACGTTACCATTAAAATCTTATTATAGGGGTCGTATACCTCCGTATGCTTTTTGTAATATAATTAATATGTGAAACGTAATTTTGTAGAAAGATACTAAAAGCGTCTTTCTAATAAATTCCCGTTATAGTTGGTATATGCTATCGTATTATCGTTATAGGTATATAAATTTACGTCACAAATACTGATTAAATTTCACAGTTGGTGCTTAATGCCTGAAATGAACTCGCTGCAGTACTTTGCTAGTTCGCGTATGAAAATCAAATTACAAACCACTTTGAACTGCTAAGGTGATTTTGCCTCTACCAAAGATCATTAGAGCATTAAGACAAATACATCCATCTTATTAAATTTGTCTTCATAGCTTTTGTTGGAAATCGTTTATCCAAATAAAAGAAGATTCTCTTTAATATCAAAAACCTTTTGATATTTGAAACCCTTCAGATTCCTTTTAATTTCGAACCCATGTGGGAAATGTAACTATGCTACTTTTGAAATTAATATTTTCAATGGTTCTTCAGTAATTCACGAAAGAACTATATTTAACTTCCAATATATGAGTGAGCCCTTAGAAATCGTGTTTCGAAAAAAATGTTATTCATTCTATCAGCCTTGAGAATTTGGCGCAACGTGTTTGTGATATTTGGTATAGGTAAATAGTTCTTTGAACTTATTCCATTTTTTTATATAAAGTGATTGAAACTGAATAAAAACATTGTCAAATTGAGACAAAAATTTGCGTGATCGAAAAATCTTTGGTTGGGAGAATTTTTTAAGTATTAGGTAGGTATATCCATGTTCCTTTATACGTATAAGAAAATCAGTGCGACGTTTTGTCTTTTTATCAACCACCATTTACCTTTTTTATCCAAATTTATCAGTATTTAGATTCCTCTT
The DNA here is from genome assembly GCA_025584915.1 of Monochamus saltuarius. Taxonomy (NCBI): domain Eukaryota; kingdom Metazoa; phylum Arthropoda; class Insecta; order Coleoptera; family Cerambycidae; genus Monochamus; species Monochamus saltuarius. The sequence goes on from CM046726.1 coordinate 34,354,292, forward strand.
TTTCTCCCAAGTTATTATGCATCATGTGTTAATATACAAAGTGTAACAGTAGTAAGTATTCAAAACTTGTGAGTTTGTAAAACAAGTAGAAAAATTACGAAAACCTTAGTACAACTTTTGTCAGTGGCGGCTCACTTAAAGGGTAACCTCAGAAAAAGTTTTTAATGCGTAACATCTAAACAGTTAAACATTAAGCCACGAAATTTTGGTGAGATATTAACCTTGACGTACTTAATAAGTCTCATTAACTACATTTCAAAATTTTCTACAGGGGCGTAAGAAAATGCAAGGCTCTGGTACAAATTTAATCATATCTTTTTGTAGTTAATTTTTCTAGTTTCTGACTCCAAAATATTAAAATACTAAGTATTTAACATAAAATGTACTCTTGTTAAATTTCTATAGGATATACCGTTTTTCAGTAAATTCGATTTCAATCATTTCTAACGTGACCCACATTTAACATCCAATACATGGAAAAAACAACTAGTCTGACAGTTATCAGAAATGTAAAGTACATTTAGTTTGAAAATTGTATTATTTGAGTCTACGCAGTGCCATTTATAGTGAACAAAAATAGATGAAAATTATTTAAAAATGCAACCGTATACATATTCTGGAGTATGTAGATATGCTTTTGACGTTAGGTGGAGTGTCATGGGAGCGCACGAGCAGCTTCACACCGATATGGTATAAAGTTCCCCAATAGAAATGTACCCAATTATAAAATATTTCTTTGCACCGAAATGCGTTGTTTTTATGTTATTTATATTACCTACGGTATTTTTATTTGTACTATTGTTTTTAATTGTTACTGTTAAAAGAGTGTTAAAAATACTTGACATTTTTGTCTGTTAGATTAGTTGTTTTCTTCATGGAGCACTGCAATTTATTAATTTATTTGACTATGGATGTTGAATATGGGACATGTTAAGAATGATTGAAATCGATTTTACTGAAAAACGGTACATCCTATTGAAATTTAACAAGAGTACCGTTTTTATGTTAAATACTTCAAATTTCAATATTTTCGAGTCAGAAACTAGAAAAAATTAACTACTAAAAATATATGATTAAATTTGTCCCTGAGTCTTGCATTTTTTCACGCCCCTGTAGAAAATTTTGAAATCTATTTTATGAAACTTATTAAACACGTCAAGGTTAATATCTCACCAAAATTTCGAGACTTAATGTTGAATCGTTTTGATGTTACGCATTAAAAACTGTTGCTGAGGTTACCCCTTTTTGTGAGCGTATCTCCCTTAGGAGCCGCCACTGACAAAAGTTGTACTAAGGTTTTCGTAATTTTTCGACTTGTTTTACAAGCTCACAAGTTTTGAATACATACTACTGGTACACCTTGTACATAATAGTACAGGTGATTTTATGTTAAAATTCGATACACTGAAAACTTTTTAGTTAGATGTAGGTACGAATTATTGTACCTTTGGAAATGTTCTACAAGGTGAAATTTTCTTTAGAACCATAACTCCTTTTTCACTTCAAATTTACGAGTTGACACTGATTTTGAAAAAAGACAATGTTCTTGGTTATCCTTTAATTTTTTGATATCAGTTCTTTTTTCAATATTTTTAATGGTTTGGACGATATAATAATATGTCTGCCCCTCATTCTGATCACGAGAATTAGCCCAGAAGTCGAAGACATGTGCGGGAGAGGGTGCAGCATATTATTACTAAGCAGGGGCATTTACGCCCAGGAACGATTACGTTGGTAGGCCCTCACTCTCTCATATTGACACAAGCTAATATTCGGGATTCCATCCCACAGCGCAGCGGTCTGGTCACATCGATTCAAGTACTGACGCCTTAAACCGCGCGACCACAGACCGACAACCATTCCGACCAAACTCAAGAATAGTTTCATTATTTATGCGATCTGTTGGCTAACTTCATATAGAGTTGTACTTTCAGAAGCAGTGCATTTACTGACTTACTAACAGCGAACTAATTACATCAAAGGAATCATCTTTGATAGTCAGTTTACTTTCTCTGAACATATTAATGTTACAGCCAATGCTGGCTTGGCTTATCATAAGAAATTGCAAGCAATTCAAGAACATTGAACCTAAGTCTAGAATTTTCTTTAGTACTTTCAAAGAGCGGGTATGGTGTTATAATTATTCGCTTATATTTTAATAAATTCAGCGTTGGTTCATGAAATATGTTATTTCAAAAGTTGATAATTATTATCTAGAGCAAGGTTATCCCAATCATTTACTATTATCGAGATTGAATATGCGACCATTAGAAAAGGATAGTTGCAACTTTATGTTTCCTTTACAAATTGCTTAACTTCATGATTGACTAGACTAGATGCTGCTATCAAGGATTGATTTTAGGGTTTCAAGACTTGAATCTCGTAGTACCCAAATGTTTTACTGTCCTCTAAGTAGAACTGATAGGTTTTTGAAATCTCCTATTTTTTTCAATGATGCATGCGTACAATTCAATAAGTTTTACCTGTGACCTATTCTTTTCTTCGTTAGATAATTTATCCTTTAGAGTTTAAGATTTAATTGTTTAATAAGTTTACATTATTTGTTAGTTAGTGTAATTTGCTGTTTGGCAAATATTGTTTTTGTTTTCTCTATTGTTTATTACTGTATTCTAGCGATCTGTCCAATTAAGTACATAAATTTGTACTCGTTTGTTGTAATTAAATTGTCCTGTAATTGGATTTTTTCTGTTGGACAATAATTTCTATTATTATTATTATTATTGCAAATTGCACTCACAACAAATTTATTGCCACATTTTTTTACTAATGTCTGAAAATATTTGAATATAAAAAATGTAGAATGAATCTATCCTTCATGGGATATTATCATATCCAATTTGAAATACTATGTAAAAGCCTTTAAAAAATCTGAACGAGCTACAAATTTTCATCTCATAGTATCATCTTTATCTGAGTTTTAAAAATTTAATCATTTTTAATCTAATTTGATCTAACCCAGGGAGTTTAATTCATTTTCATGATAGAAATTACAAAGGTGACATTCCTGCAAGAGCAACTTAGTGCATGGGTGCTGAAATTACTTTAGACAGATTACATGTTGGATTATCAGACCCTACTTGGTTCGAGGTAAAATGCTCCGAATAAAATGATTAAGTTAATTGCATTGCAAGTATTTTGATTCCAATGCAATCATATAATTCTGAGTTCACATACTTTATGTGTAGGTACATGTTAAAGAAATCTTTTTTTAAATATATTTTTAGGTATTAACAATATTGTGTGAAACTAACTACTCTGCGGACTAAAGCCTCAACCAGCGTTGAATTACACCCACAATATGTACCCATATATTCTTTATTATTAGCTTTTGTAACATTTTTTACTGTATTAGAAAGGTATTTTAAGCTAATATATATCAAATCTCCTACAATTCCTATCAATGAAGTCATATGTTCCCACAATTTCAAAAGTAAACTTAGATATTTATAGAAAGTTTTCATTAAACCAGGTTAGTAACTTCAGCTAGATTATTTTTTTTAGATAATTATTGAATAGAGCTTTGCCTGTGGAATTGTTCATTAGCATACCTAGATGTTTGGTATCAGAGAACATACATATGACTTCATTGATCGGAATTGTAGGAGATTTGATATATATTAGCTTAAAATACCTTTCTAATACAGTAAAAAATTAAAGAAATCTTTTACATCACATTTCTAATTTCATTTTAGTTAACTAAAATTCTAGTTTTTTTTTATTATTCTTTTCCATTTGTTTTTCATCATAAAGGTATTTAAATCAATTTTCCTACAATTCCTATCGGTTAAGCCATGTATGCTCTTTGACATCAAATATCTATCTGATTACTTATAGTATTAACGATTTTGTGATGCGAGTGTTTACATTAGATTCTCAAATGTCAAAAATGGCTTACGTGTATAGCAACTAGGCGGTGATGGATATCGTTTTAATTTATGGTGAAGTGAAAATGCTTTAACAGAACGATTTCCCGGTAAACATGCACCAAATGTAGCTACTTGTACCTCAGTGAGTGCAAGTGTAGTGCAACGCGGGTGTGACATGGGAACCGTGTCGTGCAACCGAATAGTGAAAAAGATGAAGATCCAAGGCGTAAATGGCGTATTGCAGCAGTGTGGCGTGTCATACACGAGGCTAAATTATATTCGTACCATGTACAGCGTCTCCAACAATTAATATCAAGGGATGAGAAGTACCATGATCTCGTGACTCTGGACTTCTTTTTGTAGGGATATTTAAAATATGAAGTATCTCACATCGAAGTGGACACTATTGATGATTTACGCAAACGTATCATAGGTGCTACCAATAACATTTGTGTTAGTTTGTAGAAATCAGAAACCTAGAATGATTAAAGCTTACTTTTCTTCTCCTAATCAAGTGCATATTATACTATGTAGAAAGAAGAATTTGGCTGTCTCCATTCTCTTATGTAAAAAAGCCCTAAACAATCCGCATATTTGCGTGATGAATTAAAACACAGAACGGAAGCCGAAAAAGCAAACTTGACAATTAAATACTAAAATGTTAAGCCAAATATTATTGAAGTTCAAAAAAACTGAATATTTTGCCTGAAATTCATGCAGGCTATACTAACATTGATTCACTCAATAGCCAAACTTTTCCACGTCTTTATCCAAAATTACCAGCCTCACATTATACTCCTCACGGAAACATGGTTAACTGATGCAATGCCAAATTCAGTCATTGACTTAGAAAACTATGTAATTTTTAGAAATGATCGTCAGATCAATCGTCGTGGAGGAGGTGTCTGTTTGTATCTTTTAAATAGTTTTTTCAAACATTACAGAATTAAAACCATAAATAAGTCTTATCTTGGCATAGAGAGTTTATGGTTAGATATAATAAACACATACTTTTCCTTTATTTTAGCAGTAGTTTACAGACCCCGTGACTCAACTCTTGATACCGACCTTTTGCTTATAAGTACTATCACACGCATGAGTTGGACTTCTACAAATATTTTTATATTTGTAGACTTCAACTTACTTACTTACTTACTTCAACCCAATATTACTTGAGATCATCTACTCCGAGAAGAACAATTCAGCAGCGCTATTCACAAATATGATTCTGGATTCAAATTTACATCAACTTGTAAAAGAACCAACCTGATACCGGTTCAACCGAAATCCATCTTTGCTAGATTTGATCTTAACTTAAATAAGCCTGTATTCAAAGGTTGCTGCTAAAGTTTCTACGATTATTGTGAAACTAAAACTGATATTATGATAACATTGATCTTGTGGACTTGCAGATTCCGGTTTCTAAAGTGAAGAATATACGAGTATGTAAAGCATACTTATTGGATGTGATAATACTGATGCAGTTGGCTCATAGTAAATTGGCAAACAATTATGATGTAGTTAAGGATCCAAACCCTAAACTAAAAGTTGTTGGGCTATCTGAAAAATACAGTGATGAGCCTCTTATTCAATTCCTGAAGAATCAGAATCGTGCTTATGACAATTGAGTCGTACTGTCAAGTAATGAATATAGGAAATGTGTTTATTAACTATGATAGCTGTGCTGTTTATGATGCAGTGGAACTGAGAATGTGTTAGAAGTGTTGCGGTTTGAATCACGTCCAGAAATATTGCAAAAGTAGCTTGTCCAAAATGTTCATTGGATCATTCCGTTGTTGATTGTACATCTGCTAAATTAGTTTGCGTTAATTGTAAAATGCTAATGTTGCTGATTACAACCATACAGCATGGGATGTACTTCAGTGTCCAATTTATAAAAATAAACTAAATCAATATAAATCGTCCTTGTTTACTTCTAAATAGCAATCACAGTTAGACGTGGATGAGGTTTTAAATGCGGCTGGACACAGTGACATTGGTGAAAATGTAAAACTTGTAATTTACTACCAAAATGTAAGGGGCTTAAAAACAAACATTCAAGAGCTGAATACTGTCCTACGCACAGTCGATTTTGATTTAATGGCATTTAATGAATCGGACTTAGATGTTGTTGGTATAACAATAAATATGTCAGACAGAAAGTTAATTTATATATATGTTGTTTATATACCGCCAGCTACCAATGTTGAATTTTACGATGATTTTTTTCTAGAACTATTTGCAAGTCACACTAGCAAAGATACAGATCGTCTAATGGTAATTGGTGACTTCAATATTCCGACATATATTCAACATTTTCAAAATAACAATTATATTAATAAGTACATTGTTTCAATTTTACAGTTTTGTGAAGTATTTAACATAACTCAGCATAATCATAATCTCAATATTAATGAAAGAATTCTAGTTTTGATTTTTAGTAGAAACTTGGTAAGAGTTGATAAATGTTGTGATCCCTTAATGCCCATCGATAGTTATTATCCTCCACTATCAGTATCTTTGAATTTAAATGTTAAATTTAAATCTTTTCCAGTTAACCCGTCTGTAAATTACAATTTTCGTAAGGCTAACTTTTTAAGATTATATGAAGATATACTAAATGCAGATTTCACTCCGTTATCATCCTGCGAAAATATAAATATGGCTTGTGATCAGTTTTATACTAAATTCGACATTTTTAAATAGCGTTCCTCAACCAACATCAAAGAAATCAAAGTATCCCTCTTGGTTTAATCGTCAAATTATTCAGAATACAAAGATTAAATCTAGAAATTGGCGTAAATATAAAAGCACAGGCGATGAACAACATCTACAAATTAAGAGCTTCTATAAAACAGGACATTGATATAGAGCGTAAAAGGTATACAGCTAAACTTGAAAGTGAATTGAAAAATAATCCACAATTCTTTTGGCACTATATTAATAAGAAAAGAAATTTAAACTGTATCCCAGATTGTATGGTTTATCAAGGTGACAAAATTAGTCAACCGCAGACTATTATTGATGCTTTTGCTGATTTTTTTAATGATTCTTATCATTTGTCTTCTGAATTTGCTGTTACTGATTATGTCTCTTGTAGTATTCCTTGCTTGTCCATGCCTAATATGTATATCCGAAGTGTGTAGCTAGAGCACTTAAAAAACTTAAAAACATTAAGGGTTTTGATGGTATTCCTGCGTTTTTATTGAAAGACTTTGCTACAATTTTAGCTTATTCCCTTTCCATTTTATTTAATTTATCACTTAAATATGTAACATCCCTGATGTTTGGAAAAAATGAAAAAGTATTCCGGCGTTTAAAAAAGATAATAGAGAAGTTATAGAAAATTATAGAGCTATTGTTACTTTAAATAATTTCAGCAAAGTTTTTGAAACAGTTTTTCATAAGATACTTTTAGTCATGTTAAATCTCAAATTCGTATTGATCAGCATGGGTTCATGCCCGGTCGGGCTACAATTACTAATTTACTTTGTCTTACTCAGTTTTGCTGTGAAAAACTTGAAAATGGAGGCCAAGTTGATGTAATTTATACAGATTTTTCCAAAGCTTTTGACAGGCTGGACCACGGTATTTTGTTACGTATATTATCTACTTTTGGATTAAATATAAATTTTTTGAGATTTTTTAAATCTTGCTTATACAATAGACGTATGTCAGTACATTGCTGTGTTCTGTCGAAATAGAGGCAACTTTAGGAGTACCTCAAGATTCCATACTTGGTCCCCTATTGTTTAGTGTTTTTATAAATGATATCACATGTGATCTATCATTACTGTATGCTGATGACTTGAAATTGTTTACGACAATTGAATCTCTTGAAGATTGTATTTTCCTACAACGTGATATTGCAGTGATTAATCAGTGGTGTTTACGTAATAATCTATTTCTTAATATTAACAAATGTAATGCAATGATATATACTAGAAAACTAGCTTCTATTAAATTTGATTACACATTAAACAACCAGAAACTTAACTCTGTTAAGTTTCTGGTTGTTTAATGTAATATAAAGATCTGGGGGTGTGTTTTTCATCTAAATTATCATTTACTGATCATATTGACAGCTCATCATCAAGCAAGGCTATCAAGAATTTAGAGTTTATAATACGCAATAGTCATCAGTTTAAAGGGCACGGTACGCTTATAGTAGTATATAACGCATTTGTAAGATCTAAGCTTGCTTCTGTTGTTTGGAATTCTTGCTATGAATGTCATTTAAAAACATTGAAAGACCCCAACGACGATTTGCTAAATACTTATGGTTTAAGTATGATGGGGTATATCCCCCAGTTGGATTTTCCAATGAACAATTGTTATCCAGATTTAATATGTTTGAATTGTCTTTACGTCGCAAATATTACTCCGTAGTTTTCTGTTTAAGTTATTGAATAATCTCGTTGATTGCCCGGAACTTCTTTGTTGTATTAAATTACCACCACCTAATTTAATAACGCGTTTTCGTTCTTCATTCCCCCTAATTAATGAGGTTTTCCAGGTTTACCTCATTCCTGCACTGAATGGTGGTTAGGGCCTACCAACGTAAGTCATTCCTGGGCGTAAATGCGGCCTGCTTAATAATAATATGCCGCCTCCTCTCCCGCACAAGTCTTCGACTTCTGGGCTAATCCTCGTGATTAGAATGAGGGGTAGAGATATTATTATATTATATTCCCACATGCAGGACCAATGCTCCAATGTTTGTTATGTGTTACAATTATTTCTTAGTGCATAATACCTTACATATATTTTTTTGTAATGTTGAAAATATTAAAAATGCATTTTTTCATTAATTTTAATATGTATGTAAATTTTGTATACCCGATTTTATTTTGTTTGTATATATTTGTTATTACTCGTTTGTTTTTTTTATGTCCTGTAATTGGATTCTGTCTGGACAGTGTATTGCACACAGTTGAGCACCTGTCTCCTATTGACTGCTCTGATCATTCAACAATTTCTTGTGTTATTCAAATAATATCAAAATCGAAATCTAGGAACACGACAGTGTAGTTCAACAAAATTGATTATAATAAACTAAATGAGCTGATGTTAAAAAATGACTGGAATAATCTTTATGAAGTTAACTACATAAACGATAAATGGCTTGTTTTGGAGAACTGCATACATTTGCTTTCCAAATCATGTTCCAAAACTTACAAAAATATAAAACTTTCATAAACCTTACATCACTAACGATATTATTAATACGTCTAAAATACTGACTTTTTAGCACACAAATCCTACTCTAGAGCCCTTGGTGCAGATATCAAAGTGGCTCGCAAAACTTATGAATGTTCTTTGGCATCCAAGGGGCCTTAAGCGTTTTATAAGTAAGTAGACAACAACTATCTTCAAACGTTTCGTTGCCTCTTATTCGTAAACCTGATGGGTCATTATGCGAGACAGACAGTGATAGTGCTAATGAATTGGCTACAGTGTTCAAACTTGTGTTTACCAGAGAACCGGCCGGTCCGTTACCAGCTATCATGTATCATAGATTATATTAACTTCAGTGAATTCACGGTACGGGAACAACTAAATAAATTATCTCTGCACAAGTGTCCTGGTCTCGACAATATAACATCCTCTTTACTGAGAAACTGTTCTGAAGCTATATGCGCGCCTCTAGCACACATAATGGAAACGTCTTTTTCCTTGGGAAAATTACCTAGCATTTGGTTGGCAGCTGCAGTTACATCCATCTTTAAAAATGGTGACAAACTGGATCCTAACAACTACAGGCCTATTAGTACATACTCTTGTATGTATCATGGAACGAATTATTGTCAACAAATTGTTGGAGTTCCTACTTAATAATAATGTAACACAACATGAATATTCCTTCCGGGCAGATGAACTTCTACTAACTTGTTGACCTGCTTACATACGTAGACTCGAATGATGGACAGTGGTGCGCCGGTGGATGTTATATATTTAGATTTTTCTAAGGCGTTCGATAGAGTCCCAAAACAAAGATTACTTCATAAACGGGAGCATTTTGGAGTTCGAGGAGACCTTCTTAACTGGATTTGCGCATTTTTATCTGATAGGAAATTTTCAGTGAGTTTCTCAGGATTATTCTCAGTTTCTTGACGTTACCTCTGGAATTCCTCAAGGATCTGTTCTCGGACCATTGCTGTATATCATATTTACGTCAGATCTTCCTTACCACCTCAGCAACAATTATGCGTTCTTTGCCGACGACACCAAGATATTTTCTAATCCTTTAACCAATGCTGATTCACTTCGGCATAACATAATCAAATGGTGTTCTGATTGGCTGCTTCCCCTTAATAAAGCTAAGTGCTCCGTTTTTCATATTGGAACTCGCAATCCCCTTCTCCCCTACAATATAGACGGTACTTTGGTAAAAGCTGTTAATCATCAAAATGACTTAGGGGTAATAATAACAAACGACTTAAGTTAGTCTTATCACGTTAGTAGTATTCTTAAAAAGGTTTATTCTACATGTTACATGTTAAAGAAATCCTTTTAACAACCATCCTTACAAAACTTAAATAAAATTTATAAATCTTTTGTTCGCCCAAAACTCGAATACAACGCAGTACCTAATATGGTCTCCCCATCTCGCTCGAGACATAAACCTCCTGGACTCAGTTCATCGAAAATTTACCAAATGAGTATCACAACTATCTTACAGATCCTACGAGGACAGACTAATACGCTCAATTTGCCTTCCTTAAAACAGTGAAAAGTTCGTAGTGATATTATTCAGGTTCATCGTATTCTTCACAACACCTTCTCTATTAACATGTCCCAACTACTTCTGCTGAACGACGATGAACGGCTCCGTGGCCACTCCTTCAAACTGCGTAGAGAACACTTTAAAACTACCACTAGGCAGTACTTTTTCCCCAGTCGAATATTCCAGGACTGGAACCAACTTCCCGACCCTGTCGTCGCTGCTTTATCCGCCAATAACTTCAAGAATGGCTACAATCAGCATGCCGTAGACAATTTGTATATTATAATTCACCCACACTCATGTACCTTAATTATGACGTGTTCAGTGACTAGAAAAATGTTAAAAACATCTGATCTAATCTGTCTGAATCTCTGCAACATATTAGTGTGTTGTACAATTCTTATTACTTATGTTATGGACTTTCCGAGTAGTCCGACACTAGGTATAAAATATTTTGCGGGTGCCGGAATTGCTCATCTATAAGTTATACTTTCCACCAAATGGAATTGAATCATAAAGTAGAGAATGGAATGACAAATTTTAAAGCAGCGCAAAATTTTTCCACCGAATGTAACGAAGTTATTATTACATTAAATTGAGAGCATCATAAAGTTGTACCCCTATCTACCAATGCACCAATTATATTGAAAATTATATTAACCAACAGTATTAAACTAAATTGATTCCATAAACTCTCTCTATATTTAGTTCCAGTTCAATAAAAATTTTTTGTTTTTATTAACATTTTTTTTTTCGCTTTAGCCATACCTACTGTACTTAACTGCAAATACCTCTAATTAAAAATATAACTTCTAATTAAATAATACGGCATTTCTGCTACTTACCACTGTCAGCTATTTTTATAAAAAAAATATCCCTTACTTATTATACTATTATGTTACTGTCGGTCAGTGGTCGCGGGTTTAAGGCGTCAGTATCTGAATCGAGGTGACTAGATTGGCGTGGGTTCGCGCCCCGCTGCCGGTATACCGTATATAAGCTGTATTCGTGGAGAGAATTGACACCCTCTCTGCGGGTATAGTAGGGTGGAAGAATGTTGGCTTAGGTCAATATGAGAGATTGATACCGGTTGACATTTGACGATTAATGAGATTTTCCAGGTTTCTTCATTCTTGCACTGAAAAGTGGTTAGGCCCTACCAACCTAAGTCGTTCCTGGGCGCAAATGCCCCTGCTTAATAATAATATGCCGCCCCCTCTCCCGCACAAGTCTCCGACTTCTGGGCTAATCCCCGTGATTAGAATGAGGGGTAGAGATATTATTATTATTATATGTACAGTATGTTCACGGTTAGAGTGGAAAAGAGGGAAAATATTTTTATTTTTCATTTTACGGAAAAAGACATTTTTGATTAAAATGTACTTGTCTTTAAAATGAGGTTGGCATGGAGAACTTTCATGTTGCAGGTCAGTAAATCAATCAATAAATATAAAAACCGTTCTAGAATAAACTGTCTTTGTTTTCAACAATACAAAAATATATTATTAAGGAAAGTTGCTTAAAATTTAAATTTATATTAGAATTTCAATTTGTGCATGAATCGGCCTGCTTTGATAGAAACGGACAGTAAAATACTTTTTTCATTTTACGGGAAAAAAGCTTTCTTGATTAAAATATTTGCTTGTCTTTAAAATGTGGTTAGACAATTTAAAACTCTATTTTGGCTCACAATATGAAATTCTATTGTCTATAATCAAAGTCTACTCCATAACCATGACTTAATTTGTTTAATCTATCTAGCAGTGCATATATAGTGCGAGTGCGAGAATCATACAAAAATTGTGACTCAAAAACAAATAAAGATTTTAAAAATGATTTTACTTCAGCCTCAGATTTCTCTTCATATCGAGCTTGAGAACATGTCATTAATTTTTGTGTCTAGTAATTTCTGAGATATATGAAATCCTGTCTAATTTTACTCACGTTGTATATAGGTACAGTTATTTATGTTGTGTCTTCCAAATCTATCGAAATTAAATTGAAACCAGATATTTTATCGATTAGTTCCTTTCAGAGTACAGTAACAAGAAGATTACGTTTCGGACATCTAAGCCTTTCCACTAAATTATTCCTTTAAAGATCTACTTCTGTATGACATAAAAAGGCCTCTAAAATTTTTGGATGTGGAGTTGGGTCGTAACTTTACCTCTTTTACCGAATACTCGTAAAATCAATTTTGAAGTTACTTTATGCTATACGTACATTACAGGGTGGAACAATTCCGATCCTTTTTAAGAGATTTTTTGTATTTTCCGACAACAGACATACGAGCCTATGATCGAACACATCCAGTTATCATTAACAGGCCTGTTAACGGTAGCTGGTAGGTTAATCAGAAATTCGTATGATTGACACACCTGTCAAGTTTATTTTTCCCAGTTACTTAACTTGAGAATGATCACGTGACCCAGTTATGAAACTGCTTGAAATAACCTGCCGTTAAATGTAACTGGTGCTTTTTATTGGTTAGAAATTTTAATTTTATTTCTGGTATTTGACGTATGACATTTGACATATTAATATAATGTATAATTTTATTATTATTTGTCTATAGCACAATTCATATCAATTTATTACCATATCATAGTTTTACATAATTAGTAATATACGGTATTAATAGTTTGACAGTAAATACAACCTAAAAAAAACTAAAGTTTGTTCTAAGTGGGATTACAATTTTATACAATTAAGATTGCTATTCTGAGTATGACAGTCATACCTAAATGAGTATTAACAAACAAAAAGAAATATATATTATTACCTAATATTATTAATAATTAATTTATGAATAGGAGAAAGGCACAATGACAAAAGTTAGGTACCTACTTTTGAATTATTGGTAATACCTTAGATTCTATAAAGAGTCGGTATTAATGATACATTTTATCTTTTTTAAATATTATTTTTATTAGATAGTTATGTGTTTTTGACAATAATTTCTAATGGATTGCAGTAACACTGGTATGCTGCATCCTATACTATCCTCCTATAATAATATGTTGCAACATGGACTCCACCAAGGCGTAGTATATTGTAATTAGCACAGCAGCACATATCACATGCCTAAAGGTACATTTTTGATTACCCACGTAAACTGTGTATAAATATCATAGACCTTATAAATAGGTCTATGATAAATATTGAATATGTGCATCCAGGTTTTACTAGTTTTTGATCCTGATGAAGTTTTCTGCTCTTCCTTTTTACATTCTGCTTGCACTCTGCATGAATCTAAAATAATTTAAATAATTGTATCAATAAGTTAATATGAAATACTTCACTTACCTACCACCACTGTTGGGGATTTGTTTGCGGTCCATACACTAAAGAATTTATATGTACTTCAAAAATGTGCCAAAGTACCTAATTATATTAACATGCGTTGGGTTTACTTTGCTTCCCAACAATGTTTTTTTACATTTAATGAAAATTAGCATTTTGTTGTATATTGGCGTTGGGTGGTGTGCCCTAATCTTCTTGCCATTTACCTATGATTTAAATTTTAATTGCGTTAATTGACCATTTTTGACATATGAGAGGTGGCAGATGACGTATGTTAAATAATTAACTGCCCTGACAGGGTTATCTGGCCATAATAACAGGCACAGATAACTGCTTGTTCAATCATAGCGATCTTTCTATTTCGGTTAAGAGCTCAGTTATGTCCACCCAGTTATCCTAACTTAACTGCTATCGGTTACGCTAACTTGGATGTTCAATCATAGGCCTGATGATCTGTGAGAGCCGTTTGGTAATGCATTACAATTGAATCTAGCACCAAATCCAGTACACTGGTTTATCAATACAGATTAAGTATTATATTCTTCAAAATTCAATTCGATTACTATAAAGGACCCGTCTTCTGTGGGTATGAGCCCCTTTCAGAGAACGGCGTAGCGTGGCCAGCAACACTAAAGCCGGGGACACATTGCTCTGATGCCACGCCACACCACGCCATGTGATACAACGTCAGAAGGATCTGACACTGTGTATTCTTATGCATTTTTATACAGGGTGTCCGGAAATGATGAGCAAACAATTCAGGCGATAATTCTAGACCGAAAATAAATGCCACCTCTTTCTACAACATTTTTTCCAAAACTGATTATTAACGAAGATAAAATTATATTAACGATATTTGTAAATAACTTCTTAAGAAATCCAAATATTTACATAAAATTTGTAAATCGGGGGTTTTTGCGGACGAGAAATTCAAATATGTTTCTAATTTTGACGTCACCAGTAGAGGATGCCATTTATGGCACACCATGTTTCTTTTAAATGACAGAACTTTTTTGCTGCTTAATGTATCCATCTGACTATTGAAACAATCGACTCTCCTACCTATTATATCTGAAAAAGGTATACCTTATTGAAGTCGTTAGGAGTAATAGTTTTCGAAATAATCTTATTTGAAATATTCAGTGCACCGATTGAAAACTCTGTTCTAGTTTCAGTTAAAGTGTCTTTTCTACTGAAAATACAGCAAAATGTTACTTGAAAAAGTAGTTCAGAACGGTAAATTATGGAGATGTGCAAAACTTTCAAAAAATCGGCCTGCTTTGATAAAATCTTTGTGCTTTGTTGAAAAATGGTTTCATCAAACCTTGCCGAACTTCGGGAAATTAACCAGCCGTTAATCCTCTCGAAAAAATGTAATTCTCGGCTGCGCCTTTAGTGTCCATTTTTTCTCGTGGATTAAAGGCTTGTTAATTCCCTTATATAATTAATAAGTATTATTATGCTGTTAGTCCCACCATTGGTTATAAAAGCTTCGCTACCTATATGCAATGGTTTTACCTTGTGCTGTCTTGCTTATTCTGCACAAAGTAAAAATAAAAATGTGCGAAAATGAAATGGAAGATGTGGAAGAAAATGCATTAGATGTTGTGGGGAAATGATTGTTCCAAGAATCGCGGCAGATACCTATACGAAAAAGGAGAAGTCAAAGTAAATAAAGTCGTCAAAATTATGATCCCATTGGTATATGATGCTAAAGTTAACGTTGCTGGTAAACGAAAACTGTGACATTTTAAAGTAAACACTACTGAGTACGCTCTAAGCAAGTAATACAGCAAACTAATGAAACTGGTAAAGAAATAACTAATGGTTACAATAAAAACTAGGAAAAATCGGTCAAGTCATTAGTAATACAGATAAAAAATAGATCAATATTTTTATCAACTATCTACAGAAAAATTGTACCATTCAACCTGTAGCAATAATTGGCTTGGTTTGTTCGTGAATAAACATTTCTGGGAATGTTCACTGTACGAATAAACTTAATATTAATTATAAAATTATACAATGAAAATAAAAATAAGATGTATACAAATAAACAACAAAAAATTAAGTCCTTTAAATACACTTGCTGTTAAGCTGTTGCTTTATCTGCAATTACTGTTAAAATACTTATTGATCTGCTGATGGGAGTTATATAAAGTACACTTTACTATTGCTATAGGAAAAAAATATTTTAAATAATAGATCACAATCGAGTAAAACTTATTTTAGATAACAAGTCTGTAAATGGAAAATTAATGGTCTTTCGAAATTTGGCAGTGATAAGCGATCTTTGTGAATTTCCAATGCTTAATCTTTCTTGGGATGGATCTAATTAACAATTTTCCAAGGGATTTGATGGAATCCGCTATTTCACGCATGACTTCATTATTTGTCTAATGTCTGTAGATTAGTTTGCTTTCTCCTTTCGTTATGTACTTATGTTTTATCAGTGGCATATATGCCGGGTTTGATTTATAGTTATTAAGATATTTACTGTTCTTTCTTACTTTTTATAAAAAAAGTAATATATTGTGGTCCCCCCTCTCTGGAAAAATATCATACTTGGAATATAAGAAATGATATCAATTTACATTCGAAAAAAGACAATCACTTGCCCAATACACTATGTATATGTATAAGTTGCAGGTTTTGAATTATAACATCATATGTATCTTTTAATGAATCGGTATGTTTTTATGACGTTCCTGGCTAGTAATTTTAAGAAGCTTTTCAGGAAATGTACACTTTATATCTTTTTCTTTAGCTTCTTATAAACACTAAAATAAATTATGTTCAACGTAACAATCAGCTTATTGACACATTCCTAACAAGACGGAATTCTTTTTTAACTTTATTTAAATATTATATTATTTTTCTTATTTCTGTGGTAATTCATTCTTTTAAATTATTTAAAATATTAGGCTCATTTTAAATGAATTATTTTTTAAATAACTTCAATGAAAAAATATATTGGAGTTAAATCTGACGATCTAGCTGGCCACTTAAAAAAGTCTTCCAATCCAATGCCTAGGAAAAATTGTGCTAGTGCCTATCAGATAGTATAATTAGGAATATTAGAATTTTCTGGATTCGGATATAAAAGTGCTGAAAAAGTGGGTCCCACAACACGTTCTTTGTGTGTTTAAGCTAGACCAATAAAAATACAACTTGGGAAAAAAATGATAATTCCGAAACTACTCAAGATAGAGAGAAATTTCAAAAACCTTGTAGGTAAATCTCCATTCTATCAATTTAACTAAAACTGTCAGTCAGACAGCTGTCGCCTGCTTGATTTACTTCAAATAAAAATCCCTTATCAAAATATACATCTCTATTTCACCCTGTATAATTAAATTGCGTTAAAATAAAATATTTTGCTATTAATAATTCAAAAGACGAAAGATGTACCTATCATCTAAAAACAAATAATTGAAAATCAGTTTTAAAATTATTCAAAATTTAAGTCGGCAAAAGGCAAAAATTAATATCTTTAATTTTGCGTTACAGTGTATTTTCCAAAGTTTCTGCTTCCACTTGACGTCAACGTCTAGCCCTACCAATCGACTTTTACAAAAGAAGAATACCTTTCTGTTATTAAATTATGGGACCAAATAGTTTCATGTAAATATGTCCTGTATATCTTTCAGGATAAATAAAAAATTGCAAAATACGGTTTAGTATCTGATAAATGCTGTCATTTAAAACTAAATATTCTGTTAGGAACGCCACTGGCTTCTGGAACGGTATGGGTTTGGGGAATAGATGATAGTTGGGAGAAGTTAACTAAGTTCTATTGCTTTAGGTTTAAAGTGTACCAACATATCTTCTCTCTGCTTTATATTGTCTAGGGCACTCAGGGATAACAAGGGGATATAACAAACAATTCTCTCCATTGAAAGCGAAAATAAGGTTTTGCTTTGTACTATTATAAACTGTGTAAGTGACAATTGCCCTTTGACGTTTCAGAACTATCAGGAAATGCTTCCTCAAATTGTGTTAACGAAAATTTTCTAAAGGTCAAAGGTTTAAAAAAATAAAATATACTTATTTTCTTCTAGATTTACAAATTGCAATTTCATACACGAGTATAGGTATTTAAAAGTATATATAAAACCGGTACCTTGCGTGTATATATACAAGGTGTAACGGATGCTGATCAGGGGGTATTATACAAGTAATTTTCAACAAAAAAGTATTACTTATAAGATTTTTTTGGAAAGTTGAAAGTTGCTCTTTTATTTAAATTTTTTTGATTTCAAAAAATGTTGTGCCTTTTTTCATAAAAACAAAAATATATGTTATTCTTACAGCCACATCAAATTTAGACATACCATCGGAAATAGCGGAGGGCTCTAAAACAAATGTTGCCTTCATACAAAGTGACTTTCAAAAAAAAGGTAGACACTCAATTTACACCCATTACATTTTTCTCTAGGGGGAGGGTTCATATCACTTTTTAGGGGGGTAGGGGGGTGGTGTCTGAGCCCCCTGGCATCCCGCTGACTGCGGTCGTGAAGTAAGTCACCAGCGTAGCTTCAAGTTTATTGCCCGAAAAATCATCTTCAGGGTACGAGCGCGAATATAGCGACTTAAAAAACTAACAGAGAAAAAAAATTGTGTAATTGGGGTAACAGTCCGAATACATTATAGGCAAATTGCTATATACTAAAAAGTTGATTCGAAGTCAAGGAAAATGTTCAAGTTCGGTTCAGGTTTGCTTTTCATTTTAAATTATATTGTAAAATGTGACGTTTAGTTTACAGTTTGTAGGTTTTTAAAGATAATTGCATTTCTCAAACGAAAGAATGAGCGTTATATTCCAAAAACCAACATTTTAATTAAAGAACAGGCTGAAAATTTTGCGGGGAACGCTTCTGATGAACTTCTCTTCCAGACCATGAATGACGTGGAAGATATGGGTAAATATACAGAATCGGAAATTGCAGATCTTTACAGAGAAAGTAGAAATTGCCGCTTCATCCCAGGGAAGGTACGAAGTATAAGCGGCGCCAAGTATAGCTATTTAGTAGTATAATCGAAAACTAAATTTTATTTGTATATCTGCCCTATTCTTCTCAAAGTCCTTTTATTGCATTTAAAATGCTGACGTGTATCAATTTATTTGGAAAGAGTAACGAATAAAACACGGCGTGAATAAGATCTTTAAATTTTGAATGTCCATTTAGCGCGTCTACAATCTCCGATAACGGCCGATGGTAGGCGAGAGCTAACGAAAGCCGCACAACAAAAACGGTATCCTCACAGATTACAGACCTCAATCCGGTCACCTGATGCCAGTGTTGCCAGGTCTCATGCTTTTGCATGAGATCTCATGCATTCCGAGGAAATCTCATGCTTTTTAATAGACACAAAAAGAAATAATAAAATTACTAAAATTATTGTTTTAAATCTACCAAAACAAAGACCTAACGAGAAATAAAGGCAAAATCGAGGGCAAAATTGAATAGATAGAGGTAGGTATCTACAATATTTGGGTACTTGAAATGTCCTTTATTGTGGACTGCTCTCTTAATAATTAGTAATGAATACATAAACGGGTATGACAGTCGACGGATATGCGGTGTGTGTGCTGTATTGCAGTGATTCTCAACTCTATTCCGTAAGAGTACCTACATTTTATGGAAACAACAGATTTTACGACCCGTGAGTCACCCTGCGTCACGTCAACTGCGCCTCAACGTTCGTCCGGCCGAACAATCAAATAAATTAGAAAGGTTACGTGGTTAATAACTTTTAAGTAAGTACCTGTAAGTACCTACTTACAATGTAATATTATGATAAAATAGCATAACATAATGCTTTTTAATGAAATAAAAATGGCATTACAAAAGTAATTAAAAATTAAGCTGTGTCAAGAGGTGTTTTTTGATAAATTAAGCCATCTCATGCTTTTTTCTCCAAACCTCATACTATTTTGAAATTATTCTCATGCACTGAATTTTTCCCACCTGGCAACACTGCCTTATGCGAACAGTGGAAGCACGCTGTGGTGGAAGTATGCGTGTAGCATGACACAAATACACGCAAGCGGCAAAACACAATTCACCATCAAGATCCTCACTTTTCAAATGTGTATAATTGCGACAAACAAAAAATTTAACAACAAAATTTACCATAAATGTTGCTCGAGCCCTGCATGATGCACAGAAAATACGTAAATGTTCCTAGAACAGAAAAATAACAATTTTTTTAACAAGTTGAAATGGAAAGCGCGTTTTCCTTAATGCTGGTCAGCACATTATTGGCGCTGTCCCAAAGCAAATTCTGAAATAGTTATATACCGGTCATTCTTTTCGTCGATCTGGAGTAACTATGGTTGTGGATGCGGGTGAAGATATTTTATCACTAAAACGTGCAGGGGGATGGAAATTCTGCGAAATTGCCACGAGTTATGTCGATGATTTCATCAAAAACAAATGTTATGCCGTTGTCTACTACTTCAGCAGTCTCTGCTCCAGTAGATGCGTCAATTTCAATTATTTGATCGTCCAAATTTTTTACTGGAAATAACAGTTGTACCATGATTTTTAACACATGAATTCTCTAATGTAAATATTGCTACTAACTTGCAAAATTAATTGTTAACCCCTTGCCCTTGCTTTTCATAGTGTTCATGGACGAAATAATAAAGAAGTGTTCAAAAGATGTGAGAAAGCTATGTATAGGATATAGAAACTTACAACCAATAGTCATTTCAGAAGGAGCATTTGCAGATGATGTAGTAATAATGGCAAGAAATCCGAAGGATTTACAACAAAATTTAGAGATTTGGAATAAAGTACTACGAGACTATGGAATGAAGATGAATAAAAGTAAAACTAAAGTAATGGTAATAGGGAAGAACGAGAGGAAATAAAAATACAAATCGAAAATGTTAATATTGAACAAGTAAAAATTTTTCAATATTTGGGGGTAGAAATAGAAGATAGTGGGAAACAAGATTCGGAAATAAATAGCAGAATAGGAAAAGCTTTGAATTTATATCATGCTCTAAGTAATAAATTTTTAAATAACAAAGAAGTGTCTAGAACAACGAAAATGAATATATTCAAATCAATATTCAGACCAGTCCTAACATTTGGCTGTGAATCATGGGTTTTGACAACAAGGCAGAAGAGTAAAATTCAAGCAGTGGAGATGAAATACCTCAGGAGAGTTAAGGGAGTTACTAGAAGAGATAGAATAAAAACACAGAAATAAGAAAACAACTGAAAATACAATCGATACTAACATTCATCGAAAAAGACAATTAAGCTGGTGGGGCCACTTACATAGGATGGGAAATATGAGAAAAGTAAAGCAGATATGGGAAGCACGGACTCAAAAGGAACAAACAGGAAGACCAAAACAAACCTGGGACAAAATACTAGGAGATATCTTGAGAGTAAAAGGATGGACATAGGCAGATGCAAAAATTTTAGCAAGAAATAAGAAGGAATGGGCGAAATTTGTACATAATATTGAAATTGAAATGTAATAAATTAATTGTAATTTGTGAATTACCCTACACCTTATTAGGTAGAAGGGTTTTGATAATATATATATATATATATATATATATAAGAATATTACAAATTATAGTAGCTTGTAAAAATAAACTTTCTGCGTTAATATGGCGTTTTGATAAATTAATGTTTACAAATGAGTAAATAATAAATAAAAGTTTTTACTATATACCAAATTAATACAATTTTTAACGAAGAGCAGTTATAATTACATTAATTCAATAACGCTGATTTTATCTCTAAATAACCTTAAATTTCTACTACATTACCACTATATTCATACCTATTTAATTTTGAATATTAACTTTCCCAAGATACGTTAACAAATATATTGAGAAATAAATGAAAGGAAATAATATAACCACTAGTTTGTACCTAAGTATTATTGTTACTGCTCATGACGTTGTAAAATACAATAAGGAGAATACTTATTTTCAGTTTGAGGGCGCCATAAATTTAGAATCTAATAATAATATATTACAGCATTTTTAGATATCATAACGACTTATAAATTTGTGTTATGGTACTGATTGTTTAATATCATGAATAAAAATCGATGCGACAATGTGTATTATGTGTTGGATACTACACGCATAAAATATGATTTCAAGATTCGAGCATTTATGATCCAATATTTCATGTAAAAAAATTAAATTTGTATGGATTATCTATGGTCTGAGCTGCATAGTTTCAACACCACCTAAAAGACAGGTCTTTTAGGTGGTGTTGATAGTTTCCGATATAAATATGTCTTGTAGTGTAAATTTTGATAAAGAAACCTAAGTTTATAACCATTGCAATCACTATAACTTTATTTAATCGAAACCAAATATGATAGATACATATAAATGCATGCAGAGAAACAAAAAATAAAATATGAAGTATAAATAAATAAATAATATTAATATGTCTGGATTTTCGAAAATAAAAAAAACTATTTTTGAGGCCAAAATCCGAAAATGAAATTAAAAAATAATATTATAAATGGAACAAATATAATTGATATCGCTATTAGTTGTTTCTGTCAAATCCCAAAGATAATACTTTCGACTGAAAGTGAAGCGGGAAGTGAATTTTTTTGTTTCCTCACCGTAGGCCCATACTTCGAGTGAAACAACCTGTGCAGGGGACTCTTATAAATACAATTTTGTATAAAAAGGGGATGTCAATAAAATGGATAATTATCGGCCAATTTCATTATTAGCAACGTTATATAAAATTCTGGAAAGAATGATATTTAATAAAATATTTAATTTTCTGACTTCTTATGATATAATATCATCTAGTCAATTTGGTTTTCAAAAGGGGAAATCAACCAAATCTGCAATAATTAACTTTTTGATTCATAATAATTTAAATTTAAAGAATAAATGTGTTGGTTTTTTCCTAGATTTGGGTAAGGATATTTTACTACCTTCCATTTATGTATCAAGTAATAAAAGTTATGATCTCGAGAGCAACTGTTCAACTATTTTAAATAAAACAATTTATTTTTTTTTATATTCATAATAAACATTTAAAACACCATATTCGTTCTGTATAACTATATTATTTTGAAACATTCTATTAGGCATTAAATGTACCTATATTAGTGCCTATACAGGGTGAGTCAGTCATAATGTCATTAATTTTAACCACGTGTTCGGAAGGCCTAACAAAGGCAGGAAATCGAGAAAAAAATTTTTTTACTCGAACTTTAAAAAAATAAACAAATCACCCTATAAAAATCGGTAACACGACGCTCCTGGTACGCTACAAACTTTCTGATGTCGCAGCCATATGATAATCTATTGTCGATGGGAACATTGTTGCCACATTATGTTTACATACATAATGTCGTCTAACACTTCAGCGTGCGTGTTATTCAAATTTGCCACCATTTAGTCGCACTTTCCCCATTTCCCACATTTCTTTCCCCCAAATTTAGAGATCACACCACATATTTGGAGGGGGGATGGAGAGAATACGAGCAGTAGTTTGTTTATTTCGGTCGTGTATTGGTCGTAAATTCACATCACAATGTCTAATTTTACTAATTTAGAATATGCGGAAATGCAAGTTTTATAAGGGGAATGTTTACGAAATGCGAAGTGTTTCAACGTGTTCACGCTACGGGATGTGTTAAACCGCGCCGAGAACTTGCTGGGCATCCTCAAAATGACTTAAATGTAGCTGTTTTAAATTTAGTTGAGGAGCAACCTACAATTTCTACAAGAACCATTTCAAGGCGATTGGAGACATCCCATGCAGAATATTACGAGAAAACGCACTGCACCCGTATCATTTTCAGAAAGTTCAATCTTTAGAACCTGCTGATTCCCCAGTCGTCTTGAATTTTGCAATTGGGTTGAAAATCGAATTGCTGCTGACCCAAATTTTATTAATAAAGTGCTATGGACGGATGAGTGTAGCTTTACTCGAAGTGGAATTTTAAATAGGTTAGTACCATACTACTTAAAAAGCAATAAATTTCTAGGCTATGTAACTATGTAACTACAAACTGAAAAATTAATTATTATACTTACGACTAATACTACAAATTCATATCCAATTGTAAAACGTAGTGAAACGTAATATCAAAATTATTAAAACTAAATAATCTAACATTCGATTCGAAATTTGTAATTTCAATATTAAATATTTTTTAAACTGTAACCAAGCTAATTTATTTGCAGTCATAATAGCCACATTTGGTCGGACGAAAATTCATGGGGAGTGTACGGGGATTGTTTGATTGGACCGTATTTTCTACCGGAAAACCAGAGTGGACCGCGTTACTTGCAATTTTTAATAGAATTATTTGATTATTTATTATTTCATTTCATTGGATATTAACATTTTAAATAATTATTGGCTGAACTGAGCAAGAAAAATTATGAGATTCTAAAATAGTCAGTACAACCGTTTATTTATGATGTCTAAAATTTCAACTTGGCAACATTGCATCAAGTCGACAAGGCTGTGAACGGTCAGTGACAGTCTGAAAAGGGGGTTTAAATAATGATTTGAAAATATTTTTTTCGGCGTAAATATGCATTTAGATTTTTTTTTAATCTCGTATTCGCATTATACTCATTATTCCCCATGTCCTCTTAAAATTAATGACATTATGACTGACTCACCCTGTATATGTCGATTACTGATTTTTGAGAATTTACAACAGTTATAAATAGAATGAAGCGATCTAAAAATTATAAAAACTACTGTAACAAGAACATCAAGAAATGTTTTTTATCTTGATGATGCTTATTAAATGTCAATTAATATTAATACTTATTGATTCATCCATTTAGACACCAACTGCTGATTATTTGTAAATTTTTACTAAGGATGAATCTATGACTAGAGGTTAGGTCTACTGTTCATAATTTATAGATGAACTGTAGCGAATGATTTTATATAATATACCAGTAAAGCCTTTTTCTTATTATTTCATTTAAGACAGTACCTGTTTGAAATGGTGGCAAACACTACAATTATTTGTTGTCAGATATACCGTGCGGCGTTAAATTATCGAATATCGAATCTAAGGTAAATTATGAGTGAGATGATATGGCACAATGCATGCCTGTCAAATCTTGACAGAACGTTCACAAAAAGAAAAACCTCTCGTTAGACTGAATACAATATTTAAAAACACGTATGATTTAATTTTTTTTTTAATAACAATAAGAATACTAATTTAATAGAGTAAATGTTCGAAATGTGCTCGCTGAATCTCATGACAATAATAAAATCTGTTTTGGCACTCGTTATTAAATCATTAGTGTTCCATTTAAGAAATGAGAGGTGACGTCATTTACGGGAAAACCGGAAGTACCACATAAATGGTGATAACTTAAAAGGAGGTTATTTCGAAAATAAAAATCGACCTATTTTTTCCCAAGACACCCTACCAACCGTATCACCTCACTATATAACACTAGTGGCAAGGTTACAAAGAAACATGTTTTAAAATATTTCCTATAATGGCCACACATTTACGTGGCGAGCAAAGAAAATAAGAAATATTTCTGTCCAGCGACATTTACCGAGTGATCCATACAAATTTCATGTTGAATATTTATAAGGTTGACATTTGTGATGGGAAAAGAACAAATGATTGTACATTTGAGTTTTGCATTTTTAAAGTTCACTAAAATGACAAGGAAATATGGAAAACAGTGATGACGAAACAAAAATCATTGCTGTAAGCGCTTTAATTATGTGCACTGAATTGCTGCTTTGTTTATGACTGCTGCAAGCACAAAAAAAGAAACACTAGCTTGAAAAAGAAGATTGTGGATGTTATCTCGTTATTTCATTTCGTAATAGTGACAGTGCTATCAACCGGTAGTGTATAATAGTGTGTATGTAAATAGTGCAGTGTATTGTGTGATGATAAAGTGTGATATCCGCGGAGTGCGCATCGGGTAGGTATGCGTGAGTGGTGGTCAGTCATTGCGGTCTAAAACCACGACATTCTACCGCTGAGTTTAAATTTTTTAATGTAAATTATTAAAGTGCTAGATTCATTCAACGTCAACTTATTTATGTAATCTTGACCTCCCGTACTTACCAAGGAGTTGTGAATGAATCATCTTCTGTTACTTTGGACCTCCGGTATAGGAGATATTAGATAATATACAGTATAAATCAAATAGTAAGCAGTACAAGCTTTACATGTATACTTGTATATTACCAACGCAATTTTCATATTTTTGCTGTATAGCTTCGATTTCATTGGCTCTTATTTCTTTAATAGATTTATGGGTGTTTGGAAAAGTTGGTACAAAACTTAAAAGTAAAGCAATTTCCTATAAACATTGGTCCTCCAGAGCAACGTTACTGAGATATGGCTCTCCAAAAGGGTTTTATCATTTGAATATTTTTTAAAATAACTTTCTTTCTGATAATGGAATGAAAATCGTAGGTAATAATTATACCATAGGTGTATTTAACATCATAAGTTTCATCTAAATCGGTTTTAAATAAGGGTCTAACTACCCTCAACAGATATTTTTTAGTCCTTTGAATCATCAAGCAAATAATATTAATTTTTAATGAATTAGACTTTTTTTTCGAATTATGCGTAGTTTAGTCAGAAATAATATTTTTAAATCATGTATGATTCAGAACATTAACATTTTCATATGTAGAAGTCTGTCATGGTGACAGTTTCATTGTAATCATTGTTACTTTCGAGTGCTATCATTTAAATGCTTACATTTCTTTATTTTTTTAGTTGTGATATTTGTGCTTGACTGCATATTTCATTATTTTTTTTTACAACCATCTACCATCATGTTATTACTAACTGTGAATATGCCGATATGCATTTTACTTGGTTACATGATTTCTGTAATGTAAATAGTCTGACGACTCAAAGAGAGTATCGCTGGGAGTATCGGTAACGTTTCCCTGATATAATACAACCTTCTGCAAGATTGTTTAGGGCTATAGACTAAGTAATTTTAAGATATTTTTAACGTAATGCTACTGCGAGTGCAAGAAGAGCATGTGCTCACTTTAGAACAAACAATACTTATGTATGGCAGATGTTTAAGGAAAAATTATACCCTTACCAATTTCGAAGAGTTCATGGTATGGTTCTTGCCACTCGTCTTTGTTTTTATCGCACATTTCTTGGTCGCCAATAAGATAATTACAAATTACACATAAAAACTGTGTGTAGACACTGCTCATACATAAACTGATAATATTATAAATTAAATTAATTCTAGCACTAGATTAAACTAGTTAAAGACCCTTAGGGTATGATTATTACTTACAATTTTCATTCCATTATCTTAATCAGAAAGAAAGTTATATCTCAGTAACGTTGCTCCGGAGGACCAATGATTATAGGAACGTTATTTTACTTTTTTGGCTCTACTTTCACTGCTTTAAGTTTTGTACCAACTTTTCCAAATACCCTGTATTAACAACTGCCAATGCCTAACAATTAAACACTAATGTTAAAAGTTGGAAGTAGATTTTATTACAAATACATCAGCTGTTCAAAACAAATGTGTTTTAAAGAGTGCCACTATTATCGCAATAGATTGTACCTGCTTATATTTTATCTGTTTTATATGTGAAGATAGCTATTACAAAAATTAAGTAAGTAGCAATATTTTCAATTATTATTTATAAGTGTTTATGACAAGCAATATTGTTTGTAAATTTAATAGATTTATTCTATGAAATGTCTGTGTAGGCTGCTTGGAGTATCTATAAATTATTTAAGAAGCGAGGATGTTTTCGAATATGAATAAAGCTATTTACATTCTTAGCAGTCATCACCATGTGAGTTAAACTTTAGTCATTAATTAAAAGCTAAACCAGTGTAGGTTGTCGTTCAATTTTAATTATAAAGAAACATTTATGGTGGTCATTTAATAAATTATAGTCGAAATGGTTTCCCATGCCATTTGTAATGACTAATAAATTAAATGTATTAGTAATTTCAAATCGATATATGTTAATCTTTAGAAGTTGTAGCTAAATTCTAATTCACTAAATTAACATAATTATCAGTGTATACTAGGTGTCCGTTAAAGAATGGGTTAAACCTTACCACTTACGTCAACAATTAATGAAGAAAAGTCATACACAATGTTGCTCATAAACGCTCATAGTTTTTGACATACATGACGTTTTTCTAATTTTATATGAAGAATTGTAACGGGGATTTACTTCATTTGCTGCGATTTTACGTTAATACAAAAAATCAGTGGCAAGTTATATTTTCTAGATCCTCGTCTAAAAAGTAAATATTGTCTGAAGCTATTTATTTGTGGCATAATTTTAGTTTTTCTTTAGTTTTATTGGGTTTTTGCCACACTTCTGAAAAAATAATAAAGATTAATTAAATAAGCCCTTTATTTTTGAAACTAAGTTTGCCTAACCAAAAAATCTCACACTGAAAAAAGCAGATAAGTAAAAAATAACAAAAATCACATCACTTCCGTATTATTGACGTTTCGAAAAACTCTCTGTTTTCGTTCTCAAAATCGTAGTAAACATATTAAACGTATGTCAAATTTGACAGTTTAAATTTTGTTTATCTGCTTCCATAGAGATGTTAGATAATTTTTATTTTATTGCTACTTACTTCTTCTTGATACAACTGTAGCCAACAATGATCGACGTTAACTGAAGTGTGTCAAACTGTTCAGTTAACATCGATCATTGTTGGCTCACATGTGGTTTTTACTTGATGGTACCCCTGCTCATTATCCACTAATAGTAAGAAATCATTTAGATAACATATTTCCTCATCGATGGATAGGAAGAGGAAATTAACACCTATTGTATCCACGTAGTCCGAACTAAATCTGCTTTATTGTTTTCTCTGTGGTTATATTAAAGGTCATAGTTTATAGTGCTGCCTCTATCAACAACAGAGATGAACTGTCGCAAAAATAGTTGCTGCTGCAAATTCTATAAGAAATCTGAACCCATAAACACTTACTTTTTGTACTTGTTGCATAAATAACTATTAATTATCAAAAAGTTATGTTTCTATAACACAAGTTGAAGTTAATAAGTTATGTAATTCACAAACTGCACATCTTTGCCTACTTTAAGTGCAGTTTTTTCAAAAAACGGTGCTTATCACCGATATTCAACAAGTATATCTTTTATGCTGAAAAAGTAGAAAATTTTAAAAATCTTATTTATTTTCGCTTGACGCAGTGGAATAACATTTATTTTTTGGACATGGCTCGAAGATATAGTTTGTACGCCACTAATTTGTGTATTAACGTAAAATCGCAGAAAATGAAGTAGGTCCTCGTTAAAATTTCTCATATCAAATTAAAAAAAATAATCCTTAACGTATCTCTGAGATATGCCTCAAAATCGTTTTTATTTTTCCAACTTCAACACCCTGTATATCAAAACTAATCGTTTATGAGCAACATTGTATATGACTTTTTCCCATTCATTTTCGTTGTAAAATGTAGTGGTAAGGTTTGGTCAATTTTTTAACGGATACTACTGTTTAGGATAGAACTATTTGTAATTTTCTTTACAGAAACGGAACTTGCTATTGATCATAAATTAAAATAATAGGATTTTAAGTATACTTATTTATTACAATTCTACATACAATTGCCGAGTACATGTACAGTCTTGTTAATTAAATATTTAGATATACCTAATAACTAAAACAATCAGAAACATTCCCGTACGCAGAAGTTGAGCAAGAGTATACAGGGTCGGAAATCGCTGATGGTCTATCGGAAGTTACATGAGAGCGACAAAATAAAGTATAGATATCCGTGCGATAGACAAGGATGGCTATAGGAAGACGTTTTATAAATTAGAATAACATCTGAGCCGTCCCCCCCATTTCTAACCGAGCGAAGATGGCGATTGGTCGCTGAGATATAAGTGGGAGCGGATTTTATTTGTTGAATGACGAAACGGGCGGTGACTATTTAGATTTTAAAACGTCAATATAGCCATCCTTGTCTATCGCACGGATTTCTATACTTTACTTTGTCGCTCTCATGTAAAACCAGATAGACCATCAGCGTTTTCCGACCCTGCATACATGGATCTTCTAAAAATTATAAAATTTTTTGATTTGATATTAAAAAAATTGTCAGAGAATAAGACATAAAATACAAGCATAAATGTTAATCAAATATAAAAAAAATAATATAATTTTCTGATCTATGATTAGGTTTATACTAGTTAATGGGTACCTAATACATACCGGACTAAAATTAATGCTAATTAACAATAGAAAAACGCAAATCCTGTCAACAAAAAGTGATTTATTACATGTAGCATCCGAAATTCAATATATTGTAATTAAATTACGATATTTTCCTCAGGCACCTCAAGAAAATTTTTTCTAAGTGACTTGCAGTTTAGAAACATTTCTTGACAAAATTTGAATATTATTTTTATTTGTTTCGCTAGAAGCCTGTTCATGCACGGATTGGTAGAGCATTTCAAACTGTGTAAGAACATGTTGTAAATAAAATTTACCTAACTATTGGACTTTGCCGGTTATTGCAATACAATTGTTCTTTTATTGTAAAACCATGAAATGTCAGATGTCTGTAGTACCCTAAGATTAGGAAATTAGCTGACGATTACTATTTCCTATGAAAATCTGACAAAATCCTATAAATCATAAGAAATATAGAAATGGCCTAAATAAGTCTACGAAAGAAAATTTTGTTTAACGTGGAATTTTTTATTTTGACAGCTACTGAACTGTTCAGTAACACGACTGGTTTGTCTTAGGTAGATTTTTTTATACAGATATTACTTAGCCCATCTATAAGGGGGCTCAGGAAGCCTGACTTGAACTCATTTTTTATATTTCATGCCATTGAAATTTTCCCCAGCCCCAGGGACATTTTGTATGCAAAGGCATAAATTAAATTATGTTAATTTTTCGATATATTTCTTCAACAAGCAATAACAATAAACATAACAGTAAGAGTAAGCGTACGAGTAAGAGTACGCGTAAGAGAGAATAAGAATAATGATAATGACAGTGATAATGATAATGATTGGTTCGCTACGTCTGCTCAGAACATACGATTTACGGGCTCAATGATTATTGACTCCACGGAGTGGAAAATGGTCATTGTTTCACTCTACAGAACACCTTGGAAAGTGTCGGAGCTTCGGAAGGTGTGACTGAACAAATAAAAATAATAACATGCCTTTATTTACATGTAAGTTACATCATTTAAGAAAATAGTTAATAGAGGGTGGCGGTATCCAACCAGGCTGCTCATACAACCACTCAAATAAAAGCAATCAAATCTGTTAATATATTGTTTAAAATCGTCACTGAAGTAAGATGTATCATTTTCAAGAATTTTTTAAGTATCTGTTCCGCCTTCACCCTGTAAATATTTAGTGTAATTCTTTTAATTAATTTCATAACTCGTTTCCTGTTTTTTCTATCAGAGCAATAATTATTATGAATATTGTATTTTTTCTTTTTTTATCCGCATTTTCTAAATATTTTCGTGGTCCTTTTTTGGAAATGAAAAAAAAACGGACTTTCGCGCGCACATCTGAAGAAAAATAGTGCGCGATAAGAGACTATATAGCAACAGAGTGCCTGAACCGTGTACACGTGAAAAAGCTATTCATTATTGTGCTAAGAAAAGCCCCCTCTCTCTCTCTCATTTTCTGGTAAAAAAACTGCTCAAGATTGTTGCATTCATCAGTGAAGGTAAGGTTCAAACAAAAAGCCATTTCCAAATGTTCGTTATAGTCCACTGCATTACCTATTTATCAAAAATTCAATTTCATTAAATCAATTTCTAAACAGTATCACTTAACAAAATTAATTACATCTAATATTAGCAAAAAAGTAAATATACGCATATAAATTTTCACAATGCAAAGTTATGTTGATTTTATTCTCGTTAGAACTAGATGTGACACGATGTAAGAAGATTGACGATGCGGGCTGTCAGCGACAGTCACTTTGCTAATGCATCATTTAAGCTCTTTGGGCCATAAATTTTACACTGGAGATATTTTTAACGTCCTATATTTCTAAAACCGAAACTGCTTATGACTTGCTAATTTAACGCCTTCGTATAATATGTATGTAATGCTGTAAAATATCCATCAAGAAGCTGTGCTTCTGTTATCAAAGACGTTTAATCAATATATTCCCTAATTTTAGAGTAGTGTACCGACTGACAATATTGTTATACAATATATACTGTTGTATAAACAACAGTACTAATAAAATATTGCTTAGAAGGTATGCCATAAGTATAATTTTGTTCTGATTAAAATTTTTCGTGTACTTATAAATAAGCAAAATATTTATTCAATATTTAATTAAACAGTGTTTCTCAAAAGTCTTGCACATTTTAGAAACGGACAATTTTTGGAAAAATCGCTCTGAAAGTTCAATTTTGAAATTTGAAATTCAATTCTCAAAAAATGTAACCAGTGCCGGCGGCATCGTATGAAAGCAAGCAAGTCTTTCTGATTAATTTGAATGCAACATGAAGGAGGTTGGTAGGGATAACTTTGAAGAAAAATCGAACAAACTGTTAACTCCAAATTTTTACTTTTTAACGAGATCTCTGCTTGCTGGAATTTGCTTTCTAAAGTTAATTTCACTATTGTCATTTTAGAATTTTGTTTCCATTTTTCTGTTACCCCTCTTGCCTCATTTCATTATTTCTACCTACCTATCGAAATTTAGAAGTTGAAGTTGACCGAAGTGTAATTACAACAGTTTATGAAGAAACGAAATATCTAAGTTTATTATATGTTCGCTTTCGACTATTATCGAATATAGGCGAGAACAAAATTCCACGACTAAACACAATATATATTTGTTTTTGAAATAATTCATTTTATTTGACTTTAGTGTAACAAATGTTCAAACTTCTGACTTTCTGAAGCTTGACAATGACTCCTGTCGACAAACAAACTCTCTCCTCACATTCCTGGGTATTTGCTTGATCTTATAGAGCATGCGTTGCTTCAGGTCTTCAATGTTATCCAGTCTGTCAGGATACATCTTACTTTTCAATGTTGTCGCTCTTAATATACTCGTAATATACTCCTCCCCGAACCACGCAAAATAGCCTTGCAAAACCATATCTGTTATACCTTTCATGACCTCCGTCGTTTTTACTTTAATGACATCTGCCAACTCAAACCGTGTTCTCTTGAGCGCAGACTTGACCTTTGAAATCAGAAACAAGTCACAGGGGTTAGGTCATCTTAACAAAACAATGCATTATGTGACGACACGTTGTTTTTTTAACCATCAGGCGATCGAGAGGCTCATCGTTATTGACTTTTCCCTTCCTCCTTTGAACCTTCTAAACCGCACGGACACTTGAATATGAGACAAACACTGTTTGTCATAGGCATAATTAAATAATTTGTAAGTTTACGTGGAGGTTTTGTTGAGATTAACACAAAATTCTCTGTTAATACATTGCACGTTCGTACATTTTAGCGTTCATCGCACTTAACTGAATCATTTCAGTCATAATGAACAATGACAGATCTCGTTTGGATAAGATAAGTAAGGTGGAAATCGTCAAAAAGCCGATCTGATTACTTCCTAACCTCTGGTTCCTAGCCACAGTTGGTATCAATGATTTGTATAAATAAAGCCGGCCACAGACTTCGTGATTTTTCATCGGTTGTCGGTCATCGTGCGCACCGTCGGTGCCGCCCGATGAGCCCACAGACTTCGTGCGAAGTAGCCAGTTTTGGCCAGTTTATTTATACCAGCTAAAATGAATAGAACGCAATTATTAGCAGTGGCAGCGGCAGTTGCAGTTAAAAGTGAAATTTCGCGTAAAAAAGATCGATTTGGAGCAAAGAGTGGCTTTTGGAAAGAAACAGCTTTTCACATATCCATTTATTAAATGAACTGAAGTTTGAATCAGAAGAAATCTCTGTCGCTTTTTGACTCCATTTTATTACACAATGTACAAGATACAATACGTTGTCTTCGCACAATGACGGACGTTACTGATTTTGCACCGATGAGATGGAACGAAATACCCACACACTTCGGTATTGGCACGATGACCGACGCACCGAACCGACGAAAATCAAGCTCGGCTGTCGGTTGATCGTGAGGGTCCATCGTGATTTTTGGCCACACACTTCGGTTTTTGGACCGAACGGTCGGCACGATAACCGACAACCGATGAAAATCACGAAGTCTGTGGCCGGCTTAACTCTTGACGATCAAAGAAAATATTAAATATTTTGAAATCTTGTAACCTAAATCCTTCTAATGTATTAGACGAGAAAGTTTAATCTATTATGGCTTTTCGGATTGTTATGCCATGACGGGAACTAACTAGCTTTAAGTTCAGAAACATCCTGTATAAAATCAGTTATCAGACATTTAAAACCTACAAATTGCATTTTGAGTATTTCTTTAGAATCTGAAATTTAAAAATATTATTTAGTGCAACGCAATATTTGTGACTATCTCAACATTACATGACTTTCAGAAATTTAAGTTATTTTGAAAAAGAGGAGCTCGATAAAATAATCTTACGCTATGATATTGAGAGAAATTGTCCATGGTGGGCATACGGCAAAAAATGGGAGGGGAAAGTACCCTCTTCCCCCCAGTTTCTACGTTTGTTTTTAGGCGTCGTTTACAACAATACCCTTAAGGATAGCCTTAAGGTCACCGTATCCCTCGCCGTAAAGTGATCACATTTGTCGTGTTTTTTTGGTACAAAAATCTCGAAAAATAAAATACGTAAAACAAAACCAATGTTAAAAATAAAATTCTACATTTATTATTTCATCACATTTATCAGGCCGGACCTGTTTTATGGCCTCCAAGATCGCCTGATCTGAACCCTCTAGATTTCTTTGTTTGGGGATATTTGAAGACATTAGTGTATGGTACTCCTGTAAATAGCCTAGAAGAGCTGCAGCTACGGATTAATCAAAAGTGTCCAAACCAAGAAGGGTGTTTTTGAAAGAGTTCGAATATTGTTGAGACGAAGATGTCGTGCCTGCTAGGAAATGGACGGAGGGCACTTTGAACATCTTCTGTAACTTTGTTTTTTGTTTGTTAAAAGCTTCCTTTGTCGGTTTATTCCTAATAAAATAAAATGTTTGAAAAACGAATAGTGGTCCATATCTCCGCAGCCGTTACTTTGCGGACCCATGTTTATTAAGACTTTTCTGCTTATTTTGGTTCATACTATTACCTCCTGAAATATTTTACACTCTTTTTTTACACCCTGTATATCTTCTCATAAATCTGTTGTCGAAAGTATAGTGTAAGGTGCTTATTTATAAAAGCATGTGGAATTATTGACAAATAAAATTAGAGAAGTATCGCTAACATTATATTGAACAGGATAATCACTCCCAAATATATCGAATTTGACTCACCTTATACAAATAAAATAAAATTTGTTATAGTTTTGAAGCAGATGTCTAAGAGATAGTATTCTTCTAAAAATATGTACGTATTTTCTTCACATAAGTACTAATTAACTGTGTCTAGTGCACACTAATCTTTAGATTACAAAAATGAAGTAAATAAAGTGCAGCACTAAAATCTCTATTGTGGCTTTTAAATTGAAAGACACATAAAGAGTCGAGGATTTTGCAGCCGTATTTAGAGAGCTTTCGTAAATTCTCGGTGTAAAGAAACAAAGCATTCACAGGAAAAATGAAAGTGTCGTAATAAAGGAACTTCTAACTAAAAATAAAAACACTCCAAACTACTTGGAGAATTACTAGAGGAATGAAGGATGTTTTTTAATTTTCACAGAAAAGTTTTCAAGGTATAATTTACATTTTGACTACTTCGAATTATATTTGTTATAGCGTTATATCTTTAAAATTTTCCCAGATCCACAAATTTCTCCTATATTGCATACTTTTTCTAAAAGAACAATAAAAAAGGTTGCTTTGTAGATGTTATTTTTAATATTTAAGGTATGCACGAAAAACTGAATTGTGCAATGGCGATGTCCTACCTATTTGAAATTATAGGAATTTCTGTCCGAAAATGTTCTGTTTTCACACTAGAGGCAATGTGCTAAAAAATGTTTGTTATCCAGTTATTGTGCATCTTTAAAAGGTTTTACTACGGAATGCTTACTTGTGGAAAACCGAAAGAAAAAGAATGGGTCCATACAAGTTAAATAACGTTAGCAAATAATTTTTGACTTACACTATATACATAATATATTAAATATATAATAAATTAATTAATACTTTTATATTTTATTGCAAATACATATGTTATCCTACTGACATATTCATTTCCAATCATTTTTCAAATTCTCTAACAATGTTGTAGTAGTGTATCTAAATTTTTAACGATTCAATATGAATTCCGAAATTTGCACTTTCATAATCAGTTTGTCTCCATAAATAAAATTCCACAATGGTCAAATTAAAACTGAGTTGGCCAAAGTTCATATCGTTTTATCCATTATTCTCAAAAATATGATATATCCAATTACAAATGAGAATGGTAACATCGTGTTGAAAATGTATCTTGTTTCTAGGTAATAGCAATTCTGTTAAAAATTTATTTTGAACATTTATTGCCTTGCTCTTTCAACAATATATATTCGTTTCAAAACAAAGTGTCTTATGAAGATGTAAATTTCAGAAATAATATGGAATTACATAAAAACTAAACTAGATAACTACACAACACACTTTTGAACAATTTTTCAATTTTATTTTCAATATTTGTCATTGAGATATAAAATTATTAATATGTCTTGTTTTGTTAAATTAAGTTACTTAGTTCTTCAGCTATTTCACATTTCGTTATTTTCTAAACACATTGCATATCAAAATCTAAATTTAACCACAGTAAACCGATTATTTTATTAGATATTATTTATAAGAAATTAAAATAGAAGAGTATGCTGCTCGAATATAATAATTCGGTTTTTTTTTCTAATGCTTTTTATAATCAAAATATGTTTTTTGCATGGTAATTTTTTAGGTTATTGGCAATTGAAAGTTATGTAATTTGGAAGTACTACTGGGAATGTTTAGCACCCTCAGTCAGAAAATCGTATTTAAGCTATTTATTATACGAACGGAAATTACATTTATTAAAGTAGTCTATGAAAATGACGTATAAAGTATTCTGTTATTATATATGACATTTATTTAATCAAATCAATTGAAATTAAAATAAATGTTTTGTACTTTAAATATTTCTTGAAATCAGAAAAAAGAATAATTCAAAACTTCAACAAAAAATTAAAAAATATATTATTGCTTCTTGTACCCTTCAACTTATGCACGCCACTGTGCTTCCATTAACTTATAACAGATTTGGAAAGTGAGGATCTTGATGGTGAATTGTGTTTTGCCGCTTGCGTGTATTTGTGTCATGCTAGACGCATAGTTCCACCACAGCGTGCTCCCACTCTTCGCATAAGGCAGTGTTGCCAGGTGGGAATAATTCAGTGCATAAGAATAATTTCAAAATAGCATGAGGTTTGGAGAAAAAAGCATGAAATGGCTTAATTTATCAAAAAACACCTCTCGACACAGGTTAATTTTTAACTACTTTTGTAATGCCATTTTTATTTCATTAAAAAGCATTATGTTATTAACCACGTTACCTTTCTAATTTATTTTATTGTTAGACCGGGCGAACGTTGAGGCGCAGTTGACGTGACGCAGGGTGACTCACGGGTCGTAAAATCTGTTATTTCCAGAAAATGTAGGTACCCTTACGGAATACAGTTAAGAATCACTGCAATACAGCGTGAATACAGCACACACACCGCATATCCGTCGACTGTCATACCCGTTTATGTATTAATTGCTAATTATTAAGAGAGCAGTCTACAATAAAGGACATTTCAAGTACCCAAATATTGTAGATACCTACCTCTATCTATTCAATTTTGCCTTTATTTCTCGTTAGGTCTTTGTTTTGGTAGATTTCAAAGAGTAATTTTAATAATTTTATTATTTCTTTTTGTGTCTATTAAAAAGCATGAGATTTCCTCGGAATGCATGAGATCTCATGCAAAAGCATGAGACCTGACAACACTGGCATAAGTTGACCGGACAGTTAGATTTGCAATGGCGAATTGGCGTTGGCGATACGGAACCGATTACCGTAGTAGTGGGGAATGCTAGACCAATGCACGGCGCCGCGCCACTTATACTTCGTACCCCCCCTGGGAGAAAGCGGCAATTTCTACTTTATCTGTAAAGATCCGCAATTTCCGAATCTGTATATAAAGGAGTTCAGTTACAGCCCCTACAGGACTAAGTTATAACTTTTATATGAAACGTTATGTTGTATTTCTAATACTAACGATAATAAAGCATGGCCTAAATATAATGAATAACCTTGTACTTATAAAGAAATTTTATTTTAATTTTTCTAGCTATTTAAAAGTAAGATCCATTTTTGAATAGTAAGGTTTGCGTTGTTCTGATAACTTGCTGCTTGCCTTTTTTGTGAGTCTCTTAATTTTATTTTTTGGTTAGTAGCAGATGAAAAAAAAAATTATTTTCCTCTAGTTATTATTATAGAAAAAGAAAATTCATTTAACTTTTTTTAACACATAGTATCTCAAAGATTCTGTGTACAGGGTATCCTAATTTTGTTGTAATTGCAAGATATTTCTTAAACTATAAGAGACAGAAGGTTGCAACTTTTACAACACTGGGCTACTTTTTCGAGAAACTTAAGATGACACATTTAAAAAATTGTATATTTAGGTCATATATTAAAAGAGACACCCCGTAAAGAAATTACAGTACTCTACTCAACTCTACGTAAAAAAGTATATTAGGAGCAATTTACGCTATTCATTCACATACTCCATTATTTGCTAGAAATGGACAAAACATGCAAGTGGTGACTTTAAGCTGACCACCACTGTACCTTTATTTGGATGCGCAATGGAACTAAATGCATTCCATATCGTGCATATCAGTGAATATTACTAGACTTACGTTTTCTCCATAGGTTGACTACACAAGTCGCTAATTCCGACGACCGCTAATTCCATGGCCAGCTTAGAAGGTCCGGAATCACTGAAACTTGCTTTTTACGCCTATTTACATTGGTGACTGTAACCTGAAGCTGATTATGTTTTTGTAAGTTATTGTAATTGTTTACAAACAACGATCTCCCTTTGTAGTTTGTATTTGCGTCGAACTTAGTAGTTATACAGGGTGAACCTTAAATAAGTACAAATATTTTAACCAGCAGTATAGTTCTGTGTCTAAAACACATAATTAATTGTTTTTTTACAAAAAAAATCAGAAATTAAGAAGTGAAATTTTAAATAAATTTCGTAATATTTCTGTAGAGGACCGCTAGCCAGATTGCCACTTTCATACTTTTATGACTCATAGTGCTGCAGACTGAACGTGTGGTTCAATGGTTCAAAGTGTTGTCAGTTACACAAAAACCTTTTCTTCAAGGAAGTTTTAAAACCTTGTCCTCATGGACGCAAAATTTGCGAATATTCGCTCGAATTATTTGATGGTGGGAAAAATCTCAACTTTTAGCGAATTTCGTCAACTGTAACATTTTATATTATTTTTATTATCAAACTGTCATTGACTGTCATGACAGATTATCGGAAGCCCAAGTCAAACTTGCTAACCCCACATAATTATGAAAATAGCAATAATATTGTTTTGCGGATTTTGCTAAAAGTTGACCCTTTTGACATTTAACTTGTGAAATATAGATTACTGATTAAATGATTAATTTTTTAACAAACAGGTAAGCTTGTGTGCATGTTTATGTATAATTTTTGAACATTGAACATGGACACAGTAATATCACGTAATATCTTCCTAAATACTTTATGGTAGTATTGACCATGCGGAAATTTATTTTTAATCGTTTATAGTAAGGTCAGTTAAGGGCGCTGTATTCCTGAAAAAGTGTTTTCTACAAATATAAATAATTTTAGACATTTAAGAACTGAATAATATAGAGTTTAGCAAATAACAAGGATGTTATTTCATGCCACCTGCAAATATTCAAAGGTACCGAAGTAAAATCAATATTTAACATCAGAAAGCGATCTATCCAATGAATTTTTAGGTACTGAAATCTTTCAAAATACGTATTTTTTAAATTCAACTATAGATGTAAACATTGTTGTAACATAAACTTACATAGTTCTGCATATAAGATTGTTCACTTTTGTTTATAAGTATGTGAAAATAATTGTTAAAATGTGGCGTTAGAATAGCGAAATTATGTGTGTCATATAAATGCATTTTAAAAGTTATTACATTATTTGAGGAAAGTTTAAATAGTAAAAGTGGATAAACAAAACATCAATAATTCTATTTTTGATATTACTTTTGCTCTACGAGTTTTATTTTTCGAGATTTCAGTACCTAAAAATCACCACAAATTTGATCATTTTACGGCGAGAGATACGGACACCTTAAGAAGTTAAAATTTATGTTACTATTGCTGCGTTTCATACTACATACACAATTTTAGTGTATTTATGCTTAAAACAAGTATATATTTTAAAAATAGAATTAACCGTATTACTTTTCTATTACTTTAAAGGAAACGTAATATTTATATTAGAGGAGATATGGCAATCTCGCAACAAATCATATGGTTCATTATGTTGGTTATGACATATATGTGAGCGGTCCTCAAAATTTTAAAAAAAATTATATCTCCGTAAATATTAAAAATTTTTAAAAATGGCTTTCACTAGACTGATTTATATGACGAACTACACCAGCAGTTAAAATATTTGTACTTATTTAAGGTTCACTCTGTATAGTAAATTAGTGTTTTACTTTTTGCGTCTCTGTAAAAAATGTATTAATTGCGGTATCTAATTGAATTACTTCAATATTTGTTCTTGTTTTATGTTCAAGTTTAATGGTTTTCATAGTTATAGTTTTCTCTTCTCTAATGTTAAAATAAATAATTTTGAACAAAGAAAATTATTTTATTGTAAATAAAAACTATATCTAGTACCTACAGGATGTTTAGGTTTAAAAAGTAACTATTTTGATTAATTTGATGCATAGTGATTTTCCGGGCTGTTATGCCGTGACCTCGGTAACTGGTCACTGCCAGAAACAGAGTTAAAATTCACATCCCTAGCATTAGCCAGGACTCTTTTACCTGACCTTAAAAACCACTATTTTGATTAAGTTAATAAGTGTATAAAAAACTGAAAGGCTTGTGAAACAGTTGGAAACGGTTTGAAACTGTTAGAATATTTGACCAGTGAATTTAATGCAAGACGAACATTTCTGACAGTTCCCAACTGTTTGCTGCTATAAATAGGTAAACATTTGGTTTATTCAGGTTCTGACAGAATCTAGTTGGCGTAGTTTATACAACCCATTGTAGTATACAGAACAATTCAAAATAATTTATTTAGGAAAAACAAAAATTGAATTACCTAGTATCACAAAAAATATACTTTGTGATCACTGTTCACTATATTGCCCAGAACAGTGTCTTTGACGTTTTCAGAATCATTTTTGAATGTTGCTTAATAAAGGTCTCAGATTAAAGGTATGACATCATGAATTGTATTTGTGATTCAAACAATCACATTAAATTTATTTTTCTGAAATATAAACAACTCTAGACTTGCTAGGGTCATTTTTGTATGTTTTAGCAGTAGTTACTACAGTTATAGGGACTACAGTCGAAATTCTTCTTGATACAGCCTGTTGGTTCTTGTATTTATTATTAATTTATAATAATTCTATAGTTCTAATAATAATATATAACTAGTTAGAATTATCTATTGTTAGCTACCACATAACAGGGGGATGTTATGTTTTAGCTACCAAAAACTAACCTAATATTTATGTCACTCAAACTATCACTCAATCTTTTGTCCATAATATAGTCTGCCATTGCGCTTTCAATATAAATAACTAGTCAATGGATATGAAATAGAATTTTTCTTTGTGAAGAAATTACGAAGTCCTCTTTAAAACTTAATTAGGTAAATATTTATTTGATATATCTATTTACGATTTTAACTAAAACTATCTCATATTACATAAAGAGGGAAACTAACTGATATTTAAATCAAAATTAAATGACAATGGGTTGTCCATTTCCGTTACCATTCATTTTCTTGGCGTTCTTAATAATTACTATGGTACATTAACCAACTCAAGTGTTCACGTTTCTGTTAGTTATTGAAGATATAGCTGTGTATCGAAGAGTGTATCTATTCTCTTTTGATGAGCATTTAGATTTAAGAATTAATTTGAATTTAAATAAAAAATGAAATTGAATTAATAATAATATAATAATAATAATATCTCTACCCCTCATTCTAATCACGAGGATTAGCCCAGAAGTCGAATACTTGTGCGGGAGAGGGGGCGGCATATTATTATTAAGCAGGCCGCATTTGCG
Source organism: Monochamus saltuarius (assembly GCA_025584915.1). Lineage (NCBI taxonomy): Eukaryota > Metazoa > Arthropoda > Insecta > Coleoptera > Cerambycidae > Monochamus > Monochamus saltuarius. Next base: position 34,396,616 of record CM046726.1, read on the forward strand.
CCCAGGAACGACTTACGTTGGTAGGCCCTAACCACCATTCAGTGCAGGAATGAGGGAAACCTGGAAAACCTCATCAATTAGGGGGGTAGTTAAATGCCAACCGGTATCAATCTCTCACATTGACCCAAGTCAACATTCTTCCACCCTACCATACCCGCAGAGAGGGTGCCAATCTTTCCACGAATATAGCTTATATACGGTCTAACGGCTGCAGGGGTCGAACCCACAGCGATCCAGTCACCTCGATTCAAGTACTGACGCCTTAAACCGCGCGACCACTGACCGATCAAATTCAACTCATGTATTTAATATATTTACTTTATTGAAACCGTGCAATTTCTGAGTGACTAAAAATAAGTCTTCTGTGCGACATAAAGCCTAAATATAACTCTATTCTGTTGTCAAGTGAGTGGGATAGTAGCCTACTTTTTATTGCACCCTCAAGACTGAAAACCTCACTGAATAAAATGGAATGACAAAACCGTGGGCGACCGATATACAAACAGAGTAGAGTGTACTACTTGGCTCTGGGTAAGCAAATCATAAAATTGGGCCAGTCTAACTCGTACTACAAATTATTAATTCAAATAGTGCCCTGGGGGTCGTGCGTGTGTGATCTACCGTGGATAACAAATGAAGGAAAAACAACCTTTTCACAAAACTGTTTCATTCAATATTTATGATATAATAAGTAGGACAGAAATTTAAGTAAATAATAGTAGCAATCAGTAGATATACTCTAATACAGGGTGACTATAAGTAGGGGTCTTCCGTTTAACAGGACATATACCTTAAAGAACTAAACAAATTCTTCAACATTTTCTCGTAATCTTAAAAACAATTGGAATATGGGCGCATGAAATTATTAACAAAAAAGTCACAATACATTCCTCTACAGTTTTGTTGACCAACTGGTTGAATTCATACATGATGGCAAGTGCCATGTTGGGATCTTCTGTGATCTCAGCAGGGTCTTCGAATGTGTCGATTATGAGAACTTAATTCATGTTTTGTATAATTATGGCATCAGAGAAGTCTTCGGATTGGGTGTCATCTCTCTTTTGAAACATCGACCCTCATTCACATGTAGAACTCGGAGATTATTGATATTAATTTTGGGTGTGCCTCAGGGCTCTGTCTCGAGTCCTCTTATATGTTAAAAATATTACAAGCATCTATGCACATTTCACACTTCATCATGTTGATGATACGTCTCTTTTAGTTTCTGAAAAATGTTAACAAAGATCAGAAAAGTAAATGTAAATTTATTATTTTAAATTTGATAAATTGGTTTAATAATATATCCCTGTACTTAAATTCTGATAAAACAATTGTTAGTTTGCACACATTTCAGAAGTAAACTGATAGTCTCAAACTTGTTATTGGTGACAACATTGAATTTATTGCGCAAGGTAGCTTTATCTGTAAGTTTTTAGGTCTTCACTTGAACTCGTGTATAAGTTGGACAACACAATGCGAATTTTTAACATCTAAATTAGCTTATCTTTATTACCTTTTTTATTCTATTAAACACGTACTTGTCCCTAATCAATTGCTAACATTTATTATACTCAAGTTGAAAGTTGGCTAAGGTACGGCATTGTATTCTGGGGTGATTCTATTCTTTCACAATATGTCCTTGTGGCCCAGAATAGAATACTATGTAACGTTGCAAATGTCTCTAGCACACATTCATGTGTAAACATATTTAAAAAATTCAATCTTCTTACTCTGTACGGTTTATATATTTTTGTTAGTTTGTTTTTAATAACAAGTCACAATTTTATTTATTTATTTATATTATTTATTTTATTTTCATGCTAATACACCGAAGTGTTTGCACACGTCAACAAAGTAATGTAAAAGTAATTCCAATAACATACAAAGCAATAATACACTACACAAACTAATAAAAAATATAAAAAATGTAAAACATACAAAACACAAAATTATATAGTTACAGATTAAAATTATACAATAAAATATTTACCAACTACTCTCACAAATTAATTAAAATTATTATTAAAATACTCACAGAAAGTATAAAAAGCCTTGTTAAGTAAGTATGTTTTTACTTTTCGTTTAAATACTACTAGCGGCAGTACCTTGAGGATATTTGGGAGAGCGTTAAAAAACTGATAGGCGAAGTAGCCCGTACCATTTCTGGTTGTTAAGTCTCCGGAATTCAATGTTTAACCCATTTTTATTTCTGGTGCATGAATGCAACTCCTGCTTCCAAGTTGGTGTAAATTTGTTTTAACATATAAGAGACATTGATAAATATACCTAAATACACGGAACAGTTAGGATGTTAAACTTAATGTAGTATACTTTACAATCGTCCCGAAACTCCAGACCTGCCATAATCCCTATTACTTTCCGTGGTTGCGAGAATACCCTTGATAACCCGGTTGCATGACCCTAAGTTAATATGCCATATTATATAATTGACTGTATGAGTCCATGAAAAGCGGTTTTTAATGTTGGTAATGATACAAATTTACTTAGACTCCTAAGAAGAAATATATGTTTAGATAACTTATTATATAAATAATCAATCAATGGATGACAGTTCCAAGTTAAACTGGGATCAATTCCTAGGATGGCAATTCTTAGCATCGTCCTGGATCAGATGCATATAATTAAATAGTGTAGATACATTTAAATTAGTGGTTGATATATGTGTATCATCAGCAAGTAGTATGTTCAAAGTATTATTATTAAATATTGTTGGTAAATCATTTATGTAAATTAAAAACAGCAACGGGCCCAGGACGGAACCTTGAGGCACTCCAAAATTCAGAAGAAGACCACATGATTTATTGCCATTATAAATGACAAATTGATTCTATTATATTCTAGTCTATTTGAGAGATAGGAAGATATTTGTATTATTGAATCAGATGAAAATCCGTAGAATGACAGTTTCCTCAGCGGAATATCATGAGCCACGCAATCAAATGCTTTGCTTAGGTCCAGGAATTGGGAACCAACATATTTTCCTTCCTCAAATCCGGAATTAATGAAAGTTGTTAAGTTGTCAATTGCTAGCGTTGTTGATAGACCTGCACGAAACCCAAATTGTTGTTTGCTGAATAAGTTATGACTTTCAAAGTATTCTGTTACTTGAATTTTCAAAATATTTTCGAATACTTTTGCAAAGTACGGTATTATTGCAATCGGTCTATAGTTAGACGGATCATCAGCATTATCTTTTTTATATATAGGGACAACTTTAGACAACTTGGAACAATCCGAAAATGTCTTTTTTTTTGTTGAGTTGTTAATTATATATGTAAAAGTAGAAGTATAGTGTTCATAATAGATTTTAAGATGGTTATATTTATATTACTTATATGCATCTATACTTTGCTTATCCTTGAAATTTATTATTTTGTTCGCTATTTCCCAGGGAGATCCCTCAGAGAATGTAAAACTGTTCGTAGACATCGTATTTGTTAAGTAATCTTCAAACTGATTATCACATACAGGTAGCTTATTGAACAAATCAACAGCAACGCCAACGAAGAAATTATTAAATTCATCAGATGATACAGAAGATGACTTTACATCTCCAGTTACTTTAAAATGGTTATTATATTCCACATAGCCTTTTGAGAGTTATTGTGTCCGCGTATATATTCGTCATTTAATTTTATTTTAGATTTTTTTATTTCTTGTCTATATACGGACCTATAAGATACATAAGCGGATTTGTTTCCAGCTGATGGATAATTTCTGTAACAATCATGAAGAAAGTGTAAGTGTTCTCGGGTGTGTCGTAGACTGTCATTGAACCGTCCTATCGGAGACTTCTTGCGATTTGTCATGACCATAGTTTAAAACGGTATTAATTTATCTACCGTGTCAGACATAATTTTTATAAAGTACTCGGTTTGAGAATTAATATTTAGATTGTCATTATACAAGAAGTCCCAATTAATTTTTTCTAAGGTACAATTTACTTTCTTTAAGGCGGGTGCTGAAACAGTGCGATACATAACACTGCGACTTTCTTCCTTATTTTGGATGTTGGCTTTCAAATATATATCCAGATGATCGGAAAGTTTAAAATCAATTGAAATGGCGTAAATATTATCCAAATTTAAGTTGGTGAATATAATATCTAATCCGCTATTGTTTCTTGTAGGTCCGTCAAAACACTTACCGAACCCTTAAGACACAAATGTATTTATTAGTTCACGGGTTTTAGAGTCATTTGTCTCCAGAAGAGGCACATTGAAATCACCTGAGACAAATACATAAATGTATCCTGTCCTCTCAAATTATATAATTTGCTACTAACTACCCAACTAAAAAACAGGCGTTCACAAGACAGCAGAATAGTAGACTAGCTTCAACACATTTCATTCGATAATTCCCGTGGCGAGGGTAAACTGATTTCTACTTACTAATTGACTTCATTTACCGGCGCTAGTACTCTGCTGACCACTGGAAACTATGTCCATACAATTCTACTATTCAGAAGTTAGCTACTTGTTCCAGCTACTCGTCTATTTATTAAACCCGTGCAAACGAGCTTTTACGAGTTACAGTCTGATTGTAATCGTATGATCTAGACAAAAACGGCAAGTCAACGAGCATGTAACGCCAAATTCATTCAAACGAAGCAAGCAATTTATCCGAGGACCCCTACTGTATTTCTATTATATTTTTTCCTCTTTCTCTAATAATCTTCATATTTTGTTTATAATTGAGTTTAAGAATATTATTAACCAATTAACCAATTTTACTATACATTAATTTTATTTTTATGAACAGACCTATTGTACCTCGATCGAGACGACCTGTTCTGACGGTTGTTGCGGGTGACAGTAGGTGCTGGTGCTGGTCTAATGTGCATTGCTCCATTAAATAGCATGAGTACCTTCATGAGCAGGCTTTCTGATCCGTACCATGCTAGTCCGCTCAAGTATAATATGCGCAATCTTTAAGAGGAAGTCCAAGAAAAAAATATCAGCACTGTAAAACTGCCAAAACATTTAGAGGAATCACCCGCAAAAATATTTAAAATTTACGGGATTTCATTTCAAAAATATTTCAAATTTACGGGATTTCAATTCAGGAATTAAAAAGATACATTATCTCAATCTCATTTTGAAAAATATACAGAGTATCCCATAAAGGGGTCATGGAGTAGCTAGAGATAATATACATCAAAATATGACCGTAGAATACCTTAGTAATATGCAAACACGGAATTCCAGGAAACAACTACTCTGCGGGGTAATGCCCCGACCAGCATTGAATTACACCTGGAAAAACTATAACAACAGCTAGTCACTCATTAGTAGCCCACCAGACATATGTAATATATTAGTACAAAATATTATTTAAATTTCATTTTTGCTAATTCTTTAAAATATAAAAAAATATATTTTTATCTCTCCCATTGGACAGGAGTAAGTAACGAATGGACCCTGTATCATTTATTTCTTAGACTTAAACTTTTAGTTTTCGGAAAAGAATCAGATCCAGCAGTTAGTTGGGTATTTATCAATAATATTTTGATGTACTGACTTTATAGTAGAAATACAATATAAATCTATTTATGTATTAGTTTGATATTCAAATATGTCAATATTGCTTATTATTTTCTATTTATTTTTCTAGAATTTATTACTGGTAGTTGATGTTGTAATTACGTAAAAAATTTCTCTGTCAAGTTCGTCACAATTGATTTTATATGAAATAGAACTCACGATATCTGTAAGATCAATATTTCCAAGAACAAATGCATTTGATTACTGCTATATTTAACCTATACATTGTTCTAAGGCTACAATTACCTACAATACCATTAGATGATTATAATTGAATCCCTTTAATTTCAATTATTTAGTATTATGTACCTACATCCTATATGTTAAAGATAGCACTTTAGTTTTTATGGCATTATTATCTAAATATCAAGTTATCAAAATTTTATTCAGTTTTTAATACTTTACTAAATTATTTCACGTTTAAATGTTTAAATATTTATAAACACAAAAAAAGAAAATAAAATTTATTACATTCTAAAATAGGTAATACATTTTATGAACTCTAACCCTCATATTTTAATTTAAGTGTAGTAAAAGTGCAAGTCTATATATCATCAATTAAACAATCGATAGCAAAACTAGTATCCTAAAAAGTAATAATCTTGTGATAAATTTATTTTATCGGCTTCTGAAATCTACAGTATAAAATGAATATTTTATAATCCTTTTCTTTGGTATCACAAAAGCAAATGTGTTTTATTCTAGCAATGATTGTTGATTTAGTTATAAGGAATATCGACAACGTATGAGACGTTACAGTTATAAATGTTTGCAGAACTGCCTCCATATTCTAGTTGTGAAAATTATACAGTTTCATGAATTCCCATTTTTTTCAAATCTTCGTTCGTTCTTAACTTTTAAAAAAGACAGAGCATAAAAGAGGTCTTTCCTACAACATTTTTCTCTAGGACACTCCGTTTTCCTGATACAGGGCGTTTAACTTTAAAAACATATTTTATTTTCTTTGTTATCCACTAAATAAATAAATATTTTTTATTCAAACTTGGTAATAATAAAATTTTACTTAAAATTTTTCAGAGCGAATATTAAATATATTCTATTTTTTCGAAAAAAAAACACGACACTTACGCATTCGTAATCTAATTACGCATTAGATTACAATTAAAATTATTTCTTTAAATTATTAATCATGCCCCAGTCCAGGGAAGAAAAGCTCGTAAAAAAGGAAAGTCGAAAGAAGAAGATACGAAACGCTTAAACAGGATCGAGAAGAGAGAGAGAGAAATTGAAACAAATAGCGTGATCAACATTCAAAGCAAATAATTGTTCAGTTAATCAACAAATTGAGAAAATATGAGAGCGACAAAGCACAAAAGCAATCCAAATTTGAAAGGCCATAGCTTAAAAATTGATGGAAAGGACATTTTATATGTCGAATTGGAAAATATAACAGCAATATTGTCTTCTCCAATCATAATTTCTCAGCAATGCAGTGCATTATTATAAGTTTAATAAAGAGATTGATGCTTTTTAGTAAGGATCACGGATTTAAAGTTATTTTGTTCCTAGTTATTTTTAATAATTTCTAAGAAGAAAAAGTGTTGCACATATTATACATTATTATTATTATTATTACACAATAAAATAGTAAAGGCACAGGCCTATGAACTCTGTACAAAAAGTATACAACATAGAAATAACAGATAATAACAGTGAGAGATGGCATCATATATCATATGATAAGTAACTTATATTAAGGTACAAATGAAGAAAACTAAAATAACAAACAAACAAAAAACACATAATCTAAATCTTAAAAAAAACAACTAATACATAATGAGCAGAATTACATATTGAACACAACTTCATCAATTTTATTTTTAAAGACGTTTATAGAAATCCCATTAACAGCATCATTGGGTAAATTATTCCATAAAGTGAAAACACGGTTAGAGATAAAATATTCTCTACAATTAGTAGAAAAGTTTTCACGAGATAACTTGAATGTATGTCCACGTAAACGGGAATTAGTATTAAGGTTATACAAATATATGAAGTCCACCGAAAACAAATCATGAAAGGCCCTATACGTCAAAATTAAATCACCACGTTTCAGTCTTTCACACTGCGACATCAAATTGCAAATCGAAAGCCTATCAACGTAACTAGGTCTCACTCTTCCGTAGGGCAATCTGGTAGAAGCACACTGTACTCGTTCAATTTGTTGTTTATCTCGCACAAGTATTGGACACCAAACACCAAAGCCATATTCAATAATTGGTCTTATATACGTTTTGTAAAGTTGAACAGTTGTTGCTACATCGGGGCGGGAGAATACTTTCCGGAATATATACAGAGTATTCATTGCTTTTCTGCAGCTGTTGTTTATATGGTTTGACCAGGATAGGTCATTAGATATAGTAATTCCAAGGTCATTTTGAGTGTTAACCGCAGTAACAGCGACGTTATTAATTGAATATGAAATTTTAGGATTAGAACGACCACAATGGACAATACTGCATTTGCTAGGGTTAATAGGCATTAACCAATCATTACACCATTCTTGAATTAGGTTTAAATCTGATTGAAGTTGTGCGGGTTGACGAAGTGGATTCATATAAATTTTAGTATCATCTGCGTATAGGCAACACTTGCATTGTATCATACTAGTTAGATCAGATGAGTACACCAAAAATAGTAGAGGGCCCAGAACAGATCCCTGAGGAACACCACTCACAACATCTAAAGTATCTGAATAAGAGTCCCCCACTCTAACACTAAACTTCCTACCAGATAAAAAGTCTTCTATCCAAAGAAGCAGTTTACCACGAACGCCACAATAATCCAGCTTTGCAAGTAGTCTTCTGGTAGGAACTTTATCAAAGGCCTTGCTAAAATCCAAGTATAAGACGTCAATAGGTTCACCATGATCAATTGATTTAGTCCAATTATTGAGGCACTGAAGAAGATTGGTGGTAGTAGACCTACCCGGCAAGAAACCATGCTGATGAGCAGGAATAATCTCGTTTCTAAGTAAAAACTTTTGTAAATCATTAACAACTATTCTTTCCATAATTTTGCATTCAATAGCGGTGAGGCTAATTTGGCGGTAGTTTTCGACGACAAATGTATTCCCTTTTTTAAATATCGGAATAACAGAAGCCACTTTCCAAGTACTGGGAAGTGAAGATGTATCCATTAAGTTCTGCATAATTATAGAAAGCGGCAAAGCCAATGAAAATGAGCATTTCTTCAAAACACATGTAGGAAGCTCGCCAGAACTAGTAGTTGATTTAGATAGAGCAGCTAACTTTTCGTGAACTTTCTCACGAGTAAAATCAATAAATTGTAAAATTGACTCTCCTTGATTTAAGTTTGGAACTGGAAGAGTACCCTGAGGCTCATTGGTATAATTTGTATGGAAGAAGTTGGCAAACATGTCGGCTACTTTTTTATTATCACTAACCATGACTCCTCTCTCATCACGCACTCGTGGAATAGATACATTTGATGTAGTAGACTGCCTAACGTAGTTGTAACTACTGCTTTTTATTATTCTTATCAAGCAGATTATTTTCATATTTACATTTTTCTTTTTTCAAAAGCCATTTAAGATGATTAGAAGTATGTGAAAAAATTAATAGCTTCTGTTTTTAATAATAATACCAGCAAAATATTTGTGTCATTCATCTTCCCTCAAGATCATTCATCTGGCAGTATTATTTTTTAATAAGGCGATAAATCTATTAAAATAAAAAAATCTGTTTGATTTCTGGGTAATTATATCAAATCAATCTAAATTTGAACCAATTTATTATATGGAAAACAAAAACAACTTTTGTTTCGAAATTTTTTTCTCAGTAAAATATCATTTTGGAAGAACTACCCGGATGGTCGAGGCAGTCCATTTGTTTGACCAGATCTTAGTCCACTAGGGCTTTTTAAAGGAAAGGTTAAAGAAAACTGAATATCCTTCACACAATACCACTATTTAAAGGTTTGGAGGTGAAGGTCAGATCCGCTTAGGAGTACCTATAAATTTGAGGAATGAGTAGATTCATAAAATATGTCTCTCTCAGAACAAGTGATAACGAGTTTGAATGGTTTTTTAAATTTTTGTATCAAAACGAGGAAAACCTAGGTTTTCGGTGGCTCCCACTGTACAATAAAGGAAAACCACTTTTTGTATACCGCTTAGCCTATTGAGGGTAAGTTGAAATTAAACGGAAGTCTCTCAAGCGTGTATTCCTCTGACAAAGACATGAGGGAAAGTTTATATGAACATAAACCCGAAAACTATTATATCCAACAATATTTGATGTACCTATTATTTCATCTTATGATTTTCAGTAGTTAGATGAGATAGCTATATACCTATACAGAAAGGGACCGTACATTATTTATCCAGAATATAGAAAAAAATATGAAAATACATAAAAATGTTCTCCTTATTCATATTGATAACACACAGTGGTATTCATAGTCGGTCTCCGTCCCGAAATTATGTGAATTTCATTATGAAATTCACATAATTTCGGAATGGAGACCGCTCTCTGGCGACCGGATACCACTGACAGAGAATATTGGTGAAATGTAAGTATATCCAAAAGAATTATGAGAATAATTCAAGCCAATTCAAGTATTGCTAATGGCAGGCACTTTGAATATGTTTTATAAAGAAATTTATATTTGACATGCTTCCAACCAAGATGGATTTTTGTGGATACCTTTATTTGGATGTCTTAAGCGTATCCTGAAAAGTGCCTTTAATTAAATTGCAGCATTTTTTTAAGAGGCGAAAGAGATAAAGTAAGGACCTTGACAATAAATTTTTTGAAGACAATTATAAGTACCAGTTTACAAAATTCTACAGAAAAAGGGTATCTTTTTTCGTATAAGTAATATAAACTTTCTGATAAAAATACGTGATCCGCATCATCATGATCATCATCATTGATCGGTCGGATCGGTCAGTGGTCGCGCGGTTTAAGGCGTTAGTACTTGAATCGAGGTGACTAGACGGAGTTGGTTCGAGCCCAGCTGCCGGTAGACCGTATATAAGCTATATTCATAGAGAGGATTGGCACCCTCTCTGTGGGTATGGTAGGGTGGAATAATGTTAGCTTGGGTCAATGTGAGAGATTGATGCCGGTTGATATTTGACTACCCCCCTAATTAATGAGGTTTTCCAGGTTTTCCTCATTCCTGCACTGAATAGTGGTTAGGGCCTACCAACGTAAGTCGTTCCTGGGCGCAAATGCGGCCTGCTTAATAATAATATGCCGCCCCCTCTCCCGCACAAGTCTCCGACTTCTGGGCTAATCCCTGTGATTAGAATGAGGGGTAGAGATATTATGAGGGTAAGTAGAGTAACAAAAAGCAAATATTGCAATTCTTCCACACCTTTTACTCAAAACCGATTGATTCTACGAAAGAAAGATCAATCAAGATATCAATCGTTCCTGTACAATCTTTCTCATAATTATTCTCCTCGAAATTAATGGCGTATCTAAGTTATTACCATCAAAATCTCATTTGATATATGAAAAGGAATATAAAAATTTTCAAATGGAAGAACGCAAAGAACGCCAAGGATCTGAGTGAGTACTGTTAGCACATTTTCGGAAAATCAACGAAAATGTAGCCCTCAAGTTTATGGTCGTATTATTGAATTCTTAAAAGTACCATACTTGTGATGAAAGTATTGATATTTCATGGTAAGAATGAACTGAGGAGCCGCTTAAAATCAGGTAGTATCAATTAAACTTTTGTTTGTAGATGCAGCAAGCTTTCCTAAAACAATGAACTAACGGTTACAAACCAAAAAAGGCCAAAATTTTTTACCCAAGATGTGATAAAATTTCTAGCAACTGCTGCAGATGATAAATATCTTCTTGGCAAGGTAAAACTCAGAACAACTTCTAAAATAAATGTGTATTACTCGTTTGGCTTACAGGCTGTAGCATAGAAATCATAAAATATATAGAACGCCAAAAGACGTATCGAAAATAGTCAACCTATGGAGAAAACGCGAGTCTGGTAATATTACAGTAACTTAGCTTTCATGAGTTGGTTACACTAACGAGGCAGCTTCACACTAATAGGCGGGAATTCCAAAATATGAAAATTTTACGTCCAATTTGTGATTTCTATGGTCCTTCCGTTTTGAATTCAATTGTATGCTAGGTTTAAAATGCAGTGTAACCAACTGCTTACATTAAGTTTTCCCTAGATGGCTGATTTCTAAGCCCCTCCATAGTCTGACTATTTTCGAGTGCCTAATGTAAAGGCTTCTGGCGTTCTATATATTTTATGATTTCTATGGGCTGTAGCGGTAATGGGTTTACATGGAACATGCCGTTCTGTATTGCTTGTTTCTCTTCTCGACAGCAAAACCAAGAAAGACCGGTCGTTATGTATTATGAAAATACATCGCTATCAGAACGTGGCTCATAATAAATTCTTCATCAGATTTGTTGTTTCGAATCAACAATATGCAGGTTCGGAAAGTTCAGGTTTTTCTATTGCTTTTTGTGTAAGAGGAACACACTAAGTCAATAGACAGTAGTGCGATAGACAAGGATGCTATTATAGATTATTAGAATATGTTGAAACCCCCTCCGAATTTAAATTAAATAGAGTAAACTATATATTAAGCATTAACAAAACTGTAGGCATGTAGTTTCATCGGCTGTAGTAAATAAATGTTATTGAAGATTCCAGGAATGTTCACTTACATCGTATCTGCTAATTCTAAATTTGAATAAGGCATTTTGAAATAAAATATCGTAAATCAATCTACAGTCCTCGAAACACACTTCGTTACACACTAAACTAAAGAGCAATATAAACAGTTGAATAGGGTCGGTATAAAGTTTGAACAATACTTCTTGATTTATTTTCTGCATCATTATGACACTTTACACGCGTAGGACAAGAGGAATGTCAAAAATAAAATCCTTGCTGCTTTGTTTATTTATTTTTACTATTTAAATTCTCCTCAAATAAAATAATATTTTTTAAAAAGCGTTTGTAAGACACACATTAATTTGCTATTCTAATCTCACATTTTAACAATTATTTTCACATACTTATAAACAAAAGTGAATAATCTTATATGCAGAACTATGTAAATTTATGTCAACAATATTTGTATCTACAGATATATTTTAAAATATACTCATTTTGAAAGATTTTTGTACATACAAATTTGTTGGTTAGAACGCTTTCTGTCGTTATGTATTCATTTTACTTCGGTACCTTTGAATATTCGCAGATGGTAAGAGATAACATTCCTGTTATTTGTTAAATTCTATATTATTCAGTTCTTAAATGTCTAAAATTATTTATATTCATAAAACACTATTTTAAGAATACGGCGTCGTTATGAAAATTGTTCATTGTTTATTTTCATGTTCTACTTCTTTGAAAGAATATATTTATTTCAGAAAACTTCCTGTAGTTTTAAATTAAGGTTATAAAATTCTTTCGTCTTTTTTAAGTAAAATTAGTACAGACAAACAAAAAACAGAAAAAGGTTTCGAAATATTAACTAGCTGTGGTATAGAAGAGTTGCCGTGAAATTTTAAACAATTTTAATCTGTGAGACATTTCAGGTTAACAAAATTCATTTTATAACATTATTTTGGGGTAAATAAAAATTTTCTTTTATTTTCAGGGCGGCAAATAATAAGTAAAAGATACATTTTACGTATGAAGATACCTACAAAATAATTTTTATTTCAGAAACGTATAGCATAGAAGACAAGGTAAATCTATTTATCAGCACCATTTGAGAAATACTATGCGCGATCTTTTGCTTGCAAAACTCGCTGTTTGTTCCAGACACACAGGCGTCGGAAGCAATCGATATGACCGGGCTAGCTGATGCGTGCACTTTTGATCTAACTTACGAAGGGATGTTCCAAAAGACTGAAATTTATTGTATAGAAAAAATAAGATATCCTTGCAAATACCGCAACTGCCTTCCAATGTTCCGTGCCATGTGCGATGTATAGCAGGTGACATTAAGCAAAGAAAATATTAATCCGAATTTTTGTATTTCATTTTGTTTAACATTCTGCCAGAGAACGTAATCAAAGGCACTTACACGAGTCAATATTTGTTTTCGAGGGGTTGTTTGTCTTATTTTTTCTTCAATTAACTTTCAGAAATGTAACCCAAGACTGCGTAAATAAATTTCTTTTTAGAAATAAAAATGTTGTTTACTTTCGCCCGTTTACAGACATTTTGCTAATTTAACCGATGTTTTATTTTTAGGAAAAATAATGGACGGACCCTTACAGGTCATATCTGTTTTATATTTAAAAAACATCTATTCGCTTCTGCGCTTATTAAACGTTGGGATAGAAAATACCTAACAAAGTAGATATTCAGGTCACAAAATTGGCTTTTAAAGGAATATGAAAAATTGAAAACTAACATAGTTACATACAATTAGATTGGTAAAATAGTTTCACGGATTTCCCAATCCGACTTTTTCTTTTACCAGAAAAACAATCCGTTAATTAATCACTTATCTTTATTAACTAATTTGTACACTACTGAATACTAATTACAACTCAACTAAACACTATTTCACTTTGAAACTCCAGGAAATTTCCAACTAAACAATCGAATTCAAGACTGTAATTCAAGACTAACTGACTCGGCCGTTTATTCTTCTTTTATAGACCAAACGAATATTCTAGGTATTTTCTAGCATCTCTAGATCCATGTCTCGAAATATTCTCGTTGATTCTAAATTTTTCCAGTTGCGCCTCGATACACGGCCTATTTTGTTTCACTACCAGCATCGCGTAGGGGCAATCGGGGCAATCTAGCGTTTTGCGATACCACAGTGATCGAATTGGGTGCGAGTGGGGCAAATTTCGTGACAATAGATAGGCTTATAATACATGTACATCGAAAAGTATAGGTAAATCTAATATTTTGAGAGATGTCCCCTTGCAAAGTAATCTGAGTTTTAAGTATTCAGATATACTTTAATTGCGTCTACATAAAATGAGCCTGTCCAGTGTAAGTCATTTTTAAAAATTATAAATATTTACGGAGATAACTTTAATGGCAAAATCTCAAATAAATTAGAATAACACCTTACTTTTGTTGATGTACGTGAACTTAGTCCCCCATTTTTTGATAAAATAAAAAATAAAGGTTGTGCTGAATTGTGCCGGATTTGTATTACACTGTGCTGGATTTGTATTACTACCGTACCGTAAAAATTTAAGAAAAATAATAGTCATTTTCCTAGAAAATGAAAAAATTATATTTCCACGTAGCCCCCCACTTCGCGAAAATCGGATTTTTCTTTAATGTGCTATATTGTGCTAGTTGTTCCGGACACTGTGTCGTTTAAAGAAAGATATCGGCGTCCGTTTTCCGGAAAATTCGGAAAAACCGGAATTTTCTAGCCCCCCATTTTACCACAATCCAATTTTTTTCAATGTGCCATATTGTGCCAGTTGTTCCGAACATTGTGCCGTTTAAAAAATTTTGATATCTGCTTCCGTTCTCTGGATTTAAAAAAAAACGGAAATTTTCTAGCCCACCACATTTAGAAATTCCATTTTTTTTCAATGTGCTGAGTTGTGCTAGTAGTTTCGAACATTGTGACGTTTTAAAAAAAATGATATCTGTCTCCGTTCTCCGGAAAATTCTGAATTTTGGGAAATTTTTCCTGTGTTATTAAACTTTCTCATTAATTCTCGAACACAATTTATTAAGACGTAAAGTTCTGCATATTTTTTATTGAGAAGTTGAATTGCATGTGGATAAGATATTAACATTTGTTTTTTTGTTAACAAAAAACGTGATTATATGTATTACATAGATATAGATTACTGGTAACAATAGGGTTGCCACCATCCTTATTTCGGAAACAGTCCTTTTTACTACATCGTCTGTATTCTTCTGTCGTTACTTTTACTAGAAATGTACAAATTGTTGAATATATGATAAAAGTTAATAATAATAATTGGACACAATGTGACGAAATATAAATAATTTAGCACAAACATATTTTTATTATTAAACTAACGCAAACCGTCAGATTTGCAATGCCGATAGCGCAACAAAAGTCAAATATTTAGCTCATCCGTTTCCATGGCTACGAAACAAAAGTAGTTTATACAGAGTGCTTCATAAGTAATGGGCACAGAACATTTGGTAATAGTCAAAGCCAAAATATAAAAAATTCACATATATTTGGGGACGAATGTTAACATTAATGTTATGTTAATTAACATAAAATAAAAGTTTTTGAAAAAACTCAATGGCATTACGTATAACTAGCGCCCTCTGTGGTACTTAAAAAACATTTTATTAATAATGTTTAGATAGACTATGTAAAATCCCATGTCTAATTCCATTAAAATCGGCTTGGGAGTAACGGAGATATTTATAAAAAACAAAATTTTAGATCCAATTTCAAGGAAAGCAAAAATTAAAATTAAATTTTAAAATCTTCATAATTTTTTTAAAATTTTTGTTATGTAACACCATAATTTTTCATGATGTGTGTATAGAATGGCACGCTCTTTCAAATGGCATGGTCAAAATTGGGGGTTGTTATTTAAAAAAAATTGTCGATGATGTCGATGTCGATGAAAATTGTCATATCTCGAACAACGACAACGTCACAAATATGGGTCGTATCTCAAAAAGTGCCTTTTTTAAAAACAAAATTGACGTGCCAGGGGATTTTTTCGAAAAATTCTCAATTTAAAAAATAATTAATTTATTCCTTACTTTTCGAAAGCACTGTGTATAGTCAACCGGTTTTAGTTGTGGACCATGTCGGCTAGATGGCGGGACTATAATATGTGCAAAATCTCTTAAACGAGCCCTAGAGAAGTCGGTAAACAGGGTCAAACTGAATTTATCTAAAAAAAAGTCAGACGACTCTGTTTACTGACTTGCCTAGGGCTCGTTTAAGATTTTGCACATATTATAGTCACGCCATCTTGCCGATATGATCCACAACTAAGGTTGACTAACTATACTGTATACGCTTTAAACACTTTATCGGGTAGTGCAGTTTTATCATAAATATATTAATTTTTTCCAGATGTTTCTATAGGTATTCTGTCATTACTTTTACTTTATTCACTTCTTTGTAGATATTCCTACCAACTTAACTGTCATTTCTCAATATAAACCAGAAAATTGATTTCAATAAGTCGTCTCTGATTTCATTATTTTTTATTCTGTCCATTCTCGTAACATTTTCACAGAGAGATTTTCAACAAGATTCACAGCCGTAAGTAAGATTTGAAAGATATTGGTTTTAGTTTGCTGTTATTTATTTTTTGTTGAAAAATTTATTATTCAATGCAATTATTCTTTATTTACTTCTAGAAATATAGTTCCCGAAATATATTAAATAATGAAGTAGGTATTTGAACATATTGATCTAAAAATAATCAATTTTTTGTAATATTAACATTAGCATTAGTTTGGATCTGAAGTACAGAAATGTAATAAATTGTTATGGAGGATTTAGTTGACAAATCCCCACATTTAATAGTACATATTTATAACCAACAGTGAAAATATGTTTGATAAATGTTCTGAACTCACTAGTTAGACTTTTAAGGAAACAGCTGCCACTTCTGTAAATTAATTTATACATAGCACTTTATCGTTTAATTATAATTTCGTAATAATAACTTCTGTTATTTAATCATAGCTTACCTCAATTAGTTCTACTCGTAGTAATTTTAAATTATTGTCCAAATTTACGTACCTGCAAAAGATAAAACTTATTAAAAAATGTAACAGGGAGTATAATAAATATGTTATTGTCAATTGCTATTTAAAAACAACGGCTTTCTCGTTCATTGTGTAAAATATAAGCAATTTTTGGGGTATTGGATTTGAAATCCATCATGTAGAAAACTAGATAGAGGTCAAGATTTAGATTTGTTCAGGTTAAAGGCACCTAAAGTTACCCTTGACTGAACGGTAAAATTGAAAGGCACTGCTTCTGAGGTTTCTTTGAAGAGGATATTGATTTTTCCATTAAAATATTCGGATACTGATATATATTTCTCTATATAAAGTGTATCAACGTTTTGATGAAAATAAAGCAGTATACACAGAATAATAAGACAAAATTATTATTTTTGTTTCAAGTACATACCATAGAGATCATAAAATATATAGAACGCCAAAGAAGGCATCGAAAATAGTCAACCTATAGAGAAAACACGAGTCTGTTAATATTGCAGTAACTTTTTACAGGTTGGTTGTACTAACGGGGTAGCTTCACACTAATATCACAGTTTAAAGAACTCTTTAAGCTGTGCTAATAGGCCGGAATTTCAAAATATGAACATTTTACGCCCAATTCGTAGAAACATATGATTTATACGGCCCAATTACAAACATTCCATTTTGGTTTCAAGTGTATGCTGGTATTAAAATGCAGTACAACCAACATCTTACATTATATTTTGCCTAGTTGGCTGCTTTCTAAGCTCCTCCGCATAGTCTGACTATTTTCAAGTGCCTAATGGAAAGGCTTCTGGCGTTCTATATATTTTATGATTTCTAAGGTACATACAAAAAAAAAAAAAATACGTTCAAACCTCTTATTATGCATAATTAATGCGATCAGATGCCATATTGTTATGTCAGGTAACGGCTGCTTGTTGTATACAGATATATATGTATAAAATAACCTGATTTATAAACTCAGTTATAGGTCTGAGAGGGTTTTTTTAATGCTTTCTCGGGCCTATAACTTTTTAAGGAAGCAAAGTTGTACTAATATAAGGTAAAATAAATTATAGTTTAAAAAAACACGCTTTAATAGCAAACCGAACTAAAAAGTAGAAAATAATTTTGAAGTATCAAGAGTTTGTATTACAGCAATAGAAAATTCCGACAATCAATTACGACTAATTAATTGGGAATAAGATTAAATTAGAAATTAAATTATTAATAAAATAATTCAATTATAGTAAAAAAAGCGTGGGGTGCTTGATATTAAATGTTACTATTGTTATGTTAGCTATTTATAAAATTAGTCATTATGAAAATATAGTAAATTGCACCGATTATTTTACTATAATTGAATTATTTTATTAATAATTTAATTTCTAATTTAATCTTATTCCCAATTAATTAGACGTAATTGATTGTCGGAAATTTCTATTGCTGTAATACAAACTCTTGATATTTCAAAATTATTTTCTACTTTTTAGTTCGCTTTGCTATTAAAGCGTGTTTTTTTAGTTTTTTTAAACTATAATTTATTTTCTTAATTTTTAGTCTCATTTCAGGGCGCAGATTTCTGCGCAGACCATTGCACAAGTGTGTACTTCACGCGCATAGGTATCTGCGCATAAAACTTCAACTAACTACAGCACAATCGTGCAAGCACTTTCCTACGTTGCGAAATAGGTAGACCAAAATAAAAATGATTGACAGTATAATATTGATAACGTTCAAAAATCTGTTTCTATAAAATATGCAAATTAAAATTGTTTTCAACGTTCTCGTATCAAAATCTTTTTCCGAATTATAAATTATTTCGAATTTTTTACTTTATAATTTTACAAAATTTTAGATTCAAAACTATTTTCAAATTTTTGAAATGAAAATTTTTTCCGAAAATATTTATTTGAATATTTTTTAAATTATGAAATTTCTATTTATTTCTAAACTTTATTAATTTTGATATTAATTTCAAAATCCAAAATTATTTACAAAAGTTTGTATTACGAAATTTTTTTAAATTTTAAAATGTACCTTTTTTCAAAAATTTGTATTTCAAAATTTCAAAATTATAAATTTTAAAATTTGTGAACTCCAAAATTTTATGTTTTATATATTTATTTCAAAATTTATCGTTTCAAAAATTTTTTTGAGTTGAAATAAAATTTTTTCTTGACAATTTTTCATTCTTTTTTTTTCAAAATGTTTAAATTCAAAATTTCTGTTAAAGTTCAGTTTCGTTTCCGTTCCAAATTTTTCTTGATTGTTTAAAATTAATTCAGAAACTTATTTTTTAACTATTCCTGTTATTTTTCTCAAAATCTCAAATCATTTCAAAAAACTTAGAAGTGGTCCATTATAATAAGTTTGACTCAATAATTCAATAATTTGCAAAATATATGTAGAAAAGTTCCGTAACGACATCTATCGTGTCATAATCGTATCATTAATTTTCATAAAATATACGGTAAAGAAGAATGTCATTTACCATCGTTCTATGGATTGTATACACTTAACCTGCAAACTAATCTAAATAATTTATTTTTTTATTGTGATGATCAGGACATCAGGATCAGGATCAGAACAAAGTTATTAAATAATAATTGTATTGTCATCAGTCCTTGACCCTGTGCAAATTTTCAAGCTGATCAGACTTCTTGAAATTGGTGAAAATTGCGATGAAATATTCCGTTACATACATACAGACATACATACATGTATGTATGTAACATACAGGTGAAGCTAATATAAGCGTGTTAATGATTTAAATCACCTTATTTTCATTCGAGGAAGTATATGTTGATTGATTGGTTGAATGGTGTATTTTAGCGACATGGAACAAACATTTTTAAAACTAATAGAATGTTGTGTCAAAATATATAATCATTTTTCAAAATTTCTCTGCATAAAAATCTGAAACTACTTTCTCGGGCCTATAACTTTTTAAGGAAGCAAGATGGTACTAAGATAAGTTGATTTAAATCGCCTTTTTTCGTCCAAGGAAGCTAGCCTTATAGTATGGCTTATTCTTTAATAGACACTGTATACTCAATGACCTTATTGGTAGTATGTTTTTGAGAAAATAATACAAAACCATATTTAACGAAGGGGAGGAAACTACAGTAATGAACATTAAAATAAATCAGCAAAAATACAGTTTTGAAAAAAAAGAAAAATGACATGAAATGATCATAAGCTTAAAGAATGCCAAAGAACAAAATTTATATATGATACAACTAAATAATTAAATGTAACAGCCTCACTCCTTAGGATATAAAAGCTTTAGCGATTATGCACTCGTATGTATATGTATGTACGACTTAACGATTCTTGTATTATTTTTTATATGTTAAGTATATCTATATAAGAATTTATATAAAATGCAATTATAAAGAAAGAGATAAAGAACGTGTATGGAGGAAACTAAAATAAAATGAGATAAATGTACGCAACCTGGAAAGCGCCATTTAGTTTGACAAGACTATTTTATCTCACTTTGCCGAAGACCCAGAAAATTAGTGTTTGAGAATTTAACTTCCTTCTGCGTTAGATTTTTGATATTCATTTTCTAAAATCCTTCGAGTTCTTTGTTTAATATATCAGGATTTAGAAAAATATTCAATAACATTAGGGGCTGATAGAATATCAAAAAATAAGGAGATTCTTCTTATGGGTCCACAGGTCGTCAAAGATTTTTTTAAATACAATTTTAACATATAAAACAACGTAATGTATTAAAAATTTGGAAAGAGGTACGTTTTGGAGAGTAAAATTGTGTCAGTGTTACTAGTTTTTTTATCTACAGGTAATATACAATACACCCTGTAGAGAATGCGTGTTCTGTATAATATTAAATATATTCTATTACATTTTCGTGTAAGTACTTATTGAAATGATGATTCTTTTTATAATTTCGTTACATGATCAGCCGAATTTTATAGTAAAGTTCGAGCTATTCAGTGCTTTTATTACTGTATAATAAATACTACGCTCTTCATTGTCAGTGACAGTAATATGTATAGTGAAAGGAATGAAAAAATTATGAGAGTAATCAAGTCTTTGAAAATTATTGAATCTAATCTATAATAATTTATTTATTTATTTATTTATTTATTTATTTGCAATACACTGTCCAGACAGAATCCAATTATAGGACAGGAAAAAACAAACGAGTAATAACAAATATATACAAACCAAATAAAATCGGGTATACAAAATTTACATACATATTAAAATTAATGAAAAAATGCATTTTTAATATTTTCAACATTACAAAAAATAAATCTAAGGTATTATGCACTAAGAAATAATTGTAACACATAACAAACATTGGAGCATTATTAAGAGCATTAGTCCTGCATGTGGGAATATGAAACATAGAAGAACGAAAACGCGTTACTAAATTAGGTGGTGATAATTTAATATAAGAAAGAAGTTCCGGGCAATCAACGAAATTATTTAATAACTTATACAGAAAAACTACGGAGTAATATTTACGACGTAAAGACAGTTCAAACATATTAAATCGGGATAACAATTGTTCATTGGAAAATCCAACTGAGGGATATACCCCATCATATCTAAACCATAAGTATTTAGCAAATCGTCTTTGGGGTCTTTCAATTTTTTAAATGACATTCATAGTAAGGATTCCAAATAACAGAAGCATATTCAAGCTTAGATCTTACAAATGCATTATATAATACTATAAGCGTACCGTGCCCTTCAAATTGATGACTGTTCCGTATTATAAATCCTAAATTCTTGATAGCCTTGCATACCAAGCTGTCAATATGATCAGTAAAAGATAATTTAGATGAAAAACACCCCCCAGATCTTTATATTGCGTAACAGAGTTAAGTTTCTGGTTGTTTAATGTGTAATCAAATTTAATAGGAGCTAGTTTTCTAGTAAATATCATGGCATTACATTTGTTAATATTTAGAAATAGATTATTATGTAAGCACCATTGATTAATCACTGCAATATCGCGTTGGAGCAAAATACAGTCATCAAGAGATTCAATTGTCGTAAATAATTTCAAGTCATCAGCATACAGTAATGTGCGGCAAGATAGATCGCATGTGATGTCATTTATAAAAACGTTAAACAATAGGGGACCAAGTACAGAACCTTGAGGCACTCCTGAAGTCGCTTCTATTTCGGCAGAACTGAAACCACGGCAATGTACTGACAGACGTCTATTATATAAGTAAGATTTATAAATCTCAAAAATTTATATTGAGTCCAAAAGTAGATAGTTTACGTAACAAAATACCGTGGTCCAGCCTGTCAAAAGCTTTGGAAAAGTCTGTATAAATGACATCAACTTGGCCTCCATTTTCAAGTTTTTCACAACAAAACTGAGTAAGACAAAGTAAATTAGTAACTGTAGACCGACCGGGCATGAACCCATGCTGATCAATACTAATTTGAGATTTAACATGACTAAAGAGTATCTCATGAATAACTGTTTCAAAAACTTTGCTGAAATTATTTAAAATAACAATAGCTCTATAATTTTCTATAACTTCTCTATTATCTTTTAAACACTGGAATAATCTTTGATTTTTTCCAAACATCAGGAAAAGTTGCAGATTTAAGTGACAAATTAAATAAAATGGAAAGGGGATAAGCTAAAATTGTAGCACAGTCTTTCAATAAAAACGCAGGAATAATAATAATATAACATCTCTACCCCTCATTCTAATCATGAGCATTAGCCCAGATGTCGAAGACTTGTGCGGGAGAAAGGGCGGCATAATATTATTAAGCAGACCGCATTTGCGCCCAGGAACGACTTACGTTGGTAGGTCCTAACCACCATTCAGTGCAGGAATAAGGGAAACCTGGAAAACCTCATTAATTAGGGGGGTAGTCAAATGTCAATCGGTATCAATATTTCACATTGACCCAAGCTAACATTCTTCCACTCTACCATACCCGCAGAGAGGGTGCCAATCTCTCCACGAATATAGCTTATATACGGTCTACCGGCTGCGGGAACCGAACCCACAGCGATCTAGTCACCTCGATTCAAGTACTGACGCCTTAAACCGCGCGACCACTGACCGATCCTCTGCTGACTGATCTGCTTTTATAAAGCATACACAATTTCTTAATTTAATATTTAATATTTAAATGTATGAACTATAGTTTATTTTACATAAATACAAATAATAAGTTTATTTACTTAGCAAACTAAAACTTTAGTATATTCAGGTTTATATGTTTAAAACGACCAACTTTGTTTTATAATCCCATAAATTTACTGTGCTATAATTACTATTTTGTATTGTTGATTCCATATCTTTATCTTTTTATCTTCTCCTGTATTCTGCCATTGTTCATTTTTGATAATTGCAATTGATAAATACAACAATCATTACATTCAGGTAAATAAACACGATGAATGGAGCACATAAAAGTGTAAATTATTATATATTATTATTATATTGTATATTAAATAATATATATACTCGAATCAAGAATTCAGACGTCTTACGTCACGGCTGACGTTACACATTTGTTTTTATTGTTAACGTAATTTTCGATATTTGGTCGCGTTAAAAACAATGTTTTATTGCAATTTAGTGCAATATATGATGCAAACTTTTAGTGTAGTATATAGTTTTATTACTATCAGTTGCAGTTTCTTAAATATTTTGATGAAAATATAATGAATTGTTCATTTGTTCGTATGACGTAAGTCGTCTGAATTCTTGTCGCGAGTATATCATAAATTATTATACAGGGTGTCTCATAATTAGCTGCCAACCCTGAATAGGCCGATTCTATGATTAAGACTAAGTAAAAAAAATCATATGAACATGGGCCCGGAAATGCTTCCTAAGGGCACAGGGGCCCATTGAAGAGGGAGGAATGGAAATCATTTTTTTGCAATATCTCTCAATCGCGTTGTGATAAATGAGTGAAATTTGGTATACACAGATAAATTTTGATGAGCAATCTGATGGATTAATCCATTTATTTCCACAAGATCCATTGGGGTGGGTACGGTGGGCTCATGGTATTTTGCGTGTGTAACTTTTTTGCAGCTTAGTGTATCCATCTAACTACAGAAACAATCGATTCTCCTACCTGTTTTATTTGAAAAAGTTATACTTTGCTGAAGTCAGTAGGAGTAACCATTTTTGAAATAATCCTATTTGAAATGCTTAGTGCACCGATTAAAAACTGTTTTGGTTTTAGGTAAAGTGCCTTTTCTGCTGAAAATATAGCAAAATGTTACTTGAAAAAGTTGTTCAGAATGGTAAATTATGGAGACGTGCAAAATTTCGTAAAAATATGTTATTGTTTTGCATCGCTTCCTCGGCACTTAACTGATTGCAATTGATTTTATCAAATAAATCACTTTAATCATACAAGTATATCAGTTTAATCAGAACGAAAGAAAACTAGCATTGTTGGTATATGTGAACATTGTATCCGAAACTAATATCGACTGCGTATAGGCTAGAAGAACGTGCACATTATACTTACACAAGCATGCACGGATCAGCACAGACCTGCAAAGCCTGCTCATGAAGGTCCCCATGTTATTTAATGGAGTATCGCACACTAGACCAGCACCTGCATGGACCGTCACTGCAGGTCATGCTTGGCCACGGTAATCCAACGTAATAGTCTAAGAGCCAGTGGCCGGCAACCTATAAGTAAATGATTATACCTGAAATTTTGCACAGTGAGTCTCTTATACCTATCAATCATGAGGTGATGACTCGCTAAGCCCGGCGAGGTCGACTCAAGAGTTACTCAGGTGCCAGAAGTATGAAAATGTAACCAACTTCGTTATTAAATTAACAAAGCTGCCGTTTGAAAATTTAAAAATTTCAGATCTAACAAATTAGACATTTATTTCTATTACATATCATATTTAGCACCTTTTATATTAAAATAATATAAGTAACAAATAACCTCTATTTCTGGCACAGGTTCTGAGATTTGGTGATGTCGATTACAATGCTTGACATTTCTGACAGTTTTTTAACGTCAAAAATCAAATTTAATCAAATACTTTTCAAATTTATAATTTTTGCCAATTTCACGTGTCTGCCATGACTTTAGAAGCACGGTAATCGTCTGCCTTTGTTATTTTTATATAATAATAATTGTATATTTTAAAATTTTCAAACGGCAGCTTTGTTAATTTAATAACGAAGTTGGTTACATTTTCATACTTCTGGCACCTGAGTAATTCTTGAGTCGACCTCGCCGGGCTTAGCGAGTCCCCACATCATGAGTGATAGGTATAAGAGAGTCACTGTGCAAAATTTCAGGTATAATCATTTACTTATAGGTAGCCGGCCACTGGCTCTTAGACTATAAGTTCTATTCCCACAAAAAATCAGGGATTGGCTTCAAACTGTTAGAAATAATCGACCAGTTAAGTTGTGAATTTGTCGCTGAACTGTCGGGCGCCCTCGTTTATCAACAATCTTCATATACTTTCCTTAAACAAACAAGTCTTTCGTCAGACTGCTCTTGTGTTTTGGTGCTGTAGGGAGAACGATCCAAGAGCTCGAAATTTTTTTTTTGTGACATTCGGAAATAGGTACTGAAAAAATGTATGTTGATCTCTCTCCAGTTCAGAAAATAAATAATGAAATTATTATGGTGAACCCAAAACTTTTTCATTTTCTTGGTTTCTTCCTACTTCTCTTCGTACAACGTCGTTAAAATACAAATTTATTCTTTCGAGCTACACTCAACTAGTACTTAAAAACTTCAAAACCTCTGTCATACACGCAGTGCAGGTTTGTAGGTTTTCAGGTCCGTGCAGGCATAATGTGCGGGATCTTTAACATTTATCTAAATTTCGTATGTTACTGTGAAAATGCGTTTCGTTTTAGTGTATATAGTCTTTTTTACATGTTTGTAAGAAGATAACAAATCTAAAACATAACCTTAAAATTTTCATTTAACTTACCTACCTTAAACGCGCCACGAACTTTTGCAAGTTTGTTCAACCATCGTTGGCTAAATCGCAGCAGCCGCGCTTTTTGTAGTCTGTTCCTTTGCCCGTTTGCCCTGACTCACTGTACGTTTCTGTTTACGTGTCCTTTTTACATTTGTAAATTGATACAACCTAAAATAACAAGTATTGTGTTCTTATGGCGAAAAGGCAGCAGCAGCATTATCAATACGTATGTATCCAGTTTTATGAAAAATGTAAAATATTTACACGAAAGTTTTGTGTGAAATATTGGAAGATTGGATTGGAAATATTGCCGCGTATGTTAATGCTAAATAATAAATAAAAAATACGTAGGTACATTTTTGCAAACCAAATTAAATAAGTAGGTTTTATGAAAATATAAGCTATTATATTACAGTATTAATATCAAATGTCAAATTCTGACATTTATGGGCTGATGTGTATGTTTCCAAATACTAATATAGATGTCGCCACACTACAGTACATTACAGAATTCTAGATTGAAATTCAGGTGATTCGACAGACAAGTTTATATAAATATAGTGAGTTAACCGGTCTTAGTTGTGGACCATGTCGGCTAGATGTCGGGACTATGATACGTGCAAAATCTCTTAAACGATCCCTAGAGAAGTCGGTAAACAGAGCCAAACTGACTTTATTTTAAAAACAAAGTCAGACTGAGTCTGTTTACTGACTTGCCTAGGACTCGTTTAAGAGATTTTGCACATATTATAGTCCCGCCATCTAGCCGACATGCTCCACAACTAAGGCCGGTTGACTAACCATACTTTATATAAACACTGGTATTACAAAGGCTACGCCATTTATCACAAACATGATTCGACAAATAAAGATTAATTTACAGATAGACACTCACATACGGATTCATCAACAAGGCGTAACGTTAGTCAGACTAGCGGAGGTTACGCGAAAAATGTACGCATCTGTTGCACTAATTTAAATAAAAAGCATACTCCTATTCACTACTATGTATAATACTTACTTTATGATATGTTAACTAATCCGTAGTACTGAAAATTAAAGTTTTTGAATATAAATACTAAATATACAATGGGACACGCAAGGAACTAGAGGCCGAAGTTACGCGATTTTTAGACAGGTACAATACTGGGACTAACTTTTGGCGCAAATATGGACGTAAATAAACAGCCTACCTAGCAACGCATGCTTCGCTACCTAGCAACGCATGTTTCGTGAATGAACGCAAAGCTGGTTAGGCCAATTAACGCGCTTTACACGGGCGTAAACTCGTTAGTCGGACTAGCGTACGCCCGTTTCATGAATCCGGCTGTGAAACTCTGGTAAATAATTTTAAATTGTATAAATGTACATTAATAGACGACAGAATTACGAATTGACATTTGATCTAGGGTTTTATAACTTTGATTCAAATTTCTGGTAAACATTAACTTTTTATTGGTTAATTTGTCGCCAAGTTTACACAGCCTCACATAAATTCATGTTTATTGCCAATGTCAACACTGTCAACAACTAACCTCTTAAATGTAAGTTATTTTAGTCTAAGTTTAACAGTAATATTTTGTAGATTTATTTTGTGTTTCTTGTATTCTTCCTCCTTGTTAATCCAAAAGCAAATAATAGAGTTCTTTTCATAACTCAGCAACGAATTGTATTGTTTTCTAGTTACTTTTCCCTGTGTATATATGACTTTTTCATTTACTCCTCCTAGTGGAAAAATAGAGTTATAATTAGTATTTTACTTTGGAAATTTCTATACCAACTTAAGTAATTAAATTTACTTGATGTCTGTACTTGATACCAAAAGCAATCTGATTATATAGGCTTGGGACATTCTCAAAAGCATTGTACCTCTGGAATGCGACACTGAATTATTTTTTATAATTATAATTTAAATCATTAATTATAATGTGTTTGGAAAAACTATTTAATAATTTAATTACGTACAGATGCTTTACAAAATGAGATCAAGTATTTAATATTAATTTTTATGCAATTTCAAGAGATTTAGTGATTCAAGAGGTGAGTCACAGGTCACAATTTATTATTTCGATATATTTATTCGCAATTTCACCTACACTTAGACATTCGCCTCTTTCTGGAGGAGTATCTTATTAATCGGGTAGGCGAATTGAGATTGTTGTTAAATTATATAAGTACTCAGATCTCTATGTAACTATGATGACGAATCGAATTTTGACTATCTGGTTAATGTTAGAATGGTATCAAAAGCCATGAGTGCAGTTAGCTAATGTGGCATGTGTAATGAGGCGAGTCATGTAAATATTTTATAATGGAAGTACATGTAACTACATAGTTGCTGTTAAATTCAGGAAGTGCCTTTGAATACATTTGCATTATGGATGTACATGTTTGCCCCTCGTGTACCTGCAACTAAGTTTTCCCAACATATTCAGCAAATTTATTTTAACTTGGTCATTTGTAACTATAAATTCTCTGAAATGTTAGTCAGGCCTTTAGCTTTTAGCAAAAGCTAGTTAAGCTAGTTGTTGAAATCAGTGCATTATATATATATTTAATACAGCAACCAACATAAAACCCATTTCCTGGGTGAGTAAAGACATTACACAAATTAAAAATAACACAAATAAAAGCAACGTAACACGAAAACATAATATAATTACAGAAAATGAAAAATTATTGGGTGTTAAATATGTCCAACCCATTCTGCAGGTTATCATAAGTGAAGCAGATTCTGTATAAGTATGTCAGCATTTCACTAAATACGTTTTAGGTCAAAAAATGAAAAGTACACGAATTACGAGCTAACTGATTGGGTACCTGCAATAGTATTAAGTTTAAAAATTCAGAGCAGTCACACATACTATGTAAGATCTAATAACAGACATGACAGAGTGCATATTTTTGCATTGCTCAAGACTGGACACCTGGTATCGTTTAAGTAAGATATTGAGCTATTTGAGGATAAATACCATCTTAACGAAAAGAAAGCAGCTTTTAAAACACCTCTTAACATCCCCAAGATTTGATTGATATATATTATTAACAGGCGATTTCATACAACACTGGCATACTCGAGTTTAGATCTAACAAAAACATTAAACAGTGTCATATATACTAGAATATTGAAAAAAATATAGGTCAATTTTGTTAAAAACACAGACTCCTATATGCAGATTGAACTGTTTTATCAATATGAAAATTAAAGCTTAATTTATGATTAAAGTAGACACTTCGGTCTTTTACTGTTGCAGGACGGTCACGCACGGTCATAATTAAACAAAATAGGGTTCACTTTTCTTGTGAAATGAAATTCACACTAAACTTACTAGCATTTAGAGAGAGACATCAAGTCATAAGTGGCGTATCTCCAATTCCGAAAGAAACTGACATCTGGGGTTTTGGTAAAAAACGTCGGAATTTTATCTTAATCTGTTATACAAATTTAAACAATGTAAAACTGCCCTCTAGTATTCAAGAAAAAAAGAAAGGCAGAAACTTTTCTGATAAAAATAATTTTTTTGGAAGTATAATGTCAGTTTCGTTAGTCCAGACTGTATATGGATATCTACAAGAATGTTTTTACATAGCTCTTTTAATAGTACAATAAAAAAGCGGAGTGTGAGTTGTAGGCTAAATCTATTATACAGGGTGGCCAAATGAAAACGAAACAGAGCCAGTTTCAGGAACTACGTCAAGACTGTAGAAAAACGCTGAGACTGGTCAATTTTAGATTAAAGGCGGACATTCTTTGCTGGTATTTTTGACTACGCTACTTTCACCCCCAAGCAACGGTAAGCATCACCCCAAAATATTGATATGGCATTGGGAGTTGAGTAATATTTATTTTGAACGCTCTTACAATTCTCTTTAGAACAGACTTTAAATTTTATAATTCCTCCCAATACTTTGAAAAAATAAATTACAATTTAAAATTTAAATTATCTTTAGTTGCTTATTTACTACTTAGTTGATTAAATGTTCAAATTGATGACCGCCCGCTTCCATACAAGAATAAAGATTTTGTTCGAAGCGTTCGTACACATTCTGAAGCATTTCCGGAGTGATTCGACGGCATTCGTCAACAATTCTTTGAAGCAAATCTTGCAGGGACGCTGGCTATGATTTATAGATTTTACTTATCCCCACAAAAAAAATCAAGGGGCGATAAATCGGATGATTGTGGAGGCCACTCAATGCTGCCTCTTCTCCCAATCCAGTTCCGTGGAAAACGTTGGTCCAAATACTGACGGACAACTGTTGAAAAATCAAATGATCTTCATCATACTCTGGAACATTTTCAATAATATCAGACAAGGTAGGGTCAATAGCGTTTTCCAGTATTAGCAAATACGTTTGGCCAGTCAATTTACTAGGTAGAAAAAAAGGACCCACCAGCCGGTCACGGAATTCCAGCCCATACATTTAATTTTTCCGGTTGATGTGTATGTATCTCGTGAAAAACTCTTGGGCTTGAATCTGATCAATAGCGGCAATTGTGACGATTTACCGTCCCGTTCAAGAAAAAACTGCATTCAGATGTTAAAAAGGAACTGTGGATTGTTCCCTGCTTGCTTATTTCGCAAAAGTGTAAACGGCGGTCATAATCATCCTCATGAAGTACCTGGCCTAAATGTATTTTGTATGGATGGAATTTATTCTTCTTCAAAATGGTTTGTATGCTAGTTCGATTGATCCCAGACACATATGCCAGCTGCCTCGTACTTAATGTAGGATCATGAACTTGTCCCAAAACTGCAACTTCACTAGCTTCATTATAGGTATTTCAATTTCTCGTTTTTTATTGGCTACGTTTCCTGTCGTTTCCTTGAAATTTTTCTACTAACTCTAGAACATACTTCCTCCTGACATGTGGATCTTGATGTTGTTCATTAAATAGCTGAGCTGTTCTATTCGCACATTTACTGTTCATAAAGTAAGCGCAATGGAATACACCATAGTGTTTTTCAAAAACACAATTAAATAAACTACAAATCAACTCTTCCAAGTAATACTAGAAAATGAATGAATCCACTAATTTTACGTTCGTTGTGTGTGTATAGTATTCATTTCTGTTTTTCACAATTGTGTTTTTTTACGAAAGTGATAACAAATCGCCAAAAACCAATATAACGCGAGAAATACTAAATTTATACCATTGGCGAATGAGATAACTTTAAAATCAAAATTCTTATTAAGTATTGGGTGGAATTATAAAATTTAAAGTCTGTTGTAAAGAGAACCGTAAGAGCTTTCAAAATAAATATTACTCAACCCCCAAAGCCATTTAAATATTTTGGGGTGATGCTTACCCTTGCTTGGAGGTGAAAGTGGCGGAGTCAAAAATACCAGCAAAGAATGTTCCCCTTTAATCTAAAATCGACGGGTCTGCGTTTTTTACAATCTTGACGCAGTTCCTGAAAATGGTTCTGTTTCGCTTTCATCTGGCCACCCTGTATGATATTTCCTTCTCTGACCGAGTGTAAACATAAATTTTCATGGTCAACTCTCGTCTAAGAAATTAAAATAATGTATACTTATTACTTTATATACGTATACGTGCATCACTTATGTAAAACAGATGACTTAAGCGACGTGAACAAGGTAGTAGTAGATAATTTACTTATATGGTAACATCAGGGTTGCTATGAATAAGTAGGTAGATTGTAATTATTAGTCATCAATATAAACTGCAAATTATGTCTGTTAAAGTGTTAAACATATACAGTATTCAAATCATAATTAAATGCCTGTTATAAATACATTTCGATTCACCTTACCATCTGTTCAATATTTAATTTTTAAATATTTCCTGTTGCTCTTGATTTTGATTGAATAGTGTCGGTCAACCTACCAAATATGGCCACAACTCAGTGCGATAGGTCTGACTGTATACATATGAGAAATATTAAAAGCCAGTTTTGAATAAAAATTTTGCTAAAATGTTGGTTAGATTTCTATAATGTGACTATACAAGATGTCCAGAAACTAGTGGTCAAAAATGATACGCATACAGAGGCAGTCAAAATAATATTAATAGTTCATATACATTTTTATCATATCTGGCTTCCTTACGGATATACAGGGCGTCCAAGTAAGAAGCTTAAAATTGAATTTCAGTCATAATTTCTAAACCGATAGGTACCTTGACAACTTCGAAATTTGAGTGATAGTAGAAAATCATAGTAATACAACTTTTACTATTTAAATAGGAGCATGTCTAATGCTTTATGATACACGCGAAAAAAAATAACTTGTATTTAAATATAATGTAAATTTGATGTAGGATGTGGAGAAGCTAGAAGTCGCCTGTGGAGTGGGGTCGTCAGAAAGATGCCCCTTTTGCAGGCAGACAATGACAGCATTTCTCCCAAGTTTGTGTTTGACAGACCCTACACGGTACTTATCAGAATCGAGGAGACCGCCAGTGAAGATGTTATCAACATCTACACGGACGGGTCAAAAAAGAAGGAAGGTGCAGGATGTGGGATTTATTCCAGATCCTTGCATATTCGTTGTCAGTGGGCAATGGATAGGCATGCTACCGTAGTACAAACGGAATTAGCAGGTATAACCAATAACAACTAGATCAGCATGGGAATGCCATCAGGCACTAGTAGTGGCCTCAGCTAACAACAGCGTATCTGTACGCTGGGTAAAGGGACACGACCGGTGCAATGGCAATAAAGTAGCTGACGAACTGGCTAGGAGTGCATCGGGTCTGAATATTTTCGGACCCGGTCCCTCCAGTATACTTCCGTTGTCAGCATTTATTGAAATTATCAAAGGATACACCCACAAAGAGTTTAAGAAACGCTGGGATGAAGCAAATGGCTGCAATTTGGCAAAGGAGTCCCTAGGGTACCCCTGCAAGGATACAGCCAAAAAGTACCTGGCTATGTCTAGGACAAGCCTCCGTCTAGTGACAGGTATTCAAACTGGACACTGCTGGTTAAGAAAGCACCTCTATAACATGAGGAAGTGTGATACACCTCTTTGTAGGGGTTGCGAACAGGAAGACGAGACAGTGCTCCATGCACTCTGTGAGTGCGCTGCCATCTCGTCAATAAGAGAGTCCGTGTTGGGAGAGCGATGGCCTTCTATGGCCTACATTAGAGAGATCCCCCTGAGCAGCGTCACCACCTTTTTCTCCTTATTAGGTTGGCTGACGGCTTAGGTGGACTGATCTCCTAATGGGAGGAGGTACAATGGGCCCAATGGGGCCTAAGTGCTGTAGCCGTTTCGCTACCCTCCCCTTAATTCCAGATTCCAGATAATGTAAATTTTAACTTCAATCAAGTGCATATGTATTAATTCAGTAATAAAGTATATTTAATATAAATATTCTAAGCATTCTTATACTAAATTCAACACTTTCCTTTCTTAAAGTTTCACTAAATTTAAGATTTACTTAAAGAAAAATATTTTGTTAAAATATTATTAGTCATAGAATAGGTTATTCCTAATTAAATTATAGATTTGTAGATTTGCACAAATTAAAATTATTAATATTTTGTAATAACTGTCATACTGTAAAATTTAAAATGTGGCTATAGTGCAAAATATTTATAGATGATATTAATACAGCACTTGTGATGATCATTACTAAAACTATAGTAAAACATAATTATATTATTTACTAAACATTGTTTTAATGTTGTGTGTTTAGCTGGACCGCCAGGTTCAGCATGTAATTACAAGTTGTAGTTACATGTTGCATCACGTCTACTCAATAGCATACTGAGGAGAGCTAACAAGCTCAGAGGCGGTATATGTATGGTCTCCCGCTAATGAATGACTTTAATAGTTTGCTATAAGTCTTTCTTTCCTCCTTATTTACATAAGGTGAGCAGAAAGTAATACAATACTCTACTACCAGACTAAAATTAAGGAAACAATTTTGGCATATTTAAACTTAGCACAATAAAAAAAAATAATAAATAAAAAGATAATTAGCAAAATCAACACGTGCGACTTTGATACATTGTAATAAATGTAAATGATTATACTTTTCGTTTTTCTCAATCCTTCCTTTGCAGTCTTTGCACATACCTATTCTAATAACATTATCATCGCAATGATAAAGGTAATCTTGTTTTTTGGTTATAAACTAGACATTCGATCTCAAACGAAGGATCAGTTTGAGCCCTAGTGAATGGCTTTAATAATGACCAGGATTAAAACGAAGGTTATATAACTCGATGTGCATTTCAGTTTTATTTTCACTTTTGGTTTGAAAAATAATGTATAATGGATTTAAGGCCCAAAAAAAATGATACTTTGTGTATGGAATCGGATAATATATTCATCAAAACTAGGTGCTGAAAATTTGAATTTTTCTAGTTATAACCAACCCGTCAGTACTACTAATTGGCATGAGTACTTAAAAAGCTGATACGTGCTCTTCCCTTTGTGGATAAAATTTACTAAATTAAAACAGAAATAGATAAACAAAACGTGTTCTATATTCAAATATAATACATTTAGAACTAATTTACAGTACCAAGTAAAAATGATTAAACAGTTATCATGTCATAATTTTTAAAAGCATACAAAAAAATCATTTTTATAAATATAGATGGCAACAGGGTATTCCCATTTTGCATTTTGTGAATTATCAGAATGTACTTATTTATAAAGTTCTAATTAATGAAGAGGGAGTAAACAGAACAGTTCATTTATTCGATACTAAGGTGGGTCCACCTATAACAACATTTTAGTACCACTTAGGGAAAATGAAGGCGCAAACATGAGCAGTCACGTAATTCATGTTTAACAGCAGGGCAACGAATTTACTAATTGAATATTCCATCTAAAGTTGTCATACTCGAATTAATTTAATAAAAAAATCAGATGTATTATTTCGTAAGTGGCATTGCATCATTTAGCTCTTTTATAATTCGATTATGTAAAAACGTGTTTTTTAATTGTACTAATATGATTAATAAATTTTAACGGCTGGTTCAACATACAAATTAACGAAACATGTGGTTGGAAATTTAAAAACTATATAATATACTTATTACGTATTTATGAAATTACAACAAAAAGGCTACATCTATTTCATTCAAATTTGGAATGCAGCTGCAGTTTTTCATTATTCACAATGACATGATTTTTTACAGATAAGGGCATATTTGAAAGGAAGGACATAGTGACTACAATTTACAGTTTCCTTCATTCAAAAGACTTAGTTGAAAGATGAACAAATGTCAGCTTTATGTAACAAAAAGATCATTAATTAAAGAGTTTGGAATCAATATGGTTGTTGGTGGACGACAATTGTTATGAAAGCATCAATTTTACTTGTTCAGTAAATTAGAAATCCATTCTAGAGGAGCGTATTATTGATGAAGTAAAGTTGAAACAAAAATGGGGTAATTCTCTCAATATAATAATTCTAAGCTAGATAAACCAAAGAGTAATTATATTTTATATAGATCATCCATCCAGATTCCGCAAATACAGAATAATGGACACCATTGAACATCTGAATGAAAGATTTGATTGGGAGAAAGTATTGGAATGAAAAGTAATTAATAGATTCTTTCTTCACTCTGCATAACTGTAATAACAAAACTAATCAATAGTGTCGTTCATGTCTGTTTATACATTCCCAAGCGTATTGCGGCAATGCGCATTGGATGTTCGATTATTTGCTAAAATGATGTCTAATATAAATTAAAGAATGAAATTGTGGACGTAGTTGTACGGGTAAATGTATCTATATAGTGGCACATTTACATCTATTACGTCACAGAATATTATAATCTATTTTTAATTAATTCTCAAAACTTACTAATTATTTTTAACACACACATGACTGAAAATTCTGTAGAAAAAGTTTGTACCATGTTTAATTAAAACACGTTCGCTACTAATAGTAAAATAGATTGCAATGGTATCAACTCAAAAATTTGTCTTTGTATCTGTTATTAAACGATTTTTTTCGATGAGTTAACCAAACAGTAGGCACTCAAAATACTGGTTTCAAATTTCTGGAATAAATGAAAAAATTAAGATGATTAAAAAACATAATGTTATAGTTAGATTAATCAGTCGTTTAATGAAGCTTACTGAGTGAAGTGAACACTACATTGTACGTTTAAAAAAAAATGAGAAAATTTCTTCCCTGTTATTGCAAGTTGTAACTTAAAAGGATAAACTTAAACATTGTTTATTTACAGCGTACATAAAAGAATCATCACATTACGACCAAATTTTATTTGATGTTAACCCTTTAAGCAAAATTGTCAAATATTTCAACTGTGTTAAAAAATTCATTAAATGCAATTGAACATTCGTTAACTGAAAATTAGTTTGCAGTCAACTTTCACACTGTATCAATACTACATATAATATTGAGTTCTATCTCAGGCATTTCGGATAAGAAGATCGATTTTGGATTTTAGTTCGTTTCAAGACATCAAATACACGCGTGACTACACACTACGATACTCAACTGTAGCATACATTAACCAGAAACAATTTTTTTATTTAGTCAATCTCCTCATTTCATGGAAGCTGTATGCTAGAATAATGAAAGTGGGTATATATATTGGAGAAAGAAGCAAAAATAAAAATAAATTAGGGAATCCTCTTCATATCAACAGCTACTGTTTACAGTAAAATGTTTGATTTTGGTTTCATTGGAAATATCAACTCATCCTAAGCAGAAACATGTTTAACATTTTTTGGAAAATATTACAAAAAATAAGGAATACATAGATGAAACTTTTTGTTTTAATAAAGTTTCATTAGCAATCATTTTAATTAAATAATTAATTGACATTTTAGAACTATTAAAATTTTTGTTTTACACAGTACCGAACGTTTGTGGCTAAGAAAGTTTCCTAAATAACTTACACTTTCACCGACGTTAGCGTACCGAAGTTTTAAAATGTCAAGCAAAGCATTATGCGAGAGAGATAGGCTATTGGCATTTGCTGATTCCTGAGATATTGTCTATTATCTCGAAAACGGTGTGTTTGCAGACCCATGATAATAAGGCTAACACATGTTTTGAAACACCCTGTATATTATTGAATTATATACAGTGAAAAAATTAATTTGTAATTTTACTTGTAAAATAGGGAGTATATTATTATCCATTATTTTACCAGTTATTTCACAAATAATATCATGTAGTTTTACAATTTTATTGTAAAGATGTACATCATGTCATAACTCTAACGTCTATTAGTTTATTTTTTACATACGAGTATGTTTCGTAAATACATACATAAATCATATTCCCTATTGTATAATTTTATGTTTTTATTGACAATTTACAAGTAATAAAAATAATATCTCTACCCCTCATTCTAATCATGAGTATTAGCCCAAAAGTCGGAGACTTGTGCGGACGAGCGGGCGGCATATTATTATTTAGCAGGCCGCACTTGCGCCCAGGAACTTACGTTGGTAGGCCCTAACCAGCATTCAGAGCAGGAATGAGGAAAACCTGGAAAACCTCATTAATTAGGGGGGATGGTCAAACGTCGACCGGTATCAATCTCATAGACCCAAGCCAACATTCTTCCACACTACCATACTCGGAGAGAGGGGGCCAATCCTCTCCACGAGTATAGCTGGTCTACCGGCCGCGGGGATCGAACCCACAGGAGTCTGGCCACATCGATTCAAGTACTGACGCCTTAAACCGCTCGACCACTGACTGATATAAGTAGTAGTATTTTTGCATTGGCAGTTTTATTCCACTGTTTCTCAAGGTGAATTTGATATT
This sequence comes from Monochamus saltuarius, assembly GCA_025584915.1. NCBI lineage: Eukaryota > Metazoa > Arthropoda > Insecta > Coleoptera > Cerambycidae > Monochamus > Monochamus saltuarius. The sequence goes on from CM046726.1 coordinate 34,434,570, forward strand.
ATTAGCTTGAGCGAAACTTGGATACAAGACAGTGTGAGTGATAGTGAGTTATTTCCAAACATATATAACGTATATAGATCCGAAAGAAAGTTGATGAATTCTGGTCTTTCTTCTGGTGGCGGAGTACTTTTAGCATGTAAGTCTGAGATCAGATCGGAAAAACTTGACTTAACTCAGTCCAATGTACTCAATCTAGTGGATGTGATAGGCTGTAAATGTGTTTTTAATTTTAGTACAGTTGTTATATTTGTAATATACTTTAGACCTGGAACAATTATTGTTGATCAGTATCAATTATTTTTTGAAATATTTGAAAATTTAGATTTTTTGTATGGTGAGCAGTTGCTAGTTATGGGAGACTTTAACATTCCTGAAATAGTAACAAATGACGTTAATAATTCTAAAGTGTCATTAGTAAATAATTTTCAAGCGTTCTTTGATCTTAATCAATGTAATGCAATATATAACTCTCTTTATCGATTACTTGATTTGGTTTTTTGTAATTTCGACTGTTCAGTGTCCCGTAACAACGCTCCTTTAGTTTTTGAACATACTTATCACCCTTCCTTATTTATTATATGTAAACTTAGTGGTAAATTAAAATGCTTTCCTCAAAATATCAACCAGAGAAGTTACAACTTTGTTAAGGCCAACTATGTTGAGTTATATTATGCCTTGTCTCATGTTGATTGGACTTTTCTTTTACATTATGATGATGTTAATGTAACAGTGACTGAATTTTATGCTACCATTTACTTCTGGACACTTATGTGCTGCTATATAAAAATGTTAAAAACCTAGTCAATTTTAAGTGGTTCATTAATGAAATCAAGCAAAATATCAGGTTGAAAGATATTTTTTTGCCAAATACAGAATGACTAACTCATTGTACCATCTTGGGGAATTTAAGAGGTTTAGGGCACTCATTAAAAGGCAGATTAAAATAGCTTATAACAACTACATAATGGGTATCCAAAATGCTTTACCACAAGATTCTGGTCATATTTATCAGCTAAAAGAAAGTCAACTAGAATTCCGGGTGACATCAAATATAATGACCAAGTTTATACGCAACCTGAGGATATTGTAAATGTTTTTGCAAATTTTTTTAATGATGTTTATTTACCATACGATCATAACTTTGATAACTTCACACTGGGTTTTAATAATAACGAAACAATTTCTTTACGATCTTTTGAAATTCACGAAATTGAAACGGCTATCAGGAAACTTAAACCAAGATTTACTTCTGGTCCAGACCAGATTCCAGCTTTTTTAATTAGGGACGGTATTTATGTATTTTCGTTGCCTCTGCAAATGATTTTTAATTTAGCCGTTAAAACTAGTGTATTTCCTGATTTTTGGAAAATTGTTAGTCACTCCTGTACTTAAAAATGGTGATACATCACTTGTTAATAATTATCATCCTATAGCATTGTTGTCAAATTTTGCTAAGGTCTTCGAAGTGTGTTTATATAACCGAATTTTTCCTTGTATTAAGCATCTGCTTTCATCTACCCAGCATGGATTTTTAACTGGTAAATCAACTCAAAGTAACCTACTAGTTTTTACTCAATATTTGTCAGATATTTTGGACTCTCACGGCAGAGTAGATGTAATTTACAAAGATATATCTAAGGCTTTTGATAGAATAGATCACTGCATTCTGTTGAAAAAGCTGGAAGGGTTTGGTTTTAGCCCTGCTTTGTTGGACCTATTTTCGTCTTATATTGATAATAGAGCCTACTTCGTTGCGTTTAATGGGTTCAAATCTCAGCAGCTGGTTGCAACATAAGGCGTCCCCCAAGGGTCCAATTTAGGCCCTTTACTGTTCTTAGTAGTTTTTATAAATGATATTTGCTCTGTCTTAAAATGTGAAAATCTTATTTTTGCCGATGATTTGAAAATTTATAGGAAAATTTATGGTATATCAGACCCCTTGAGCTTGCAAAATGATTTGACTAATATTGAAGCATGAAGCTTAATGTTTCTAAGTGTAACGTGGTTACGTATACGAGAAAAATAAATTATGAAAAATATATTTATAAAATTAATAATCAGAATTTGCAGTCTGTGGAAACAATTAAAGATTTAGGAGTTTTGTTTGATTGTAGTTTAAGTTTTGTCGATCACATCAATCACATTCAGTCTCATGCCAGGAAAATGTTCGGGTTTATTGTTCGTAACTGTCATTCATTTACTAATATTAAAGCTTTGGAAATTCTGTACTATGCGTTCGTTAGATCGAAACTTGAGTATTGCTCGTTGATTTGGAATCCTTATTATCAGGTACACTCCGACACTCTTGAAAATGTACAAAGGCGTTTTTTGAAATTTTTATCTTTTAAGTCTACTGGCATATATCCGGTACAAGGTTTTGATCACAATGCATTATTAAATATGTTCAATTTCCAAACTTTAGAAACCCGCAGACGATGTCAATCGGTGAAATTCCTGTACAATCTAGTACACAATAAAATTGATTGCCCAGATTTGTTGGAGCAACTAAGTTTCTTAGTACCGCGCAATGAGATGAGAATTCATGCCACTTTTTATTTACCAAGGGCTAACACAAATTTATTGCTAAAATCTCCAATTTATTTTATGTGCAAGACATTTAATACAATTTGTAATACTTGTGATATATAAAATAGTTGTTATGTCAAAACTTTATGCATGAATATAGTGAACCATGTCCACAGTTGATGTACGCTGCTTGCTGTCTCTGCATCCAGTCTTTTATCTTAGGTTAGTTTTTTTTATTAATTCCAGCACTTTACTGTACTTTAGTATTCATCTGTTTTATTATTTTTATTGTTTATTGTTGTGGAATTTATCATTATTTGTATCAGTTATTCCAGTGTAATATAGCTCTCTAAATGGAGTTACTTCTGTTGGGCTAATACATTATTATTATTATTATTCTGTGATTATGGTCGGCGGTGCGCCTCGTAGTTGACTGAAACTTAAGCAATTTTCGTTATAAAATCGAATTTTAAACCCAGGCCTAAGGCATGCTGGACATTTTAGAAGGTTCAAATCTAAACTTTCTATAAACGCATTATTGTCTTGTCTTGACTTGTATATATGGTTTGACAAAAAAATTCATGAAGTAAAAAAAAATAAAAAAACTTGTTATATAAAAGTTGGTCTGTGCGGGAATCAAACCACCGTCCTCTGGACTGATAAATCTAAATGCGAGCTACTACAACCTTTGCGCATGTTGTTGCCATATTATTTCAGTGTCTATATTACCACATAATATGTAAAAAAATATTTAAAGATACCAATTTAGATTTTGGGCTATAAAGTCATCACCAAAGGACTCGGATATATTTCTGACAACACAATAACAACTTCTCGTACATGGAAGGGCCCGAAAATTGTTTCAGAACACATAATCTGTTTTAATTCATTTTGACGTTTCGTTTGACGTTGGATTTCTACAAAAGGGAGTAAAGTTAATTTGACATTTCTGACCTTTATGCCGTGCGAAACACATTTCGTCTGCCATTTGTCGAATGTCTATAAAGGGACGTAGGAGATGTACATACTTCAGTATGCTATTCAACGTTCAATTTTAAGAAAAAATTTCATATGAATTTAGGTCTGGAAACGCTTCGTTTCGTAGGATATATAGGATGTCAAGTTTAATAGTTATCCATTTATGAAACAAGTACAAAAAGTAAGTGTTGTTCAAATAGGCGTGACGGCCTTGTTGGACAATTTCACGTCGCGTGCAATAAACACTTTATGTACGAGTTGCATACGATATTTTTTCTACGTTCATGCAAAAACCAAAAAATGTTTTGTAATTTAGTTGATATCCAAAGTAAACTAATTTTATTTTAAATAAATTGCATTTTCTAGTAATTTCGTAATCCAGTATGTAATAGATATGATTGAAAATAATATAAAATATGCTGCTTAAAACGTAATACAATCTCATAGAAAATGAACCGAATATGATCTCGATTTGAAAGTTTATGTTTCTCATGATCACAAACGCTGAGTAGAATGACAGATGAGTGCAATAAAATTGGTATTGCACTAATGCAATAAAGAACCACTTTTTCCATTAAATATAGTCCAATAAAGTTTTGTTTTTTGGCATGACCGTAGAAAAAAATACATTTTCCTTAATAACTCTCGACTACTTTGAGTTAAATTCACGAAATTTTGTATGATAGGTTTTTTGGGACAGGAAATTCAAATTTTATGGACGATTGGCTGCATCTCCCAGAGGGCGCCACAAGAGACCATTAGGATACTTTTAAATCGCTTCAACTTTTTTGTGCCACAGTGTATGTCATTTCGGAAAAACATTATCCCCTATCTTTTCTGCTTAAGAAATGTACACCTTATTGAAGTCTCTAGGAGCAGCTGATGATGCATGCAAATTATGTATTAAAGTGAACCGAAAATTATTGTTTATATGGGAGATACAGCCGCATATAAAATTTCATAAATTTAACTCAAAGTAAAATGTAATTTATTTTTTAAATTTGACATCCTGTATATCCTAAACGAAGCGTTTTCAGACCTAAGTTTATAGGAAATTTTTTGCTTAAAATTGAACATAGAATAATAACTGAAGTATGTACATCTCCTAATAAAACACCCTGTATAACACTAACTTAAAATTATGAACTTAATTGAAAATCAGGTTATTTTCATTTTAAATAAAGTGCAATGAAATATATCAATATTGTCTAGTCTGTTGTAACTTCTACACATGGATGTCATCGGTAAGTGGTATTTGGAATAGCAATATGAAAAGTACCTATGGAGCAAAAACGAGGGACGTCAAAAGGCAAGCTGCTTAATAGCATTGTCGAATTGAATTATTATATACAGAAATGTGATATCACCTAGTTCACGTCTTTCCTTAGAGAAGACGAATTGAATTCATTAAGAAGTATATTATAATCATAATTTCTGAGAGGGTATGTACCGCCATATTTATTATAAAATTGAAACTTTAAAACAATTTCTGGACATTCTGCAGAAGTAATATACAGGGTATGCCAACGAAAATTTGACCCCCCCTATAATTGGAAAACCGAATAATATTTCAAAATTCGCCGAGACCCGTCGATTTTTGTTCTTGGGGGGAGCTTTTTTGACAGTCAAGCCAACTCGATATGTTCATCCCCTAATGCCTAGCAACCCCAACTTAAAAATTTCAAATGCAACTACCCCACTTGTGGCACATCATTTTAAAGCCCTTTTCATTGCGAATACAGTGACGTACCGTTTTTAGAAATCGGTTGAGATTTGACTGAATTATTGGTTACAAACGAAAAGATGACAAACCAACTTACGCGTAGTAGTTTCTACACAAATGCCCACCACTAATAAGTTTTTCATCTACTACACATGACCGCATTACCTAATTGTTATTGATGTGTCTATCAGTTTACAAAAAAGTCAGAAATGAAATAAAAAAGCTGAAGCAAATAAAACTAGATACTAAAATAGTTATTAGTAGAAGATACTTAAGTTTATAGAAATTCAGACCTTTTCAAAATAACAAAAATCAGTACTACAAAAAGTCGGTGTTTTTGCTTGTGCCAAGAAATCGTTAGTTTCAGCCGTTATTGAAAGTATTAACGTGTGTTCGAAATGGTTTATTCTATCGCGGAAAGAGTAGAATTTGTTGCAATTTATTATCGAAATCACGATTGCGCTAAAGCTACAGCACGAATTTTTAATGTCCATCATTCTGAAAAAAAATGTACGTTAAACACCTGATTGACAAATTTGTTGCAACAGGTTCGCTTTTAAACAAGAAACGTGAAGTAATTGGGCCAGTTCGAAATGAAGCAATTGAAGTGGCAGTTTTGGGTCATGTACAGATGGATAATAAGCAATCGATTACAACTGTGTCTCAAGCTTCTGGCGTATCCCGTTACAGTGTTCATCGAATTTTGAAAAAACACAAGTTTCATCCATTTAAGATGACGCTGGTTCAAGAGTTACATGAAGATGACTTTGATCGCCGTAACCAATTTTGCGAATACTTTAGTGAACAACTTCTACTGAATCCAAATCTTCTCTACAATACATGTTTCTCCGACGAATGCACATTTATGTTGAATGGCGAAGTGAATAGACACAATTGTCGTTATTGGAGTGATACTAATCCGCATTTAATCAGGGAATTTCATACTCAGACACCTCAAGAATTGAATGTTTGGGCAGGCATTTTGGGCGACCATCTTGTTGGACCATTTTTCATCCAAGGTAATCTTGATGGAAACACCTATCTAGAATTATTGGAAAGTACAATTGATCCTAGGATAACAGAGATTTTAGAAAGTGACGACAATTTACTAGAAAATGAAATAACCTTCCAACAAGATGGTGCGCCTCCGCACTATGCTGCTGCTGTGCGACAATTTTTGGATGACCATTTCCCGGGGCATTGGATTGGCAGAAGACGTCCCGTCGAATGGCCACCAAGATCTCCGGATCTGTCCCCTTTGGACTTTTCTCTGTGGGGTCGTTTAAAATCACGAGTGTACGCCACTCAGCCGGAAACATTGCAAGTGCTACGTCAGGAATTGTAGAAGAATGCCGATTAATAACTGCGGATGTCTTTAATAATGTTCGAACAGAATTTGAAAACAGAGTGTATTATCGTTTGGAAATTAACGGGGTCATTTTGAGCAATTCATCAAATAAATCTGATTTATTATTTGCTTCAGCTTTTTTATTTCATTTCTGACTTTTTTGTAAACTGATAGACACATCAATAACAATTAGGTAATGCGGTCATGTGTAGTAGATGAAAAACTTATTAGTGATGGGCATTTGTGTAGAAATTACTACGCGTAAGTTGGTTTGTCATCTTTTCGTTTGTAACCAATAATTCTGTCAAATCTCAACCGATTTCTAAAAACGGTACGTCACTGTATTCGCAATGAAAAGGGCTTTAAAATGATGTGCCACAAGTGGGGTAGTTGCATTTGAAATTTTTAAGTTGGGGTTGCTAAACAAAAATCGACGGGTCTCGGCGAATTTTGAAATATTATTCGGTTTTCCAATTATAGGAGGGGTCAAATTTTCGTTGGGATACCCTGTATAACTATTCTGATAGGGATTCCAAATAGTACTACCATATTCCAGTTAACTTCTTACAAAATATAAAGTACTTATAGCTTGAATAGATGCACTCTCTGCAGTTTATAATTAAGAAGCCCTCAGATACAATATTATACAGGGTTAACTATGACTAAGTACAAAAATTTTAACCACGTGCTCAGGGAGGCCTAAAAGACAATAAAAAAATTATTCCAGAACTTTAGCTCGATATTTAAGAAATGGGGCAAAACCCCTTTTTCCTACGGAAACTCGGCGCCTATGATAAGAATCGACTGAGATGGCTTAGACCCATAGATAAAACTTACAGCTGTCAACAATATCTACTACCATCGTCGTTTTTTGCAGCATTTCTAAATGTAGAAACGAAAATTAACATTCTTAATAGTAATAATACCTGATAGATAGGTAACAGTTAATCCACTTAGCTCCAGTATTTTGCATTCGTTTTACTGGTAGAACTACATATTCGCTCATTACAGCCACTCACTACCGATAAAAGACACTTCCCGTAGGTACAATTAGATAGATTAGATTCCTATTTATTATAACAAAATCGAACGAAAAGGATAATAGACGTTTTAATGTAACCGCGGGAGTCTTGTCCCATAACCTAGAAAACCAAACCGGCGAACTATATTGTAGGAAATTATCTGCACCCAACACAAATATCTTTATTTAATAACTATAAAACGTAATTAAAATAAGGCACTAAAAACTGCAGAAGAACACAAAATTACAACGTAAACACAGGAATTCAATTATGACATGACAGTGACACTGACTAATAAGCGACTGTTGCATGCTTGTAGAGTATGCAACCAACAAGCATTGGCGGCGTTAAATAAGGATTTAAAATAATATCAAAAGAAATTTTTTTGGCTTTATAATTAGGTTTGGAATTTTTTTGAAGGGTGATTCCGTTAATTCCTATTTTTCCCTATCCCCTCCTAAAATATGTATACTTAGTCATAGTTAACCCTGTAGATATAAACCGATCTCAATTTCCATTCCCAGGTCCTTAAAGACTGATTTCCTAGCAAGTATGGCATCATTAATGTTGTAATTATATTATAACATTGCATTCTTTCGACCAAATGACATAATATGGTACTTATTCAAATTCAGTGAGAGTTTATTGTTCATGCACCAATCACTTAAAGAAGTTAAGTCACGCTGTAAAAGTTGACAATATGAAATTTTTCATTTTCAAGTCATCCGCAATTTGAGTGAATCTATACAAGAACAAATATCATTAACAAACATTAAAAAGAGCAGGGGTCCAAGAGTAGATCCTTGTGGAACTCCGGACCCAGCAATAAATTCAGCAGACTTAACACATGATGATAACTATCAAATTGAACTTTTATTTCTGATCAACTGATACAAAAGTATTATCCTTTTACCTATCAATGATATCGTTCTCTTAAAATTATAAGATTCTGTGTTACAATTTTGACAGTATGCGAATTATTAACGTTACCAGGTTCGTGAATAGCATAGAACATTGCTGTTCTAATAAATGTCATATAAACAGAAAACACACTTTTTATTTGAAAGCATTGTTATATTATAAAAATCAGGTGGTTATTTTTGTAAAAATAGCTCAAACTCGTCAATTTTTATTTTTAGTTGCGCATTTTTAAACCAATTTTCATGTATACAGTGAAGCAACATAATATATCATGACCAACTTTTAAAATGTATCTGGTCCAAAAATATAATTACCAATTTCAGGCTCATAGCAATTACCCTAACATTGCAAACCCTTTTGAATCGATCATCTGTTGTGTCTAATTATATCTCTAGAAAAATCTGCAACAACCAACATGGTTTCATTAAAGGTCGTTCAACATTGACAAATGTTTGTAATTTCACTCAGTATATTTCTGAAGCTCTTAATAATAAATCTCAAGTTGATGTAGTTTTTACAGATTTTACTAAAGCATTTGATCAGGTAGACCTTCGTGTATTAATAAGTAAGTTATGACATTTTGCTGAATATAAAGGTTTCAAATTGCGGTTGTGTTAACCCAGAAGTCTTAAGTAGTTTTATATGCAGGTGCATATTGCAGTCTGATATTGATCTTTTCCATTCTTGATGTTTGGCACAAAACTTAAAATTAAATATTAGTAAATGTGATGCAATGACTTTCTCCAAAAAAATAATCTTATAGTGTACGACTATAATATAAAAGGTGTTTCTTTTAAACTACTGTAAATAAAGATTGTATAATTATTGATCCTCAGTTACCTTTTTCACTTCAGTATGTTAACTATAAGAGTATGAAAAGTATTCGCTCTATCATTAGAAATACTAAACAGTTGTTATTGTTATTAATTTGTCAGAAGTCGTCTTGAATACTGTGTGTTGCCTGGAGTCCACATTATAATGTCCATATAAATCAACTTGAGCGTAGGTATTCAGCGTAATTTCTGTAACTATGTTCCTCATGGTAATCTTTATTTAAATTCGTCTTTACTATGTGTAGACGTTATAATGAGATACAGTTATTTGCTGATATTTTTTGCGATAAATATTCAACATATCTGCGAAATGTGAAGAATGCAGTTTTAACAAACTCAATATTTGAAACATCATTCCCTATTATGTGTATTTTTGTTTTTCTTTGCTTTGTTTAATTTGTACTGTTAATTTGTTTATAAATATCTATGAAATCATTTATCATTTGCCTATATTATTTATTGGTATGTATCCTGTTTATGGACAACTTTGTCTGTTGGATTTTAATAAACAGTATTATTATACAGTAATGTCTTTTAATGTGACGTGGAAATACGGGGTTAGGAACACTGATAAGCTCGATGTGAACTTCTATGTTCACTGTGATGTGGAGAAAAATTTTAATCCTCCGGCATAACGAAGTGCGACAGCGGTATACGACACAACAGTATTTTAAATTTGATTTTTAACAAAATCTTACCTTTACCTATTAGAGTATTTTCAGATGGTGATTGTATAACGCGCAACGGTTGCATACTCAGGACTTGTCACATTAACATAACACATAAACAGTGGATTATAATGTTGAAAACAATATTAAAATAAATAGCAGTCTTAATGTTTTTATGGCACATGCTGTTAATTAAATCAGTATGGTAGCTGGTCGCTGCCAATTACATAATTAATGTGTCTTAGCTGAGAATCTTAGATCTGCCCTTGTTGTTTTCGCGCTAGAGTCTGTGAGGTCAAGCTGTCTTTAAGGATTCCTGGCTGATATTAGAGTTGCTGCAGTCAGAACCTCCACTGCTGCAATCTTTAGTGGTGACCTCGATTTTTTAACTATCGGAGTGGAGGTATACTTAATAATGATGAGATCAGCTTCGTCACATTATCGCGTCAAAATATTGAAATGTACAGATGTTGTGATAGCAGACCCGTTTCCACAGAGCTTAGTCCGAGGACAACAATGGCAGGTCAAACATTAAGTACAACCTATTTTGTGACTGGCAGCGAAACCTAGAACGCATAGTAAATTAAATTACACTGAAGAATTATATTAGATTCATTCAGTTTCACCTTTTTCATATTTAATAATAATAATAACAAACGACGACAAAATTCAAAACCAAAAATGTTACATTTTTTAATTCTTCAACGATAATTTAGTTTTTTTCTCTTCGAATTTCGAATAATTATTATTTGAAAATTTTGTCCCAATTTAACCATCATGTGATGGACTTTGAGTATCCAATTTGAAACATCTTGTATAAATAATGAAACAGAACAGTAAAAGAATATTTTTTATTTATGAGAGTGACGCATTATTTATTTTTAGTGAAATTGCATTAAAGCCTGAAATAATAATGAATAAGGTTAATATCCGGTGGATTATAAAAGTATGACATAATATATAAAAACGTTAACAAAACGTAAATATCGGATAATGCAACAGTGACCTTTCCCTTGTGTGACCTTTTACGGACTAATGGATTTTAATCTGCGTGACCGAAGGTGTAGCAGTGCACATAAATTTGTATTCACGTATACAACAAACATATATTATTAAGTACTGAGTGCATTATCGAATATCTGTCTAGATACTATAAATTTTTAGATACTTTTAACTATAGCAAAGACTCAATAATTAGAAAAGTAGTAATAAAATAGACACCATTAGAGGTGACGTCACAGATGACGCACCACCATTCCAAATGTCATAAGAAAATTGAAGCTAAAATTTATCGAGGAAATTTCACCCTATAAAAAAAATGTAAGAGTTAAAATAAATTACCACATTATTTACGAAAAAGTATTTAGTAGATCATAGTAAAATCGCAAGAGCTTTTGTTTTTATCAGATAAATTTCTCTTTCTAACGAAATAATTTTGCTAATCAGTAATTTTACGAGAAAAAGTGACATGAAAAATTTGGAGAAACGTCTCGGCCTATGAATATATGAGTTGAGGAACATAAAAATTATATAAACGAGAATTCGAAAAATCAAAAATTTGCAAACACGCTAGTGATGTGATGTGATTTTTGTTATTTTATCTTTTTCAGTGTTTCAGTACTCTAGTACTCGTGTGACGATTGCATAGATTGTATCGAGTATATCAGCAACGACTAAGTGTAACGCTGAAAATATAATTTTTTATATTTTATGTAAAATATAAATATCTATTCAAATACAGGTCCTTCGATTTAAAATATAACTTTGGTCTGCTCTCATAAAAATAATTACTCTGTATTTCTTGCTCCCTCATCCAAACCCATTTTGAAAATGTTTCTCCCAATTATATTTTAGCGATAAATCAATTTTGCCACAGCGTTGACTCATTCTGTACAGTATGGAAACCACTTTCGGAATATATTTCAGCTTTTGATTTAAACTATTTCATGGCGGAAAAGTCTCAACTTTTAACAAACATCTTAAAATAAAAGTTGAAATATTAACGCTATATTTTTCATAATATGGGGTTATGTAGCTCCAGAGAAACTATATAACCCCATATAATGATAAATATAGCTATATTTCAACTGTTTGTTTAAAGTGACTACTTTTTCGCGTTTAAATAATTTAAATTAACTGCGAAATTCGCGCGAATATCCGTGAATTTCGCATCCATGAGAACAACCGGTGAGAAAGGAAGCGTCATTTTGATCCTGGGCCCATACACTGGTACGAAGCAACCAAAGAGAAAATACCATGTGGATTTTATACACCCACATTGATCATAGTTGAAAATGACAGTATTTTCTCTTCTGCTGCTTTGTTCTAGTGCGCGGACACAGGATCAAAATGACGCTTCCTTTCGTTTCGCGTCTTTTCTCCTCCGTACAACTTTAATTCCTTAGATGGAAGTTAGAGAGCGTCTAACGCAATGTCTTTGGGATCGGGATGGACTACAATCGTTAAAATTTATAGCCAAAAGTGAAATCTTTATTTGGATAGTGAAGCTTAATGTCTAATGTAGGGTTGATCTACAATTTGTTTATAATTGCCCCTAGATTATAAAGCTTTTAATTGCCAGGGATGTTGTGTGCTCGTAGCCTTTCAAATTCAGATATAACAGTTCGGTTAAAGATATCTTGAAGTACTTGGGGGATCGTACGCGACCTCTAAAAGAAAGTAAAGTACATTTTGTCAGGGGTAGAACGCGAGAAGCCTCATGTTGTCAAAAGCCTTTGTTTACAGCATCTGATTTAGTTCAGCTATCCCATGAAATATCCACTTTTATTAAATAGAGACAATTGACAGTGTAATGTGTAATAAATACATAACCTGGTTATGTGGTTATACATAGCATAAAATCCTTAATAAGAAAAAGTTTGCTCAATTTAATTTTCCACTGCTTACAGAGTTTCGGGGACCGGAAATATCAGAAGTAGGTACAGTAAGAGGAACACTGGGAAACAGCACAGATTTTTTAAGATTTTGTGCAAATATTTTTTCGTATGTTTTGCATCTTTGTACACTTTTTATAATTAAATATCGTACGATCTCAATAATGTTTGCAAAATTAATAAAAAAAATACAGAAAATTGTGTCTACATCTACACATACAAAACAGATTTGTTGGATTATTGTTCACCCCCACACTCGACTTATTACAAATTGTCTTATGCAGATTCTGTACTTATCTTCATTCAAGAAAAAAATATACTATTTTTAAACTGTCTATACAAAAAAATATTAAAAAACACATCAAACCTTACGCTACTATTACGAATAGTTATTTATGCAACAAGTGCAAAAAGTAAGCGTTTATTGCACGCGACGTGCGAGGCCGTAGGCCGAATAGGACAACACGTCGAGTGCAATAAGCACTTTTTGTACGAGTTGCATACAATATTTTTTCTACGTTCATGCAAAAACCAAAAAATGTTATTTAGATGACACTAAGTCTAGAAAAATGTGACGTCGATTTGAAGGTTTATGTTTGTCATGATGACAAAACGCTGCAGTAGAATGACAGATGAGTGCAATAAAATGTTTATTGCTCTAGAACAATAAAGAACCACTTTTTCCACTCAATATAGTTTAATAAAGTATTGTTTTTTGCATGAACGTAGAAAAAGTAATTTGTTGTTCATCCCTACAGCAGTTCAGAAAGCTGTCAACAGATGTCAGTCACTTCCTGATTTTCGTCAATAAATAAGGATGCCACATGGATTTTTAAAGAGTATCACCGTCTATTTTCTTCATTCCTAAATTTGACTGGTTGACCATATTAGGTATTTATACACATGGGTATAATCAATGATGTAATTTCTTATAACTTATGATGTACAGTACTACAGGTTACATATCTTGTGACATCTAATTCGACCCATTATAAAATGTCCAACACAATTAAAATTACGGCGATAACAAATCCTACAACTTTTTTGTGAAACGAATAGTTTAGAAATTATTTTGAATATATTGAACTCTGTCGTAAGCTTATTTTAAATTTAAAAAAATGCAACCCAAAACTATGCTCGTTTTCAAAATAAATAAAATATAAAACTTATTTGCTCTTAGAAATACCTTACGGGATTGGATGTACCTGTAAATTTTCAAAAAATTCAGTGGTGTCAATATTAAATAGTTGTCTAGTATTTCCAGCACTAATTGATGTTTTTTTCAAAATTAATTAAGTCACTTCAATTAGTCCAAGTTTCTCTTTCATACGCAATGTGTAACAACGATTTTGAAATAAATCTTTCAAAAAGTTTATTCGAAAAATGATTTTTATGCTCAAGTGGTAAATATAAGACACAATTTATGTTATGTATAAAATATCCAAGTTCTGTAATAAATGTGTGTACAAATGACAAATTGCATTGCTCTTCAAAGCGATATAGATGATGCGCAGCAAATGAAAGACAGAAACAAAAATGTATCTGAGAGATTTAACATCGGCGCAAACTTAGACAAAAATACTAAATATTTTGATAATATTTTTAAAAGTATGATTATTCTTGATAATAAGAAAGCGAAGAGGAAAAATCGTTGTGAATGAGATTTTATCAAAAATAAAAATATATCTTGGGATTAATGGTAGTACAAAAAGAATTACAATATAACCTTTTTTAAAAGGATTCATAAGTTGAGTTCTACTCGTAGATAAGTATTATATCACAAGAGGATTAGTTCTTACTAAATAATATTCTATATGATCAAAGCATGTTCTGATGTAATAACATTAGAGACGTATAGCACAAGAGGGTTTATCACATTGTCCACAGTTTTAGGGAAGCTTAATTCGTTCGTGGCCAGGGAAAATAGAGGTCGAAGCCGTCAGACCAATGTGTGCCACAAATTGAAGCACTTTGTTACTCAATCTGTTACAATAAGATAATAACAAGATAGTAATTAAGGTATTACGAGCATTCTAAAGAAAATTTCACATGAACCAATTGGAAGCATTTTATTTTGTTACCATGGTAAATCAAAAAATTTCCTTTCTGCTTCAATTAACCTGCATGTGATTACACTGGAAATTTTTAAAAATTTTTGTATACACTTACATTTTCTTTGACAGAACTTGAGTTTTAAATGGGTTATTATATGTAAGAATATAAATTGGAATGAACAAGAACAGTACCACCTAAGTTATTATTATTTGTTATATTCTAAATTCAATCATTTATAATTCTAATATTAAATAAATGCAAATATTTTAACCAAAAATACAGTTCACTGTGTCAAATTTTAAATAAATTTCGAAATTTTTCAATACAAAACTTGTAGAGGACCGCTGATGCCACACCGATCCTAAAGCCCGCATTTCACTGAGGCTGGTCCAGCCAAATTTTAAATGTAGTATAGCAAATGGTTATACACTCACAAAGGCTGGTACACGATGAACTTGCTTTCGAGTTTAGGCGGCACAAGCCATGTTTGTAATAATTTACATTTTCAAGCGGGACCAGCTATGCGGGATCCTATATAGACCAATTAGATTTCTGTTTTTATACCACGTGAGTATCTACGTCGCTGTACAATCTCAGTCACCAGTAGACAGCCGTATAGTTGTGAATCCACTCCACAGTGAGGTTAGTTTTGTTTTCTACTAATGGAAGAAGAAAACAGATAGTAACAATACAGAAATGTTTATAGACACTGTGAAAAGCTTTCTATGCTTGTATGACCCTCAAAATGTGGGCTATAAAGATATAGACATTAAGAAAAATGCCCGGCTGGAGGTAGTTAAAATTACGGGAATAATTAAAAGACGGTAATATCGTGTACCCACTATCTTTTAACTTTTCGTTTTCTTTTTGCTCGCGAGCGCTTCGTCTTCACTGTCGCTGGTCTGCATGACTGTGTATACTGAACATAATTCAAATGAAAAATTTGTCTATGGAGTGTACCTACGTAACTAAAAAAATATGCTAGAAATGCAGCCCTTGTTCCAGCCACTAGCCTAGGCCGGACAAGCCAAAGTGCCAAAAAATTATTGTTGTATATGGTTGAAGGCACAAATCGATCAACCAAGTTTTTAAACACTGTTCCTTCTTCGTTTTCTATTGAAACATTTTCTCTCGAAACGTCAAGAGTTCTAAACCGACGACGTGGCAACCAGCCCGGAAATCACCTGACCATTAACAACAGCCACGGAAGCCTACAAACTAAGTTAAACAGTTTAATAATAATTTGAGAAATGATATGGTGAATGATTTACAAATTGAATTTATATTGCGTACTCCATGACTTCTGTATGTGTAAAAAAATTTTCGATTACATTTTTTTTGACACATGAATTAAATTCATAGTATAAACGTTTTCAAGGTGTGAACCCATTTTATTAATTGTGATAGTAGATTGCCTGATTCTTGAATTTTCAGTTAATGAATCCTTTGCAAAATAACGTAAATTTTTTCCTCGTTCTCTTTTGTAATTTGCGCTATCAAAAATATTCTCCATGAAAAGAAAAAAAATATAGTGACCTCTAGCCCTAGGTAGAATTTATCACATTCTAAAAATTAAATAACGTAGTTTTAGATTGAAAACATGTACTCATTTAGCAATATATACATGAACACATAATTGGTTGAATGCCTCCAAATGAAAGAAAACAGTTTTGCATTTTGTGCTAGAAACAAGAACATTGTTTTTTTTTAGAAAAAAACTGAAGAATAAGCTTGAATTATTTATCAATTAAAAACAAACCTTTGGAGGAGACAGTTTATTTTTGCCATTATTTTTTATATTATTTAGCTTTTTCTTAAATTTGGCAACAGGAGAATGACAGTACATCCAGAAAAATGACGTAGTAATTCAAATCGAACGGTCAACGTAAATAAATTATTTAGAAAATAAAAACGCATATTGGTAGCACAAATATGTATTCTAATAGTAATGGAAATAAAAGAAAAATAAAAACTTTTCAATAGTGGAATCGATTAACAGAACAAGTTTATTAAAAACAGATACTTTATTGTAGGTAATGTGTAGTTACCCACTATACTAAAAATCTTACAACAATAAGCAATATTTTCAAAAATCACATGATTTTATTAACTATTAGTTGCTAAAAAACAAAAATTTATTTAGGTAGGTAGGTATATCTAAAAGCCGTATGACACGATATAATATTGTATATAAAATTTTGCATAGAACTATAAGTATTTTTTTATATATTTAGTTTTTGATTAACACTAATAATAATAATTGTTATTATAACCAATAACCTATAAATTAGGCAAACATAGGAAAGATGCACTGGAGATTATATTATTATTCACATAAAAATGTATTCAGAATTTTATAAAAATAGTACATGTTTTAATTTTCAGTTTTATATATAGAAAACTGTACATTTTGCTTGTATGATACAGGACGAACCATTTTAATTATAATATTAAATAAAAAGCTATTTTAAATGTTACACCGTGTCATACAGCCTTATCAGATTATTTTTGTTCGAAAATATTAACTAGTTTTGTAAACTTAAAAAACCGCTATCATTCGCTAAGCGTTTTCAAACGCGTATATGACGTCAATTCACGTATATCACCTGCAATTTGGTTTGAGATTCGGTTTCGTAAAAACGCTCACCGTTTTCAAAACAGTTACCATTTGGTAGCTCTTTGCTTATCGTTTTTACGGCGCCGGCGTGTTACCATCTAGACTTCTCTACTGTTCAGATAATGATTTCCTAATATGTGGTTACCACAAACAAGTTCCACAAATGACAAGTTTAATGTTGAAGTTATTTGGTAAAAAATCATTACCTTATAAACTTATTAATGTGAAAAATATAAACTTAAAATGGAAATTGTGGACATGTTATTGATAAATTTGATAGAGGAGATCGAAAATGAGAAAAATATGCGTCAGCAGTATATTGTTGATGATCCATTCGATTTATTCGATTTCAGTTTCATAAAATTATTCAGGTTAAGAAAACAGGATGTCGATCTGAATTATGTCCTTAATTTTATGTCCATTATTTTGTTTGTAAACACGTCATTGGCGTACAGTGTGGTTAACCATCAGTCAATACATTCTTTTCCCTTGTATCTCGTTAGTGTTAATCTTTGTGTATTTTTATGAGTGTTATTGTTGGAACATGCCATGTTTTACAAGGGACTGTAAAATTAACCAGCATATAGCACCAAATAATTCTTCATATCCAGAATTCAATTTCATTTCAATTCTCAATCAGCTAAATCTTTATTGCTCCGCCATTGCCAGGAGGCACAAAACAAATATGGCGCTGACCACAAGTAATAATCAATTCGCGCATCTGAACATTCCAGTCATCATAATATAAAATTTAATTTCAGTGAATTTTATGTGCAGTGACAACCAGGATTTTAACCTTATAAAGTAAAAAGTAGCTAGTAGTATGCGACATTGCCAATATGTGCTAGCTGAAAACATGAAAACGAAGTCGTCTAGCTACAGAATACCATAACAGTGAGTAAGTCGTTTTGCTATACAAGTTAAAACGCTAAGCGTATCAATAACGATACGTTTTCGAATGCTAAGTTAGAGACTGATAATATTTCCAGAATGTCTTTTTCATCCGTCCAAAATGTGAAATACATTTTGTGGGTAGAATTTAAACGCATAACGCAAACCTCTCCATCTTCTTCTAAATTACTTTGACAAATAGTAACATCGCGATATTGATTGTTTTTATTTGTAGTAATAAAGTTAGTTAGAAAACATATTCCTACTTTTGTTTTTTGTTATATCTTTAGATGAAATTACGTTATCATCGGCAGAAGTATATACTTCTGAGTAACGCAATCGACTGTTCAACAGAAGACTGTTCCCTATTTCATAGTTCTACAAAAAATGTTCGAACGAACCAGCAAAAGGTATTGTTATTAACTAAGAATATAAGTGTTATACTATGTTCTGATCAGAAATAACAAACAAATAAAGACCTTTATAATGTTCTTTTAATACTGAACCTAGTTCATCTATACTGGAAACGTTTCTTTCCTGATCAACAATCCTATCTACTGTTTCATAGTCCTCCAATCCCATTAGGAGCACCTTTACCATGCCCTGCTTCGCTATAATTGAAAGTGAAACTTAAAACCATCGGAGAAAATACTTTAAAATAGGCTGCCAGAATGTAAAACATTTTTTGCTCCTATATTGAGTCGATGGGCTGTCACTTAAAAAATGGATTGTATCAACATTATGCGTATTAAAAATGTAATTAATTGGACGTAAATGTGTCCATATTGCTGGAAGGCTGTGCATTAATGATTGTGATAGTGTACAAAAACATTAATTTTTTGCTACACCCCCAACTCTAAAACATACCACAAAAAATATATCAAAACCTTGTGTCTCTTCCGTGGTATTTAACTGTATAACTTTCACTAAAATCAATGTGTATTAAATATTCGATAGGCTAAAGGTACTTTTTTAAATCATGTAAATCTTCAAATTGATGAATTACATTTGCTTCATGTGATAGGTACTTAGAGATATAATTTATGGATGCAGTTATTTTTTACAGGTATTTCCTTCACTATTTCAGTGGTAGTATTTTCCTTTTTAATTTTTGGGTTGTAATAAACAACTTTTTTAGACTCACTTGAAGAAGAAACCCGCGAGATTTTTGTCATGCCCAACTTAATTGATTTTATAATATTTACACCCATCACATATTTTAAATAGACAACTCTGTCTTTTCTGGACAACATAAGCCTAACATAAACCTAAAAAGTGAGGTTACAATATGTTATACATTTTATATGGTGTAGCAACTATTTACTTTTGTGGTTCCGCCACTGACTATTAGCTACAAGAAATCGTAGAAAAACTATGGAGTCTACCTTTAAAACCAAGTTGTTTGTGTATTATTTCACATTTATCTAATACATAATCCAATTTGTTATGTATTAGATAAATGTGAAATAATACACAAACAATTTACTTCAACATTTAATAATGAAGTTCCTCGAAAATATGCTACAGCTTGGTTTTAAAGGTAGACTCCATAGTTTTTCTACGATTTCTTGTAGCTAATAGTCAGTGGCGAAACCACAAAAGTAAATAGTTGCTACACCATATAAAATATATACCACAATATTTAATAAATTTGCGTGTATTACATATTTGCAGGTTTCTCTACTGGATGCTCTATTTTTTGTAATACGAGTATATAAAAACGTACCTAACTGATATAGGCATGAGTTTTGATAAAACTTCTATGTAATACTATCATTTAAAATCCCCTTTTGTATTTTTAGTTTGTTTTTTTTTTCTGGACTGACCTACTGTTGACATCTAGTTCTAAAAACTATCGAATTTTGTTTTTCCTTTCAATAACAAAAGCTGTTCTATTTATTTTTTTTTAATACTATTTATATACTATATATTTTTTTCATGATTTTGTTTTTGCTGCACTAGAAGTTCTTTAACATGAGAAAGAGGATACAGGACACTTGTGGAAGCCTTGGAGGTGGCTGTAATTATTTTTTTTATTCTGCTACAACGAGCTTTATATTTCGCACTTTACATTTTAGCACAGCGTTTTAGTTTCTAAATTTCTTCGTATTTTTTATAACTGCTTATAAAATACTGTGTATTTACAAGTTTACCTTTGATAATGCTCATTGCTCCGAAGGAAAGTCATTCCCCTGGAACTATTTTTCCAGGGTAATAACTCTAAGAGAATGACAAAATGTTATGTCCAATTAAATTTGAACGCACCAAGTCTCACTGTAGAGTTTACACCCAATCGTATTTTCAAATTGATCCTAGTAATTTATTTCAAATACACAACAAAATTTTCATATTTATTATAATTATTTACTTACCAGGGGAATTACAATTTTAATGTGACTACACAAAAAAAACACAACTTCTATTTTAGCATAAGAGTAAATGCATATATAGAACCAACACCTGTTAGAATCTCACTAAGCAATATTAACAGCGTATTTCAAACTGCTGAAACAAACACCTATATAGGTAGATTGTGGACACGGAAGTTATAATTTTTTTAGACTTTTTTTTATTCATTTCTCTATTACGGTTCGTAGACAGAGTTATTTGCAGCATCTCAATTTATACAGTGCCTTCATAAATGATTACAAGCCACGTGATCAGGGTCGAGATTCTCGAATCAATCGCAGAGCAATTCATATGCGAATATCCTTTTCCTCACTACGGCAATTTAGAGAGACAAGAAATCTATTTGCATACGAGTTGTTCTTCGAGAATCACAGTCCTGGTCACGTGGCTTGCAATCATTTATGAAGGCACTGTAGTTGTTTAATACACTTTCAATTTACGTAAAGCTACAACGCAGGGAAATGACAATGTACACCTAAAATATTTTTAAAAAATAGGATTTTAATATAATTATAAAAAATATGATTGGCTACCAAATAGAACTCAGTCAAAGAGTGTTTCAAACAGATATGCCAATTATTAGAGCTTAAAGCCAAGCACAGTGCAGCATTGATATTCAATATTTTGCAGTTTACAGGTAACCACCCAAAATTATTATGTAATGGAAACACATAATACTAACACCTAAGTCAACTAAAATTCCACATGTCCAACTATCTTACACATTTTTCTGTTCCCTAAATTCTTTATAAACTAAACGACCCGTATTTCGGTTTCTGTAGTCGATTATTGGATCGGTCAGTGGTCGCGCGGTTTAAGGCGTCAGTACTTGAATCGAGATGACTAGATCGCTGTTGGTTCGATCCCCGCAGCCGGTAGACCGTATATAAGCTATATTCGTGGAGAGATTGGCACCCTCTCTGCGGATAGGGTAGGGTGGAAAAATGTTAGTTTGGGTCAATGTGAGAGATTGATACCGGTTGACATTTGACTACCCCCCTAATATATAAGGTTTTCCGCACTGAATGGTGGTTAGGGCCTACCAACGTAAGTCGTTCCTGGGCGCAAATGCGGCCTGCTTAATAATAATATGCCGCCCCCTCTCCTGCCCAAGTAACAATTTATGGCAAAACTCGGGCACAATTTTTTTGTGCCTGAATCGTGTCGACTCTTTTTGGAGCACTTCTACCTCCGTTCAAATTGTGTTCAAAATTTTCAAGTTTATGTCGACACATTTCCAACTTATTGTGTCAAAAGAATATGCGTGTCTAAATAGCAACATTTTAAACACATATATTTAAAATGTATTTGGACACAGACGGGTCGACACTAAATAGACTAAAGTTTGTCTGATTTGTTTCTTAACAAGATGTTTCTATTTTGTTACTGAAATGAGTTGAGTAGACACAATAATTTCCATTTGGGTACATTTTAAACATAGAGTTTCTTTATTGTTTCTACCATGTGTCGTACAGGCACACATGTATCCATGTAAGAACATTTTACACACATAATTTCCATTTTGTTTCTATAATGTGTTTAGTTTATCCGGTCAAAGTGTTTGTGTACTTAACATGGCACATATAATTATAATAAACGTTGATCTGTAAAAGTGTTTTAAGTTTTATAGTTACAATATGGATAAAAAAAGGTGCTACTCCAATAGTGCACACTAGCACTTACTATCGACGTGTGAAAAAAGAAATAGACATTACTCAGAAAAAATTGAGTGACTTTATGAAAGCAAGAGCAAATGCACCATTTCTATTAACAAACAGCAACAAAAAGAAAAATATTGTACCTAGTTGGCGATAATTCAGTGAATTTTTGGTCTATATGTAGAAATATTACTCTAAATTGTTTCTTCTGTTTTTAAATGTGTCGGGATGGACAATTTCGGGACAAATTTTATTCACATTATGGAAACATTGTCCTATCTGGACACCACCTATAAGAACGCCATATTTCAACAAGTACTTCAACGTGAATGCACTTGACAAAAATGGCGGCCTATAAACTATTATTTTAAATTAAAGCTTTTAGGAACTATTTGAGCTACAACTGTACTAAATATGATGTCCTAAATAATAAAATATCATTGGTTTTTGGTTTTTTTGAGAATTACATAAATATATTTTTTATTGAGAAAAGAAAAAACATCGACTAATTATAATTACTTGGTATTTTTAAGGCCTGCTTAATTTTGAGAAGTACTATGTGAACTATTATCGGTAAACTTTAGTTCGCAAGTGTACCTGCGCGAGAAATAGAAAAATGCTCAAGATAAATTAAAATTCCATTGTTTTCTAGGAGATGAATGCCTTCAAGTCTGTGTTCATGATTATCCAGAATGTAACGGGAAGAAATATGATTTGTGTCTATTAGGAATTATTTTGGTACACAATGAATAGAAAATAATAATTTCGGTAAAATGGAGAACACCATGTGTCAAATTTGTGGCTCTCATTAGAGTACAATAACGAACACATTTTGGAAACAACATGACCACATACGAGGCACATGTAAAATAACTTTTGGACACATAGGCGACACATATTTTGGCCAAGTTAGGTACAAAATAGACATACTGGAAACGAAAGATACAATCAAGACACATTTTTGAAAAATTTTAGGTATATTTCAGACTCGCTATAGGACAAATTTTAGACCATATTTAGTACACATTTTAATCACCATTTTGGTTACATTTCCCGTTTATAATGGTCTAAAAGTCGACAATCTGCCTTAAAAATGAGTCGTGTCCAAATTACAGTGTCGACACAGCATCGACACTTTGCCCAAAATTAGTCGAAAATTGTTACTTGGGCGCACAAGTCTTCGACTTCTGGACTAACTCTCGTGATTAGAATGAGGGGTAGAGATATTATTATTATTCGTTTCCCATTTTTTTTTATATTTATGGTACGCCGCAAATCATTTGAATATACTTTTTACTTTAAATATCATCATACATACAAATCAAGGGGATTAATATCAGGAGATCATTGCCTATAGGGCCTAACGATTGTCTCAAATGGCCTTATATTTATTTTTATTTGTTTATCAGATGCCAACAAGTTTATCTTTGCATAAACTACTGTTGTATGTATTTAAATAAATACATGTATAAAAATTGCTTAAATTAATGTTTATATTAAAATTTTCACTCAACTTCGCTTTTCTTGTTTTTATGAAATTATATATACTAAGTTATGTTCATTTAACCTGTGCTGATAATTTTTAAAACATTTTCAAGGGAGACGACATAGGTTTCTGGATTTATGCTAGTTATTAATTAAGAGGAAACGAAGTTGTGAGACTATTAAAATAATGTCCATCATATAAAAAGTAAGTGGTAATTACCATATTTAGTATTTTCTAAATATACATAAAATGCCTATAAGTTTTCAAGGATAACGTATAGCTTTCAACGATAAAACTCAAACAGTATTACATAAAATTTTAAAGCTTAAGTTGATGAATAATACCGTCACGGATATGTGGGTAATGTTACTGGCATTATCAACTTTACTGCACACTATAGTGATTTTCAAGATGAGAAGTAACACCTATGTAATAAACCACAGTAATACCTTCTTGGAAACAATAACAGTATTAAGCTTCTCAGAAGGTATACCGTAAATCGATTTTATTACTGGCAGAAATTATGTTGCGGTTAACTAATACAAATTGCACGGCACTGTAAAGCCACAACCATTATTCAGATAGAGTAGAGATAAATACATAGATGTTGTTCATTTTGCTGAGAACATGTAGATACCTATAACTTTTGATACATGTACCTCTTTAAAGATCTGACAAATGAAACAATATTTTAAATGTTTTGTTATTTAAATATTCATTTTAATATTTCAATAATTTTAAATACTTTCCAAATCGAGAAGCGAGATGTAAATCAATTACATATTTTTCAAACTGATGAACGTTGGGGAATATACAGGGTGAACCTTAAATAAGTACAAATATTTTAACCGGCAGTACAGTTCACTGTATAGAACACATAATTAATAGTCTTTTTACAAAAAAATCAGGAATATAAAAGTCAAATTTTAAATAAATTTCGTGATTTTTTAATAGAAAACTTGTTGAGGACCGCTGGTTCGGGAGTCATGGTGGATGTGCACTCGCACTCAGCGTTGCCAGTGTTACACTAGAATTTTTAGACATGTCAAAGAATGATTGAAATATTTTTATTTATGAAAATATTAATGGGCATCTCCTCCCCTTTGCCATTTCTATTTCTCTCCAATAAATTGAAAATATAAACCAGATTCTCTAATCACAATCATATCCAGAATTTGTTCATTATCAATTTTTACTACACTTCGACTGATTTATCACAATACGTTATTTTTATCACTATCACTGACAGTGGCGTAGCGTGGACTAATCTAGACGTGGGCGAAGTCGCATCAGCGAGGCCCTTTTCTTCCGCCATTGGATGCTGAATGAACTGAATATTGTGACACATAATAGCTACATGCAAGGTCACAGTGTGCATCAATTTTGGTTCAAATATTTTCATAAAATCGGGAGAAATTAAAAAAAATAATTTAACAAAAAATTAAAAAAAAAATTAAATGCTGTATCTTAAAAGCAAAAGGCGATCGGACATTAGTGTATATAACTTTATTTATAATTAATTTGCACACCCAGCAGGGTGTGCAAATTAATTATAGTATGTGTAGTAAAGCCTCGGTAAAGCTTATTCTTTCTTAGTAAGGTCATTTAGGGTGCTATTCGTACTATTTAGAGCTCATGGCGTTCTGTTTTAAATCACCCTCAAGGGGGCCTCGCGCGAGGCCCCTTTAAGTGCGAGGCCATGGGCGAGGGGCCGCTTCGCCCACGCCTAGCTACGCCACTGATCCCTGAACACTACTTACTTAACAAATATGCTTTTAGCATGTCAACCTTTTCACTGTTTGAATAATGCGCCATATTTTATTTAATCACACTGTATTTCACGAAAAATATTTATTAAATACACAAGACACTTAAGAGAAAAACACTATCCGTGAAAATAATAAGACGATTTAAATACATTTTATACGTTAGTGCGGCAACTCTTAAAACAGATGCGTCAAGCGGTACATTACTTAAAGAAGCTATCAGCTTAGTTCGGTTTCAGAAGATTTAAAAGTATCTCATATTAACTTTCAATTTACGTGTATTGAAATTATCAAATCCCTTTCCACAAATATTACATGTTTGGATTGCACTTGCCACAGCTTATTCCTTTGTCCTGAAACATACTAGTGCACCGGTATTAACATCAATATCTATCTATCAATCCTAGAGCCTAGAGGATGGGGCTTGTGCGGGACAATTCACCTACTGGTCCTGACACCTACCTGTTGTCTGTGCCTACATCAGTTTCTTTGTGCATGCGATTGAAGCTGCTTTTAAATATTTTACTTTGCCTTCACTCGAACGCATACATTACGCTAGTTATTTTGTTACTTCATGTTTTCTGTTTATTTTTAAAATCTGTTTCACCCACTACGAAACTACGAGGTACGAAATGGTTAGCACTGACACGTTGTTTGAGGTTATGTGGTGGAAATTAACTCTAAGATGTTGTGTGAAAGTTATAGTTTTTTGTTATTCTTTATAAAATAATTTAAGGGGATAATTTGTGATAATGGTATTAAAAAATGGCAATTCGAATATTTAATAATTTAAGTATAAAATTTAATCAATTGTATTTTATTTTACATACCTCAGAAGTGTTACTTTTTATGGATAAAATTTACGTTTTCTAACATTCAATCGTCATTTACTCGAAAACTTTCCTATGTAAGAGGGCAAAATTTTAGTACTGTCTGATAGAGAATTAAACGATCTTTCAGAATCAAGGAAAAAATATGGTGTTGCCATTTAAAAAAAAAATCGATGACGTCATTACTCGAAAACAAATGACATTTGAAAATCGCATTTTACGCTAAAATATGTATTTTTTAAATTAAAAATCGACCTGTTTGAGGATTTTTCCCAAAAAATAATTTTATTGAATTTATTCCATACTTTTGGCGCATACTGTATATGTTTCACGTTGTAACGCTGTGCCTAATATACAAAAATTCAGAGGTAGTTTCCTTCGCAAATTTTAGGGAGAATGCTTAATATATTTTTCCCTTTAAAAGTTGCAGTCCCTTAAAGAAGCGGAATAAAATTTGGTATTTTAGATTTTTCTCAAAAATAGTTGAATGAAAACAAACGAATTTTGGCATGAACGTAATACTTATAGAAAATTATTTTACTGGTATATTTCTTGTTTTTTTGGTTTGCTACAAGGGGTGAAATAAACCACCCCTTCCATGTTTATTTTCCATTGTTAAACTTTGAAATCGAAATGAAATTCTAAGGTAGTTTGGTTCATTTACAAAAATGTAATATTACCTACTCTTAGTTTTTGAGAGAAAAAAATATTTGTTAGAACTGTAACTGAATGTAAATTACGATATCAACTTTTGAGTTGTTTTAGTTCAGTTTTTGTAACTTTAGTAACATTTAAGTTTGTTTTTGTTATATTTTGAGTTGAAAGGATATTATGGAAAAATAAAAACTTTTACATTAAATAAAGTTTTCTGTTACATCAAGAAAAGTGGCTGGTTGCTATTAAAGGCACCATTAAAAAGTAATGAAAAATAAAAGAAAAAATTAGATTATATTTGCTTATATAAAAATCGATTTATAATTTGTTAATTTTCAATCTTATAAATTAAATTTTACCAATATTTACACTGTCGTAATTTCAGAAATGAGAAGAATTCATATTTATCCTCCAAATTTTGTAAAATTAATTTCAGTCCTGTAAGATATATTTTTATGTTCTTGCTAGACGTATTAAATAGTTGTAACTTTTAAAAGATACCTACGCACACAGAACTACAGCTGTCTTTGGCTGGGTCCGGATAACGAGCGGAGAATACTCTTTTAAGATAAAAACAAATCTACTAAGCTGCACCGTTTTGATTGTAAAAATATTAAAGAAATGAGTCCCTGTGCGCTAAGATGTGTTTAAGTGTTAGCTAATATCAGTAATATCATTACAAAAGGTGAGTTTTATATTAGGGTTATGTGGAAGAATAACGCAGAGTTAAATATTAAAATAACTTTAATATCAGTGTCAACACTTTATAAATATTATATGTTATAATATTATTCTTTATCTACTATATGACTGTAGTTAACTGTAGCTGAATGGTGAAAATAGTGAGTGCCGAATGGTAAAATACAAAGAGGCACACTTCTCATTTATATCACTTTCCTCCCTGCATCATTAATATTTTAGAATAACAAACATAGGCTCAATGAGAGAAGGTTGAACCTCGCACTATAAACAAATCATGCATGTGCAGAGACTAGTCGAGTATTTTATTTTTGTATATATCCAATATTTTAATCACTGAGCAACCTGTTTCACTTTGTGTATTCTTGTCGGTATATTATGTATATTATTACCTGATATTATTTGCTATTGTTTCAACTGTTCACTGAATATAAAATGCATCATTTTCAGGTTTGTATTAAATACACTTTAATCTCAGATTTGGCTGCCAGTTCCATTTGAATACTGTTGCGTGTTCTGCCTCTCAGTATTCGCTATGGACGACAGAGTACTTTGCGTGATTCTGACAATAGTGTCATTCATTGCTCCCTACTAGAGTGTGTATTTTCCTTTAAACACTTGGTGGGTACTAAGCGAGATTCTGCCCTTTTTATCCATAACATACCAAAAGTTCAGAGTTAGTAAATGATGTAGTAAAATAAAATGTATATATAATAATACTATAAATACTGACAAATTTACAGCTGTGCTACTTGCAGGCGTGTCATCTCAATCAATCAGAGAATAATCTGTCATCCAGTAGCTGAGTTTAAATTAAGATCAATGTATTTAGGTATTTAATAATAGCAATTAACTAAGCTTTGTTTACATTTCCTGACATATAAAGTAAACACTTCTATAATTATCTAATATTTGTTTAAATTTTCTGACATTTAACATCAAAATAATAATAAATATTAGGTTTATGTGGAAGAATAACGCAGATTTAAATATTAAAATAACTTTAATATCAGTGTCAACACTTTATAAATATTATATGTTATAATATTATTCTGGATCTAATATAGGACTGTAGTTAACTGTAGCTGAATAGTGAGTGGTTAAATACAAAGAGATACACTTATGTATACTTCAGTTTTCTACCTGCATCCCTAATATTTAAGAACATAGGCTCAATGAGATAAGGATGAACTTCGTACTATAAACAAATCATGTAGAGACTAGTCGAGTATTTTATTTTTGTATATATCCAATACGCCCACTCAAAAAAATAGTCAGACACTGTTGCACTTATTATCATCACACGTAGATACTAGCACGTGGATCTGGGGAAAAGATGTGTTAAAAGCTGGCCCAACATTTGCTGCATGGATTGGGAAAAAAACCTCAAAAAATCAGGCCAGAGACTTCAAAGTATCCTCCAAGCCCATTTGGCGTCGAAATTCAAGGAATTTTGGAGGTGGAAGTTGTTTTGTAAAAGCATGTGCCAATAGCTCACCTGTAGGAATATAAACAAATTTTATTTTTTATTCAATTTGTTCTCTTAGAGATGATATTTTATATCAACATGTTTTGAATATTTGTGACTTATTCGATTTTTTTAGCAATATATATACAATATCATAAATGGTTATAAGCTCTGACAGATTTATATTCACATCACTTAAAAGTGATTTAAGCCACAACAGTTCTCGGACCCCTTAGAAAAGGGCTCTGTACTTAGCCTCTGTAGATGAAGCCACCACTGAATTTTGTCGTATTGTGTTACAATATATTGTATTGTTTTCAAATAACTTAAAAATGTAACTCGTTGTGTTTTATTTTTAATTTTTTTAATCGATTTAATTTTCTCCAGTCAGAATCTACAAAAATAATTAATATATGATTATAAATACTGCGTTTGTACACTTAATTAATTGAGCTTTTAATGTATCTCAAAATTCGTTTCAGGCATTGCCACAGTTCTTTATAATTTTTTATTTTGATACCTGCTTAATAAATTTTATTGATGTACATACATCTGACTGTGTTCGTAGAATTACATACATTAAGTAACCAATTCAATTTCTACAAAACCAATTACAGGTTTCTTCCGAATTTAATTTGGTATAATTTAGTTTGTTTAATAAAGGTGTACTAACAGTCTTACAATCATTCATGCTATATTTATTTAAAATAGTTTTTACATAGGAACTTTGATCTAAGATAACTTTTTATTTATTTCTTTTAATTTTGATTCATTAAACAATTTTTAAAATTCCTCATAGTATTAATTATTGTGTGAGTATTAGAAGATCGCCTAAACATAAATATTTTCCTTAATATGTCCCTTATCTAAGAAGTATAAACAACAGTTGGCTGGAGAACTTTTAAAATTATGTCCTTTCAACACCAAGTTATTCAAGTTAAAACATTCAACCCAGCAAAGTGTAGAATGTTTTAAACCATATAATGATTTGTTTAGTTTACAAACTGATTAGGAATCAGCTTTTATTTCATCAGGCACTCCCATATATATTTCTTCTTTTAAAAACACTAAGAAAAACTATTTTAATATCCATTTGATGGATTAATAAATTGTCCATTATAATCGGTTAAATATTGCTGAATAAAGTCTTGAGCTACGAGCCGAGCTTTATATTTACTTATTTGGATTACCAAATATGTCATGATTGAATTATTCTAAACACCTATATGTATACAACTATATAGATATATTTTTATTTTGGGGCTTTGGTACTAGAGACCAGATTTTATTAAGTTAATTAAATTCGTCTTTTAGTGCTTGCCCTCACATAAGACTATCTTGACTATTTAGATTTCATTATAGTTTTTATGTATTTGTTTTTATTGAATTGGCATACATTAATTGCCTATTAAAGTTTTCAAATATATCATTAAGATCTTTACAGGAGGGTCTAGGACATTTTTAAGCCATTTGCCTTTTTAGTTTTAAGTTATTAATTGTGCACCCAACTGATTATTTGCTTTGGTTAAGACAAACTTATTATTTGTTTTGGTTAAGATAAATTTAGTATCTGTTTTAATTAAAACAAATTTAGTTTTAGTATCTGCTCTCTGATTAGAACAAATTTAGTTTTATATAATATCTGCTTTGATTAAGACAAATTTAGTAGGTATCTCCTTTGGTTAAGACAGATTTAGATTTAGTATCTGCTTTGATTAAGATAGATTTAGTAGATATCTGCTTTGATTAAGACAGATTTAGATTTAGTATCTGCTTTGGTTAAGTCAGATTTAATAGGTATCTGCTTTGGTTAACACAGATTTAATAGATATCTGCTTTGGTTAAGACAGATTTAGATTTAGTATCTGCTTTGGTTAAGTCAGATTTAGTAGATATCTGCTTTCGTTAAGACAGATTTAGTAGATATCTGCTTTGTTTAAGTCAGATTTAATAGATATCTGCTTTGGTTAAGTCAGATTTAATATACGTGTCTGCTTTGGTTAAGACAGATTTAGATTTAGTATCTGCTTTGATTAAGTCAGTTTTAGTAGATATCTGCTTTGGTTAAGACAGATTTATTTAATCATGGTACCAATTTAACTGCTTTTGTAAGTGAGTTTTTACCAATTTAACTGCTTTGATAAGTCAGTTTTATTTATTTCTGGTGTCACAGAGGTTTCCATTTTCTCAACCATATCTGCCTTGGTTAGACAAGATTTATTTATTAGTTGTAGACTTACTAATTTATTTGTAGACGGTAAGTCACATTTATTAGTTTGTATTGGATTGACCTCTTTATTATAATTTAAGGGCGATCGAGAGATTTTATTATTTTTCTCATCAACTATTACATCCCGAGCTATGATACATTTCTCGGATTTATTAACCCATACCATATAATCGTTAGCTTCATAGCTACTAAGAATATCTTTATACAATTTTATAACAAATTTATTGTTACGTTATTTATTATAGGCGTACATTGTGTAATCAAAATTTTGAAATATTTTATTACTAGTTTTTTTTTATTGTACCACATCAGTTTTGTTAATTTGTAAAGTTTTAAACAATTTATCAGATAAATTTCAGTTAAAATAACTTTTGGTAAATCTGCTGTAACTATCAAAGTACGAGCAATTTCTGAAATTGTTCTATTCATATTTTCAGGTACTGAATTTTGTTGCGGTTAAATTGTATGTTATACCTTTTACTGCATAAAATCCTTAAATACTTTGATATAAAGGTACTCTCAGTAACCTTATAATTAAAATGGGCTCACTTTTACTAAAAATAATTTGAATATGTTCTTCAGACTTATCTGTTAATAAATAGGTGATTGCATATTAAATATATTTGTCAACAAAAATTAGAAAGTCATTTTTATCAATAATGGCTGGAGTTATTGGCCCACAGATATCTGATTGTATTATAAACAAAGGTCTGTTTATACAGTGTGAATACCACTTCTGGAATAAAATTCATGATTCATTAACTACAACATTTCGGGAAAAATCCTCTTTAATTTTTAGTTTTAAGTTTGCATTCCTTGATATCACATTTATGTATACATGGTGAACTATGTAGATCATATGACTTCATCGATTATTATTATTATTTTTTTTTAATAAAACACCCTGTATATGTTGCAAGCGTTAACTGAGCTTTTCAGAAATGTATTATACAAAATACGTATCTTTTATGTTTTCAAGATATTATAAGTTTATTGTTAATATGCAACATCATATCATAATAAATGCAAAATTAGTATTTTTTTTTTTTTATTTACTAATCATTGATTTTTATCATTCGCTTTTGAAAAAGGAAGTTTTATTTGTTTAGTATAAATACATGCTTCACAAATTGAATTAGTGGCATAAATATTATTATAATCGCTATTACTTTTAGCTACTTATAATTTCTTAATGCCTAAGAATTTTTTGTTTTGCTACTTGACCTAAGTTTATATTTCTATCGTATTGTAAATTTGTAGTTAAATTTATTTGTTTAACACAAGGTTTCAAATCTAATTTTATTTAATATTGTTAACAGACTTACCCATCAAAATTAGTTCGATGCCTTTTTAATGCTTACCCCACTTGATTTATTGAAAAGGATTGTCATACCTGCTTCCTGGATGCAATATACAAATACAAATTGTAAGATACCACCTCAGCATACAGGACGTTGACAAAAAAAATCCTACAACCCCTCAGTTAGTGGTGATGTTTATGGTAGGTACATCTTAAATCGCTGTGATGGAAACACCAGTTTTCACCACTCATCTGAAGATTTCTTTGTTCTTGGAGCATCTTCTTGTAGCAGTACAAATTGTTCCTAGTTCTTTCAGCGTCCTCAATGGTTGCAAATAACGGCATAGTTTGTTTTTTCATAGTATCACTGAGATATTTCACAATTACACTTTTAGCCATGCACTCTAGTTGCTGCCACTCTTCATTAAGTACTTTAGATTTCTATTCGTCCAGCACCTTTGAAATTCCATTGCCACACATTGGCAAAAATTATCACACTGTATACACTAACCCGTCAAGTGACCTGGGCCCATAACCTATTAGGTTTATGTGGAAGAATAACGCAGATTTAAATATTAAAATAACTTTAATATCAGTGTCAACACTTTATAAATATTACATGTTATAATATTATTCTGGATCTAATATAGGACTGTAGTTAACTGTAGCTGAATAGTGAGTGGTTAAATACAAAGAGATTATGTATACTTCAGTTTTCTACCTGCATCCCTAATATTTAAGAACATAGGCTCAATGAGATAAGGATGAACTTCGTACTATAAACAAATCATGTAGAGACTAGTCGAGTATTTTATTTTTGTATATATCCAATAATAAATAGATTAATAATGAACATAAATCTAGCGACATAGATATTTTAGCCTTACAGTACTATACTCTATTTTTAAACTAAGAGGAGTAAATGAAGAAGTCATATATACACAGGGAAAAGTAACTAGAAAATATAACTAGATCATTTTGGCGGTAAATATAAAAAAAAAATAGACAAAAAGCAATACAATTCGTTGCTGAGTTGTGAACAGAACTATTTAATTTGATTTAGGATTAACTAGGAAGGAAAATAAACACAAAATAATCAAGGAAGTGGCAACGTTAATCTTAGCCAAATATAACTGACATTTTAAATGTTAGTAGCTGACAGTATTGACATTGACAATAAACATAAATTTATGTGAAACTGTGTAAACTTGGGGACAAATTAACCAATAACAAGCTAGTGTTTAAGCGCGAGAAATTTAAATCACTCCTCTTTAAAAATAAGGTATAGATATTTTGTTAATTTTGAGATTATAAATTAAGTCACACAGATAATTTTCTTGACATAATTTTGAAATTAGGAAGATCCTTATAACGATTGAAAAGTTACTGATATTGAGGTCTATGCTGATACTATAGTTATGCATTATAGTAAATGTAAAAGCATATTCCAATACCATTATCTCCAACACTTAGACTAAACAATAATCATCACGTTGATAAAATTTCAACGCTCTGTAAAGTAAATAAACCTACTCTCAGAGCGCTAAAATTTAAATAACCCACGGAAATATATACCTCTAGATACCTTAGCAATAATTATTATTCTTACTTTCCTCATCTATTATCATATAAAGCAAGGCTGTGTTATGTTATTACACGAAACATATTCAAATGTACTCAGTGTATGTAAAAGTTGGAGTAAATTCAGTAAAATTTATATTATAGAAGGAATTGCATAAAAATCGTACTTCTAAGAATACATTTTAATTTGTCTCATAAAATGCCAATAATATATTTCCAACATAGCTGCTCCTTATTGCACCTAGGTACTTGGTACTTGAACTGATTTACTTGTTTAATTGTTGTGCCATCTACTACTATATTTAGAACTAGGATTCGGTCCCCAATTCTCATCACACCTAGACCGTGACCTCATAGTGCGTTCTTTTCTTTATTATGTCATCTGTCATGACTTGCATTAAATCTTCCGTCGTACTGAACATAGTCGACCTCATATTTTTACTAATTACGTAATTGTTACTATTACTGTACAAACTGCGAACCAATTATATCGGCTTCGGTTTGACACCTCTCTTCTAAGCTTTCCCATATTTTTACTCTCGGTACTCTGTCAAATGCTTTTTCTATAGCAATTATGTTTTCCTTTCTTGTTTTAGTACCTTTTCTTTAATGGTAAATATATGGTTCTGTGTACGTCTGCCCTTTCGAAAACTACTTTGCCACTTGTCCAGAATAGGTTCAATGCTTTTCCTCAACCGTTTCTCTAATATTCTCTCAACTAGTTTCAACCCTGTACTTCGTAGCATTATGCAATTATTATAATCCTTATTGTCTCCTTTTTTGAAAATAGAGAGGATTATCTCTATTTCTGAAACTTCTAGTATTCTCTTCTTCTCATTTCTTTGCTTATATTTTCCTTGTATCTGTTTGCGAGAACACATTGTTTAAAACACAGATTCGGTTTTAATTTTGCACATAGGCATGTGATGAAATTCAATCAGGAAGTCTTAAATATCATCATTTATAAGTAGGCGTACGATGATAAACCACATTCCGAGTTCAATATTTTCTATCATTATTATTTTATACGTCAATTAATACACGTTTCCGGATTTAATATAAGATAATTAAAGATAGAAATGAGAAATTTTGCTATTCACGTTTGTAGATACACATTATTTTATGGGTGCTGAACGTAAGCCTAATGTAATCCTTTGCTCAAGGATGATAGAGGTTCTTGCAAAGGATGCGGGTGAATTAATTTTGTAGGAAACGGTTCATATACATATTTATACGTTAATAAGACAGCACGGTTTGTTAAATACATACCACTCTTTGTTACAGGGAGATAATTCACAAGCCATGTCTATAATTTAAGCTTAAAGCAACATACCAAAATTTGATAGCCTGTATGAAGAGATATATATGGTATTTTAAATGGTACTCCCAAACATATAGCTAACATAAAAATGTAGCTCGACATTTTTAATACATGATGCCGCTTAATTTAATACAGGGCATCAACGGCAAAATAATGCGATATTGCCAAACTTACATTATTAAAAAATTTATGCGTAAAAGGATACAGGGTGTCAAAGTTAAAATTTTATTTTTGATATTTGTAAATAACTTTTTAAAAAATTCAAATATTTGCATACATTTTGGAGATCGGGGGCGAGAAATTCAAATTTGTTTCTAGTTTCGACGTCACTAGTAGAGGGCGCCATTTATGGCACATCATGCCTTCTCATAACAAGTGATTGTGTACATTAAGGTTATTATGGACAAGATATCAGGACATTTAATATTATTATTTTGGTATTTTATGTAAAATTAATATGTCATTCACGACTCGACGGTTCTCATGAGATATAAGATTAAAATGTATTGTATAATCATTATAACTCCTGTTTAATATGTTAAAATGAGTTTTAAAAGTTAAATCTGATTTGAAAAATTTATTCTGTAAGCTCTCTAAATGGTTGATGTAAACATTGTACTGGGGATTCCAAACTGATGAAGCAACATTTAATTTACTAAATACTCGTACATATTCATAATAAGGCTGAATAATTGGATTTATTTGATAAAAATCTTTACATTTACAAATTATTTTTGATATACTAGGAATAACTGAACTAATATGATCACAAAAAAATAACTTGGAGTTCCTTTTAAGGCCTGATTTAATTGAATTCAAAATTATATGTTTAATTTTACATAGAAAGTGATTGATATAAGAATAAAGCATAGGTACAGTTTTTATGGAAATCTTTATTAATTTTATACAAAAAATGGTGGTTCCTCCAGAGTACCACTGGGCCAAAAAGTCTAATTTTTCAAGTGGAATTGTAGGTGGTCCTTGAAAGGTACCACTAGGGCGCAAAGGATGTGACGTACTTTCAAGGTTCGGTCGCAGATGCCGAACTAGTACAACCACTTTAATCAGTCCGGGTTCACTCGGTGGAGAAGTTCTGTCCAAGGTTCAGGAATATTACAAGACTCGGTATTCAAAATAAAATATTTATTTCATAAAAATAAAATGTAACCTAGTAAACAATTAATGCTAATAATAATTCACAAACATAAATAAAATAGGTCCTACAATAATAATATAATAAATTAGTGAAGAGGGCGGTAGGGAATGTACGGTGCAGACGCTGAGTGTCGCGGAAAGAGCCTGCTAAACACCCAGTGTCGAAGACCACGGAGACGACGTCGAGTACCGCGGAAAGAGCCAGCTAAATACTCGGAGTCGACGGAATACGGGTTAGCCCTCGAGCGCCGCGGAGAGGGCCTGCTAAACGCTCGGAGTCGACGGAATACGGGTTACGGGCAAGACCTCGAGCGCCGCGGAGAGGGCCTGCTAAACGCTCGGAGTCGACGGAATACGGAATACGGAATACGGGCAAGACCTGGAGCGCCGCGGAGATTGCCAGCTAAACGCTCAGGATACCCAGAGGAAGGTAGGGTGCCGCGGAAGTTACCTGCTAAACACCCTGGGGTAGAGGAAGGTTGAGTGCCGCGGAAAGAGCCAGCTAAGCAAAGCACTGCTGGTAAAGGCAATTTCGCCGGCTTTTATACAGAACGGCGGGTAGTGTCGTGTGCAAAAATCGCGATACGCTAAGCAATTTCAGGTACCGCGTGCGCCAAACAATTAAAGTACAGTGTGAGCCAAATAAAATAAAATAGGTTCGTTACAAGGGATTCAGAACACGAGATCTGTTATCGTATTGACTGTTCAAATTTGAATTATAGACATTATAAACATACACAAGAGTTAATAGTATGGCTAAACAAAATAGTGTAACATTTACAAAAAAATCAAAAACAAGAAATGTCCCTTACAGTAGCTATAAAGATTATTTATGTCGGATTGTAAAAGTAGGCAATTATATATAGATTCGATTCTTGAGTAAACCTTACTATCTTCACCGTATAGCAGAAATTTGTAGTGCCTAAAGCATTTACTTTATATTATTTATGTAAAAATGGTCCCAGATGGAATCTCTGCGCGGGGCAAGCGGGGGCGTACCTACTAAATAATGTAGACCTGCAATTATTTATTAGTACAAACTGATATACAGGGTGTCCCAAAATAGAAGGCCATATCATTAACCACATATTCTTTGGACAAAAATAATGCGACTTTCCTTATGCCATTTTTTATTTGGACGTCTCTGTTTCAATATACAGGGTGTTAAAGTTGCATTTTAGAACACTATTTTTGTTAATAATTCTATTGTTTTGTAAGATACACACTTGAAATTTTGCACGTACTTTTATCTTATTCCGGCATACTTATCGTGTAATTTTGGTGAAAAAAATCGAACGGCGAATGGAGGTAACTGAGGGATGCAGTACCCTTTATCCCCTCCAATTATTTCTAAGTACGCCTATGTAGCTTTTTCTTGAAACATCAAACGTAGAATTTTCTTCCAGCCATTTTATCTCCTTTGTATTTTTTTGTTTAAATGATCCGTTCTGGAGAAAAACGGCAATTTGTAGTGCCCATAAATCTATAGTTCACTATCACTTTCAAGTTAAACTGAAATTTTGTGAATATACCTACCTATCATTACAATACCTTATCAACTTAGCAAATCGTAATACTTACTGAATGAATATTTGCTATTTAAATAAAATGGGTAATTCTAAATGTTATAAAATCGGGAATCCTTATGAATTGAAAAAATAATATGGCAATGAAATCTGTTATCAACCAAAAAATGATAGTCTCATTTAGTAATAGTAATAATGAACCATCAGCATAATAACTTTTTACCTAAAATAACATTAAATAAAATAATTAATTAATTACTACTAATTTAACAAACGTTCTACTTGCCCACCCTCCTCGTTAACACACGTACGTCCTTTTGCGTAAGTTCATCAGCTGCCATTACTATTCTCTCTCTGAGATGGTTAATGTCGTTTATTTCTGCAGCATAAACCATATCATTCATATAACCCCAGAAAAAAAAACAATTGATTAAGGTCAGGAGATCGTGGTGGCCATTGAATAAGTGCGTCTTGTCCTCGACCAATTCAACGACTGGGAAATAAATGAGATTTAAATACTGCCGGACTTTTCTACCATAATGGGGTGGAGCACCGTCAAGCTGTATCTACATACCGCCACGTACGATAACAGGTAAATCATGTAAAACATATCGGAATTCATTTTGCAGAAAATTTAAAAATGATGGTGTGCCACAATGGTTGCATGGGGATTCAAATCCGTCCATACGTGGCTGTTATGCATGTTTGTCAATCCATTTCTTGTAAAGCTTGCCTCATCCGTGAATAGATTTTTTCTTACAAAGTCCCTATCTGCATCATTCTGTGTTAACAACCAACGACTAAATTGCATCGTAGAAGCAAAATCTTGGAGAAGAATATTTTGTACGGGTTGGATGCAATACGGGTGCAGAAGTTGGATTTTTAAAGTCCGATGAACATCCATTTTTGTACAATTTTCTATTTGTCGAGAAACAATCTTTGTACTTGTGCTTGGTTCTTCTTCTACCAGTGCTAAGGTTTGTTCGTTTTGTTAAGGGCTTAATTTTCTATGTAGGCCGCAAATTACGAACTTCTAATCCATAAACTTTCCGGTTTCACGAAGATGTCGATCCAAATTTAAGAAAATCTTCTTTTTAGAATGTGGTCTGTTGGGATAAGGCAGCTCACTACTTTTTCCTGACATGCATCGGCCGCTAAAACATTTGTAACCCTTCAATACATGTCGTTTTTCTCCAAAACGGAGCAGTTAAACAAAAAATTACAAAAGAGATGAAATGATCAGAAGAAAATTCTATTTCTTCTATTGATATTTCAAAAAAATGCTGCATAGGCGTACTTAGAAATAATTGCAGGGGATAAAGGGTACTGCATCCCTCAGTTACCACCATTCGCCCTTCGATTTTTTTCACCAAAATTACATGATAAGTATGCCGAAACAAGATAAAAGTACGTGCAAAATTTCAAGTGTGTATCTTACAAAACAATGGAATTATTAACAAAAATAGTTTTTTTAAATGTAACTTTAACATCCTGTATATTGAAGCATGGATGCCCAAATAAAAAATGGCATGAAAAAAGTCGCATTATTTTTGTTCAAATAATATGTGGTTAATGGTATGGCCTTCTATTTTGGGACACCCTGTATATTTTCTAAATTGGATTCAATTCATCGTAGAAGTGTTCCATTCACATTGACATCAGGTCGGTGCAAACAGCGCCTACTTGACAAAAGTTATCGAAGCTACTATGAAGATACTCCGAGAAAGTTAATGAGTTTGTCTCAATTAATTTATATTAAAAAAATATGCTGCTCTGGAATAATGAGGCTTGTTGAGGTTAAGTTAAACATACAGGGTGTTTCGTAAAGACTGCGCCAAAAAGCAAGGTTAGATTCTATACGTCAAAATATTAGGATTGCACCAAACATGCTTTAATAAAATGACGCTCCACTTCGATATATAGTGTCAAATTTGTTTTTTATTTTTAAAATTTATTTAATAATTACTGTAATTATCATCGAAAATATATGAAATTTTGGTAGTGGGGGTTTTGGGTGGCAAGAAATTCGAATTTGATGTCGTTTTTGCGACAGCTGCTAGAGGGCGCTAGTTACGCGTGACTGGTGTTATTTTCAGCTAACACTTAT
This sequence comes from Monochamus saltuarius, assembly GCA_025584915.1. Classification (NCBI taxonomy): domain Eukaryota; kingdom Metazoa; phylum Arthropoda; class Insecta; order Coleoptera; family Cerambycidae; genus Monochamus; species Monochamus saltuarius. The sequence continues at coordinate 34,475,236 of CM046726.1, forward strand.
TTATGGAACGTCCCAGCAGGATTTAGAGTAACGCATTCAATAGACCGATTATTTATACGAAGAAAAGGTATACTTATTTGAAATCGATAGAACGAGTCGTTTTCGAGATATTCGTTTCCAAACGATTTCTAAACCTAATTCATGACATACTAAATAGCAGTACCTAGATAATAAAAAATGCGCCAAAAATCAGAATTTAATTCTAGGCGTTAAAATATTAGGATTTAGTTATTAAATGCACACCATTATGAATAAACAATGTATTCAATTTGAAAAATTCAATTAATATTTTTATTTTAAATGTTCAAAATGTCCACCGTTCACTTGAATATTGTTTATTGTTGTTATTTGACCACGTTACATAAAATAAATATGTTTGTAGCAAGTCAAAAATAGTTACAATGTAGAATTAAAATTATGATAGTTCACAAGACACAATAAAAAAGCCTAAGAATAAAAATAAAAAGTAAGTTGAGAAATACAGAAATACAAAATTTAAAACATTCAGTGTAGAAAAGTACCAGTAAAGTGCTGAAGTGAGCTGTCACAGAGATCTAAAATGTTCCACAAATTCATCAGCAGAGTAGAAATATTTTTTTTATTTATATTTAAAAGAAGCAGCATTCATGTTTTTAAAAGTACCTGACAATACGTAATATTAATAAATAAGGAATACATTTGTGAACTCCTCTAATTAAGTGTTGTCTTACTCTAAATAGATCTGGATAGAGGTCGCCATTGTTTTACTAATCAAGTCACAGTACCTAATGGCTATTTCTCCAGTTAAAACACCACGCGTCACAAAACTTAAAAAATATTTCTCTCGTAAATAGGCTATGCGTACTTATTGATAACAATTGAATAAATGTCAGGTTGTCGAACAATTTATTGTCAACAACTGCATGCAGTAGTGCGTTAAGGCGCCTACAGACACACGAACATTTCTTGAGATATGTACGCGCGTACATATACGTTTTATTCGAATTGCCTACACACGTTTTGATAATTTTCTATTCAGTTTGCTAATAAACATGGCGACAGTGAGTAATCACGATTTAAATTTATTAGCAGTGGCGTGTGTGTGCATAATAAAAATCGATTTTCGCATATAAATCTACTGGAAGAACTTCGTTTAAAACTGGATGATTATCGAAATTATCTTCGTAGGTATGGACGAAGATAGCTATGTATTACTTTTAAATTTAGTAACACCACTAATCCAGAAACAAGACACGTGCATGAGGTCTGCCATATTACCACATGAAAGATTATCAGTTACCCTGTGGAAGGAATTATGAAGATTTTAAATTTTCTAGTATCATCGCACCTCAATCGCTAAGTAAAATAATTCCAGAGATCTGCAATGCTATTTCGTTAAAAATTCCTTCGAATAATTCGTACTATCAGCTATGATTTAAATTAAAAACAGTTAACACGTGGGTGGACACCACGAACCGCACTGATATTATTCGCGATACATAAGTCCGTTTTGGCTACACACAGAAAGATATGTACGTGCAACTTGTACGCGCGTACAAAAATTCAAGCGGCGACTGAATACATCTTCGACGGATATTTTAGAGAGATATTGTCTACACCGACGGATATGTACGCGCGTACTTGTACGCGCGTACATATCTCAAGAAATGTTCGTGTGTCTGTAGGCGCCTTTACTTTGAGTTGTTTTAATATTTAAAAAGTAATTTGTCAAACTGCCTAGACATAATGATTTTTCTAATTATGAAATGAGATACATGATCTGTGTCTAGGTTCAAGAAAATTATAATAGCCGAATATCGAAACAGAAGACAATCAGGTCATCATATTTTTAAGAAACTTTTTAGCAGATTGGGTGAAACTGGATCTTTTCGCCCTAAGAGTAATCATGGACGAGTTAAATAAATTGCTGTTGACCTGGAGGAAACAGTGTTAGTTCGTGTTCCAGACAATCCAAAAAAAGCGTTAGGCATCTAGTAACAGATACTGGGATAAAACAAACATCAGTTTTTCGAATCTTAAAAGAAAAATTGCATCCATCACATCATTCCTGCACAAAATTTATTAGAAAATGATCCAGCAACAATTTTGTTAAACAATTGTTGATCACCATAATCAAGACATTTATTAGTTCAATTTTGTTTATCGACGAAGCTGTTTTTACAAGACGTAGTGTTTTTAATTGGAGAAACAACCATTATTAGGACAATGAAAATCCGCTATTAATAAAGGAACACCACTTCCAACACGGATTCTCCGTTAGTATCTGGTGTGGAATTTTAGGTGAATTACCAGCAAGACTTAATGCAGAAAGATATCTGGAGTCTTTAAGAACTGAAGTAGGCAATTTACTTGAAGATGTACCCTTAAATTTAAGACAAAAGACAATTTATGCACGACGGTGCTCCTCCACAGTATGGTGCGTTTCCTAAATATGTAGACAGTTTCCTAACAAATGGTTTGGACGAGAAAGTGATACATCATGGCCAGCTCGTAGCCCCGACCTCAAACCCATGGATTATTAATTAAGGGGATACATGAAGTCCTTAGTTTACTATATTGAAATTAATACGGGCGAGCAATTAATCCAACGCATTCACGATGCTACCACAGTGAGTAAAAATAATGACGGGTATTTATTTAAAGTAAGACAACACTTCAGGAGTTTGCAAATGTATTCAAGTGAATGTTGGACGTTTTGAACATTTGTTAAAATAAAAATATTAATTGTATTTTTCAAATTTAATAAATTGTTTATTTATAATGATGTGCATTTAATAACTAAATCCTAATATTTTAACGCCTAGAATAAAATTTTGCTTTTTGGCTCATTTTTTTTATTATGGAGACGAATATTTCGAAAACGGTTCGTTCTATCGGTTTCAAATGAGTATCTTTTCTTCGTAGAAATAATCGGTCTATCAAATGCGTTACTCTAAATTCTGATAGGACGTTCCATAAAAAAGTTTTAGGTGAAAATGACACTAGAGTTACGCCTAACTAGCGCCCTCTAGCAGCTGTCCCAAAAACAATATCAAATTTGAATTTCTCGCCATTCAAAACCCGCAGTACCAAAATTTTATATGTTTTTGATGATAATTACAATAATTATTATTAAATAAATTTTAAAAATAAAAACAAAATTTGATACCGATGTATATCGAAGAGGGGCGACATTTTATTAAAGCATGTTTGGTGCAATCCTAATATTTTGACATCTAGAATCTAACCTTGCTTTTTGAAGCATTTTTTACGGAACACCCTGTATAACCATAAATAATCTGCTTGAACAATTATTGTGTAACAACTGATAATTGGCTTATAGGTCGATAATTATTCATCAAATTCTATTGACCAGAGTTGAATACAGAAATTACTGCAGTTTTCCAGACACACTGAAATTTACCTGAAGAAAGGGACTGATTATAAACCAAGGTGATGGGAATACATAGGGGAGAAATATACTATACTCTATTTTTAAACTAAGAGGAGTAAATGAAGAAGTCATATTAACACAGGGAAAAGTAACTAGAAAATATAACTAGACTAGAGATTTTGGCGGTAAATTTGAAAAAAAAGAGAAAATAGACAAAAAGTAATACAATTCGTTGCTGAGTTATGAACAGAACTATTTCATTTGATTTAAGATTAACTAGGAGGGAGAATAAACACAAAATAAACAACGAAGTGGCAACTTTAATTTTAGCCAAATATAACTGACATTTTAAATGTTAGTATCTGACAGTATTGACATTGACAATAAACATGAATTTATGATTCTGTGTAAACTTGGCGACAAATTAACCAATAACAAGCTAGTGTTTAAGCACGAGAAATTTAAATCACTTCTCTTAGTTTAAAAATAAGGTATAGGTATGTCATTAGCACCAGAACCCTTCGTTGAATTCACATTTTCCAAAGCATGCAATACTTCCTCCTCAGACAAATATATGGAACTTAACAAATTTTGCGGATATGAGTTAATGTATTGTAAATTGTCTAAATTTATTGTAATTGCAATTCTTTAAAAAACAGTTTTTTTCACAAAAACTAAGAATAATTTGAAAATTGTGAAAGACACAAAAAAGTTTTTGAAACCTACTTTTGAATTTCAGTTTGACTAAGAAATTTAATAGTCTAAGAAAGTTTGGAAAACAAACATGAAAGGGATGGTTTATTTCACTCCCCTTATAGCAGGCTCCAATTGAAAAATTTTATATGAAAGATCTCTGAATCTGCTGTTAATATTTGTACACTTCTTCTTTTTATTAAGATAGATTTAAACATAATTCACTCTGCGTAGACAATAAATATTTAGTAATTATTAACTGGCGTTTATATATTATTTTGTTTTGCCTGGATTTGACAAGTTTCGAGGTAAAGTAAACTCTTAGATGGTGTTCCGTGGTAGAAATTTGTCTGGCGCCCTAGCAATACCGTTTGTTTTCTTGTTTCGAACCACCCCGTCTCCACTGAGAAGCCGAACACCATTTTTTTTGTCAACGGCCGATTATAGTTAATAATAATATATTAAATTAGTAATCAATTAGGCGCGTTACAATACACTTTACAAGCACTGAATAGTGCTGGCTGTTTAGCAACGCTAGATTACGTATCAAATATTTTAAAATTATAAATAAATAAATACTTTACACATACATCTATCGATTCTAATCTGGAAAGTTCGTATATATTATTTAAATTATCTTTAATTTACTGGCAGTGTACAGTTTTGTTGCCATAATTTTCACTGCCATCGTCTATACAAGTGCAGTAGTGTCGATCTATTTATACATTTGTTGCAGCATTACTCTCAACTAATTGGTCGGAACGCTAACGCGTTGGGACACTTGACAACGACTACTAATAACTCTCTAGTGTAATTACTGGAACAAAATTACATGATGTTTGAAACCGTTCATAAAATATCTGTTTATATTTTCCCTCCAGTCGTTGAAATGTCACATTTCTAAATGTCTCGTAATTCAAGACAAAATTAATTGTAGATGCTTTCGCCTTAATAAAGTTGCTCGGGGGAGAATTATTTCCTGCTATTTTATGCAAAAACCTTCTAGGAGTAACCAGAAATTTAATAAGATAGCTTTCCCTAACTACTAAAGACGTTCTTAGCATGTTGAACATATTTCACATGCCTTTGTACGAGTACAAAGGTAGGGACCCCAGCTTTGTCCACCTGTCTTAGCTTCCTCTTCTAACAGATTACAATAATTTTCCATGTCGGAAGCTGGATCGATCCAAGCGATCGTACAAAGTTTACTGCAGATACTACAGTAAGAATTAGGCCCCACAGGTTTGGGGTTGTTAGGGCCTCACATAGCGCTATGCTATGCTGTGCCTCAGTTGGCTGTCTTTGTAATGCATATTAAAAATATTCATCCTTGTGTAGGAAAAATGCATTTGCTCACGTGTCACATACAAAATTTTATCAATTTAAGTGAACAAAGAAGAACACTTACCTTGATAACTTAAAATATGGGTGCAATGTCAACGTGACAGTTTTCTTACAATTATTATTTATCAAATACCAACAAAATCAAATGCCTTAATGAAGTTATTGCCAAAAAACCAATGACAAATCACGCTATTATTTTACAAAAATAATTTTATAATTTTCAGCAGTGATTTTGCGAAAAATATAGAACTTGTAATAAAACATACTTGAAGCATGAGTGAATTTGAGAGATTCCTACCATAGATACGAAATTTGCTGCCAAGAAAAATAAAGTACTCGATATAACACATGAAAAGGTATTATTAGCTTATTTTCAACAAAAAGCAAAAGTTCAAAAGGTTTCTTCTCTTTGAAGTACTGTACTGTTGCCTTTTCATTAAAAAAAATAACAAGAAAATTTATAAATCTCATATAATTTTTAAGAGAAAAATAGGTTATCAGGAAAAAAATAATAAAAACCTGATATTTTAACAATTTTTAAGAAAGCCGATGACGATAAACATCTAATATCGAAAGTAGCTGCTATTATTGCAGTGGCTGGTGCTCTTCGACGAGAAGAACTCACCAATTTTTCTAATGAAAGTGTGATGAACGTAACTGTAACAAAAACGGAAGTCACTTGAGAGTATTTTGTGATGGCTGGAGAAATCGAGGAAATAAATATGGCAGACATTATAAGAGATATGTCAAACTTCGTCCAAAGAACCGGTGTAAAAACAGCAGCCAAGGATAGCATATAAATTTAAATATATAATTCTTTCAGGGCGTCACAAAAAATGTCTAATTTTTACACGATTTTCCGAAACCAATTTTCCTTTGGTGGAATAATCAGTGGGTTGCAGGCTGCCTTCACACAAAATTTCATGAACTTACAGAGTCCCTTGGGCCCAAAAAGGCCAAAAACTATACATTTAAATGGAAACATTTTTTAGACGACTTTCACAAAAACAAAATTCCTGTGGTAGTATTATCAGCGGGGATACCGGTTATCCTCACCTAAAATTTCATGGACTTACTGAGGGTCCCTAAAGCCCAAGGGGGACAAAAGCTGTAAATATGAATGGAAAAATTTCTAACTTTAACGCGACCTTCGGAAAACAATTTAAAGAAAGTAAAAATATACTTATATATGTTGGTGTAATACATTTAGATAAAGTAGGAAGAGTTTTTCCATTGTTTAGTATGATATTAACATGGTTCTAACATCATATTTAAAATTCTACATGATTTCAGGTATTTCTGTCAGGAAAACGGTACGTGGTCCTTATTTTCAGGGATTGTCATGGATTTTTTATTCATCAATATCCATGCAATAATCAAAGCATTCAATAAAATCACGTTAACGGAGTATCTTAAAAAATGCATAAGAATATGATAAATATATAATTCTGATAATCAACCGGAAAATTGGCTAAGTGTTAGACACCTGTATTTTCTACACTTTATGAAGATGTGGAGGAATTATCGATAAATAAGTGTCAGAAGTCATTACTTAAAGACACTGTAGCGACTGCAATAAATTTATAAAAATATTATCCAGTTTGATGCATTATTATGGTATTAAAAAATGAAACTTAATGATGAAACGAGAAAGTCCTTATATGAGCCGTTATATATATGCAATGTAACGGCAAACACATGTACAGACCCAGAGAATAAGATAATGGTAGTATAAAACTAACAACTTCCTACTACAGAAAATCATTATAAGAGACTAGTCCCTTGTATCAAAGGTATAAGGAAATATTGGAAAATGCTGCAATTACGTCTGAAAATGGAAATACGGACAATATTATCACAATGATGAATTTGTAATATTAATTTTAAAATAATATTTAACCTATGGTCTGGTCTAATATTGTAGGTTGATAGGGCAGGAACGCATGAGTAATGTTGCAATAGGAAACTACTTCGGCAGTTTAAAAATATACACGATGATTTCTGCTATTTCTAATGAGGTATGTCTGAATATAGACAAAATAAATTCAATACAAAGGAAGAAATCTAAAAATATATGCAACAATAACAGTTTGCATGAAAAGTTGTCTCAAGAGTCTTGGAACAGAAAATTCATAAAACCTAGCTCAACCCATTTTAAAGGTTAGAAAAGAGTTAGAGTTAGGAGAATCGGGAAAACATGAGTATGATGAAAAAGTGCAAACGTAAAATGGGGAAATTCCAATTTTTCGATGATTTCACCAGGTGCGCTTGCTGTAGACTAGGAAAGTTTAACCCAACGACTAATTTCGTGCGATGCGACTGATGTGACGAATGGATTCAGAAAATATGTGAATCGATCAAAGAACATTCCTTCAGTGGGGATTTTATATGCAAACTATGTTAGTTTGATACAATTAAAAACGAAGAAGATCCTAGTATTGATTTGTTTCTGAAATGGAATGTGGTCATGGAAAATATTACGCTTAACGAAACACAAAGACAGGAGCTCGAAAGATTAACTCTACGGCAATATAAGCCCACGGAATGGGAAGACAAGAGGAAAACTAGGCTAACCGCATGAATATTTGCAAAAATATGCAAATGTAGAGAGGCGACGAAGGCAAAACCATAGCCTAATAATAGATCCGCAATCTATAAATGTACCCGTCAATAAACATGGACTGCAGCCGGCTCACCTGACGGATTAATTGATAACGATAGAATAATAGAAATTAAGTGGTCCTATCAACATAAAAATAATAATCCTTTCCAAATTAAATTCAACTTCTTCAATACCAGTGGGAGAGTCAACAACGACTATAACTACCATTTAAGGACCCTTAGCTGTTACCGATAGGCAGTAGTGCAACTTGGTAATTTACACTATTGTAGGAATTAGAACAGTGAGAGTAGAAAGAAATGATAGATTTTGGACCAATCACATGCTACCTAAACTATTTTTATTGTGAGAGAGGGGGACTGCGAAAGATCTAGTTTTTCTTCCAAATGGATTGATAAGTTCGAAATTAAAAATAAATTATTGAACCGTGCCACTGATATTAGACAGAGGTGTATATTGCAACATAATTGCGACGGATAATTTCTATAAATGCATTATGTGCTTGACGATTATTCACACGAAATATTTAATGAATAATCGAGAATGAATTGAGAAAAGTAGATCCTGCTAATACATTAAAAAATAGATTATGCGACTTATGCCTCCACTAAAACTAAAAAAAATTAAATCCGTCGATACTTTTACCAAAAAAAATTGTTTCTCGAAACTCGTCTAAAAATTATAAAAAGTCCATTTAAATTTCAAGTTTTTGTTCCATCTGGATGAGGTTAATCTGTCTCTCCGCTGACAATCAACAAAAAAAATCTTTCTCCATTCAAATTTACAGATTTTGCTCTTTTTGGGCTTTAGGGGCCCTCTGCAAGTTCTCAATTTTAGGTAAGGGTAGCCTTTGTCGCTGATAATAATCTTACCAAAAGAAAATTGCTTCCCGAAAGTTGTGTTAAAGTTAGAATTGTTCTCCATTTAAATTTACGATTTTGCCTTCTTTGGGCAACAGAGCAAGAGCAGAGCAAGTCTATGAAATTTTAGATGAGTGTAGCCTCTGTCTTCGCTGACCCTACCAAGTCCATGAAATTTTATATGAAGGTTGCCTGTTACCTCAGTGATTATTCTACCAAAGGACGGGTCTAATATTTTACATGCATGTTAGGCAGTATATTTTTATTTTATTGGCTTAATATTTTATATGAATGCAATTGAACATTCAAATTATTTAATTACTGATTTTGTGACCCCCTGTGTTTATACGATATTGACATAATGAATTTAAATAAGTCTAATATTTGTATCCAGTGATGGGCCATCAGTGGTTTAATAGAATAAATCTATATGATTTATAGATATAAAGCCAATGTTGAGCCAACCATTTGCAGTTATGTAATAGTAAAATAAATATTTAAAGAACATTGGTACTTTGTGTTTTACATAATATTGGCACTGTGGTTTTAAATAATGTTATACCAATTAGAATTATATTTTAATTCTGTAAACTTTGGTTATACCAATAACATTCATAATATAATACCAGTATTGGACCAATATTGGTTCAAATCCATAAACATATTTTTATTTTTCACGCAGATAAATTTCAATGTTATGCCAATATTTTTCTAACCAGTAAAAACAAACAGTTATTTTAATCAACATAATAGTCTAATATTGGTTTCATATACATAGTTATGAAGTTAGTTCAGATAATTTTAGGAAATGTATAGAAACCCGAGGTGCTCATATTGAAAACGTTCAATAATATTATTCATTATTTAATTTTTTTAGGGGTACTAACTTCATTATGAATAAATTATTTCATAAATCATTAAATATTTGTTTATTTTAAAAATGGTAAAAGACATTGAATAAAACAGATAAAACAGTATTTTACAGAAAATTGAGAGGATTCGAACTACAAATGCAAAATGTCAAATTTGGCGACGCTGTCAAAATTGCATACATTCTAAACCGTAATTTTGACCATACCTGTATAATGAAGCATGTCTAATTATAATTTAAATAGTGGGAATTGTATTACTAAAGTTACTATAGGCAGCGGCCGAAACTGTGGACAGTGACTAATAGATAATATAAAAACACTATTATTATTAAGCGTATAATATTTTTATAAGAGATTACACATTATTTACCTCATTATTACTGTGCCGCTTTCTATGAACAACGATACATACTCACATTTAGGGCACCAGGATAAAGACTCAGTCAAACTGAAGCCCGATGCGTACTAATTTAGTGATAATGATAATATTCGTGTAAAACAATTACTTATATGAAATGTATAAATAGTCAACATCGAAATTGATAAGAACTGTTATATCACTGTTTCTATCAAAAATAATGGATGTCATGTAATGCAATTATTTTTGTCATTTTTGTATATTTTTTATATCTGATCGCATTCAAATTTAGTACGCCTATGAAATGTTGCTCCCCGCACGCTTCGCCCGTCGCGCTTGTCGCCAAGCTAGCGATTAGTCACTGTCCACAATTTCGTCCGCGAGATTGTCAATGTAACGGTTTAGAAATTATGATTGAAATTTAATATTTAACTTCTTATTTGGAAGCCCCGTATATCCGTAAGGAAACTAAATTAAAATAAAATTATTTCTAAAATCAGTGAAATGTTGGCTGTTGTGTTTACAGCTGTTGTAGTTTCCTGTTCTAAATTTTAATTACTTGTTGTGTATTACGATATTATGAGATGTACACATTGCTGGGAAGATTATAACAACTTCAGCTTGACAGGTTGTTGACTAATAATAGTGTAATTATTATTAGATGCTTCATTATGATAATATTTAACTTGATGAAATTAACTTCTAAATTGTTTACGTTATACTTTTTAAGATGAAGTCTGTCTACAGGGTCCGCCACTTAAACCTCCTCGGGTCTGTGTTTCCGTTATTCTTTAAGATGTCTTAGCGACCGAGGCATCATTTTGTAGATCTTAAAACAAATAGATCATTTCTACAAAATGCCTTTGAAAATATATTCCAGGCGGATTTTTCCTTTAATGCATTGCATAAAAATGGTTATGCATCTAGTATGAAATAAAAGGAGCTTCCATTTGATATATGGCACACTTTTGTTATAGTTATTTAAGTATCAAAAGTGGTAAGGGTTGTTTCCTGGTCGAAGGCAAAAGTTAGGTGGCCGAGGATACCGAGAAATACCAATTGTGCCTAATACCGGTCTTAGGCCCTTAACACGTGATGCTTATTGTTTTGCACGATTCAATAACCTAATTATATGGTTTAAATTATTTTTTTCTACGTTCATGCAAAAAACAATACTTTATTGAACTATATTTAGTGGAAAAAGTGGTTCTTTATTGCTCTAGAGCAATAAACATTTTATTGCACTCATCTGTCATTCTACTGCAGCGTTTTGTCATCATGACAAACATAAACCTTCAAATCGACGTCACATTTTTCTAGACTTAGTGTCATCTAAATAACATTTTTTGGTATTTGCATGAACGTAGAAAAAATATTGTATGCAACTCGTACAAAAAGTGCTTATTGCACTCGACGTGCACTTCACGTCGCGTGCAATAAACGCTTACTTTTTGCACTTGTTGCATAAATAACTATTAATGTCAAAGTGACAACTATTACTTACTAAAAAATCCCTCAGATCGCTCAGATTACGCAGGATCGTTCTTTTACTGCACATGTAGGGGAGGTAAATCTCGATCGTTCGGCAAAAATGGTCTAGAGTTTTAGATCGAGCAAAGCGATTGAATTCAATTTTCTGTCAACTGCCTGTATTCAGATTACGTCAGTCTGATAGTTACAAGTTATCTTTTACACCGATTATAGATTTGCATATATATTTATTTATCTATAATTGAAGCAGAAGAAGTGAAGTGTAAATTTTGAAGATTTGAGAAAAGGCGAATCAAAGTTGTATTTCTAAAGATTTAATAAATTGTACTTGTTTTCAAGGTAGGTATGAGCTTATGCACATAACTCGATTTTTGATAAAAAGTCACTTACATCCAGTTTTGCTTCTAATCGCCTCAATTACTGAATATGAGTAACGTAGCAGGGGACATAACATATTATAAAATGTTCTTTAAATTGTTTATTACTAAATTTCGATACGGTCTCAGCAAAACTATTTTTTTCCTGCAGTACTGATGTCCTCATCTCAAAAATATAAGAATTTGGTGCCACTACACGACAGCTGCTATATTTAAATTCCATAAAAAATAAACAAGTAATAAATAATGACAGAACGAAATCACACATGTAAGGTTAAGAAAAACAATCTGATATGTTTATTTATTACAGATAAATTCGTTTGATCTATAGTCACGTGACAAAAATTCACTCGCATCTGGGAGCATATTGCCGAACGCCGTTTGTCCCACAATCAAAACTGACAAATGAGGCAGATAGGATGTTCGGCTGTTATACCAGAGAAGTCGAGAGAACAGCTTGTAAATAAACTTACACATTTTTTATATTTGACAATTTACTGCCTTCCGATCGGTAAGTGACTGTCCTTACCGATCTGACATTTGTAAGCACAACTTACTATTCGTTTCCAACCAGTAAATACGTAAATTGATGGGTTGTGCAAAAAAAATTATTAAATCATATTTGGCTTTCAAAACACAGTTTATTTTGGGTGACATTTTTTGACAATTAAGTACTGCAACTTTTAAAATAAAAACATATGCAAGATATAAAAATAAATCCTATGATTTATGTCAAATACGCATAATATGTATAAAATTCTGTTTCTTTAGGAAACAGACCAGAGCGCGTACAATATTCTATGTAAAGAAGATGAGGTGCCTAGATCTTGATTGCGGGAGGGCAATTGCATTAATTTATATGAAAACAATTTCATTTCTATTATTTATTTGATGTTACATTAATAAATGCTTTTGTTTGATCAATTTAAAATAAAGTTTTGGATATTTTCGTATACCTAACCAAAAAAAATTAATAATAATCATGATTTATCCTTTAACCGTTCCTCGTATCAGAAAAACACGAAATCTTTTTTGTTGTAAATAAAATGAAGATTTTATAGAAAAAGTTGTTATAAAATATGTGGAATAATTTTTACAAAACAAAATATAATTCCATACCAACGTCACGGTATCTATAAGAATTTTTCATCTTAAAATAATGCCAGCAATCATTTAAAGTTTATCAAAAATCTTTTTAATCACCCTGTATCTATGCCTTCTTATACATAGTGTTGGAATATTCCTCCGACAAAATTGTACAACTGATTCTCCAAATAAAACGAAAATATTTATATAAACATAGATCCTTTTTTTAGTTACCTACTCATTATTTTATATGTGATACATTTTTTTACATTCATATATTATTTGATAATTTATATATTTGGTTGGTTCCTGAACCAAAGTTATGGTTTCAGTTTAAGGAATTTTAAAAAATAAATCCATTTTCTACAAAAAACAAGACATATTGCACTTTTGTTTTATTTCGAAAAGGAGGGGCATCGATTTTTTTGAGCTGCGTAATATCAAAATATGGTCAAGTGTTTCACAAAATGTTAAATTTAGGTTTTTAAACAAGTCATGAAGTAAATTATTGTTTTCTTTTGTGTATTTGCATAGTCTTCATGGGCTCATCTAAGGCACTTAATATTTTATAATTTTTTTCTCAATTAACATATTTGGAAAACAAGCCATTATCCAATGCATCTTCCCCTACATCCATATCAGAGTTGTCTGATTCTTATCAGTGTTAGGTACTAAAACAGCATTCCTCCACTATTTTTTTATCATTATACTCTCTCTAGTCTTTATAAACCTGTATGTCAAAACCTACGATGAATTTTGTTTTGAAGTTTGTAAGGCAAGAAATGTATAACTTTATTTTCAATGCGAGTAATGTTAATAATGTTTTAAGATTTTGCGATTTTGTCAATAAAATATTGTTTACTCTCTTTGGTACGAAGTATAAGTGAGGTTATAAATATTGAATAAGTATGAATAATTATATAGTTAATTATAATCATTATATAGGGTGTTTCATAATATATGCGCAGGACTTCAGGATGTGATAGCTCGTCTAAAAATTTGAAAAAAGTTTGTATTAACTTACCCTCTAAAATGCACAATTTTCGAGATACAGGGTGTTGAAATTGTAAAAATAATTTCGTATTTTGCGAATATCTCCGGAACCGTTTATCGTACAGAAAACAGGTTTTGTAGGCATTTACTACTCATAATAAGCTATGTTCTGTGCGAGAAATTTTTTTTCAGTCATAATATATGAAGATTTTGAAGGCGAAGTGGGTGTTTTTCTCCCCAACTTCTACGCCACTGGAAATAGTACGGTTTTGAGACCCTAATTTGAACCACCAATGTTTTATACACAAAAAATGTACTCTTGGTCATAAGCTCTAAAGTTCACCATTTTCGAGAAAAATCTACGTTTATGTTGAAAAACATGGTAAATTTTTTGAAATAAAAATTTTTTACTAATTAAACAAAATTTATTTAATCGTTAGAACAAGTAACAAAACCAAACGTTAACTTCATAGTTGTAAAATAAAAAAAAATCGTACACAGTTAAATTAATCTTGACTAATCTTGACAAACGGTTCCACATTTCGGTTACCTACCCAAAACAGGACAACCAGAAGTGTTGGACATTAGAAAACGCTCTATTTTGGGGTTAGGTACAATTTTTGCCGATGTCAAATGACTTACTTTTGATGAAACAATCAGCAATTTTGCAAAAAGGGCATCAGTTACACATGTTTCAAGTCAGACTTGCAAAAACGTGTTGAACGTTGAACTGTTGAACGTGTTCAGTATTTTGATTTTTAGAGGAACTAGAGCATCAGAGGAGATAACGCTTTTAAAAGTAGATCTAGGTCTCAAACACCTTAGATCTGTCAGATAGGTATATGATATGTCTGAAATTATAAAACTATCCAAAATATGTAGACTTTCCTCTATTGGGATTGTATTTTTACTGTAATTTTTCGTTATCATTTTAGACACAGAGCCACCAAGAATTACTAGGTCTGTACAACATATATGCATAAAATGTCTCACTCACTACAAATTACACTTTTGTACTTTCTAATTCGTTCTCAACTTTAGGCTATATTAACAATATATTCGTTTGTTACATTCGTTTAATAAAATTATATATTACAGGGTACATTTATGATGCGAAAGGCTGCAATGTTACTGATTACTGTAATAAAATACTGTTATATTTTTGCAGTAAACTAACTTATTAAAATATATATTTATTGTAACAGTGTTTTACTTATACGTACATATACGCTTTTACTCTTTTACCAAAGATTTTCTAATTTATTAAATGGTAGCACTATACCTGCTAGATAGTTGAAAGAAACGGTACCCACCTGAAACAAAAATAACAAATAGGTAATAATTATTCAAATTAGTTTGATATATTTCAGAAAATTATTCTTGAGCAGATTTCAACTGGGACACATTAATAAATCTTTGTTTATTTCTGCTTATATTTATTCCCCTTCAGATTTGGTAATTTATGACTTGAAGAAAGTTTCATAAAACAAATTTACAAACTTCTAAATAAAGTAAAATTTAAATATATTTAAATGAGACTAAAGCTCTAAATGGTACTTCGAGATTTTAGAAAAATGATGTAACTCTAATCAAATTAAACCACTCTTAAACTTTCCAGATGGCAGGGGATGATGGATGCTTTTTACTCAAAGCCGTGAACTTAATCAGGTTTATTTTAAATATCTATTACATTCCTCCAGCAGAATTTTATTACTCCTCTGAAATGAAATACCAGACTAATTTTATTTAAGCTTGTTATTTTCCTTTATTACAATTCGAAATACTTTTAACGTAGTAAATACGTATATTTATATTATTATATTAGGTGTCCACTTGAGATTTTCTTTCAAAAGTTACTCTCGGGAGCTGAAGTTAGCCGCCATTGTATGTTACACAATTTTACTAAAAAAGAAACAAAAACAGAAAGTGAAAAGGATGTGTTGGGTTAAACCATGGATTCATAGTAGATTACAATTGGGTACATGTTCTGCAGTAACAAGAGAGCTACAGCTCGAAGATGTACAACAATTTCATTGCCAATCACCAATTGCGAAAGAAATTATTATGAAAATACGAGAAGCAACTTGCGTTCATGAATAGGCTACTTTGTGACTTAATTTGATGGTGGTTATAATCTGCAAGTGACGTCTATAACAGTCTGCAATATTTATTTCGAATACTCGTTTGTACCATATGTAGAATAATCAAGGAGATCACTTCTGCAATCTACAGGGCATTAAAGGACGAGAAAACCAAAAGTTACTGAAAAAGGTTATTATTTTAATAAATCAAATACCTAAACCTATTATAATTTAGTGTAGGAAGGGTGTATTGTTGAACATAAGAGAGTATTAGATTCTTAAAGTACAAAATAATTAGGGGATTGATATAGACACATTAGATGCTGATGAAGTATATTAAATCTCTTCCTCCTCTACTATACGAATAACAGCATTGCCAATTTCAGTTCTTAATCTTCTCTTAAAATAGTTGCTGTGTAATCCTCTCAATTCCACAGCAACATATTACCCGAACTTGTCTTCTTTGTTCATTGGTTTTTGCAGTCTCCAATGTAGATTTAAAAAGTCGATCATTTAATACTAAAACCATATCCATATCATGGTCAGCCTGCAGCAAATCGTATTTTTAACTACCGATTATCCAAAGCTCGGACCCGCTTTTCTTTTTTAATATTCTTGGTTTCTTGTGACATTTAAAATTATTAAAATGTATTATTAAAATATATTTTCTAATAATATTAAATGCATGCCACTGAAATCTTCTACAAAATTTGTTGCTTCCTTTCTCTATCTACCTACTTCGTACTTTTTGTATCATATAGAATGGAATTTTCTTCATAAATATCAATCGGTCAGTGGTCGCGCGGTTTAAGGCGTCAGTACTTGAATCGAGGTGACTGGATCGCTGTGGGTTCGACCCCCGCAGCCGGTAGACCGTATATAAGCTATATTCGTGGAGAGATTGGCACCCTCTCTGCGGGTATGGTAGGGTGGAAGAATGTTGGCTTGGGGCAATGTGAGAGATTGATACCAGTTGATATTTGACTACCCCCCTAATTAATGAGGTTTTTCAGGTTTCCCTCATTCCTGCACTGAATGGCTAATCGACTTCTGGGCTAATTCTCGTGATTAGAATGAAGGGTAGATATATTATTATTATTATTATTAATTAATCTCACTGTTTTTCGGCACCATTATTGCTAAATACCCACTGCGATTGCGCAAAATCTCTTGCATAGGAAAATATTTATTTATATAAACATTACGCACATTCGTTTCAAGCAGAAACGGTAAGTTCAGAGGTGGTCGGCATGCCGGTTGCTCAGACGGCAGCATTCACATAACCGCAGCGCTGAGAAATTACATTATTCAGGGCCTGTTAGAATATATAGATCCAGATAAGCTGCCCAATGTGTTATAAAATTAATATATAAAAATAAAATGAAATGTTACGACAAATACATACATCGATCTTCAGCACGTTGTTCATCATATTGTATTTGAAACCTGGTTTACTCCAACGGTAGCTTGCACTCAGCCGCTGACTGTCAGCAAATAATTCTCGATCCAGGCATATGGCATTTTCATATTCACATTAACCGATATTTCAGTGTCAGATCATTGGATCTATATGTGACAAGAAGCAGTTACGTCACTCGTACCGTTTATCAATTATTTCGTATTAATTTCATCCCATGATACACTATTACTGATCAATGAAGTACTTATTGGTATCTTTAAACTTATCACGAAATGTCTTCTTTGGACAAGCGAATAGCAAGTATAATTCCATATTTTAAAATATAATAAGTAAATTTACAAATGATACTATCATCATCGGATTCAATGTAAATTAAACTTATCAAGGATAAAACCTGCTACGACGAGTCATGGCTAACAATCGTCAATCGGTCTGTCAAACTACACCGGGCTATGAACGTGCTTAGGATGCCAAACATCAACGAGTCTTGTCAAGTCTGTTTTAAAACCTCCTTCAGAGAACAATGTAGTGTGGCTGGCAACATCCCCATCATCAGTTTGTTATGTTTTTCTTGGTTATATTATGTGCAAATGTTGCTGTGCTGGATGGTTGAAGTTGGAAATTTTGAACTTTACTTGACTTCAACAGCGAGAAGAGGAGAATATTTTTAATTTAATTGCTACAAACACGTGACTTTGTCTTGCTGGCAACACTACGTTATTCTCTGAAGGTGACATATGTCTTCCTTGTGTTTCATACATTGATATGTCAACTGTGAATACTCAGAATAAAATAGCATAAATGTTCATTATTTTGTAAATTTGACTCATATACTTAATATTTAGCTTCAAAATGACAAATATTCATCTAACTCGAACTGGTAAAAGCATTGATATTATACTTTTATTTGTTACTAATTTGTAAAAATTTTACAGGTTCATTGTCAATTTTACAAGTTAGTAATACTATTTACATTAGGGAATTCTGCTTTATTCGTATCATATGTATTAAAAATCATGATACAACTGTTATTTCCGGTAATATAAAATGTGGACGATGAAATAGTTAAAATTTAACCATCTACTAGGGCAGAGAGTGCTGAAGTAGAAGACAACGGCATAGCATTTACAAACTCTTTACTAGGAAATAATTTAGATTTTGTTATTGATGGGATACTCGAAAAACATGAATTTCTCAAAAGAATGACGTTCTAGTATTTGATCGTTAAGAGCCAGAAAACAAAAAATAGATCTCAAAGCTAATAAAGTTGGCCACTACTAAAAAAATATATTATATTCCTCGAAGGTTGTTCTATAAAAAACATAACAAATGGAAATCTGATGGAGCAGATCATAGTAGAATGGTTGTGGAAAAACCTCTCAAGAGATATTTCAAAATAACCAGTTTTGTGATATTAGCGCTATAAGAGCGGCTGAAGCAAACTCAATAAACAAAATCACTCTATGTTGTGCTCCTGGTCTCTTGATTAAATTGCCACTTCGAGACGTTAAAATAGGTCTCCTTAGTTACGTAGACGGCAGAAATGGTTCTATCATAATTAAATCCTCTAAAAACCAAAGGAATATGTTCAAAATGTTTTTCTACTTGACACTTCATCTATCGGAGATAAATCCTCTATTGAAGTCCAAGGGATATGTCGAGAACGCTAGTTTTTCTATTTGACACTTCATATTTAATTTTGCAAATTATGTACACAATTTTGTACAAGTTTAATACAGTACGACCAGAGAACAGGTATGAAATTAAAACAATGATGACAAATGTCTAACAAATCGGTAGGTTATAACAATTAATTTCCATGAAAACTAATAAAGCCTACTTTTATTGCTTGCTAATGAATGCCAATTTTTATACAGTATATACCATAAATTATGCTGCCACGGGAAATATATATCTAACTATCTCGCACGAACGAATGAATACTGTCACAGTCGAACAGAGTTCCGAGCAAGTCAGTTTTGTCGGTTTTCCATAGTGCATTAAAGAAAATTCAGTCCGATTGGTTGCGAAGTGTGGACGACTATTGTTCCTTGATCAGTCGACGTTCATTCATATTCAGTAATTTTTATGTTGGAAATTGTGAAGTCTTGTAAAATACGAATCTTGTAGTAAAAATGTATCTCATTTTTAAAGCTAGTTTTTTCCACTGTAATTACATCTCGAAAGTATGTTGACATTTTCTTAATTATTTGTTCAATTAACCAGCTGAAATCATCCCAATCACTTTGGATCAGTCGAATAAATAAAAAATCTTTTATTATTTCGAATTGTTTTGCATTCGACAGACAGATTTCTTTTACCAACCATCCATTAGTCTTAGCAACCAAGGGGTTATAGTGCGCATTGAAGGGGAAAATATTGCTCTGCGGGTCTCTTCTTTTCGCTTATAACTCGAAAACAGTAAGAAATGAAAGTTTATAAAATTTGCTATAAGATTGATTCCATACATTTTGTTGCCACAATGCACCTTTTCCGAGAAATTTGCTCTCAAGTGTCGGTAATTAAAAAAATTCCGCGATGAAAACGTTGTAGTAGATCCTCTCCTGCTTTGCCAACGGATTTGCATTAGTAAAAAAGTGACTTCGACTTGAAGGAATATGTGTAGTAAGAATTGGCTCCATTTCCCTTGACCTTATTCAATAAGGGTAGTATGAGGAAAACAAAAAAATCCAAACTTTAAACCAACCAACTGATTAATGGAGACTTTCTCTGACAAGGTCATCTGCCAAAGAGGATCCTCAGTTTCCACAACTAACATAACATAAGGCAGAACATGTAACACTCTTATTGATGGATATATCAGTTCTCCCAACAGCATTATGTTGGTAGAACAGGAAAGGCGCTATTGGATGAAATAGTGTTCTGCACCTACCAGAACAAAGATAGGTTAATCAACTTATTGAGTTCTAAACTCGTGGAAAATGTCATGGTAACATACAGTGCCTTCATAAATTATTACAAGCCACGTGATCAGGGTCGAGATTCTAAATCGATCGCAGAGCAATTTATATGCGAATATCCTTTTCCTCACTACGGCCATTGAGAGATACAATAAATCTATTTGCATACGAGTTGTTCTTCGAGAATCACATTCCTGATCACGTGGCTTGTAATCATTTATGAAGGCACTGTATATAAAGCAATATATAATACTGACGTGTTGATTGCAAGCACAGCTATTGCCCAGTCCGTACGTGAGACAACTAATATGGCTGCTATTAGAAAAAATTTCGACCTCACTAGATTACTTAGAGCAAAAACGTATCCTGATCATAACATCGTGTTCATAAAATCTGACAGAGGAACAGTACAAACCAACGTTTACTCCACCCATCAAATGTAATAGCTGGGACTCAAGGATATTTTATTCTTATACGCATTCACTGGCTGCGATTTCTACTACCGCAACATTCGGGAAGAGTAAACATCCTGATAATAAAAAAGTGTTCCACAATTCCTCTTCCTCGCATGCTGATGTTGAGAAAGCTGGGCGAATATGCATGCTGAAATGGTACGTCGCTCCTGCTAAGATAAGTTCAGTGAACACTTTCAGTTACGATCTTTGAAATCGGCATCGAATATAAAACGATCTTGCATCACTTCCATCCAGCGAGAGGACAACGAAAGAGACGCGCTGGCCGAGAAACCAACTACCTCCAGACCTATGAGGTTAGGTACGCAAAGGCAATATCTTGTGTACCTTGTATCTCCTGTGTCGACACGAAGCAACACTCAGAGCAATTTTGGACCTCATATTTTATACAAGTACGAAAGATTGTAGCAGTGATAGCTGCAGCTGCAACAAGGCAGCAATGACTTATGCTCGATTGTGCTAAAACTATTAAAGTCACTGTTTAAACAGCGTTTTAATGAAAAAGACTTATAACACTTTCTTACATTTTCTCTATTGTTCTAAAACATTCTCTTTTGGGACTTTTGTGTAAAACAAACGGCCGAAGAGTTACTAGGGGAATTATGACAAAAAACGCGTAAAAATGTTTTTTCTTTGAATTTCGGATTATTGAGAGATATTTCTGAAACAGTGCATCGTAGCGAAAAAATGTATAGAACTAATCTTATAGTCTCTTATTTTTATGTAAAGAATTTTTTGCTGTAATGCACCGCTTTCTAATTATAAGCGAACAACCAAAAAACGGTACCTTTCAGCTCTTTTCCCCTTCCCCCTGAAGTGGATGGTTAGGGGCGGGCACCTAATATGTTATACCTTAACTACTCCCAACACATTCTTGCACCGAAAATTCTCAAGAATGCAGTTAATCAAAATAAAAGCAGCAGCGACATCGTTTTTATAATTGTTTAAATTGCAAATTATGTCTTGAACTCAAATGGCAAAATGACTCGAGTTGCCACGCAAACTGTTCATCTTCTACCATGCAAAATAGCGCGGCAGTTGCATGAGCCAATTTCAGTTGTCACTAATGTGTGAATAAACTGAAACTGAACGAAAAATTGAATTGACCATTTAAAAAGATCTCTCTAGACGGTCAGTTCAGTTTCAATTCAGCTCTCAGTTATACGGGATAGCTACCACTTAACAAAAGTTTTAATCATGAGGTCTAAAAGACAATAAAATAATTATTTCGGAATTTTAGCTTTATATTTAAAAAAACGGAACAAAACCATTTATTTCTCCGTAAAACCGGCGTCTATGATAAGCATCGTTCGAGATGGCTTAAATCTGTCAACTACCATGCGGTCGTTTTTACAGCATTTCCAAATGTAGAAACGACGAAAAGTTACGTTTTGATTAATAATACCTGATAGGTAATAGTTACTCCGGTTAGTTGCAGTATTTTGCATTCATTTTTCATTCAAAACTGTCAAAACTACATTGTCACTCATTACGAGTCCGTCAGGATTACCCACTAACAAAAACACACTTCGCGTACAGTTAAATAAAATGCCCGTTTATTCTAAGGAAATCGAATGATAGGAATACTAATAGATAACAGAAAACTTTGAATGCACCTCACCATGCCCGATAACCTATAAAAAGAAACCGGTAAACTATATTATAGGAAAATATCTGTACTTGACTCAAATTCATTTATTTAATTACTCTAAAACGTTAAAATTGAAAAGGGCACTACAAGTTCAAGGAAAACACAAAATCACAATGTAAACACAGGATTTCAGTTATGACAATGAATTTTATCGTACTGTTGGTTGCGTACTCTCTAAATGTCAAATGTGCGAATTAAATAATCTCGAAGCGAACAGGCGCCATAGTCGGCGATAAATAGGGAATATAGTTTAAAACATTTTTTTTCGCTTTATAACTAAGTTTGGAAATTTTTTGAAGGTGTCTCCATTAAATCCTATTTGTCTCTATCTCCTCTTAATATATATATATATTTTAACCCTATATTTATACATAAAGACGAAGAACTAACAACTGAACTGAAATTTTACGGTAAACTTAACTGATTTAATAGGACCGTAACACACAAAAATGAAAACAAAATTATTTGTGTGCAACTGTATTGAAATTGGAAAACTATATTAACCGTCTAAAAGGATCTAAATATTTTCAGTCGAGTACAGTGAACTCTTATCTTATAGCCGGGCAAGTATTTATTATAGATAAAAAGATAATAATTAGAATAAAGGAGGAGAAAATAAAAATAAAATAATAAATTTTATGAAATTAAATTTAATTGGAAGTCAATACGATTTCATAAAATATGAAAAACTGGCAATCGTTTATATGTGAATATATTTTTTCCAGTAGGTACATTTAGTAATTTCAAAAGAGGAAATATATAACATATGTTGTAAACGTCTACTATTTGCTTTTTCTACTGCCATTTCAATTTTCCGGTAATTTATTTTGAAGACAAAGGATTTCGATCGAGGAAAAGAAAAAGACATGTGAATAATAAATCGCTGTCGAGGAAACAAAATGCTTCCCATTGCAAATGCTATATAAAGGAGATAAGACAAAAATTCCGTCTCTACGGCTGAATCGTCTCGTCTTTTGTAGTTGTTATATTGTTTTGTGAAATTAAATGCAGAAGTGCATGGAATAACAAAATCCAAACATTTTATTCCAAGTACAAAGATTTCAAATATCATGAAACGCGACGGGTTAAAACCTAACGTTTGAAATTCTTGAGAATATTGTATAGTATCAGTAAATAGAACAGAAGAAAATAAATTCGAAATATTATCTGAAATTATGTATTTGCACAAAACTTTAATTTCTCTATTTATATCGTAGGTAGGAGAATCGATTGTTTCGATAGTCAGATGGATACACTAAGCTGCAAATAAGTGCTGCCATTTAAAAGAAACATGATGTGGCACAAGTAGCGCCCTCTACTAGTGACGTCAAAATTAGAAACAAAATTGAATTTCTCGCCCGCAAAAACCCCCGATTTACAAATTTTACGTAAATAGTTGGATTTTTTAAGAAGTTATCTACAAATATTGAAAATAAAATTTTAATTTTGACACCCTGTATCTTTGTTATTATGCGTCTTCGGATATAGGTATGTTAGGTTAAATCGATTTACATTAATCTAAGGAATCTGTGGTCTCCTTATTGCTACTTTATTTAAAATCACCCTGTTATATATGTTAGTTCGTAGGCTTCCGCGGGTGTTATATGTGGTTGTAAAATTTCTCCGGGTTCCTTTCCGCGATGAATCCGCATGGTCCTCAAAATAACCATTTGTTTGACAACGTTTC
Organism: Monochamus saltuarius; assembly: GCA_025584915.1. Taxonomy (NCBI): domain Eukaryota; kingdom Metazoa; phylum Arthropoda; class Insecta; order Coleoptera; family Cerambycidae; genus Monochamus; species Monochamus saltuarius. The sequence goes on from CM046726.1 coordinate 34,499,536, forward strand.
AGTAAAATCTCATTTACCATCTTCAGGTCTTCTTACTTACGCTTCGCGTTACTACGTTCGGTAACGAGAAATTTTACAACCATATATATATATAGAGTTGAGGAAAAACTTTTTAGGGTTTAGGAAGCTAAAGATTTTTTTAGGTCACAATGTACTAATATTATCACAAATTTTTTACACAAAAATAGTAATAGTAAACATTTTTTAATTAATAATTTTGCTGCTTGTAAGCAGTTTTTAAAGAGACACCCTGACGTTATTGTTGTCAGGAGCGATAAAGGTAATGTCACTGTGGTGATGTACAGGGAAGATTACATCAATAAGATTACAACCAAGACGATACAAAATATTATGCTAAACTTAGAGGTGATCCTACTTGTACATTACAACAGAAAGCTAATAAGTTTGTTTAACAATTTAAAAATCAAAAATTGTTGAGTTGGTCAAGACTTTGACCTGTTATAATTATGTGGCTCCACGGTTATACACTCTTCCCAAAATTCATAAACCAGTATGTCTATGCGTCCTATAGTTTCGTCAATTAATTGTCATAATGGCAAATTAGCAAGATTTTTAACATACATTCTTACCAAGGCTTATGACAAAAATAATGATTTCTATGTTAAGGACTCTTTTTCAATTAGTAATTTTGTTAATAATTTTCAATTAGCTGAAGGGTATATTATAGTAGTCAGTTTTGATGTGGTATCACTTTTTACAACTTTACCTAAAAATATAGTTTGTCAATGTATAACAGACAATTGTAATATTATTTCTCATCACTGCAAGTTAAATTTAAATAGTTTTTTATTAATACTTGACTTTATCTTTGATTCAAATTACTTATTGTTTAACAATGTTAACTATAAACAGATTTTTGGCACGCCAATGGGCTCTAAGATTTCTCCAATTCTTGTTAATTTTGTATTGGACGATTTGGTTAGATCTTGTTTGGCAAATATACCTTTTAATATCCCTTTGGTTAAGCGTTACGTAGATGACTTATTGGTAGCAATTCCTCACGACAAAGTCGATGACGTCCTCGACATTTTCAATAATTATAATGCCAATATCCAGTTCACATCAGAGAAAGAGGAGAATAATAGTATCCCCTTCCTGGACATAACTGTTCTACGTGGCCCAAATATTATTTTGCGCACTAAATGGTATAGGAAACCGATGAGTAGTGGTAGATACTTGAATTTCACAATTATAAAATGAAAATAAATCTGGTATTGACACTCAAAGATAGTGTGCAAGTTAACACGTTCTTTATATAAAGAAGACTCGTTAAGATAGTCGAAGGTTGTTTTACTAAATAATTCTTATCCGAAAAGACTTCCCAATAAACTAATGTTTAGTACTGAACTGGATAGGTCAGATCCCAGTGTCTCTGCTCTTAACACAAATAATAATAATAATAATAATGTTATATCTAATGTTGAAAATCCTCCAATAATTGTCTATAAATCTTTACCTTATTGGCATTCATTAACTTCAAAATTAATTAATGTCTTTAAAAATTTAAATATACGTTTTGCTAACAAAAATAATAAAACTGGTTCGAAATTATTTTCTAAAATTAAATCTCCTTTTACACTTTTTGAAATGTCAAACATTATTTATAAAATTCCGTGTCATAATTGTAATAAATTTTATATAGGTCAAACGTCAAGGTCCTTAAAAGGGCGTATTACGTCACATAAGAGAGACTGTAGACTTAACAAGAAATCATGCGGGTTATCTGAGCCTGTGGTTGAATTAGGGCATCGAATGAATTATGATAATGTCACTGTTTTGAACAATGAGAAAAATTGATTGAAATAACTTTTTTTAGAAATGGTACATATTAATTGTGAAAAAAAAAAACAATATAAATAAGAAATCTGATATCAGTAGTTTAAGCAAAATTTACACATTTATATTAAAATTTGAGGAAAACAGTTTACGAGGTTCAAATTTACCGCCAGTTTCTAGGTTGGTAGCATAGTTGGTATTCCTTTTCCCCCAACTATAGTATTTGTCACTTCTTTCAATTCAAATTATTAGTAGGCCGTACGCGACTCAAGCCACCAGTTGAAATTGTTTTTGTGTTTGTTTTTTATCTATTGTACACATGCATTTTGATTTTAAATATTTTTAAATATCTCAAAGTTGTTTAACAATCATCAATGTTTCCACTGGCTCTATTGTGTGTTATGAAGCCTCTTTTCAATCTAATTTCATGTTAGTAAGTACTTTTATCGTTAATTACCTTTTCTGTATTTTAATATTAAAAAATTTATTGTAGAGTATGATAAAGGAAATAAACATTTCCGAAAGCTCGATGTTTTAACGAAGAGTGCTCTTCTTTCTTTTTTGGCCTTTTTCCAATGTTTTTCGACTGCAACCCTAAAAAGTTTTTCCTTGTTTCCAACGGAGGTTAGTCTACTTTCGGCAAATCAATATTCTCTGTTGCCTTTTGTGGGTGTGCCTAAATTTCATGCGAACAATGAATTGAACATTATTACTTGAGCTATAAATAGAAATTATTATTTTAGACATAAAATAAGAGAAAATATATTGTAAGTGTAACAAATTTTAAACCTTATCTTTATGAAAAGATCTTAAATATAACAAATACATATAATTTTTTATTCTTAAATATAAATAAATGCAAGCTTTGTTAAATGAGTAGTTAAAACTATTGTACCTAAATAATACTTAGGCATGAAATATAAAAATATAATTATTGTATCATTCTAGAAAACATGATTAACTAATTCTTATACCACGGACATTAAATTAAAGGACAAATTAAGTAAAACGTGGAATTCAATATTTAGGATTTACAAAGACTAACAATTGTCATATACTATCTAGATGCAGATAAGTGTAGTACCTACAGAGAAAGGGTTTAAATTTTAAGCAGAAAATTTAATTTAAAGATTTACTTTTTTCTTTTGGTACACGAAAAATTGTCAGACATAGTTTTAGGAATGTAAGATTTAAGCATGTAATAACTGTAATGTAATTACTAAACAATCCCCTTCGAGTGTATACAGTTTCTAAGTAGTATGTGATGAATCAAACTCATTTATTAGCACGCATAGCAGTATTTTTTATTTGATGTTGTGACCAAATAAATTCTATACATAGTGATGTGATAATCCAAAAATAATGAAAAACATATTTAAATGAACTTCAGAAAACAAACCTACTCAAAAATGGTTTTGCCGAAAATTACAAAAGTATAAGATCAATGAGGACTTTCAATCAAGATTTTAGTACCTAACTGGCGGAATATAATGATTTTAGGAACGATATATTTTAAAATCATAATATGTGCCCATTTTATTTATCAGAATGTTATTTACATATTTATTAACTATTGAATATATAATAATATACAGTATTTTAATTACATATACAGGATGATTCAGAACTTATCTAAAAAAAATTGGGAATGGATACGTCATGAAAAATGGAGTCGATATCGTACAAAAATTGTAAAATCCTTATAGCCTCCGAGTAAAAAATTATTGAAGTTGTAGTATTTCCAACTTTTAAATCGCTGGGCTACTACTGTAGTCTCTAGCCAGACGATTCCGAATATTGAAATCCGATTACTTTTTGTAACTATTAAATATTTTTGTGATGCGAGTCTTTGCATCAGTTTTTCAAGTGTCAAAAATGGCTTACGTGTATAGCAACTCGGAGTTGATGGATATTACTTTAATTTATGGCGATATGAAAATGCTTTACCAGAATGATTTCCCGGTAAACATGTGCCAAATGCAGTTACTTTTACCGCGGTGAGCAGTTAGTGCAAGTGTGGTACTACGCGAGAAAAAAATTGAAACCGAATCATGGAAGAGATAGAGGTCCAGGACGTCTACGGCGTATTGCAGCAGTGTGTCGTATAATACACGAGGCTCAATTATATCCATACCATGTACAGTGTGTCCAAGGATAATACCAAGGGATTGGACAAAGAGGACTGGTACCATGGCCGCCGCGATCTTAATCATTTGGACTTCTTTTTGTGAGGATATTTAAAAAATCAAGTGTCTCGCGTTGAAGTAGATACATACTAATGATGATTTACGCAAACGTATCATAGGTGCTGTCAATAACTTACGAGTTCAAAACAGAAGACAAGAAGCAGAAACATTTGTGTTAGTTTGTAGAAACTGGGTAAGACGGGTCCAAAATTTAGTTGTAACATCGGGTATGTCAAACTATTTTATTAATTAAAACCACAAATTAATTCTATTAATAATTAATAACAATAGGCAAAAGCAGTTGAATTTGCTGTATAAAATAGGCGTTATATAAATGTTATTTATTTCTTTCCTTGAGAGTTTCTTTCCATTTTTTTTTCGGTCGCCGATTGTATGCTTTGCCGCCTTATGAAGTTCATAGTGGACCAGTTTCCAGTGCCGTGCAGAAGTATATTTTTAAGTCATTTTTGAACTGCCCGTTATATATTTTTTTACAAAATTGTATTTGTAAGAGTTCTCTGTACATTCAACATTTTTTTAAGATAGTGAATCAGCCTGTATACTTTACAGTTTTCCAAGAAATACAAAAACATAAACTTTAATTAAACAAAACTAACTTCTTTCTTGGAACGATGCAATCAATACAACCTTCTAGTTTCTACATAAAATGGAAATTTGCCGCTATAAAGGACCATTCTGTCGCCCTTCTGTGGACAGAATGGGTATTAAGCTCCGCTGCGTTAATCGAAAAATCTAAGAGAAAGTTTCAGTGTAACTACTTCTGTTTCTTTTAACATTTGAAAGTGGTTAATAAATCAATGGAACGTTTTCTTTGTAAACAATTCTTTGGTTTTGGTTGTATAAATTTTGGTTACATATTCAATCGTGTGTGTTTAAAATTCAATACGATAAGATTGCTACCTCAGAATTTTTTAAACTGTGGCAGATAAAACATAGCGTTAGATTGGAGGAAAATTGCGTAATACAGGAAATATTAATTTTTCGAACGTACCTACCTATATTTGCAAAATTTTGAATTTTTTTTTAAATTATTTTCTGGATATATTATAATAAAACTTTAGCCGGTTTTGCTGCTCTATTCGAATCAATTTTAATATTTGATTATTTTGCAAAAAAATTCAACAAATTTCAAAACATATTGAAAATGACAAATTATATGTAGGCAATGTCTTAGAAATAAAGCATCTACGTAGATTTTACGCAAAATATTGAGTGGAAAATATTTTCTTTTAGTGCCGTAAAAGAGAATGAAAAAGAAATAAAAATATATGATGTAGACGCCTTTTGAGCATAAAAGTACATTTAGATATCCGAAAAAATTTGCTCGAGTTACTAACACTATTGTCGCTAAAGCTGGAGTCTCACTGGGACATTTCACTGGACTCGACTAGTGGGTGCTAGTTGTCAGGTCAGTTGTTGATCACACTAGGCAGTTTATTGATTCAAGTTAGAGAAGCAAGTTGACATCTAAAATGGGGTTATTTCTATTTTGCACGTTGTTTTAACAGAATACGTTAATAAAAAATATATAAAAAACGATATGTTTGGGTTAGACTTGCTACAGACTACGCGTGTATTCGCGATTCATTATGCGCGATTCGTAATATGAGGAATTCGTGAATAGTGTGTAGGGTCTTGTTTGTTAAAAATTCATTCATACAAACCTTACACACTATGCATGAATTCCTTACAAATAACGCATCGCGCATCATGAATCACGCATTCACGCATAGTCTGTAGCAAGCCTTAAGGCTTACGGTGAGCGCTCGATCCAAAGGGATATAGTTTTCGCTCAGTAACTCCTCAACGAAAAATGATAACAATATGCGGTTTTTTTAATAGACTACAAATACTATTTTACGTCGGCGCTGTGTTTTGAAATTTTGAAAATATGCAAAATTCATTTTAAAAAAATTTATTTTACACTTATTCAAAATTTCAAAACACAGCGCCGACGTAAAATAATATTTGAAGTCTATTAAAAAAACCGCATATTTTTATCATTATCCGTTAAGGAGTTACTGAGCGAAAACTATGGGTTTGTTCCAACACAGCAAGAATCGATTCCGAACCGTCCAGAATTAGCAAGTCAGTTTAGTTGTTAATGTACTCTCGGCGAATGCGACGTAAGACGGTGTTGGTCAAACATTTCTCACGGTACTGAACAGTTCTCGACGGTTGTTGGAACAGATGTTATATATCGTTTGATAGAGCGCTCACCGTAAGCCTTAAGAAAGTAGATACGTAGAAGAGATTTTTTGTCCACTTCTATATTTATATGATTGCTTTTTTCAAATTGTAACTGTAATGTTATAATTCAATGACGCGTGTAGCAAACTAATAAGTGTTCAAACATTCGAGGTTGTTGAGTGAGGTGCTGATTTGTGATCTTAGTACTTGATAATTGCAATGTCAGCAATAATAGAAGTATTTATTTTTACTTGCTCGATACAAATGAACATGCAAATAATACAAGATTGTTTCACAAATTCCTTGACAAATCCGTATTTTGGCGGATAATTCTCAACTTCTCAGGTGGATGTTATCTACACTGATTTCACTAAGGCTTTTGACAGACTAGATCATGATATTTTATTAACTAAACTAGATGCTTTTGGATTATCTGACTCCCTCTTAAAACTTTTTCAATCATATTTAAGTAACAGGTATCAGTTTGTGCAGTATCGTGGTTTTAAATCTCACATGTTTCATCAAATATCTGGTGTACCGCAGGGTTCTATACTCGGACCTTTACTTTTTGTATTAATTGTATATGATGTACGCTGATGACCTCAAACTTTTATGTGAAATTAACACCATTGCTGATTGTGACAGGTTACAGAGTGCAATTGACAATGTTTGCAATTGGTGTCTACATAATTGTTTACCTTTGAACGCGTCTAAATGTAATGTCGTTACGTTCACTAGGAAAAGAATTCAATTCAATTTAATTATATACTGAATAATTTAATACTCCTTAGACCAAATTACATTAAAGACCTTGGAGTAACATTCGAGCCAACTTTAACCTTCTCTAAACATATTGACTCTATGACTTCTTCCGCATTTAAGACTTTAGGTAATATTATTAGAAATTCCAAAGAGTTTGCCAATATCTCTACTTTACGTTTGCTTTACACTTCGCTCATTCGTTCGAAATTGGAATATGCGTCAATAGTCTGGAGCCCGATCTGTGCTGGTCATATTGCGTCTTTAGAAAGAGTTCAGCGTAGATTCATGAAATCTGCATTGTACTTATTGGACGCATGAATTATTACTTGATCGGTTCAATATTCACACTCTGTCTAAAAGAAGGGCAGTCTCCCAAGCAATGTTCTTGTATAAAATCGTTCATAACATTTTGGAATGTCCAGGTGTTCTAAGCAATATCCAATTCAAAATACCACGAGTTTCAGCAAGAAGTAATCATATTTTTAACCTTCCTACTGCACGCACCAATATTCTTGTAGCATCGCCTTTGTATCAAATTATCTCAAGGTACAATGATATAGAATCTAGTGTAGATATTTTTTGCTGTTCAATTGAAGCTATAAAAAATGCAGTTCTTAGTAAAGATAGGTTTAGATAGGTATTTAGCTGTGTAACATAGGTTTACTTATATATTTCTCTGTTCATTAATTTTTATTTTTTTTTGGTTTTTTTATGTTAATTTTTTTGTCTATTAATTTTTTTGACTCTCGTTTGTTTTTCTCTTGTTTTGTTAGTATATTTGTATCTTGTACACACTTCTGTGTTTATTTTGCACTGTATATGTTTTACCGTACCCTGTAACTGGGCAATTGCCTGTTGGGTATGTGCTTGGAATAAAATAAAAAATAAAATAAAAACTTCAAATCCGCTAATTTGTTTTTTCTGTTCTCTTACTAACAAATTTAGAACTAGCAACAGCAACAAAGCTTTCATTCGTTAAGGGCCTTTCAACTAAACACAAAAATTTGCCCCAGGAAGAAACTCAAATTTCCAGTGGTAAAGTTGAAGGCAAATGGCACCTTTTTAATAATCATACCCGGACATTTCAAATCCACTTTATTAGCGTCCACTAAACTAAGCAACTTTTAAGAAGCCAATTTGTGCAATAAATGAAAAAGACAAAATGCAATAGTTGATCTTGCTTATGGACAACCCTTTCCATTTTCGCTAAAAGTTTTTCAAAATCCATCGTTAACATACGAATACAATTTTTGGACTATTGTGCATATTCGACTTTTAACTTTTTAAGCAAACCCAACAAGTTTGGTTCTCTTTTTTACGTTGTCTGTTAGTCTTGTGTAATAATTATAAGGTGCATTAATTTCGATACTTTTGGGGGGTTTCTTCTATTTCTGGAGAAAATAGAAAAAGTATCTAAGGTCACATGAGTTTGGGCGTTTCTCATTTTTTTGAATTTTCATTGACGCTTTATAACTTGTTTGTTAATATTTTACATTTTTGTAAAAACATTATTTATTCAGTTTCTTACGTAGATATCAGTGCAATTTTTTAAAATACTCTTTATTTTTTGAGATAATGCAAACAGAGCCGATATTAGAATATATGTGATGGGAGCTATATTGACAATATCATATGAGTGAGTGCTGGCGTGAATAAAATTGCTGACAATGTAAACAACAATGTGAGAACTTGCGAAAGGTAGAACTCACTGGACCCGTCCAGCAAATAAAGTAGTCTAACCACATTAAAAGAATTGAGTTTTTATCTCAAACCGTCTAATCTCTTTAAGCCTGAAGGATGGTAGATAATAAATCATTTCAATGTATGAGGCAATCAGTTCATCAAAAAGATCACATGTGTACTAAAAGGAAAACTAGTAATTTACATTATTTTTTACTAACAAAAATGGTTGCTATAGGGTGCTTTTTAAATGTCATAGCCTATGCAACTTTTGTGCGGGGTGTTTGACATAAAAGTTGTATGGGTGCGCTGATAAGAGCAATTTGATTATAGCCACTGTTTCGGATACCTACAATGGCAAACTATATTTTTGTATCGAAATATTCTATTATATTTTTTTTACAAAAATCGCCTGTTTGCCACGATATCCAAAACAAAAAGTGTCACTATTTCTAATAATCTACAAATGTTCAAAACTCCTGTATTCTAGATTGAATGCATACTTATTTTGGATCGAACTGACCATTTGTTTTTATATGACTGCCACATGTATTATTGTTTAACGACTACATATATAAGTTGAATGCAGCAAAACACTGCGCATATATTTTCTTGCGTTTGTTAGTGTTTTTTTACTTTTACGTTGTTAAGTTGTATTTTCAAATACATGTAACATCTTATTTTTTTATAACACTGAATTTTGCCATTTTATAAAACGTTAACATTTATTTATATTGTATGAAACAATAAAATAAATATTAAACTATATACCTAGGATTCATAATCTATACAGGTAAACTTGGGAAATTATAGCTGTGGACAAATAATGACGAATAGTGAAAAAAAATGTAGTAAAATATTTTTTGTGTCGGAAGTTTACAAAAATTTATCAGGTGAAATCTTTTATTTATAAAAATTAAGAAGTAAACAAATCAGGACGATATGTTTGGTACTTGTAGCAGTACTTTGTTATCAGTTGAGGTCCTATTAGGGTTTATTTTCACATGATACTGGCATACGGAGAATCACATCAAAATTTAGTGGCTGCAGCTCATCTTCATACCCAACATTTTCCCCAAAGATATTATGCGAGACAAGAAGCCTTTTTACGTGTGGTTCAGCAGGATAGAGAAACTATTTCACTTTTTACTGCTATTAAATAATTTTAATAAAAAATGCGAATTTGCGATTTCGCTCCATGACGACTGAACTTCAATAAAGAAACTATCTTAGTATGTACCTGAAAGCGTATGCGCTTGTGTGTTCGTGTGAGTGTATATATCGTCAGTTTGGAACAAGACTGTCATGTCATAACTCAAAAAATGTAAATTTTTAGGAAAGCTCGGTAAAGTTGTATGTTGTGTGTTGTTGTAATCTTGCTCTAAATATTGGAAAATAAATAAATATATAATGTTTGAATCATGTTAAAATGTTTGTGTGGATAGTTCTTAGTATTTTTAATAAAAAATTTTCTTTACTTTGGTTTTTGGCACTTTGTTGTTATTTTTGTTAAATATTTGCGAGTTGTAACTCTCCTTCACATATGTTTAGGTAATAAAATGAAATACATTTCTAATAAACTAAATTATTTTATTAAAGTATACTAAAATAATACAATTTTAAAGATTATTATAAAAAATATTTATAATACTGCGCAAAATATTACGGTTTATTGTATGAAATGGGAACAAAAAATGTACTTAGCTTATGAGAATGACTAGTCTATTTAAAGATGTGACAGTTTTGCATATAAATACACATAAAGACACTAGTTTCTTATTGATATTATTTCGATTTGTGACACTCTTTTCCAAAATTTGCTCATCTCATCTCATTAAACGTCACAGCACGACTAATTGTGATAGTTATGTCTAAAAGCACAAACTAATGTTGGAGATGTGACATTTCAACGTAGCGCCATTCGACGGTTATTAAGCAAAGTTCACTTGTAACTTTTTTACACATAAAAATATGCAATATTTGCAGTTGATACACCACTAAATCTTGAAAAATGAAAATTTTGAGTTAAGACTGTCTTGTTCCAAATTGACGATATGTGCGTATGATGAGAAGTGATGATAATACGCATTTCATTTTGGACGGGTTTTCTTATTTCAACCTTTCTGTATTTCTAAAATAGTTTCTGAGATATGTGCAATAATACCTAACTTTGAATCAATCTGTATAAAAACTCGTTATTGGTTTGTCTTCTAACAAATTGCTCTGTTTCATTCTATAATAAATCAGTATCATGTCCTCTTTCAGTGGACCGCATACGACAAATCTTGGATATTGTCCAGAGCAGAAGCAGATTTTTTGCTGCATTCAGGCCGACTGTTGTGAAAAGATAAATTATATCTCATAATAATGATATAATACTGCTAAATAATCTGTCTCTTGAAAGAAGTTAAAACTGTTTGCGAAATCTTTAATGAAATTATTATTTTCCTTTATTTAGACTGATTATGATTATTTAGTGAATACTGATAAGAATTGGAATAGAATATTTTAGTGGAACCATTGAACAACTGCAAGTGAATTATGTACAGGATGTTCTTTAAAAACTAGACATCCCATAACATTATGTACTATTTTATTTTATTATTGTAATTATAGAAACAACATACTTCATAGAATGCGACTAAGAATTTTTATCGATAACTATACAAATAAATCAAACCTTTTATTATGCATATATGAAGTTATATTTTCATATCCCTAAAAGGGCAAATTTGGAATATTAGGAAAACTATCGATTAAAAAATGTTGAAACACGTAAATTTTGACTTTCAGTGGAGACATTCTTCTATAATACAGTCAATTTTGAAATTGTATACGTTTACTTGATACATCAAATAAGAAAAGGAGTTTATATAAACACAGTGGTTTGGCATTAATTACCAGCATTATGTGGACTGTATTATTTGCGTTAAAATATAAAAAAATGGCACTTATCAATAATACCAGCTGCCATCTTGAATAGAACAGAATATAGGATAGGAAAGAGGGAAATTCTGCTTTTATTCAATCAAGTTTCCGGCTAAAATGATATTGTTGGCTCTCACTAGTTTTCCAAAATATATGTTATTAATTATTACTAAATGACTTAAACTGAACTTAGAAGTTAAGGGAAGAAACCGGGCCCTAAGTTTACTAAAACCGTAATTTCTAATAAATTAATCCGTGTGGACCCTTTCCGTTTTCACCAGTCTGGATTTTAATATAAGTTTAATTAAATCAGATAAAACTTGAACAACCGGCCTTCTAATTTGAATGTGAATATACTGTTAACTTTAGTTGCCCTAAACTCATAACATTGACGTTTGCAGCTATACAGGGTGTCCGGTAACTACGGGGAAAAAATAAAGGATTATATAGAGCAGGTCAAAAGAGTGCTGGTACTTCATATAAACTTTTTACCTAGGTGCCATTGTTGAGAAGTTATTGTCACTAAAAGTAAGAAGTTGTCAAGTTAATATTGCCCATAATTTCTAAAGGGTTACTTTGATTAACTTGAAATTTGGAGAATCAAAGCAACTCATTCAAATGTATCTTTGTACATTTAAAATTGAATCAAATATTTTTTATTATACAAGGACGGTCGAAATTATGTTCTAAAATTTACGCAACTTTGACGGAGCTGTCAAATTTGACATTTTGCCCACGCAGTCAGATAGCCCTGTTACTTTTCTACAAATAAGGTATACTTCATAACTTATGAAAAAATGAACGGTTGCCAAGATAATTCAATTTCTGTATTTTGTGTATAGCTACAACCGGGGACACAACGCAACAGAAAAAAGTTAAAAATTAAACATATAGATTAAAAGAGGTTACTTCAGTAAATGTTCGATATGTCCTCCATCTAGTTCAATGCACTTCCTTATTCTTTTAAGATTATTTTGTTGCACTCTAAATAGCATTTGTGGATTCCGTTTAATTTCATTACAATGATGTTCTATTCTTGCCATCAACTCTTCTCTTGTATAAACCGGAGTTGAATACATCAATTCTTTTAGGTAATTTTAAGCTGCCTTAATGCCTGTCACCTTTTACGCGTCTCCTGTCACATTTAGCAACCTACTAATTTGATTATAATAATGTGATAATAATTAATTCCCCTTTACACAAAATACAAAAAATTTAATTATCTTGACAACCGTACATTTTTTCATATGTCATGAAGTATACCTTTTTTGCAGAAAAGTAACAGGGATATCTGCCTGCGAGGGCGAAATGTCAAATTTGACAGCTCCGTCAAAGTTGCGTAAATTTTAGAACATAATTTCGACCGTCCTTGTATAATAAAAAATATTTGATTCAATTTTAAATATACAAAGATACATTTGAATGAGTTGCTTTGATCCCCCAAATTTCAAGTTAATCAAAGTAACCCTTTAGAAATTATGGACAATATTAATTTTTCAACTTCTTACTTTGAGTGACAATAACTCCTCAACAATGGCACCTAGGTAAAAAGTTTATATGAAGTACTAGCACTCATTCGACCAGCTCTATATAACCCTTTATTTTTTCCCCGTAGTTACCGGGCACCCTGTATACTTAATACCTTAAAGCACATATAAACCCACTTACACAAAATGTAACACTAAAAAACGCACACAATCAACATAATCTCAATATACAAAAGTTTTCTGTCAGATGTCAGATACGCCATATGAAACTAGTTGCTCAATTGAGCATAATGCTGTTTTGCTATTGATGGAGAAAGAAAACATTTTAAAAATTTATTTAAAACATTTAAAGAGAAAAAATTATAGAATAGTTGTTAAATGTTCAAATAACAATTCACCAAAATGGAATTAATATGAATACCTACAGGAACAAAAATAATAAATTACAATAATGAAACAAATATAACAAAACAAATACAAGAAAAAAAAGTAACAATTAGAATATAAAGACATTTAAATGGGTAAGGTCAGCTAACCGAGCCGGCCATTAAATTGTTCTCCGCCAATCCAGCGTCCTGGAAAAAAATCAGTTAAATATTTTCTAACAGGAATCGAATAATGAAAGACAAATCGTCATAAAACTGTTGACTATAAACGACTATTATTTAATGTTAACAATAATTATTTTCGTAGCTTAGTTTGGCATTTATGTGGTGTATCCACGTGCTATTATATATCCCGACAAATATTACATGGCAGGTTCAACGCTCAGTTGTACATTTTGAAACATTAAATACCCATATTTCGTATTCAAACAATACCATGTAACCAGGTATTTCATGATGTAAACACAATTTCAAGAAGGATCAGAATTCGTAATAAAAAATTTTGGTTGCTATTTCAAAAATTTGATGATGTCATCGTGAAGAGGAGAATCGGCGCTTTAACTGTATCTTACGTTTTAGTTTGACACCATATTTTAGAAACACCCTGTATAACATTTTTCAGTGTGAACTATGATACCTCCTTTCTTTTTCATAACTTTGATAATTTAATTTTTCTTATTTCCCTAAAATTAAAATTTAAAGCAGAAATATTTACGTTAGTTTATAGAAACTGGGTATGACGGGCCCAAAATTTTATTATAACAGCAGGTATGTCAAACTATTTTACTAATTAAAACACACATTACTTCTATTAATAATTAATAACAATAGTGGCAAAAGCAGTTGAATTTGCTGCATTAAAATTTGCTGTGGTAAAATGTAGTTTATTTCTTTCCTTCTAAATTTCTTTCAATTTTTGTCCGGTAGTCGATTACACGCTTTATCAAGTTTTACAGTGGACCAGTTTTCAGTGCCGTGCGGAAGTGTATTTTTTAAATTATTTTTGAACTGCTCTTTTTGATTTTATTTTTACAAAATTGTATTTGTAAGTCCCCTGTACATTCAAATTTTTTGTTTTTTTTAGAAGACCTAGATATTTTTTATGGAACAACTGCTAATATGTAACGATACTTCTGTGTAGTAAAATAAAAACTAAATTTAACAGATTATTTCTAATATTTAGTCAGTAGCATATTTTTATTTCAGAATTATCATAGTGGTAATTGCATGCCACTGACTAAGTATTCTGCTGGTTCCTCACAGGATAATAACAATTGCTACTGACATTATTTACTAAACCAAATTTCAAAACAATTTCTGTTACGTTCTGGAAATATTGAAAAAATATATATTGTTATTCCTGTATCTTTGTAAGGAGGCACTTGTTTATATAGTTTTGGCGAGAAGAAGATTCGGTTAAATTATTACACGTAACTATGACTTACCCTGAATACAATGCGACCAAATAAAAATTAACATACTTGAACTTTTTTCCCAAAAAATAAATAAAAATAACTGTTTTAAGTATTTAATAGAAACGTTTTTTAAAAATGAATTATTTGAATATGTAGTATTCATTATAAATACGAAATTCCATAAATATTATCACAATTGGTTAGCTTCAATCAGATAACAAGACCTGCAAATGTTTCCGTCACACAAATTAAATTCTTTCTATACAATATTGACGTTCACATACCGGTAAGACGCTTATAACAACTATTTCAAGCCCTTGACGTTAGACCACACAGATTGAAATCTTCTCTTGTAAATATTTGTTTACGGCTTTATGTTTGCAGGTATAACTTATTCTATTTATGTTTGTGGGCGGCATTTTATCACTAGCTACTCTTGAGCAGGTATTTTATCCATGACATTGGTTTCTAAATGGTATGAGTTTATATAGAGTGCCAGTCTACTTAACTTGACCACAAAATTTGTGTGTTCTATAATTTGACAGTACATTAGTGTTGCATATTAAAATAAGCGATAATCCTTCTATTTTATATAAAAATAAATGCTTTATTTAATATATTTTATTTGGAGATTGTAGTTCAGAGAAAAAAAGGAAGAAGAAATAATTCAGAAACTAATAAGTAGTAATAATACCGCAAATAAAAAACGATAGCTACAAATAAAATTTTACTATTACTTGACTCTTATGAAAACTTTTGACACATCCACATCTATATACATCCTATATAAATTCCTATGGGCAGTACTAACATTTTTCCAACTCAATTTTACGGGTTTTTTTTAATTGTCTGGATGAGCAATATATTTTGATATTTTTATTATAAAAACTAAAAGATACAAATACGTAATAAGATAAAACAAATATTATAACGAAAAAACGTCTCTTATAAAATTCTCTATGCTACCAGACAAAAAAATAGCCCTTAGTATATTTGAACATTAGATTAGATGGTTACGTCTATGCGAGGTAATGTTGGATACATACAGGGTATCCCAACGAAAATTTGACCCCCCCCCCCTATAATTGGAAAACCGAATAATATTTCAAAATTCGCCGAGACCCGTCGATTTTTGTTCTTGGGGGGAGCTTTTTTGACAGTCAAGCCAACTCGATATGTTCATCCCCCTAATGCCTAGCAACCCCAACTTAAAAATTTCAAATGCAACTACCCCACTTCTGTTGATTATTACCTGTGGGGCCATTTAAAGTCGAAGGTATATGAAAATGAAATTAACAGTCTGGAGCAACTGATGGATCGAGTTGTAAATACTTGCAGTCAAATAAGTTGATATAATAACATCTATAACAGATATTATAAAAGAAACATGGAAGCGTGTTGAATATAACGGTGGACACTTTAAACATTTATTGTAGTGTTTTCTAAAATTGTTTAAGTTTTTTGTTTTTCTTGTCCATTTTTATTGCTATGCTATCTCTTATTAAGCATTCTTTTTTCTCTTCAAATAAATTTAATGGTTCATTATTGATTGAATTAGACAATTTAAAAAACCATTCAAATTTACAACAAAATACTTCACTAGTTCACTCCAAAAATTGAAATTATTTAAAATCTGATAAAAATGTTTGAATTTTCTGGCATTTAATGCAATATTTAAAGCTTGATCGGAAAAATGAAACAGGAAAACTTAAATGTGCGACTACATAGAGCAAGCAAATTCACCATTAAGTCTACTATTTCTGCTCTACTCATATGCCTGATCAGATTTTTCAACACATTCGACCTAGCGCAGGTGGCGCTCTCTATGAGCTACAAGCAAACCATGGATATATTTCAATCTCTCTCCCCAGAAAACCCCTAACACCAAAATTTCATCTCTATATGAGCATTTATTATGAAATAAATAAGAAAAAACTAAAATAATATTTTGCATTAAACACCCTGTATCTCTGTAAGTATCAACTTTTGAACTAAGGTAAGTTTAACTAAATCGCAATATTTTCACGTCAGAAATCTAGTCATGAATTTTGGCCCATTACATCGCGACCACCCTGTATACCAAACTTTGCATTATTTCTGGGAATAAATAAAATAAAAAAATATGCTACCAGAAATGCATTTTTGTTTCAATTATGACTTTAGTAGACTGAGTGAAGTAAGTAGAATATCTTTACCGAATTTCACTTGATTATACAAAGGGGTTTGCCTTTTAGAGCAAGTTTAGAAAATAGCCACCAAAGTGGGTAAAACCTTTCATGACAAGTTAAGGAAATAGCCACCAAAGTAGGTAAAACTTTTCATGACAATGGTTAGACCAATCAAAAACAGGTTTGTCGAGGCCTCTTAGATGTCCTGTGACCCCAATGAAACACCTACTACTTCGATCTTGAGGAAAAATGCACTCCCATCTTTTTTACGCCAAATTCTCATATGAATCTGTAACTACTACTTATATTGATATAGATACTTTGGTATCTATACCTTGTCCAACGAGAGAATGGACTTGCTTCGCGCATTGGCGATTAGAGTGGGAGCGAGCTACACAGGACCGTTTTACATTAAATCTTAGCCGTAGGCGCTTCTTCAGTGTAGTAGGTTAATTAGGTGTAATAAATTTATCAGCGTCATGTAAAATAAACTATAAATATGTTTAAAATAAAATAATTTATTATTGAAAAGGTAAAAATATTAATCAAAAAAACATTTTATTATTTAAAACATAAAAAACTAGTCTGTACCGCTGCTATCAGAATCACTTTCACCGTTCACATTAATAATTATGGGTTGTACTTCATCTATTATTCTGTCAACGATGTTGTCAATTTCCCAAAATTTGTATTCTTCCGATACCGAGTGTCGAATAAAATTGTTCCAATGATCGGCTGTTACTCGCGCAAGCTGTTGCTGATGGGTAATAAACATTTACACACATATACCTAATACTTATTTTGAACTAAATTTTACGTATTTAATGAAAAAAAAAACTACTCAAATTGGATCACTGCTTACATTTATGAAACAAACCATCTAGCACAAAATTATTGCTGCTTTCGAAAAGTAACGAATAAATTCATTATTTTTGAAATTGAGAAGTTTTCGAAAAAATCCCCAGGCACGTCATTTTTCTTTTAAAAAGGCACTTTTTGACATACGACCCATATTTGTGACGTCATCGTTGTTCGAGATATGACGTCATCGGCATATTTTTTAAATAGCAACCCCCAATTTTGACCATGCCATTTGAAAGAGCGAGTCATTCTACATACATACATCGTGAAAAATTATGGTGTTACATAACAAAAATTTCAAGAAAATAATGAAGAACATTTGAAAATTTAATTTTCACAATACTGTGTACCTCCCCATTATGCAACACCCAGGGGCCGCTCCAGACGGTGAGCGTACTGAGTGACCGCTCGGGGCGGCATCTCTGCCGTAGACCCGGAACCCGACAACTGCGCAGTATGCGGAGTTGCAGCATCTACAGCGCCGATCCATTTGCATTCCCGTGTATTTAGGTGTATGTAAGTGTATACAATACTCAAAGGTAATATGTGCCATTTTCCTATTTAGGGTGTATTGTGTAAAATTGCCATTGAATTAGTCTTTACAGCAAATGTTATAGTAGCACTGTTAACACTGCCAGTGTGGCAAGCGGCGAAAGAAGTTTTTCTAAACGTAAACGAATAAAAACTTATTTAAGATCGACTATGTGTCATGAACGATTAAGCGATTTGGCTATGATATCTATAGAAAGTGAACTTTGCTCATGCTAAGTAAGGCAAGAAAAGTTGATTGCATTTCATTAGTAGCAAATTTACGATTACAACAAACTATTAAATGACTGAGGATTCGTTTTTATTTTTTTAATTTATTTGTTATTTAGTTTTAATAAATGACCTTTTTTCTTATAATTGCTCTACTATTTCACAGGTAAATTAATATGTACTTGTGTAATATTAATTATTATTGTAATTAGAACATGTTTATATTGTTTATTTATTACAGTAGTCACAAAATTTGTAATAATTCAAATTGACCTAAGATATATCAAAATATCATATACAGGGTGTCCCAGAAATCAACGTTAAGCCGGAAACGGGCGATAGGCCAAGTCTTGACAGTAATTAGAAAATATAAAAAAAATATTTGTCATGTACTTTACTTATAAGTATCAAAAAATACATTGGAAAAACTGACATCCTGTGATGATCTATCAAGTCCTGTGACTACAGATATTAATGTTTCGTCAATCTTTTTTCTGTAATGTAATCATGAATAACCCTTCTGTAAATTACAGTTTAAAATTAAAACATAACTGCCTCAGTTTCAAATAAAATGTTGGATTTTTGTCCAACATTAAATTCAAAATAATTACATCACCCGACTTTAACCGACTGTACTGTAAAAAAAATGTACTACACTATTTTGGCAAGTAATTTTAAAAGATGGCGCATTTAGTCCGGATTCTAAAATTGTATGATACTTGCTAGATTACTTCTTTGTTTAAGAATTTTTTTTATATTTTTCTAATAACTGTCACGACTTGGCTTATCGTCCGTTTCCGGCTTAACGTTGATTTCTGGGACACCCTGTATAAAAAACACTGTTATCTTAATTACATAGAAGGGGGGCGGCAAAATATAATCTCGCCCAGGGCGTCAAAATAGCTAGAGCGGCCCCTGGCAACACCTGTCCGTGCTTATTTAGATGAGCTGTTCCCGAATCGTTGGATAGGGAGAAGGGGGCCAATTGAGTGGCCATACAGATCGCCTGATTTGACACCCCTAGTTATTTCTTGTGGGGATACTTAAAAAGCAAAGTATACGTTACTAGACCGGTTAATTTAGAATATTTAAAAGCAAGAATTCGTCACGAGATACATGCCTTTTTTAAAAACAAAATCGACGTGCCAAGGGTTTTTTCGAAAACTTCTCAATTTCAAAAATAATGCATTTATTCGTTACTTTTCGAAAGCACTGTATAAAACCATCTATATATTTTTATACTGATTAATTATTCAGATATAAATGCCTAGCTGGCATATAACTAATAGTAAGTAATTATCATAGAAATAGATTGTTCAACGTCACTCACTACAAATATAAATTAAATATAACAAGTAACTGCATTTCTTATATAATCCTACACGCGTAATTAGGCAAGTAATAGCCGCGAAAACGGTATCTACTTTACATCGGCAATGAAACAAGAACACCATATTTATTTAAAATTGTTTGCTGAAGAAACCATCTTACTTAATATGAAAATATTAAGGGCACAAAAATTGTTAAGGTGCCCGTATCTCTCGCCGTAAAATGATCAAATTTGTGGTGTTTTTAGGTACTGAAATCTCAAAAAATAAAACTCGTAGAGCAAAAGTAATATCAAAAATAGAATTATTGATGTTTTGTTTATCCACTTTTACTATTTAAACTTTCCTCAAATAATGTAATAACTTTTAAGATGCATTTATATGACACACATAATTTCGCTATTCTAACCCCACATTTTAACAATTATTTTCACATACTTATAAACAAAAGTGAACAATCTTATATGCAGAACTATGTAAGTTTATGTTATAACAATGTTTACATCTATAGTTGAATTTAAAAATACGTATTTTGAAAGATTTCAGTACCTAAAAATTCATTGGATAGATCGCTTTCTGATGTTAAATATTGATTTTACTTCGGTACCTTTGAATATTTGCAGGTGGCATGAAATAACATCCTTGTTATTTGCTAAACTCTATATTATTCAGTTCTTAAATGTCTAAAATTATTTATATTTGTAGAAAACACTTTTTCAGGAATACGGCGCCCTTAAGAGATAACGTTCAATATGAGCCGGCTTGATGTAGTATACACCTCAGCAATAAATCAATGTGATCCCTTGAATAGTTTCATAGATATGGCTAAAAATAAATACTATCCTTTTTTTATTTAACAATCTATCTTAACAATGTATGTATGTTGTTCCAAAAATTTCGATAACATACCAAAATATCAATTTATTTATTTCTTATAAATATGGCAACACCGCGTTTCAAAAACTGTGCCAGTATAATAATAAAAATGCTAATACTTTAATTACAATCCAGTCTTACAAAAGCTGTATTTTTTAATTTAAATACTATTCATCAGGATAGCTCTCTGTAAACTTAGTTTCAGAAGGGAAAGATGTTATTGTCGACAAAAAATATTTAGCCAATGCAACTAAGTTTGAAAAAACTTTTTCGTCTCATAAAACAAAAGTTCTGCATGAAAACAACAATGACTGTTGATTTTATCGAAAACAGACATTTTATTCATATAATTTACCTACTCAAAAAAAAATGTATAAAAGAATGCAATTTTTCTTTAAGGATTGAAACGTGATATATGCTGATAAAATTTGAACCATTTTCTTTACATTTATGTAAATGAGAAAAATAATATTATCCAGTTATTAGTTGCTTATTATTATTTATAGAAAAATATTACATTCATATTGCACTATCTGTACCACACGTACATCCACGTAAATTGAATGTAATGCATAGGTTATGTTACATGTGCATATAAAAATGACTATCTACTGTTTTTTATTTGTTTATTTTTACATTAATTATAAATACGTAGTCAATTACGCAAACTACACGTTAAAATATGTATTTATTATTGCTAATATAAATGTTGTGTCTACTAATAAATATGAAAATTACAGATTCATATGGATTTACATACATTTTAGCAATAAACAGGATTTAATTTACTTTAGCAGAAAACCGGTTTGTTCAATTTTACATATCCAGTAATGATTTTTGACAAGTACCTATTTAATATGCTTTACAAGTTTAACCTATAACGTCTATTAAATATTTAAACATTGTGAACATACCGAATCAATAATATTATTTATTAAATATTATCTCATATCTAAATTTAGATAAGCTTAAACATAAACTTACAACACTTTCTACAAAATACTAGCTTTAATAAAACTACCTAACGAAAATTGATAAATTCTAAAGGTAAATTAATCATATTTATTGAGAGAAAGAAGGGTATGTATCTACCAGGTGTACAGGTGACAATGAAGATGTGAGGTGACTTATTTTCCCCTAAAATGATTCGTAAGAATTCTATGATATTTGAAGATTATAAGTGAAACATAGTTTCTGATCAGTTACTTAATTTTGAAAGTTCCTATTATACCATTATTACCTATTACCAATATTTTAGCAAACTTTTTCAAAATATTACACAATATTTTGACACTCATAACATGAATATGACATGACATAGAATTCAAAACTGTCAAAACACCTTGCATTCAAATTTGTCATTTGTCGTTCACTTGATAAATTTAAAAAAGCAAAGAAAACTTACTAATTAGTACCTAAATCTCTACCATCATTCGGAAAAATGACAATATTGTCGTAACTGGTATAGTGGGTGGCGCTTGGTTTACACACAGGGGGTTCAGGTTGAATTTGCTACTTAAAACACTTATACAATAAATAACTATTGCTTCATTCCCGATTCTTTGAAACTAGTTATTATTATTTAGGAAACACATGTATAATGAACGTTTTATAGCATAGTCGTGGACAAATATATTTTTTCTACGTTCATGCAAAAAAAAACTTTATTGAATTATATTTAGTGGAAAAAGTGGTTCTTTATTGCACTAGTGCAATAAAATGTGTATTGCATTCATCTGTCATTCTACTACAGCGTTTTGTCATCATGACAAACATAAACATTTAAATCGACGTCACATTTTCCTAGAGTTAGTGTCATCTAAATAATATTTTTTGGTTTTTGCATGAACGTAGAAAAAATATTGTATGCAACTCGTACAAAAAGTGCTTATTGCACGCGACTTCAAATAAACACTTACTTTTTGTACTTGTTGCATAAATAACTATTAATCTATAATCTATAAATCTTTTAGGGCTTTCCAACAACAGCAAAGCAATGTGTTGCAATACTGCTAAGCAGAAAGGTCCTAACTAACATAAATGTATAGTTTGAAGTATATCTAGTGTCGGCTCTTGACTTTTTAAACTAGTGATGCAGGAAGACTGTAATACTACTGCTTCAAATACGAATATAAAGTTTAATATTTTTTAGAGACTTCTTGAGCAATATTTATTGGCAAATCAGCAAATACAAGTTCATGATTATTTGAAATTGTCCTTATTTATTAGGCGAATAAATTCATTTAAGCGTCTTTAAATATTTGATGATTTTCCTCAACTTTTAAATTAATTATTTTTCAATACCAATATTGCGCGTATCGTCCATTGCAATATTTTACTTATTTATTATTATTTGCTATAATAATTTTATTATGAGATATTAAATATTGCGACAAATTTTGAAATCAGACTATCCAATTTAACCTCAATCTAAATTATTACTTACTACATGAAATAAGTTTATTTAACTTGGTGCTACTTAATAAAATAACACAATTTTGATAAATTGTCTTTAATAGATGGAAAACTGCTTGATCAAAATATAGGTAAAGTACCATTAAACGGCCTAAAGTACAGAAACAATAAAACAATATCAGTATCTGCACAGAATATAGTCATAACATACCAGGGTGTTTCTATAAGGTTCGTTGGGATAAATAATATACAATAAATTATAGTTCAAGGAAAAAGTAACACATTATTGAAACAAATTTTTAGGTATATTATTTTTCAGATAACTATCTATATTAGAGAGACTGTCGATTTATTTAATAAATGAGAGGTAGGTAGATCCCGTATGTCGAAAAGCGGTTTGATAAAATATTTGCAACATTTTTGTATCATTAGTTTGTAACTCTGATCTGCTGAAATATCACCACATCTATGTGTTCCTGTAAAGCATAAAGCATTATTTCTGCAAGACAGTTCTTATAACAATATTTGCAGACAATTTTCATTTTTAGAGGAGAAAAATCTGAGTCATAAACTATTTTTTGTAATTTATTATTATATTGCGTTTACCTCTTTTCATCGGAAAAAATGGCAGTACACCACTGTATGCAGTAAAACATCCATCCACAGACTAACGATGCCTGGACATTATTAAATAAAATAAGTTTACTACGAATTGTTTGAGTTACTGTATACAACAATTTGCGGCGCGTAAAACTGAGACACTGAGTTTTGTATTGTGTAGTGTACCTGAATGATAGACGGGGAAGGGATATTGGAAATACTGATCACGTGATCGAGTGCGGTAACTTATATTTTAATTCTGTAAACTTTTACCGTACCTACATCGCATAGTAGTCATCATACCAAAAATTTATACCTCCGTTGTTGTTTGGGATTTCGCTTATTTTATTACGTATACACGTAAATTAGCGCTTTACACTTGTATTTTTATATAAAAAATCATTATTTTCTTAAAATTAGTGGACCATTTGAAAATTGTGTTATAATTCTAATAATGTGTTAAAATACTATTGTGAGTGGTTGTTCCTAAATTAAATGAATATATCTACTTGCCTACATATGCACTATGCAGTTTATTGAATTTTTAAATAAAAAAAAAACAGTATGATTTCTACCTTACTAATCGACCAAATAGATCTACAATAAAAATTAAGAGAAGTAGTTATATAAAATATTATTTTTAATGAGAGAAAAATTTAAAAATATTTTCGCTGTGACTTGGTATAATTTTGAAGATATTTTTAATCTAATTTTTCTTTAGTTTAATACGGATATTTTACTACACTTCTGAGAAAAAGATTAATTGAATAAATTCTTGCGCCAAAAAGGCCAGTCAAAAATAATTTTTGAAACTAAGTACTACGTGTTATAGTCGACAAAAAAATGTTACATCACAATTGTGAATAAAATGTCATAAAAAATTAAATCTCACATTTTAAAGCTAAATATTGAAATCATTTTAAATATGAAAAAATAATAAAACAATATTTCTTCCTAAATATCCATTTCTTTCTTTAAAAATTAGGTGCTTGTGTCGTACCTGCAATTATTTTCGTGTTTGGGAAGCATCTTCCATAAAACTTACGCCAGAGACTGTACTAAATCGTTGAGTGAATAATATAAACTTATTCACTCAACGACTAAATTTGTGGTTTTACAATTTTTTTAAACTATTACAATATAATTTATTAGTGAACAAAAGTATAGATTCTTTACATACATTTTGATTATGCATATGCAAATTCGTTTAATAAAACCGAAACTGCATGGTCAATTATAAACAACAATCTTAACAAAAAACATGCTTCACCCGGAATCAAAGAAATAAAAGTGGATGAGGAAATACTGACAGATCCGCAAATAATTAGTAGTTGTCAACTCCTATTTTGTTAACATGTCAAATGAATTAGCGAAAAATTTCAGACCTCAAGATAATTTTGTTTTAAATATCACAAATCATTATCCTACAATATTTATAGAACCTGTAACGGAAAATGAAATATATAATTTAATAATGGGGCTAAAGAAATCCAATTATTGTGGTGTTGACGATATTACAGCTAATATGTTAAAGTTTATACACGTTTCATTATGCGCCCATTAACATATCTGATTAATTTATCAATTTCTGAGGGCATATTTCCGGACATTTTTAAGACGGCCAAGATTATTCCACTATTTAAGAAGGGCGACAGTATATCACTAAATAATTATAGGCCTATTTCTTTGATATCGACTGTATCGGTTTGAGAAAGTTGTCTATAATAGAATGATAAAATTTTGCAATGACTATGATACACTATGTAATGAGCAACATGGTTTTCGAGTAGGTAAATCCACTAAATCCGCCATTCTCTCCTTTCTGGATCAATTATATTATAATTTAGATTGTGATAAAAAATGCTTTGGTATATTTATGGATCTAAGCAAGGCGTTTAATTTGGTGGATCATACCATTCTTCTTATGAAATTAAGTAGTTATGGATTTAGGGGAAAATTAGGTCAGTGGCTTACTTCATATTTGACGGACGGCTTACAATTAGTTCAGATAAACTCAACACAATCGAATGAATTATCTATATTACGAGGAATACCACAAGGCTCCATATTGGTACCTTTGTTATTTTTACTTTTTATTAACGATCTACCAGCTGTGTCATCATGTTTCCTGGTAATGTTTGCAGATGATAATACTCCTTTAAATGTTAAGGATAACATACCTGACTTAATTGCCGACACTCAGCATAACATTAACCTATTTTCATCTTGGTTTGAGAGTAATAAACTTTTATTGAATCGTGAGAAAACTGTATTATTAATTTTTAGTCAGTGTTGAGAGAAAATGATAAAGACTATTTGCTAAATATCAATGGTAAATCATTAGAGCAAGTGGAATCGACTAAATTTCTTGGTATTTATATGGATAGTGTTCTGGGTTGGCATATGCATATTTTAGAGTTATCTAAAAAATTGACTCCTGTGTGCTACGCACTTTATAGACTTAGATGTGTTACAAATAAATGGGTGTTACTCTCTTATTACTATGGTCAGTTCTACTCTAAGTTATCTTCTGGCATTATATTTTGGGATTCATTCTCCTATTCTGAGAGGGTCTTCAAATTCAAAAAAGCTATATGCAACATTGTGGGAATAAATACTTTCGTTTCATGTAGACCATATTTTGAAAGTCTGCAAGTGTTGCCCTTAGCTTGTATATACAGGGTGTCGCAAAATAGAAGGCCATACCATTAACCACATATTCTTTGGACAAAAATAATGCAACTTTCCTTAAGCCATTTTTTATTTGGGAGTCCCTGTTTCAATATACAGGGTGTTAAAGTTACATTTTAAAAAACTATTTTTGTTAATAATTCCATTGTTTTGTAAGATACACACTTGAAATTTTGCACGTACTGTTATCTTATTCCGGCATACGTATCATATAATTTTGGTAAAAAAAATCGAAGGGTGAGTGGAGGTAACTGAGGGATGCAGTACCCTTTATTCCCTCCAATTATTTCTAAGTACGCCTATGCAGCTTTTTTTTGAAATATCAAACGTAGAATTTTCTTCTGATCATTTTATATCTTTTGTAATTTTTTGTTTAAATGGTCCGTTTTGAAGAAAACCGGCAATTTGTAGTGCTCATAAATCTATCATTCACTATCATTTTCAAGTGAAACTGAAATTTTGTGGTTATACCTGTTATTATAATACCTTGGCCACTTAGCAAATCGTAATACTTACTGAATGAATAATTGCTAATTAAAACAGAATGGATAACTTTAAATTTTATAAAATGAAGAATACTTATGAATTGAAAAAAATAATATGGCATTAACATCTGTAATATAGTTCTCTTATCAGCCAAAAAAGAATTGTCTTGTTTAGTAATAGTAATAATGAACGATCAACATAATAACTTTTTACCTAAATACCATTAAATAAAGTAATTTATTAATTACTACTAATTTAACAAACGTTCTACTTGCCCACCCTCATCATTAACACATGTACGTGCCCTTTTAAGTAGCGAAAACCTTATATTTTGAAAGATATTCTCTTGCATTTTTGGATTATACGGAAAATTTCGAATGGCTAATTGTATATTTTGCTATATTAATGTTCCACCTCATATAAGCATCATTAGGGTTGCGATTACTATTTTTGAAGATATTTGAAAATTTCTATAATTCTGAAAAAGAATACTTTTGTATTTCTATAGTTTTCTATAAAATTGCATTGGCTCAAATATTGGTACATAGGAAACAATCGTAAAATTTTCTGTAGGTACCAAAGATGCAATGTTCCATTTAAAATGACGATACCTTGCATACTATATACAGAGCCTTCATAAATAATTAAAAACCACGTGACCAGTACTTGTGTTTGAAACGGTTATTTTATATTCTTGGTCTTGGCTATTAAATTGATTCAAATTTATTAGTTCCAAAAGAATAAGACCAAGTTTAAATTATTACACAATATTACGCGGCTGTGATTTCAACGGCTGTGATTGGTGCAATTTATTCTTGACATTTTATTCAACCAATCGGCGATCGCACCATCTCGCGTATGACACAAACGTTTCGCATTATTCATTGTAAACGAATCTTTATGACGTGTGACGTAAAATTGGCATTTCTGTATCTTTCAGTAGCGTTCGTCTTCCCGCCCGTTATTGATTTATTATATCCTTGCGATTTTCTAGTGTCTTATTGTTTTCCTTTGCATTATTAATAAATCATACATATTTCAAACTAATCAGTTGTTTTCATAGCTAAACTTTTCGTACTTCGTCGTATTACTGGTAAGTTGTAACAGAAAGAAAATTTTAAGGTTAATAATATTCTTATTTCAGTTCAGAATAGTATGCCTTTTACTGTTGAGCAAGATGCCTTTATTTTAATGGCTCATTTTCGAAGTGGGACTAGAAATGAAGACAATTTACGGCCGAGTTCCCAATCGCAAATATTGACTATGACACATTCTCATACCGAAAGTGCACTATCGTCAAACGATTTGAAAATAAACAATGCATTTGCAAAGGAAAATCTACAGGCAGACCAACTGTACTGACAGAAGATGTCGTTGATAATATACAGCAACGAATAACTCAAAGTCCTACAAAATCCATATCAAAATTGTCTGCTCAGACAGGTATTTTTTTTTTTATTAAGTTGATGTAAATATTCATAAATTTATTTAGATTGCATCTCTAAAATATATCAATTTTGAAATTTTTATTTGAAACCGATATCGAATAGTTAATAACCAAAAAATTTTTATTTTTAGGACTTTCAGTTGGAACATGCCACAAGGCTTTAAAAAAACGGTTGCATTTACACCCATACAAGGTAACTGTTGTGCAAGAATTACTTCCCGTTGACTATGGAAGACGATTACATTATTGTGAATGGTTTCAAGAAAACATGAATCGTAACTTATTGAACTTATCATTTTTCACTGACGAAGCATGGTTTCATATATCTGGTTATGTAAATAGCCAAAATTATAGAACCTGGGCTGCAGAAAATCCTCATACATTTGTAGAAACCAGTTTACATCCCGTAAAAGTTGGTGTTTGGACAGCGATATCAAGAAGACGTATAGTAGGGCCCATATTCTTCTATGAAACTATAAATGCAGAAAGGTATCGAACCCTTATTTTAGAGCCATTTTTAGAACAGTTGCATGATGACGAGCTGCAAGTAGGTTACTTTCAGCAAGATGGAGCAACTGCACACACTGCAAGAGCAACAATTCAATATTTAGAGCAATTTTATGGCAATCGACTGATTAGTGCAGGTTTGTGGCCAGCCAGGTCTCCGGATTTAACTCCGTTGGATTATTTTTTGTTTGGACATTTGAAAAACACTATATTTAAGACAGCGATACACACTATCGAAGAATTAAAAGCGGCAATTATTCGAGAAATCAACAACATCACAGAAGAACAGCTACAAAATGTATTTGAAAATATGCATAGCAAGTGAAGGGCACCATTTTGAACACAACATGTAATTATTTTAATTTGTTAATTTTTATTCAAGTGGCAAAATACCCAAGCAAAGATAAATAACTAAGAAATGCACAAATAATTTATTTTTAACACTACAATATGTAATGCTTTTATCCCAAATATTGTAAATAAATCTTTATACAGTAAAATATGTTTCTTTTACCCTGCAATACAATAAAAAAATCAGTTGTGTTCACATTATACACTCTTTGTTTTCATAAAAATTTCAAATTATTCATTAACAAGAGAAGATTGGTAGTTTTCTCTCTAATAAAGTTAAAAACATTTCAAACGAAACAAATAAACATTCTTTACGTCAGTAACTATGTAATATTAAATTTAATGTATTAAATTTCAGTAGTCGAACAATTTATTAGGTTATGTACTCAATTTCGAAAACAAATTTATTTAAATCAGTAATCCCTTCATCCACACCACTGACATCCACTGATTTTTAGGGATTTTTATGCACCTTCTTTAAACTGTGCAATGTTGGTTGCATATGCGCGTAGGTCACGTGGTTTTAATCATTTATGAAGGCTCTGTAGAAACTATGTGCTTCTCTAACGCTTTGTGCTGGAGATGCAATACACAAATTAGTTAGCTTGATGAAAAAGATGCCGTTTTATCAATATTTATTCATTTACAATATTTACAAGATTTAAATTTTCAGCATCGACGACTACCCACTGGAAATTGAATATATTGAAGAAGAGAAAAAATTATCAGGTTGTCGAATTGTAGATATCGACTACTTAAAAAAAGTCGATGTTATTACAAATCCATCATAACAAGAAATGCACTGGTGATCGCTTAGAGATAGTTCGTGAAAAAAGACAAGGCTTAAAGAGTACGTTTATATTTCAATGTAATGTTTGTAATAAGGAAATAGAAATTTATAATGAAGAACCAACACCCGATAATAAATCTTCATTAAACAAAGCCGCCGTATGGGCAACTATTTCCACAGGCAGCACGTATACCTATGCATATGGCTGAATTCCTCAGTATACTTGACATTCCGTGTG
Source organism: Monochamus saltuarius (assembly GCA_025584915.1). Lineage (NCBI taxonomy): Eukaryota > Metazoa > Arthropoda > Insecta > Coleoptera > Cerambycidae > Monochamus > Monochamus saltuarius. The sequence continues at coordinate 34,529,905 of CM046726.1, forward strand.
TTCCTAGAAATTTACTATTCAAAGGGTACATATTTATATATAAGAAAAGTGCATTTTCTTGGATTGTAATTGCTTTTTAGGCTAGGCAAAACTGTTTATGGAAAAATTTGGAAGAAGCTGGTAAAGCAGAATATTCAGCACTTATTGAAAGAGGCCATATTGATGGAGATGGTATTCCATACATAACCGTTTATGTTGATGGAGGATGGTCGAAACACAGTTACGATCACACGTACAATGCATATTCCGGAGTTGTATACAAGGATTAAAGACAAAGTTGTGTATGGACGTGAGGTAAGTTATATATTTTTTCTGTTGCAGTTTTCCGTCATCAACTGCATTCTGTATAACAGAGCTATTGCAATTTAAAGTTTATGACTAGAATTTAAATATTTGGAAACAAGCCATATTCAGTTCATGACCTTCCATTATACAATATAAAATACAAAATTATTGCCATACTTATAAATTCAGAAAGTAACATCTACTTGACCTAACAATTACCTACCTGCTACCGACAAACGTGTACATTATTTTTATTAATTTCAGGTAGAAAAAGTGGAATGCATGAATCATGTACTCACAAATTATGGGAAAAGTTTATATACAAAACGTACAAAAAACACAAAAGGCGTACCACTTGCAGCTCGAAAATTATTAAAAAAGAAATTATAGATGAACTGACCAAATCGGTGTAAACAGCAATTTATGCTAATTATCAAGATGTGAATAACATAAAATCAGAAATTCGGAACACACTGTATCACGTATTTGGCAATCACTCATCTTGTTCTTCATATTTATGTACTAACATTAGTGATAAAACCCATGACAGAACACAAGAATTGAAAGTGTCAGGACTACACTACAATATTTATGGTGCAATGAGTCAGTTACTGACAAAAGCACATTTGTTATTGGATAAGTAAAACCAATAACAGAGCTGAACTCTTTATGAGCATACTGGTTAGGTTTAACATAGGTAAACGCCTTAATTTGATCCAAAAAGATTCCTTACAGACAAGAGCTTACCTGACAGGATTACGCTATAATGATAGTTTTAATTGGCACATCGAACCATGGAATGAGGTAATAGAAGCCCTGGACCTCACTTGAAAAAAATTATTGATAAAGAAAACAGAAACTTATTAAAAAAAAGGAAAATCCACATAAAAAAGCAAAACCCGCAAAGCGGGTAAAAGTCGCCGATACTCAAGATGGTCCCAATATTGCTGTGGTGCAATTATCGTCAGAAGCTTTGAAGATGGAAATTGACATTTATGTACTCGGCTTCAGGTATTTTTAGTGTTTCAAATGTGTTTTGAAAATGAAACCAATAGCTATATTTATAAATTAGTATCAATTCTGCAATTATAATCATAACAGAAAAATTATTACTTTTTTTTATAATTTTGACTTTCAGGTTACAAAAGAGCAATAAAAGGCAATTCATATAGAGACAGTTGGACAGTTTAACAATCTGAGATATCTAACAGAAAGAATGAACCGCTTAACTGCTTCTAACTTTGGTGCAGTGGTAAAACGTAAAGAATACACATCATGTGACGTACTAGTTAAAAAAATTTAACTACTTCCTCATTTTTGACTGCTGGAATAGCATACGGCAAAGCAAATGAAGCTGTTGCTATAAGCATAATATATCAACAACAATGAAAAAAAAAAGATTCATCCATCTGGACTAATTATTGTTCATCTAAAAAGTGGATTTTTGGCTGCATCACCTGATGGTATAAACACCTCTTTTTTATCATGTACGAATTTTATTGAATATGTAAAATAACTTTTGTTTTTTCGTGATATGCACTATAGATGATGAAAATATGGTAAAGTAGCATCATCTGGTCTATACATTTTTAAGGTTAATAGAGATTGTTTGGTTTTTGAACACCCTGTATTTTTTCGTTAACTTATCATCTAATAGATCCTTGTTAGAAGTTTTATCAAAAAATTTCTTTTAATAATATAGTAATTTCATTTAGAAAAAACATTACTATTTCGTTGTGATTTACAGGTCGCTATACTTGCTGTTATCTCCTCTATAATATTCAACATCAATAATGATACTTTCTGAATTCTGTATCATAATTTATGTGATTATAAGCATTAAAAAGCCGACCCTGACGGATAAAAAAAAATATTGAAGTGCCAATACCCTACCGACCGTAACTGCCGGCATCTTTTCGATAGTGTAACTAAAACATGCTGAAATTAATGAACGTCCTTTAATTTTTGCTGAATAAACGTGCTAGAAAACAGATGTACCTATTCAAAGACCGTGAATTGCACTTTTTTGTCTTGTTGCAATACTCTGAAAAATATTCAATAACTTATATAAGTTCAAGTGTTACTGTCTTTTAAAAAGTATTCTGCGGGTTGTGATAATGATTATAATACTTTATACGATTTTTTCAGTGCATAATTGCCCTGTAAAGTTGTGAAACGCAACAATGAAACAGGAGGTGAAAACATCCGACGACTTACCAGCCTATAAAATATGCCCTGGAGAAAACTTGTATTATTGGCACAGTGAAGAGATATTATTCTTAACTTGTTTAGATATTTCTTTGACTGCGACAAGAAACACCTATAAATTCGTTGAAAATTGCATACAAAAACGGCGCCCTTATCACATGTAGGAGGTTGCCATCTAAGATTATTTAGTGGAGTAGCTGGAGGTGAAAGGGTAAGTTAGAACGGGTTATTTAACACATCATTTGGGTGCCTCCGTCATATTACAGAAACGGCTTCGATTATTTTTTGTTTCTCAGATATAGCCATTGTAAGTTTTCAAATTATCACACTGTATGCATATCCCAAGCATACTAGCTGTACCCTGCGCGCGTTGCTACGCCACCAACTAAAATAAATTTGAAGGAAAGACATTACACAAATATTCAATTCATTTTGTGTCATTTTATTGATTTTGTTTATTTCGAAAAAATTATATATAAAATTCATTGGAATGAAGTGACGCCATCTGTCGAAAATTGGTCGTACCAACTTAGAAACCTTCGTGGGCTATTGCACAACAACTTTGCTAAAGATCATCACATGATCAAATGCATAGTTTACGATTCTATAAAGGACACAGACAAACATTCATTTATATATATAGAAGATTATAGAAAAAGTATGCTAAAAATTGATGCAAAAAGCCATTTACTTCAATTGATCAACAAATATTTATATTTTGTATTTTATGTCGACCTTGTTTCCATTTTATTTTTCACGTTATTGTATTTCTGTTCCTGTAGTATCTATGCTCTGACAAATAATATTTGCTTTTTGTACATACGTATACTCTGTGATAGCACCAAAGAAAACTGAGATATTGACCAAACCAAACTCTTTTTATGAATCTGACTAATGGTTTTCGCACTAATTTTCCGAGATTTTTTCTGAGGTTTGCATATTCTTGTTAGCATCTCTTAAAAATAATTTCCTTTGGAATTTATAAGCACTGTATTAAACAAACATCTTATTATTAGATAAACAGAGCGATCGCATCGAGTATTCTATGTTCTATGAAAAGTAGTAATTATAACTTAAATTACATTTCTTTTCCATTTTTTTTTGTAAATAAAATAATTTAAGTACATACATATGTATATAGTTTGGATGAGAGTCAGCTACAGAGTATGAAGATGTTTTTAAGGATATTCAGGGTTATTCGCACAACTCTTTTAGCATCTCGAAGAAGGAGTGATTGTTGCTTCCTGACAATGTGGCTACCTAGATTGTTACGTTCAAACTTTTTAATGAAAACAATTGCATTTTCGGATGCCATTGTTTATTTTAACAGGGCTTTCATCAAGCTTCCTTATGTATAAATCTAATAGTTTCTGAGTTATCTACTTTAAAATTTGATAATATTAAAGATATTAGGTCTGTTCCTGCAGCAGTTGGAAAAGGGTGGAAACTATCAGAAATGCTCGTCCAACTCGTTCTGAACTTAACTAGTCGAATATTTCTGATAGTTTCAAACTACATATTTTCAACTGCTACAGGAACAGATCTATTAAAGTTATAGGTATTATTTTTGGAACTAGTCAAACCCCTGAGCTATCCAAATAGGTATATTTATAGCGAACCCTAATTACAAACATATCAAATAGAGAATTGTATTATCTTTCGATCTTTAGATAATACGGTTCTCTGTCCAGTATCTTCTTCTAGTTTTTGAATTATTGAACAATTTACATTATTTTGCAGTTAATATTTTAAATTTTAAGTCGATGCAACAAAAGCTAGGATGAAATGATAAGAACTATAACAGTATAAGTTTGTCATTTTTTTAACCGTCCTTGCTACGATTGAGATGACTAGTTAATTATAATAAAAAAAATTCAATCATTCAAAAAACGAATACACGAAATCTTATTACCGACCAAAAGAGAATAACATTTTCGATTCTATGATTTTATTTGAAAAAAAATAAGTTTTGAATTAGTGTTTTCCGGGTTTTTATGCCGTGCCTAAGGCAACTGGCCGGTACCATTAACAGAAGTAAAGTGCACATCCTTCGGCTTAGCTGAGATTTTTGGCATATTCTTGTTGTTCTCGGGTTAGGCCCTGTATATTTATTTAAGTTCTCATTGCTGGCATTACGGCTACTATAGTCGGAACCGTTCCTCTAATAACGGTGATCTTCTGAGACGTTCCGTAATCGCCTCTGCAAGTGCTTGCATCCCACGCTTCCAAACGGTTAACCGCTTTTCGACAGGAATTGTAAATTCTAACATAGGCATCAATGGATAACTTTTTTGCTTATGACTTTTCTATGTGTATTTTGTCAAAACAATAGAATTATAAAGAAGAACGATGAAATAATATTTTGGAAACGGAAAGTTTGTTGCTTAATTTTAGGAAACTTGTAAATTTTTTCGTGGTACTTGTACGTATTTTACATTCCACAGGGTGTCCCGAAATTAATGGGACACAGAGCAAGAGTAGGATCCTTACATTAAAACAATGCGTTTAAGCTAAACTTACCTTGGTCGATTTGTGGCTAATAAAAAAGTTACAGGGCGTTAAAGTTCAAATTTTGAATTCGAAACTCTTAAAATTCTTAGAAAGTTTTGAAAGGATTCTTTTGAAAATTTGAATTAGAGGGTTTTCTGGAACAAGAAAAACGAATCCGTGCCTAATTTTGCTATAGACGCTAGAGGGCGCTACGAAATGTACTCTTGGTTGATAAAAACTGGTTATAACTTTTCATCAGTGTATGTACGAAAGTTTTAAGAGAAAAATATTGTTCTATCTATTTTTCACAAATAAGGTATACTTGTTTTAGTTATGTCGATAAATTTAACAGTTTTCGATTTATTACTTATATTTCTATTGGATGCAATAAAATAAAATAAAAGTTTGTAGTTGCTTCCTTAAAAAACTAAAGATTATTTTTAATAATTTAATTACATTCAGGTGGCTACATTAAATTCTCAATATGACCCCGTTCACAATAATACACAATCTTAATCGTTTCATAAATTATTGTCTAATATTAAATAGTGTTTCTTCATTTCTTAACAAATTCCTAGCATTTAAAATTGCTTGCCACAGCTCATCCCGTGTATTAATACTGGTCACTGTAAACTTTTGATGTCAAAATACCCCAAATACTGATATCCATGGGGTTTAAATCTGGGCTTTGTCCGGGCCATAAAAACCTGTTGCCGCACCTCTTTTTTATCATGTACAAATTTTATTGAATATGTAAAATAACTGTTTTTTCGTGATATGCACTATAGATGATGAAAATATGGTAGAGGTAAAATGCTCACTGAAAGTAGCATCATCTGGTCACACATTAGAAGAAGCAGTGAAGAAGAAACTTCTGTTTTTTAACTATTGAGGATGGAAATGTGATAATTAAAAGGGGCATGACTACTAACTACTATCAGGTAAACTTATGAAAAGTGCATCTCAAAAATTTGATTTATTTATAAGGCATTTATATAAATTACTTATACGTGTCTTCTTCTTTTTATATATGATTTGAATAGGATAATTTGAAATAAATTACGTTGGCATCTGCGTTGTGCAAACTGTACCAATCTTGACATAGTTGTTGTTATTGGTTTATTAAATATAGGGATACAATACCGCGTCATAATTTTTGGATGTTTTTCTGGCACACATGGCATTTTACAGTACAGTTTGCTTCATGAAAGTTGATAGTATTTATTTTTTTAAATTAGAAATAAGAAAACTTCAAAATAAGCGATGTATTTGTAATTAAAAATCCTTAAAACAATTTTTGAAAAATCGATTGCAAAAAAATCAGTGTAGACTGTACATTACTACCATCACGAAATATTTAACAAGTACAACTTATTGAAATAATAATGGCACTCTTTAAAATGGATTTTTCTATTTGTTTTGAACTGCTGACGTATTTGTAATTTAATCTACTTTCAATTTTAAAGAATAGTTTTAGTTGTTTGCAATAATTAAATACATATACCCACAATTTGAGTGAGTAAAAACTAAAGATTATTTTTAATAATAATTTAATTACATTCAGGTGGCAACATTAAATTCTCAATATGACCCCGTTCACAATAATACACAATCTTAATCGTTTCATAAATTATTGTCTAATATTAAATAGTGTTTCTTCATTTCTTAACAAATTCCTAGCATTTAAAATTGCTTGCCACAGCTCATCCCGTGTATTAATACTGGTCACTGTAAACTTTTGATGTCAAAATACTGATATCCATGGGGTTTAAATCTGGGCTTTGTCCGGGCCATAAAAACGTGTTGCCGCGACGTATCCACCGTTGGGAAAATTGTGCGTTAAGATAGTTTCGAACCTGTACAGAAAAATGGGCAGGGGCACCGTCTTGCATAAAAAACATATTGTGTCTCACATTTAATAGTAAATCATCAATAAGTTCCTCAAAATCATGTTCTAAGAAATATAAGTAAGAATGGCCATTCAGTTTACCTATATGGCAATTCAACAGGGCCCAACGCATGATTTCCAACAATTCCACACCAAATGTTTATTTTAAATTCATGTTGGAAATGATGTTCTCTTAATACATGCGGTTTTTCATTATCCCAAACATGTTTGTTTCTGTTGAATTTAAAAACGCCCCGATGAGTAAATGTGGCTTCTTCTGTAAACAGCACCATGCTTAAAAAGTGGGGATCATCATTGTGCCGGTCTAAGAATCGAAGACAAAATTGTTCCCTATCTGGAAAATATGCCACTACAGCCGCAGACATTCGTCGTAAACTTATTTAAGAATTTTCTGTTACACGAAGCAAAAATCCTCGTCTTTTTCTGGAGTAACAATTGTTGGACGGCCAGCATCTCGTCTTTTAGGACGAAACGATCCACTATCTCCTAACCGGTCATACAGATTTTTAAATAATTTGTGATTAGGTTGTAATCTATTTGGGTAACTTTTTAAATACCTGCGGCACGCACGACGTCCATTAAAATTTTCTTTTGCATAAATACATACCATATCTCGCATTTCTTCATTAGAAAATAAATGGCAAATTTCACATGATATTATTAATTGTAAACAAAAACTTAAAGGAATACACTATTTAACATAAGTTACTTGTCAATCAACTAATTGTCAATAGTACAATTTGTTTTCAAATAACCAAAGCTTACTATGACAGTTTTACGTAAGTAACTACAAACTTTTATTTTATTTTATTGTATCCAATAGAAAAACAAGAAATAAATCCAAAACGGTTAAATTCGATCGACATAAAACAAGTATACTACCTTATTTGTGAAAAATAGACAGGAGAACAATATTTTTCTATTAAAACTTTCGTACATACACCGATGCAAAGTTATAACCAGTTTTTATCAACCAATAGTACATTTCGTAGCACCCTCTAGCGGCTACAGCAAATTTAAGTACGGATTCGTTTTTCTTCTCCCAGAAAACCCCCTAATCCAAATTTTCAAAAGAATCCTTTGAAAATTTTCGAAGAATTTTAAGAATTTCGAATTCAAAATTTCAACTTTGCCCTGTAACTTTTTTATTATCAACAAATGGACAAGGTAAGTTTAGCAAGAGTAAGTAAAACTGGTTTTATATAACTGATTTCAAATGTATACATTATGTGTTGTTTATTTTTTCTCTTCTGGTAGTTTGTAGGTTTTGTTATATATGACAGTTGACTGTGACCCTAAGGACGGCTTAAGAAGTCGAAACTAGTAGGAAAATAAATTAAAATTTATACTGGGATTCAGGGATATAATTTCAACCTCTTTTGATATTTGTCTACTGTTGATCTTTTTCAATTTTTTGTAAATTTAATAATTCTCTCCATACATGTATGGTATATATATAGACATCCTGCAAGAACTTAAGAATATTGTAATGTTGATTAAAAAATGTTGCCTGATATATTTTTTCACGAAACCGGTCGCAAATTGTTAAACAAAATTTGGTGAGTAAATAGACTATTACCGTTTTCTGTTTTTTTATTTTAATTTAAAAAAATTATTAACAGTTTTGTATGATGCGTGGCAATTTGAGTGTATTTACATTTTAAAGGATCCTAAAAAGTACTAATGATAAAAAGTAGTAACTCACAGCTTCACTATGACCACGTTTTTATGTTTTCGCCATTCTGAATCTAATACATTGTGCTTCTTGTATACCCTCGACTACAGTTTTCAATAGAATTTATCAGCTTATGCAACTGTTCGCCTATTTATTTCAGTCTTCGAATAAAATGCAAGGAGAACGAAATATTCACGTCCTATAGATTGCTGGAAATATACTTGGACGTATTTCACGAGCAGTAAAGCAATAATAATAAAACGCTGTCGCCATACGGACTGGCTGGCATCGAGACTTATCTTAGACTTTACCCCGAACTGGATTTAATAATGATGGATAAATAAATATCTGATGGTATGTGCCGCTAAGGATATTGCGATAATATTTTGTTGTTTATTCTATGTCTACATATTACAAACATAATACGGAGAGCAATAACTTATACCAGAAACTCGGTATAAGATGATAACTATATCACTAAAGAATTTGTGTCAGATAACAAAGTGTGCTTTTATATTGCACAGGAAAATAAGTACTTTTTCCGGATGATATGGCTTATTAACTTTATAAAATGGCATTACCATAAGTAATTAAGAATAAAATACAATTTGAAGGATACTCGGATACAACTATCGTTGAGTTGGATCAGATTAGGTATCGTGAGGACCAAATGACGTATAGATTTAAAAATTGATGCACGAGGTATTTCAGGTACGAGGGTTTGAACAACATATTTTTAATTTTTGACTAATTTCGGTAATTTCATCAATTTTCTTATTGCATTTTTCGAAAAAACATGAAATGTGTTGACGAAGTTGTAACAGTCTCTATAACTCATGTCGTGTGCGACAGAAGCCTTTACATTAGGCACCCAAAAATAGTCAAACTATGAAGGAGCCATCTAGGGAAAACTTAATGTAAGCTGTTGGTTATAACTGTATTTTAATCTCAGCGTACAATTTAAACTATAACTGAACGTTTATAATTGAATCATAGCAATCATATGTTTTTACGAATTTGACGTAAAATTTTCTCATTTGTTGAAATTCCCGCCCATTCGGTTACGGTCGTTCAGTGGTCGCGCAGTTTAAGGCGTCAGTACTTGAATCGATGTGGCAGATGGTAGACCGTATAGCAGCTATAATCGTGGAGAGGATTGGCATCCTCTATGCGGGTATGGTAGGGTGGAAGAATGTTAGCTTGGGGCAATGTGAGAGATTGATAACGGGCATTTGGCTACCCCTCTAATTAATGAGGTTTTCCAGGTTTTCCTCATTCCTGTACCGAGAAGAATCAGGAGAATCGATTATTTCAATAGTCAGATGGATACACTAAGCAGCAAAAAAGTTCTGTCATTTAAAAGAAACATGATGTGCCATAAGTGGCGCCCTCTACTAGACGTCAAAATTAGAAACATATTTGAATTTCTCGTCCGCAAAAATCACCGATTTACAAATTTTATGTAAATATTTGGATTTCTTAAGAAGTTATTTACAAATATCGAAAATAAAATTTTAACTCCGCGTTAATAATAATCAGTTTTGGAAAAAATGTTATAGAAATAGGTAGCATTTATTTTCGGTCTAGAATTATCCCCTGAATATTTTGCAACAAATAACATGGTGATTACTTGTAATACTTTGTTAATATAGAGATTTTATTAAATTTAATAGTTATTTATGCAACAAGTACAAAAAGTAAGTGTTTATTGCACGCGACGTGAAATTGTCCAACGAGGCCGTCAGGCCGAGTAGGACAACCCGTCGAGTGCAATAAGCACTTTTTGTACGAGTTGCATACAATATTTTTTGTACGTTCATGCAAAAACCAAAAAATGTTATTTAGATGACACTAAGTCTAGGAAAATGTGACGTCGATTTGAACGTTTATGTTTGTCATGATGACAAAACGCTATTGTAGAGTGACAGATGAATGCAATAAACACTTTATTGCACTAGTGCAATAAAGAACCACTTTTTCCACCAAATATAGTTCAATAAAGTTTAGGTTTTTTTTTTGCATGAACGTAGAAAAAATAATAATAAGGTAATATGAAATTTGTTTAAAAGTGCTTAATTTGGTTTTTATTACACTGAAAATTTCACACCTCTAGTTTAAAACCAAAAAGACGCCCTTATTTTGACTCGTTATCATGGCAACGCTAATTAAGTGGAAATTTGTTGACAGTTGAGAAGGTAAACATATACATATGATCTACACGTTGACATCTGATCTATCTACGAATTTTTTTTTATATATTTTTAGGTATCAACAATATTGTGTGAAACGAACTATTATGCGGACTAAAGCATACATATGACTTTATTGATAGGAATTGTAGATTTGATATATATATATATTAGGTTAAAAGACCTTTCTAATACAGTAAAAAATATATACGATATATATATATATACTCGAATCAAGAATTCAGACGTCTTACGTCACGGCTGACGTTACACGTTTGTTTTTATTGTCAACGTAATTATCGATATTTGGTCGCGTTAAAAACAATGTTTTCTTGCAATTTAGTGCAATATATGATGCAAACTTTTAGTGTAGTATATAGTTTTATTACTATCAATTGCAGTTTCTTAAATATTTTGATGAAAATATAATGAATTATTCATTTGTTCGTATGACGTAAGTCGTCTGAATTCTTGTAGCGAGTATACCTACATATGAATTTCTTCGACCTAAAATTGCCACAGAACGATAGATTGAACTACTATCCATCTGAGTTTTAGCTTTTGATGTAACTAAAGTTGGCAAGTTTTTTATTTAACAAATACAGTGTGCAAAATTGTTTTTTTAAGCAGTTAATAGATATAAACATATGTTTTTTAGTTTTCACAGTTACACCTTTTCAAATTATAATGTAATTCCATTTTTTAAACTTCATAATGCTGCCGCAACTTTAGGACAATTGATTACAGAAAAACATATTTTGTACATATGTGTAACCCTTTTCAGAGGAAAGTTAACCATATATCACGTTTTTATTTTGAAATGTTTTAATCATGAAACTTCTCTTTGTGAGCATAGAAATCATTTCCTAAATAACGGCATGGATCACGCTTCATACTAAAATTGACCACTTCAATTTTCACCAATATATAATATCAGAATATCAATACTAGACGAGGGTTCTATCTAGCACAAGCCACAATTAATCATTGCATTTGAAAGAAAAAAAAAGATAATTTCACATCGTTCGATATTTTCCAGTCACTATTTGTAATTTTAATCAAAATATTGAATACATATTCTAAAATTGACAATTCAAATTAATTTTCATGCGTTGTTTCAGACAGCTGTTTTTTTTAAGATAGTTGCTGTGTTTCTGGTTATTCGACATTACTTAAAAAAAATAAAGAATCAATGTGTACTGTTTACAAAGTTCAATTGAACAATTAGGTATATACATCAGCTGTGCAGGCCTAGTAGACCCATGGCTTGGTTCACAATTCTTCTCCATTCCTTCTTATTAGTAGAACTCTGCTTAAATTGAGTGATATTTAGTTTTTCTATGTTCTTTTCCACATCCTCTTTCCATCTTATTCTCGGTCTTCCACGTCTTCTTCTCCCTCCAATACCGCTTTCTATCAATTTATATGGAGTACTATGCTAACTCACTATTTGTTGTTCTCTCCCATATATCATCAACCTTTTTTTCTCCGAATATATTCCTCAAAATTTTTCTTTCCCATATCCTTAATCTATTTTGTTCTGCCATTGTCAATGTCCATATTTCACATCCAAAAATCACTACCCACCTTATAACCGTTTTGTATATTCTGACATTGAGACCCCTTGATATACCTTTATTCCTTAAAATATTATTAAGAGCCCCAACGCATCGATTTCCTGCCATTAATCTGTTCATCAACTATTCTTCAAAACTCGGTTTTCTAGTAAATGTCGTTCCTAAGTATGTGAATTTTTCAACTTCTTCAAATGTATATACTTTTTCTTCATCTGTTATTATTCTTAGTGTTTCATTTCGTACAAATTCCCTGTCAGACCATACCATGTACTTCGTTTTAGTTTGGTTAATTACTAGTCCCTCTCTTTCTGCTGATGTTACCAATCTCTTGTAAGTTTCTGTTAACTCTTTTTTACGTTTTGTTAAAAGTACGATATTATCCGCAAATGCCAAACACTGATGCCGTTTGTGGTATATTAAGCCAGCTCTATTTATATTTGCTTCTCTAAATATTATTTCTAGTATTATATTAAACAAGAGTGGTGATAATGGATCTCCTTGTCTGAGACCTTCTGCTACTTCAAATCTTTCCAATAAGTTTCCGTTTACTCTAATACCATTTTCTGTCTGTGTTAACGTTAATTTTATTATATTTATTATTTTAGGACTTACATTCATCTCTCTTAGTGCTTTATATAGTTGGCTTCTTCTGACTCTATCAAATGCTTGTTTAAAATCAATAAAGAGTAGATACGTTTCCTTTTGATGTTCGTAGCTTTCTGCCTGTACTACCGATCTCCCCCGTCTAAATCCACATTTGTATTCTCCTATTTCATTTTCTATTTTCCCAGCTAGCCTGTTCTTAAAATAAGACGTAAAAAACTTATATATTACATTGAGCAGAGCTATACCTCTATAGTTTTGACAGTCCTTCCTATCTCCTTTTTTAAAAATTGGTTGTAATATAGCTTCCTTCCATTTTGGTGGCATTTTTCCTTCTTTCCATATTTTTTCCAGTACTTTGTGTATGTTTCTAATTAAGTGCTCCCCACCATACTTGATCATTTCTGCAGTAATTCCATCCTCACCCGGACTCTTATCATTTTTCAAAATTTGTATTATTGCTTTCATTTATTCTAGACTAGGTGGGTCTTCTATATCTGTATTTTGAATCCATTACGTCATTGATTCGTTCGTCTTCGTCTTCTTCAGGTTCGTTCAGTAATTTATCAAAGTGCTCTTTCCACATTTTCAAGATTGCCTCCTCATCTCCTATAAGTTCCCCTTCCTCAATTCTGTAAAATATTGCTCCTGACTGATATCCTTTCTTCTCTCTCTTTACTCCTTTGTAAAGATATTTTATTTCTTTATTTTTATAATTTTCTTCTAGTCGTGTTATTAATCTTTCATTATACTGTCTTTTCTTATCTCTCATGATTTTTTTTTTGGTATCCGTCTTTGTCTGTTATATGCTTCTTTTATTTCATTTGTTTCTTCCTGTAGCATCTTTAACCGTAACTTACTTCTTTTTTCCAATTCTTGTTTACATTCTAAATCAAACCATTTTTCGTTATATTTATTCTCATTTTTCCACATACTTCCACTGCTCTTTCCATACTATCTTTTGTCATCCCACAAAGTCTCTATGTCTTCCGTCTCCTGTACATTTTTTAAATTTTTATTTAAGTAATCCATATATCATATATTTCTATTTATCTTCTTCTGCATTTAACCTACAAAGTTTCCTTCTACTATATCTTTTTTGTCTTTGGTTTTTTATTTGTGGTATTGTTTCATTTTAATTCCTACCATAAAATGGTCTGAATTTGCATCTAGTCCTCTGTAACTCCTTATGTTTATAATATTTTGTGCTTCATCCCTTTCAATTAATACTAGGTGCATGAAATAATAATTTATTCTTTCATACAAGAGAAATAAACAAACAATTTATTATTATAGTAAAACTACTTCCTATCGCCTTGACTAGACATAGTTTAAGCTTTTGCCTCACGAAGACGCAAACCTTAGTTTAAATCGCCAATAATGCAACTATTTTCACAACACATAAGATTCTTTCCTTAAAACGATAGTTCAACAGCATAAGTCCTTTTGACACATAGTAATTTTCCGGGTTGTTGTGCCGTGACCTCGGTAACTGGTATCTGCCAGAAACAGAGTTAAAATGTACATCCCTAGCATTAGCCGGGATTCTTTTACCTGCCCTGGTTGTTTTCGGGCTAGGCTTTGTGGGGGATAGACTCGCTATCGGTGCCTCTAGGCCCGTCCATATATTAATTTCGGTTTCTATTGTTGATATTACGACTGATACGGTCGAAACCGTTCCTCGGATAATGGTGGTCCTCCGAGGCGTTCTGTAGCCGCCGCTGTAACTGGTCGCATCCCATGCTTCCAAACGTTCCTCAGTCGCGGCCTAGTCCAAGAACAATCAGGGCAGGTAAAAGAATTCCGGCTAATACTAGGGATGTGCATTTTAACTCTGTTTCTGGCAGATACCAGTTACCAAGGTCACGGCACAACAACCCGGAAAATCACTATGTATCAAATGATAGCACTGGCCGTGAAAGCCTAAAAACCACTATAGCATAAGTCCTTATTTTCAAAATATACAATATTGTGAAAATGTTGATGTCTTTAAAATTAAGTCGCTAGCCGAAATTTGTTAATCTATGTCAAACATCCTTAGAAATATTTGCTAAATATTAATTATATTTTTCTGCAAACTGCAAATAACCTGAATTCCATAAACCAATAGCTTTCATTTCTTAGATTAAGAGTGCCATATTCTTGAAATAGTGTTTTCTACAAATACAAATAGTTTTAGACATTTATGAACTAAATAATATAGAGCTTAGCAAATAACAGAAATGTTATTTCATGCCCCTTGCGAATATTCCAGATACCGAAGTAAAACGAATATATAACGACATAAAGCGGTCTAACAAATAAATGTTTATATATAGAAATCTTTCAAAATACGTATTTTTTAAATTTAACTGTAGATGTAAATACTGTTAAACATAACCTTGCATAGTTCTGCATATAAATTCTTCACTTTTTATTTATAAGTATGTGGAAATAATTGTTAAAATGTGGGGTTAGAATAACAAAATAATGTGTGTCTTACAAACACTTCTTAAAAGTTATTTCAAGAGAAATTAAATAGTAAAAGTGGATAAACAAAACCTCAATTATTTTATTTCTGATATTACTTTTGTTCTACACGTTTAATTTTTCGATTTTCGTACTTCAAAACACAACATGATAATTTTGCGGCGACTCGGAATAATCTTCCAAGACTGTAACATGGACTTAACCCTGTATAACAAAATAATTAATTGTACTCTGTTAAATAACTTCTTTTATATGCTTTGTTGTATTGCAGTACTCGCATATTTTTCTGACTTTGCTTATGTATGGGGTATAAAATACTAAACCTGGCACATACTTCCTGCTTGGAAAACTATACCATACACTAATAAAATAATATATGATAATAACAAAACAACACCGTCAACGGTAGTTTAATTTCAGCAGTGTCTTAACCCAGCATGGTAAAATAACCTGCTCGACAGGTAGCTGGAATTGAATGATAGTCCAAAGCTGAAGACAGAGGCGGATTCGTTGTAGAAGTGAATGGTGCTTGTTGTGTAAAACAATACAGGGCATTCCGCATAAGAACACCGACACAGGGCAGATGCATGTAGTCCATTGGTCCAAGAAAAACTGCATTTATTGAAATAAGATTTTAAAAGTGCTCATGTTGACAATGAATAATGAAACTATTTTATTTCAACAATTGTTAGTGATTGTTATTGAAAATTTTCATTCAGGAAACAATCTGACATGCTTCTTGCACTGATTTTCTGTGGCTCGAGAGACAGTAAAATTTCTCAGTGCAAGATGAAGAAATTATTTTGCAATTGCAAATAAACCGCAAGTAAGTAGGTTTATCACGACAAAGTGGATTATTAAGAATTTCTGTCCACCGAATTCTTAAATATAATCTACTGCATCCATATTGCAGTTGCTTATCGCGACCGGAGCTTAAGCATGGAATTTTATAAAATGATTAATTCAATTCATAGCATGGCAAGTGGTGCAACTGTCCATAATATCATTGGTGAAAGACAAAAACGTATGTGACACAAATCCTCCACAGTGAACAGGAAATGAAAGAAATGCAAGTGGCTCAAACTCTTCATAATGCGCAGGAAAGGAAAAAGACACATGTAGCTCAAACTCCCCATTGTGCACGTGAAAGGAAAGCAACACATATATGGCTCAAACTACCCCTCCCCCCTCGTGCATAAGCTAGCCATAATAATGTAGACGAATAACCAGCGCATAATGTATTGAAATGTTTACATAATTAGTGACTTAGCGAAACAAAAGAAATTCTCCTGCACAATTATTTTTAACACAAGCACAGGAACAAAATAAAAACCAGATCTTTCACTACTTCCACATAATAATGGTCAGAATTGAAAAGAGAGAAATATATATAACAACCCGATGTGCACTCCAGTTTTTATTTTCGACGACTTTCAGCTTAGAAACGTATGGTGGAACTAGTAATAATTTAATTCTAGAACCCGTAAAAACATACGAATTTTGATAACTTTCATGATTTCGATGTAAACCCTTGCAAGAACTCCTCGACATTTTCAACGTGCGTTTAAGATAAATATTTGGGCTGGTATTGATCCTTATTTGATTGGACCAAGGATTTCGACTAAATAGGAAAAGTTATTTGAAGTTTTAGCAAAATATCCTGCCTGATTTAATCATAAATTTGCCATTGCAAGTTAGGTTGGGGATAGTTTTATTATACATGATAGACACTGCTTCATTTTATTGCTACTGTTAGATACTTTTTTAATCTTATGTTTTTAAATAAATGTATAGGACGAGGAAATAATCGTTCCCAGAATGGGCGACCACGATCACGAAATACTTCTCTTCTTTGGGGAATATAGAAGGATTTTGTTTATTCTGCCAGTTGGAGAAGATTTGTTCAATTGTATTGCGAATAAATCTATTGATCGACCTATAAGAAACTATCACCATTTATTAGACAGAGTAAATTTAAACTTTCGGCAAAGAGCAAATTTGTCTCAAGAAAAATGATGCCCATTATAATCAATACAGATTCGGAAATTGCGGATCTTTACAGAGAAAGTAGAAATTGCCGCTTCATCCCAGGGAAGGTACGAACTTTAAGAGGCGCGGCGACGTGCATTGGTCCAGCATTCCCCACTACTACGGTAATCGGTTCCGTATCGCCAACGCCAATTCGCCATTGCAAATCTAACTGTCCGGTCAACTGATGCCAGTGTTGTCAGGTCTCATGCTTTTGCATGAGATCTCATGCATTCCGAGGAAATCTCATGCTCTCATATTTTGATTACAAAATCTCATGCTTTTAATAGACACAAAAAGAAATAATAAAATTATTAAAATTACTCTTTGAAATCTACCAAAACAAAGACCTAACGAGAAATAAAGGCAAAATCGAGGGCAAAATTGAATAGATAGAGGTAGGTATCTACAATATTTGGGTACTTGAAATGTCCTTTATTGTAGACTGTTCTCTTAATAATTACCAATGAATACATAAACGGGTATGACAGTCTACGGATATGCGGTGTGTGTGCTGTATTCACGCTGTATTGCAGTGATTCTTAACTCTATGCCGTAAGGGTGCCTACATTTTCTGGAAACAACAGATTTTACGACCCGTGAGTCACCCTGCGTCACGTCAACTGCGCCTCAACGTTCGCCCGGCCTAACAATAAAATAAATTAGAAAGGTTACGTGGTTAATAACTTTTAAGTAAGTACCTGTAACTACATACTTACAATGTAATATTATGATAAAATAGCAGAACATAATGCTTTTTAATGAAATAAAAATGGCATTACAAATGTAATTAAAAATTAAGCTGTGTCAAGAGGTGTTTTTTGATAAATTAAGCCATCTCATGCTTTTTTATCCAAACCTCATGCTTCTTTGAAATTATTCTCACGCACTGAATTTTTCTCACCTGTCAACACTGCTTGATGCGAACACGTTGTGGTCGAAGTATGCGTGTAGCATGACACAAATACACGCAAGCGGCAAAATACAATTCACCATCAAGATCCTCACGTTCCAAATCTGTATATACCTCACCTGATGCCCAGTTCGATCAATTTCATTAGTTTCAATTATGTATATTTTCATACCGTATAAAAATAATTGTGTTTTTACGTTATATAATATTCCCTTGTTCAAAGACTACCTAAGTACTTGCTTTTATTTTTTGTAGATTTAGAAACAAGATTGGTAAAATTTTAGGATTGAGAAACCCTCAATGAACACCTAAGTGTAGAGTTTATATCAAATACAACTTCTACTAGAAGTAAATTCCTTCTTTACATTCACCTTTAAATTCTACAAGGTATAACTAAAATATTTATGTAAACTCTAATACTGGTCACAAATCAATTACAAAAGCAATTATAAATTCTATTTAGACACGCTTTGTTTTCAAGATAGGGACATGGAAAAAAATATGTTTTTGTTGTTTTTCTAAGTACAGGAAAATATTGAATCAGCTTTATTCAAAAGTAAGACGCAGATTTAGTTTTTGATCGGCCATATCCCATAGTTATTTTTACATATAGGGGAAACATTTTGGGGGTGCGTAATCCTTTGCCTTGCCTTTATAATTATATAATTAATCCAAGTTTCATTACCTAAAGTCAGATATCTACAGAAATCGATATTATTTGTATACCTTAGTTCATCAAGGGATTTTAGTCAAAGTGCTTAATATCCAAGCAACAACTTCCTGAAGTGCAAAGTATATTATTTATTATTATTCATTTCATTTTATGTGTACTGTGTTAGTTTTATGTCATTCTTTGCAAAAATAAAGCGGTAATAAATTAATAAATTCATTACGTCTTTCCCAACCACAAAAACGCGAGAAATACAAATGGCGGTTATGTGACGTCACAGTATATGAACGTTATATGCGTGACGTAAATGTCAAAATCGAACTGTCAAAGTCAAATTATTATTTGTTTTGTTGCTGTGCATTGTGTATAGTATCCATATAATTATAGTAAATAATGACAACAGAGAGTGGATTTGTCAAAGGACATTCAGATAACCTGCCCAAAATTGACTCATTGTCAATGTTTTCGTTTCTGGAAGAAATTCCAAATTATATCGTCAATAATTTCAAGACGTCTGCGTTTTGCATTACTTTGTTGCTCAGATACCATTTTCCCGTGACAGTTAAAATTATGGGGTATTACACTTTTTTTAGTTGTAGTCTTTGTAGGTACATTCCCATTTAACTTGTGCTGTCAATAATTTTCCATATATTCGTCCAACTATTAATTTTAAAACACACATCATCTTTATAATATTTGAATAAAGTGAAAAATGACTTACGGTGAAATGATCCTCGCAACAATATAACGCCGTTGTGTTCGATAATGTTGCATTCTCTTTTTGGTCTCTATTCATTGAAACGAACCATTTCTTACCCATTTTCTCATGTTTAGGAACTGAGAAGAATATTTTTTCCGGGGTGGTTACCGTAGTGTTTTTGCACTTTGGTACCACACAATACTTATAAAATTTGTGTTTTATCGGTTCCATCCCCTTCGGCAATCCAAAACTTATGTTATAATCAATGCTGGACACCACACAAACACAGATTATGGAAGTTACGGAACGAGTTCGCTAACCGACTTAACTAAACTACGTCGATTTGACAATTTGACAAGTGTCACCATGGACGTTTCTATATACTGTGACGTGGACGAATCAGAATGTTGTTTCCGAACCCGTGACTATATTTGAATAAATTGCTATATAAAATATTTAATTATGAAAAATATAAGAACAATTTTACAGAATTAGCAAGATATTCTTGTTAAATACTTAATATATAATAAAATAACAATATTTTTAAGCATTTAAAAATTTCATGCAAATTGCCTATTATGGCACCTTATTAGCAACTATTGTATTAGTTGCTCTGAATGTCCATTCTGTAACCAATGTTGGCTTAGAAATAGGTAATTCCCAGATCGCAAAAACTTACAATACAATAGATACGTAAACCATAAAAGACATATGGGAAACAAGATTAAAAGATAAAGTTAATTACTAATAATTTTGTAGAATGTTACACTTACCAGATGTGTGGATAGCGAGGATTGAACGAAGGATAAATTATGTAATAAATTTAAAAGAGTCTTCCTCCAGCTGTGGTCATTCCATAAAATAAACTAGCAACTAAATCTACGTATTTGCTTTTTCTCGCTGTTTTAAAGCTCAAAATCTAGATAAAATTACGTTACATACAATTAAATGTACACATCAGTAATTATTGTTTTAATAAGTAGTACATCGTTTGAATATATCTAAATATAAAAATGCAAACATGTTTTAAAAATGACTACAACTAATAATTTAATTACATCTACAAATTTAAGAGTAGAATCAGGTTATATCAAATCGCGATTATATCAATCACCAAACATAATTTCTACTTATATGTATACCTACATGTAGTAAATAGAAAAGTAGAAAACATAAAACGAAATTACTTTTGATTTCAATTGTTCAGGAAATTTCGCAATTTTGTTCCTATTTAATTATTCTTCGGTCTCTAATGGTTTACGGAAAAGCAATATTATCGTATCCAATTTGAAACAACCTATACATGTAATGTCTTCTAGCACAAGGGTTACCCACAATTCATTCTGTGAATATTACCCATGTCTAACACTTATCTATATTTGACAATCCTCTGTCCCTGCATGCTTTCCCTGCGAGGACAAACAAAGGGACGCAAAGTCGATTTAAAAGCCCACCTTGGGCGAAACTATAAAGTGAAAGATTTAAAGCTCATAAAAATTAAACTGGGGTTGTGTCATCTGTCTTGATAAAATATGTAAGCGGTCGTTCTGTGCTAATTAACTCTCCGAATTAACTCATGGAACATTTTACTGTACGTTATTTTAGTAAAGTAATTTCGACCTTAATTTAAGTAAATCACCATGAACTTCCTTAAATATAACGTGTACCTCCTTGAAACTCTGAAATTAATTTCCGTCTTTTAATCTGCTGAATTTTAAATAATGTTAAAGATTTATTAAGAATATATCAGATTTAATCAGGATCCTGTAAATTTTGCTGGTTATTTAAAAGCAATTTAAGGTGCCAAAAAATATTAAAGTCATAGTGGTTTTTAGGCTTTCACGGCCAGTGATGTAATTTGATACATGGTGATTTTCCGGGTTGTTATGCCGTGACCTAGGTAACTGGTAGCTGCCAGAAACAGAGTTAAAATGCACATCCCTAGCATTAGCCGGGATTCTTTTACCTGCCCTGGTTGTTCTCGGGCTAGGCTCTGTGGTGATAGACCCGCTATCGGTGTCTCTGGGCCTGTCCATATATTGATTTCGGTTCCTATTGTTGGTCTTACGGTCGGAACCGTTCCTCGGATAATGGTGGTTCTCCGAGGCGTTCCGTAGCCGCCGCTGTAACTGGCCGCATCCCATGCTTCCAAACGTTTCGCCGCTCTTCACTGCCGGTATCTTCAGTGGTGACTCTGCAAAAGCTTCGCCGCGACTGAGGCGACTCAGGTAAAAGAATCCCGGCTCATGCTAGGGATATGCATTTTAACTCTGTTTCTGGCAGCTACCAGTTATAGAAGTTTTCTTCAAGCTTTTTACCAGTTTCTAGGCTGATAATAAGTCATTTAGAATTATCATTTTCTTTTAAAGAACTAGTAACACTTGAATTGATGCAAATTATTAAATATTTGTAACGGTGTATAGAACACAGTGATAAGGTATCTACAATCCATGGTTTTTTATGTTCTCTGGCGCATTTCCCCCCAAAAGTTAAGAAATGATTCAATTTCAACATTATATTTTAGTACTACGCTAATAAACTACCACTGGGTGATTTTCTTTATTCATCTTTAGATACGATTGATTCTTTGTTCTTGAAACGCTAGCCTTAAATGAGTTACACCAGGGAGGCATTCGAATTCTACAAAATACACGTAAAACAACTCCGTATTTTTTGGAAAAAAATTACAGATCCATTTCAAAAATTTGGTATTTTATTTCACCGGTATTGTCCTCATTCTTCGTCAAAAGATGTTTATATTAGTTATACACGATGTTAGAGTTTTTCAAGTTGTAACTTTATCTCTCTACAAAACAAAATAATATATGTATTTTTTTTTGTTGAGAAGAAAAGATCCCTGAAATTGGTCAATTAGTAACAGAAATTGCCACATTTCTGTAATAATCTCAGTTACAGAGAATACAATTGTCAAAAAAATATTTCAAAATTCGGCGAGACCCGTCGATTTTTGTTCTTGGGAGGAACTTTTTTGACAGTCAAGCCAACTCTATACGTTCATCCCTCTCATCCCTAGCAACCCCAACTTTAAAATTTTAAATGGAACTACCCCACTTGCGGTACACTATTTTAAAGTCATTTTCATTGCGAATACAGTAATGTATCGTTTTTAGAAATCTATTGAGATTTGACAGAATTATTGGCTAAAAACGAAAAGTTGACAAACCACATTACCTATTTTTATTGATCAGTTTACAAAAAAGCCACGAATAAAAAAGTTGAAGCAAAAAAAAAGTTTACACGAATCCAAACATTATTTATTTTTAAAATAACAAAAAGTCACTGTTACAAAAGAGTAGCTGTTTTTAGCTTGTGACCACGAAATCGTTAGCTTCTCAACCGATGTCTAAAAACGATGCATCACTGTATTCGCAATGAAAAGGGCTTTTAAATTATGTGCGACAAGTGGGGGTAGTTCCATTTGAAATTTTAAAGTTGGGGTTGCTAGGGATTAGGGGGATGAACACATCGCGTTGGCTTAACTTTCAAAAAGTTCCCCCCAAGAACAAAAATCGACGAGTCGGCTAATTTTGAAAAAAAATTCAGGTTTCTAATTATAGGGGAGGTCAAGTTTTCGTTGGGATACCCTGTATATAGCAAATGCTCAAAGTGCCCCCCCATTAACCATTGCACAATGTCTAATTCGGTGTTCAGACGACATTCAGAAAACAGAAAACTTTGTCCAGTCTTGTATTTTTTCAAAATATATTTAAAGATACATTTTTAACCTTAACATCCTATATGTATAACAAAACGAATACTAATAATAAGATAAGGCAAAATCAGCAACTTCTCGTCTGTACATAGAACGATTTCCAGGTAGACATGTGCCAAATGCAGCTACTTTTACCACGGTAGTACAACGCGGGTGTGACAAGGGAAATTTGCAACCAAATCATAGAAGAGATGAAGATCCAGGGCATCCCCGGCGTATTACAGCATCTGAGGAACACATTTTAGAGATTGTTGAAGAGAATCCCCGTATAAGTACCAGGTAAATCGCTCAACAAGTACAAGGAATCTCCCGATCGACAGTGTGGTCATACAAGAGGCTCAATTATGCCAATAACTTACAAGTTCAAAATGAACAAGACTAGAAATATTTGTGTTAGTTTGTAGAAACTGGCTAAGACGGGAACAATTGAAATAAATATTTAGCTTTTTGAATCCTCCGGTATTTTAATAATTTCAATATTTTCTAAAGGTTGCGTTCTTGTTAGCAAATGTCTTCATTTCTTAAACCATTTTTATTACATACTAAATGGCTGTCCTCCATTTTAGCGCATGCGCTTCCTGCATACTTAAACGTGTTAAAATTAATTTCCCTAATTCTTCGAATGTTTATCAAGAAACTTTTCTTAAGAACTGAAAGACCATCGCTAGTTAAGTTTTTATTAATATCTGAATAAGCCTATACACAAAGGTTTAAATCAAATCCACGTTTAAATTTGACTCTTCGCTTTTACAAAGTAGAAAAACCCATGTTTATGAAGTTCTAGGTAAGTAACGAAGCCTCTTTGGATTTTATTAGTTAAATAATTTAATTAATCCATTCATTCCTAATAAAAAGAGTATAGAAATATTTGTTATAAAAAGGTTTGTTTTTCTTCTACCCTCCAATAATTGTAGAAAAGCACGGTTAAATTAAAAAATATTAAAAAATTAATTATCACAAATATTGTAACACTTGGTATATAGGTATGTTTAATTCAGTCGACACAAAATCAAATATTCTATCACCGGATCGGTCAGTGGTCGCGCGGTTTAAGGCGTTAGTACTTGAATCGAGGTGACTAGACGGAGTTGGTTCGAGCCCAGCTGCCGGTAGACCGTATATAAGCTATATTCGTGGAGACGATTGGCACCCTCTCTGTGGGTATGGTAGGGTGGAATAATGTTAGCTTAGGTCAATGTGAGAGATTGATGCCGGTTGATGTTTGACTACCCCCCTAATTAATGAGGTTTTCCAGGTTTTCCTCATTCCTGCACTGAATAGTCACCTCCTAAAATTATTGTAACGACTTGCAAGACACCCTGTATAGTTGCGGCAAGAATTTAGACGACTTACGTCATACGAACAAATTAATAATTCATCATATTTTCATCAATATATGAAACTCCAACTGAGAATAATAAAACTATATTACGCTTAATGTTTGCATTACATATTACACTAAATTACAAAAAAGTTATCGAAAATTATGTTGATAATAAAAATAATTGCGTGACGACAGCCGTGACGTATGTGGCCTGAATACTTGCCACAACTATAAATAAACTCTTTATCTATAAGCATATTTAAAAATTATTTTTATTTTCAATGCATTGAAACATTCTATTCTGCCAATGAGTCAATATAGTGTTGTTAAGTAATAAAATATGTTATTTCAGTGAATTAAAGTTTGTTAAACTCATTAGAATTAATAGTCTATTCATTCTATTCACGCTTCGGTTAAGTAAACATAAATTTTAAAAAGCCCCCCGAGTTTCAGGTTTGGGGCTTATTTATAACTTCTCAATTTGTGTTGAATACCCTATTAAATAAGGGATCAAAACAATGCTACAAATTGGCTGTTTTGTGCTAAATGGCAATCGATATCGTAAAACTTCCTGACGTCAAATTCAAAAGGTATAAATGTTCCCACGCTAGAATTCCAAGGATTATATGAATAATTATGTATTTTCTTTAAAGAACTTTTTATACGCATATTAATTTTCAGGTATAATACACCTACAACAGTTTTATTAAAAATTAAATATAAGGAAAATTAATGCCCACCGTAAAAATCATGAAAATTTATTTCATATAGCAAATGTATAATAGAGATGTGGCGACAACTTTTCGGAACTGATTCTTTCGCTGAAATACAGAAAAAACAACACTAATGGTTTTCTTACCAGAGCTGTACCAAGTACGTCTTGATTGTTCTCGAATACCGAGTACTAGGTACTTTAATTTTTGTTTACATAGTACAAAGTATATCAAGTACATAAATGATAAATGGTTTAAAAAGCACCTAATTACGTGTACCTACTCGAGTACAAATACTTGATTTTTACAATACTATGAAAAAGAACTATCATATTCTCAAGTAACGACATGTATCCCTCAGTACATCAATGCAATTATTATGTTTTCTCATTGTATTGAAACACATTTTTTGCATATTTCATGTCTATGTATCCTAATAATTTTATTTAAGTATAAACTTAACAACTTTCATCAAGTAGGAACATTGCTAGTGAAAGTAATAAGAATGGAAGAACACAGAGGCTGTAATAAGAACCGTCCCTCCGAAATAAGAACACCCTACTGATGAGTATAGACAAGTATGTGCCCCCCCCCAACATCGGAAATGTACTTGTGAATACAAGTAACAAATACATTTATTCTAAGATACAAATACAAGTACCTACTAATTACAATTTTTCAAATGTATTTGCGTATCAAATGTACTTAGAGTACTAGAATCAACTACACGTACGCGAGTACTGTCCAGTTCTGTTTCCTACAAACCAATCTTAATGGCTTAATGATCTTTCAAATTTAGGTTGTGAAGTACAGTTTTGACCTTGTTTATTGATGCTTATTACTGAAATATTTTATATATTAAATTGATCACATCACTTATTTGCAAGGTTATTAATAGTGTTTTTTAAATAAATAGTAACTAGTAACTATACAATAAAGTAATTACAGATGTATTAAATTAAAAAAAAACCGTAGCAGTCATAATATCAATAATAGAAGCCGAAATCAATACTTGGGCGGACTCAGAAAAAACGACATCGGATCTGTCACAGAGCTTAGTTCGAGAACAACCAGGGCAGGTAAAAAAAAATCTCGGCTAATGCCGAGGGATGTACACTTTGATTCTGTTTCTGGCAGCGACCAGTTACCAAAGTCACGGCATAACAACCCGGAAAATCTATGTATCAAATAAACGTTCATAGTTCTGCATATAAGATTGTTCACTTTTGTTTATAAATATGTGAAAATAATTGTTAAAATGTAGGGTTAGAATAACAAAATAATGCATGTCTTACAAACACATTTTAAAAGTTACTATCTAGCACGAAGAACTTTATTTTTCATATTACTTTTGTTCTACATGTTTTAGTTTTCGGAACTTGTACCTAAAAAAACAATACAAATTTGATCATTTTACGGTAAGGAATACGGCGACCTTAAGAAATATCCAACTTTTTTATACCTAATTACGATTCAACCTGTATGTATTATCTTATTATACAGTGCTTTTAAAAAGTAACGAATAAATTCATTATTGTTGAAATTGAGAAGTTCAAAAAAATGCCCTGGCGCGTCGGTTTTCTTTTAAAAAGGCACTTTTTGACATACAACCCATATTTGTGACGTCATCGTTGTTCGAGATATGACGTCATCGACAATGTTTGAAATAGAAATTTTGACCATGCCATTTGAAAGAGCGTGTCATTCTACATACACATCATGAAACATTATGGTGTTACATAACAACAATTTCAAGAAAATTATGTTTGAAAATTTTAAAATTTAATTTTCACCGAAATGTATCACCCGAGAAGGGGGCCGATTGACTGGCCAGCCAGATCACCTGATTTGACACCCTTAGACTATTTCTTGTGGGAATACTTAAAAAGCAAAGTATACGTTACTAGACCGGTTAATTTAGAAGATTTAAAAGCAAGAATTCGTCACAAGATACATCGTATACCTCCTGAAGTTATTGATAACGTCCAAACAGAATTTATTAATCATCTTGGCTACTGTCAAGCAGCGAACGGTGCACAATTTGAACATTTAATTTAGTCGATTTTTTTCATAATCATTATCATTTTCAGTATTGTGAAAATTAAGTTTTAAAATCCTTAATCTTATTCTCTTGAAATTTTTGTTATGTAACACCATAATTTGTCATGATGTGTATGTAGAATAACACGCTCTTTCAAATGTCATGGTCAAAATTGTCGATGACGTCATATCTCGAACAACGATGACGTCACAAATGTGGGTCGTATGTCAAAAAGTGCCTTTTTTAAAAACAAAATCGACGTGCTAGGGGATTTTTTCAAAAACTTCTCAATTTCAAAAATAATGAATTTATTCGTTACTTTTCGAAAGCACTGTATATACTTGTTCAAAAAATCATAAAAACAATGAATACTCTTTTAACTATTACTACTATATTTTTACCAGCAGTATGCTGTATCATGGTAATAAATTATTTAAATAAGAAACTGCGGTTCAACACTGATTATGTCATAATACCTATTTTTAATAAGAGTCTTGTACTATTGACTGAGATCTATACATGTTATGTTGTATTTTAAGTACGTTTATTTTAAGATTAACTTTTAATTAAATTTTTTTATATAAAAAAAATATAAAAACCTTAATGTTCAGCGATGAATACTGATAAAAAATAAAATTGAAGTGTGAATACGAACAAGATCAGTATGTATTTAATTAGATGACGATCATTTATTTTCAATTCATTTCATTTGACCCGATATTTATATAACGAGTCACTAATAACCCTTCAGAACCATATCCGAGTAAAATTTTAAATGGATTGGAACCTTTGATGTCAAACACAAAAACAAATTAATCCTCACAAAATACCCTAGGCATGTACTTATGCCTACGCACATTTTTTGTTGACCAAGTCACCTACGTTATGTAAAATTTATTAAAACTAACATTTTAAACCTGAAGCATGTCATGGCGTACTAGACTGAGACAAAATTTGTTACGGTAATTTGAAATGTTACTTACAATATCTGTTCCAGTCTACATCTAGAAAAATTAAAAATGGTCGTTTTACAATTAACCAGTAGAACCAGTTCTGATTGATATTTTGTCTTCATTCAGCGTTTGGATAATTTTTAATATGATAAAGAATATAAAGATTATTAATTTGTAACTTGAATAAAACAGACGACCGAATTTGTATCAAGTAATTTTTTCAACAAAATAAATTATATTGACCATTTTTGCAAATCGAAGGGGCATAACGTTTTCTTACCTTAGATACATTAAAATAAACAACATAACTAAATCATATAGAACTTCTCCATTTAAAAAGGAATTGTTGAAATTACTGAATTAAATTGAACATAAAATTGCTCAGTAGAAAGAAAAAAATATCTAATATGGTTTGTGGACAATTTTTTTTAGTTTTCAAAACATTAATTTTGGGGTCCATGTATTAAAAAATATGAAACAATATTGCATTATTTGATTTATAGTGATTTTCCGGATTGTTATGCCGTGACCTAGGTAACTGGTCGCTGTCAGTAACAGAATCAAAGCGCACATCCCAAGCCTTATTTGAGATTCTTTAACCCGATTCTTTATCATTTGATTTGGAATCAATTGTTGCAACTAAATAAATTCTGAATGATTTATGATAATGCATTTTAGCAACAAGAAAATATATTTGAATTGCTTATTAAACAGTACTTGATATGTTCATATATCGTTTAGTTATAAAAAGGTTTATGTTACTACTTTCTAGACCTAAATATTCCTGATCTGAATAGTATGCTTGGTTAAGGGAGTACAAGTCGCTGACTGATACAGAGTGATACACAACTTATCTAAAAAAAAATTGCGAATAGATTCGTCATGAAAAATGGAGTCAATATCGTAAAAAAAAAATTGCCAAATCCTAGTTTCCGAGTAAAAAATTATTGAAGTTGAAGCATTTTCAACCTCTACATCGCTGGGCTACTGTAGTCTCTAGCCAGGCGATTCCGAATATTAAAATCCGATAACTTTTTATAGATACTAAAGTTTTTGTGACACCAGCCTTTACATTAGCTTTTCAAGTGTCAAAAATGGCTTACGTGTATAGCAACTCGAAGTTGATGGATATCGTTATAATTTATGGTGCATGATGTGAAAATGCTTTGGTAGAACCATTCCCCGGTAAATATGTGCCAAATGCTGCTCCTTTTACTGCGGTGTGCAGTGAGTGCAAGTGTAGTGCAACGCGAGTGTAACACAAGAAATTTGACACCGAATCGAGGAAGAGATGGAGATCCAGGACGTCCACGGCGTATTGCAGCAGTGTGGCATATAATACATGAAGCTCAATTATATCCATACCATGTACAGCGTGGCCAAGCAATAATATCAAGAGATTGGACGAGGAGGACCGGTACCATGGCAGCCACGATCTCCCGACTTTAAATCATTTGGACTTTTTTTGTGGTGATATTTAAAAAATGAAGTGTATCGCACCGACGAGGACACTATTGATGATTTATGAAAACTTATCATAGATGCTGCTAAACTTACGTGTTCAAAACGGACAACAAGCAGAAACATTTGTATTTGTAGAAATTGGGTAAGACTGCCGAAAATTTTGTTGTAACATCAGGTATGCCAAATTATTTTATTAATTAAAACATCAAATTAATTATATTAATTAATTAATATAATTAACAAACAAAAGCGGCAAAACCAGTTGAATTTGCTGTATAAAATAGGTGTTATAAAATATTATTTATTCCTTTCCTTGGGAATTTCTTTCAATTTTTTGTGCGGTCGCCGATTCATGCTTTGTCTTGTCAGGTTTTACAGTGGACCAGTTTCCAGTGCCATGCAGAAGTGTATTTTTAAATCATTTTCGCTCTCTTTGACTTTTTCTTTACAAAATTGTATTTGTAAGAGTCGGGAACATTCTATTTTTTCTGAATCACACAGTATATATAGCAAAAAAAAGAACGATAAAAAAGCTAAAATTTTTTAATAATGATATTATTACATAGTCTACGACCGAAAGAAAAAACGGTGCATATAGTTTTGTTTGTGGAATAGATATCTAAAACGGCATCACAGAAATAAAGTTATTTAAATTATTTGAATGAAAAATATATTACAATATCTAATAATGACATTCTTTAAAACGAATTCGGCGATGTATTTTGAACTGCTGACGTATTCGTAACACTGAAATGTACGATATGGAACGCGTCCATTGCGCATCCAAATAAAGGTACTAACCCTAGGAGCGGACAAAAGGAGGCACATGAAACTCAGCAAAGACATACTTCATTGGTTATGTGCGTGGGTGCGAGAGAGACAACCATCTGCACGTACGATAGGAATTGTGTTCCTAATTTCCCATTATTTTGTTTGTAAACACGTCATTGGCGTACAGTGTGGATTCTTCTCTTATCTTGTATCTCGTTAATGTTATTCTTTGTGTATCTTTGTGGGTGTTATTGTTGGAACATGTCATGCTTTATAAGGGACTGTAAAATTAACCAGCATATAGCACGAAATAATTCTTCATATCCAGAATTCAATTTCATTTCAATTCACAATCAGCTAAGCCCCTACTGCTCCGCCATTGCTACAGGCACAAAACAAAATATGGCGCTGATCATAAATAATCCATTCACGCAGCTTTTAGCGCATACCAGTCATCATAATATAAAATTACATTTCAGTGATTCGTAATGATTTTAACTTTTAACTGAGTTTTTAATACAACTTCTTAGTTGTTTTCACAAACTAATAGAAATCTAATTAAATTTCTACTTAGAACTTCCAATAGTTAAGAAACTGTTTTGAGGGAATGCCATTATTGTTGCAATATATTGTACGTTTCATATACTAAAATATACCCGATATGATAAGCATAATTCAATAAATTAGCAAGGAAATTCGATTATGGTTTTATTGATTTAGCAATCAATTAAATTATGAAAGAATAGTTTCAGAATATTTAAAATTTAAAAAATTGTATAGTATTCTATTAAAAAGGCCATAGTGGTGCTCCTTTACTAAAATTCATTCTCAAAATTGTACTTACATGACTTTATATCATTTCACAAATAAGCGATTCAGTTAATGTGATATTTAGCCAATGAAATTAATTTTAAATGACAACAACAGTATGAGTAAATAATTATTTAGGGACGAAAGATAAATTTTTGATGGCAAGTATTTTCTAATAAAATGTGCACTTCATATAGCACTGTATATTAATATAGCCATGTTCGTGTTTGATTTCTATTCATAACGATTTAAAAAATATATTAACGTATAACAAAATACCTAAAAGTAAATGTGTAGATATATAAATTTCTTACAGTATCAGTTAGTATCTAGGCTACTAAATGTATTCCTATTACAATAACTTGAGTAATAATTTATAAATGAAAAATTGATTAAGCGGTAGGTAATCTAATTCATAAATTTATGTGGCGTACAAATGAAAGACCGCATTACCGATTTTTAATAGTTCAACTAGGTCAAGGTGATCCAGTTTTAAACCAAATCTTGCAGGTACCTGCGTCTAAACCTCCTTATATGCAGAGCTAATTTCCATTAAATGTTAAATGGACTTATACAGGACTGCTGAAAAGAAAACATTATTATAATTGAGTCACAGAATATCTAATGTCACTTTGTATTTTTAATGAACGAGTACAGTAGGAGGTAATAATCACCACATATAGTACTATTTGTATAGGTTTTTTATTTTACAAAATCATTAATGACAGTGTACTTGTTAGTTTAGGATATTTAGATATTTGAAAAGTACTCACTATTCTTTCCAGTAAGTTCAGGTCATACGATTTACATAAAACAAGCAATTAAAAATCAACGAGTTACAACGTTTTCCCCAAAAAATTACATGACAATTGAAACTAATCAGTTTAGAGACGCTCCTATATATAGAGTGAATCGTATAAGTAGGAGTTTCCCTTTGAACTTGACATACACTTCAAAACAAGCAGATTCTTCAAAAAGCGATTTTTCAAAATCTCAAATCAACCGAAATACGGGCGTATGAAGTCATTAATAAAAAAATCAAATAACATTCTTGTATAAAATTTATCAAAAATTAAATGTATGGAAATAATAAGTCCCACAAAAAATTGTCAAATAGTCAATTCTGTACGATGTTCTGTTGTTGTTTGTCTTACTTTCAGTTTACGCACTTCATTTTAATGCAGCAGTAATTTTGAACCGTATTTTGACTAATGGTATTTGGCAATGGCCTACAATTTCTCTAATAACCAATTGGTTGATATCTTGTTGGTATACGTGAACTGTAACCATAATGCCACAGCTTCACGATTATACGCCGAGCGTTTTACATTGCGAGTTCATCCTGCAGTTCGTAGGTTTGTTTACCTTGTTGGAAGGGATTGAGAGACCGAAAATTTAAAAGCAAATCATTTTGGTCATGCTGGAAGGCCTGATCTGCCTAGAATGGTCCAACAGCCGCTGTATCAAAAATATCTCGGAGCAAGTTGATGCATCACAAATGACAGTGTAGTAATAACAATTATTTGTAATATTATAAGATGGATTGTTGGTTATTTATTCGTATGCAACTTTCCATTTGTTTTGAATTATTACCTTGGATTTTGACTACGTTTACTGTGTAATTTTCATGTAACATTTATTTTTCCATTTTCATTGTATTATTTATGAACCCGTAATGTTCCTCAATCTGCTCTGTAATGTAAATGTGAAAGATATATTTAATTATTTTGTCTAAACTAACTTGGCATAACCTTCAACTATACAGGGTGATTCACAATTTATCAAAAAAAAAAAAAAAAAATCAGAACAGATGCGTCATAAAAAATTGAGAATGTCGTATAAAATTTGTTTATAAAATTCTTATAGTTTCCGAGAAAAAAATTATTGAATTTGTAGTATTTTCAACCTTTACATTGCTGGGCTACTGTAGTCTCTAGCGTCATCGGAATGCTGAAATCGGATTTCGAATACTGAAATCCGATTTTAGTATTAACGTTTTTGCGATAGTGCTTATATTAGTTTTTCAATTGTTAAAAATGACTTACTTGTATAGCAACTCGGGGTTGATGGATATCGTTTTAATTTGTGGTAAAGTAAGATAAAGTGCTTTACCGCGGTAATGCAATGCGGGCGCGACACATCAGGAAATTTGCAATCGAATCATGGAAGAGATGGAGGTCCAGGACGTCCACGACGTACTGCATTTTAGAAATTGACAAATTGCTCAAAAGTACAAGAAATGTCAACAATCAACTCAATTATATCAGTGTTTTCCGCATTAATATCAAGGGATTATCCCTTACGAATTATTAGATTTTGTGAATGGCTGCAACAAAATGTTCAAAATCCTAGACTTACTGCTGACGTGTTAGTTACAGATGAAGCTATTTTTTAACGAAATTGGATATAAAACGGTCATAATACTTATGTTTGTGAATTTGTAAATCCGCACGCGATTCAACAAGATCATTTCCAACGCTTTTCCTTAAATGTTTGGGTAGGGATTATGTTTCCTTGAATGTACCATTCATATTACCAAATCGAATACATGGAGTTCAGTATCTTGAGTTCCTTAGAAACGATCTGTCTGCACTTCCATAAGATGTGTACTTAGCTGTCCGACTCGGAATGTGATTCTTCCTCATTTTCAACAAAATGTTCGGGCGTACCTACGTGGTACGAACACGGCCGGTACCATGGCCGACGAGATCTCCTGACTTAAATCCTTTGGACTTCTTTTTGTGAGAATATTTGAAAAATAAAGTGTACCGCACCGAAGTGGACACTATTGATGTTTTACGCGAACGTATCATAGGTGCTGCCAATAACTTACGAGGTCAAAACGGACAAGAACCAGAAACATTTGTGTTAGTTCGTAGAACTGGGTAAGACGGGCCCAAATGTGTTTAAACGTAGGTGGACAACATTTTGAACATTTTTTTATTTAACATCAGTTATGTCTAATTATGTTATTAATAAAAAATAAAAATTTACTTTATTAACTAATAGCAATAGCTGCAACATCAGCAAATATGTATTTTTATTTATTTCTTTTTCTTGGTATTATTTAAATTTTTTGTCCGTTCATTTTTATGCATACTCTGCCTTGCGCAAAGTCAGGTTTTACAGTGGATCAGTTTCCGGTACCATGCTGAAGTGTATTCTTAATAATTTTTGAACTGCCCTTTTTGACTTTTTTAGAAAATTGTATTTGTAAGTCCCCTGTACATTCAATTTTTTTTGGATAAGGTCTGAATCATCCTTATACAATAATTTCCGGATGAATTTTGAATGGAAACAGGACATTTCCAGCGTTAGTGTTACCTTATTTGAAAATTTTAAATTCAACATAATATAAAAGTGAAGGAATACTTCTGCCTCTCTGAGACACTATTAAGTATATGTTTAATATTTCTGAAAACTGCTGTTTTATAAAAGTACAGTAATAAATAAGTAAGTATATAAAGTAACATATGTTAGGTCATTTGTACATACTCTGTAAAATATAACAGCACAAAAAAACGATCACAAGTATGCTTCCTTGAGAATAGTATAAATACGTAAATGTAATTCCTCATCTCACTCTCGCGTTACCACGTGATATGGTGGAAACAATTTTATTGGACGTGATATTACATCTTGTTCGCAAATTCATAGTACATTATGTAAATGCATATCATGCACTTGATCACAATATATATTTTTGGAGTAGTATAACCGCATTTTAGTGCACATAAAACGCAATTTTACAACATCCTTAATTTTTTTATAAAAACTGTCATTTGTATGACAATGTGATGTATTTAATTCTACTGTATTGACCTGGAATTTTTTGTAGTACAGTATGTATTTGGTATTCTTTACAGTAATGCATGGTGTGAACAACATGTGAATTTACTATCATTTTTATTAGTGTATGGAAAATTGCACAAATAGCAACTTCAGCCCTGTCACGTGTAACGAGTTCAAGCTTTAAGGTCGCCCGTATTTCTCGCCATAAAATGATGAAACTTGTGGTGGTTTTCAGGTACAGAAATCTGGAAAAATAAAGCACGTAGAGCAAAAGTAATATCAAAAATGTAATTATTGATGTTTTGTTTATCTACTTTTACTATTAAATTTTACTAAATTCTCTTCAAATAATATAATAACTCTTAAAATTCATCTCTAAGACACATTATTTTGCTTGTAAACAAAAGTAAAAAATTTTATATTCAGAACTACAGGGTGTTGATTAAGTATGTGCACAAACTTTCAAGGGTTAATCTATGATTGATTTTAAGACAAAAAGTTCATATAAATATGGGTCTGCAACGGCTATGTTTTCCAGATACAAGGTGTTAACATTTGAAAAAAAAATTGGATCTATTTTCTGAATAGTAAGAGCTACTTAGTTGATACTTGATTTGACTTGGCCCTAATGGGTATTTAGAGACTACATTTTGCCGGTATTAAATTATTTTTAATTTATTTTCATGACCTACCTCGCAATAATTGTGCGTTAAGTTCTGACCAATTTTAACTCTAACTTGTGTGTCTAAATTGCGTGTATAAGAATGAAATCAAGAAATTTTCTCGAAAACAGTTCATCGTATCGAAAATTACCAAGAGACATATTTTGTGTAATTTTAATCGATTCAATCGACAGAGCGGCAAATTTTGAAAAAATCGTTGTAGTGCCATTAATCATTATCTTCTTAAAAAAATTTGAAGGTTAGCCATATCTGCGCTCATGGCTAAATTAAAAATGATTTAATATGTACCTGCAAAATGTAGTCTCTAAATACCTATTAGGGTGTGCCAAGTTTCAACTAAGTAGCTTATTAGCCTCTTAAAGTTTGTGCACATACTTAATTAACTCCTTGTATATGCATAAGTTTACGTTATAACAATATTTATACCCATAGTAAATTTAAACAAATACTTATTTTCAAAAACTTCTGTTTTGATGGTTAGGGCGCTGTCTGTCTTTATATATTCGTTTTACTTCGGTACCTTTGAATATTCGCAGGTAACATAACATTCCTGTTATTTGCTAAACTCTATCTATATTATTCAGTTCTCAAATGTCTAAAATTACTTGTATTTGTAGAAAACACTATTTCACCAATACGGCGCCCTTAATACCACAAGACCATTTCTAAAGATTACACTTTTGCGAGTGGCTTTTACAGGTAAACGCAATGAAAATTTTACTAAACTAATTTTAGTAAATGAACCAATTTTTACCCGCGACAAGATAAATAATGTTCGAAATACACACTCACGAACTATTGAAAACCCCCTCACTATTCGCTGAACTAATTTCTAACAAAGATTTCTTTCAAATATTTTGGGCTGGTATTGTTAACGGTCTACTTATTGAACCTTTTTTTTTCTTCCAAACTCAATGACTGGCTTAAACTATCTCCATTTTTGATAGGATGTTCCAGCTCATTTTAGAATTACGGGACTTTTTAGATAACCGGTTTCCTAGCAGGTAGAGAGGTCCATTGGACCAATAAGATGACCGGCAAGATCACTAGGCCTAAACCCATGTAACTTTTATCTGTGGTGTCGAATATGAAAAGGTTGGGGTTTACAACTAAAGAGTGAAAGAGTTGCGCAAACGAATAGAAGACGCCGCAGAAATAATATAAGAAAATAGATCTAGTAAGAGTACCTATGTACATGGTATCCAGCGTAACGCTCTCACTCGATTTGTGGTTTTAATGTCATAGTTACAAAAAAATGTCAAATACAAAAATTGTGTCATTTTTATAGATGATTCGACGTGCCTGCGAAAAAAACAATAGAACATCGAATTAAAACAAGTATTTACCAAAGTGCAATTTTTTTTAAATGCAACACCCTATGTATTTTTTTAAATTCTGAAAAAGCATACAATTTTGATTACATCCATATGATATACTTATATATTTGCCCCAGTAGTTACTGAGATATAAAGAAAAATGTCGAATATATCTGATATATCAATACATTTTCCTTTATATCTTCAGTTACCACTGGAACAAATATATAAGTATATGATATGGATGTAATCAGAATTGTATGCTTTTTCAGAATTTAAAAAAATACATAAGGTGTTGCATTTAAAAAAATTGAACTTCGGTAAATAATTTTTTTAATTTGATGTTCTATTGTTTTTTTTTCTAAAACACGTCGAATCATCTATAAAAATGACACAATTTTTGTATTTGACATTTTTTTGTAACTATGACATTAAAACCACAAATCGAGTGAGAGCGTTACGCTGGACACCCTGTACAATCTATTGCAATAACAATGATACTTTTATTTAACAAATTTAAATATTTGTTTTGGACTGCTGACGTATTGGTATTCTATTTTCAACTTTTAACATTAGATCTTAGTTATTCCATTCTACAACAGAATGAAATAATGAAATATCTACTCAGAACTTCCAGTAGTTCTAAAACTGTTTTGAAGAAGTGTCATTTAACATTACAATAGATTGTACAGAGTCGTGGATAAGACGAGCGTGAATTTGTGTGAATGAAACCTCAAACATAGACTGAATAATAAAATTTTATTAATACCTTCAGATGAGCGTAACATTTTATATCGGTCCTTTGCCAACGACTTCCATTGTCTTTCGCAATACCAATAATTCTTTGTAGAGAACTGATGGTCAAAAGACAAGTGGTGAGAACAAAATTAGACTTTTTGTTCAAATGGCGCATATCTAATATATTTAATAGATGTACAGTATGTATGATAATACATAATTTATAAGAATAAATTAATAAAATTACTTACTGTAAGGAAATATTTTCATAGCAGTGTGATTAAAATAGTGAACTAGATAAATCTCCATATTTATCACCTAAGAAGGAAAGCGGCCTATAGGGGATCTAACTCATTTGTGGAGTGCAGTAACTAATGTAAAAATATGTAGACATAAATAAATGTAATACATTAAATACTGAGTTTTATGTGACGTCAAAGAAAATTTTAAATTCTAGAAAGATTCGTTTATATTCCATTAAGGACGCCGTATTCATGAAATAGTGTTTTCTACAAATACAAATAATTAAGATAATAATTAATAATAATAGAGAGCTTAGCAAATAACAGGAATATTATTTCATGCCACCTGCGAATATTCAAAGGTGCCGAAGTATAACGAATAATTAACGGCAGAAAGCGGTCTAACCAACAACCAAATCTTTCAAAATACGAATTTTTTAAAATTTACCTGTGGTTTAAATGTTGTTATAATATAAACTCTTTTGTTTATAAGTACGTGAAAACTTTGTTAAAATGTAGGGTCCAAATAGCAAAATTATGTGCGTTTTCAAACACTTTTTAAAAGTTATTATTTTATTTGAGGAGAATAGTAAAAGTGAACAAACAAAACATCAAGAATTTTATTGAAGTTATACTTCTTTGCGCCCGTTAGACACATTGGGATGGGATGTTGGTCGAGAAACCGCGTCACGCTCAAAAGGAAGAACAAATTTGGAAAAACAAATTTCTAAGAACAAAATTTTAAGAACTAATATAATAATATATACATATATATTTTTAAGATTTTTTTTTTAAGAATTTTTTTTTTTTTGTACGTACGAGTGGGTGTATGAGAATGGCCAAAGAAGTATAACTTCCACCGTCTGGTCCGACGCAGACAATTTTTTTTTAATGTATTTTATTTTGCGAGATTTCTGTACCTAAAAATACCACAATGATCATTTTATGGGAACAAATACGGCAACCTTAATTCAAAAATACCTCCAAATTTCAGGTGAAGAAGAAACTGAAGATTAGTATAAAATTAGTGGCATGGAATTTCAACTGTGTGGAAAAAATATATTGCTATTAAATTATACATATTTGGATAGACCATTCCCAATGGAAACTTTTCCTCCAATTTTTCTTCGCACCGTTCACAGTTAAAGTTCAAAAACCATGACAATGCGTAGAACTCATTACTAGTGAACCATAAAAGAGAATGGCTCAGCAGCTAGAGATATATAGGTAACTGTAGAAAAGATGAATTTGATCTATCCTTGTCTTTTATGAAGAAATATAATAAATTAAGTACTGTTTTTAGCAACAGCTTCAGTTTTTTTTCAAATAGTACATTTCTTCGTTGTCAGTTATATAATCTCATATATTTCGTTTTATTTTTTCTGTTTTGACTAGAAAAACCTGTTCTGCAAATTTGTCATAACTTCTATGTTAAACTGCATATTTATACTTGTTTACAACTGTGTTTGTATAAAAATAGAGATAGTTTCCTAAAGGTATCTTTCATAAAAGAGAGTACCTAAGTATATTTACTTGTAATCAATTAAAAAATAACAGAATACCAAAATAAGTGATGAATATGGTCGTCACAACAAAAAAAACTTTTTCTATGGGATCGTATAATTTTCAGCAACAAAGTTATAGCTATTTCAAACAACACAACATTTTAATAATCAACCATCCGTGTCTGCCCCACTCAATATTCGACAGTTTAATTAGAGTTTTGGAATGAGTTAAGTTTCATAGTTCAGCTATTTATTTACCCTTCAACCAGGAACTACTATAATATGTGACTGAATTGTTTTATTTTATAGCTACCCCGATAGTTACAAACTTTACGGGTCGAAAACAAAACAATGTAACAATTATTTATGGGGTTATGAGCATTCCATGAAATTAAAATAAAGCCCACAATCCAATCCAGTAGACGAAACTAAGCCCAGACTACAAAAGTTTTTAAAACATTTTGTCTTTTATCGAATTTTCTCTCTTCCACAAAAACCGATAATCGTGTAAGAGAAGACACGGACAGACACTAAGTATTGTGAGCAAAGGGATCTCATTTTTGGAGACAAAGTAGCTACTTTCAATCATCACATTCGGTTTAACTTGTCAATATAAATCTTAGAATGCAGTAGGTACTTCTTTATTAATAAATTACACACTTACCTACCTAGGAGTTTTTAAAAATAAATGTATCATTTATGTGCATTTGTTAAACAACATCAGTTGCTAATTTTAAAGTACTAAATAGTTGTAATGCAATGAAGGAAATCATAATTGAGTTCATGGACAAACAAATATTTTATGAATTGGCTGAATAGTACAGAATCATTTTATAAGAATGGATCCAGTCCGTCACTGTGGCACCTGTAAAACTGCCTGGAGCACATTTGTAGTTGTATACAAAGACCTATGTTTAGGAATTGATAAATGGTAGGGATTGCCCGTGCACCTTACCTCTTCAGCGAACTCGAAGTCTCCTTCGAATTTCCTCTTACGTTTCGCCTCACCATTGCAGACGATGGCCGCGATGACCAGTATCAACAATATAGCCTTCATTTTGGCAGTGGATGCCTCCCGCCAACCAGTTCAATAACAATATTAGATACCCAGTTCACTTTCTCTGCACTAAATGTTTATGCCGAGCGAATGACCGTAGTAGTACTGTAGTACATTCAACGACCGTCCGCGACCAGACACGACCACTTTTTGATTATTCGATTCCAATGCCCTTCTCTTTCCGTCGGAGAGTGCGCGGCGCCACGCAAGAAAAGCTTTCTTGTGCAGGATGAGTTGGTGGGGGTACGCCGAATACCAAATCAATGTCCAATGCAGTGAACATAGGGGCGAAACGGGAGCAGCGCTTTTGGCAAGTCATCAGTATCAGGGGCAAATTACATTTTCTATCGGGAGAT
The DNA here is from genome assembly GCA_025584915.1 of Monochamus saltuarius. Taxonomy (NCBI): domain Eukaryota; kingdom Metazoa; phylum Arthropoda; class Insecta; order Coleoptera; family Cerambycidae; genus Monochamus; species Monochamus saltuarius. Next base: position 34,571,119 of record CM046726.1, read on the forward strand.
AGGTATTAAAACATTTTTACAGGGAACATGCCTTATATTATAATTTTCGTCTCTTAATAATGATTACATTTCATTTTTGACGCAATTAGTAAAAAAATCGTTATATGTATGTATTTGTGGCATTTTCTGTTTGTATTAATAAATTGAAAATAAATCACCAACCTGAATGTAACAACGAACTCTTAAGTGTTGTCGGTTGATCCTTATTGTCAGCAGAAATGAAAAAAAATAACTATGAATTCGGTAAATGGTGGTTACTCTCGGTCGGCTACGGTTCCGCTCGGAGTTCACACTATCGATATGGTCGATTGGTAGACGTTATAAAGTATGGAAACAGCAATTTTTGACTAATTCGTAATAATTAAATATCTTGCATTTTACTGAATAATACACTTACATTTAATAGTCACATTAAATATGTTGTTAATAAAGTGTCTAAAAAATTGTTTTTTATTTCAAGAATTGCGAGTAACTTATCAACAATGAATCAGTGTTTGTAACAGTATAATTCGACCACACTGTGAGTATTGTGCGTCGTTGATGTATATGTTCAATCTTAATCAGCTGGTTCAATTGCAGAGGTTGCAGAATAGAGGCATGAGGGTATGAGGGATATTGAGATGGAATAGGTACACACCTGTGAGCTTTATGCTTTCTGCACTCCAATGGAGCTCTATTAGAAATAGATTGTTTTATTGTGGCATGATATTTATTTATAAGTTATTAAACAACTGCATTCAATTATGACATCAACATTTTACTAGAAATACTAATTGCATACATATTGCAAGAGTTAACTTTTATCGTACGCAATATCTTCTACTGTATAAGGGTATTGTTGTCTATAATAAATTTCCTAATAATAATAGAGAGTTATTGGAAATCCCTTTAATACTGCCAAACAGTATTAGGAACGACTTTATTTAAATACTGCTTGGTCCTTCTTTTGTTCAGAAAAATATAGTGATTGGTTAATAGTTTGACGGATGAGATTCCCTTATTCTTTTGTTTATATATCTCAATTATTGCCATTTTAGTGGTGAATGGGAAAAGGAATAGAAGTCAATACTTTGAAAAAATTAAGATACGTTTATTTATCTTTATTTCATTTTTCTTAAACATGTGACGGAACATTTAAAAAAACGAAAAACATTTTATTTTTACTTTAGGTTAGGACGGGCCAAACGACCCGATCTATCAAATAAGGGATTGCTCAACGTTACCTTAATCATGCATAAATATAGTCGAGCAATATCCTTATTATTGTTTCCTTAATAATACAGCACATATCCGCATACTTAGATGTCAATATAAGGGAAACCTAAATACTGCTTAACCTTATGACATGTCCAATAACTCTCTATTAAGTCGTTGGGTTCCTTAAGTGTATTTAAGAAAAATTTGTTCCAGTATATTTTCAATAACTTTACTTAGTCTTCTGTTCATATTGTAGTTATTGTTATTCCAACTGTTATTGTTATTCTAAACATGTAGCTTATATTTGTATTTTTAGGATGTTCCTATTTTCAAATGAAGTTATTGTTATACGCAAAACAGAAGCGCAGCTCTTTAAATAAAGTGACAGTGAATTATTAGTTCTAGTTCAGCAGAACTGGACCTAGACTAAATAAACTTTGATTTTAAAAATAATTTTATATGCTGGATGTCATTTAAATAAAATATAAACCTACAATATAAATGCAATACATATTTATTTTTTCAGCTAATATTCACTTAAATATTACCCTCACTGAAAAAAGACCAGTAACTTTACAAATATACTTTGTAAGAATTACATTATAATTGTTTTAAAATAATTCTAAAAATGATGTTATTACACTGACACTTGTAATTTTACAAGGAAAATGCCACTATAAGTACAATAATACCGTAAACTGCTTATGTAATTATAATATAATGTATACATTTATACAATATATTGTAATATATTGAAAATTAACAATGTGAATTCTATTTTTACATTGTAAAATTACTGAATATACCAACGAGATACGATATAATTGACTGTAAAAGAACCCTTAATGTGTGTGTGTGTGTGTGAAGATATTACTAATTTTAAAAAGTATTACCATCAAGAAGAAGTAAGTAACAATAAAATAAAAATCATATAACATCTCTATGGAAGCAGATAAACAAATTTTAAACTGTCAAACTTGACATACGTTTAAAAATTTTTACTACGATTTTGACAACAAAAACAGAGAGTTTTTCGAAACGTCAATAACACGGAAGTGCGCGATAGTGATGTGATTTTTGTTATTTTTTACTTATCTGTTTTTTTTAGCGTGAGATTTTTTGGTTAGGCAAACTTAGTTTCGAAAATAACCCTTGACTGTTCCGTTTGGCGCAACGGCTTATTTAATTAATCTTTATTATTTTTTCAGAAGTGTGGCAAAAACCCAATAAAACTAAAGAAAAACTGTAAGAAAATTACGGCAATAATAAATGGTAAATAAATTGTCATCTATTTTTACTGTAATTATTTTTTACAGTGCTTCTTAAGTTCGAAGGCTTCTTGCTGTTACAATACAATTTCGTGTCTTATCTAGCAAGATTGTTTTGCTTGCTTTTTCTTGATCTCGCAATCTAGACAATACCAAAAATAAACAGGACAAGATTACCAACAATACTTATTAGGTGTATATGTATAGTATATTAGTCAACAATTAGAGATATATATTATACACCAGAACAACAAATTTTGAGTAAAATTTCACTCAAAACCAACACAATTGGTTGTTACAGTGAGTCCACACCGGATTATTTTAAAACAATTGCACAACATTGAGTAATGTTCACTAAGTTATTTGTTAGCAAAGTAAATCTTTTATGAGTAACATTGAATAACTTTTGGGTTAGCTTACTGAACTTTGTGTTACTACAAACACAAAGTTAAGTTATATTACCAATATATTTTGTTGTTTTTTCCACAAACCGTCACTCATTTCTTTGCTAAATTATTTAATTACTCAAAATTCACCAAAACCAAAAACACCAAAATAATTTAACTTATAAATGAGTTTGAGGATACTTAATGTAAAAAATGTAAAATCTATTTGTCTGACACAAAGTTGTTGTTACACCTTGTATGTACCACAAAAATAGCTGGAAAATTGAAATTTTGGAATACTTATTGATAAAATATCTATAAACATAAAAAGGAGGAGAAGTATACAGTAACATATGATTAGTAAAAATACAAGGGAAACTACAACAGTATTTATGCAGGGTATTCCAATAGATGTAACTAGATATATCTAGAGACGGTTTCTATAAAGAAACTTTTATGAAGGAAATTTCATATATACACGCTGCCTAAAAATGCTTACCTACTTTTTAATCTACAAGACGTTCAAAGTTGAAATTTGAAGATGGTGTTATTTTAATAGTTTCGACAAGTTTAATATGTAAATGAAATTTGGTACTGAAAAATATTTTCCCAGAGCCATATTTATCAGTCATTGAGTTATCCAGAAAATAGTTTCAGTTACTTTTACAGTCCAGTTGCTCCAAATTAACATTTAAAAAAGTTATCAACTGCATTATTTCTGTGAATGAATAAGTACAAAAAATACTTCTAACAATACTATTAAAAAACAATTAGTTGATGTAGAAAATATGATTGTATACTGTGTATCTATGTGATAGATTGACTGATGTGGATCGGGCCTAATTAATATAATTTTTACTCCTCAAGTTGTTTTTTATTTTAACTATTAGCAGCAGGATAGATAGACACACATAAGAATACATCACCAGCATACTAGCTAAAGAAAACGAGACTGTTGGGAAAAAGAAAATTATTTGTGGTATTAATGCATTCAATATGAAAAGAGTTTGGGTTGCTTTTCAATAAAAATCTTATGTAACCGCATATAGCTATCTAGTTTATTGGACATGAAATAAATTTATTATCTCTCAAAAAATTTCTTTAAAGTTACAGCTATGGCGAAAACTATATTTCTTTTGGAAAGAAACATTAAATTATTTTTATAAGAGGCATGCGCCACACCTACAGCGATTTTTCTAAATGTCCAAATGAATAGATATGGACATTCAATTACATTAAAAGCACCCATTGACAAGATGGGACTGAGTTTTTACTAAGAAATAATATATACAGCTAGAAGCATTATATAGCGATTTAAAAAATCTTGTGAATATAATCGACTATAATATTCGGCAGTAATTGGAAAACAAAATTAGAAATAATGCAACTCTTAAAAATGGTAGTGGACGTGAAACTGACAAACCAACCTATTCCAGATTCACAAAATAATATTCTAAAAATGTGGGAACATCGCAAAACGTTTATCTAACTTCCGGCTTAGGCTGCTGCTTGTTTTTCCACCCCGATTCCAAAATTTAGTGGAAGGGTTTTAAACAAAAAACTTGCATGCATGCCACAGTTCTGCTATCAGTGTCTGAAGCAACAGCGAGGCATAAAAATGAATTATAGTATTGAAACTAAAGAAGAAATAAGTTAACTTGCTAAAAGAACATAAAAAAATAATTTGCAGTAGATACTATACAGGGTGTTAAAAAAGAGTGTAAAATATTTTAGGAGGTAATAGTATGAACCAAAATAAACAGAAAAGTCTTAATAAACATGGGTTCGCAAAATAACGGTTGCGGAGATATGGACCACTATTCGTTTTTTAAACATTTTATTTTATTAAGAATAAACCGACAATGGAAGCTTTTAACAAACAAAAAACAAAGTTACAGAAGATGTTCAAAGTGCCCTCCGTCCATTTCCAAGCAGGCACGACATCTTCGTCTCAACGATATTCGAACTCTTTCGAAAACACCCTTCTTGGTTTGGATTTCTTGACACTTTTGATTAATCCGTAGCAGCAGCTCTTCCAGGCTATTTACAGGAGTACTATACACTAATGTCTTCAAATATCCCAAACAAAGAAATCTAGAGGGTTCAGATCAGGCGATCTTGGAGGCCATAAAACAGGTCCGGCCCTTCCTACCCATCTATGTGGAAAAGTTTGGTGTAAATGCTCTCTAACGGCCATGGAAAAATGAGCTGGAGCACCATCATGCTGGAACCACATTTGTTGCCTATGATTCAAAGGAATGTCTTTCAAAAACTCATACAATGTGTTCTGCAGAAAGTTGAGGTAAGCAGCGCCTGTTAATCGGTTTGGTAAAACAACAGGACCTAGAAACCTGTCACCTACAATACCCATCCAAATGTTTAATGAAAACCGTGCCTAATGTCCAGATTCTATTAGAGCATGAGGATTTTCGTCGGCCCAAATATGCATATTGTGAAAATTAAACACTCCATTTCTTGTGAACCTGGCCTCATCAGTAAAACGAATGTTTGCAAGAAAACGAGGGTCTTCAGCATCATGACGTAGAGACCAGCGGCAAAAACCAAACGTGCTTGATGATCATTTATTGGATTTAAGACCTGTACTCGTTGCACATGGTATGGATAAAGCAGTTGCTCGTGAAGGATTCTCCAAACAAGAGGACCACTAATTCCTACCTCGGCTGATATTCTCCGCACACTCGTACCTGGATTCTGCTCTACCAGTGCTAGAATGTCTTCTTCTGCTCTAGGAGTGGATACCGACCTTGGTCTTCCGGATAAAACTGTTTGCTCAAGGAACCGGTATCACGCAATCTTTGGTGAATTCTTCCAAACATGCGTTGTGAAGGAATCTGGCGATTTGGATAAGCGTCAACATAAAGACGTCGCGCTTCGGTGGCGTTCCATTAGCACGACCATACATGAAATGCATGTCTGTTAATTCTGCGTTAGAGTAACCAGCCATAGCGAAAGAAAACTTGTGCACTGAGAACAACTGTCAAATACGTACTGTTTATTTCACTAAACATCAACCAACTATTATAAGAAAATACACAGCGTTTTTGCAAAATAAGGAAAGGGGCCAAAAAACATGAAACATTCCATGTCTCCGCAACCGTTACTTTGCGGACCCATGTTTATTGAGACTTTTCTGCTTATTTTGGTTCATACTATTACCTCCTTAAATATTTTACACTCTTTTTTTAATACTCTGTATTTTCTTCAGTATGAAAATAATGAAATTGTAATACCAAATTGATAATGAAATTGAAAATATAAATTGTGAATATACGGAACCAGAGATGTATAACAGATAATTGTGTTGAAAATGAAGAAGCTGATACTGATATTAATTTCAATAAACAACATTTTATGGATGCAGGTCACCGTCGTTTAGAGATAGAAATTTGGGGAATAAATTTATCCATAAAATAATGCTCCCTTCAAAAAAAAAAGTTGACAGGTCTGAACGTTTTTTAAATATATAAGACAGAGCTTGGGTAGCAAGTTTTCGATGGTCTACACTCTACATCTACACCGTATCACAGAATAAAGGAACTACCAGAAGCGAAGGAGAGCTGCCGCCAAAACACAATTTTAGTGCGCATGTGCAGCTCCGCCATTTACAAGTGGGTTATTAATCAACCTCGCTTTGCTTTCTTGTTTATGTGTGTCGCTGTGTCGGTTTGGTGTGTTTTGGAAAGTGATAGATTCTTTTAATTTATAGTTATGTAAAATAGGTATTGTATAAATATATATTTCATGAACCATATTTGTATTTTCTTTAAGACCATCTCCGTTATTATTCTGTAAACATTGAAAAATAAATTACTTTTATGCAAAATTAAAACTTTAAGTGTCTTGAAACTAGTTTCAAAATAACTCCCATAATATTGATCTCAATTGAGTCTTACACCAGTGCTCTTAGAATCTAGTGTCCAGGATGTCCTAAATCATATTTTTGACACAAGTAAACTAAGTTTTAAAACGTAAAGTGAACAAAATAAATTGAGCGGAAAATTATTTTTTTAAATTTATGTACACTTTGTTTCTGAAAATAATTAAGAATAACTTTGTAAATTTGGAACTAGGAAAGAGCAAAAGATGTAAGAGAAGTCGGATGGTTGCTGTGTGCTTTGCGGAATGATTGAGTTGACCTGCATCTAGCGTGGCCCACCAAGTACTCATACCTGAAATCTATTAATTACTTGAAATGAAAATAGCTTCCATAACTGAAACAAATGAAATATTAGTGACTATACTATATAAAACATCTATAGCAGTTTCAAATCTTCTGTATGGCAAATGTATCTGAAACAGCTCTCCCACGTTAAATAAAATATATAGTTTTCACAACAAAAAAATAAACAGGAATAAATGCAATTTATACATGTATTATATATTTTTTAATAATTTTATACATAGTAGGTATTTTATACTGCTTAAAGCTTCACACTAAATATAGTCTCAACTTGTTTCCTAGTGTAGACTGTAGATATTATATACAACTTTCTCTCAGTGTAGTAAGTATCAGATACGTCAAATTTCAAATTCAAGGTTAAATTTTTGTGACCATCCAAGATCAAAGGCGCCGCCTTAGCTTTCGCTTCTGGTAGTTCCTTTATTCTGTGACCGTATAATACATTCGATGAAATGGCGGAGGAGCAGGTGATAATTTAAATGACTGTTTTCATAATTTTGTTTATTCCTAATAATTTAGAGTATCTATATGAAATATTATACACTGTATCACTGTGCGACATACCAACAAAAAATGCTATACCTTAATTATGTTGCTACGTAAAATGAAATTAAAAAACTGTATTTAATAAGAAGCGTATTTTCGAGACGAGTGACACGACGTAATGGCGAGATACCGTAATAACAAACGAGTTAAAAAAGACGGGCTGCATTATTTCTTCTTTATACAAAGTGATCTTAAACGTAGTATCTTAAATTTAACTACGTTTTCTAGACTCTAAAATAAGACGAAAAGTCTATAAACATGTATTGTAAAATACAAAATACTAAAAAATAAAGTCTAAATATTCAGCATTTGAAAAATGATAGTTTTTCGCAACAATTTCTTGTAACTAAACACTTATGGTAGCATCTGATCAATACTTATATGTATGGAAATGTCAAAATTGTTTCATTTCTTCCCTTTAAAAGCCAACTATGTTTCAAGTGCGATACATTTTTTATGATACTTAGCATGCACTGAAACTTAAAATCCATTTTTGTCGACGTCGAAATTCAATTTTTCTAAATAGTTTATATTCAAGTCACCATAAAGGAAAATATGAGCCGTATGTTTACTACACAAGTCTAGGGTGAAAGATAACTGTCTAAAAAACAGATCACGTATAGATAGCTGATATGACATATTATATAAACTAAAAAATAACAATATTCTTTATTGTTAATCATATCTCGAAAACAGAAAAAGTATAAATGAAAGCAAAATAAAATAAATATTTTGCAAGTGTCAATCTTGAAAAAAAGATTTATTGGATCCCATAAATAAGCTAATATTATAATTTTCAAAAATTGTGTTGTATATTCAGCCATGGAAAAAATTTCCATTACAGTATTTTTTAAGTCTGTATATAAGAATTTATATACAGGGTGAACCTTAAATAAGTACAAATATTTTAACTACTGGTGTAGTTCGTCATATAGATCAGTCCAGTGAAAACTATTTTTAAAAATTTCTAATATTTACGGAGATATTAATTTTTAAAATTTTAAAAATACCCACATTTTGAGGACCGCTGCTTAACCAAGCTAATGAACCATATGATTTGTTGCGAGGTTGCCATATCTTCTCTAATATAAATATTACGTTTCCCTTAACGTAATAGTAAAGTAATACGGTTAATTCTATTTTAAAAATACTTGTTTGAAGCATAAGTACAGTAAAGTTGGGTATGTAGTATGAACGCAGCAAAATTAACATACATTTTAACTACTTAACTGACCTTATTATAAACGATTAAAAATTAATTTCCGCAATACTACCGTAAAGTATTTAGGAAGATATTACATGATATTACTATGTCCAATCTTCAAAAATTATATGTACATAAACGTACACACAAGCTTACCTGTTTGTTAAAAAAATAACTATTTAATCAGTAATCCACATTTCACAAGTTAAATGCCATTGTACACTGTTAGAAAGAGACACAAGACACAATTTCCTTAAGTTATTTTATGAATAATAACGAAAAACTATGATTTTCATTTTTAACATATTAAATTTAGTTTGCTCAAGCAAAGACATTTGTGTAACACTGGCAACACTGTGAACGGCCCATCCAATCTGAAGCGCTATGACTCATAAATGTATGAAAGTCAGCGGTCCTCAACAAGTTTTCTACAGAAAAATTACAAAATTTATTAAAAGTTCACTTTTTTATTTCTGATTTTTTTGTAAAACTACTATTAATTATGTGTTCTACACAGTGAACTATACTGCTGGTTAAAATATTTGTACTTATTTAAGGTTCACCCTGTATACCTACATACTATATAATGAAATTTATAAACAGTGGTATTAAGACAGGAGAACTAAATAAAAATAATGAATTAAATATTTTTGTAAATGTGACAGCATGTATGTATGTGTTTATATATTTACAAGTACAATAAATTAATCATATTTAAATTGATTAGGTTTTTTCATTTCTGTTTTAATCGACTGAATGGAAATCTTAGTACATTAACAAGAATAGACCCCGCAAATACCGCACCAGCATTGCCGCTGACTTTATTGACAAACACCCCTCTTATTGTTGACAAACAATTTTTTTGATCCGACGTGAACAAAAGATTTTTGGACAGTAGCCCAACTTATAATTACGTATTCTGTAAACGTTGGTACTTTGGTATAAAATAATCGTATAAAACCAATTTGCTTTCTATGACTTTCTCACTGTCATGCTATTTTAAAGGATGCGTCAATAATCTCTGCCGCAAATCTAGTCTAGAGTAGGACGTGCTGTGATAAACGGTAAGCTGGCGAGATAGACGAGTGCATAGATTTAGGAGGAGAGAAATTAGCCAAAGACGATTGCACAACCTGCCAATTTCCCACTCCTCTCATCCACCAATCACATGCATCACTTTGAATGATGCCATATTATCACTTGTTTGAATGTTGTTGGTTGGTGCAGTTTAAAATTATTACTTAAGTATCCATATTTAATACCTATAATTTCTTCTTTACTACTAGGTAAGTACCTTTGGTACAAATAAAAATGTAGTAATTATTAATTTATAATTAGAAATAAAATAAATTGTGAAATTATTTATTTGCTGAAATTTTATTTAGAATCCTAATTTTAGATTCCCTAAAGATGAAAAAAGAAAGGAGTCATAACTAATTGCACTAAATTTAAGGAAATAGGATATTTTTCAATAATTATTCTAATGTGCCACTTTCATATAGACAAAATAAACACAAAATCCTTCATCAAAATTTGTGTCAATTTTAAAATATTCCTTTTAAAGAACAAAATGATTTACTTGTCACTATTCAAATCTAATTATGCTTAAGAACGTATATAAAAAACTATTTGTATTTAAGTGTCACCGAATTTCTTGTGTTATTATGTTTTAAATGTATTATAAAAATGTTTCCTGTACCTACTTTTTTTCTTAATTATGTTTTTATGGATTTCAAATATACAATACAAGGGAATATAAAAAAATTCCAAAAACACCGACCGTAAATAGTGGGATAGAGTGGTGGAATATAATTTCAAGCAAGTGACAAGCAAATCATTAGAATATGTGAATATACACTGAAAGAAATCCACCAAGTGAGGGGCTTTGCTAAGATATTTTAGCTGCAGTAGGTAAAATTTTTGCATCCACAGCAAAAAATTAATGCTGCCACAAGTGAGTACGTTTTGCTGAAACGTCTTTGCTACCACAGCAAAAAAAAGTCTTATGGCTATAGGATAGCTCAGTTAGAATTTTATTTTAGTCGGCGGTCTATCTGTCCCAAGTGAGTTGCTGTGCTCGGGTAAGACAATGTACTTTTTTAGAATTCATCCAGTTGGGGTTAGTCAGTCCTTATTTGTAGCAAATTAGGGCTCACTTAGGGTAAGTAAGCCCTCACTTAATAATTACCAGAATAAACCGGAATTCGATTCAGTGCGCATGCCCGATTGCGAGCGCCGCATGTTGCGCATGCAGTTGTGTTTCACCCTCCTTCCTAACTTAGAGTTATGGAATGGTTATGGACGTTTTGTGCTCGTACAGAACAATTTGTTAACTATGAAACTTCCTGTGATTTTTTTGTTGTTTTATTATAAATATAGAAGTATATTTTAGACAGGGTGGTACCAAAATAAATTTGAAAATGGTTAGCTAGGAATAAATTGCTAATAATTGTTGCTATGAGTTCACATTTCAACTTTGTATTTGCAAATTTTCCTGTGATTTTCTGTGCAATTTTCTCGTCAATAATCCAAATCTTTTATTTTTTTGTTAATTTGGTTATCATCTTGCAGATTGTATTTGAAAATGCTCCATTGGAGACATATATTATTATATACTTAAATAGCGAATCTGCTACTTCTTTTATAATTATACACGTATTATCCCTGTATTATTCTGTTTTATAGTTTTAGTAGAAACTTTTATGAAAATAAACAGAAATTGTGCTTTATATTTTAAGGTATTTTATTTTCTCATCCAGCACATTACAATATTATACAATAACATCACAATGTAAAAGACAAACGCATCAATAAATTTTTTCACGATACCTACACCAGGTTAACTTGCTCACATTTTGATTAATTTATAGAGAACTGTAAATCTGCTGATTTACATTGGGCATTTTTGTATTTGATGCTACCAACTCTACTCTATTTTTAATGATGTTTTAGCTTTAAAGACAATATTTACTTTTTTAAGCTATAGATCCGATGGCTTAATTTTTGCGTGTTTGTTGTACCATAGCCGTAGATGTACTAAATCAGCTTGGAAAATGGAAAATAAATGTTTCTGCTGTGACATCGAGACTGATCCGGGTAGGTTAATTAAATGCTGCATTTGCAAAAACTTCTACAAATATTCATGTGTTGGCTTAACAGTAAATGACCTCAAAGTCGTTTCAACTAAACAGGGCATTTCTTATACCTGTACTAATTGTTGCAGCATAGGCAAAGATATTAATGATTTGAAGGCAGTTATTTGTCAGCTAAAGAATGATATCGAAGAACTTAAAATTCAAACTTCGGCTACGTCTGTAAGGAGTACAATTGAATATGTCGAGTTTGATGAAATTGTTCACGAAGTACTGGAGAGACAGCAGCGACTGAAGAATGTAATTGTTTATGGTGTTAACGAGCATGCAAGTCCTGATAAAAATGTTCGTATGGCTCATGATGAAACTCAAGTTAAAAATGTTTTGAACTTTTTATCCATGGATTCGAATACTATTGAGTTTAAGTCTTTGCGACTTGGAAAGTACTCTCCTGAAAATGACCGCCCCGACCAATTAAAGTTACATTTAATGATGAACAGCTTGTACATAACATCGTTCGCAAGGCTAGGCAATTGAGGGGGTCTAACTTTAATCACATTAACATTTCGTTGGATCGTACACCGAAGCAGAGGGAGTATTTTAAAAAGCTAAAAGAGGAACTGAATGAGCGAGTTAATAAAGGTGAAACAGGTTTAAGGATTAAAACGGTTAAAGGTTTGCCTAAAATTGTGTCTTTAAACTGATTGAGCCCAATGGATTACAATTCTTTCTATATTATCAAAATGTACGTGGCTTAAGATCCAAGGTCGACGATTTTGTGGCTGGTGTTGGTGATAGTGAATATTCTTTCATCTGTTTATCCGAAACTTGGCTTTCTGCGGACATATTGAGCTCAGAATATTTTCAAGGTAACTGTTACAATGTATTACGGTGTGACAGACGTTTTGATGTTGTGAAGAAAACAAGAGGTGGTGGTGTTTTAATTGCTTATCAAAATCAATATCGAGTTGATAAATTGGATTTGTCTTTAATTACTAATAGAGTACCGGGAGTAGATATATTAGGATGTAAGATACATTTGCGCAATTTTTCGTTATTTTTATATAATTTGTATATTCCACCTGATACATCTGTTTTGGAGTTTGAGACGTTATTTGAATTACTTGAAACTATTGTGATGAGTCAAAAGTCAGTCCTTATAGTAGGAGATTTTAATATCCCCAATTTTCAAAATACTACTCATCATTCTAAGTCTCAAGTCTTATGTAATTTTCTTAATTTGTTTGGTTTACAACAGTTTAATAAGGTTAATAATGTATATGGTAGAGTGTTGGATTTGGTTATTGGTAGCATGAATTGTTCAGTTTCGCGAAATATTACTCCACTCCTTGCTGAAGATTTGTATCACCCGTCACTGCATATTGAACTATCTGAATTTACTCAACAGTCAAAAAACTTCTCTAATGCACCTAATGGCAGGATGTTTAACTTACGTAGAGCCAATTTTAATGAATTATATAACGCTTTATTTCTAACTGATTGGTCATTTTTGTCAATTCATACTGATGCAAATACTGCCTGTCAAGCATTTTCTGAAAAAATTGAGTCTCTGCTTAGCGATCACGTACCGCTCCGCAGTAATACAGGACATAAATATCCTATCTGGTACACTGCTGCTATTATTAATAACATAAAACTGAAAAATCGTTCCCTGCGTAAGTATAAAATGTCAAAGTCATTGGTTGATTTGGAGAATTTTAAGGAATTCCGAAAAATTATTAAAAGGCAAACGAGAGATGCATATAATGTATACCTATCACATGTTGAAGAGAGACTGAAAGGTGATCCTAATTATTTTTGGAGTTATATTCAGGGCAACAAATGCTGCTCCCGAATACCTGGTTGTCTAAGTATGGGTGAATTACAGTACGAATCTCCTCAGGCAATAGTTGATGGATTTAGAGACTATTTTGGCAGCGTATATATAAATTCTTCCGATCCGGACTTGTCTGCTGTTGACTTGGGAAACATACCTGTTTTGCATATTGCGGAATTTACTGAGAATGAGATATTAACAGCTATTAATAAACTGAAACATAAAATGACATCGGGTTCTGACCAAATACCAAGTTTCCTGGTTAAGGACTGTAGATTCGTTTTTGTTCAACCTTTACTTACAATATTCAATTTAGTGCTTCGAACGTCTACCTTTCCAAATTTATGGAAAATTGCTCGAATTTGTCCTGTACTTAAATCAGGTGATCCTTCAGTATTAAGTAATTACAGACCTATCTCAATACTGAGTAATTTTGCAAAAGTATTAGAGATATGTATCTACAATCGTATCTATAATTCAGTGAGTCACTTGATTTCTCCTTACCAGCATGGATTTATGGAAAGCCGTTCGACTGTTACTAACTTGATTATGTTTTCTCAGTATGTAGCCCAGGTAGTAGATTGTCAGGGGCAGGTTGATGTGGTCTACACGGATTTCTGTAAAGCCTTTGACCGTATAGACCACGGAATATTGCTGTCAAAATTACTTAAGTATGGTTTTAGTGACTCTCTTATAAAATTAGTAAAAAACTATCTCTCCAGCCGATCTCAGTTTGTATCTTATAACGGTTATAACTCGCAAATATTCTCGTTAACTTCAGGTGTTCCCCAAGGAGCCAATTTGGGGCCCTTACTATTTTTATTATTTATAAACGATATTAGTAGTATAATAGACTGCAAATTTGCTTTATTTGCAGATGACTTGAAAATATATCATAGCGTGGAATCAGTGAATGATTGTGAATTTATTCAAGGTCAGCTTAATAAAATTGAGACTTGGTGTACCATTAATAAATTATACTTAAATACTAGTAAGTGTAAAATTATGAGTATTTCTTTGAAGAAACAATTTGTTGAGTTTGAATACAGTTTAAATTCGTCAGTGTTATCTCGTTGTAATAGTAATAGAGATTTGGGCATAACTTTTGATAGCAAATGGTCGTTTAATGGACATATTTCCTTAATCGTATCAGCAGCGTTAAAGATGTTAGGGTTCTTAATTAGAAATTGTAGAAATTTTCGTAATGCACAAAGTTTTAAGGTTCTCTATTACTCCTACGTTAGATCCAAAATTGAATATGCTTCGATAGTATGGTTCCCGTTTTATAGGTGTCATATTGCAACTATTGAGAGTGTACAAAGAAAGTTCTTGAAATTTCTTTATTTTAAAGAGTATGGTTCGTATCCGGAAAGAGGATTTAGTCATGATGTATTATTGAACACCTTTGATGTTACATTATTAGAAGTTAGACGTATCATTTCTAGTTGTACATTGATTTACAAAATTTTACATAATGAACTTGACTGTTGTGATCTATTGCACGCATTAAATTTTCATGTTCCACAATATTCTGCAAGACGGGTTGCTGATTTTGTGTTACCATTAGCTAGAACCAATATAATGCTGCGCTCTCCATTGTATGTCATGTGTAGTAATTTAAATAAAATTGGTATGTTTTGTGACATTCATTCTGTAGATGTTAAACAATTGCGTTATTATTGAATATCAACATCTGTTTTAATATATACTTGTTTTTGTATTTGATTTAAATGAAGTGTTTCTATTATTTTTCTTATATTTTATGGATTTGTAGATTTGTAGAATCTCATTTCTTAATTCCGTCTTTTTAATTTTTGCTACATTTAATAGTTTTGTGATTCTTAATGTAAATGCACTGGAAATTGTTTTTTCTTTTGTATTTTGTTAAAAATTCTTGTTATATTATGTATTTGTCCTGTAACTGGATCTTGTATCTGTTGGGCAATAAATGATTATTATTATTATTATTATTAAAATAGTTTTAAAAAATAAGTTGGATATGTCCATTGATATTCTCATTAGCTTGACAATTAATTTACAAAAATATATTTTCAACACTAGTGGCAGGATATAGAAAGTTTTTATAAGGACTTTGTTGCTTAAAATTACTCATAGAACAACTATAATTTTTCACCATTAGCTATATACATTATTTTAATAGCATGTTATACAGGGTAACTAGGTTTTGACAATAGCATTTCATCTACAAAGTGCTCTAAAACATACTATTAGTGAGCTAAGCCTAAATTTTCCTATGTATACTACTAATACCAATAATATCTAATGATGTATAATGACAAAAATTGTGCCTAGGAGAAATGGTTTATGGTAAAAAAAGATCAACAGCTCGATAATTTCAAATTGTAACATTGTTATTGACGTATTGCCGTATTTACATTTGTTGATATTGTATATTGTGCACCTAGGTACTTTATTTGGAAGTTCAAAAAATTGATTAACAATTGGTAATTTAATGCATTGTATTTCGCTCAAGGCGCATTTCATTAATTTTTTTAATGCACTTTTATCTTGCTGAATTTTATTTTGGTTCTCAAAGTTATCTTGATTAATACCGAATCACCCTGTATATGCCCTGCTATTGTAACAAAATACCCACCTGTGACAGAAAAAAGTTTCCTGTGATAAGAAAGTACTTTGTTAGGATAAATCACTGTTAATTCAAAGGTAAGTAGGCAATCTCGTAGCAGAAAATGAATTTGTTCTTTTACCTGGACAAAGGACTCGCACTTAAGGCTGGGTCTGACTGGGACATTTTAGTGGAGTCAACTTGTGGATACCAATAAAGTTATCCTGCAATGTCTGGGTGTGATCAATAAGTTACCGTAACTTATTGATCACACCCCGACATTTCAGGTCAATTTACTGGTATCCACAAGTTGACTCCACTAAAATGTCCCAATGAGACCCAGCCTTTACAGTTGTGTGAGTTGGCTTACTTAGGGCAACAAAGCTGTTCACTTGATGTTAATGAGTTGACTCACTTGAGGCTAATGAGTTGACTCGTTGGGGGTTAATGAGTTGACTCACTAGGAGTAGCAAAGGGATCCTAGCAAAACTGTCTACTTACTGCAAGTGAGTTCTTTCCAGCAAAGCAGTTTTTCTTGTGGTAAGAAGGCAACTCACTTGGCGCCTATTTAATGCAGATATTTTGCTACGGTTAATGGATTTTTACTAACCGTAGCAAAGTAATTCTCTCAGTGTATACATAGTATATTAACATAATTCTATATATCATCCATATCAGGACTCCCTCTTTTAAATTCATGTTAAATTTTCTGACTTTTCCAGGTTTTCCCTGACACATTATAAAAAAATATCTCAAAATATTGTAACAAAATAACTATTCTTTGGCATGAATACATAGTATTTGGATTTAGAACATATTGTAAAATAGATATAAAACCGAAGTAAATTAAAAAAAATATATTTGTCAATTTCAATTAACTTAAATTAATTAATATTTAGTTAATAAAATTCCCTGACTGTTGTGAATATATTTAAAAATTCCCTGACTTTTACGCAATATTTTTAAATTCCCTGACTTTATTACGCTTAAAACGAATTCCCTGACTTTTCCAGGTTTTCAAAGTTTTCCAGGTGAGAGGGAACCCTGCATATGTAAGTCATCTAACTCGATATTATTCAATGCGGGGTGGTTATTAAGGAAATATTTTATCTCGTAATCAATAAGTGTTTATTTTACCCCAATTGAACCCAATGTTCGAATATAAAAACATATCGGTACGACGCTATTTGCTAATAACCAATATTGATTAAGAACTGTCGATTTTCGTATAGGAAACATACCAGATATAAAAAGTATTTGTTATTGATCCAAAAAAGTTTTATTATTAAATACGTACATTAATTATATCTGTTTTTAATCATTATAATTATTCATGAATATGAGTAATCATTAGTCACTAAAATTTATAAATACAATACAATGTTTTGCTCGCCTAAGTCACTCAGTAGCCAAAAAACAGGTAGTCCTTGCACAAGTAAAATTTAGTCTTTGCTAACTCTATTTCTTCCAATCATTTTGAAAATTTCTAAGTACATCCCTGAAATTTTCCCCACCTGGAAAACTGGCAGGCTTCGCGCATTGAAAAATCGCAGTTTTGATACCTCTATATCTTCTAACCTCTTTGGACGGACGAGAAAAAAAATTACTGACGGCGAAACCAGATTAATGTTATATTTGGACATCATCTGAGAAAAACAGGTTTGAAATTAGTTAAAGTTATAGTTAACCCCAGTTAAACCGCTGGGCCTAAAATTGCTGTTCAACCACATATGCTTTTTCTATGGAAAAAATAAGTTAATACATTATTCAATTAGAGTTAGAGAAAATAACAATTTGAAATATTTAATTTCTTAATAAAAATATTGTTTTACTGTCACTAACACTTACTTACTTACTAACACAAGTTATAGTTAACCCCAGTTAAACCGCTGGGCCTAAAATTGCTGTTCAACCACATATGCTTTTTCTATGGAAAAAATAAGTTAATACATTATTCAATTAGAGTTAGAGAAAATAACAATTTGAAATATTTAATTTCTTAATAAAAATATTGTTTTACTGTCACTAACACTTTTCCATCTATTCATATAGTTGGTGTAAAAATTAGTAATTATAACAGGGTAAAATAAATTTTATTTATCTATACAGAGTGTAACAAAATAGCGGGCCATCCCATTACAGCTTCACATTGTTGATGACAAAATATGACGATTTAACTATGCTTACTTACCTATAAACAAAAGCTCCCTTAAAAGGTGCAGGATGTTGAAACTGTAGTTTTAAAATAATTTTTTCGCAATAAGTTTATCAATGTTTCACGTATCAATTTGAAATTTAATAGATATTCCTTGTGGTAGAGAGTAACAGAAACAGATTAGTATTTAGAATATTTTAGTTTACTCCACATGTCCGCCTGCCTAAGAAACGCATTAGCGGGCTTTTCAAATGATTAAAAATCTAAATATTTTGAAAAACTTGTGATTTTTATCAAAACTATTTAGTCGCATTTATAAGATGCTCTTTTTAGTTGATTAATATTATCCATCCATTCAGAATAAACATCATCCAATGGACTAAAATGAGGGGAGTATGGTGATCACTGAATAGTTGCGTCTATTCCATTTATCGATTTGAAAAAAAATATTTTTTATGTATTTGAAATTATGTAAAATAGTTATTTAATCTTCTTAATGGAAGTATACAAATGAGGCTAAAAATTTTAGAAAAAATCATTAGAGAAAATCTAATGCTTCTTCTTAAATTTTTCAATTTTGTAAGGCCTTTTATGCATTGCTAAGACAGAAATACGTAGCAATTACTATGAGTATGTAGCTGATCTGTTTCTTAAATACTGTTTCAATTTTTTTTAGTAAAATAAATTACATAGTTAAAAAATAGAGAATTATTGGAGATCTCTTTAATGCTGTTGTAGTATTATTTAAAATTTTATTTCGCTGAAACTATATTTTAATAAAATAAAATAAAACAAATAAATAAACATAAAACATATATTAGAAATTGTGTTAAACGATAAAAAATATGTTCTTAAAACAGAAACACATTTTTAAAAACAAAACAATATACGTATTCTTAAAGAATTCTTATTTAAAGCTCAAACTAAAAAATATAAAATATACGAAATGTTAATAGTTAATAAAGGAAAATTGACATAAGTAAATAAAAATCATCAATACAATTTTTTTTTGTCAATATGTAACTTGACTTTCCTAAACAGTTTGATAAATCTTCAATTTGAATGTCAGACAAGATGTCTGATTCGAATGCATAAGCATATTCTTGAAATAGTGTTTTCTACAAATACAAATAATTTTAGACATAAAAACTGAATAATATAGATTTTAGCAAATAAAAGGAATATTTTCATACCACCTGATATCATTCAAAGGTAACCAAGTTAAACGAATATATAACGACATAAAGCCGTCTAGCCAACAAATTTTTAGATACAGAAATGTGTATTTTTTAAATTTAAATGTAGATGTAAATATTGTAATTGTATTGTAATGTATTATAACATAAACTTACATAGTTCTGCATATAAGATTATTTACTTTTGTTTTGTAAGTAGGTACATGAAAATAATTGTTAAATATGGGCAAAATAATGTGTGTCAGTATATCAAAGTGAATAAACAAAACATTAAGAATTTTATTTTTAATATTTGTTCTACATGTTTTATTTCTCGAGATTTCTGTACCTAACAACACCAAAAATTTGATCATTTTACAGCGAGAAATGCGGCGACCTTAAGCTACTTTTAAGCCGATTTTTTTATACTTTAAGCTGGAGAAGGATCGTTGGCATGCCACTTTGTGATATTAGCAGCGTCATATACTTTGTGGTCAATATGTAGCTGGAAGAAAATGTCAGTAAATTAGTAGGGTAAGAACTACTTTTTAGCATTACTTTAGGAACTACTTTTTGACATTACTTTAACTTTAAATCAATTACTTATAAGTAAATGCTAAAATTGGGTAGGCTTCCTGATATAAATTGTCCCTAAGTATTTTAAAATTGTCATGTAACATATCATCATCATATACGCAATTTTTGCAAGTTTTACATTCCGATATTATGTGGTGATATAGTGATATAGGTAGGTACTGAGAAATCTTTTTAATCAAATTATTTAAACTATTTTTTGGAATACTTTACTAATTGTAATTTCACGAGTAGTTGTTTGGATTTAAAATAACAATGTCACTGGATAAATCAAAATTTTTAGAAAATCTTATTTTCATTGATTATTCGATTAATATCATGTTCATTAGTGTATTAAAAGTGCCGATTTCAAACATTAAAAAATCATTATTTAAAAATTCATTAGAACAGTTTTCTCCATTCATTGTCTTGAAATTACGAACATTCACAAACTCTTTCTTGTGGAAGCTCTGTTTCAATGCCTATTGCTATTTCTAATTTATTGCTTGTCCAATTAATAAATTTTTCTGTTTCGTCTTTGACTCCTTCCTTTGACAAACTTCCTTCTCTCAATTTCTTCTAAATGTTTAATAACAGTGCCAGTAAAGTACATTTAAGCAAATCAAAGCCTTTTGTTTAACAGAAGTAAAAATATGTGGGATATAGATCGGTTATTGTTCTAATAAATAACCATTATTGAACATTTTGGTTTTTTTTTATTATAAGTATATAAAGGAATTGTTATTAAGATATAATAAATATTAATAATTATAATATGTTTTTATTTACTTAGTTATCATTTTTTCAGTTGTAAACACGCGTTATGAAAAATTACGAAGAAGCGGCGGAAAATTTCCCGGTATACCGCCTGTCCTATCCACCCCTGCATACGTTAAAAAGTTACTGTGAAAAAACTATTAAAAGTTCAACTTCAACACCCTGTATCTTTGAAGGGAAATATTTTTGTATATAGAGAAGTAGGGTTAAATCGTCATATTTAGTCGTCAAAAACATGAGTTAATGGGATGGTCTTTTTTGTTACACCTGTGTCTTCCATCATAGGTACAATACAAGCCCTTGAACTAGGTATGTTTTGATTATTCTTTAGACTGTTTAATGCAAAATGTTTATGTTACTATTTTAGGTGATTTTAATGTGGCTAGTTATTGTTTAGGGTTTTCAGATTTCATTCGTTTAATGGTAGCTAACATTATGAGTTTCTATGGATTTCAGCTGTATAATCATATCCTCAACAGTAGGTAACGGCAGAATTTTAGATTTTATGTTTTCAAGCTTAAATTGTACCGTTGATAGATCTGAATGTCCATTGGTTACTTCCACATCATAGTTTTCCGATGAACTATTCCAACACAGCATACAACTTCAAAAAGCTAACATACCTACATAAAACGAATATCTACGATATATATAAATATCATCGTTCCATCTTCAAACGCGTTATCAACGAGGCATTAAAAACTTATAGGAGCTACTGAATCGATAGAGACGATCGTCTAAGAATCTTAAAAAGTTCTGGAAATTTATACAAAAAAAGAGGATCCTAGCACATAACTTCTATGATGATTTTCAATGACACTCACTCAATGCCATTCTCTGTGTAATGTTTTCTAATCGAACTGATATTGTCAATGCATTTTGCGATTATTTCAATAGTAGTTTCACTCATGCAATGACATTCTATAGATGTTCTACATAATCTGTCGTTCTAAGAATACTTTTATTGCGGATATAGATAGAATTGCTCAGCATTTGCTTTAACTGAGCTTGCAGTTATTTAATTTAATTTAAAATATTTGCCTTTCCCAGTAATATGAAAAAAGGACATCCATGATATGGAATCTGGACTATACTGAAAAAAGGTAAGTAATAACTATCTACATAGTAATTTCCTTATGTAATTAAAAAAAAAATGATGCTATGTTATACATGGATTTATCCAAATGAAAGCTAAGCGCATACCTACTATTAACATTTTATTTAGCAACATCGCATATAATTCCGCATATGCGGTCCGTTGGATGCAGATAATATGCAATACCTTATAGTAATGGGGAAATTTCATGATTTTTCCAAATACTTACAGAAGAAAGAATGTATTAGTCTAGTCACACCCCCACAAAACAATCGCCCTCACAGTGTCGACCTATGACGTCAGATGCCATTCGCACATATACATACCTAAATACAGTAGAGTGCTTTAGATCATATCTGTATACGATTTCCATGCTTTTGGACAACTCATTACATACGTTTAGAAGAGTTAATTTGTCATTTGTGATATTATCAGCTGTTATATTGTGTTAAATATACATTAGTATTAAATAAGTTGCAGAATAGACTCGTAAAGAAGTATTTCATTATGTACTAATACAGCATAGCACAGCGTCTAATAAAACATATTTCACCGTGTCAAAAAATGAAAAGAAAAATGTGGTGTATTATTAGGGTGATGAAGCGCTATGAAAGGAGAATTGCAACATTGTTTGTGAAGACCATTTTAATGTAGTTGAATTGAAAATAAAGGTAGGTTTAAGATCATCAAAAAATATTAAATTGTAAAGTTTGTATTAAGCTACCAGAATGTATACTGACGTTTAAAAAATCAATGGTAAAGCAAATTTACATTTTTTATCATTTATTGTATTCAGCGCTATAAGATGTTTTGTATCCCACACAGCACATGCCATCCTCAGGATATCCTGAATAATTCCTGATATCCTTGCATGGAATTGTCATCCCACGGATGTCCTCAGAACCACCGGTTTAGGATGAGGTAAATCCATATAATATCCTCATTTAGGACATCTCAGACAAGTCCTTAAAATATCTTTTGGGGATATATTGCTCCCAAGAATGTATGTAAGAAGGATATCCCAGGATATCCTAGACAAATCCCATGACAACTGTCTATACACACCCGCTAGCCACAAATACTTAGCTATGAATCGAAATTATGTGTGTACGTACCTACCCATGTGAAAATATATTCATACCTATTTTATATTTACAAATATCAAAGGAGATATGGGTTATTATCAAAGTGAAATACTAAACTAAGTACATTTATCTATAAGTACGTGAGGTAGGTACAGTGTAATTTTTACCTCACAATTAAAACAATTTAAAAGACCCATGATTGTTTTATTGTGCCCTAGGCACCTTGACCTTAATATTGTTTACTTTGCCTATTTTTTGTCTATAGATTAAACATGCTGATGTTTAAAAATATACCAATGTTTTTCGAATTGCTTAATAATTATCAATCAATTATTAGAAACTAAATTAGAGCTAGTTTTCCTAGGTATTTGAAATTCCTGAACAAATCAATCCACGGCTGCCACGGCCAAAACGGTCACATTGCGCAATCGTCAGGCTCGGCTAAACGCCAATGGGCACCTGCACAGTGCACGTGGTAAATGCGAAGAGATATGAAGATATGTTGTTTGCGTTTGCGTACCACCAACACCCAAGATAGACGCCATCGACCCTGTATCGATCGATGAGCAGAGAAGCTTAGCAGCCATTTTTATGTCAATAATTAACATCAAATAATTGCAAAATTGAAAAATAATTTTTTAATTCGTGATTCAGGTTGAGCTAATTAGGATAATAAAATGATAATATTTGTATGGTAGGGCATTAGAGGTTATACAGCCATCAGGGTTAAATTTAAAAATTGTTTGGCACAAGATATGTAATTAAGGTAGGTAAATAGATTTGCCAGGTTACAAAATTTAGGGTTACAATTATACAGTGTGGAAGAAAGGTATGGAATAAATTCATTATTTCTAAAACAACGAAGTTTCATGAAATTTCCTCGGACCCGTCGATTTTGCTTTTTAAAGACTCTTTTTTCTATACCAACGCATTTCCGACGTTCATTTGTTTTCGCGTGATGACGTCATCGGATATTTTTTTAAATATTTTTTATCGGATTCTTGTAGAGCTTAACTTGCTGAATTCAAAAATATATAATTTCAACACTTTATTCCTTCAACTTTCCGAGAAAAAAATAATAATCTATCCAATAAACGCTGCAGTTGACAGATGTCAATTCTAATTAGATTTTGTTTAGCTGCCAGAAACAGTTTCTGAGGTGACTTGATTTAATTTGTTGTTTTTGCTATCAAAAGATGTAATATTCTAACATGCAATCTAATAAAACAAAATAATAATTTAGGGGGTCAACGATACGATTGAGGCAACCAGAATTTAATTATTAATTATTTAATTAATTAATTACTTATTGTTAAATTGTTTTAAAAATGAAGAGTCCTTATTTTGTGATACTGCCGATTTCCATTTTATTCTCAACCAGCCCATCACAGACACAAATGGGAATTTTCACATTTTTTCAAGGCGATTTTATTGAATCGGTTATTTTTTTTCGGAAAGTTGAAGGAATAAAGTATTGAAATCATACATTTTTGAATTCAACAAGTTAAGCTCTACAAGAATCCGAGGAAAAAATATAGGGGTTCTATTTAAAAAATATCCGACCCACTAAACAAGAGACCTTACATAACATTTTAACAAAGTTGCATTCATTTTAAATATGTAATTTTACACTGTAAAGTAACTGCAGGCTTGCTAGAATATTTCATAGGAATGTTTTAACTAGATAGTTTGTTATAAGTGAACCGCAAAAAGTTTCTGTGACGTTACATACTAGTACTTACTGCAAGTTATCACATAATTTACAAAACAAAAGTTGCGATGCAACGAAATTATGTCGAAACTTTATATGTACTTATATTAATAGGCGACAGGTGGCACCACTTATATCTCACTGATACTGTGTAACCGGTAGGATATCTACAAGATTTGGGCCCTATCAGGCTGTGAATTGGCAATTGGCAGCACGGGCAAAGGAATAATAGATCCCTAATTTATGTTTGGCCACTGCCACACGGGCAGAGGAAAACTTCATTGAAGGTTAAAGGATTTTATCCTGGGAGGTGTCGACTATGGAGACAACTACTATTATTTCGCAAATTAACTGGTCGAAATATTTCTAGTATCTACCTATTGCTATTTAAAGCAAATGACAGTATTTATTGGTAATTTCTTAATTATCTTTGTAGGCAAGGCAAGCGCATTTCACAACTACTGTGAACTTGCTAAGAAAAGTTGTAGCAAACTTTCTAAAATAATGTTTCCTTGCAAAGTTTTTGGGTGGAAATTATAACTTTGTCACAAATCCCTTGCGAACTTTCTGTAAAAGCTGTTGCAACGTTACACCTTGGTTTGTAAATTTTGAGAAATGTTGCAGCAATTTTATCTTGCTTAGTGGGGATGACGTCATCACGCGAAAACAGCTGAACGTGGGAAATGCGTTGGTATAGAAAAGAGTCTTTTTAAAAAGCAAAATCGATGGGTCCGAGGAAATTTCATGAAACTTTGTTGTTTTAGAAATAATGAATTTATTCCATACTTTTCTTCCACACTGTATGTTTTGGTATTAATTTTGACAGGATAATGGGTTCAACTTTCTTGTGAATAATAAGAAACGTTAATTTGACGTTTTTGGTAGCTAATGGTTTGCGAGAAACTATTTTATTTCTCTAAAATATATCACCAAAATATATTCTCACTATTTTTTCCCAAATCTTGTAACCTAAGAAACCTTAGCAGTTACTTAATTTTCACATTTTGTATCAAAACAATTTTTAAATTTAACCCAAATATATACAAATATTAATACTTATTTCATTATGCAAATTAGGTCTACCTGAGTCCAAAAAAACTCCTATAGTATCCTAAAAACCCCAAAATATTTCTCCAAAGGACATCCTCGTCTCATCCATTTTTATTTACATGTGATAACCTAGGGACAAACCAGGGTCCCTCCTGACTCCTGAGGATCAGTAAATCCCGGGTTGTTCCAAATGGAAGTCCTAAGAATATCTTGGAGTAAATAGAGAACACCCCTAATAAAACATAATAACCAAATGTAATATATACGTTTTTTTTAAACCAGTAGTTAACAATACATTTTTTAAAAAAATAATCATAACGTTTTGTTATTAAAATTAGAAAGGTTTTGTTTTCCCGACGCTTTAATGAAACTATTTCTATCTTACTTATCAGACAAATAATTTATGGTTAGATATCAGAAATTTTTCCTACTTTTTTAACGTCGGGGTACCACAGGGTTCTAATTTGGTTCCCCTATTATTTTTATTCTTCATTAATGACCTTTCGGATATGGTTTCTTGTGAGCGGATGACTTTACTGCGATAAACTACCGTTTTGACTACCATAACTGAATATGACGTCGTGGTGTCATTAAATCGTTTTTAATTTCAATATATCCAAATGTAAAAAATGTATGTAAAGAACAAGTTTATTAGCCATCATTATTTTATTAGTGATAATGCCATCAGTCGAGTCGAGTGTATAAATTTGGAAGTAATCTTCAATAGTATTACTTTTACTGCGCACATTGACAATATTGTATCCGCAGTCTACTTAAACATTTCTCTCTTAAATAAATTCTCTTAAATATACGTACCTATGCAAATTGTAATGTTATGTTTATTCCTGCCCTGTAACTGGATTTCTGTATAGGCAGCAGGATTTCTAAATAAATAAATAAATATGGTTTTCTGTATCGAAATTGCAGACCTCCATCGTTCAAAGTCTAACATTAGTTAAATATCCTACTTCACTTATGTGTGAGTTTTAAAACAAAATTATGCTAGATAGTGATATACAGAATCGGAAATTGCGGATTTTTACAAAGTAGAAATTGCCGCTTCATCCCTGGGAAGGTACGAAGTATAAGCGGCGCGGTAGTATAATAGAAAACTAAATTTTATTTGTATATCTGCCCTATTATTTTCAAAGTTCTTTTATTGCATTTAAAATGCTGATGTGTATTAATTTATTTGGAAAGAGTAACAAATAAAACACGGCATGAATAAGATCTTTAAATTTTTAATGTCCATTTAAGTAAGTACCTGTAAGTACCTACTTACAATGTATTATTATGATAAAATAGCATAACATAATGCTTTTTAATGAAATAAAAATGGCATTACAAAAGTAATTAAAAATTAAGCTGTGTCAAGAGGTGTTTTTTGATCAATTAAGACATCTCATGCTTTTTTCTCCAAACCTCATGCTATTTTGAAATTATTCTCATGCACTGAATTTTTACCACCTGGCAACACTGCCTTATGCGAACAGTGGGAGCACGCTGTGGTGGAAGTAGCATGACACAAATACACGCAAGCGGCAAAACACAATTCACCATCCTCACTTTCCAAATGTGGACAGCTTGAATAGTATATGTAAACATGTTCGTTTAAATTAGTATGAATTATTTGTTTCTTTTTTCTCTGTGTATGTATACTAGTCAGCTTTTTTATTTCCTTTCTGACTTTTTTGTAAACTGATAGACACATCAATAACAATTAGGTAATGCGGTCATGTGTAGTAGATGAAAAACTTATTAGTGGTGGGCATTTGTGTAGAAATTACTACGCGTAAGTTGGTTTGTCATCTTTTCGTTTGTAACCAATAATTCTGTCAAATCTCAACCGATTTCTAAAAACGGTACGTCACTGTATTCGCAATGAAAAGGGCTTTAAAATGATGTGCCACAAGTGGGGTAGTTGCATTTGAAATTTTTAAGTTAGGGTTGCTAGGCATTAGGGGGATGAACATATCGAGTTGGCTTGACTGTCAAAAAAGCTCCCCCCAAGAACAAAAATCGACGGGTCTCGGCGAATTTTGAAATATTCGGTTTTCCAATTATAGGGGGGGTCAAATTTTCGTTGGGATACCCTGTATATGTAAATCTGGTAGTGCAACACTCTTTAAATATTGCTTTAAATGTAACTATTATAGTTGGATTGAATCTGAAGGGGTTTGCCTTTTTTGCATGTTATTTATCAGCTGCATCTGCAAATGAATTGATCTGCTACGTAACTGCATTTTGTAATTTCTTTGGTATCTCTTTTATGCTATATTATTATTTATCTCAATTATTACTTTGAATGCCATTAATTGAGTTATATCTAAACATATTCTTATATTTTGAATTTATTTGAAATGGATCAATCTATTGTAACTGTATGTTTATAGTTATTTATTGTTTATTATTTTCAAATAAAATAATTAAGTTGTATCTTAAGATGTAAGGCTACCTACCATATTTGTATTTATTGGTTGTATCTGTAAATGCAATTTATTATGTAACTTCATTTAGTAATTTGTTCTAATGTTACCCTATTTTTGGGCATTACTTATCTACAAATGTATCGATCTAAATAATTTCACTTAGTTATTTGTTCTGACATTTTTTTTAAATATAATATGTACCTACCAATGTTTTGCTTTCAGCTTAGGTGGTTTGTTATACTATAGACTCTTTATTACTTAGATTGAATGATATGCAATTTTCTAATATTTTATTCAAAATACACAATATATAAAACACATACAAAACGGTTTTATCTAGATATGATCAGAGTACGTAACTTGTTTCTTCATAGGTACCACCATTGTATACAATGGTACCACCTATTCTTAAATAGGGAGCACACAGCACACTATCTTGTTCACTAAAGGTACAACATTGTAATACGTATACCTATGTTAAGTATAATGCATTCTGATTCATAGTTTTTTTCTGTCACTTTAAAACACTTGTAAGTACTGCTTTAGTGTATTATTGTGTTGTGACATAACTTATTCACTCATGTGAGGAATAAAAATATTATCTGAGGATCATTTGAAGATAAATGAGCATATGCATGTTAAAAAAGTTGTATCTTATTCTTACGACATTAACTGAGACAGGTAAAAATATGAAATTCCTATTCTCACGTATATTTAGTTCTATCCTCTGAAGCATCTACAATAATTATTATTGGTAAAATAAATTTTCAAAGGCAGCCATTTAATAAAAATAATTTGCTGTTGAAGGCCTCGTATAACGCCGATTTTTAAGTCCCTGCCGATACGCTATAACCGAGCTTTACTGTAGTATAATTTTTATGTCTTCGTACATGAAAAAAAAATGTGTTTTATTCAATTCTACCCGCAAAGGTGGTCCCTTTTCAAGTCGATTTTTGTATATTATTATTAAAAATACATAAGAGCAAGCTCAAACTGATAAGCTCAATATGTCTGGTGACGAATAACCATGGCTGTTTGCTATAGGTGGTAGCGTAGTCATTTCTTCAAATTCCTCTTTTCAAATGATAAAAAAACATAGTTTTGTGTAAAGCGACATGAAATTTAATGGCACTTGTAACGGAAGATGGAAATATCGGCTCTTAATAATTTAGCATAAATATTCTGGTTTTAAAGCCTTTACAACCCATACTATTATTCAATCTAAAACTTCTTTCTCAGGTTGTTATACCTTGGCCTTACCACCAGTGGCAAAAAGCAAGGTACCTACTTTAAATTTATAATATTAAAATATTTTCATACCAGTTGCTTTGTATTTGTTTTTGTGGACTGTAGGGTTCTTTTCTAACGTTGATTTTGAAACAATTGACTAGATTGAGAATGATAACTTTATTATATGCCTTGTTTACATGTATACAGTTTTATGGTTCAACTCGCACTCTCTCTTGCTTTCGTTAGACTCTATCAGTCGGGAGCTTCCCCACTCTCAGGGTCGCCAACTGTTAGTTCGGCTCAAAGCTAAATTTACTAAAACTAAACATCCTCCCGGCCTTGAAAGGACCTAGGACTTTCAAATACATAAATAAAATTTACAAACTTAAAGAATGGTTGACAAAGTTCAGTCATAACATAAATAGTCACAGAACAGATAAATACCTCACTACCTACTCACTTTATCACCGTCACCACTTAACTCACAGGCAGCGGACATATTTTTGCGAAAAGATCGTCTGATGGATCCGGATGAGGTCTGGATGGTAGCTACTCTAGCTACACGGTCCCTGGATGTAGTTTGCTGACTCGCCTAGCATCCATTTCAGTGGTGGTTGGTTTTCATCCTTAATGAGTACTAGGTCATTCAGGTTGAGAGAGCCGTGCTGCGTGACGCCATTTGCAGCGAAGTTGTAACTCTGACACATATTCGCGCGCCCATCTTGCCCAAAAGTGCTGCTGCAACTGCTGGATTCGTTGGAAATGTGACAGTCTGTTTGTAGCAACGTGGTTAAATCTGGATCTGCCAGTTGTACTATAGGCCTCCCAATTAAGAAGTGAGACGGGTAAGGGCCGAAAAGTCTGAAGGATCAGCGGACAGAGGAGATATGGGACGCGAGTTTAATACCGCCTCGACTTGCACCAGCAGAGTATAGAATTCTTCAAGCTTAATCTCGCATTACCAGCCACGCGTAGCAAGTGGTGTTTTGTTGACTTAACTCCGGCCTCCCAAAGGCCTCCGAAGTGAGGAGAACACGCAGGGATAAATGACCAAGAGATATGCTCATTCTGAATTGAATTGGTAAGTGCATGAGCATTCTCTTCTAAGAAGAGTTTTAGTTTGGCACTTGCGCCTACAAAATTTTTCCCATTGTCAGAAAACATTTGAGCCGGTTTGCCTCTGCGCCCGATAAATCGCCTAAAGGCGGCTAGAAAGGCCTCAGTTGTAAGGTCTGAAACCAGCTCTAAGTGGACCGCTCGTGTTAAAAAACAAACAAATAGACTAATGTAACACTTTTTCAATTTATAACCTCTACCATCTTTGTCCTTTATTAAAAGGGTCCTGCATAATCTACCCCAGTAGTATAGAATGGAGGGGCAGGATTCAGTCTTTCAGCGGGTAAGTTTCCCATAATAGGAGAAATTTAGTGGTTTTACTCTAAAACAAATAAGGCAATCGCGCGATTTTTCTAGCTAAATTACGCCCGCTAAAGGCCAAAACTGATCTCTAAGTGACGAAAGTAATAGCTGTGGACCAGCGTGCAGTAGTCTTTTATGTTCTCTTGCAAATAGTAACTTAGTAAAATAGCCTTCGATGACAGTAAAATCGGGTGTTTTTACTAAAATTGAAATTGGAATTCACCAACCTTCTGCCAACACGTATCACGTGATTATCGTCAAGAAAGGACTTAATTTAGCTATTTGACACTTAAAATTGACCTGTTTATTCGAACGTAGCGACTGAATTCCTTTGCAAAATGCTCGCGTTGATAAAGTTTTACAAGATATATAGTAGCAGTTTTAATTTCTTGTGTTGTTAATGGACCGAAATTTCTACTATTTTTCGGCTTACGACAATTTGAACAAAACCTTTGGCAATAGGCTAATGTTCTTTCCAATCTTGTTAAGTTAGAAAATCGTTCAAAATTTATAATGGGTAATTCTGTTGATACACTATACGAATGTGTGACTTTCTTTACTTCGGGCAAGTCATTTTCACAAATTTGTGAATTTGGGAAAGGAAGGGTTTTTCCTTTCAGCCATTCAGGGCCGTACCAATATATATTGAGTGATTGTAAATTACTGGGCCTAACACCGCGAGAAATGTAATCTGCGGGATTAATCGAAGTGGGCACGTATTGCCATTGAACGTCTTTAGCCAATTCTTGGATCAATGCTACTCTGTTAGCGACAAAAATTTGCAAACGATTGGGTGACATTTTTAACCAGCTTAACACTATATTTGAATCAGACCAATATGTAACAGTAGCTATATTAATATTAAGAGCCGATTTGACTTTATTTCC
Source organism: Monochamus saltuarius (assembly GCA_025584915.1). Taxonomy (NCBI): domain Eukaryota; kingdom Metazoa; phylum Arthropoda; class Insecta; order Coleoptera; family Cerambycidae; genus Monochamus; species Monochamus saltuarius. Next base: position 34,603,024 of record CM046726.1, read on the forward strand.
TAATTTGGCCAAAAGCAAAGCTGCCATTAATTCCAAGCGAGGAATTGTTTGCGTTTTTAATGGCGCAACTTTAGATTTTGCGCATAATATTCGTACTGAAACTTCGCCATTTTGCGCTTCTACTCTTATATATATATACACGCACCAATCGCAGACATGGATGCGTCTGAAAATCCATGCATGTCAATTCTGACGGGATTTGAACAAGTAACTTGTCTAGGAATTTTTATCCCTTCCAGACATTTCAATTCATCGCGAAATTGTAGCCATTTTGTGTGCAAATGACTTGAAGTGATTCGTCCCACGACAATTTTCTAACCATAATTGTTGTAGAATAATCTTAGCCGTAATAATACAAGGGCTCAAAAGTCCCAAAGGATCAAAAATTTGGGACGTTTCCGACAATATTGAACGTTTTGAAATTTGTTTGCTAAAATTATCATTTATTTTGTACATAAAAGAGTCAGTTTGGCTATTCCAAATTATACCTAAAGTTTTTGTATTTTCATTAACACCAAAGTCGATCGAATCCGCGTTTTCCCGTGTGGAAATACCTTTTAATATTTCTGGGCTATTTGAAACCCATTTTTGCAATGAGAAGCCTCCGGTTTTAAGAATACGCTAAACCTCATTGGCAATAAATATAACTTCGTCGATAGTATCGCCACCACTCAACAAGTCATCGACATAGAAATGATTTTGTATAACATTTGATATTAATTCCGATTCACAATCGATACCGAGTTGATAGAGGCACCTAATTGCCAAATAAGCCGCCGCCGCTGTGCCATACGTAACCGTTGCTAGTTCATAGGTCTCTATTGGACCTTCAGGGTCATCACGCCATAAAATTCGCTGAAGCGGTGTTTGATCGGGATGTACTAGGCACATTCGATACATTTTTTCTATGTCACCTGCTATGACGTAGTTATACTTTCGATGTCTCACAAGTAACGAAAAAAGATCTGATTGTAATACCGGTCCCACCATCTGCAAATCATTGAACGAATAACCAGTGGTAGTTGGACAAGATGCGTCAAAATGACACGCAGCTTTGTCGTTAAACTACTTTGTTTAACTACCCCATGATGTGGCAGATAATACGTATACTGGGCGGTATCATTTTCCGGTACCTTGAACATATGCTTCAAATTTCGATATTCATTTATAAATTTGGAATATTCATCTTTAAATTCAGGATTGTTATTTAACTTACGTTCTAATGATAAAAATCGATTTTTTGCGTTTTCGTATGAATCTCCTAATTTGTTAAGACTTTCCTTTAGTGGTATTGTAACGATGAAACGACCGCTTTTATCACGCGTTGTACCGTTTCCGTAAAATGTGTTTCGCACAAAGTTTCCTCCTGTGACAAAGGCTTTTCATTGAAAGTTCTTCGACTACCCAAAATCGCGTAAGTTGTTCATCGAGTTCAGAAAAGTTGCACTGTATAGATTGACATGGTACAGAATGTAGAGGACAATGATCCAACCGAACTTACTTTTTGTAAAACTGGACCACCGTCTAATTTTATTTGACCTACACATGGTTTTCCAAAATATCGGACCCCAGTAAAATATCTATCTTGTTGGGCAGATAAAAACTTGGGTCGGCTAATTTAATATTTTGTGGTATTGCTAATATACTCGTATCGATCTTGAAATTTGGCAAATTGTTTGTAATCTGAGGAACAACTAAACAGGTAACTGCGTTAGATAATTGTTTACCTTTGACTTTATTTGAGCTGACACTCTGTATTTAATTTCCGAATTTGTTTCATTGATACCACATACCTTTATGCTGGTTTCAGCTCTTTGTAGTTTCAAAATATTAGAAAGCTCTACTGTCATAAAACTACTTTGCGATCCGCAGTCTAACAATGCGCGTGCGGTGTGTGGTTTATTGTTGATGTCAAAAATAGTAATTAAAACCGCCGAGAGAATTACCTGAGAACTATTTAAACTACGTGAAGACAAGTTGATGCTTTCTTGTTGAATAAAATTTGTATCCATTTGTTTTTCTTGTGTTGACGTCATTTTTCTCTATATGCAACAACGTATTGACGAGCTTTACATTTTTGCAAGAACTGGAAAGACACTGCATTAACATATGTCCGGTCTTAAACAATTTAAACATAATCGTATTTTTTTACTTGTTCGATTCTATCAGACACGGCTAGTTTTATGAAATCCGGACAATCTTGTATATAGTGCTCCTTTTACAAAACGCGCAACATACCTTTGCTGTTAAGAAAGCCCTCGTTTTTATTTCTTGTTTTGGTTTTATGTATTTTTTGCCAGACTTATTTTGTTCTAAAGCCTCTAAGAGGTCTGCACGGTCCTTTAAAAATTCCTTTAAATTGTCTAACGTCGGATTATCATATGTACCCTTTTTTTGTTCCCATTCGCGGGCGGTTGTACTATCTAATTTTGTTGTAAGCAAATGTATAACTAACGTGTCCCAACTTTCAGTGGGTTCTTTTAATAATTTTAGCGCTCTTAAATGCTTAATTACGTTGTCTATCATTTTGAAGCGATATTGCTGATTCCTCATAATGTTTCTCAAGATTAAAAAGTGCTTTAACGTGATTTTGTTTCAAAACGCGTGTGTTATTAAATCGATCACGTATTAGGTCCCATGCGACTACGTAATTTGAGCTAGAAAACTCTAAACTTGCTATTATCTGTAATGCATTTCCGACAATGATGCACGAAGATAATGGAATTTTTGTATATTTGTAATCGATGCATTTTGGTGTATGAGTGAATCAAACGTGTCTCTGTACTCTAGCCAATTATCGTAATTACCATCGAATTTTGGTAACTGAATAACGGTAATTTAATATTTTGCATACTGTTATTGTTTGATAAATCGTCACTATTTGCATTGACTTTCGAATCGTTGTCTGAGGTATAACATAAAAGATTTTTTGCTTTGGCAATGCAGGCGAAAAAGGCCGACTCAAATGTTTCCCTTTCTAAAAATTGTTCATCGGGTTTATCTGCGATTTCGTCTATTTGTAATTGTATTTCCTCAAAGTCATTTATTAGATTTTGAATACGTTCTAGTCTCTGTTCTAATTCGATTAAAACTTGCGATTCGGTAATGCTTTTGTTTGGATACACAGTTACTAGATTTGAAACGTATTTTTCAAATATTGTGAGTCGCGATTTGATTGATCCACGTTTTTTAATTAGTTTTTCTAATTGAGACATTTTTCAGCTACTTTATTTGACTAAATGATTGAGATTACAAAGTGCAATGCTAATAAAACCTGAAATTTGTCTGCTGCTAGTACAAATCGAGTAGAAATAAACATGCTAAAAACTAGGAATGCAAGGAAAAAATAGAGGACTCACTTTTTGCGTGAGTGCGACGAAGATGAATGTCTGGTATGCACACCTGTTAGTGCTTGTTGCTCGCTATCTTCCCAGTGGGCCGCTGCGTTATTGCCTATGCTGTAGCTTTCGTGTTGATCGACTGCACCACTGCGTCACTATTCGTTTGCCGGTATGACCTACTTTTTGATGTATGGGCTCGCTGGACATCCGAGAAGGGCCAATGTTTTGTATTTGTTTTTTGTGGACTGTAGGGGTTCTTTTCTAACGTTGATTTTGAAACAATTGACTTGATTGAGAATGATAACTTTATTATATGCCTTGTTTACATGTATACAGTTTTATGGTTCAACTCGCACTCACTCTTGCTTTCGTTAGACTCTATCGAGTCGGGGAGCTTCCCCACTCTCAGGGTCGCCAACTGTTAGTTCGGCTCAAAGCTAAATTTACTAAAACTAAACACCAGTTTAGATTTACTCGTTTTTTCTTTCATTTTGTAAAAGTTACATTGTTCTGCAAAAACAGGAATCTGTTTTATATTATATAATTAGAAAGATGGTTTGAAAAAACTATCCGATATATTACTACCACTTTTATTATCCTTTAAATACACACATCACAAGTGCAAAACAATAAATAATATCCAAATATAAATGCAACTTCTGTTAGAACCTGGCATTCCACTGCTACAGTTACTTTAGGTGTACATAGTGCCACTTGTCAACTGAAAGAAATTTGTCATTAGAGTACAGAAATTAATATAAATATATAACTAACCATAAAACATTTAGAGCCTGCATTTGCAGCAAACTTTACTGTTCACAAAGAAAATTTTGTTAACTGAAAAAAGTTGCATGCATTACTAAAAAGCCATCTATTAAGCATCTCCACTCCAAAGCATACAAATATTTTTATTTCAACTGTTAATATTAATCAATGAATTTTTACATGAAATTTAAGAATTCAGTGCCTTAAAATTATAAAACCGGGCATTCCCTTGTAATAGAACCTCAATGCATAATTGCATCTCCAAGTAAGTCATTGTGCATAAAATATTGGTGGGAAATTTTTTTTGAACATATTGAAATTTCTGTATTGTGTGTAATCCGGTCAATTGGGTTAGGAAGAAAGTCCGCATGCACACTTTGTATAACTGCATACAATAACATATTAATGTGATGTGGAAATACTGACAATTGTTGAGAGTGAAGTTACAGGGTTCCATTCAACCAGCAGTGTTGGTTAGAAGATGAAGTACCGTTACAAGTGTGTACACGGCATAAGATATCTGAGAAAAATAGATTCAAAATTTGGAGTGTTATAAAAGGAAAATGAATAAAACTATCATTTTGGTGTAAGGTAATATTCTAGTGCTTTATTTGATCCACAGATATGTCAATTTTTCATTGAAATTTACTAATGAAATTAAGGTAGTTTATTAAAAAAAAAACAGAACTTTGTTGTAGAGAAATTTTTGAACAAAGATATTCACATATGACCTATTGATTTATCAAACATAGGAAAATATAGTTAATAAATAACTTCCTACTGAGAAAAAAATTATTTCTGTTCACTAATTTTTTTGTATTAAAACATAATAAAATCTGCGCTGCATATATCGATGGATTTTTGACAAAACATCGTAAGCGACAATTTTATCAAAATTGTGTTTTTTGGTCTATATGTTTCCTTGGGTAAAATTTGTTCATCCCGACACAATATCATATGTCAATTCTACTGTTCTCACTGAATTGTATCGTTTTATGTATTATCGTATGCGCCAATATTGTCTAACAGTGTTTAAATTATACCTAAAACTATCGTAACTGTTTATGTATTCCCGACAGAGAATCGTAAGCGGTTACGATAAACTACCGAGCACATACGACAATTATTAGTGACCATTTTCTTGTCCACTGCGCATCAGTTCGAGTTTAAGAACTGTTATTCTAATGTTGTAGATTGGAAAACAACAGCAGAGAATTTACTAAGTAGTAATAAAACAAATGATGGATAGAAATTCAAAATAAGTCAACTGAGAATAGCATATTTTAAGAAAGGGGAGGACAGGATAAACATAAAATACTCATACTCGATTTTGGGGAAAAGATGGTTTTACCAGTATCTCTTGTATCACAGTCTAAAGGTTGTAAACTCTATCATTATTTTATTCTATTAAGTTATATCTACTTTTTGTTATTAGGTCGTAGATCAAAAAAATCACCAAAAACAGTAGATGTCCTTTATTCGTCTCCGTTGCCAATTTCTGAATTAAAATTAAAAAATCTTATGAAGTTGTGTGAAAAACGAGTAATACAGCAAAGGTATTGGAACGAATACAAATCCTTTGTGGCGAGGGTTGATGTTTCAGATACTTTGGCTGAGACAGGTAATGAAGACGAAATTCGTGAAGAGAACTAACTAATAATTTAAACTTGTATTAGTACTGCCATTTTAAGGTTTATGGGATACTGTACGTTTTAATGTTACTGTCATTGTAATGTTTTTGTTCAAATATAATATTTTGTCTCATTCTGTACTTTTAACGTGTATAATAAGAAAAAGCCTTTACGTTATTTATAACTATTTTAATTATAATGTCATTGCAATGCAAAATGTTTTAGTTCCATTTTGCACTTTTAACGCCTAATAAATAATAATAGTAATAATAATAATAATAGCTTTTACGTTACATAATACAAATATTTCCCATATATAATGAAAATTGTCAGATATACTAAAGATCGTATGTGTATCGTAAGCGACAAACATTTAGTAAAATATTGCCTGATAAATTATCGTAAGTAGCAAAATTTAATGTAAATATTTCGTTTTCTCAAATTTAATATTAAAATTCAATTACTATTTGCAACACAAAAGTATTACAAATTTTTCTAATACTCATAGTCTGAGAAAAACATCAGTTATAAAAACTGTTGCTTCCTGTAAAATTTACTGTGTCGCTTACAATGTTTTGTCAAAAACCCATCGATATGTATTATTACTTTACTTTGCAAAGTCTTACGTGCAGTTATTTTGGTACAAAAATTATAACACAATGTTCTATGTACAACACAAACTTCATATTATACATAATCATTTCTAAAATTTTGTTGGACGGGATAAGGCATTACCCTCTGTATTAGCAAAATGATATGCTTTCAAGCAACGTTAAATGTGTTTTCTTTTAGAATAGTTTTATTTAGTATCAAAATATTATGTTATTTTTTATAAGAAGGTTCTAGTCTACCCAAATAGCAGCTTTACACTTGCATAAATTTAGTGTAGCCACTAAATTCATGTCTGTGTAAATCCACCAAAAATCTCAAAACTATAACAAAGAATCTTATAATTTTAAGGCAGCAAATTCTCAAAAAACATAAACGTAGTCGGATGTTTATTCCTTTAATTTTTTTGCAAGGAAAAAGTATAATTTTTTTAATACAATGTAAAACTTATATTTACACAGTGTTAACTGTGTTTATTATTTTGGCATGTCAATCATAAATTTGCATTCATAACAAAAAACAAATTACATGTAATGGTAGACAGGGTGTAAAAAAAGTAAAAAAGCAGGTTGTCCCATTAACTGCATTTTTTAGACAACAAAATATGACATTTTAATCCTACCTTACCTATATAAAAAAATTTCTCTCTTAAAAGATACAGGGTCTTAAAGTTGAACTTTTAAAATTGTTTTTCAACATAACTTTTACTGTATATTTTTCAAGTATCCCTTTAAAATTTAATAGATATTTCTTGTGGTTGACTAAATCTTTAATTGTAAACAATGCCTAAAAAACAAAACGTATAAACTGGGGAGAAGGGAGTACTTTGCCCCTCCCATTTTCTTTATGTCTATGGGTAATTTCTCTCAATATCCTACCGTAATATTCTATTTGGAATACTTTATCGCTCTTGATAATTATTCGTATAACTTCTTTTTCAAATGAACTTCGAATTTTAAGTCATGCGATGTAAATAACAGGTCTGTTCTCACAAGAGTCACAAATTGGTTTCAAACTGTTAGAAATATTCGACCAATTACGTTGTAAATGTATTTTCAGTGTAGTTTAAGAAGTAGTTGGTCGAATATTTCTGACAGTTGCAAACTAGTTTCTGACTGCTGTGTGAACAAGCCTAACATGTTAAAATTTCAAATTTTAAAGAAACACCTGACACTATGACATTGAGATAATTTGTGCATGTTGTCGTTTACAGTAATATCCTCAAGGATTTGGTCAACTAGAAGAAATATACTATTAAATTTCAAAGACATGAAAAATTGACAAAATTATTGAGAAAAAACAATTCTAAAAGCTCAACATCAACACCCTATATTTTTGTATACTACATGTATGTAGGGTTAAATCTCCATATTTTGTCGTCAGAAATACACAGTTAATGGAATGTCCTACTTTTTTGTTACATCCTGTATAAATTAAAATATGTCCACTACAGTTGATTTACTATACTAATGATGACAAAATAGATATTAAAATTTAGTAAGTAAGCATAATAACAAGGCAATCTTTATAGATCAATCTTATTATTTTTTAAACTATTATTTATATTTATGATTTGCATCCATGAGAGAAACGTACTAATTAAACTATTATCAATCATCAGCACATGGTACTAGCATTTATGTATTCTTGATGAAATAATATGTACTTAAACATTTAGTAATATGCAGCAATTGGCAGCAAATATTAAATTTGTAACTTTGCACAATATCCTAAAATTTGTTTCTACAACATTAACTGGGTAATTTAGTAGCCTAACAAATTTGGTTAACAGCTAAACAAATGATTTTATGTTTATGTTACACACAATACTCGAATTCGGACAATGTCCGAAAAAAGTATGCGAAACTAGTTCTGAGCTCCGAAAAATTCCCAAACCCGAAATTTTACGTTTATACAGTTTTTGACTATTGCAAAATATGAAGGACTACAATTAGATATTTTATTAAGGGGCCATGCTAGTTGCAGCCATACAAATTCGTACAGCTCGCGTTCCGTTAAGGTACGGATTTGCTGGTGCGACTGCGACTCGTTGCCAACTAATAGACAGTCTGAATGTTCTCATCAACTCCAGCATTTAGATTGCCTATTGGTCGGCAACGAGTCGCAATCGCGAGCCGCAGTCGCAGTCGCACCAGCGAATCTGTACCTTTAAGCTCACTATACTCGTATGACTTTCCTTACACCTTCCATCTTTGCGTGCCGCATCGTATCTCACATCGCCTGATACTATTTGAACGTATGCGATTGCATTTTCTTAGTTCCAAATTAACAAAGTTATTATCTAGAAAATTTAAATTAATAAAATAATGCATCGCTTCTAGGATGCTCATTTATTTTGTTCTCTTTACGTTTTAAACCCTAGTTTATTCGTATCAAAAAAATATGATTTAAGCATCTTAGGAACTAGATTTTTTTCTAAGAAAAGTGGTGCAAGCCGCATCAAAATCCGAAAGTTATTTTGCAACTAGTTTTAAGACACCTAAAGAGGCCCCTTAGGATTTATGCTCAATATGTATGTACTATCGTTTGCAATATTAATGACACTCACTAAAATGAATTTTGCAATTTATTTTGAACTTCTGACGTATTCATATTGAAATCTGCTTTAAATTTTTAACATTAGTTATTAGTTGTTTCACTTACCAAGAGAGATTTAATGATATTTCTATTCAGAACTTCCAGAAGTTCAAAAACTGTTTTAAGAGAGTGTCATTATTATTGCAAACGATTGTACATATATCGAACGAGATGGTAATTGAATATATATTTTATTTCAAATATTGCCAACTGTAATAAAAATAAAACTTTTGTCTTTATATAGCTATAAAAATATATATATTAAAAATGTATTATTTATTTGAGCACAAACTGGAATGATGACATTCGAGTTCCACAATATATTCTTTTCGATAAGAACACACTCGATTCATACATTTACGAGTTAATTCTTAAACATCACTGTGTGATAACTGATGACAATACAGACATAACCCTACTTTTAATTTGTTCATTGGTATAACTTTCAGAAAATGAATAGAACTAGTTCTGGTCATTTCAAAATGCACAAAACTAGTTTTGAACACCTTATAATGCCCAGAACTAGTTCTTCATATTTTGTAATATGCAATAACCGTTTAAATGTATAATTTTGGGTTTGGGAATTTTTTGGAGCTCAGAACTAGTTTTGCATACTTTTTTCAGACATTGTCCGAATTCGAGTATTGTGTGTAACATTTATATGGTTTGTCTACAAAATGTACCTTGTCAGATATATAATTCTTTGGATTTTGGTATTTTTACTACCTTAAAATTAGTTTAGTTAGTTGGATACTACATGACAAAAACAATACTGTAACTAGTTAATACATACCAATAGGATCCACTGGGTTAGGAGGTCCAGATTCTGGTGTTTTATTTATTACTTCCAAAGCTTCCTCCACAGAAATTTTAAAGGAATTTCCATCAAGAGTTGTATTTACACTAGAAAAAATAATGTCAGATGCAGAACACATTTGATTGACTTTCAATGAGGTAATAACACTTTTGATAGAACATTTTTAAAAAGTTTTCTGATGTGGAAAACTTACAGCAGGACTTCAATTAATTAATTAATCTTATTATAAAGGGGAACTAAAATTATTTAGTAAATAGTTCTAATAATAAAATTAAAGATACCCAAACAATGGCTAATATTACTATCCAAAATAATTAATGCCATTCTTAAATTAAAGTTTTAAAGTAACAACACAGACATAAAACTTGTTTTATATTTATCAATAGACTGTACAAAAATTGGTGTGGAAATTATCACCAGTTACGTTGGTCACATTTAGGTATTTATAAAATGAAATTAGGTAGAAGAAAACTTGTACAGGATGGTTCACATTTTTGTTTTTGACGGGGGGGTTAGGAGTGGGACATTTGCGAAACTGAGTAATACGAAAAAACATCTTGTAGCTCGAAAGTGGTAAGAGATAGATAAATGCGTCATTGTTATTTTCTGAAAAAAAAGCTCCAGATCTTGTCCAACAGATTTGCGCTATCTATGTCAGAACCACCCATAACTCTGAAAAACATATCAATTTGAACCACCCTCTGTATGTTTAATTTTTATATAAAACCACTTATAAGTATACATGGTGTTCTAAAAATCAATCAAGAAACTCCGAGAGGTGATTCTACGGATTCAAATAATAGCAGCACGTAATGAACATTTTTATCAAATTGTCAATTGTTTGCAAGTTACAGCTTGTGAAAGTTAATTTTTTTATTTTTCTTTTTAAAGAACTTATTTAGTTCAAGTATTTTCACTTGGCACACCCACTAAGTAGATCAAGCTCTATTGGACCCGTCAAAGAAAAGTTTTATTATGCTCCGCTAGAGCCCAGACAGCACATAATATCCACTGGATATCTATAAAACAGCCGAATATCCACTGAACATCCAATCCACGATAGATATCTAATGGATATACCATTAAATATCCATAAGATAGCCCGATGTCCATGTGCACGATAGATGTCTAATGGGCATATAATAAATATATCATATTTTCATATCTATAATAAATATCTGATGGATATCCATTAAGTTATTGTAAAACATAAAAATAATTAATTGACTTATATTTCAGAAATGAATTGCTGGATTATAAAAAGGTAGCCCAAAATTAAGCAGGAATTGAAATTATTTATCCCGTAATTTATAATAAAAAAGTTTTTATTCGTAAGTCGTAAGATGTTTTGTGAATCGTGATTGCTGTTTTACCGACCGAGGTTAATTATCTGTGGTCGTGTGGTCTCGTGGTCTGTGATTTGGAGTGGGAGTGGGACGTGGTCGCCATTATGATTATGCTATTTTGTTTTCGTTCACGGTTTCAGTGTGTGCATATCTTGTGTTTTCCATAATTAGATAGGTATGTACCTAATAATTTTAATATTCATTTTTTATTTACCTATTGATTATTAATTTTTCGATTGTGGTGTCGGTTTGGTAGTTTGGTGTATGGGTGCTATACTGAGAGTGTATATAATTTGTGACTTGTTACTTGGGAATATTTAATGGCGGTTGGTTGGTTCGCCACAGATAAATTTTGTGCAAGGTGTTTAAAAAGGTTGCATTTCTGGTATCATTATCTTATAAGTACTGGTAAATGTAGTAATTTGGTGGTTAAGTGTTAGAATTATTAAATTAGGGGAAAATAGGTACTCTAGGCATTTTAACCACAAAAACGTGGGCGCTGGTGCTACAAATTTAAGTTTATTCATGGGTTCTTGAAAACGAAATGGAAACAATAAATTCATGCCAACTTAGGGTATAAACTTTTAGCAATTGTAAAAAGATGCTAAATATGACAAAACAGAGTAGGTATGTCGCTGGAATATTCTCTATTTGTTCTTTAAATAATAAAATCATGTTATCAAATTCCACAATTTAATTTTAGTTATACTTAAATTCCTGCAAGGATTATCAAATACTGTTATGTGCTGTTGAAAATGATTAAGTTGTATGAACTTCCAATACTTACATTATATTTTTGTTAACTATTTGGTACCTACTATTTATTGTCAGTTGGATTAAATCAAGGCCTGATTTTTTATTAATAATAATTATTCTTTGATGTTAATTTATATTAATTAAATTTTTTTATTGTTCTTAAGAAAAAAATATTTTGAATTTTAAAACAACACTGCATGCATATTTGAATTTGTAGCATTGTTTACGCTTTTTTAGATATATACCTAATTTTATTTAAAACTTAGTTATTGAAATTTTTGTATTACAGAAAAATGTCTATACGCAAACGTAAGTCTCTTTTGGACATATCTTCAAGACATTTTCGCCGACTTATCACTACTAACGATTCAGCAGGACCATCAATCAACCAACTTGGCCACCAAGAAAATAAAAATTATATAGAAAATGATAATAGTTCTGATGACACTTATGCAGTTGTACATTCAAGCGAAGATTCAAGTGATGAAAATCAAATTCAACCAAATCCATATATTGTACTCAGTCATGAGTTAGTAAATACAGGTGAAGTCCTTCCTGAAATACTTTGCGACAATGAATATGAGCAATTCCAGGAACAAACTAAAACAAACATAAGGTCATTAGATAAAGATTTAAGATGTTGGGCCACGAAGCATAAAATCAAGCGAGGTGCAGTTTCAGATTTACTGAAAGTTTTGTGTAAATATGAGATTGAAGCTGATCTTCCTAAGGATTATAGAACTCTCCTAAAAACTCCGCGAAATACTAAAATAAAAGATATTGCACCTGGTCAATACTATCATTTTGACATTAAATTGGCAATAATAGAAGTTCTAAAGCTTGAGTACTACAAATTCAAATTCAAAGAAATTTGTCTTAAAATTGGTATAGATGGCCTGCCTATATCCGATTCTAATTCAAGTCAACTCTGGCCTATACTTGGATGTGTTAATCCATCCCCTAGAGTTTTCTTGATTGGTTTGTACCATGGTTATTCCAAACCATTAGATTCTAATAAATTTTTAGAAGCTTTTATAGATGATATTAGTCAATTAATAAATGAAGGGCTGGTTTACGAAGGCATTCATTTAAAAGTGTCCATTTATTGTTTAATAGCAGATGCACCAGCAAAATCCTTTGTAACAAAAACAAAAGATCACACTGGATATTTTAGTTGTTCAAAATGTGAACAGGAAGGCAATTATGTAGAGGGTCGAATGAGTTTTCCATTAATTTATTGTCGCAAACGTACCAAAGAATCTTTTATAGCACAAACAAATTCAGAGTACCATTTAGGTACCACACTTCTTGTTAATGTTCCTGGCTTCGATATAGTTAGGGACATCCCTCTAGACTACATGCATCTAGTGTGCATAGGAGTAGTTAAAAAAATTATTTCATTATGGATAAAGGGTCCATTAAAAGTACGTTTGTCAGCTGCAAAAGTAAATTTACTATCAAAAAATTTGCTAAAATTAAAACCATTTATTTCAAAAGAATTTGCCAGAAAACCACAGGAAATTAGTAATTATAGCAGTTGGAAAGCTACTGAATTGCGGCAATTCCTTTTATATACCAGTCCTGTAGTGTTGTATGGTGTTTTACCATCTAAAATGTATGACCACTTTATGACATTGCACGTAGCTATTAGAATTTTTTGTATGGAGTCCGTTACTGAAAAAAGCCAACTTCAGTATGCCCACGAGCTTATTAAACATTTTATAGAATCATTTATCGTTCTTTATGGGACACATTTTGTTTCCCATAATGTACATGGCTTAATTCATCTTAAAGATGATGTGGAGCGATTTGGTCATCTTGATTCGTTTAGTGCATTCCCATTTGAAAATTTTATGAAAACTCTAAAAACATTTATTAATAAGCCAGGACAACCACTACAACAAATTCATAGACGATATATCGAAATGCAAATGTCAAATTCTTGTACAAATGCAGATGAAGATTCACAAAATATCTCTAACAATATCTATCATACAGATGGTCCATTGATTGCTGATCTGATTTTTAGCCATCAATTACGTTATTTGCAGATTTCAAAATGGTTTTTTTCTCTAAAAATACCAGATAATTGTTGTATTATAGATGGATCAGTGGCAGAAATACATAACATTGCTTACTGCAAAAATATTAATTCATATGTAATAATAGGAAAGAAATATATAAAAGTCACGGACGTGTATAAAAAACCTTGTTTATCATCATATATATCATGTTTTTTTGTTCAAAATTTATCTAATACATTGTCAGTTTGGCCTGTGTCTAAAATTTCTGCAAAATGCTTATCCATACCTCACACAAATGGATTTGCAATATTTCCACTGCTACATATATAAAAGTCACGGACGTGTATAAAAAACCTTGTTTATCATCATATATATCATGTTTTTTTGTTCAAAATTTATCTAATACATTGTCAGTTTGGCCTGTGTCTAAAATTTCTGCAAAATGCTTATCCATACCTCACACAAATGGATTTGCAATATTTCCACTGCTACATACGTAAACCCTAGTTACACCAAATTAACCAATAGACATCAGTATTCCAATAATTTATAAATGAACCTCTTATTAAAAACTAGAATACTACTCGAATGATGGGAAAAATTTGGTGCGTGGTAGAATTTAGCGATGGCTTACAAATTGTTCCACAAATTTGGATAGATGGAGATAGATGTTGTTGGCCATCAACAATTAATTCCCAAAAATTGTTTGAAAGAGTCGTTCGGAACTATTCACCGCCAGAAGAATCATGGATGCGTTATACTGTGAGGATTTTGGGAGTCTATGGTAATAGAAATAAATATATAAAAAACATTTTTTCTCTAATACAATTGTACCTATACATTTTTAGATTCATACGAATTGGCTATACCAAAATTAAGATTAGCTGAAATTCAATCAGACTTAAATACAGATGAGGATGAAAGTAGCAACAGGAAAACTCGTGGAATAAGGAAGAAACTAGTATTATCTAGTGATGATGATATATCCGAAGACAGTTGTGGAGTACCTGATGTATATCCAGATGTTCCAAAAACAAAAGCAATTTTGAATGTCCCAAAACCTAAAGAACTTTTAGGTAAGCCGAAAACCCGTACCCAAAGACCCATATTGTCTCAGACATCTTCCACGTCTGATTCAGATACACATAGTAATTTGGAGGTGAATGATACATTAGTTACTCAGCTACCTACAGACTGCTGTTGGTGTTACTGCAAGTTTGATAAAGGTATGTTAAATGATGAATGATGATGACGATGATGATTTTTGTATGTTTTTATTTTTTTAGAATACAAAAAAAAGACAGACAATGATCTTCACGAACTAAAAAATCAACTTAAATTAGTCTTGCAAATATTGAGGGAACAACGTAGACCAAATAATGAAGGCCAAAATAAAAATATTGAGCATTTTGACGATTTGAATGAAAAATTGCCAATCAAGACTGAAGAAGACCTATTTACATGGGAAGAACTTTTGGTGTCAAAAGATGACCAAAAAAGGATGGTAGGTACTATTCTGTATTGATGGAGGTATAAAATTGTATATAAAACATTTAATTTATCCATGAACACACTATTTTAAGTCAAGTTTTTATATTGTTTATAGATATTGTTGTTCTTATGGTTTACTTTTTGTTTTCAGATATCATTCCTTGCCAATATTGGAGGTCACGATGTTAATTCAATCGTCAAAAATATTTTAAGAAGGCTATTTATAGATGCTGTTGCTTGCCTCTACAATTGGGAAGGGAAGAAGGGGAAAAATGTTTATCTCCTTGATTTTATCTGATTGTATAAAAAGTAAGTTGAATTTTATTTTCGGTATATTTGTATTACATTGCTATTTAATATTACAGAAGCATCAGCCCAAAGCCCTAATTTTAAAGGTACAGAACAAGACATAATACAAGCTATTAAAAACTGGATAAGACATGCCTCAGCAAGACTTAAAAACAGCAACCAGTAAGTACTTTATTTTCTATTAGTTTTTTTGGCCAACTTTCTAGCAGTATCTATACCTATACTGATGGTTATTTAATATGGATACAAGAGTATATAAATTATACTTTGAGTGCTTGCAAAAAAAATCGTGATACAGGCCAGTTTTCATTTTATTTTGTACAATGCTCGTCAGCTTAAAGTCACCACCTTTTGGAAGCTTCTCATTCTATCGCCCCACCATAAATAACTGCGGAATGTTTCGGACTAAAAGTGGGGTTTGTAGATACTACACTGTGGCACCAAAAACTCTTATATTCAATAGGGTTTTATTATTGTATTAATATAGAAGTAATGTAACATTTCCTTGTTTAGTGAAATCATAATATTGAAGAATTTTTTAAAAATTAACAAAGTCTGCAAAATGTATTTTTAAATTAAAATAAATATTTAAACACACACGTAAACGTCAGATATTCGAAAAAGCCTAATAGACAGAGTGTTACACTACAAATTGCCGAGAAAAAATATAAATTACATTCGAGGAAATTTTTGGTTTTGCGCTTTACGATGGTTATCAAACGTGCGAAATACCGTTCCGTATGCATAGTGTTAAAAAAACTCAAAATTAAGAAAACAAAAAAAAAATGTTGAAACCTCTAACAAGGGTCTATTAGAACATTAAATAACGAAAAATACAGTGTTTAAAAATTCTTTAATATCAAAAATAAAGATAACATGATTCAACTTTTTAAAATACAAGGCGTTTAATATAAACGAACCAATCTCTAAAAACTCATGGAACTAAAAAAATTGATGAACCATTTATCGAGGGTCTATTAAAACACTAATTAACGAAAAATAAAGGTTGTTTAAAAAAACGAACCAGTCTCTAAAAACCTTCAAAATTCATGGTACTCAAAAATGTTTTGATTAAACTTTCAACAAAGGTCTATTAGAACATTACATAATGGAAAAAATACAGGGTGTTTAAAAACCAAACCCATCTCTAAAATAATAATGTCTGCTTACTTTTCGGTTACTGGTGGTAATTGTGAACATTATCGTTTGAATAATATTTTTCATTGCTTGCCATTATAATTGTGCAGGTATAATTTGACGTTTTGAAAACACACAGATAATAGTTCTAATTATTCTTGTCGTTTTATAGCTATTTCAGCAAAAAGACGGCGCATTCACGCCAGTTAAGTTTAACAAAAATCGTAATTTGCACAGAAAGTAAGTTAAATAGGTATGGTGATGTGTAATATCTACAGAATAAAAAATAAAAAAATATCCACAGCGTTCTATTTAAAAATAAAATAGTTTTAACCATAGATTTATTATAAGTCTTGGTTTTAACGGTTCGAGTTATATAAAATTCAGCACTTGACTTTCAACACCTTGTATGAAATTAAGCCACTTGTAAGACATTGTTAGAAAGCTTAAAGGTTCAACTATTCCTTGAATAACATTTTTCTTTAACCTGCATAGCATTCAATATACATAGCTAATTTCAAACAAAGCGATACAACATTATTATTTTCCGAAATATTTTAAATATCTCGGAAACGACAAAGGTTATGTGTATAGGAAAGTCTTATTGAAATAACGTGAGGATCCAAAAATTGAATAAAAACTATATCATTCCATTTAAAATAACTAAGTTGGTGACGACATCCGGTATAATCGGAAGCGACAGCTACTTGAAAATATTTTCGTTGAATAGGTCATATTGGATTATGTAGGTATCAAATTAAAAAAAAAATCACTACAACTCTGAAAACTCCTAACGACGCTTTGCCGTGAATCAACCTATACACAATGATAATATAGGTATAAATAAAATATAATACAAGTAATTTTAGACATTTAAGAAATGAATAAAATAGAGTTTAGCAGATAACAGGAATGTTAACGGCAGAAAGAGGCCTAACCGACAAATTTTTAGGTACAGAAATCTTTTAAAAATACGTATTTTTTAAATTCAACTGTAAATGTAAATATTGTTATAACATAAATTTACATAGTTCTACGTATGAGATTGTTCACTTTTCTTTATAAGTATGTGAAAATAATTGTTAAAATGTCAGAATAGCATAATAATGTGTGTCATACAAATGCATTTTAAAAGGTGTTATATTATTTCAGGAAAATTTAAATAGTAATAGTGAATAAACAAAACATCAATAACTTTATTTTTGATAATACTTTTGCTCGACGTGTTTTATTTTTTGAAATTTCTGCACCAAAAAAAATATTACAAAATTGATCATTTAACGGCGAGAAATGCGGCGACCTTAAGGAAAGTAGGTATAGATGTTTCTGACAAACTCCTAATCGCCGAATGAAAACGCTGTCCTTTGCACTGCAAATATACCGCAGCGGGGGAGAGTGCAGTAAATTCAGTTTCTTGAAAACCGTTACACCTAGTGAAGTATTTTTTAAAACAACTTTTTTATACCCTTGACTATATTTGACTCGATATGACTATGTATAAATTTTCAATATTTAATACAGCTCTTCGCATAGTGTTTTTATATAAAGTTGTGAAAACATTAATAAAATTTACAAGCGTGATGTATGTTACGAAAAACATAATTAACAATGCATTCCTACTGAAAAGTTTTCGAAATAAAAATATTTCAGAACTTTCTTATATAAAGATGTCCCAGTGTTTTTTTTTAATTGTTAGTTTATGCTGTGTCAGAGAAAGCAACTTGCAAACTGTGATGCACTGGGCTTGTTACATTTAATCTCTTCTCTGGTGTTTAGGACTCCGTCCTTCATATCTATTACTTAATTAGAATAGTGTAATCTCTAAGATTAATACATTATTTTTTAATTTCCTAAGATATAATTTCCTTAAATTATAAAATCCATAAAAATTGTAAAATTATCAAATAATTGACTAGTTGAAACAAAATAATATTTACATCTATTACTGTAGAGAACATTTTAATATAGCATTTCTCGTTCTCGCTGTATATATTTTGTTAAAAATTTGTATAGTGTTTTGCAAACCAAAATATTACAAGGTATCAACATATAAGTTGTAAGACCTATTCATATCATCTGGGCACAGAATAAGGAACTACCAGAAGCGAAAGCTAAGGCGGCGCCTTTGATCTTGGATGGTCACGAAAATTTAGCCTTGAATTTGAAACTTGAGGTATATACTACTTACTACACTGAGAGAAAGTTGTATATAATATCTACAGTCTACATAGAGAAACAAGTTGACACTATATTTATTTAGTCATATTGAAGCTTTAGCAGTATAAAATACCTACTATTTATAAAGTTAATAAAATATATAAAATACATTTATAAATTGCATTTATTCCTGTTTATTTTTTTTATTGTTGTGAAAATTATATATTTTATTTAACGTGGGAGAGCTTTTTCAGATACATTTGCCATGCAGAAAATATGATACTGCAATAGATGTTTTAAATAGTATAGTCACTAATATTTCCTTTGTTTCAGTTATGGAAGCTATTTTCATTTCAAGTAATTAATAGATTTCAGGTATGAGTACTTGGTGGGCCACGCTAGATGCAGGTCAACTCAATCATTCCAAAGCACACAGCAACCATCCGACTTCTCTTACATCTTTTGCTCTTTCCTAGTTCCAAATTTACAAAGTTATTCTTAATTATTTTCAGAAACAAAGTGTACATAAATTTAAAAAAATTATTTTCCCCTCCATTTATTTTGTTCACTTTACGTTTTAAATCTTAGTTTACTTGTGTCAAAAAATATGATTTAGGGCACCCTGGACACTAGATTCTAAGAGCACTGGTGTAAGACTCAAATGAAATCAATATTATGGGAGTTATTTTGAAACTAGTTTCAAGACACCTAAAGTTTTAATTTTGAATAAAAGTAATTTATTTTTCAATGTTTACAGAATAATAACGGAGATGGTCTTAAAGAAAATACAAATATGGTTCATGAAATATATATTTATACAATAGCTATTTTACATAACTATAAATTAAAAGAATCTATCACTTTCCAAAACACACCAAACCGACACAGCGACACACATAAACAAAGCAAAGCAAAGCGACGTTGATTAATAAACAACTTGTAAAATGGCGGCGCCGCACATGCGCACTAAAATTGTGTTTTGGCGGCAGCTCTCTCCTTCGCTTCTGGTAGTTCCTTTATTCTGTGATCTGGGAATAAAGTACCTTAAAGAACCTTAGAGGGGATTTAGCGTCCTCAAAGCGGATCAGCAAATTACCTCCAAGTTTAGATAGCTTAAAACAGCATTGCCTTCGTGTTTACTACCACACTAAAATATGGCTAAACAGTACGTTACCCAGACCATCCTTGCCAAATGTAACAGATTGTGGGAGAAAATTGTTGACGAAAAACCTGTGCCAATTTTAACTAGGGATGCACGATTCTGTAAAAAAGATCGATTTTCTGGATCGATTCAGATCGAATCGCTTAGGATCGATTCCTAAAAAATCGAAAAGCAAAAGATCGGTTTCCGATAGTTCCAAACAATTCTACTACTCTATTTTCAAGACTGCTGAACATAAATCTAAAATTAGTTTTGTGCGAGTCTCAAAAAATATTTTTTTTTCAAAATTGTAACCTCATGGTCATGAAATGAGGAAGGTACAGGCGTTATATTGCAACTTCAACCTAATGTAATGTATATATATAGATAGAGGTTACAATTTTTTCGAAAACTAGGCTCGAGCACACAGAACTAATTTTAGATTCGTGTTCAGCACCCTCGAAAATAGGGATTTTTTAATTAAGATTGGAGAGTTTGCACTATAACAAATATTTAACTGATCTCAATGGAAAATAATCGATTCACCAAATAATCGTTGTTCAGAAAATCGATTCAAAATATCGAAAATCGCATTTGAAAAGATCGATTATTTATAAAATCGATATAAATCGGACATCCCTAATTTTAACTACAGTATCAATATTACACTAGAACAACCGTGCTTTAAATACTAGCAGTTGTAAAAAAAGGTAAAGAAGTTATTATTATAAGTATGTATATTATTAATTTAGGAAAACATTTTTATAGATTGCAGCGGGCCACAATGTTCATGCAAGACAAAACGAATTTGTTGCATTGGGTCCAGCAAATGTATGGCTCAAATTACATGTGCAAATAAAGTAAGGAAAGACTTAAAAATCACAAATGCGTCCCAGAATATGTTATCTGATATTGAAAAAAATTCCGAGTCTGACTAAATGCTGCAAAATAATTTTGTAACAATATTCTTATTTACCATTTATAATTTGTTTATTTACAGAAATAGCAGATTTTACCACGGAACATCTACTCCACAAGCACCCTCGCAAATTTTAACATAATTAAATGCTGTACATTGGTAACTATAATTAATAAAATGATTTTTTGAAATAATATTTGTTATGATTGTTTATTAATATTTAACTGTTTTTAATTTATTTACACTAAAAACCACTATATTCTAATAATGTGTCTTATATTACCATAACGCTCGCTATAATATCACTGTATCTTTTACTGTTTTAAACGAAAAGCGACCGTCTAGGCTCCAAAATACATAAGGACGGCTTTGTCATGCAGATAAACGGCGTGCCAAGCGAATTTCAACCATCCTCGCATCTCCGCGTTAGAACGCGGTGGTAACTACATGCTTTGACATTTTACAGTTTTTTGACGAAACTATTTATCGGATTTTCAAAAATAAAAAAGCATTTTAATCCTTGATCTTTAATCTACAACGTTCGTAGAAGGTGTTTTTTTGATTAGAATTAGCATTCTTGACTTATCTTGGTGTAAATGATATTGCAATTTCGATGTTTCAGCGCGAGCCGTTTTATATTAAGGAACTCCATATAAGAGCGTGTTGCACGGATAATTTAAAATTAAAAATAAAATAGTTCCTCTTGGAATTTTGAGACAAAACTTTCAGAAATGATTAAACATGTTATGTAGATCTAAATTAAGCAAAAAAATTTTTTTACATTTTTTGGAAAACCACCCCTAACTACCACGATTTTTTGACGACCAGGCGATTTTGCTTTCTAAAGGCATAAGGAATAATATAAAATAGGTTTTACATTTTAGCAATAAAGTGCAAACGGAATGACACGATAGAATCATTTTTAAACTCCACTAATAGCCTCACCAGTTTTTGGTGCCATCGTATAGCATGTATGCATACATATCATCAGATCCCACTCCAGTTTGAATTTAAAAGCGGTCCGGACTTATGTGTGGTGGGGCGCGATAGAATGAGAGCAGCGCAAGAGGTGGTGACTTTAAGGTGACGAGCATTGTACATATTTTTACATTGTATCAATCCATTTTCTAATATTATTTTAAATGGCGACCCTCAACATTTTTTAAAATATTTATGAACATTGAAATTTGTTTAGGTATGACCTTTAAATTGATCCATCAGTTTCCGAAATAAGAGTTGTCAAGGTTAAAAAAAGTTTTTCAAATTAGTTATCGTTCTAAAACGTATTAAAGAAATTAGAATTGAAAAATAACATTAACAAATTCAGTTGAGTTGCTTAAATTTAAATCCACAAACTTCCTGACAAAAACAAGTCTGTTTTAGAATTTGAAAGATATATCGCTGCATAACTAGCGCAATTAAATAAGAGTATTCGAAAATCTAGCTGTATTTTCTTTGTTGTACATAATACCAAAGTTATTTTTGTTAAACAACCCCGTTTGTAAGTTTCTCCGATTACTACAAATAATTATTAGTCTTGTTGTCTATTCTATTATAAACATTAATACTTTCACCACTTATTTGAGACACCATCAATTTCTAGGTCGTAATATATTTATATAATGTTAAAAAACCTGAGAATCGCCATTAAAAAAAATGGTGATGACAAAATTTCTTCAAATATTGTGGAATAAATTAACGTGCTGTCAAACGTGCAGAAAAAGAAATAAATTTGTTGTAATATTTCCATATTAAAAAAACCCAAGTATATATATTAAAATACTATTTGTTAACCGTGTATATTTTGTTCATTTTACAGAAAGAAGAATCAAGAAAATGAACATGTACATAATTTGTAATTTTTATAAACAATTAATATCTAATACCTAATAATAAAAAATATTGAACTCTGTGCACATGAAGACTATTATTGCTTTGTGTTCCCCGATCCCAAATTTTGGAAACTAGAGTCAGAAGGAGCTGCTTGCATTCTTTTGGTTTCTGATGATTGTCTTATGTTCTTAAGATGAGTAAAGAGAGATGGCTCCCAGGTATTTGGGTTAGGTCATTTAAAATACACTGGCTGTAAATTGACATATAGGTAATACTAAATATCAAAGTTTGAAATAAATCTGCCAATTTAAATCATATGTCTTAATTGGATGTGGCATACAGGGAGTTACTAAATAAGTGTCACAACAGAAAATTGTAAATTCCTCATGAAAAAAGAAACATTTCTTTCCCCTTCCATTTTTCTCAACGATTTTTGTTTGAGATACAGGGTATCAAAACTTTACAAACAGGGTAGTCAAAGTTTTTGTAAATTTTACTCACCAAGTTGATTAAAAATTTGAAAATTAGTTAAAATCTAATGTGTTGTCAAATTGTGTTAAAATTGTTAATTATGACTACATACCTATTTTTTGAATTACAAAAGATTTTCAAAATGTTAGTAAAATGTTTGTTTTTATTCATAAAGCAATAAGCAATTTTTCTTGAAAACGGTCGACTTTAGAGCAATGAACAAACAGAACTCTTTGTGTAAAATTCATTGGCACTTCAGAATTTCCTGTCAAATGTCAATCTTTCCAGTGGCGTAAAAGTTAGGGAGGGGTAAACCCTTACGATACCTTAAAATCTCCACCACTGGCACGTTCAATGAATTCGAGAATAGTGCAAAAAGTAGCTATTAATAGTGGTAATATATGTATGAAAGATCAGTCCAATAGTTTAAACGGTTCCTAAGATATTGGCAAAAACCTAAAAAAAATTAAGTTTTAACACCCTGTATCTCGAAAATCAAAGCCCGGAGAGAAAAGTGGAAGAGGAAACAAATGTTTCTTTTTTCATGAGGAATTTACAGTTTTTTGTTGCGACACTTATTTAGGAACACCCTGTATATGTGGCTCAATTGCAACCAGGGTTGATCGCTTCATGATATATTTAATGGATATACAAATTATGTGCAAAAGATATCCTATTAATCTCTGTTGGATATTATTGTATAGATATTGGATACCCATTGTATATCGCCACACATATCCATAGGATATTTTATATATCCTGGATATAGGCGGACATTTGGATATCCAGAAAATGTGTATAAGACATCCAGTGATATCCATTGGACATATTGGATATCCACAGAAGATATCCTCTAAATATCTAATAAATATACTGTGCTGTCTGGGGAGGGAACCATAGTGCCATCCATCTACATCACTATAATAAAGTATTTATATTTACACAGGGTGAGTCAGTCGTAATGTCATTAATTTTAAGAGATAGAGAATAATGAGTATAATGCGAATCGCGATTAAAAAAATCTAAATGCATATTTACGCCAAAAAAATTTCAAATCATTATTTAAACCCCTTTTAGACTGTCACTGACTGTTCACAGCCATGGTCGGTTACAGCTCACAGTTCAACTCGACGTTGACCTGATGCAATGTTGCCAAGTTGAAATATTTTTCTAGTACCTACCTACCTAGGCATTAGACATCATAGTAGTAAAGTGCGGGCGGCCTTAGCCTGGCAAGTAGGCCACACGTGGGCCCTTTTGCCTACCCTGGCATCCCATCACCCCTCCACTATTCGCCCTCGGCCTTCCTGGAACCTACCCGACGTCCTGATGAACGCCAGGATCCTGGTCCATGGTAGGCCCTCATCTCTTCCCTTTGCAGCTCCTCGGTGCCAAAGATTCTATATCTTAGTCTTCCAAGAGCCGCACAGTGTCCTAGAAAATGGATAGGGTCTCTTCCCCTCTCCGCATTCGGACATAAGGGACTATCCTCTATCACAATCAAATTCAAATGCCTCCTGAGACAGCAGTGGCCTATCAGGACCCCCACCATTTGGTTCAGGGACCTTCGACTAAGGCTCAGCAGCCACTTCCCTAGATTTATTAGGTTCATTGAAGAAGTCATGGGCCTGTCTACATCCCCCGTTCCTTCTCCAATTCCCTCCTAGTGTTTGATAGGCCCATTTATTAAGGGCACTATTCACACTACCTCGCGTAATTCCCAAAAAGGGTTCGGGTCCCTGGCACGGTGCCCCAGATCCAAGACGAGCCAGCAAGTCAGCCGTCTCATTACCGGGATCCCCTTATGGCCAGGAACCCAGACCAACTCCACCTCTCTTTGTCTGGCCAGGGACTCAAGGGCATCTCCACACTCCTGGACTAGACTAGATCTAGTCACCGGAGAGCTAAGAGCCCTGAGTGCAGCCTGGCTGTCCGAGCAGATGAAGATTTTCTCCTCCACACAATTCCTTACTTCTTCCTTGCTTGCTACCATCAAAATAGCAAAAACATCCGCCTGGAAAACCGTGGAGTGTGTACACAGCGAAAAGCTCTGCAGGATGTTCAGGTTTTCCAGATAAATTCCTGCTCCAGAAAACTCATCCCCTACCGGGATCCATCTGTATAGCATATCAGAGATCCCGGAAACATGTTTTCTGCCCTCTCCCACTGCTCTCTCGAAGGGAAAACAGTGGTATTAGACATCATAAATAAACGGTTGTACTGACTATTTTAGAGTCTCATATTTTTCTTGCTCAGTTCAGCCAATAATAATTTAAAATATTAATATCCAATGAAATGAAATAATAATCAAATAATTCTATTAAAAATTGCAAGTAATGTGGTCCATTCAGGTTTTCCGGTAGAAAATATGGTCCAATCAAACAATACACTCCACATGAATTTTTGTCCGACCAAATGTGGCTGTTATGACTGCAAAGAAATTAGCTTGGTTACAGTTTAAAAAATATTTAACATTGAAATTACAAAACTCCAACGTATCTAATAATAAATCGAGTAATAAACCATTTAGGTACATTACATAAAAAACCTATACCCAATGGGTAAATTTTTAATGGAAGCTGAAAAGTGTTTCGTGTTTAAATAAAGTAATAAAAACCCTCGTGTTGTTAACAAAAAACTGTCCAAGACCGAAACGGCACGCCTCTGACCTGATGCTCATAAAAGTTATTGAAAGTGAATCTTGACCTACCGTATTATTAGGTCAATAACCTAGTTACCTAGTTTTTGTACTGTTATTTAACGACAAGGAGTAAAACTAACTTTTTTTATCTAGATACATGAATGAATTTTTCTTAAATATTGATTTATTTGTTAATAAAAACAAATGTAGATAATAAATAAATATTTTCGAATGTTAGGTTATTTAGTTTTAATAATTTTGATATTACGTTTTCACTACGTTTTACAATTGAATGTGAATTTGTAGTATTAGTCAGTTTGTAGTTACATACATCTAGTCTAGAAATTTATTGCTTTTTAAGTAGTATGGTACTAACCTATTTAAAATTCCACTTCGAGTAAGGCTACACTCATCCGTCCATAGCACTTTATTAATAAAATTTGGATCAGCAGCAAGTCGATTTTGTAACCAATTGCAAAATTCAAGACGACTGGGGAAATCAGCAGGTTCTAAAGATTGAACTTTCTGAAAATAATACGGGTGCAGTGCGTTTTCTCGTAATATTATGCAGACCTTGCTTTGGGATATCTCCAATCGCCTTGAAATGGTTCTTGTAGAAATTGTAGGTTGCTCCTCAACTAAATTTAAAACAGCTTCTATTACATTTAAGTCATTTTGAGGATGCCCAGCAAGTTCTCGGCACGGTTTCACACATCCCGTATCGTGAACACATTGAAACACTTTGCATTTCGTAAACATTCCCGTATAAAACTGACATTTCCGCATATTCTAAATTAGTAAAATTAGACATTGTGATGTGAATTTACGACCAATACACAACCGAAATAAACAAACTACTGCTCGTATTCTTTCCATCCTCCCTCCAAATGTGTCGTGTGATCTGTAAATTTGGGGGGAATGAAATGCAGAAAGTGTGACTAAATGGTGGTAAATTTGAATAACACGCACTCTGAAGCGTTAGACGACATTATGTATGTAAACATGATGTGGCAACGATGTTTCCATTGACATTAAATTACCATATGGATTATCATTTTTTAAAGGTCGGGTAAAAAAAAAAATTTTTTTCGATTTTCTGTCTTTATTAGGCCTTCCGAATATGTGGTTAAAATTAATGACATTATGACTGAATCACCCATATAACTACATATAATAAAGTGTTTACATGTACTATACAATATTTTCTAGAAAACATTAACAAAGGTACTTTTTCCGCGTATCGTACTGAGAGGTTTTAAACTAAACACTAAATTTTCTGATTCCCAGATTAAATTTCGTTAAACACACACACAACTTACACAAATTATTGGCATGGTATTTATTTATATTGTTTACAAAATTGAAAGTTATCTAATTCAGATGTTTCCTAAAAGATCTGTGTGATAAGTTATCAAGTGACTAGTTATTTCACTAGATGTGACTCCAAATGATTGATGTGGAATAACTTTTTACAATTAAAGATAATTTTTTTTCTAAATAATAATATTTCGGACATTTTATTTAAAAGCACTGAATTTAATAAACTACCGCTTAAGGGCGCCGTCACCGTGCAGGACAGTAAAATTTTAAACTCTTCACAGATACTGCTATCTAGTAATAGCTAAACTATTTATGGTTAAAAATATACTGATAACTGAATATTATGTGATCTTACTATGGTTAAATATGGCGAAAATCAAAACAATGTGCATATTGACATAGATAATTTTTTAAGTTTACCTTTCTCTTCTACAAAAAAGTTAACACTTTTTTTGACTGCAGCAAACTACACATAAAGGATGAACTTAGAAAAAGTTTGTGTTCATTATTCTTACTTACTTTTTAAATGTGAAAAATTATTTGTTGAAGTTTATGTAAAAATGTCATAAAAAGAGTCACATTCAATAAATATTTTAAGTATAAAATCGCTACATTTTGGCAATATAAATACTAACACTACCTAAGTTGAACTTTCTATTATCCAATAATGTATAAATTATTTTAAACAGGGTTTAAAATTTCTAACTTTAAAATTACATCAACATTCCACTCTTTTAAACCACAGATATGGCCACCTTGAACCAGAAAGTGTGCGTCAATTTGGTTACTGTATATCTGCTTATAGCTCTACAAAATATTTCAAACAAAAATAAAAACAAAACTTATATTAAAAAAGTTACCGAGAGTTGTTATTATCAAGAAATAAAACAGTAAATATGTATCTGAGAAATTTTGAATGTATTTTTTCTCAGATATCAAATAATTTCTTTACACAGAAACATCATCTTCAAATATGGATGAACAAAAAGAAAACATTTTTATGCCATATTGAATCCCTTACTATCCTCTGCTTGCTGTGACTAGCAGCAATTAAGAGTAAGATATTTGATAAATATCTTATAAAATTGTCTTGCACACAGAGGTGCTGCATACAATTTATTTTATACATAAATAATAACCACTATTGTCAACAAAAGCAGTGAGTTCATCAAGCGAGAGGACATGGCATGGTTTTTGCATATTAGTTTTTGTACCAAAAATGAAAAGAAAATATTCGGTACACCCCTACAATTATGAGAATCAGCATTCCTTTACGAGATATTTATTGTATATTGTTATTAATTCTATCTTACGAATCATATTGTTCTGGTATGAATTCCGTTTTAGTTTCTAAGGAAATGAGAGTGGGAATGTTAAGTGCTACACTGTACCTACATGTGTTGCTAGGTGTAAAATAACATGTGGTTGTGTTAACATTGGGCATATAAATTTAGATGTTTGTAGGCTATCTTAAAAAATATAGTAAAGTAATAGACTTTTAGTAACAACAATACTTGTAAGTACTTGTGGCATCTTAAAAAAGTTAAAAATTTGAAGCTATTAATTTAAATAGAGAAAACAAATGATCTCCTAATATCTACATTTTTATATTATTTGTAGATATCAATATAAAGAGAATTTAGATCAAAAACTAAATGTTCATATGCTTACCATGATATTCCCTTGGCATCAACCTCTTTACTCACAAGTGCTTTCCAAAACCTGTGTACCTGTAATTATCCAAAAATAAATATTGCTAATGACCGGTTGCTTCAGTACATGGAAATAAGGTACAGGGCTTGAGGGACTGAGTATTCAGTGTATTTTAGATGTTCATATTGGCTGCAATGTCTAAAGGAATTTAAAAATGTTGGATTGTAGAAGCTATGCATATCAAACTAATAAATTTATTAAAGGTATTCCCGACTTACTCTGTGAGTCGATAATGAACATTTTCGATTATGGTGGCAGAAATATTATTTATTACAAGAAAATTATTATTTAAATAAAAAAATGTATAATAAAAGCAGGGAAAAATCTGTATCCACATAAGTAATCATTTTTTTTATGTAATACAACTGTGTGTGACTGTGTGATTACATAACGGAATGGTAGGACAATTTATTGAAAACTATAGGCAAAACTAGAGACAGAAAACATAAATATATTACATTTTTGTCTAATAAATGTAGGAACCTACAGAAACTATTTTTAATGATGATGTGTTAAGTTTCACCTTATATCTACAACAAAATGAAATTATAGTAAATTTATTTTAATACAAAGTTAAATATATTCAAGTTTCCTAGTGATGCAACTAATATTTGCAGGCGCATATCACTTTTCTGATGAATTATACCGATAATATCGAATTCAAGGTCAATTCCTTTAAAAGGCATAATAAATAATAGGACCCTCCATAAGTAAAATAAATTTTATGTTATCAATTATGAATGACAGCTATGTAGATAACACTACTTAATATTAATATTTGCATAGATTTAAAAACATAGATAGGTTATATGAACATGGACCACTACCTGTATAAAAGCATAACATTTAGAATATAAATTTTGATTACTGAGTACCTAATAATTTAATTAATAATACCGCTACTCGGCGAAAAAAATTTTTGGACTAATATATAGAACGTTTCACTTATGTGACTATTCCTCACATATATTTTTTAATGCAGTAACTTGTAATTTGATACATGGTGATTTTCCGGGTTGTTATGCCGTGACCTTGGTAACTGGTAGCTGCCAGAAACAGAGTTAAAATGCACATCCCTAGCATTAGCTGGGATACTTTTACCTGCCCTGGTTGTTCTCGGTGCCGCTCTTCACTGTCGGCATCTTCAGTGGTGACTCTGCAAAAGCTTCGCCGCGACTGAGCTTTTGCAGAGTCACCACTGAAGATGCCGACAGTGAAGAGCGGCGAAACGTTTGGAAGCATGGGATGCGACCAGTTACAGCGGCGGCTACGGAACGCCTCGGAGGACCACCAGTATCCGAGAAGCGGTTCCGACCGTAGCAGTCGTAATACCAACAGTAGGAACCGAAATCAATATATGGACAGGCCTAGAGACACCGATAGCGGTTCTGTCCCCACAGAGCCTAGCCCGAGAACAACCAGGGCAGGTAAAAGCATCCCAGCTAATGCTAGGGATGTGCATTTTAACTCTGTTTCTGGCAGCTACCAGTTACCGAGGTCACGGCATAACAACCCGGAAAATCACCATGTATCAAATTACAGCACTGGCCGTGAAAGCCTAAAAACCACTGCAGTAACTTGTAATTTATGATCACACATTGAAAATATTGAAACCATTACATGTACATATTGGGCATTTCATTATCTAAAAATGCTAGTAACAAAAGTTCTTCAGAATTAGCTAAAAGTCTAATATGGAAAATTTCTTTCAATTTCAAATAATGTTTATATTAGAAATTATTTCATTGTCCCTTAAGATCTTGTTTTAAAATATATTTTACTACTTTATCAATATACATATTTACCCTAAATACAAAAACTGTAAGACTGGTTTTGAGGTTTTCACAGCCTGTGCTGTTATTTAATTTATCATGGTATTTCAGGTTATGTCATGTCTACTTAACCAAATTATCACTACCTTAAGCCTTGTCCTCATTGAGGCAAATTTCTTAAAAATTTTCACAAAGAAAAGTGGCAACTTTTTCGCGAATTTCACAAAACAGGAATATTATCGCTATTTTCATCGTTATGTGCAATTAATAAGATTAACTTGAACTTCTGACAATCTACCACGACAGTCATGACAGTTTTATTATGGAAATGATATAATAAAATGTTGCAGTTGGCAAAATTAGCTAAAAGTTGAGGCATTTCCTGCCATTAAATAATAAATTTTAAAAGGTACTAAAAATTATATTCCAAATTCAGAAATTGGCGTTTTTAGTTACGATGGTGGTCTGACATTAGCAGAGATTATAAATACACTAGATAATCACCGTCCATGTAGTTACTGGACGCGTAAAAATAGTTTCATAAGTTCCATGTAGAGGTCGGTGGCATGCCTAATTCAGAAATTTATATTACACCAGCGCTAGGAGAGCATTGGTGGCCTGCTTCCACACTAATCAATATCTGCATCCATTTTTACCGCGTCCAGTAACTACATGGACGGTGATTATCTAGTGTATTTGTAATCTCTGACATTAGTAACAAAAAAATTCATAAATTCTTTCCCTTATATCAATCATTTCAATTACCTTGAGACACAAAATTTAAATTATGAGTATTTAAAGAAACATTAAAAAAGGGTGGTGATTTTTCTATTAATTTTCATTTAATTTAAAATAAAGCTACTCAAGTTACAATAAACTATATATGGGAGGTAATAAATTAAATAGCTATCAATAGTGATTCCACTGCTTCTAAACTTAAAAATTACACAATTTTACTTAATTAAAAAAAGATTTGTCAATTGTAATTATCTCTAGAAACTAAATAAAGCCGTTGTAGCACCACAGCTTCATAACTACCATAAACTGTTTTGTTCTTAATATTGGCATGGTTAAAAAATGCTGTTATTTTATATTAATTTGCTATATCTGCAGTGTTTCTAAATAATGAATACATGAGCAGACACTCATTTATTTATTTATTAATACCTAACTACAATTACGTATTTATTTTTTAATCAGTACAAATCATTAAGTGCAGTTAATCAGTACAACTTTTTATTAGAGCCCTACTCTCAAGATGACGCGATTTAGCAGACAATGTTATAGCAATATAAAAGTTTCACTGTCTATAATAATTTAATTCACAAAACTTCAAAAATGATTAGCCAAAATCAAAGAAATTTTATCTGTGTAAATTGGTCAAAAATATTTCAACATTTTATCTGCTAAAATTAAGCGTAGCCAAAATTCAGAAATACATATGAAGGTTAGGTTGGCAAACCATGACGTGAAATAGTGTTATAATATAAAATTTGTTTCAACTACCAGTTTATATTCAAAACATGGATGGACAATTGGAGGTTAAACCTGACATTTATAATACTAGCCCTTAGTTTACTTAGAAAGATTTCAATGTAAAAAATAGAACACAAATAATTGAAATCAAAGAAATGAAAATATTCAACAAATACGAATTTGAAGTGGAATGGCAAGTAATAAATATTAAAGTGGGCAGTTACGTAAACACTTCCAGATAGATATGGAAAAGAAATATTGATTATTACCTCTTCAATGATTTTATGTGCGAAGGCTGCTGGCTTAGCCTCTCCATTGAAAGCAAATTGGTTTTCAGGTTTTCCGTCTGGAATTTTATATATTTTAAACCATTCTACTGATGCTTTCAAAAGTCCTGGGAAATGTTTTTCTATATCTGCAACATCATTTAATTGGTCCGCAATTGGATCATTTACATCAATGGCAATCAACTTCCAATCAGTTTCACCTAAGAAATAAACAAATATGTAAATATTTTTTCATGTAACTGCTACATAAAATTTAATAATTTTTACTAAATACCCGGCGAGGAGTAACCATTTTCCACAATATATGTACAGGGTGTCAGCGTAACGCTCTCACTTTCGATTTGTGGCTTTAATGTCTAGTTACAAAAAATGTCTAATAACAAAAATTGTGTCATTTTATAGATGATTCGACATGCCTTAGAAAAAAACAATAGAACATCGAATTAAAAAAATATTTAATGAAGCCTTATGCATTTTTAAAATTCTGAAAAGCATATAATTCTGATTACATCATATACTTATATATGTGTTGCAATGGTTACTAGGATATAAAGAAAATGTATTGATATATCAGATATATTCGACATTTTCCTTTATATCTCAGTAATCACTGGGACAAATATATTAGTATATCATATGGATGTAATCAGAATGGTATGCTTCTTCAGTGTTGCATTTAAAAAAATTGAACTTCGGTAAATAATTGTTTTAATTCGATGTTCTATTGTTTATTTTCTAAGACACGTCGAATAATCTATAAAAATGACACAATTTTTATATTTGACATTTTTCGTAACTATGACATTAAAGCCACATATCGAGTGAGAGCGTTACGCTGGGCACCCTGTACATTTTTAATGAATTTCGCTCGCAGTCGCCGCAATCACGTGGAAATCGCCCCAAATCGCGCAGCTTTGACACGAAATCGCAGAAATCGGCCGAAATCAAGCCCGCAATCCCGCAGTCAACTCCGAAATCACCGAAATCCCTCAATCGCCGAAATCGTGCAATCGGAGTGGGGAGTTGTGATTCTCAGTTAGCAGACGGTAAGTTTATTTTCATTATAAAGTGAAATAGAACAATACGGTCTGTGATCATGTTTGCAAGAAAGTAATTATTAATTATCAATTTGTAATTTACCTACATACTTTATCATGGAAGTGAAAGAGCGGGGTTTATTACGAAGCTCTGTTATGTGTGCACGCAACTGAATCCTACATATTCACACAATAAATACGTATTTTGGTAAATGAGTGGTTAGGAATGGTCACATCAAATATGTCATACTGATGAGGGCTAAAGCCTGAAACCAGTCTATGTCTGGTGGTATGTCCGGCAAGGTTTGTTGACTGTTCACACAGATACTGCAGGAGTAATTCAATGCTGAACAGGGCATTTGTCCGCGGAGTAGTTGTTTCCTGCAGTATCATTTATAGATTTAATGGATCGTCACCCAGGGCGAGAGGTCTGCGTTAAGTACCTGCTGCAATGTCGGTCGCTTCCTGTAAGTCGAGCCGCTTGGGTCGAGCAGGAAGTAAGCAGACCAACTATATCTCACCATATCTCACTTTAATTTTTATTCCAATTACATACAAAGTGTTCAAATTTGACTGAAATTGCCTTTGACTGTATTGCATGCCAATAATATTTTTTCCAAATAAAAATCTAGGTGTACACTTAATCAACGCATTATGACCAATAAGTCAATTTGCAAAATTGAATTCTTCTGTAGTTTCATAAAAAAGTGTCTAGTTAGTAGATTAACCTCGAGATTAACAATACCTATACTGATTTGGAAAGTGAAGATCTTGATGGTGAATTGTATTTTGCCGCTTGCGTGTATTTGTGTCATGCTACCGCATACTTCGACCACAGAGTGTTTGCATCAAGCAGTGTTGCGAAGTGGCAAAAATTCGGTGCATGAGAATAATTTCAAAGAAGCATGAGGGATGGAGAAATAAGCATGAGATGGTTTAATTAATCAAAAAACACCTCTTGACACAGCTTAATTTTTAAATACTTTTGTAAATCAATTTTTCTTTCATTATGTTCTGCTATTTTATCATAATATTACATTGTAAATACCTAGGTAGTTACAGGTACTTACTTAAAAGTTATTAACCACGTAACCTTTCTAATTTATTTTATTGTTAGGCCAGGCGAACGTTGAGGCGCAGTTGACGTGGCCAGGGTGACTCAGGGCGTAAAATCTGTTGTTTCCAGAAAATGTAGGTACCCTTACGGAATAGAGTTAAGAATCACTGCAATACAGCGTGAATACAGCACACACACCGCATATCCGATTTCAAAGAGTAATTTTAATAATTTTATTATTTCTTTTTGTGTCTATTAAAAAGCATGAGATTTTGTAATCAAAATATGAGAGCATGAGATTTCCTCGGAATGCATGAGATCTGGCAACACTGGCATCAGTTGACCGGACAGTTAGATTTGTAATGGCGGATTGGGGCTGTCGATACGGAACCGATTACCGTAGTAGTGGGGAATGCTAGACCAATGCACGTCGCCGCCCCTCTTAAAGTTCGTACCTTCCTGGAATTAAGCGGTAACTTCTACTTTCTCTGTAAAGATCCGCAATTTCCGAATCTGTATATTACAAGAAATTTCCTTAAAAATATATATTGGGTTAATAAAATGAGGGAAACGGCTAACACCATGATGTCAGAATTATCTTCGCCTGCACGTTATGTATACCGTGCCCATGCCTACTATCTATACGACAGGCACATGCAGTACTATAATAAATATTGACAATTTTTATATACTTACCATGAGCAAATTATAGAGTGTTAAATACTAACTGGAATACGCTATACCTATATTTAGTTATTGAAAAAGTTATTTATCAATAGGGGTGATAACGATAGTTGATGTTTGTGTTAAGATTAGAACTAGAAAAATACATAAGTTAAAGGGCTAAGGTATATTTGGATCAATTCTTACATTTTAACCCCAACATACTCCAGTATCATCTGTGCTCCTTCTTTTGAAAGCACCGTATATATTCACTTGTTTGGATAAATTTTTTTAGATTAATACCATGTAGATTGACATTTTGAAATAATAATATTGACTATCTATAGGTACCTATTTAAAATATAGTTTTCAAATTTTCCGTACTCATAGTTTTATTTGCCTTAAATATGTAACCCAATATATTAATTCGATATTTACAGTATTGTTTCTCAATTGATGCAACAAATTCAAGTTCAATTTTTTTTCTCAAAATTCCGTCACCTCTAAATTACAATCCTCTAAAGATGAAAAAAAAAATGTCTTACATTTTCCCCACTGTTAACCTGTATGTGAATATAATTTAATTTTTTTTTCTGTTTTGACAAATTTTTAAATCAACATACATTTAGAATTATCAGATATCTCAATTAAAAACTATCAACTTTACAAAAGAAAGTTTGATATAATAAGATCCCATATCAGATAATATTGCTAAAATATTTTCAGGTATACCATATAGGTGCTTTAAATTTTTATGCAAAAATGTATACATTGGACAAACAGGGATAATTTTTGTTTCATTATTCCATATCCTAGGTAATAGATATTTTGACAAACAATTATTATTACTATTATGGGATCTACAGTATTTGTGTTTGAAGTGTCCTCCAAAACTAAAATGCCAAATCAAGTGGCACTCACTTGACAATTGAATTATTATTAGTGTAAAGTAGGTATCGAAATATTAAATTTAAATAGACAAAAATTATAAAGTCACGTCGCACCACGACGCCTAGCGTCGTTATGATAAAGGGTGGCCTTGATACGGAGCTTAGGTGAGGTCACTTTTAAGCATGCTTTTATTTTTTTTATATTTTTCATCGATTCCGAAATATCGAATTTGGGCATATGAAATGAATTACTCTGTACATAGAATTCTTAAAAGATAAAAAGTAAGGGTAGCCAATTGGTACATGTGAGAGAATTATTTATAGAAAAATAAAATGGTACGTTCTAGGTAATCTAGGGAATTCGAGGGAATCGATCTTAGTTATTATTGACCTTATGTTCAATATGTGTTATCAAAGAATCGTCAAACCTCTGATAGATATTTGGAAATTATGCTAATTGTATACGAAATCGCACTGTCAATTGTAAAGGAAATCACTGGAAATCGTAAGCAATTGCGTGGAAATTGCCAGAAATCATAGCGATTGCGAGGAAATCACCGAAAATCATAGTGATTTCCACGAAATCACCGAAAATCACATGAAATCATGCGATTTTAGCAATACATGTACATTTCTTGGTAGAGTGGTTATCCTCGATTTCGAGGGAAGACGAGTAGATTGATCAATAAATTGGGCAAGCTATACTTATTTGTATGTTAAATATGAACATTACGGTAAATTAATTCAAGACAGTAGAAATGGTGTCTTTATTTGATTTATAGTGTCTTTCTGGGTTGTTATGCCTTGATCTATATGACTAGTCGCTGTCAGTACCACAATTAAAATGCATAATACCAGCTACGATTCTTTGGTCTGCCCTTCTTGTTCTTGTGCTAGGCTCTGGCGGCAGATTTGCTATCAGTACCTCCGTACCTCTAGACTCGCCCATATATTGATTTTCGTTTCTCATGTTATTACGGATGCTAGTCAAAACTGATCCTCGGATAATGGCAGTCTTCTGAGAAGTTCTATCGCCAGTTACGCCTGGAACTGGTTTCATACTTCCAACGGCATAATTACCCAAAAATCAACTAATAGATTAAATAACAAAAATGCTTCCATTTTTCCATTTTTTTTTGTCAATTTTTGCCATTTTTAGTTAAGTATTTCTATTTATTCAAATGCAACAGTATTAACATTTTTTGACATTTTACGATTTTGACATTTACTTTTATATATATTATTATTATTATTGTAACTGTTCAAAGAATAAGTTATATGTTTGTTATTTCTGTTACTTAAATATATTATGGCTCATGGTTTTCTATCATGATCGAGTTCCATTTTAATTATTGTTTGTAGCCTTAAATTTGATACATACATATCTACATTAGATATAGACAAAATGACCCCATTTTAGTTTTATTTGTTGTCCATTTTAAGATTTTGTTCAATGATAGAGCTTCAATTATCTACTCTGATGCCAAAGTTCAGAATGAAAATTAAATTTTCAAATTTTTTTCAACCACAAAAATCCACACCCTGTAACCCCTCTAATTTTGAGTCTTCGAAAAAATTTTCTAGGGCTTTGTGGTATTAATTCCAGATACCCTGTATACACTACTGGTTAGTAGCACGGTCACTGTAACAGTCACACATTAACATTTATCGTTGGTTATTACAGGGTGTATTATCCATTTAGAACCACAGCACCAGGTTCCATATGTGGCAAAACAGCGCCACACTTTTGTCTGTCATCGTATTGCCTTCATTTGTTCACGTTTGGTCAGTGTAATATATTCTTCAATTCAGATGAAGACCTTGTAATATTTGTCTTAAATAGTTTCTTTGCCATGTCACTATTTCTTATTTTTCTATCATGTCTTTTTGTGTTGATTGCTATAAATTATGATCAGGTTTATAACATCGATCCACTATCGGTATTTTGAAACTCGACTATAGTACCAACTGTGTCTAATTTATGCCTTTGCACTAACAGCAAACTATTAAAAAATAATAATTACAAGATATTATATGTAGGTACATATTACAATACTACATTTTCTTTAACTTATGTATTTTTCTAGTTCTAACCTTAACACAAAGATCAACTATCGTTATCACCTCTATTGATAAATAACTTTTTCAATAACTAAAGTATAGGTCTCCGACTTCTGGGCTAATCCCTGTGATTAGAATGAGGGGTAGAGATATTATATTATTATTACAGCGTATTCCAGTTAGTATTTAACAGTCTATAATTCGCTCATGGTAAGGTTTTACTATTGACAGAGAACTGAGACCCACTCTCAACGCTTCTTTTTAATTTAGTACTAGAAAAGGTTATAAGAGATAGTCAGTTGAACAAAGGGCACATATTGTTTAAAAGTCACCAAATAGTACGTTATGCAGATGATGTGGCCATAATTGCAAGAGATTGTAGGGAATTACAAAAAGTACAGTGCGTTTGATAACTTTGATAACATTTTGATCAGCTGTAACTTTTCTGTTTTTAAAGATATCGAATGAAGCAAAAACCATATTGCATAGTGGACTAGCAAGTTTTTCTTATTTGAAAAACAAAACAAAGACCAACGATTTTGAGAGATCTTAACCTAACTTATATTTTTAAATGGAACGCCCTGTATATTATTGGATATTTGGATTCTACTGAAAATTCCAAGCATATTTTAAAGCATATCCTATACCTATCTTCAACTGTTTCTGAGAAATAGTTTACAAACATGTCAAATTATCCTAAAATTGCTCTACTTGTTCATGGCACACTTTGCACTGAGCTAAAGCTGAAGTTCAGCATTGCTTGAGCCGTGCTGGTAGCAATCGAGCCTTTGTGTTTTGTTTTGTTGAGGAAAATGGCAGACAAGTAGAGCGATTTTTATGATAATTTGACATGTTTGTAAAACTATTTCTCAGAAACAGTTGAAGATAGGTATAGGATATGCTTATTAAAATATGCTTGGAATTTTGAGTAGAATCCAAATATTCAATAATATACAGGGCGTTCCATTTAAAAAAATATAAGTTAGGTTAAGATCTCTCAAAATCGTTGGTCTTTGTTTTGTTTTTCAAATAAGAAAAACTTGCTAGTCCACTATGCAACATGGTTTTTGCTTCATTCGATATCTTTAAAAACAGAAAAGTTACAGCTGATCAAAATGTTATCAAAGTTAATGAAACGCACTGTACAGTAAAAAAAATGTCAATTTTTATTATATTAAAGGAGACTTATTACGCAATATCGCGTAATCATATTTCCATAAGAATATTAAATTTATTTTCAAAACCAAATAAATGAAACAGCAGAAAGTAGGTATATTTCACCCCTTCAAAATGTAATTCAAAAAATAAAAGTTATATAGGTAATATATAGTATGTAGGTATATAAAATTAATTTAATATTTAACTTTATTTAATGTATGTTACAAGAATAATCCATATTTTCTCAGGATAAAATAAATGGATGTTATTTATACTTTAATAAATTATTTTTATCTGTTATAAAACAGTTGATATACATTCTAAACTCAATAAGGTCAAATAAATAATATATTTTCACTGCCTATTATTTCCTGCACAAATAGTTCAAACAGAAACTGCATAAAACCTTGAGAAATTGGAATATAGATTTATAGATTAAGTAATAGTTGCAAAATTAATGTCAACCTTGACTGTCACTGTACCGCAGGAAAAAAGTATAATTACCTTCATCTATTAAAGCAATTGTTCCCAAAATTTTAACTTGTAAAATTTCTCCTCGCTTAGCTACTCTGTACCCAATCTCAATAACATCAATTGGATCATTATCACCTTTGCATCCAGTACCATCATCCAAATGTTCAGGATTTTCCCAAGTTTGTGGAAGAGCTCCATAATTCCAAATGTATCCGTGATGAGGAAAACAATTAGAAACAAACCTAGGTTTTCCCTTTTTGATATCTTGTTTGATAGGATTTAGTATCTCCTTCATGGTAATCTAGATAAACAAAACTTAATTTAAGAAATATTAAAAAATTTCAATTTACTAGGTAACTGAAGCAACCTCTACATCTTTATATAAAAGATAAACTATTTGATTTTTAATATTAGCCTTGTTCGCGGTAGCAATTCCGAACTAGTTCAGGATTAATTTACGGATGAGAGCAAGCGCAGTTTGCATTTCTGACGATCAAATTCAAACTGCGCCTGAGCACATCCGTAAATTAATCCTGAACTAGTTCGGAATCGCCACCGCGAACAGGGCTATCTATTCCCCATGTACAAAGCTATTATGGTAAATTGTATATTTCAACAGTCACACATATGTATGTAATAATTTATAATGCTCACAGAAAGCTAAAAGTTCATTGACAAATGCAATGCACATGCATGGGGTGTGAAAAATTGTCTACAACCGATTTGCAAACAAAGTAAATATTTGAAATTAATTAGGTATTTTAAATACTAACGTAAGTATGTTTTTTGAACATATTTAACAAAAAATATATTTTTATTTTAATTTGGTATAGCTCTTTTAGGGGATGGTTGGTCAGGGTTCTCAGCAATTTTTCAGAACCAAATTCCTGACATTTCCAGGTTTTTCCTGACATACTTTTTAAAATTCCTGACAAAAGCATACAAAATATCATATTTTTTAAAACTTAAACCAAAGTAAAAACAAGTCAAATGATAAGGCATAAATTAGATTATTCGATGTCAAATAAGTAATATGGATATTTAATTTTATTAGAAATATTTATTTCAGTCATTGCAACACATTGTACTATGTTAAATATTAACAAATATTAATATTTAAGAAATCTAATAGAAATATGTATATAATATATATTTAAAAGATCTAATACTGCTAACTACTGAGCTAGCGCTGCTTTTTGTATAGCTAATGCTGTTTTTTGTCATTAAATGTATTCAAATCGATTCAAAACACTATATTTTTGCATCAAAACAGTAACGTCACACAGTTCGCTTTTTAAACCGTGTTTACAACGTCCACTGAGCCCTGTTTGAACTCTTTAGATGCTTTGCTAAGGTATATGAATCATTCCATATAAAATAGTCTGAAAATAAAAAAAATTGTTGCCGACCCATTTTAGATTTTGGTGTAACTTTGAAAAACTCTACTCTAGGGTCCCAAACAACAAAATTTACGAGTTTGATTTTAACAAGCGCTTGTTTCCGCCTATTTAAATAAAGACTCTTAAAAATTGCTATTTTTAAGCTTTATTAATTTTTGCTGTCAAATTTTTCTGTTTGAAGATATTTGAATGATCAAGACGGAATGGGGGAAAGATAATAGTTTCAGTGTAAATGAAGATAATTGGCTCGGACGATCCCTTTGAATAATAGCAGCGTGCTGAAAATGAGTGTTTTTTTGTCATTTTTCGTGATTGTCAATCGACTCTAGCGTCTTAACTGTTGAGAGTTAAAAATTCATGCTCGCTTAAGTATACATATCATAGACAAAATTCAGCAACAACTTGACCTGAGTAGCCCACTCTTTATAGAAGAAAACTTTGCTTGAAGTTTTGAAATTTTCCCAATATTCAGGCTATGAACGAGCGTGTTGACTGCTAGATAAAAATCTGATCCTCACAGAATCTGCTGTTCTTACCTTCAACTTTAAATGACTACATCACTTGTTTTATTATTTTCATGTTTAGTGCATAGAAATAGGCAACTGTGCGTTCATTAAATAAAGAATTTAGACACGGCATGAGTAGCATTCGGATTTTTTCCCTGACGACTATAAAAATTCCCTGACTTTTGACATTTATTGGCACTTTAACTGACGTTTCCCTTGCAAAGTTCAAATTACCTGACACTTCCAGGTTTTTCAGGTTTTCCTGACGCTGAGAACCCTGTTGGTTCAGTGGTGCAGTTAAAAATTATAAAATTTAGATATATAAAAAAAGCCAGTAAAAAAATGTGAAAAAGTTGAAGTAAAATGTTAATAACTAGGCTTTGATTGTTTTGTTAAAATATTGTATGATGTAATACAGTGACTTATGTCATAATTAAATAAAGTAAATTGAGTGATAAATAACCCAGTACCTACTTAATAACATTCTTATTTTATGGGTCACACTGTACACTAATTATTTTTATCATTTTTTTTATAAAAATCTACCAAATTAGAATGTATGTGAAATAGGTATAAAAAGTATATTAAAAATACATATTTATTTCAAATTTTACAAATCTATTTTATGCAGATAACAATAAAATATGTAGGTACTACTAAATTAATTATTACTCAGTTTTCTGTAAAAACTGGTTATAAAGTATGTATCTTCAAAATTAAAGTATGTATTATCAAAGTAACTTGGCTAGTAGGTATATTCTACTTTTCGCTTATGACAAAAATTCTGATATCCACGTTGTCTAACTAAATTAAAATTAAGCATACGTTACCTACTATTTAGGCTACAGTTATAGCTAAATATTTCTTCGCATAACAATGAATAAAAACCAATATATATTTATGGTATTTTACTCACTTCCATTTTTGCATTAGTCCATCTGGGAACCTCGACTACCATATTATAAGTTTTTTTACTTTCATCGACAACAAGGGGAATGTCATGAAGTGGTGAAATAGGTCCATTCTGATCCTCTGTTAAATAAGAAAAAATAACAATTGAAATAGATAATTATAGAAATCAAAAGCTTTGATAAGGAAGGAGTAAAGGTGCAAGTTCAAGGTTGTAACATTTAGAGGTTATATTATTACAAAATAAATATGCAATAAGTATAGATAAAAATAAGACTTACTAATATAAACTCTGTAATCACAGGTAAACGGGGATCCTCTTTCGATAACGGAGTATGCCATGTTTAAACAATTCCTGGTCTGTACACGACTAGCTAAAAATGATGATTGAAATCGGTGAGGGTGAAATAAATTTTTGCGCAAGCCGCTCACAAACACGTGTGATATTTTAGTCGCCAACATGGGTATTAGCATTTGCTCCCTCTATTGGAATAAAATTCGTTTAAATTAATTATCATAAATTATTAGGATTAATTAAGTTCATCGTTCAGAACTAAAATTCACATTTCTCAATGATTAAGAATATAAGAATAACCTACACAGCAGTGGTGGCTCGTGACTTTTATTATTTTATTACTATTCCAAATACGAATTATAGGTACAGAATTAATATTTTTGGAAACTTTTTTCTTAATCATCATTATTTAAAGATAAATAAAAAAATATATAAAAACAGATTATTTGAAATTGCTCTAGGTTATTAAGGCAAATAAATTAATTTAAATAAGATTTTTTTAACTATTTACGATTTTTCCAAACTTTGAAATTACGTAATTAATTTTTGATTTCAATTATACGCGCATCGTCCAATGCCGTTGTAATATTTTATTTATTTGTACTTTAATTTGCAGTTTGAAAAAATACAATGAGTCAATTTTATGGTAATTATTTACAACAGCGCGTAAAACTCTCCAATCTTAAAAACATTCCTACGCCCCTATATTCGAGGGTGCTGATCACTAATCTGAAGTCAGATTTCGGCGGTCGTATCTAGTTTTCGAAAAAAAAAACCATTCAAAATTATACCCTCTATACATTACATTAGGTTGAAGTTGCAATATAAAGCCTAATTA
Source organism: Monochamus saltuarius (assembly GCA_025584915.1). Lineage (NCBI taxonomy): Eukaryota > Metazoa > Arthropoda > Insecta > Coleoptera > Cerambycidae > Monochamus > Monochamus saltuarius. The sequence goes on from CM046726.1 coordinate 34,646,866, forward strand.
TTTTGTCAACCGTGTGACGTCATGAAATGAAGAAGGCAGAGGTGTGTTATATTGCAATTCCAACCTAATGTAATGTATATATAGGTAGTTACAATTTTGAAACTTTTTGAAAACCACATGAGGCCGCCGAAATCTGATTTTGAATTTTGAATAATATGTCAAATTTGATACAATCTATACAAATTATATTTCTAACGGTAGTTAAGATGCAAATAAAAAAAGTGAAATAACTAGGCCCAATAATCAGACCGAATACTTATGAATTTATTAGCACATGTACTCAGTGTTGCCACCCTGAAAATTTTTTGGTAATAGATCTTCATAAAAATTGTAATAGATTTGGCTTAATAGTATAATAGTAACAGACGATAAAACACAATAAAACAATTAATATTATTTTGTGAACCACCGTCCCGTTTTTACAGTCAAATTTGTAAATGTTTAGCATGTATCTGTAGATTAGCTTAAAGAAGGCACATGAATTTTCGTTAAAACAATACTTATAAAGACTTTTTTTATAGAAAAAATATAAAAGTGCAAAATTAAATATGTAATCACAGATATTGTTTGGGAAATTTATATTGCTAATGTTAAGAATGATTTTTGCAAACCATATTCAATCATACACACATTATACTTACCCATCTATTGTACCTATGTATTATATTTCTTTTGTAAAATAAAAGTACCTATACTATAATCATTAATCATTACTTTAATTTAATTCCGAAATTAATGAGAGTAGAAAAAATAACACGTTAATGTCGGCATTGTGGCGGTAAAATTTAATTTCAATAATTACGATGACATTCAAATTGTAAAATTGTAACAAGATATTATGGCCATGGACTGGGTAATAGAGTAATAAAAATTATCAAATTGTAAAAGATCTAGTACAATAATTGTAATCGGGGTGGCAACACTGCATGTACTATCAGTGATAATCCCTATATAAATACCTACATTAATAAAAATAAAAATAATTTACCTCAATATAAAAACTGTTTGTATACATACATTATTTACACATCTAGCAATGATAACTAGAATATTTTAATATAATGAGCACGTTTTTGACACGAATAACGACAAATATAATAATTATTATTTGATGTATTTAGAAATTCAACGATACCAAGAACATTTGAAATTCTGTTAATGAAATGCGGGTGGCCTAACCTTAAATACCAATACGACTATATATAGAGATGTTATTTTCTTGGGATTTCGGTCAAAAATCCCAAGATATTTAGTGAACGGTCAGGAAAAAGGAATATATATACGTGCACATATACATATACATCTTCATATCTTTTCTGCGTCTTTTCATATTACAACGATTCTACGTCCGGAGAAGTATAGTGAAATATTTTTAGACATAGGTGGCGTCTTAAATGTGCTATGATTGAAAATACAGAGTATATAACAGAAATCTTTTTGCTGCCTTCAATAATAGAAGATTTCTATTTTGCCATGATTTTGCGTCCTTCGTTTTGCTATTATTTCCGCGTCCGATATACGTTTATAGGTTTTTATCTTTTCTGCGTCCAATAGTATATTATAATACTTAGTAACAATGTTTGAACGTCCGACATAGTTGCCAGTTTCTCGGCAACTTCGAGCTTTAATATTTATATAGTATATTCTTTCCTGGGTCTTACACGACGCGATATGTCATTTTTGAGAAATTAATTTGCTCACTAACCAAGTTTTGGTAACATTGAACTTTTCAAATTTATTTTATACAGGACAGCCATGATATTTCCCTAACGCTGATATTTCTAGATAATCTTTAATTATGTTAAACGTGATATTAAAAAAATTATTTATACATTTAAAACATAAAAAAATAGTTTATTTATAAAATCGTTGTTTATTTATCGTCGAGCTGTGTAGTACAAAAACAAAAAACAAGTTTTTTATCCACGCAAAAACAAACAATAGAAGTCACACCAACTGAAACACATTTGAAAAAAATGCAATTAACTGAAAATTATCTAATTACTGCATAATAAATACGTTTCCCTAAACCTGTATAAGCATAATCTTTAAAGTTAAAGTACACGTGTCACGTTGATATAAATTTAAATTTAAAAAAGATGGCATTTTGTTATGTAAAAGTATTAACTTTGTAATCCATTACATGGATAAGAAGGGGGAGAGTAATTTTAGGAACAAACTGAGGGAAAAAGATGGGAAAAGCACATGTAGACAGAGGGAAGAAGAGATCAGGAAGAAAGACAAGAGGACTGTATTGGAATGTAGCAGGTGTAACAAATAAGAAGGCAGACTTCTGGGAATACGTGGAAGGGTTTGACATAGTGGGAATGATGGAAACATGAGTAGAAAAGAAATAAAAAATTAAGTACGGATTACTAAAATGCTTCAAATGGGAAGTCCTAGGGGCCAAAAGAGTGAAGACGAAAGGCAGAGCGAAGGGTGGGTTGATAATGGGGATACGAGAGGAAATAGAAGTAATAAGGAAATGAAAAATACAAGAGCATGATAAGTAGCAGAGTAAACATAGGAAAGAAGACGCAAATTAAGAAAAAAGTAAATGACCGCTCCAAGAACAAAATGTTAATAGCAGGAGATTTTAACGGTCGAATGAGAGAAAGGGCAAAAAGAAGAGAAGAGTCGGAAAAGGAGAATAGATAAAATAGATAATAAAAAGGGGAGATTAATAGAGGAAATAATAAAAGATAATGGATGGGATGTACTGAATGGAAATAAGGAGGGAAACGAAAAAGGAAACTGGGCATACCTGAGACCAAGGGGAGAGTCGGTAATTGATTATGCAATGAAGATGCTTGGGAGGAAGTGGAAAGTTTAAAAGAGCAGACAGGGTGGAATCGTATCATATGCCTTTGGAAATAACTTTAAGAGGACCGTGAGCAACAGAGAGACAAGCAAGGATAAGAGAGGAATTAGAAATAACGAAATGGGGAAAAGAGGAAATGGTAAGGAACAGAGGAAGAACACAGATGAGGAACTATAAGGGAAAGACAGTCGATGAGAAGATGAGGGAATTGACAGAATAGATAGGGGGAGCAACAGAGAAAATACTTAAAAGGGATAAAAGAAACAGCTGGTGGGATAAAGAATGCAAAGAACTGAAACGACAAGCCAGAGGACAACTGAGAAAATGGAGGCAGAACAAAACTTCAAAAGAGGAATATATGCAAGCGAAAAACAGCTATAGTGTAAGTTGTAAGGAAAAGAAACAGAGTTAGGAGAACGAAGAGAAGAAAAAAAAAACAAAAGCGTGGAAGTATATTAATAAAGAGAGAAAGAAGCAGGAAAATGTGAGCGAGCAGATAAAAATGGAAGAATGGAAAAGTTATTTGTAGAATTATTAAGTGAAAATGAAGAATATGAAGAAAGAAATAGTGAGCAAATAGAAGAGATGGAAACTAAATATTAGAGAGAATCGATAGGGAACAGATAGTGGAACAGATTAAAAATTTATAGAAAGGAAAAAGTGCTGGAAAGGACACAATACAAAATGAGGCCAGGATTTACGGACGCTGTAGTAAACAGTATTTGTGAAATTATCAATGAGGGAAGAGTAAACCAAAAAGGTAGAGGGAAGGAATAATCTCCCCTATTTATAAAAAAGAGACAAACCAGGAAACAAAAAGTTACAGAGTTGCTATACAAAAAACTAAAGAACTAAACTAAATGAAGAAAAAATAAATTATACCAGATGGGCAGGCAGCGTACGGAAAGAGTGCAATTGACAATGTATACATATTGCATCATCTAATTAACAAAGAAATGCAGAAGAAAAATAGAAAGTTATTCGTAGATCTAAATGCGGCTTTTGATAATGTACAAAGACTAAAATTGTAGGATAACCTAAAGGACAGACGAGTCGATAAACACCTGATAAGAAAACTTAAGGATATATATAAAACAACGTTAAATAGAGTGAAAGTGAACGGGATGGAAATGACAGAATTTTATACAAACAAAGGAGTGAGACAAAGGTGCCCACTAAGCTCTTCCTTATTTGCAGCATTTATTGGCGACATTGAGGATGGCTCAGGCAGGAGGAGTAGTTGTAAAGAGAAAGGTTTGCGTACTCTATAATATGCAGATGACATCATTATAGTAGCAAATGAAGAGAACGAAATGAAACAGATTATAAAACAAGTGAATGTGGAGAACACAAAACTGATGATTTTTGGAATACTTAGGGTTTGTTTTTAACTCAAGGAATACATTTGCAGCACATATAAAACTAAGGAAGGTAAATCAAGGAATGGGGATAGTTTGGGGGGCAGAGAGAAAGAAAATTTAGACATAAAAAAGAACTAATATTATTCGACAGTTTAGTGGGGAACATACTCCTGTATGGGGCCGAGGTGTGGTGATGGAGAGAATTTGGAAAAATAGAAAAAGGACAAGTATCTAAGGTGAATACTAGGAACAGACAGAGAAACTCCGGGCTACATTGTAAGAGAAGAAAGCAAAAGAGACAAAATGAGGGTGAAAGCAGGCAACCTAGCAGTAAAGTATGAAGAAAATATAATGAGAAGGAAATACTGCAAGATACTATAACAGTGATGGTTAAAAAAAGAAGGAAGGAGGAGAGAATATAGGGACATATAGAGAGATATACTTCCGACGAAATGGGTATGCAATCACAGAAATAGAATGCTTAAGAACTGGAGGCAGACAGAGGAGAAAAGAATTACAGCTAAGAGACACAGAAAGGCAAGAAAGAAGAACAAACTTAAAGAGGGAAAGTAAGAAGGAAAGGATAATGTTAGTAAGATTCAGTTGAGGCAATGAGGAAAAAAAATAAATGGCGGACAGATGAAAGTGAGAGAAGATGTAGGGTATGTTGGGAAGAGAGAAAAGTGATAGAACTTCTACTGCGTGATTGTGAATAAATGAGGGGAAGACATGCAAACAGAGCAAATTTTGAGCGAGGCCTGTAGGGCAAAATATAACTTATTATTACTATTACTCCATTACATGTATTGTTTGTTATAATTAGGTATACGGACATTACGTAAGGTAAAAACTGACACTTAATATAATTATCAAATTTGTATACTGAATGTTAGGAGTTTAATAACGCTAATTGTGATGACACACATTTTGATTTCAAATACGAATATCGAAAATAGTGACGGAAATAAATTAATATTAGCTTTCTTAAAACCATTACTCAACAAAACAAGAAACATATAGTTTTAATTAGAAATCATGAAAAAATAACCAACAAAAATTGCAATTACTAATAAAAATTGCTTGTATTTGTTTGTTTCATTATTTTTGCTACTAAAACATAGCAAATATCAGTAAGGGAATTTTCTAACAAATTCACAGAGTTTATATAAATCTGTGCACAAAAGTTAACGTTGATCTCGCGAATTAATGTGGAGTTCAAACATAAACAAACCTGTTCAAAAAATAAAAATTCAGTAGTTTACAAAATATTTTACTCCCAACATGAAACGTTTATCCTGAATAGGAAAAGTATTTTGAGACTGATTTAGTATCTTCTATCGCAAAAAAGATGCCATCATTAGTGCGTTAGGAGCAAGGTATTTTAATATACAGGGTGACTCCACTTTAAATACGGAAACTGCAGAAACATATTAATTGCCAAAAAATAAGTAGAGTTTGCTCTATAAATTTCTTTCCTGGGGAAGCGGTATTCGAGATAGAGTAGTAAAGTTTACAATAAAAAATATATTTTTTTTCTGCAATATCTTCATATTGCACTGACGTTGAGTGAAATTTACTACACCGTATTCAATTAATTTTACCTTTTGCTGAATGTATTAACCTCGTGGCTTTAAGGGCGCCGTATTCCTGAAAAAGTGTTTTCTACAAATATAAATAATTTTAGACATTTAATAACTGAATAATATAGAGTTTAGCAAATAACAAGGATGTTATTTCATGCCACCTGCAAATATTCAAAGGTACCGAAGTAAAATCAATATTTAACATCAGAAAGCGATCTATCCAATGAATTTTTAGGTACTGAAATCTTTCAAAATACGTATTTTTTAAATTCAACTATAGATGTAAACATTGTTATAACATAAACTTACATAGTTCTGCATATAAGATTGTTCACTTTTGTTTATAAGTATGTGAAAATAATTGTTAAAATGTGGGGTTAGAATAGCGAAATTATGTGTGTCATATAAATGCATTTTAAAAGTTATTACATTATTTGAGGAAAGTTTAAATAGTAAAAGTGGATAAACAAAACATCAATAATTCTATTTTTGATATTACTTTTGCTCTACGAGTTTTATTTTTCGAGATTTTAGTACCTAAAAAACACCACAAATTTGATCATTTTACGGCGAGAGATACGGACACCTTAACCAGTGGCATGCTACTTATGAAGATATTACAGGAAATATTTTTTTTTGTAAATTTTAACACCCTGTGTGTCGATAACCGCGTCTCCCAGGAAAAAAGTTTATAGAGCACACTTATTTTTTGGCAATTTATCTATTCCTGCAATTTCTGTATTTTAAGTGAAATCACTGTGTATATAGAGAACAACAGCATATTAACATTTGCTCCAGGGAACTGGCTGAAGTCTATTGAAATTGAATTTCAAAAAATTTACTCAATGATTAAAAATTTATCGTTGTTTGTTGTGATAAATAGTATAAAATTAATAGCCAAATATGAATTGGCCTCAATTCTAAAATTTATGAAGAATTTTCAGAATTCCTCAGAAAAACTGTTGTTAAAAAAGCGTTAAATTAGTTATCCGCGGTAAAAGAGGAAGGAGAGGACTGGTTCAATTTGGTGGAGACATGCAGGATTATATGACAATTTCTTCTGAGGGTACAGCCTAACTTTATGAAACAAAATAATTTGTTTCCATATTAATAAAACATTTCTAACGGAAATAAACTAAATACACTGTTGCCAAGATGTGGACGCACAATCATCTGAAAATGGTTTAGATAATTAAAATGGTTATACAGTCGGGAAATATACGCCACTCTATTCAACGCCAACTGGTGTTAAACTGCTGAACCTTAAAATGTATATTATTTTACATATTACTAATATTTCTGCGTCCGACCAGAAATTGTGTACAGCTACACACAATAACTTACAGAATTCTTTTTCGGTAGATATTAAATTAGGTATGAAACTACATCGTTTCTGTTGTACCACATCATCCAGCGATGATTGCCGATTGCAATAAAGACGAATGTTTTTTCTGCGTCCGTATATGGACGTAGAAAGGTGGTGGACGCTGAATGATATGTAAATTTAAAATGTACGGACGCAGAATAAATAGTAAGATATATATATACATATATGTGTTTTATATGAATATATAATATACGTATATATATAGTTATAATAATATATGTAAGTATTCCATTTTGGTCAATAAGTATAATCTATAATATCCCTACTGTTTCTGTATTTATCACCATTTATGTACAATGCTCGTCAGCTTAAAGTCACCAGTTCCATGGTCCATTCTTTTCTAGTGCCATTTATTATACACGGTGCTAGAAAGGGACAAAACATGGAAGTGGTGACTTTAAGCTGACGAGCATTGTACCTATTATAAGCTCTGGCTAATTGGTTCGTCCAAAGCCATACATTTTATCACACACACACATGTACCTATTAATTTAATCTTTTTGCAGTGATGTAACGGTTTTCGTTGAACAACGACTATGGAGTTCGGAGATCCTTAACAGAACCGAACTCAGGTTTGCCGTTTGCCAATAAACCTGAACATGTTTATGGAGAATATGACGAGCACAGCACAAAATAGTAGAAATATTGATTTAAAAGTCAGCCAAATTTATACATAATTTTAAAACATTTCACCTGCTGTCTACATATTGTCTTCGCGTAGGTACTGATTTTTTAATTACAAATCAATTATTTTTTTAATTGTTTCTTTAAATTAACTGTATTATTATGCCACACATCTGAAAAAATAAAGATTAATTGAATAAAATCTTGCGCCAAAAGGATCAGTTAAGGGTTATTTTTGAAACTAAGTTTGCCTAACCAAAAAATCTTACACTGAAAAAGCAGATAAGTAAAAACACAACGCTATCGCACACTTTCGTATTTTATGACGTTTCGAAAAAATTCTCTGTTTTCGTTCTCAGAAATTGCAATCGCTTTAAAAATAACTCAAGTTTGACATTTTAAAATTTATTTGTCTGCTTCCACAGATATTAAATGATTTTTATTTTATTGTTACTTATTCTTCTTGATACAACTATAGCCAATAATGATCAATGTTTACTGAACAGTTTGACGCACACTTATGTCTGTTCAACAAAATAATCACAAACTTAGTTTCAAATAATATAGCCATTGACTGATTCCATTGGCACAAGGGTTTTATTCAGTTCATCTTTTTTTTTTTGGCAGTGTGGCAAAATACCCAATTTAGGTAAACAAAACTAGAATTATGCCACAAATAATAAATAGCTTCAGAGAATACCTTATTTTATAATGTCGTGAAATTTGATTTCTAAATGGTAGGGGGCGGGCGGGCAATATGACATAGACGGGTAAAAAATATAGAACATGTTCTATATTTTTATGACTATAATCGAGAAAGTGCGGCAGAATTTGCGCAAATCTCGAGTTTGGCAATTTGTAAAGTAACGTAGATAGCAGAAATATACATACAAACTTTAATAAAAATTTTTCGCAAAAATTTGCCCATAATTTTCGTTATAATTTTCGGAAGAAATCTCTTGTGTGTAAAACGGTTTTAAGTAATACTTTATGACAGTATTTAGATACTTATATTATATTTTTAGCTATTTTGTAGACATTCGGTTGAAAGTGTAAGTCTAAACTATCTGACGACTACAATTGTTTTTAATTTTATGTTTATTTTTCCATCTCTAACGGTGCAAGTTCCTCCAAAAGTGTTTGCCAAAAAAAGCAAACGGCAAGTTGGTGCTATTACAAGCGCAGAGAGAGGAGTTCACAGTACTGTTGTAGCTTGTATAAGTTCTGGAGGAACATATACGTACCTACAGCACTCGAAAAAGGTTGAATCATTTATTATATCGTCCCTCTTATCACATAGGGACGTATGTGCATTTTATAAATTTTATAGGAGAGACAAAAAACGAAAATGCGTTCAGCTTATGCAGCTGGTTTTTTTTTATTTAATTCTCAAACAAACCCATATTTTGGAATTACAGCTAACAAAGTATATGCTACAACACTCACATAATGGATCGTGTGTATCTGCATAGTGTTTTTTTTTAAACGGTGAAGAAAATCCTAATGCCGGCGTAACTGAATTTTCGATTTTTTGGATTATACGCCCCTACGTGATAAGAGGGACGATATGACGGAGCACTTGTAGGAACATTGAAGCTACATAAGGAAACAGGTTACATGACGGCAGATATGTTCGTAATATGGATGCGACATTTTATAGACAATGTCAGACCTAATTCCGAGAAAAAGCTTTACTAATCCTGGACGGTCATTCGAGCCATAAAAGTTACGAAGCTTTGGATATGGCCAAACAAAATTCAGTTGTATTCCTGTGCTTACCTGCTCATTCTACGCACCATCTCTAACCACTAGACGTAGCCTTCTTTGGCCCGCTGCACAAATATTACAATAAAGCTATCACACGATGGTTAAAGGAAAGTTCTGGTCGTACAGTCAGTACTTACCAGGTATCCAAACTTTTTAATGAAGCATATAAAAAAACAGCAGCACTAGTGGTTTTCATGCAACAGGAATATCGCCTCTCAACCGTGATGTTTTCCCCGAACACATGTTTTTGGCTAGCGTAACAACCGATGTTTCTGAGGCACTGCCTGTATCTGAAAGACAAACTCCGAATGAAGATTTTCAAGTTATGCAGAAGCAAGTGAACTATGAAACATCAGCACACGTGGTTACTGAACTTGTAGAGCAAGAAGTACGCTGTTCTGCAGAAAAACCTATTAACCAAACTTGTACATTCACTTCAAGACCAGGCGAAATTCAACATATATTGAAGGAAGTATGTATCATCATTGCCTCAGAGCAACGTAAGAAAAACTACTAAACGCAGAACTGGCATTTACCTAGATATACTAATCCTCAGTTCTTACCTCCAAAGCCTGCGTGATAAAAGAAAATGAAAAAAGACGGCAGCAACAGAGGAAGAGTAAAAGAAGCGTAGTAAAAAGAAAACTTGTTGAAGATGAACCAAGTGGGGATGAAGATCCCTTCAAGAATAATGACGATGAAGAGGATTGTGCCTGTTTTTATTGTAATGATTTATTCAGTCGATCAAAGTCCCAGGAAGGGTGGCTGCGGTGTCAGCTTTGTCTAAAATGGTCTCATGCAGAATGCGTAGGTCTCTCTAAAAGAGCAAAAATCTTTATTTGTGAGCTCGGCGAAGACTGAGTAGTATTTATCTATTTTAAAATAACATAATCATTTGTTTTTTGAATTTTCTGTTCCATTACTTATTTAGTGTATATTATGTAACATTCATGTACGTCATCATGCCTTACCCGGGCGGGCAAGATGGTATTTTATAATAATTTTTATTTTTCAGTGTGGTTTTAGTCCTTAATATTATAGAAAACAATAGTGGCTACCAATAGGTACCAACAATTTTTAGTTAACTTTGTATTTTTATAAATAATATGGAATAAACACAAAGTATGTCATCTTACCCGCCTTTCTCCTACATTAAAATATAAAATATTTTTAACGAAAATTAAATATTTTCACATTATATTTTTAAAACATTATTTAAACATATTATAAAAATAAGTAAATTCATAGTAATTACCCATACAAAAATCACTATTGGCAATTTAAACACTGTTCACAATTGTTGATTTTTGTTTATTGTATTTATGAATAATTTGTGATTTTGACTTTTCTGTGGTTAAATGTTTCGTGTTCGTAGGTTTATAGGTATTATTAACACCAGTGATATTCTTATTCTCAGTTACGGTTTTCCTACTAGCATTAAATTGTTTGGGCCTTAATGTAGTATTTGTTCTTTAAATAAATCTTAAGAGTCAGCTTGTGTGAGAATTATACGGTTATTTCAATTAGCCAGCCACAGGGAGAGCGAATTTTTGAATGATTAAAGTGTCACCGACCACGTCTGTCATTTCGTCATGTGTTCGTTATCACAAAGTATAAACTAGATATACTTTGTGTTCGTTATGTGTGTTAGTGGTGTAGCACGGACTTGGTCGGTGACATACCGCATTTATGAAGAAATTAGTCGTTGGATGACATTCTTATTTTCTCATATTTATCATACAAACGAGAATCTTAATCGGTTATACTTTTGCTTCGTTTTGTAATTTCTGTTTATTCTGCGGTAACGGAATGGAAATATATTTTTATAAGAATTTATAGAGCTATATAGGGAGCGGCCATGTTTATGGAAAATAAACGCTACGGATTATTTTAATAAAAACCGGTTATGCAGTGACTCAATGTAATGAATGTACTGTCGAGATATTCGTAAATAAATTTTAGGTAACATATAAGCCTTTCCTGATATCAATATCCAATCGAAAAGTGAAAATAGTTAGTTTTTCAACAAACAACACATCATACAATTCAACATACAGTGTTGCCAGACAAAGTTAACCAAATTTTTTCATTCGGCTTCTAATACAACACCTACTATACTACAGTACACTACAACTACCTGTGTATTAGTTGACTTTATAAATTGAATAAAAAATGTTTAATATTTTGAAAAACTAAGCAAATATTAGACAATTCTTCACATTTTGACAGAAATCTTCTGATTTTCTTCACAGGATTAAATCTTAGGTCATAATTCTTCAATTTGATGCAGAGCTCTTCATCATATGGCAGCACTTATTATATAACCTGTAAAGGTATTATAAAAATTATTAATTCAAACGGAAACAAGAACATAATTAACGAACTAAAAAGGTAGGTGAGCTTCCATATCATTGCCCTCCTCTTAGAACTGATCATCCCGATCAGGTTACACCATTGCCCACATTCTTGGTCAAATGTGCTGGGGATTTCTCTGGATTCTATACACCACATCATTCAATCTTATCACGATGGTATATACTTTTGGAGATTTACCTTTGGTTCTTTTTGGGTTATACAGTTGCAGTTTCTCATTCTTCTGGAACCCGTTATTGCACGCAAGTCATATTTGGTTTTCATTCTATCGCTTTCAACTTTCAGTTTTTCTCGTACCTCTTCATGTATGATGGCTGAAATAATCTGAATTTTCTTGCGGTCAATTCGAACTTCTCGAATTCTTTTCTGGGGCAATACTATTTGATAAATCTCTTCTTTGCCAGCAGGATTCTCCCAGGCTCTTTTTAACATACCATTCTCGATTACTAAAGGATTCTTAAAAGCTCTAAAGACTTATAGAAATATCTTTCCACGTAAGTCTGTCCATAATGTTTCACTTTTCTTTGGAAAATTGTTCCAAAATCCAGATTTTCACTTTGTTCCTTAACAATTATTTCATTATCCCAATCCTCTGGATTCTGGATGCTAGTTCTTCGGCAAATACATTAATTTTATTCTCTCATTTCCGCAGACAGTGTTTACAATTTGGAGGGCATGGTCTTCTGGATAAGGCATCAGCATTACGATGGTTAGATCCTTTCCAATTTTGAAGTCGTACTCCTGCAACCGTTGAAACCATCTTGCCACTTCCGGATTTTTGAATTGCAGTAGCCACTTCAAGGAAGCATGATCAGTCCTCAAGTCCAACGGTTGACCATGACCATAGATATACTTATGAAAATGCTGTGCAGTTTTGACTATGCAACTCTCTTCTGGTCACACAGATTTATAACTTAGAAATGACATTGCTAAAGTAGGAAATTACCTTTTTGTGCCCGTATTCAATTTGTGATAATATTCCAGTATTATACTAGCATCCGTGCCTACGATGAATTTCTTTGCAGGCTTAGGATATGACATGGTCGAAGAAAAACACAGAGCTTCTTTCAGTTTTAAAAAAGCTTGTTGACAGTGTTCCGTCCAGATAAATGGCTGTTTGGTTTCCGTGAATCAATTCGATATAAGCGTTTGACGATCTCGACAAAATTTTTCACAAATTTGATATAATTAGTGTACGGACTTCATCGGGTTGCAATGGTTACTTGAATCGGTTAATAAGTCTCTGGAGAACATCGGGTAGTTTTTCAACACACAAAGGCTCGCCTCTCTGTTGTGGGTAGCCCTTCAGATTTAGCATTCTGACGATTACTAAATTATTTTTTTCTTTCTGTTAATATATGTCCAGTTAATATGCCCCTGCTATAAAGACTGCTCTCTGGTTCCATAATTACAGTTCCTTCAACTGCCGAAGGACTGCTACAAATAGTTTCAGTTTCTACTTCTGAATCTGCTTGAAGCTCTATGTCTGCTGACGCCTCAACAGTTCTAATAAGAAGGTTTCTGACATCAAAAAACTGCATTAGGATTAGGATTTCTTCATCGTTAGTCTTCAATAGTCTTCAAGGAAGGTTCAACACAAAATTGTTCTCAGTCATGACATTGTCCCAGAACATCGTCAGTAATGTCTACTACTTTTGTTGGAAACTGGTTGTCTGCAAGGTTATTTTAGCTACACGGCTAATTTTTACGGTTATAACTTCTCAATTCGCTATGTCTAAGATGTAGTTTATGTCTGGCTTTTGTATTCTGCAATGAGTGATGATGTTTGGCCTTTTTATGGTGTGATTAGAGCCGGTATCAACCATTTCACAATCCCGTCCGCATATACGCCCTGTTGCTACTAAACTCTTTCATTATTTTGCAGACAGATTCTTTGATCATAACAGTTGGTGGTGCTTGGTAACACCTAGCCAGTTTTCGCCCCTAAAGTTGACTAGTTGGTGTTTTCCTTGTCCTGTATTCTTAGGATATCGATTTCAGCTTCACAATTTCAAGACTGGATGGGTCTGCTGTATACCGTGGGGCCAGAGCTTCAGATATATTTTTATCTCTGGCTAACCTTAACGCTTGACTGATTTCGGAATCTCGCACACTATGGATGAAGCAACTCACTGCTAACTGTTCTTGGAACTCTGTCGGTGCGGTGGAGTAGGCTAGCTTTACCACACCTGCTACATCTGCCTCAAATTCCTGCAGATTTCCTTCGAACCGTTGTCTTTGGTCCTTTAGTTGTGCTTGGTAAACATATTGTAAGTGAGCTTCTCCATGCTTCATTACCAAAGCAGCCTTCAAAATTTGATAATACTTTTGTTTATCCTCGACTAGCGTTCTTAAAATCTCCATAGCTTTAAGACCCGTAGCAACTATTCGTGATGTAGTCTTTTCTTATTCTAACCAGTTATTTGCCAAGGCATACTTTTTGAAATTATCACCTTATTGACGATACTTTGCTTTTTCGATATAACCTTCAATCACACTAGTTGACTGCCATCATCCATGTCTTTTAAGTGTTTGAATATCCGTTCCACTGTGAGCTCGGAAGATGGCAGATGGTGACAATGGTCAGTTACACTGGTCATTGCTTGAGGAGCACGGGGACTGGGAGGAGGACGGAGGATTTTTTGAGGAGGAAAACTCTGAAAGTTTTTGCAACTATGGAAATTTTGCAAAACTTGTTATCAACTGGTTGTATTGTGCACTTACCATGATTATAGTAAGTGAAACATCTATTGTTTTACTTGTTTGGGTCTCAACCGTAAATACTTATATCCGTTGTACTCTGATCCTGCGGTAAAACACACGTTTCTTTTTTATTTTGGTATCATGTAAAGTTATAACCAACATTTTCTCAGTGTCCTCTATATCTTTTATAGTAAAACTAGTAAAACAGCACAATTCTGCACGAAAACATGTTCGATTTAAACCAAATATTATTATCTATCACTTTCATTAATAAGAATTTATCGAGTGGAACCTCTTATTGAAACAATATCATTTCTATTAGTAGGAGGTAAAAAAAGCGACTCGTTTATAAGGTCGCCGTATTTCTCGCCGGAAAATGATCAAATTTGTGGTGTTTTTTAGGTACTGAAATCTCGAAAAATAAAACACGTAGAGCAAAAGTAATATCAAAAATAAAATTATTGATGTTTTGTTTATACACTTTTACTATTTAAACTCTCCTCAAACAATATAATAACTTTTAAAATGCATTTGTATGACACACATTATTTCGCTATTCTAACCCCACATTTTAACAATTATTTTCACATACTTATAAACAAAAGTGAACAATCTTATATGCAGAACTATGTAAGTATATGTTATAACAATGTTTACATCTATAGTTGAATTTTAAAAAATACGTATTTTGAAAGATTTCAGTACCTAAAAACTTGCTGGACAGATTGCTTTCTGACGTTATATATTGATTTTACGTCGTTACCTTTGAATATTTGCAGGTGGCATGAAATAACATTCTTGTTATTTGCTAAACTCTATATTATTCAGTTCTTAAATGTCTAAAATTACTTGTATTTGTAGAAAACACTATTTCAAGAATACGGCGCCCTTACTTGTTTCTGACTGAGATATTAAAAGAAATCTTATCAATCCCACTCGTCATTTTCGTACTAATATTTGCAAAAAAATTATTAAAAATATTAGTTTTTTATGCATCAGTTAAAATTTCATGATTGTCGTTATTTATAATACAAAAAGATGATTTACTGCTAAGATCAGAATCAGAGTTAGTTATATAGTATTAATCTCACGCCATATTTTCCTATAATTATTTTGTGCCTCTGAAATTTTATTATGATAGTATGAGGATTTACTTAGTTTAAGTAAACTGTTGAGAAAATTTCTATAAGTTTTGTATGCAGATTTTGACGTCTCTGTACCTGTCCTATTAAACTCCCTTTTTAGACAATCCGTATGGCGAATGGAATTAAGAAGTCCCTGCGTCATCCAAGGTTTCAATTTAATATTTTCATTTGTTAAATGTTTTATAGTGGTACTTCTGTTAATATAATCAAGAACTTTATTGATATGTGGACCACAAACATTACCATCAATAACGCCCAACCAAACATTTACGGAAAATTCATTTTGAAATGATCTTGGCCGAATTTCTCGAGGATGTGTCCAAATATGGATAATAATAGTAATTTAATTTTTCTGCTGTAAATTGATCAAGAATTCTAGAAATAGTTTTTGTTTCTAAAAAACATGGCGTACTATATTTATCATTAAGTAGTTTTAAAAATATTCTCACGGATTTCCCAATCTGACTTTTTATTTTACCAGAAAAGCAAACAGTTAATTAATCATTTATTTTTATTAACTACTTTGTACACTGAATACTAATCACAACTCAACTGAACACTATTTAATTAATCACTATATAAATCGCTATGAATTCTAATTGACCTCTCCGAAATTTCCAACTAAACACTCCAATTCAAGACTGTAATTCAAGACTGACTGACTCGGCCGTTTATTCTTCTTTGATAGACCAAACGAATATTCCAAGTATTTTCTAGCATCTCTAGATCCATTGCTCGAATTATTCTCGTCTATTCTCAATTTTTCCAGTCGCGCCTCTATAGACGGCCTATTTTGTTTGTTTACCAGCAACGTGTAGGGGCGATCGGAGCAATATAGCGTTTCGCGATACCACAGTCGGCGAATTGGGTGCGAGCGGGGCAAACTCTGACAATATTAATAAATTTGGAATTTTTGATAAAAATGTTGACACCCTATATCTTTGTAACGAAGTATTTTTTCGAATATAGTTTATAATACAAACTGATATTATTTTGTGGTTCTCTGTCTGCCTCTAAAGTTTCCGCTTTTGAAAGTGGACCAGCCTGTATATAAAACCATTCGAGTCACTAAACGTGCCGCACCTTGGCTAACAGAAAATGTAAAATTCATGATTAAATTTAAAAAAAAGACATGTTAAATACAAAAAAGTTAAGCCTGAGGTCTCTTATAAGGAATACAGAACTTTGAGATATTTAGTGAATATAGATATCAGTTAAGACCAAGGAAAAAGCATTTTTAAAATATAAATTTAAATCTAATTCCCAACAATTCAGGAAAACATTAAGGTCATTAAATATAAATAATATTAAACACAATATTAATAATAGTATTGCTTTTGATACAGTGAAAATAACAAATAATTTACTTCGTGTTCAGAACAGTACAGCTAATTTAATTACACAAAAATATGTCAACACCTTAGAGAATAATATAGACTCTGAATTTTCTTTTCCTAGTGTCTCTACTGATAAAGTTAAAAAAATTATTCGCACAATTAAGACGAACTGTCAAGGATCAGATAATATAAGTTTAAGAATGATGTTGCTGTTATTTCCCCATTTAAGTCCTTATTTTACTTTTATAATAAATTTTTGTCTAGTTAGAGTAATATTTTCTACTCGTTGGAAAGATACTCACGTAATCCCTTTACCAAAAATAGCAAAGGCGGCTATGATTTGTCTAATTTACGTCCTATTTAAGTATTTTATGCACCCTTTCAAAAGTTCTTGAAAAAGTTAAAGTTAAGTTAATTCTTTTAGATTTAAGTAAGGCGTTTGATACGTTAGAACATTCTATTTTATGTAGTAAATTGAGATATTTTGGTGTAAGTCCTACTGCCCATTTTTTTTAAAGTTATTTGTCTAATAGGCAGCAATGTGTCATGATTAATAATAAGTCACCACTGAAGATGCTGACAGTGATGAGCGGCCAAATGTTTGGAAGCATGGGATGCGACCAGTTACAGCGGAGGCTACGGAACGCCTCGGAGGACCACCATTGTCCGAGGAACGGTTCCGACCGTATGAGTCGTGATACCAACAATAGGAACCGAAATCAATATATGGGTGGGCCCAGAGACACCGATAGCGGGTCTGTCCCCACAGAGCCTAGCCCGAGAAGAACCAGGGGAGGTTAAAGAATCCCGGCTAATGCCCGAATGTGCATTTTAACTCTGTTTCTGGCAGCGACCAGTTACCGAGGTCGTTACGACATAACAACCCAGAAAATCACTATGTATCAAATATCGTTTATGTTTTATAACCTAAAAGTAGCCATAACAAGTGAAGTTGACAGTAAAAAATAAAATGCAACAAATTTATGTTTATTTATTACGTATAAATTTATAAACACATACCGTAAATACACATTGGAAACAATTATTAGACAATGAACAATATTTACAAATATCTAGAATTAGATACATACAATCTACCTTATACTCATTTAATTCTTTTATATATATCGTCAGTTTGGAACAAGACAGTCTTAACTCAAAATTTTTATTTTTCAAGATTTAGTGGTGTATCAACTCCAAATATTGCATATTTTTATGTGTAAAAGAGTTACAAGTGAACTTTGCTTAATAACCGTCGAATGGCGCTGCGTTGAAATGTCACATCTCCAACATTGGTTTTGTGCTTTAGACAAAACTGTCACAATTAGTCGTGCTGTGACGTTTAATGAGATGAGATGAGTAAATTTTGGAAAGGAGTGTCACAAGTCGAAATAATATCAATAAGAAACTAGTTTCTTATTGATATTAGTGTATTTATATGCAAAACTGTCACATCTTCAAATAGACCAGTCATTCTCATAAGCTAAGTACCTTTTTTGATGCCATTTCATACAATAAACCGTAATATTTTGCGCAGTATTATAAATATTTTTATAATAATTTTTAAAATTGTATTATTTTAGTCTACTTTAATAAAATAATTATTCTACGTTCATGCAAGAAAACAAAACTTTATTGAACTATATTTAGTGGAAAAAGTGGTTCTTTATTGCACTAGTGCAATAAAATGTTTATTGCATTTATTTGTCATTCTTCTACAGCGTTTTGTCATCATGACAAACATAAACGTTCAAATCGACGTCACATTTTCCTAGACTTAGTGTCATCTAAATATCATTTTTTGGTTTTTGCATGAACGTAGAAAAAATATTGTATGCAACTCGTACAAAAACCGCTTATTGCACTCAATTCACGTCGCGTGCAATAAACACTTACTTTTTGTACTTGTTGCATAAATAACTATTAGTTTATTAGACATATATTTCATTTTATTACCTAAACTCATGTTGAAAAACTTGTAAATAAGTATGTGAAAGAGAGAGAGAGAGAGTTATTTAACAAAAATAACAATAACAAAGTGCCAAAAATCAAAGTAAACAAAAATTTTTATCAAAAATACTAAGAACTATCCACACAAACATTTTAACATGATTCAAACATTATAGGTATATCTATTTATTTTCCAATATTTGGAGTAAGATTATTTATAAAACTTTACCGAGCTCTCCTGAAAATTTACAGTTTTTGAGTTATGACAGTCTTGTTCCAAACTGACGATATATTTAAATATTTATATATTAATATATGAACATACTGCAACACAACAGTATAATCAATATTTATTAAAGCCAACATTACCTAAATATATCTGCTTATAAAATACATTAGCAAAATTTCCACAAAATTGAAATATAATAAATCTTATTATTATACTTAACATTTATAAATTTTAAGTACAAATGCATATATAGAGAGTGTAACTAAAATGCTTGGACAAACTACGTCACACATTAATGTAGACCTACTTTGATTTGAAAAATTTTAAATTAAACAAAACATCAGAGTAGGCTTGAATCATTGCATAAGTACTTATAAAACATATCAATAACATCTTGTTGTATCTCACACAGATAAGGTTTTACTAACGAGAAAAATATTTTGTGCGCTTTACTAGTGAAAAAAGTAACAATAGTTTGACCAAATAAGTATTTTAGTTACACACTTTGAATTTGTTTTTCACATAATATGTTCTAAAGTTGAGCTGTATGTCTCAGGTTTTTACTACATTATTAAGCACACATTATTTAATTTTGACCATGGTGTTGGTGAAAATATACTTCTAACCCACGATTTTCGTATAGTATAAAATATTAGTTGAATGACTTAGGTTCTGTAGATATCGTTGTTATATTTAAAATCGTTCATATCTATGTTACTACACATTACATAGTAACAATTCGTATAATAATAAATACCTAACTACAAATATTGTTCTATTCAGTTTTATTCAGTTCAATTATTGTAATAAAAGAGTTAAGTTACAATAATTAATTTTCATTTGCTTGGCTAACTAATTAGACTGTGAGTTTTACCATTACCCTTCATACATGTTATTTATTAATGTAATTACCATATAGGTTAATCAAGTTTTGATTAACATAATAAAAAAGATTTATTGGCATACCCCTTACATTTAAATTATGCTATTTATACAAAAATGTTATTGTACACATATTTTGCATATATTTTGTTATTGACATGGATGTTTTTAATTTCTCAATGGGTCTCTGTATAGACATTGTCATAGATAAAGTAAGAAACATAGTTGACAATACTTCTATCAGTCAGATAAGACAAAATCCCATTCATGTATCATTAATTTTACCTCTAATTCCTATGGCTGCAATTTTGGTGCAAAGAAAATTAAAAGTCACACAATCAGAAGCATGAATTCGGTCGAAAAAAATAGTAGCTACGTAGCGATTTCTATCTAAGGCTGTATACACAAACTGAAGAAAATCGAAAACCGCTGTGTTTATGAAAATTTAGCTGGAATCCATAAACAAGGGTTCCTTGTCTGTACTGGCATCCGTGTTGGTCATTAGAGATTATGTTATATTTTTGTATAAAAAAAATTTAGGGAATTATACGTGACTTTTTCCAAGAGTTTTGAAAAAGTGGGCAATCCTGTGATTGGCCTATAGTTTGTAACCACCCTTTTTTAGGAGAGGAATAATATGTA
The DNA here is from genome assembly GCA_025584915.1 of Monochamus saltuarius. NCBI lineage: Eukaryota > Metazoa > Arthropoda > Insecta > Coleoptera > Cerambycidae > Monochamus > Monochamus saltuarius. The sequence goes on from CM046726.1 coordinate 34,667,670, forward strand.
TATCATGTTTTAATAATTGAGGAAATTAGCTTGAGATTAACGATAGGTTAAAAATAGAACAGAGAAGGGCTTTAAAGTATTTCCAGAATCTCTGAATAAAGGCAGATCATCAATGCTTTCTTGTTTTCTAATTGACGAAGTGCAGTGAGTATATCATTCTCCGAACAGAAAGGAATTTGAGATATACTTTTTGGGACAAGCTCTGATTATCTTTCATAAAGTCAGCAATGCTATTAGCAAAAAAAAATACAAAAGTAATTTGATGTTTCATCGGAATTAGTTAGATAAGAGTCGACAGAGGGTTTATTTCTATGTTTCACGTGGTTCAAACTACCATTGATTACCATGTTGTCTTCAGAATATACAGAATATGAAATTTGGAAGATATTTTTCACCAATATAATAATTTAAGGTAATATTCTTATTAGCATCCCGTGCGCCAAAGATTTTTTGGCTGAACTATTTTGGGAAAAAAAAATTAAAACACATTCTTTGGTGGAGGGAAGCCAAATGGGAAAATATTATATAGAAGGCCTCCTTAAAAATGCCTGAGGATCATTGCCTGAAAATATTTTCACATAATTTTGGAGCCCTTTTATGATCGAATCAGCTTGATTTTCGAGACGAGGTATAAATTTAAAAAAAATGTATAACATTAACTAACATAAATATCTATAAAGCTGATGTGTAACGGTAAAAGTTAAATATATCTGCATGCATTAATTATTGTATCAAGCAGTGAAGGAGATATTGACAAACATTGTCATCAAGAAAGCTTTCGAAGTCATTGAATATTTATTATTATTTATTATTTTATGCTGAGGGTACCTATATACTTTTATTTTTAATAATTACATCGTATTTAAATCAAAATTTTTCTTTGTTAAATTAGTTGTTCATGCTGTTAGTCTATGTTACACAGCTTTTAAAATATTTGAATAATATAAACATTAACACTATATCTAAAACCAAGCTGAATATAATATGTTCATATAAGAAGTTTATTCTTTGAAATCGTTTTTCTTTAAAGCACTCTTTTAACGACTTGTTCGATATCGATAATATGCACCGTTTCTAAGAAAACTGGCAAAGTGTGCAGTTTCCATGCACTTTAGATTAGATTATGTTGATTTATCGCACCATTTAAAATATGAAGTTGCAGAAACATCGGATATAAAAATGTTGCTACTTAAATTCTTAAGGTATTTTAAATTAATTAAATTAAACGCACCATTAATATTTTTGATGTTATTTCTGGAGTCTGGTGATAGGTCAATTTCAGGTAGAAAAACCAATTTTTACATATTGCCTACGTTTCGGCTTATATTTAAGCCATCTTCAGGCTCTAGAAATGTAAATGCGTTACAAAAATAAAATAACATTACAATAAATTAAACCAAAGCACATTGAAAATTACACATTAATATTCATTTTTTAACTTAATATTAATGTAAGCTAAGCACTTAGTAATATTTATTTTATTCTATTTACTTTAAAAAGAAAGGGGACAATATAGGCAAACATAAGTTAAGTTAAAAACAAATTAAAATTAAAACCTTTATAAATTACCTGTAGTTTCTTTGTCCAATATAAAAATTAATTGTTTCTTACAAGTGTCTCTTATAAGTGAAAAGTAATGACAATATATACCCATATATAGAAATATAATTATTATCATCAATGGGAAACAAACTATAGGAATAGAGAACATCAATTAAAAATATGTATATACTAGATACTGTGCATAGACGTTGTAATTTTCCTCTTTAAGTAAAAATGGAGAAAGAAAACACAAAGAATTGCTATGTTTTATATATACCGAGTGGTGTAAGTATTGCTTAATGTTTAATTTTATCGATTAAGTCTATTAAATTAAAATATGCCGTGTTTAAATTTTGAGTATCTTGTTTTTGTTAACAGAATTTTTATGTTTCTTAATATTAATCATTTCCTGAAAAATTCTTTTTTTATAACATTTCTGTTTCCCAATAATTGTAGCTTCTTCGAAGTTAAATGTATGTAGATATGTTTGTGTATGTTCTGCAAGGGCAGTTTTGTTGCTGTTGGCCAATAAAGACATTGGTTTAACGCTTCGTACATGTTCAGAAATTCGTGTTTTTAGGTACCTTCCTGTTTGACCTATATAAACTTTGTTACAATCACGACAAGGTATTTTGTATATAACATTGCTCAACAGTTCTTTAGGGGTATCATCTTTTTGTTTTGTTGAAAGTTGTTTTAAAGTATTCTCACTACTAAAAGCTATATCTAAATTATCATTTTTTAAAATATTTCTTACCTGTTCTGAAAGACATTCAATTCAAGAACAGGTAAGAAATATTTTAAAATGATAATTTAGATATAGCTTTTAGTAGGGATACTTTAAAAGAACTTTCAACAAAACAAAAGATGATACTAAAGAACTGTTGAGCAATGTTATATACAAAATACCTTGTCGTGATTGTAACAAAGTTTATATAGGTCAAACAGGAAGGTACCTAAAAACACGAATTTCTGAACATGTACGAAGCGTTAAACCAATGTCTTTATTGGCCAACAGCAACAAAACTGCCCTTGCAGAACATACACAAACATATCTACATACATTTAACTTCGAAGAAGCTACAATTATTGGGAAACAGAAATGTTATAAAAAAAGAATTTTTCAGGAAATGATTAATATTAAGAAACATAAAAATTCTGTTAACAAAAAACAAGATACTCAAAATTTAAACACGGCATATTTTAATTTAATAGACTTAATCGATAAAATTAAACAATAAGCAATACTTACACCACTCGGTATATATAAAACATAGCAATTCTTTGTGTTTTCTTTCTCCATTTTTACTTAAAGAGGAAAAATTACAACGCCTCTGCACAGTATCTGAAGTCGATACATAATTTTAATTGAAGTTCTCTATTCCTATAGTTTGTTTCCATTGATGATAATTATATTTCTATATATGGGTATATATTGTCATTACTTTTCACTTATAAGAGACACTTGTAAGAAACAATTAATTTTTATATTGGACAAAGAAACTACAGGTAATTTATAAAAGTTTTAATTTTAATTTGTTTTTAACTTAACTTATGTTTGCCTATATTGTCCCCTTTCCTTTTTAAAATAAATAGAATAAAATAAATATTACTAAGTGCTTAGCTTACTTTAATATTAAGTTAAAAATTGAATTTTAATGTGTAATTTTCAATGTGCTTTGGTTTAATTTATTGTAATGTTATTTTATTTTTGTAACGCATTTACATTTCTAGAGCCCTGAAGATGGCTTAAATATAAGCCGAAACGTAGGCAATATGTAAAAAATTGGTTTTTCTACCTGAAATTGACCTATCACCAGACCCAGAAATAACATCAATAATTTATGAAAGGTCACTAGATACAACATAAAATATCAATATTTTTTGTTTCAAATAATATACTATAAGTACAATATATTTTGTACTGACGGCAATAATTTGTCAATAGAACTACAACAGAATAATTATTGGTCATAAATTTATATAAAAAATATATCGTTTATAAATATTTATATTGAAAGTGCAGTTATGCCAAGTACAATTATTGTTATTAAATGTTGTTATTCCGTTAAATTTGAGAATAATAATATTTGTGTTATGGATTATATTTGGTTCAGGTTGGTTTTGTTTTTGTTTGTATTCGAAATCAAGGATTGTATTTGCTGTGTTTACTTTATTTTGAGCAGAATTTTTGATATAACCTTCTGGGACAGTAGGGCACTAGTTACGCACTGTGATACCCAAGCAGTTCATCGATCTTGAACAACTATAGCCTTTCCCTTAAAAATACAAATGTAGATAGGACTTTGCATAAAAATATTATGATGAAAGACACCATATCACCTCTACAAAATATTTAAATTACTAGGATGTCCAGAAACTAGTGATAAAAAATAATAGGGCATACAGAGGAAGTTTGAATAATGTCCGTATTTCATATACATTTTTTTCCTATATGTCTTCCTTACCGAACATGATGGGGTTATTTCTGATGAAATCACAACTAGTTGCAGTTCTTCTTTGGTGTTAACAGCAGAGGTGCAATAAACCAAGATATTTAGATGTCCAAAAAATCCAAAGCATTTATATAACGTTATAGACATTTAAAGGTACGTTTTTCAATAAAAGATTTAGTTGTACTCGTAAAAAATTTAGGTATTTTTTGTTCTTTCGGTTCTATCAAGTAGCTACAAGTTATCCCCAACCTATGTTAATTAAAAATCTATACTGTTTTGTTTTAATGATGGAGTATGGATTTTAATCGTGCGAGACATGTAAACTGTGTGAATTAATGGGTCCATCACGAGTAAATAGAACCTTGCTTATGAAGTCAGGCATATTCCTGTATATTTTCAAAAACGATACGCAAAATGGTAAAGGTGAAGAATAATTAGCCTCAATCATGGCATGTACATTTTGAAAACGATACGGGTGTAGTAGTTGTTCTTAGAGTATGTTATGGACGGTAAATTTAGAAATATTTCACTCCAATGACAATGTTTAGTATTTATTGTAGGAGACTGATCCACCAATTCCTAAACCTGTTCTTCAATATCAACAGTTTGAGCATGTCGCGGTCTTCCACCACCACGTTTTAGCTTAAAGGATCCTAAGCAATTTTATACCATAGCAAAGCGTTAAATTTAACAGAAGTAACTACCACTTTCACGTAGGTTATTTCCTAACAACTCGTATAAGTTCTGAATTTCTGACAGATACCTCTAAAACCTTACTTTATAGTAGCTTAAAGAAATATTTGAGAAAATTAAATTTTTCATATTTTGTAATAGCGACGATGGTTTCAAAATTTCAAGCTTTTTAAAAACGGGTTTATCTCGAAAATTTATACATTTTATAACTTAATTTCGGCAGTAAATGTATAATGAAGCATGCCAAATTTCAATTTAAGTAATGAAAGTTGTATTCACAAAGTATAAACTAGATACTTTGTGAGATGTAACTGGTCTGCTACTTTCTGCTCGGCCTAAGCGGCTCGACTTGCAGAAAGCGACTTACAATATCATAGGTACTTAACCGCAGACCTCTCGCCTCGGGCGATGCGCCATTAAATCTATAAATGATACTGCAGGAAACAACTACTCCGCGGGCTAATGCCCCGACCGGCATTGAATTACACCTGCAGTATCTGTGTGAAACAGCCAAGAACCCTTGTCGGCCACTCCACCAGACATAGACCGGTTTCGGGCTTGTTAGCCCTCATCAGTATGCCATAGGTGAGATGACCGACAATTGAACTGGCTGTTCCTTCATATGTAGTTTCACATATAAATCGAGTGCAGGTGAGATGTAACTGGTCTGCTACTTTCTGCTCGGCCTAAGCGGCTCGACTTGCAGAAAGCGACCTACAATATCGTAGGTACTTAACCGCAGACCTCTCGCCCCGGGCGATGCGCCATTAAATCTATAAATGATACTGCAGGAAACAACTACTCCGCGGGCTAATGCCCCGACCGGCATTGAATTATACCTGCAGTATCTTGTGAAACAGCCAAGAACCCTTGTCGGCCACTCCACCAGACATAGACCGGTTTCGGGCTTGTTAGCCCTCATCAGTATGCCATAGGTGAGATGACCGACAATTGAACTGGCTGTTCCTTCATATGTAGTTTCACATATAAATCGATGCAGTATCATTTATAGATTTAATGGCGCATCGCCCGGGGCGAGAGGTCTGCGGTTAAGTACCTACGATATTGTAGGTCGCTTTCTGCAAGTCGAGCCGCTTAGGCCGAGCAGAAAGTAGCAGACCAGTTACATCTCACCTGCACTCGATTTATATGTGAAACTACATATGAAGGAACAGCCAGTTCAATTGTCGGTCATCTCACCTATGGCATACTGATGAGGGCTAACAAGCCCGAAACCGGTCTATGTCTGGTGGAGTGGCCGACAAGGGTTCTTGGCTGTTTCACACAGATACTGCAGGTATAATTCAATGCTGGTCGGGGCATTAGCCCGCGGAGTAGTTGTTTCCTGCAGTATCATTTATAGATTTAGATACTTTGTGGTTGTATTGCTATGAGTTTACTACTGTCACCGAAATTTCGAGGCTGTCAAGATTACGATTTAGAAATTATGACTGAAATTTTAACTTCTTACTTGAAAGCCCCGTGTATATAAAGAAGTCAGATAGGAAAACAATGTATAGAGTACTGATAATGTTTAGACCCTGTATATCTCATTATCTTTTACTACTAGTTTCTGGAGTCCCTGTATAATATTTTTAATAATAAACTTTTAAGATAATACGGAGTGCTTTATTTCACTGCGTGTATTTTGATCTACCTTTTACATAGGTATTCATATTTAAGCGTTACAAGATTAGGAACGTTCAAAAGCATACAAACAAATATTTAAAATATTTTACTGAGGTGTTATAGCGATAGCTATGTATCTTTGTCATTAATTTGAGATATATTTTATAAAATATTGTTAATATCTTAATAAATATTCACAGTTCCTCAATATAAATTAAACGATCTACCTACTTTAGAAATATGACTTGCATTTGTTTTTCAGTACATAGTAATATTAATTTTCGTGACAATTTCGAATTTATTTAGGCACCGTTTAACATTGAAGTAAAAAGTATAATATATCAATTTTTTGTCAACTATTAGTTTTACTTTGTAATTTCCTAACTGCACTAAAAAAACTTGAACGCTGTTACATATAAAATTAAATGTAATGCATTTCATGTGTGTAAAATTTATAAATTTTCATTTCAGTTTGTCTTGAAAATTAAGCTAGATAACGTGTAATCATTTTTTTTTATATCTATAACATATCCAGCATATCTAGCATATGTTTTTAGATTTCCATAATTCCCAAGAGAAAATATGTATGTCGTATATTAATATAATTTTCTAAATTTTTAGTTATAGAGTATACAGAGTATTTGGAAATTATGAGTAAATATTTGAGGGGGCAAATAAGACAAAACCTTCATATAAACATATAGGTCGACAAATGGACCGTAACGCAGCTAGAGCGCCTTTTAAAGGGTTGGCCCTGAAGATGAATTCTATTTAATATTGTCGTACTTATTTTTAGCCTTAACTTTTTTGTTAGTAATTGTTTTTATAATAGGACCACAAAATCTTATGCTGTTTACATTAAATCGGTACTTTGGTCGACTTCGACAAAATGCACCGTTTTCGGGTAAAATAGACTTACATACAAATTGGAAATTGCTTCATAATGTACGAATTATATTTCTTTAAAGAGTCATAAGTAATTGTTCCAAGATAAGTATGCCAATTTTTCATAAAATCTTTGAGACATTACGTTGAGAATTGACAAAGGAATCAGAAATGTTGTTAATATATTAGACACTATTATTATTGTTATAATTAATAATTAATAAATAATGATCTGCAGCAAATTTGCTAAAATAATGTATTTAACAAAAGTGATTCGACTGATAACTCCAGTTTGGATGAGAACATATTTTTATTTCACAGAGTGCTTGGAAGCATCATTCAATATAGAGTAGCAATACTAGCAATATGCCGAAGAAATATTACCCAGTTTATTTTTCTAATTGAGCTATAAAGATAATAAAAAAAAATACAAAAGTACCATAAAAAATTGTAAAATTGCCGTAATGTTACTGATTTAAATACTTTTAAACTTCTGAGGACTATATCAAAACAACTTATTTCTAATGACTATAAGTGACTTTTCTAAAGTTATGAAATTGAATGATATTGAAGTAAGTGATAATTTAGATGTTATCATTTTGAGAGTATGTTTGTCCGTCCTCATGTAAGTAATTTTCCTTGTTCCGATAGTCATTCTAGTCTATTATCTATATTTTTAACTGAAAGTGAAGTGCACAGAGCTCTCATGGATCTAAATCCAAAGAAAGGAGCGGAACCTGATGGTTTACCTCCATTACTTGCTAAAAATTGTGCAACTGATCTTCCTTTATATATTCTGTAGAATCAATCTTTATTCAATGGTTATTTTCCTAACACATGGAAACTGTCTTCTGTTGTTTCTATACATAAAAATGGACCAAACAATGTTGCTAATTACCGTCTTATAAGTAAATTATGCGTCTTGCCAAACTGTTGAAAAATTAATTTATAAATAAATATTTGCATATTAGTTAAATGTCAAATAATTCCCGAACAGCATGGGGCTTTCTCTGGAAGGTCTCTACAAGCAAATCTTACTTATATCGAGTATTTATGTAACAACCTAGATTCTAGATTGCAGGCTGATTCTGTCTGCACCGACCTAAGTAAAGCCTTTGATAAAATAAATCATGATATACTTATTACTAAACTAAGAATGGTTGGCGTAGATGAAGTTCTCCTCGAATGGAGAAAGTATTATTTATCTTATCGTGTTTTATGTGACAATTAATGGAATACAGTCCGACATTCTGTCTACTACATCTGGAGTTCCTCAGGTATCCCATCTGGGTCCTCTTTTCTTTCTAATTTATATTACTTAATGATGCCAGTGAATGTTTCCATTACTGTAAATATCTTCTATATGACTTAAAAATATATGTAACAGTTAAATCTGGCTACCTTCATTTGCAGGAGGATTTACAACGTTTCTTAAATTACTGTGAAGATTATACCCACTAAACACAGTCGTGATTTTGATGTCATTGGTATATACCAATGAAAGATGTGGAATTACATACCCACTGTTATATACATTTAACGTATTTAGTATATAAATGTACGTACATTGCTCTGTGGATATTGAGGTAACATAACATAATCCCTCTGCAGTGTATATATACAGTGATCCCTCGCTATGATATAATAATTTAAACATCTACAGTATGTGCTTATTGCTATTTCATGAGTATGTAACAGTTTGTATGTTAAAAGTATGTCCTTATCGGTACTACTGTGTGAGTACTATGTTCCATATCTAAAGTATGTACTCAGAAGTATCCAACAAAGATGTAACAATATTCATGTTAAATATATGTGCAGATAGATATCATTCTGTGATGTACCAAATTCCATATTCAAAGACTTTGGTTGGAAAGGGGGGATATTTTGTGGCAGTTTTCGGCTTGATGCAATTATGTGGGGTGATTGTCTTGCGACTTGGCCTTATATCTTATACCCTCTATTACGTTAATATATTTTTACTAGTTATACGTCTATTATTGTTAATGTAAGTATAGGTATTTATTTATTAAAGTGTATTATTTAATTATGATTAACTAAGCATACCTAACCTCTCAAAAAATGCCTTATGGTATATTAAAGATATATAGCAAGCAATATGTTTAATAAAAGGTAAGTTTTCTTCACCTCACTGGTCAGTACTCTGAATTATCTTAGAACTACATCCAAAAAACATGGTGAAAGAAATTGAAACTGTTTCGTCTAAATGGAAGACATGCAAGACAGCGTTTGAATCGAGAGAAATAAAGAAATATTATAACAATGGAATATAGATTCACAGTTGTTCAATATACTGAAATGAGTTAACTAAGTTGCATTATTATTTTTTTAGTCTATGTAACATTCATAGGATGCCCCACATAACTTGATTATATACTTTGCCTTATAGTGTCGGATAAAGATATATCAAAAAAGCTTCAATTAAATTAATGAAATAGCGAAAGTTCATCACAGTGATGTAATTTTCACAAGAGAAGCGGTAATAGCTTCAAAATAACAGCTTTATGAAATTTTATTTTATCTTTATCCATTACTAGTGTGGTAATGTAATTTAATGAATAAATGATTTCTAAACTTCTAAAGCTCTTCAATATTGAAATACTGTGGGGTCTATATAGTGTTTGTGGGCAGAATTTTTTTTAAATGCCAACTCATTTTTAATCACAATTTTAGAATCCATATGAAAAATAAAGACAACGTAATAAAAAGGTTTTCGACTTTTTAAAGGTAGGTATATAGTCATATGATGACTTCAATAAAATGGTAAATCAAATAATTTATCTAAATTAAAAATGAAACCATGAAGTGTCAAATTAAAACACAATAATAACCAGCATCTAAACGATATGTAAATTGTGACATAATACTGTTACTATACTATAGATATAGGCAGGGTGATCCCGAATATGTGCAAACAATTTTAGGGTATATTGTATGACCGGATTTTAATACGGGTCTTTCATATATTTTTTCTTTATTTAAGCTTTTCTAGAAGAGTTGCAACCCTTTAACAGGGGTGATAAATTTAACATTTTATCTAGTTTCTTCCAAATGCTTTGAAATTAAAGAAGTTAAATTTGGTAGGATATTTAGGCTAACGAACTTCTTCTGGACGAGTATTTTTTATTCTCGTCCTGTAATACGTCGTTGAAATAAATTACACCATGTATAATTTTCATTAGATTTTTTTCTGGAGTTTTCTTGATAAAAAATATTTTTGTTTATAATAAATATACTGGGGGTACTTTATTTCAACGCCTTATAATAGGACGTGAAGAAAAAGACTTGTTCAGAAGTTTCATCAGTCTAAATATCTCACCAAATGTTACTTCTTAATTTTAAAGGGTTTGGAAGAAAAAAAAGATAAGACTTTAAATTTATTACCCCTGTTAAGGATCGTAACTCCTCCAAGGGTTTAAAACAAATTATTTTATATGAAGAACCCCTATTAAAATCAGTTTACAATCTACCATTAAATTCTTTGCAGATTATTTGGGATCACCCTGTACATATATTGTTAACATACATACTGTTACATTACTGAGATATTGAAAGCGTTCATGGAAATGATATACACTTTGTTAAGTTCTTGGTATGTGTCATCGTTTACATGAAACCTACATAAAATGAGGTACATCGTGGGCATATAACATTACCTACAAGCATTTCATATAGCAATAATGTGTGCCTGCGGAGGACATTTGGAGGTACTAGGTATGTAATGGTTACATAGCTGGTCCATCTTTTGTAATATCACTGTGTAACAGGTTATGTACTTGTTACGTAATTGGTATGTAAGTGTGTTTAGTGGGTAGCCTTTTCATAAATGTTAACAAATGTGCCTTTACAAGAAATTAATCACCTTTTAATTTCAATTACATTATTAACAGTTGCCACATAAAAAGAGCTTCAGAGATTAAGGATCTAGGTGTAATTTTTGATGACAAATTAATATTTGATTCGCATGTTAATAATTTGGCAACTAAATGTTTTAAGTTGTTAGGCTTTATAAATCGACAGAGGAGACCTTTCAGAAATGTTAACTTATGTTTACACTTACGAGTATATTATGCATATTTATAGCAGAATAAATTTTGAATCTACAATTTGGAATCCTATGTATTCCTCATATATTTAGAGAATTGAAACTGTTCAACAGAAAATCTTAGTGTCTTGCTTATAAGTATAATTTTAATTTAGTTTCCGCTAATATAAACGCTGTGAGTCAATTTTAATCTATTAAGTTTAGAGAACCGAAATACTGATGCTTCTCAAATATTGGCCAGTATAAATTTTAATGTTGCCCCTCGGAACCTTAGACCCATCTATCTCTTTAATATCCCTTTTAGGAACAGAAATAACTCACAAAATGCACCTTCTTGCAGAATGATGAGATGAGACCGCTACTGTTCTAATGTTGACTTTCAAACAATTTTGTACACTGCCATTAAAACAGTGGCGGCTCGTGGTAGCTGCTAGAGGTGAGGCCCAACTCATTTTCAAATAATAAATAGAAATAAATTTTCACGTCACCCCTGAGGTAATATTCCTTGACGCGTTTATCGTTTTTTATTATGGAGATCCTCGTCAATAGCACTATTATAATCATAAATTAAAAACTTAAATGACATCAGAACTTAGAATTTTATTTACAATAGAAAAATCATATATTTATCTAACAATTAAAAAAAAAATGTTTGTAATTCATTTAAAAAATATGAAGACCTAAAAATTTATTTTCAATTGCCTCCACTTTTAACAAAATATGATTAAATACTCACTTATAAAACAGATCTACTCGACTGTCTTTTAAATTTGCAAATTTATTTATGTCTTCATAAAATTGAAACACTTATTATTAAAACTAAGCAAAACAATTTGTATGCTTCCAAAAATACCATTTCAAATTCCTTGTATATTTTTACCGGTTTTCAGAAATGTTCGTCTCTGTACATAATATAAAGTTCGATTTTCAACTTTTTGTCAAACACGTTTGGATACATTTGTAATGCAGTAATATTTTTCGCATTATCAAACATATTTTTAATTTTTTCTTCGTCTCTTAATTCAGAAATTCTTTGATTAGCGATTTTAATTTGTTTAGAGCGGTAGTTTACATTTAAGTGTTTAACTTGTAGAATTTGGAAAAGTAAATCTGTGCACTCTAAAATTTCGTTGTATATCTTGGTCAAATTGCAAATTCAATGTATTGAAATTGTCTTAAAAATCTAAATATCGTGAGAGAGATATAGATACCTATCGCTGAGCCTGTCAATAATACCATATATTTATACTAGGTATGTCTAATGTAGTCTTACCTGAAGTTAATTCTTATTTACTAAATTAATGCTTGCCTTGTCCTTAAAACCTTGCCACCTAATATTGAGAATATCTAAGAAATCACGTTCAGTAGTAGCAACTAATCAACCATTGGAAATTCAAAATACAATTAAAAATATTAACATAAGAGGCGCCAGAAATTGGGAAATTAGGACGAAAAACATTGACTTTGACCGTCTCGCGTGGTGGGGGAAGCAAAATCGTATTAGGCATTTATGAAACAATTTGAAGCTGGGCAAATTGGGCTTCACTGTGGTGGGATTGGCGGGTGACTCGTGACAACCCGCTCTGATAGAAACGGCGGGATATTGAAGCGTATATAACCTAGTAGCAGGGTTGGGATTGCTATTACAATCGTAACAGATCTATTACAATTCATAGACTGTCATTACGCTATTACGACAAACCAGAAATTGTGCTGTATCTATTACAAATTAAAGAAAAGAGGTAAATTCTGTTACATGTTTTCGGTTTTTTAATTTTAGTAATAAAGAGTACAGACTGCAGTTAAACATTGAGACGTGATTGACAAATAAACTTATTCTATGAGCCCTCAGCAAATCTGTCTTTAGTCGATGGTTTGCACCCTATTATTTTTTTCACTGTGGTTTGTGGCCTGGGTTTGTGACCCGGATGTTTTTTTTTTATGGTTTGTGAGGTTTGTTCTGTGTACTGTGGGTTTGGTTGTACTGTGGTAGCTGAAATGATAAATTTGGTATTTGGCATTCTGTGTTCTGTGATTTTGGCTTTCTTTGGTTCTATTTCATTTAATTAGCTAATCTGTGATAACATGATATAATTAATTAAATATTTAATATTCGGTTTAATATTCGATCGGTCAGTGGTCGCGCGGTTTAAGGCGTTAGTACTGGAATCGAGGTGACTAGACGGAGTTGGTTCGAGCCCAGCTGCCGGTAGACCGTATATAAGCTATATTCGTGGAGAGGATTGGCACCCTCTCTGTGGGTATGGTAGGGTGGAATAATGTTAGCTTGGGTCAATGTGAGAGATTGATGCAGGTTGATATTTGACTACCCCCCTAATTAATGAGGTTGTCCAGGTTTTCCTCATTCCTGCACTGAATAGTGGTTAGGGCCTACCAACGTAAGTCGTTCCTGGGCGCAAATGCGGCCTGCTTAATAATAATATGCCGCCCCCTCTCCCGCACAAGTCTCCGACTTCTGGGCTAATCCCTGTGATTAGAATGAGGGTAGAGATATTATTATTATTATTATAATAATCTGTTGTGTCCCGAAATATAGAAATGGATAAATATGTTTTTCATAATATTAAAATTTAATGTATTTGCAGAAAACTGCAGTAAAAAAAAATCTATTACCAATCTATTACATTTTTCCTGCAGATGTCATTACACATCTATTGAAGTTCTGTCCCAACCCTGGCCAGTAGTCTAAGAGCCAGTGGCCGGCAACCTATAAGTAAATGATTATACCTGAAATTTTGCACAGTGAGTCTCTTATACCTATCACTCATGATGTGGGGACTCGCTAAGCCCGGCGAGGCCGACTCAAGAGTTACTCAGGTGCGAGAAGTATGAAAATGTAATCAACTTCGTTAATAAATTAACAAAGCTGCCGTTTGAAAATTTTAAAATATACAATTATTATTATATAAAAATAACAAGGAAGACGATTACCGTGCTTCTATGATCTTGGCAGACACTTGTGTACTTGGCAAAAATTATAAATATCAAAAGTCTTTGATTAAATCTGATTTTTGACTTTAAAGAACTGACAGAAATGTCTTGCATTGTAATCGACACCCCCAAATCTCAGACCCTGTGCCAGAAATAGAGGTTATTTTTACTTATATTATTTTAATATAAAAAGCTGCTAAATATAATAAATAATAAAAATAAATGCCTAATTTGTCTGAAATTTTAAATTTTCAAACAGCAGCTTTGTTAATTTAATAACGAAGTTGGTTAAATTTTCATACCACTTCACCTGAGTAACAGTTGGGTCGGCCTCGCCGGGCTTAGCGAGTCATCACTTCATGAATGATAGGTATAAGAGACACACTGTGCAAAATTTCAGGTATAATCATTTACTTATAGGTTGCCGGCCACTGGCTCTTAGACTATAGATCCATTATTTATAATTTACGAGGGCTACAATTGAAGCAATAATTATTTTATTCCGTTATATTGATTTTTGATAAATGTAATAGGTAATTGGAAGTACATACAGTGTGACAGCCAAATTTTACAGTGAGGCCCGGTCTCAGTTGCTTCATATGACGACGACGAGCCGCCACAGCATTAAAAGCAGATTAAACAAAATATGTTTTGTAAAATACAAATCTAAATTTTTTTCATGTTTTGTATTAATTTACTTTGCATAGTATTTTCATTTCTATTGTTTACAATAATACACTTCTCTCTTTGTTTATTTTTCTCTAGTTTACTTTATTTAGAATTTTAATTTATATATGTCATTGTATACTTTTCTAATTATATTATTGTGCACTATATATGAAATCACCTTTATATTATCTGATTTATATCTCAGTGGATATATTTTTGGGCTTGTCCTGTAAGTATCCCAAATAAATAAATAAATACATTATTCTTACTTTGTCCAATATTGAATTTCTGTGGTCTAATTGTAAAAACAATTTCTAACAGAAATGTTAAGGCTAAAAATATTTTAAGCCAGTCCTGTTTATTATTCTTCTGAAGACATTGCTTAAATTTCGTGTAAATTTTCGAATTCAGCAAAAAAAGCTAATTATTAAGTTTTCAAAATGTCATTATTTTATTTCGAATCGTTTCGATAAAATTGCTCAAAAATCATCTTTAGTATCGACCTTATTAAAAGCACTAGAGTCCATTTGTCAACCTAAGTTTATTTAATTTCGTCGTATTTTTGCCATAGAATCTGAATAGATATTTGAGTCTGTACCTTAGGACTCTAAATTCCGAAATTTATGAAACAAAACTTATTTTTTCTTTACAGCACTAATGCTGTAAGGATATATAACACTAGTGCTGTAAAAGATACTCTTACGAAACTATTCATATTCCGAAAAAAATCATATTACTAAATGAATGTAGATAAAGAGTATTTACTAAAGTCATATATGTATTTAGAGTTTAGAAATCAACAAGATTAAAATGTTAACAAATCACTGTCTTGAAATTATAAGGTTCTTCTATATTTCAATTTTGAGTATTTCGCAAGGTTCGCGTGCCGCATATAGGTAACCTTTCTAAATAACTTAATAATTTCGCGTCCATGAGTTTCATCCGCAGAGAAAAATCGCCAAATTTTACCGCCACCGGTTCTATGTAACATAAAACCTTTTAATTATAAGGCAGCGATGTTTTGATACCTAATTTAACAAAATTTAACAACAGTGGATTAAAAATTATATGAACTTATTTGTAGATTCTCAATTAAGAGAAAAATAGTTCTGATAGTTTTACGTTTTGTAAGGACAATTATGGCAATTATTATTTTTGTAACAATGACATGTATAGCAAAGTTTTTAAATACGAGTATTTTTCAGCAGAATTTCCAAACCTTCCACTTACAGGGTGACCCATTAAGAATGGAAACACTCGCGTACAAGTTTTTTATGGACCAATTCAAGCCGGTTTTTTTTTAAAGATAGATCTCCAAAAGCACTATCTTGATGTAAAATTTGAAGACGAAATTTTCAAGGTCTACTACGATTTTTTTAAAGTAAAATAGCAACATTTTATTAGCGATTTTTTATAAAGCTTGTGATTACAGGACTGGATTTAGATGCCCGTCGATTGTATTATTTATTATTTATCCCTAAAAACTTATGACAATATCGGCATGCCCAGTGTTTGCTGTTGTGATCCTGTTCTTTTATAAAAACCAAATACAACCCATAGAGAAACAAAATAAATAATTTGATAGGTATGTTACTCAAATTATTATTATGCCCTGGTTATTAATATTACCTTCTTAGATAAAAAATAATTACATTTATATTTTTTTAATCACAGAGCCTGTGAATTCTGCAACCATAATCCAATTCTTTGTAAAGAATTTTCTGCAAAAAATATTACGAGATATTCCAGAAAATAACGTTGCTTAAAAATAATATGAAAAAATTTGGTAGGCTGTGAAAAATAAAAGTTTAGACAAGAAATGTCAAACTTCACAAGTGGTGGCATATAGTAATATTTGTTGTGCATCGTTTAATAAGTTCCATAATTCTTTGCAATGGCTCAAATTTTAACGTTACAAGAGAACATTGAAATAGTACGCCTTTTTGGAGAAAATGATGGGACGGCAAAATAGACGTGTAATTTTTAACAACAGACATTTAGGTAGACCTGCATAATATTTTATGCATGGGATAACACAGTTTCTAAAATAAACATTACTTTTATGGAATATGGTGCTGTATCAAAATGCATTTTCAATTATTTTACAAATAATCCTCAGAATAGCCTCAGAATAGCTAAGTTTATATTCAAATTTACCTAGAGAAAGTATTCGACGCTGCCTAAAAAATAACAAAACCCTATAAACCTTCACACTGGAACCAGGCGATAATAAGAAGAGTTTTGTCTCTGTCTCTCAATTACCGATTTTTTTAATATTTCTTGTTCAGCAATGAGGCCACTTTCACAATGAATGGAAATGCATTATTGCGGTTTTGTTTTTCATAAAATTCAGAGGGGATAATTAATTGCCGAAGATACTATAGTCAGAAAGTTAACGTTTGGTCTGGGATACTTAATGAGTGAGTTATTGGTCCGTTCTTATTTGAAGAGAATGGCGAACAATTTCTACATTTCCTTCAGATAAAATTTTTTAATGCAGTCGATTATCTTCCATTACAACCAAGAGTAAATCTACATTTTCAGTTGGATGGATATCCAATACACAATGCGAGATAAGTCAGGGAATGGCTTAACAAGAATTTCCCCAATAATTGGATAGGTCGAAACAGTCCATTAATTCATTAGCCACTCCGATATGCAGACCTTACCTCACTTGATTTTTTTCAGTGAAGCTTTATTAAGTCCAAAGTTTATAAAATAATACCAAATAACCGGGAGGTATTGTGCACTAGAATAAGGGAAGCGTGTGAGGTGAGGAGATTAACGCACATCAATTAAAGTATGTATGTAAGTATGTAAAAATATAAAAAAAAACTTTATGAAAAATGTATAGAATTGAACGGAGGATTAGTGGAAGCTACAAAAACTTAATCTTAACAACATGATTTGTGTAAATCAATTTGACACACACCTTTTTCATTTTAGAAATTGCAATTTTTTAATTACTACTATTTTTATCAATTGTCGTTTATTTATAGTAATTGTTGGTTATTCCGCGTACTAGTTTTGGTTCATTAATAATAATTACACCACTGTTTAAGTTTTTTAATTTTGTTTCTCTTTAGGTTCTATTCGGTTTTTATAAAAGAACAGGTTCACCGACAACACCAAGTACTGGTGATGCCGATATTGTCATAACTTTTTTAAGAACAAACTTTTTTTTGCAAAAAAAGTAGTATAAATGCAATTGAGGGGCTCCTAAACCCTGTAGTGTAGTCACATTTTTTATAAAACAAATCACTAACAAAATTTTGCTATTTTTCACTCAAAAATTGTTGCAGTGTAACTTGCAAATCAAAATTTCATCTTCAAATTTAGCAAGATAAAGTATTTGGAGATCAATCCTTTAAAACAAACCTTGTTCAAATCGGTACATACATAAAAAACTTTCATACGCGAGTGTTTCTACTCTTAATGGGTCACCCTGTACATATATACAATTAGACATCGCAAATCTATGGAAAATAATTTTAGAATTTCTTCTCTCTGACTTAAATAATTATGTTACGAATATAGCTGCGATATAACCTCAATATTATAGTCAGAATTATAACACCGGTACACGAAATTAAAAAAGTCGTCTGAAGGTACCTCTACTATGATATTATTATTATATTTCGCCGCGCTGAATTAACACAACCATCACGGTGATGCTGGGTGATCACGAATCTGATGGTAGATTTGATCCATCACCTTCAGTTTTTTATGAATCAGTAAATACGTCTGAAAATTATAAAAACTAGTCGTTTTCATATAATGGGAGAGAAAAATTAAGCTGATGTGGTCATCCGAACTATTTCGCTGTGCATTTTAATCTGGAGAACAAGAATCTAATATTAGTTAAGCCTAACCAACTATCCAGATTTATGTAAATTACCATAAATTGCGATGCAACACGATAAATAATTGCCTTAAGTCTCCAAAAACGAGACTGAATTAATGCTTTTGTATTAATCATCTAGAAGTGAAAGATTTCATATGGGTCGTGTCACTTCTTTCACGTTACGACTCAGGCAAAAAGAGCCAGGGGTTAGTTGAGCCTAATACTCACTAGTTTCGATTACAGCGCGATGAACAGCAGATTTGATCCATCAATCTGGTATTATATTTGTATTCAGCGTTCGTCGGTATATCGTATATTTGCTTAGATTTATGTTTCTGCTTTCAGTTTCGTGTCATGTGTTAATAACATATTTGGTAACTATTTATAATTACCTGCTAAAATTATTTAATACTTAAGCTACACTTAGCCCACATTGTAAAATCATTAAAACAATTAAATCGTTTATTTGAGAAAGATACTTATTGATATTTTATAAAACACATTCATAAAAACATATACAATAACAATTGAGTTACGTACCAAAAGTTATATTCCAAGAATACCAGAAATATGTTTCCTATAGATAGTAGTGTTTTTGCATAAACGATTTTCATATGAAGATTATAAAATAGAAATAATATCAGATGCAGACAACTGTTAGCACTTTCTGAAATAAAGCGATTCAATTATTTATTATTATTTTTTTATTATTATATTATTATTATTCTTTTTATTAAAAAGTATATACTCTTGTAGTATCTACCTATAGCAGAGCAGTTCTAAATAATACAATTTTATTTTCTTAGATATCACAAGATACATATATATGGCACATAAAATATTAAATTTTTAATGTTATTTATTTGATTTTATACATGTAATTATATACTAACATATCGTTGTTGATTTTTTTATGATTATTTAGTCCTTTATGTACATCTTATACATATATGCCAAAACATACATATTCTAAACATCATTTAGAAATTTGAACAACGTTTTACAACAAATTTTTATTAATATCATACTTTACTTATAATCATTCTTCACAACATGTTTTATTTCCTTTTTCTGATCTAATTCATAGATCCAAGATCCTAATGGATGGACTCCTTAAATAAGTTGTTCTTTGCGAAACAGCTTTGCAGAAATCGAACTAAAAAAGAAAAACAAAATGTAATAAGTAATATCTACGGTCAGTCAGTGTGAAAATTTAAAAAAATAGAAATAATAAATGTAAGATCCTTCAGCAAAAAATATTAGATTCATTTTACCATTCATTTAAGAGTATGATACAGGGTGTAAAAGTTACAAGTGGAAAAAGCATTTCTTTATCAATAATTAAGTACATTGTTGTTTAAGACATGCAATTGAAATTTTGCATAAGCTTTTATTTTATGCCAGATTTCCCAGCTTAGTGACCTTGAGACGAGGAGGATTGTTGGGCTGCACGAACCAGGTTTGTCGGTGAAAGAACTTTCTAGAAGGACTAACAAATCCTTACGTATAGTAGTTCGGTGTAACCAGGCGTGGACTCAAGAAGGCCGTGGACACATAGAGAGGGGCACCGGCCGTCGTATAGGAACCACAGAGCGTGAAGATCGTCGATTGCGACTTTTCGCTGTCAGAGACCGATTTAACAGTAGTCAGACTATTGCAAATCAGTGGGAGGATGGTCTCTCGCTCGTCAACATTGAACTAATCGCTTACAAAGGCGTAGAGAGAGGATTCTGTTGGGCCAAGAATGCAATCAGATGATCTTTAGTGGCGAATCCTGTACCTAAGGATGCAGGATGGTCGTGTAAGAGTGAGACGGCGACTTGGTGAAAAACCGCAATTCACAATTTGACAGAGAACGTTATGACCTTCACAGTAGGCGCTATGTATGGGGTGCTATAGCGTATGGTAGCAGATCACTGCTATATAGTGTTCATTAGAGGCAACATGACAGCCCAACGCTACATTTAGGCAGTGGCGAAGCCATATGTTATTCTATATCTTCTTTACGCTCTGTGAACCCTCTACGACGGCCGTTACCTCTGCTCCCTCTGTCCACAATCTTCCTGAGTTCGTGGCTGGTTACACTGTCCTATGGTACGCAAGGATCTGCTAGTCCTTCTAGAAATCTATTTCACTAACAAACCTACTTCGTAAATTACTAAGCTGATAAATCTGCTCAAATCTACATACTCTAGACATAATCAGCTATAAAGAATGTCATTTGCAACAATTTTCACAACACTTTTTACAACGTTATCAAACTACGACCTACGCAAACTCCAAAATAATTTAGCGAATAAATCTGAAAATTTAACATTTTATTTTACTTTCATCGAGAGTAAATATGAAAAATATGATCAAAATAAAATTAATGTTAATGGGTGTTTACCTTTATTTTTCACGTAGTATAATATGGTATAATAACCTGTTTAAATATCAAATCTGATCATATTGCATAATACAGTGTGGCCCATTTCAAATGGAAACAAGCCTATAAAAATGGTAATTATTATGCGATCTATTTCGGTTTTTTTTCCAAAAGATGGAGCAGTAAAAATTCTATTCTGGCACAAAATATTAAAATTAATTTTTTGTTCTCAAGGCCTACTTCGAATTTTTTTTCTTGGTGAATTTTTACAAAATCTGTTTAGCGATTTTTTTTACTTCAAATCTAACTACGGCACTGAATATAGCATCCCTTAACACGGTTTTATGCCAAGTTTCATAAATAAATATTTAATATTGAGAGATCTATAACAATATGAATGCAGACTTCATTTTATTAAATACTTTTATAGTAATTTTCTAAAAATACAAGTTGGCTCTGAAAAATGATTTAAAAAAGTGAGTTATTAGTTTTACACATTTAATTAATCAAATTAAATGTAAAGATTTATAATTAACGTTTAACAATAATTAGGTATTTTAATAAATAACAATGAAAAATGATTGCATTACACTAAAACTAGTATACAAAAATCCCCTTATGGTACGGTATGGTGCCTCTTATGGTATTATAGGTAATTTATTGTTGTGGCTTAAATCATATTTACATGGTAGAACTCAAATTTTGTTTTTGTATCAAATGAAATTAATGTGACATCAGGAGTGCCTCAAGGTAGTCACTTGGGTCCAATTTTATTCTTGTTATTTGTAAATGATATTTCAACCAGCTTAAACAACAGTAAATTTTTATTATTTGCAGATGATTTAAAAATTTTTTGAACGTAAATAGTAGTGATGATTGTTGTAAAATACAGACCGATCTGAACTCCTTGATTTTGTGGTGCTCACTGAATAACATGGAACTGAATTATTCGAAATGTAAAGTTATTACATTTTCTCGTAAGAAAAACAAAATTGAATTTGATTATTCTATTATTAACTTAATATTAGAAAGGGTTAATTATGTTACTGATCTGGGCATTAAACTAGATTACATGCTGCGTTTTGACCTTCACATTGAAGATATAATAGGGAAATGCTTCTCTATGAGCGGTTTTATCAGAAGGCAAACCAGTGAGTTTACTGACATACATTCCATTATTTTATTGTATAATTCCCTAGTCAGGTCGTCATTAGAATATTGTTGTACAATTTGGAGTACCTACTATGAAGTACATATAAATCGTCTTGAGAAAATACAGCGAAAAATTTGTAATTATATACTGTTTAAACTTAACATAAATAAAAATGACTATAATTACAATGAAAGGCTTGATCTACTTGGATTTAAGTCCTTACGATATAGACGAACATGTAATTATATTAAATTAGCTCACAAATTGTTTAATGGGAAAATAGATTGTAGTGAATTGTGATATCTTTTCTTTCTTTACGTATTCCTAATTACGGTACAAGACAAACTACTATTTTACACGCCACTGACCATCGCACTAATTATGGTTTTCATAGTCCTATAAATAATATTGTCAACTGCATTAACAATCTTCCATATGATTTTGATATTTTTACAGCTTCTTGGACTCAATTAATGCATTTAATTAAGAGTAATATGCAATAGACTTAGTTAATCTATACTATTATTATACAAGGTGTAACAGTAGTAAGTAGTCAAAACTTCTGAGCTTGTAAAACAAGTCGAAAAATTACGAAAACCTTAGTACAACTTTTGTCAGTGGCGGCTCCTAAGGGTGATACGCTCACTAAAAGGGGTAACCTTAGAAACAGTTTTTAATGCGTAACATCTAAACGGTTCAACATTAAGTCTCGAAACTTTGGTGAGATATTAACCTTGACGTGCTTAATATGTCTCATTAACTACATTTCAAAATTTTCTACAGAGGCGTAAGAAAATGCAAGGCACTGGTACAAATTTAATCATATTTTTTTTTTGTAGTTAATTTGTTCTAGTTTCTGACTCCAAAATATTAAAATGTTAAGTATTTAACATAATAAATGTACTCTTGTTAAATTTCAATACGATGCACCGTTTTTCAGTAAATTCGATTTCAATCATTCTTAACGTGACCCACATTTAACATCCAATACATAGCCAAAATTAATTGCAGTGTGCCATGGAAAAACAACTAGTCTGACAGGTAACAGAAATGTCAAGTATTTTTAGTTTGAAAATTGTATTATTTGAGTCTACGCACTGCCATTTTATAGTGAACAAAAATAGATAAAAATTATATAAAAATGCAACCGTATACATATTCTGAGTATGTGGATATGCTTTTGATGTTAGGTGGAGTGTCATGGGAGCGCAAGAGCAGCCGCACACCGATATGGTATAAAGTTCCCCAATAGAAATGTACCCAATTATAAAATATTTCTTTGCACCGAAAGGCGTTGTTTTTCTGTCATTTATATTACGGTATTTTTATTTGTACTATTGTTTTTAATTGTTACTGTTAAGAGTGTTAAACATACTTGACATTGTCAACTGTTAGATTAGTTTGTTTTCTTCATGGCACACTGCAATTATTAACTTATTTGGCTATGGATGTTGAATGTGGGGCACGTTAAGAATGATTGAAATCGATTTTACTGAAAAACGGTACATCCTATTGAAATTTAACAAGAGTACCGTTTTTATGTTAAATACTCCAAATTTCAATATTTTCGGGTAAGAAACTAGAAAAAATTAACTACTAAAAAGATATGATTAAATTTGTCCCTGAGTCTTGCATTGTTTCACGCCCCTGTAGAAAATTTTGAAATCTATTTTACGAGACTTATTAAACACGTCAAGGTTAATATCTCACCAAAATTTCGAGACTTAATGTTGAACCGTTTTGATGTTACGCATTAAAAGCTGTTGCTGAGGCTATACCTTTAAGTGAGCGTATCTCCCTTAGGAGCTGCCACTGATAAAAGTTGTTCTAAGGTTTTCGTAATTTTTTGACTTGTTTTACAAGCTCACAAGTTTTGAATACTTACTACTGGTACACCTTGTATATCCAAAACAGATACTCCGCTTACAATCTCATTTGTTATTGTAAATGTCCCTTTGATAT
Organism: Monochamus saltuarius; assembly: GCA_025584915.1. NCBI lineage: Eukaryota > Metazoa > Arthropoda > Insecta > Coleoptera > Cerambycidae > Monochamus > Monochamus saltuarius. Next base: position 34,691,889 of record CM046726.1, read on the forward strand.
TAGTTTTTGAGTCAGGTATTTGCACCACCAAAATATCGTCTTTATCACTGATATTCTCAAGTACCATATAATTAATTCATCGCTACGGCATGCCCCAGCAATTTCAAATATAAGCACAACCTGAAAAAGGAAAAATGCACTTATAACAACAGCCTAAAATTTTACTTAATTTTCATTTTTTATATACTTTCTAATAAAAAATGCTGCGTTACGTTTTTATTTATTATTCAACAATAACGACCAATTTAACTTGAATATGTAAGTAAGTTTTATCTGGAGCTTCTGCAATAAACTTGTTGACATCCTCCCTTGAAAAGGTATTAACTTTCTTGGCTTTATATCCAGCACATTTCCTTTTTTAAAAACCTACTAATTTAGGAAACTTAATGTCGATATTGTCTTTAATTTGGAGTGTAGATCGCAACATGCTGTATTTGCTCCATAATGTTGAAGGCTTCAACTCGGTGCATTTTTGGGAAAAGTAAAATAGGATCACTTTTTCACATATTTATCTTAATTGCCTAGCCTCCATCCAACATAGCTGCTACTCTTTTTCATATTTTTCACGAGACTTTAACGGTAATATATTTAACGAAACCACGTTTGTTTCTTCCAGAAATCTTGAGGAACTTCATCTTCACATTCGGAATACATTATTATAAACGTTTGCAAAGTTTGTTGATTTTGTAAACAAGAAGCACCGTTCCATGTACTTTGATTTTTAACAATATTTATTTATCTAAATACCTATTATGACATTTTGACATATTTGGTTGTTTGATTGGCATGCATAAGAAAATATACTATACACATAAGAGGGCCACTCCTATGTATCTCGCTTAATATTCGAGACATGTCAAAAGTATTTAAATATTTTTTGTTACATTTTTGGAGGCCTTTATGCTCGTAAAAACAAATTTGAGATTCATGACCAACTTTATGAGTAATAACAAAATAATCTGTAAAGTACCCAAACTTTAAGGCTGTCTAACTTTCTTATTTTAAGAGATATAGAAAACTTAATGGTAATAAATTTTGATTGCAAAATTGATACCTTTGACCTGATATAAACAGATTTTTGAAAAATCGTATGTAGTCCGCTGCGCTCTCTAGGCGAACAAAAAAAAATTATATCGAAGCAGGCTATGGCCACAAAAAATTGCCTATTTTTTCGTATTTAATGCAATATACTAGATGTCGCCCGTATATTTTGTATTTATTACAGTTTTTTTTAATTTGAATATAAAAAATGTACCTAAATATTTTCATGTTGCTCAAGATAATGTACAAACTATTTTAAAGACGCCAACTGCAAAAAATTAATAAACACAGTACTTTTTTATGCAAAATGCAGATTTTCTTATATTATTTTAGCGTAAGTACATTGTCTGTGTTAGAATAATTTTAAAGACATAATTGCTTCTGATGTGAAAACCAATAAAATAATATTATAAGAAAATCGGTATTTTGCATAAAAAGTATATTCTGTTTATTATTTTTTTGCAGTTGGCAGGACAGGTTCTTCATTATCTTGAGCAACACGAAAATATTTAGGTAGGTAGGTAGGCAACATGTAGTATATTGCATGAAAGACGAAAAAACAGGCAATTTTTTGAGACCATAGCCTGTTTCACTAAAAAATTTTTTTTATCCGCCTAGAGGGTGCAGCAAACCACATACGATATTTCAATAATCTGTTTATATCAAGTTAAAGGTATCAATTTTGCAATCAAAATTTATTACCAATAAGTTTTCTCTATCTCTTGAAATAAAAAAGTCGACAGCCTTAAAGTTTGGGTACTTTACACGTTTTTTTGTTATTACTCATAAAGTTGGCCATGGATCTCAAATTTGTTTTTACGAGCATAAAGGCCTCCAAAAATTCAACAAAAAATATTTAAAGATTTTTGACGTGTTTCGCATATTAAGCGAGATACATGGAAGTGGCCCTCTTATGTGAGAGCCTGTATATGTATGTAAAACCAATGTAAAACATTGTAAATGGTCGTAGAAAAAATCATATGTATTACACAGGAGCTAAGTGTCATTTCCTCCCATGGATATTGATGCAAACTATCCGGGGGAGGATATTATGCACTTTGCTCCCTTGTTATACAAATAGCTATTTTCTTAGTTTTGTGTGGTTTCTTGTTGTAGTTGAAAATATGAGATATTTCGTTGTATTTTATTTAAAACTGAGTGTTTATTTTTTGAACACTAGTATAAGAAAAATCCAGAATTAAGTTTTTATCTTTTTTACCAGCTGGTAGAAAGAAAATTTACTGGACAACAAAATCTGGAAATCAAGAACTTGTAGATGTAAGGAGATCATGGATATTAAGTCTTAAAATTGGAATTGGATTGTCAAAATACATCTATGTCTGCTCCCTTTATAACATAATTACTTCGGTAATTTTACTTTTTTATATAATGTAATAATTACTAATGTGTAGTTATGTTTTTCAATAAAATTTTTACTGATGAAATTCTGCAATAATGAGAATTAATGTCTATACAGGGTGTCCCTAAAAGGTTGGGACACATAAAGTATAGCTGCAAATTAGTCGATTTAACTAAACTTGCCTTAGTCCAGAAGTTGATAATCACGGAGCTAGAGGGTGTCAAAAGTTAAAAAATAAATCGGGTTTTCTTTAATAACTTTCGACTGTTTCACGTTAATTTCACGAAATTTTGTATCCAGGGGTTTCTTGGGATGGCAAATTCAATTATATTGTCCATTTTGGTATATCTTCTAGAGGGCGCCACCGGCGACAATTTCGAACCATTTAAACCGTTACAACTTTTTGTTCCACCCTGTATATTATTTTGGACTAGAAAAATCTCTTCCCCAGTCTTTTATAGCTAAGAAAGGTTACCTTATTGAAGTCGCTTGGAGCAACGGTTTCCGAGAAAAACACATCTAAATCTATTGTTTGCAGTGATCTTAATACTAAAAAAAATAAGTAAACGCAAACATAAATAATTAAAGTAAATGCTCGAAATGGCCACCATTTTCTTGTATGCAGAGATTTATTCTTCGTACAAAGTTTATTTCTACTCTGTGTCTGTGTAGCATGTCTTTATTCGTAGTGATATCTTGAGCAACGGCACAAACTCGTCCTCTTAGCTCATTTTCGTTATTTCGACTTATTTTCAGCTATACTTTATGTGGCGAAACGCTGTCCCAACCTTTTAGGGATACCCTGTATACAAATATACATGAGTTAATCTAAACTATATTTTCCAGAGAGTTGAGCATATTTGTGACTGTTCAACTTCAGAACACAGATAAGTTAATTGATTAATGTGTATCTTATAGATTTTCATTATTGTCGATAGATAATACCCACTGAATTTCATGAGGATTGTTAGCAAGATATAGTTTACAGAATAATGAATAAATTCTAAATTTGAATCAATTTGCCCAATTTTTAAACGTAGTACCACATGGTCAGCATTAAAAACTGCCTACTCTCCTGATATACAACAAGAATTTTCGATGGTAATAAGAAACTATTTCGTAAGAGATAACATCATAACTATAACCTCAAAAAATGTACATCAAATTGAAATGCTAAAAACAAACCTGATAGACATAAATACTTAATATTTATTTATGAAATATATGAAGCCTATAAAATAATACATAAAAGTCAAGTAATTACAGTTGAATAACAAAATTAGTAATAATAAGTAGACATAAAACGAATGTTGTTCAAACTGCACATACTCTCTGGTTTGTACTTTATGACGTAGGTACTCCAAAGTAAAAATTAAAGCTACCTTCAGAGAACGACGTAATGTTGCCAGCAACACAAAGTCACGTGATATGCAGCCAATGAAATTAATCATCTTCCCATCTTTTCGCTGTTGAAGTCAGGTGAAGTTTTTCCAACATCAACCATTTATGCATGCATTTTTCTGCATAAATTAATGCAGTCGGTACTTTGGACTCAATTTGCTTGAAAATGGTTGATTTTAGAGCTGTGTAACCAGAGCACATTTTTTGTTCAGAATTAGTTGGAATTGGTTTTGTTGGAATTGGATTAAGGAGAACTTAGTCAATTCACGTAAAAGCAGGATATGAAAGTTATGAAGACAAAATCATAAGGAATAGTAGGCCTAGGCCACCACTGGTGTCAGAATAAAACAAACACCATATAATTTTAATGACCTTTAATTGATGTACACGTCACCCAAAAATTACCTAAATCTACAGAACGGTGTTTAAGTTATTGCGGAAAATTGTTTTTTTTTCAAAATAACACCCTGTAACTCGCTAGGCGTGCATCAGAGAAATTTTGTTTATAAGAATTTTATTCTTATTTTAGTCTGGTCTACCCCCTGGTAAATTTTTGTACGCTCACACTGGGACACCCTGTATAATTTATAATATATGTTATATGATATGATATAATATAATATAATATAATGTAATGTAATGTAATGTAATGTAAGGTAACTTAACATAACATAACATAACATAACATAACATAACATAACATAACATAACATAACATAACATAACATAACATAATATAATATAATATAATATAATATAATATAATATAATATAATATAATATAATATAATATAATATAATATAATATAATATAATATAATATAATATAATATAATATAATATAATATAATATAATATAATATAATACAATATAATATAATATAATATAATATAATATAATATAATACAATACAATACAATACAATACAATACAATACAATACAATACAATACAATACAATACAATACAATACAATACAATACAATACAATACAATACAATACAATACAAATACAATACAATACAATACAATACAATACAATACAATACAATACAATACAATACAATACAATACAATACAATACCAATACAATACAATACAATACAATACAATACAATACAATACAATACAATACAATATAATACAATACAATACAATACAATACAAATACAATACATACTACAATACAATACAATACAATACAATACAATACAATACAATACAATAAACTACAATACAATACAATACAAAACAATACAATATAATACAATACAATACAATACAATACAATACAATACAATACAATACAATACAATACAATACAATACAATACAATACAATACAATACAATACAATACAATACAATACAATACAATATATACAATACAATACAATACAATACAATACAATACAATACAATACAATACAATACAATACAATACAATACAATACAATACAATACAATACAATACAATACAATACAATACAATACAATACAATACAATACAATACAATACAATACAATACAATAGAAGACTATATACAATTAATATTTGGGGAGTCTCTTAAAATCAGTGCATCATTAGCAAATAAACAAGTCTTAACCGATTTTTTAAAATTCCATTCAATTATTAAAGTTTTTGCTGAAAGTAATATAGCAGGAACGCCATAAGAGCACTTGATATCTGTCTTTTATTCTATTCGAATTATTTTCGCACACATTTTCTATTTCATGAATTTTCTAATTTGCCAATGGCAGCACCGGTAGATTTATGGGAATAAAGATTTATGGGAATAAAAGGGTACGCCTAAAGCCGGCTTCAGAGAACAATGTAGTGTTGCTGGCAATATCCGCACCACCAGTTTAATTTTTAAGAAATACATATTTTATAAAGCTGGTTTTATTATTGCTGGTTATGTTACGTACAACTATTGCTCCGTTGGATAGTTGAAGTTGGAAATGCTGAACTTCACCCGATTTCAATTGCAATGGAATGCGGTTAATTTCATTGGCTGAAAATCACGTGACTTCGTGTTGCTGGCAACACTACGTCGTTCTCTGAAGTCGACTTAATTCTTGGTATTGCCCACAACTTATGACGTATATGAACTGTCAGAAATTTCAGGCTTTGCGATCGACATCACCAAATCTCAGGACCTGTACCAGAAAAACGGATAATTTGTTACTTATATACTATTTTAACAGGGTAATAAAGGTGTTAAATGTTATAAATATTAATAACAAGTACTTAATTTATTAGAGTCAGACGGCCTTGTTACTCGACGGCCTTGTTACTCAGGACAGCCTAAATTTTGCTGCCAAAACTGAAACCCTACTTTGACTTATCTGTTAGCGAAGCTTATAAAACCAATGTACTATAGCGATGTTTACTATTAAACTAAACCTTAAATGAAAAAAAATATTTTTGTGCATTGTGAAACACTGCTTCAAATTTGCTCCGAAAAAGATTTAAGGAAAACATTTTTGAAAAAACTAAATGGTATTACCAATAATTAGTGCTCTCTGTGTCATTTGGTACAATGGCATCTTGCTTATTTACTATATGACCAATTTTACAAACAACTTTTTCAAACGAAAGTAGTTTCATTCTCAAAGAAAAAAAATTCAAATTGTGCTGGATCCTCGGTACTGAGCTTGGATATACAGCACTTAATTTCTCACGTCTCAAAATTTTGAATCCAAATTGAACGTTTTTTCTTTTGTAACAATAGGACATTCGCACTGGCAGCAGCTTCTGTGATGCCTATTTCTTTATAATATAGTAAATATAGAAAAGCATAATACGCATTATATCCACTATACAGGGTCATTCATGCCAACCTTGCATAACTTTAAGAAAAAATATATAGGGTGTTCTATTTGAAATAAGAAAGTATTCGCCTATTGAAATTAATTGAAAAGATGTAACCGGCAAAATGGAACACTTAGTATTTTGAAAGTGTCATTACATTAAGTACAAGATATGCAAAACATAGGTTTATATGAAACAGGAGAAATATATATTCTTACAAACTTTGTCAATTGTCATTTTTTTTTTCTTAAATTTCAAATAGGGGTGGGTTACATGTTATCAACTCAATTTCATATCTTTTCTAGAAACTAAGATGAGGACGTTGAATACTACTTCCAGTATTTCCAGTATATTTCTTTTAAGGGCTACAAATGGAAAAACTGTATTAGATACGTCAATTTTTTACCAAAGAGTAAAACTGGATGAAAGAATGATTTAAAAGTAGTATCCATTAATACTCAAATATCAAATTTTATTATTATAATTTATGAGTCGAATATACAGCATTTAAATAAAAAGGGGCGAATTAATTTAAAACTGGGTTGGATACAAGATACAAACAAACAAAATTATTAAACGCCAGAATTAGAGGGTTAACATGATTGTTTGCTTTGAATTTTTTAAGAAAATAATTGCAGATTTCCTGAACTGTGTGTCCTAAAAGCATGCAATCAAACGAACGAATGCTGAGCAAGGACGGAAAAATAATTATGTTCTCGTTAACGTTAATAATAAACGACTAAAATTATTTGAAGCAAAAGAGGTTGAACCATAATTAAATTGAATATATTTTGCATTGCCTCAAATGCGACTAGATTTTATTCAAACTTTTAATAGTGCAATTTTATTAAATGAAATGGCACGTGGATACACATGAATGTCAAAGTAAGCTACAAAAACAGTTGTTAATATTAAATAATAGTCTTTTATAGTTAACAGTTTTATGATATAATTTGATTCTTAAGTCTTTCTTTTATTATTCGATTGCAGTTAGAAATTAAGTTTCAGGACGCTGAATTGGCAGATAAGGAATAACTGAATGGCCGGTTCGGTCAGTTGACCTTACTCCTTTAGATCTCTTTCTTTATATTGTAATTTGTAATTGTTTTTTCTGTATTTGCTTTGTCATATTTATTTCATTCATCTGTATAAAATGTAGACACATATTCCATAGCAACTTCGATATTCAATTATGCGTTTTGAAACTTTAAACGCCCACATTTCGTAGACTCAATCATACGGATTCATCAACAAGGCGTGACGTTAGTCAGACTAGCGGAGGTTACGCGAAAGATTTACGCATCTGTTGCACCAATTTAAATAAAAGGCATACTCCTATTTACTACTATGTATAATACTTACTTTATGATATGTTAACTAATCCGTAGCACCGAAAAGTACTGTTTTTGAATATAAAAACTAAATATACAATGGGAATCGCAAGGAACTAGGGGTCGAAGTTACGCGATTTTTAGACAGGTACAATACTGGGTCTAACATTTGGCGCAAATATGAACGTAAATAAATAGACTACCTAGCAACGCATGTTTCGTGAATGAGCGCAAGCCTGGTTAGACCGACTAACGGGCTTTACACGGGCGCAAAGCTGGTTAGTCCGACTAACGCTACGCCCGCTTCATGAATCCGGTTGGTAGAGTATTCGTACATGTAATCAGATATTCATGACAATTCTAATCAAGCGAAACAGTTTATTTTAATTACCAATTTATAATATTAACAAGCAATTATTAGTGGATTATATTATGAAAACGCAGAAACCAGTATTTCAAATTACTGACATATGTATTCGGTTCCATTAAACATAAATTGTGGATGTCCCATCGAGTTACGTTACAAGCAAAATAAATTGTTAACAAAGTTATAATAAATGAACATTTTGCACGAACTAATTATAAAATAGGTAGTTTAGAAGCACGATGTGACCCTGTAATCCTCATTATACGCAACATTAATGCAACTAAAGTTTAAACTATATGCAGAGAGTTTGCCACAGTGAGATGTAACTAGATAAAATCAGAGATACAGGATAAAGGGGTAACTAGAAAGCAAAATTCTGCATTATAAAGATTAATTATTATACATAAGTAATTATTATCTCTACCCAATTAAAATTTAGCTCATAAAATTCGATTAAACCTACTCACAAATTGAATGTTTGAAATAACATATTTAATTGCTAGTAAGATAATTTTAACTTACTGTTTTGTGTTAATTTTTTGTGGTAGTGATCTGTACTGTACGTTATTAATATTAATTTTTGGTTTTGAATGACGTTATAAAGTTAAATTAGTCAGTTGGAGAAAAACCACCGTGTAAGTTCAAATTTGTGTCAAAGTGATCAGTTAACAAATATTTATATGTTCAGATTACTTCGAATTGATGTTGCAAAATGAAGCTTTATAAAATTTTGAGGGAAAGTATTTTCTTATTAAAACTTAACTTTACTCTGATGCTAAATTTTACAATGAAAATTAAATTTTCAGGGCATACTTCAAATTATTTGCAACCGCCAAAATAAAAAATAGCGATTTCTTTTGTTTTCAATCTGAGTGCGCCACAGGATTTATTTATATATTTATTTATTTATTTAATACATATCCAAACAGGCCCAATTACAGAATACGGTGCGATGACATCAGAACATTAGTGCGTGGTGTGGGTAGACATACAACGTTACTGCTGCGAGCGGACATGCGCGCAACCCGCAAGTTGATATTACTAAGTAATTCCTGACAATTTAATAAGTTATTCAGAACTTTATATAAAAATATAACTTGATGCGCAGATCTCGGAATTGCAAATTCGTGTAAATCAAATATTGTCAACAATATGTGAGAAGTCCACTGGAGGATATATACAGTGCTTTCGAAAAGTAACGAATAAATTCATTATTTTTGAAATTGAGAGGTTCTCGAAAAAATCCCCTGGCACGTCCATTTTGTTTTTAAAAAAGGCATTTTTTGACATACGACCCACATTTGTGACGTCATCGTTGTTCGAGATATGACGTCATCGACAATTTTTTTAAATAGCAACCCCCAATTTTGATCATGCCATTTGAAAGAGCGTGTCATTCTACATACACACATATACAAAATAATGTTTGAAGATTTTAAAATTTAATTTTCACAATACTGAAAATGATAATGATCATGTAAAAAATCGACCAATTAAATGTTCAAATTGCGCACCGTTGGCTGCCTGACAGTAGCCAAGACGGTCAATAAATTCTTTTTGGACATTATCAGTAACTTCAGGAGTTATACCGAGAGGTATACGATGTATTTCGTGACAAATTCTTGCTTTTAAATCTTCTAAATTAACCAGTCTAGTAACGTATACTTTGCTTTTTTAAGTATCCTCACAAGAAATACGTTAGTTAGAAAACGTTAGATGATAATTTTATTATAGACGGTTATAATTTTTTGAGAAGGGACAGAGATGGAAGGGGTGGTGGTGTTGCCTTTTACATTAATAAATCATTTAAATTTAAAGTACTTACTCCGCCTGTTTGTGATGGGGTTGAGCAGCTGTGGATTTCTCTTAAAATTGGTGGAAAAAATATTTGCCTAGGTACTTTATATAGGTCGCCCCAGGGGAAACTGTCAGATAGCCTTGATTCATTAGAGAATGTGATAACTTATTTGCTACCAGACTTTGACTTGATTCTCTTTGGTGGTGATCTAAATGTTGACTTTTTACTTAACAGTTATGAAAAAACCAAACTATGCAACTTGCTTAATAAATATGGATTACATCAGTTGGTTAAGTCACCAACACGTGTTACTGCTTTAACTCAATCACTAATTGATCTTTTAGTTACATCTAATTTAAATTTACATATAAAATCTGAAGTTTTAAATATGGAGGGCATTTCGGATCATCGATTGGTTACTTGCTGCTTAAATATTAATAGCCCTAGACCTTTACCGACTTATAAAACCTATCGTGATTTCTCTCATTTCTGCGGTGATGATTTTGTTCGGGATCTACATTTGATTAATTTTGATTATATTTTTGAATTACAAAGTGTTGATCAAATGGTGGACTACTTCAATGCAAAACTTCTGTCTTTGTTTGATAAGCATGCGCCATATAAAACTGCGAGAATTTCCAAAGCCCCGGCCCCTTGGTTAACTGACAACCTCAGAAGTATGATGCGCTTTAGAGACAAAGCTTACTTGAAATATAAAAGAAACAGAACTGACGCTAATTGGGATGCATATAGAGACCTCAGAAATCTTGTCAACTCCGCAATTAAGGCAGAAAAGAGAGGATACTTACACCACAAATTTTCTACTGATCCTAAAACATTTTGGAAGACCTTGAAATATTTAAATATTCATGACAATCATCCTACACATTGCGCCTCAACAATTGCCAATGCTCATGAATTTAATAATTTTTTATCAATGCCCTCCTAAAGTAACTGTAAATGACAAAGTTGTCGAAAATTTGTATCTAAACAAATTTCAACCTAAGTTCTCACAATTCTTTTACCTTCGTCCAGTCTCCTCTGCAAGGGTAAGCAATGCTATTAATTCGTTAAAATCTAATGCCAAAGGTGCTGATGATATTAACTTGAAAATGTTTGATTTAATTTCTGTTTACTCGATTGAACATATTACTTTTATTATTAATAAATGTATATCTTCGTCAGTGTTTTCTAAATGCTGAAAAGATGCTATTGTTTTTCCCGTTCCTAAGAATTCTAATCCTTCTATCATCTCCCACTTTCGCCCCATCAGTATTCTCTGTACTTTTTCCAAAGTCCTTGAAAAAATTATACATGAGCAACTTACCAGCTATCTAGAAAAGTTCAATGTATTACCTTCCACTCAATCAGGCTTCCGGGAACATCACAGTACTTCTACAGCCCTTTTACACGTGACTGATGAGCTTTACAGAGCTTGTGATGTTAATGAAGCTGCTTGTCTTGTCTTATTGGATTATAGTAAGGCCTTCGACACTATCCATCATGCTACCTTAGTCACTAAACTCAAATATTTTGGTCTTCATCATAGTGTCCTTACTCTCATCAATTCATATCTATCTGGGAGGCGACAAAAAGTGGCCGTTGATGGGGTATTCTCTGATTTATCTGATGTTGATAAGGGGGTGCCTCAGGGTAGTATTTTGGGTCCCCTATTGTTTTCTGTTTACACTGTTGACTTCTCCAATTTCATTAAATTTGCAGGGTCTCACCAATATGCTGATGATTTTCAGATATTTTTAAATTTTCGATTGATAATTTGGCAACTTCCGTGGAAAGCATAAATACTGATTTAAAATCCATTTCAGAGATTTCACAAGCGCATGGACTGATTTTGAATACATCTATAACACAATTACTTGTTCTTGGTCATCATAAAAACGTCATCACTCAAAATCCCGCGTTCACTATTTTATTAAATGGAGTTGTACTTGTTCCTACTAATTCTTGTAAAAACCTTGGGGTTCTTTTCGATAGGGATCTCCGATTTTCCGAACATGTTAGCTCGTTAATTCAAAAATCGTTTATGAAGCTCCGTACTCTTTACTTTCACCGAGATTCGCTAAGTACCAACATTAAATTAAAATTATGTGACTCACTTATTCTTAGTAGTATTGCTTATTGTGATTCAGTTTACTGGCCGGCTATCATTAATAGGGACAAAGAAAGCCTTCAAAAGATCCAAAATGCTTGCATTAGATTTTCTTACGGTCTTAGAAAATATGATCACATTAGTTCTAAGCTCAATGAATCCAAATGGTTAAATCTCAATGAGCGTTATTATTTGCATATGTCTAGTCTAATTTATAAAATTAACATTCATAAGACCCCAAATATCTTTTAACAAGCTTTTAAAAAGTAGAGATGTACACAGTTGTTCTACTCGTCACAAAGATTTATACGTAGTTCCTAAACACCGCACCGCTTTATTTCAAAGATCTTTCTCTTATAATGCTGCTGTACTTTATAATGAAATACCTTCCAGTATTAAATCATCCAAAACTGTACATGCCTTTAGAGCGCAGGTCAAAGCCAGTCTATTTGCAAAACGCCCTCACTAATGTCTGTCTGTGCCCGAGTATTTAATATAAATATTATATATTTTGTTAATTTGATGCAATCCTTTGGGTGGTTAGGTGGAAGAGCAACTTCGTTGAACCTCGCCATCCATAATATTATTTTTGTTGTATCTTTTCTTCTTTTGTAATAAAGTCATTTTATTATTATTATTATTATTATAAATCAGGCGATCTGGCTGGCAACTTAATCGACCCTCTTCTCCCTATCCAACGATTCGGGAACAGCTCATCTAAATAAGCACGGACAGGTGTTGCATAATGGGGAGGTGCACAGTATTGTGAGAATTAAATTTAAAAATCTTCAAACATTATTTTCTTGAAATTTTTGTAATGTAACACCATACTTTTTCATGATATATGTATGCAGAATGACACGCTCTTTCAAATGGCATTGTCAAAATTGGGGGTTGCTATTTAAAAAAATTGGCGATGACGTCATATCTCGAACAACGATGTTGTCACAAATATGGGTCGTATGTCAAAAAGTGCCTTTTTTTTAAAACAAAATCGACGTGCCAGGGGATTTTTTCGAAAACTTCTCAATTTCAAAAATATTCGTTACTTTTCGAAAGCAGTGTATATTAAAACTTGGAAGCTCGAAGCTCATAAAAAGTACATGCTCTTAACTAAGAAGAAAATATTTTAGAACGTGTTTTTATTAGGTTTCCTTTCTTATTTTATTTGGTTCATCACTGTTATTTTAAAGCAGTGTATGGCCAATTTTGATTGAAGTTCATTGCCAATTTGCATAATAACTTTGATATCGGATAGTATATTTTTGCCCCATTAGGTTTTATAAATTATTTTACCGTAAATGCCATGGCTATTTTTTTTAGTTAAAGAAAACCCTCAATTACGTTTCCTTTACTGCCGATGAAAACATAAATAAATAAATAAAAAATTATTAAATGATATTATTGCACTCGATAATTTTAAGACGTATTCCAACATTTATTTGAATTCTATAAAATATATGTTACTATTAGTATAGTAATCATACAACTTTGTTAAATGTGACCATAACAATTTTTTTGCTGAAAATTGATGTTCCCTGTATCTATTTCAACTTGTAACAACCATATTTTAGAAGTACCTTCCATCTACGTCAATTCCCTATACTTACTTGTAATCACTATTAAATCATCAGGACGAATTGAAATCTTGTTGGCAACTGTTGCTGTCTGAGTATCCTTCATCTAACGGCTGAACAATAGAATCGTGGTAATTACGTTTGGATCTGGGTGCAGCAGGTGTGCCTGCAGCAGTCACAACTGTCTCACAAGACTGCCGTAACTTCCGACTACTAATGCGGAAGTAACCTCGCAAGCGTTCCTTGGATGATCTGAAATACGTGATCCGTTAACATTAGTATCTATTAATAGGTATTGGAGTTTGGAGTACATAATTATTCACATAATATTCTACCAATTTCATTCATTTTTACTTAATAAAATAATAGAGAGTTATTGGAAATCACTTTAATACTGCCGAACAGTATTAGACACGACTTTATTTAAATACTGCTTGCCCTTATTTTGTCCAGAAATATATAGTTATTGGTTAATAATTTGACGGATGGGATTATCTTATTCTTTTGTTTATATCTCAATTATTGCCATTTTAATGGTGAATGAGAAAAGGAATAGAAGTCAATATTTTGAAAAAATTAGGATAAGTTTACTTATCTTTATTTAATTTTTCTTCAAACATGCGATGGAACTTATTTAAAAAAAAAAACGAAAAACATTTTATGTTTACTTTAGGTTAGGACGGGTATGACGGATTACGGCCGAATGACCAGATCTATCAAATAAGGGATTGCTCACCGTTACCTTAATCATGCTTAAATATGGTCGAGCACCATCCTTATTACTGCTGCCGCCTTAATAATACAGCACATATGCGCATGCTTAGATGTCAATATAAGCGAAACCTAAATACTGCTTAACCTTATGACACGTCTAATAACTCTCTAATATGTTTCTAACGATTCGCGCTTTAGATTACGCAAGAGGCCGTACTTTTTGTACTTGTTGCATAAATAACTATTAATGCGCATGCCCCATTTAACACTTCTAAGATAACTAAGCCTCCAGCCCTTTGGTTTACAGATAATTTGAAGCTTGTGATGAATATGAGAGATAAGGCTTTGGCAAAATACAAAAAGGTGAAAACCGAAGTAGCGCTTAGGGAGTACAAGACGTTAAGAAATATGACCAATATGAGCATATCTGCAACAAATATTTAAATCTAATCCTAAACATTTTTGACGCGTCTTAAAATACTTAAATGTTTGTTCTGAAAATCAATTTGACTATGCAACGGTTGCCGATATTGTTGATGCCAATTTTAGTGATTATTTTGTAAATAATTTACCCACTGCTAATGTTGTTAATCAGGAATTTATTGAGTCAGCTTATGTTAACAAGTTATTCCCTAATATTCCTAACAAGTTTAATTCTCTCGGTAGAAGTGAAGGACGTTGAAAAATGCTGTTGGATCTGATGGATTGTCTATCTTATTATATTTACTTAATACCTTACTTAACCACATTACTTTTAATAATAATAATAATAATAATAATAATACATTTATTTTCCATATAGAGATACAGAGTAAACGAATATAATTAGTTCTATTGTTATAGAAAGAGATAGGAAAACCACTAGGCTGTGCTCAAGCAGATAGAGCAAGCTCCATCTCTCGGTATAATGCACTTACCTAGTATATGAAATAACATTTTACGATAAAGTTTAGCCTAATGTAAGTATCTATTTTATTATCAATTTTTATCGATTTTTATTATCAATAATTGACAGGAGTATTACCCCAATGCGTGGAAACTTGCGCATGTCGTTCCTGTACCAAAAATTAGTAGTCCCTCGGATGTGTCTTAGTTTAGACCTATTAGTATACTTCCTGTATTATCTAAAGTGTTGGAGAAAATGGCACAGGATTCAATGAATAAATAAAATAGTTTATCTGCTAGTCAATATGGCTTTCATTCTCATCACGGTACTGCTACTGTTTTGCTTAATGTAACTGATGATTTATTCCGCGCATATGATAGTAGTCTTAATACATGCTTAATTTTACTAGACTATAGCAAAGCGTTCGATACTCTAAATCATGCTACGTTAGTTACGAAATTGAAATATTTTGGATTCAATGACAATGCTCTTAATTTTTTTAATAATTATTTAAACATGAGGCAACAACGAGTTACATTTAATAACATTTTTCGACCTCACTTTTTTGAACAAGGGTATTCCTCAGGGCAGCATTTTGGGACCGTTGCTGTTTTCTTTATATTATAGCTCTGATTTATGTACGCATTTAACATTCTCTAAATCTCATCAGTATGCCGATGACACGCAAATGTATTATTCATTTCTTGTCAATGATATTGATTTGACTGTTCATAACAACAACTCTGATCTTCATATAATTAGTAAATGTTCAAATGCGTATGGTCTAGTTCTTAATGGAACAAAACTCAAATATTATTGTTCGGTCCTCAGTTGTTAGTCATTCAAAACCACTCTTCATTTCAAATTTTGCTGAATAATACTGTGCTGCAACCTTTCGACAGTGCTGTAAATCTGGGCCTTTCTTTAGATGCAGATCTTAGATTTGACACTCACGTATCTAATCTATTGAGCAGGTGTTATAATAAATTAAAAATCTTATACCTACATAAAAATATTCTTAGTACTGAAGTTAAATTAAGACTTTGCGACTCCTTAGTACTCGTATTATCTATCCTTAGTTATTGTCTTGTAGTTTACTGGTCCACATTGTTAGTGAAAGAGAGGGAGCGTCTACAGAAAATTCAGAATTCTTCTATTCGATTGTTTATAACATTAGAAAATTTGATCATATTTCAAATGCTTTTAGAAATTCTGGTTGACTTAAACTACATGATCGTTTTCAACTTCAATTAGGTACACTGGTTTATAACGTATTTGAACATAGTTTACCAATATACCTATAGGATAAGCTTATTAAAGGTCGAGATATAATTATATGAACATAATACGCGTTATAGAGATCACCTAACTGTTCCCTGCCATACTTTAGCGATGTTTCAACGTATCTTCAGTTACAATGCTGTTAAAATTTTCAATGATTTACCGAATACCATCGTTGGGGCTACTAATTCTGTCATCTTTCGGAGAAAAACATTTCTGATTAATCAGAGATTGTTTAGCGAATTTCTTAATTTGTTGCTTATTCTTGCATGTATGTAGGTATACATATCTTATGTATAAGTTGTGGTTATCGTTACTTACTTTTTTTAAGGGTAGTTGTACAGGAGCAGCTTTGCTGCATAAGCCACCTGTAATTATCTACTATTTGTATTGTTCTGTAAATTGTAATACAGGCATATTATTATTATTATTATTATTATTATTATTACGACCATCATTATCATTATTATTATTATATTTGGTACGAGGGGTGTCTTAGGTCGAGAAATTCAAATTTGCTAATAGATATTTACAGGTAGAGGGCGCACTACTGCACTACTTACTATAGCATCATAACTTTTTGTTGCTCCATGTATATATTTTTAAATGCTGTTCGGTAAAATGAAACATTATTTTTTCTTATTCACATTGATGTTGGTTGACCAGTTAATTTGTGATAGCGATAACGAAAGTAGGTATTTAAAAATAAACAAATCGTAAGTTCAGTGTATAAAATAGGACTCTTTCGAATAACATGGAAAATTATTCAACAACCTTTTCTTTGTCGTAAATTTACTTGTGTATTTTTATTAGTACAGATAGATAAACCTTCTATATAATTTCTCTAAAATGATTGCAAGATGTAAACGATATTGAAGAACAAAATGAAAACTTAAATATCCTCAATATATTAAATTCCAAATAACACCAACTCCCAAACCCCTCTTTCAAACAATCCATATGGATCTGTATTTCGCAGAATCAAATATATTTTACAAATACTGAGATCTTTTTCAAAATAGGCAAGCCCATCATATTATAACCAAAAATTCTATTGACATTTAAGAAACACTATTAACTTTTTATTTCGGTACTTCAATTAAAATAATAACAGATACAGAATTTTGTGATTTATATCAAACTGATTTTCACATGACGAAGTTGACGACTTTCAAATGTCAAGGCTTCAATTAAAAGCTTTATTTTTATACTTTTTTATTTAACACTCTGCACTAAATTAAAATATTTAACTTAATGAAGTTATCAATTATGAAACGGTTTTAATAATAGCATTCAATCGCTTACTAAATTTGAAGTAATATTTGTCAATGGAAAAAACGTTTTAACCCATTTAATATCCAGAAAACTCAAATTTTAAAGGACTATACGAGTATTAATGAACAAAAATGTATTTCTCAAAAATTATATGTATAATAATATGAAGCAATAAATTTATCATAGTAAAGAACATACTATGAATATCATTATGAACCACTAAAATGGCAAACTGATGATACTGCTTATTTGAAGATTAAATAATTTTTTTAAAATTTATAAAACCAAGCCACTTGGTATTCAACAGTATGGATTCTTAAATGTACGAGTACAACAAATTTTCTATACCTATAAAAATCAGTAACACGACGCTCCTGGTGCGCTACGAACTTTCTGATGACGCACCCATACGAGAATCGAATACCGTATCAAACCATCGATGCCACGTTTACATACATAATATCGTCTAACACATCAGCGTGTTATTCAAATTTACCTCCATTTAGCACTCTGCATTTCCGCATTTCTTTCCCCCAAAGTAGATCATGCCACACATTTGGAGGGAGGATGGAGACAATACAAGCAGTAAGCAGTAGTTTATTTATTTCGTTATCACCTCACGTATTTGGCGTAAATTCACAACGCATAATTTTACGAATTCCGAATATGTGGACATGGTAGTGTTATACGGAGAATGTTTACGAAATGCGACTGACCCTTATTTTATTAATAAAGTGCTATAGACGGATAAATGCAGTTTTACTTGAACTGTGAGCTGTAAATAGGTGAGTGCCATACTACTTAAAAAGCAATACATTTCTAGGACTACAAACTGATAATTAATTGTACTTATGAGTAATACTAAAAATTCATATTTATTTGTAAAACGTAGTGAAAACGTAATATCAAAATTATTAAACTGTAATATCCTAACATTCAAAAACATTTATTTATTATCCACATTTGTTTTATTAACAAATAAATCAATATTTAAGGAAAATTCATTCATGTATCTCTGTCGACAACACGATGGTCTTTTATTACTTAGTATTTAAAACACGAAACACTTTTCAGCTTCTCTCAATAATTTACCCATTGGGTATAGGTTTTTTATGTACATAAATGGTTTATTACTCAGTTTATTATTAGACATGTTGGAGTGTTGTTGCAGTCATAACAGCTACATTTGTTCAGAGAAAAATCGACACGCGAGTGTACAGGTATCGTTTGATTGGGCCGTATTTTCTACCGGAAAACCTGAGTGGACCGCGTTACTTGCAATTTTTAATAGAATTATTTGATTATTATTATTTTATTTTATTGGATATTAACATTTTAAATTATTATTGGCTGAAGTTGAACTGAGCAAGAAAAAATGATATTCTAAAATAGTCAGTACAACCGTTTATTTGTGATGTCTAAAACCTAGGTAGGTAGGTACTCTATAGAAAAATTTGACAACATTGCATCAGGTCGACATCGAATTGAACTGTGAGCTGTAAACGACCAAGGCTGTCAGCGGTCAGTGACAGTCTGAAAAGGGGTTTAAATAATGATTTGAAAATATTTTTTTTCGGCGTAAATATGCATTTAGATTTTTTTTAAACACGTATTCGCATTATACTCATTATTCCCTATCTCCTGTTAAAATTAATGACATGACCCTGTATATTTTTATTTTTACGATCGTTTCGGGTTACCTCATCTTCAGAAAATATATTATAAACTAATTATTAAAATTAGTCTTAAAAGTTAGAACTAAAAAACAAACAAGTAAATAAACAGAAGACATTTTACAACATTTTAAAAAAAAACCTACAATCAGCAGTCAAAAATACTTATTAAACATTCTATATAAATATTATGCGACGCATAACATCAACCAGACTTTCAATCACCATAATTGTTAAAAACTACATGTTAGTCGAGCTGGAGGCAAATGATATATAAAAAATTATTTTTAAAGGTCGATTAAATTTTTTTTTCGACTTTCTGCCTTTATTAGGCCTTCCGAATACGTGGTTAAAATTAATGATGTTGTGACTGACTCACCCTGTATATCTTGATTAACTTAATTTTTAAAGAAAATTGTTACTTGGAACAATTGGAGCACCAAGCTTTAGATAATTACATTGAAATAATTTCGTCCTTATTTCTTTCATGAAAAACTTAACAAACTGTATTTAGTGAATGTTTTCAACCATGAAATTGAGGAAGCGAATTTAATTTTCAAGCAACAGCTCTTAATTGGTTAACTAATACATATGCTGGATATAATACATTCTTTGAAATAAAGTTTCAAGGATTCAAGGATGTTATGCTTGTATATTAAACTATGGGTTTAGACAACTTATTTGCCTAGACATGAAAAGACAAACAGTTTAGTTTATGCAATATTGTGATAAAGCCGAATAACTTTCAAAACAATAATATATATGTATGTATGTGAGTATGGCTATTTAAGTGTTGCGAATTACATAAAATAGTATATCGAAGGTAAACATTATAGTTGAATATTTTTATAGAAAACATAAACGTAAAGTAGTAGTAGCTGCAGTTATTTGTTTTTCAATATACAGATAACTGCAGAAGTTTAATATATCTACTTTATTATATTATTACAGGCAATTAATAGTATATTATGAAATTAATTTATAATCCAACAGATTATGGCATAAGTGAATTTTCACGAATACGATAATCATGCATTAGAAACAAATTTAATATGCTATTTTATAGTCGAACCTAAAGTTAACAGGCAATTTATGATTTAAAAAACTTAAATTTGTTCTAGTTATGAAATTATTATTTGAGTAATCGTAGAATGTTCGCATGTGGCTGTTATAGTGTACACAAAGAAAGAAACAAAGAAAGAAAAATCAGAAGATCTTTATAAAAAAGAATTGGATAGGTTTTCTCAATGGATCTGAGTTACTAATATGGAAATTGGGGAAATGGATACCGATAAAACTTTCCTTGCATATTTTTTTGACCCTATAAATTAATTATTACATTGATGTTTATAGCTATAATTAATAAAGCAATTAATTGTACCTTATTTTATTAGTCACAGAAATAAAAGTCATCGTCGTAATGGTGTATGTATTCGAAATTTAAATGTATGTTACGAATCAAAAATGACATTGACATTACTAAATTTCCATGCTCCAGATGACAAATATCTGCTAATGAAGGTCTGTTATACTTTTATTTTTTAAATTAACAAAATTAAAATTTTAGCCAGTTGCTATTTTTGGTTTATTTGGTGCTTGTCGAAGTATGGAATTCAATAATTTATATGCTGATGACTGTTTTTGTGGTTGAGAGAGATACTAAAACATATAGACCCAGAATATTTACAATTTTAAATACTGACAATAGTGTAGTAAATTATATTGACATTATAAAGAAATATATGAATATAAGACCAAAACACGTGAAAATTCAGAATTTCTTTTTATTTTACAATACGGGTAAATGTACCTGCAAGCCTATTGGCAGTAATACCTACATTCAGTATGATTCCCCAAAATATTGCAAAGTATTTTAACATTTTTAATACTGATCAGTATGATGCGGGTCATTCATTTCGGCAAACATCCACTAAAATTTTAGCAAATAGTGGTGCGGATATTACAACTATTAAGAGACATGGGGATTGGAAGAGTGACGCTGTTGCCAAAGGGTATGTAGCAGAGTCACTAGAAAATTTTTGCCGCACCGTATATCTGTTGCTACAATAGAAGCACTCGTGCTTTATCCAGTCTGTTCCATCATCGTCTGCTAAATTACGGCACCAGTGCTTGCAGATGACGGGATTTAGCAGACGATGGTTTCATTGCTCTGTTTCAGTAATTCTTTGTAAGTGACAGCACATTACTGGCGTTGATATAAATGCCAATTGTTTAATTTAACGTTACCACAGAATATTTCATTTTTACTCTCACTACATAAATCCTATCTATGTAGTTCTTCAAACTATTGGCACTAGATTGTTGCGTTTTAATACAGGATGTCCGGAAATAAATGAAATATAGAGCAAGAGTAGAACCTTGACGATAAAATAATGCGATGTTGTTAAACTTAACTTAGTCAAAAGTTGATGGTTAAAAAGATACAGGGTGTCAAAGTTAATATTTTATTTTCGATATTTGTAAATAACTTAAAAATCCAAATATTTGCATACATTCTAAAGGTCGGGAGTTTTTGGGGAAATTAAAATTTGTTTCTAATTTTGACGTCACTAGTAGAGGGCGTCACTGGCACATCATGCTTTTTTTAAATTACAGAACTTTTTTGCGGCTTAGTGTATCCATATGACTATTGAAATAGTCGATTCTGCTACCTTTCTTATCTGAAAAGGTATACCCTGTTGAAGGCCTGTTAGGAGTAACCGTATTTGAAATAATTCTATTTGAAATATTCAGTGCACCGAGTAGAAACTGTTTTGGTTTTAGGCAAAGTCTTTTCCATAAACTTTTGACTAAGATAAGTTTGGCAACATCGCATTATTTTGTAGTTAGGTATCTACTTTCGCTCTATGTTCCATTTATTTCGGGACACCCGTATAGATAAATGTACAGTTTTTTGTTGTGTTGGTCAGATTAAACTGCCTTTGTGATAACCACATAAATTTACTTCCTGTGCGTGTTCTAAAAAGCCAGATTCTGTGATGGTTACCTGCATACAAAACATGCATTAGCAGTAGTTTGTAATAAGTTAAAACAGTTTAATTCATCTGTTTAGTTAATATTGACCTTGAAAATAGTTAAAAACGTGGCACAAAAATCATTCCAACTTGTATAAATACTACTTTCGCAAAATATTTGCCCTGATCACATTAATCAGGCATAGTAAGAGATTTGTTTTTTGGGAGCATTAACAAACAAAATGTTATTTGTAACATGTCGGTACCTAAAAAGTTGTTTTGGATTCATCTGCTATTTCAGATTCGACTTTTCTTCGTGTGGAAACAGTAACGATTCGTCCAAAAAAAAAAAAACTATATTTTAGATACCTACTTATAACAAAAATAACTGTATTGAAAATTATCGGCAATTATTATGAAATATTCATATAAACTATTTTTATAATTTTTGATTCAATTTTATTTTGTAAGTAATTTATTAAAGTTAATTGAAGTCTATGTGCAATTACCACTTCTAGTGAACGATTTTTCTCGTTTTAAATCAGAAATAGTCTCTTAGAAGTAGAATCAAAGTTTCTATAATTAAAATTTTGCTCAAATGTAAAAGTTTCTCATTCT
Organism: Monochamus saltuarius; assembly: GCA_025584915.1. NCBI lineage: Eukaryota > Metazoa > Arthropoda > Insecta > Coleoptera > Cerambycidae > Monochamus > Monochamus saltuarius. The sequence continues at coordinate 34,715,109 of CM046726.1, forward strand.
GAAATTGCTTAAATTATCTGATGCTATACTGCAGCAGCCGAGGCAGTTAATCAACTAAGTTTACCTTTGATGCTTAGGAATTTATTTTATTTCATATTATATTAATGATATAAGCTTAAATATGAGAAATATTAGATTTTTAGTGAAAATGAGTACGTATTACCGTTAAATGAAGCTTAAATATTTTTGAATCTATGATCAACATAATACAATTTATACAGGGTGTTTATAAAGTTAGTGGTATAAAACATAAGGCGGTAAAAGTAGAGCTAAAAAAATTCTATTAACATTGGTCCTCCGGTGCAATGTTACTGAGATATAGTCCTCCAAAGGAGTCTTATCATTTGGATAGTTTTTAAAAATAACTCTCTTTCCGATTAAGATAATGAAATGAAAATTGTAATCATACCATAAGGGTATTTAACTATCATAAGATTCATCAAAATTGGTTATAAATAAGGGTAGTTTTCTAAGAACCTTTAACAGAAATCTTTTGAATTTTTCTTATTCCTTTGAATTATCGAACAAACAATATTATTTTTAATGAATTAGACTTTTTTTAAAGAAAATAATTACCTGCTTTCTTTCGAATTCTACGTAGTTTAGTCAGAAATAATTATTTTTTAAATAGTATTTTCACATAGTAGACATCTATGGTGACAATTTCATTGTAATGGTTGCCACTTTCTGTAATAAAAATAGTCTGCAGGCTGAAAGCGACCTAAGGACGTACTTACAAAGTTACTAATTAACATAAGAAAGTAAGAGAGTAAAGAAAATAAATATTTATTTTGAAATTTAGGTTATTAGAATCAATAAATGCATAAAAAATCTTTATTCCGACTGCGAAGCAAAGATTCAAATTGTCGACCCTGGACCGAAATACAGGCACGTAATCTTCTTAGGAAGTTGAATAGAACACGCTGAAAAATTGTATGTTGAATATGTATGGCATCGAAACCTTCACCAAAACGTTAGCGCAACTCTTAAATGGAGTGACAGGCGTATTATATGCCATTAATTTACGTTAAAAATCATCTGCATTTAAATCCGGCGAACGAGGTGGTCATGGTTTCCACGACGAATCCGTTTACCCGGGAATGATCATTTAAAAAATCCTGCATTTACCGAACATAATGTGAAGGAGCTCCATTTTGAAAAGAAACCATATTTGCTCGTATTTCAACGGGAATATCGCCCGGCAAATCTGGACAATCATTTTCCAAGAAGTGTAAATATTCAACCTTCCAATCGATTCAGTAGCAAGAATAGTCCCAGAAGGTGACTACTAACAATCCCGACCTAAACATTCACTGAAAATCGCCGTTTCAAAGTTGGCATGGGAATTTTCATCACACCACGTATGAACATTGTGCAAATTGATAACGCCACCCCTTGTAAAACAAGCCTCATCGGTAAATAAAATATTTGAAACGAATGTGTAATTATCTTGATGACCAAGAATTTTGCGAGAAAAACAAAGGCATGATCTTCTTCAAGCATGAATTCTTTGAAAATGGTCCATATTCCTTACACTGCCATACATAAGTATTGTTTGTTCTAAAGCGAGCAGATGCCCTTCTTACACTCGCAGTAGGATTACGTTAAAGAAATCATAAAATTACTTCGCCTAAATCATGCCTACGTCTCCTTGGATAGCCACTTTTACGATATCTTAGAGTTAGGTCTCCTGATTCCATGGTTCTTGCATGAATTTACCTAAACAATCTTGTGGAAGGTGGTGAACTTAAGGTATTGTTAAACGTAACTTATTTATTTGTTTACAATATAGATCCGCTCGTGATAATTACGGCAATAATACTGTTGGATAAGTACCAGATAGATGTTTAACATTAGGTGTTTATAAAATTATGTCATCTGACTTGTTTTAATTTGTAATTTAATAATTTTTTAAAATTAATTTAACACATTTTTATTGCTATTTACTATTGATTTAATTTCTTCTTAATTATTATAAAAAACTTATTTATTACATTCGTTTATGGTGTTTTCAGAATAAAACGGGTAATTTAATGTAGTGAAGTCAGATAACAAATTTTTATAAATGCCTCAAATAACGTTCCACATTACGTAAATGGCAGGAGAAAAGTTATTTAGAATCGAAATGAAGTGCTGAATACAATAAATGAGAAAAAATGCAAGTTTGTTTTACCATTAATTTCCTAAACGTATACATTCTGGTGCTTAATATACAATTTTAATTGATTTAAAGATTTTACAATGCAGTACAGTAGTACAGTACAATATAATACTAATACAGTTTAGCCTACCTTATTTCTATTCTATCCCTTGAAAAAAAAAAATACAAAGATTATTACTCATTAATGAGAAATTAATTTTGCCTAAATACCATGTAAAAATGCAATTTGTGCGCAAATATTCTCTTCCTCAGGTAGTTAACTGAACATGGCAAAATATTTGATAACTTGTAGTGATTTTAGCAAAGTACGACCAAATCGTAGCCAAAGAAAATAAAATTAAAGATTTATATGTATTTATTTGTAGGTAGTTAAAAACTACAGTATATTAGCAAATTTATATGGATTTTCATATATATGTTTTTTTTGTCATATATTTAATTCTTTTTTTTCCCATATATTTTCAGGTATTAACAATATTGTGTGAAACTAACTACTCAGTGGACAAAAGCCCCAACCTGCGTTGAATTACACCCACAATATCTACCCATATATTCCTTATTATTAGCTTTTGTAACATTTTTTACTGTTTAAGAAAGGTATTTTAAGCTAATATGTATCAAATCTCCTACAATTCCTATCAATGAAGTCATATGTATGTTCTCTGATACCACACATCTAGGTATGCTAAGAACATCCACAGACAAAACTCTATTCAATAATTATCTAAAAAATTTAATATATTTACTAACCTCTGGAGTGGGAACTCGAAATTCAACCACAATAATAAGGAATATATGGGTAGATATTGTGGATGAAATTCAACGCAGGTTGGGGCTTTTGTCCACTGAGTAGTTAGTTTCACACAATATTGTTAATACCTGAAAATATATGAGAAAAAAAAGCTATACATAAAAGGTAAAATTTTTTATTAATTTTTATTTATTTTTTTAGTAGGTTGTTATGATATTCATTGACAGTTAATCAGTTTGACGTTGTCGATATTTCATTTTGACATTCAATTTCAAATAATTTTAATTTATTGGTATAATCATCTTTATAGTTAGATATTTGACTCAAGTTAAAGGAGGCCACCTGATGAAGCGATCCTATTAAAACGCAGAAATAAGTGAGATCTCAATTATTGTGGTTGAATTTCGAGTTCCCACTCCAGAGGTTAGTAAATATATTAAATTTTTTAGATAATTATTGAATAGAGTTTTGTCTGTGGATGTTCATTGGCATACCTAGATGTGTGGTATCAGAGAACATACATATGACTTCATTGATAGGAATTGTAGGAGATTTGATACATATTAGCTTAAAATACCTTTCTTAAACAGTAAAAAATATTTAATTCTTTTCAACCTTACATTTTAATTTTTTCATTGAACTTAAGCCTACCCGCATTATCAATTAAATTTACATTAAAATGGTCTTCACAACAAACAATGTTGGGCCGCGCTTCATCACACAACACACCTTTTTTTCAATTTTTGGCACGGTGAAATATTTTTTTAGCTATTAGGCGTATTCATACATAATGGCAAAATGCAATACTTTTTCCATTTGCCCGGTGAGATGCACTTTATGTGCCCATTTTGCAACTTTATTCAATACCAATGTCTATTTAACACAATAACATCTAATATAATAATATTACAAATGACAAATTAACTCTTTCAAATGTATGTACTGTGTTATTCGAAAGCATGAAAATCATACACAGATATGCACTAAAGCACACTGATGTATTTAGCTATCTATGTACGAACGGCGTCTGACGTCACAGGTCGACACTGTGGCAGTGACCGTTTGTGGAAGATTGGCCAGACTAAATATTTAAATACCATTTTTAAGTTTATTTTTCCACGAAGTTGTGTCGGAAACCGCCATTTCGATTAAAATAGTATACAGGGTGAGTCAGTCATAATGTCATTAATTTTAACCACGTATTCGAGAGGCCTAATAAAGGCAGAAAATCGAAAAAAAAAATTTTTACTCGACCTTTAAAAAAATAAACAAATCACCCTATAAAAATCAGTAACACGACGCTCCTGGTACGCTACGATGGCGCACCCGACGAAATTCTAATGTCACAGACTTGCCGTATTAACCATGGATGCCACATTTACATACATAATATCATCTAACACATCAGCGTGTTATTCAAATTTACCTCCATTTAGCACTCTGCTGCATTTCCCGCATTTCTTCCCCCTCAAATTTGTAGATCATGCCACACATTGGAGGGGGGATTTAGAGAATACAAGCAGTAGTTTGTTTATTTCGGTCTAACCTCACGTATTTGGCGTAAATTCACAACGCATAATTTTACAATTTCCGATTATGTGGAAATGGTAGTGTTATACGGAGAATGTTTACGAAATGGGACTGAATTTTATTAATAAAGTGCTATGGACGGATAAATGCAGTTATACTTATGTGGGCTGTAAACAAGTTAGTATCATACTACTTAAAAACAATACATTTCTAGGCTAGATGTACGTAACTATAAATTGTACATTTGGTTATGTTTGCGGTTAATTGTACTTACGAGTAATACTAAAAATTCATATTTATTTGTAAAAAGTAGTGAAAACGTAATATCAAAATTATTAAACTGTAATAGCCTAGCATTCGAAAACATTTATTTATTATCTACATTTGTTTTTATTAACAAATAAATCAATATTTAAGGAAAATTCATTCATGTATCTAGATTAAAAAAATAGTTTTACTCCTTGTCGTTAAATAACAATACAAAAACTAGGTAACTAGGTTATTGACCTAATAAGGTCAAGGTCAAGATTAACTCTCGATTAGCGGCGTGCCATTTCGGTCTTGGACAGTTTTCTGTCGACAACACAATGGTTTTTTATTAAGTACTTAGTATTTAAACACGAAACACTTTTCAGCTTCTCAATAATTTACCCATTGGGTATAGGTTTCTTATGTAATGTACGTAAATGGTTTATTACTCAGTTTATTATTAGACACGTTGGAGTTTTGTTGCAGTCATAACAGCTACATTTGCTCAGAGAAAAATCGACACGCAAGTGTACGGTATCGTTTGATTGGGCCGTATTTTCTACGGGAAAACCTGAGTGGACCGCGTTACTTGCAATTTTTAATAGAATTATTTGATTATTATTATTTGATGTTATTGGGTATTAACATTTTAAATTATTAATGGCTGAAGTTGAACTGAGCAAGAAAAAATGATATTCTAAAATAGTCAGTACAAACTGTTTATTTGTGATGTCTAAAACCTAGGTGGGTAGGTACTATATAGAAAATATTACAACTTGACAACATTGCATCAGGTCGATATCGAGTTGAATTGTCAGCTGTAACCGACCAAGGCTGTGACCGGCCAGTGACAGTCTGCAAAGGGGGTTTAAATAATGATTTGAAAATATTTTTTTCGGCGTAAATATGCATTTAGATTTTTTTTTAAATCACGTATTTGCATTATACTCATTATTCCCTATCTCCTCTTAAAATTAATGACATTATGACTGACTCACCCTGTATTATGCAACGATCATGTAATGATGGTTATTAATAACCATTACATGAGAGTTGCATACGCTATTTTTTCTACACCCGATAGATAATCAAAAACCATAAATTGTATATTTTTATTGAACACAATTACGTACTGATTTTGACATCTAAAATAATTACATAGGAACCTAGGATAAACGTCAAATGCACAGCATGCTTGATTGAAAAATTATGGGTTTCTATTGATTAAAAATCTGTATCGTAATGAAAAATCTGTATCGTAATGGGTATCATTATGAAACGGATTATGGGCATATAAGTGCATTGTTATAATACGGGTGTAGAAAATAATACATTATTTCTTCTGCACGTATTTAGAAATATCATGCAATTTCCCCATTGCCATTGATAATTGAAAGACTAAAAAAATTAAAAACATAACTTTTATCATACCTGAACCCTACATATTTGTTTTCTATAAAACACATTAAAAAATTTTAAATTTGTACATTATTCATTTGTAGATTTTTGCAAAAACTATTTGACTGTGAATTGACACGATACAAGAACTGGTTTAATAAAGTGTGAGCTCATCTCGAAGTACTGTAACAACAGTATAGTTGCGGCAAGAATTCAAACGACTGACGTCATACGAGCAAATGAATAATTCACTATATTTTCACCAAAATATTTAAGAAACTGCAACTGAGAACAATAAAACTATATACTCACTAAATACTTTACTATATATTGCACTAAATAACAAAACTGATTATTTACAACGCGACAAACTATCAAAAATTATGTTGACAATAAAACCAATTGTGTAACGTCAGCCATGACGTAAGTCGTCTGAATTTTTGCCGTAACTGTATTATCCATTAGTTTAAAAGCAAAGTTTTAGATTATCACCATCATTTTTAAATATTCTTTCGTAAATACTTAAAGAAAAATAATAAATACCTGCTCATTTGCCATGTCGCAAACAATAGAGGAGTTGAACAAGTTGGGACAAAGGCTACCCATACAAATATCGTGTAGGTAAGATCGAACTGTCCACTGTTGTCATATGTTTCAATAAGTGCTAGTCGGGCCAGACGAAGTATCATCAAAGGACATAAGCATATTGCATACATTGTTATCATAGACACCAAATATTTCTGAGTTCTCTTTTCCCGCATAACATTTATATCGGGCTCATGAATTTCATAGCGTGTTCTGCCGTTTTCATATTCTCGGTAACTTCCTCTGCTGTACTGGCTAACTCTATCGCAGTCGCCTCGGCTGCTCCTACGACAATATTAATGATATTAAAATGATGTTGCAACTAAACTTAAAAACAAAAAAGGAATGACATTCTATAATTTTAAATACAATTATAATTTGAATATAATCAGTTCAGAATTTTTATAACCAAATAAAGCAGCAAATGAGCATTAACAGGGAAATTCTATCATACCCTTAGCATAATTTACATTCAATCTATAGTGACAATAATATTACGTTTCTGAAATTGGAATTAAATGATAATACCTCTAAATAACGGCCAACAACATTTATTGTAAAAAAGACTGTTATATGGAGGTGACTTTTACAGAAAGAATGTCAAAAATAAATAAAAAATTTTGGTTGTTTCTGTGCTTTCTTTATTAAAATAAATTATACACCATAGCAACTGTAAATGTAGATCAACTGTCAAACTAAAGGGTCGAATCTCAGTTAAAGTGTAAACTAAGTAAGCTACACTAGGTAACTTAAAGAAACTGAGGACAATTTTTTTCTCATAGCATACCAAGTTATTTAATAAAAACATTGCTCTTCCTTTTTACGCCGTGGCTTTAAATTAGCTTTTAAGATTTAAGCAATTGAAATAAATATTTAGCGTTTTGAATCCTCCGGTATTTTAATACCTTCAATATTTTCTAAAGGTTGCGTTCTTGTTAGCAAATGTCTTCATTTCTTAAACCGTTTTTTAATGCTCTCCCTGCATGCTTAAAAGTGTTAAGATTACTTAATTTCCCTAATTTTTAGAAACTTTTCCTAAGAACTAAAAGGGCATTGATTAGATAAGGTTTTAATAATATCTGAATAAAAAAATTGAAATCATGGCAAAAATTTATTTAAAAGCAAGTCTAATAATAATTGATATCATTAATAATATTTGACGCTGTAAAACGTGGTTCTAACTATGAAATTAAATTATTCCCTAACACGGGAAGTTTCGGGGTTGCGATAATGATATTAGGTGACACTTATCTATTTATCTCAACCGAAAGGGAATTCGTGTTAAGGACATGTAAATGATTTTAGAACACAATAGACATAATTATCTAATTTTGGTTGCCAATCAAAACTGTAGATTATTGAATGATGAAATTGTTTTCAATTGTTCAATTTAATGTTATTTTAATGTAAGTTTTTATTTTAGAACTACTTATTCATTAAATTGCATTAAATTTAAAAAAATAGAGATAGATCAAGCCATTCATTCGGTCTGAAAGCAAAATAGATCCAATAAGTATAATACTATAAAACTACCATAAAATTCCAAATTGATGAATTAAAAATGTATTTATCTATAACTAAGATAAATTTATTAAAATGTTCATTGCGAGCGTTTTTCTGTTAATGGCTATTCCCAAAAATTGTATCTTTGGGGGGACTTGTATGTAGCATTAACACTCCTTGATGTCGTTGCATGTGATAGGGATGAAGGTGATTTTCATTTAAAAGTATCCACACTGTAGAGATGCACCAAATGTGGCTGAAGACAGAATCAGAAGCGAGAAACGGAATATTACAGTGGACCAGACACGTTATCAGCAGAAACTAAAAAAATATGAAGACCGTAGGTATTTCATTATTTTGCAGTCGTTTATCGTAAACATAGTAAAATACAAAACAATTATATTACTTATATAAAAATATATTAGAGGGTGAAAGAGGATGAACGTGTTGAAAAATAAAAAAATTAGGGAAATCTAGAGGAGAGTTTGATACAATCTGTTATTTTTCCAAAAATAGTAATAAGCATTAGAAACAACATATATTACGGAAACGAAAATATTCCGGGGTGTAAGGGGATGGCGGGGGTGTTGAAGAATTAAAAAATTCGGGAAATCTACAGGAGCGTTTGATACAGTCTGATATTTTGCCAAAAAATAGTAATAGGCATTAGAAACAACATATATTACGGAAACGAAAATATTCCGGGGAGTAAGGGGGTGGCGGGGGTGTTGAAATTTTAAAATATTCGGGAAATCTAGAGGAGAGTTTGATACAGTCTGATATTTTGCCAAAAAATAGTAATAAGCATTAGAAACAACATATATTACGGAAACGAAAATATTCCGGGGAGTAAGGGGGGGTTGTGAGGTTGTTGAAGAATTAAAAAATTCGGGAAATCTAGAGGAGAGTTTGATACAGTCTGATATTTTGCCAAAAAATAGTAATAAGCATTAGAAACAACATATATTACGGAAACGAAAATATTCCGGGGAGTAAGGGGGTGGCGGGGGTGTTGAAATTTTAAAATATTCGGGAAATCTAGAGGAGAGTTTGATACAGTCTGATATTTTGCCAAAAAATAGTAATAAGCATTAAAAACAACATATATTACGGAAACGAAAATATTCCGAGGAGTAAAGGGTGGCGGTAATGTGGAAGAATTAAAAAATTCGGGAAATCTAGAGGAGAGTTTGATACAGTCTGATATTTTGCCAAAAAATAGTAATAGGCATTAGAAACAACATATATTACGGAAACGAAAATATTCCGGGGAGTAAGGGGGTGGCGGGGGTGTTGAAATTTTAAAATATTCGGGAAATCTAGAGGAGAGTTTGATACAGTCTGATATTTCCGCAACCAACCCTTAAAATATTTCACATTTATTTACAAACATCCTGTAGAATATAGCTATCTGTTAATTCCTTGCAAAATTTATTATTATTATTATTATTATTATTATTATTATCATTATCATTATCATTATCATTATCGTTATCGTTATCGTTATCGTTATCGTTATCGTTATCATTATCATTATCATTATCAATATCATTATCATTATCATTATCATTATCATTATCATTATCATTATCATTATCATTATCATTATCATTATCATTATCATTATCATTATCATTATCATTATCATTATCATTATCGTTATCGTTATCGTTATCGTTATCGTTATCGTTATCATTATCATTATCATTATTATTATCATTATTTTTATTATTATTATTATTATAACTATTATTGATAGTTTGATTATTTGGCAAAATTTCAGACTGTATCAAACTCCCCTGTAGATTGATTTCGTCAATTTTCTAATTTTGTTACAACCCCTCTCTCCGAATATTAGCGTTTCAGTAAAATATATTAGTTATGATCATATTTCCCATTTTTTGGCAAAATTTGAAGCTGTACCAAACTCTCCCTAGATTTTCCGAATTTTTTAATAATTTATGCCCCCGCAACCCCCTTTCCCATCGGAATATTTTCGTTTCCCTAATATATGTTGTTTTTAATGCTTATTACTATTTTTTGACAAAATATCAGACTGTATCAAACTCTCCTCTAGATTTCCCGAATTTTTTAATTCTTCATCACCCCCGCTACCCCCTTACTCCTCGGAATATTTTCGTGTCCGTAATGAATGTTGTTTCTAATGCTTATTACTATTTTTTGGCAAAATATCAGACTGTATCAAACTCTCCTCTGGATTTCCCGAATATTTTAAAATTTCAACACCCCCGCAACCCCTTTACTCCCCGGAATATTTTCGTTTCCGTAATATATGTTGTTTCTAATGCTTATTACTATTTTTTGGCCAAATATCAGACTGTATCAAACTCTCCTCTAGATTTCCCGAATATTTTAAAATTTCAACACCCCCGCCACCCCCTTACTCCCCGGAATATTTTCGTTTCCGTAATATATGTTGTTTCTAATGCCTATTACTATTTTTTGGCAAAATATCAGACTGTATCAAACTCTCCTCTAGATTTCCCGAAATTTTTAAAATTTCAACACCCCGTACTCCCCGGAATTTTTTCGTTTCCGTAATATATGTTGTTTCTAATGCTTATTACTATTTTTTGGCAAAATATCAGACTGTATCAAATTATCCTCTAGATTTCCCGAATATTTTAAAATTTCAACACCCCTGCCACCTCCGTACTCCCCGGAATTTTTTCGTTTCTGTAATATATGTTGTTTCTAATGCCTATTAGTATTTTTTGGCAAAATATCAGACTGTATCAAACTCTCCTCTAGATTTCCCGAATTTTTTAATTCTTCAACACCCCCGCCATCCCCTTACACCCCGGAATATTTTCGTTTCCGTAATATATGTTGTTTCTAATGCTTATTACTATTTTTTGGCAAAATATCAGACTGTATCAAACTCTCCTCTAGATTTCCCGAATATTTTAAAATTTCAACACCCCCGCCACCCCCTTACTCCCCGGAATATTTTCGTTTCCGTAATAAATGTTGTTTCTAATGCCTATTACTATTTTTTGGCAAAATATCAGACTGTATCAAACTCTCCTCTAGATTTCCCGAATTTTTTAATTCTTCATCACCCCCGCTACCCCCTTACTCCTCGGAATATTTTTGTTTCCGTAATATATGTTGTTTCTAATGCTTATTACTATTTTTTGGCAAAATATCAGACTGTATCAAACTCTCCTCTAGATTTCCCGAATATTTTAAAATTTCAACACCCCCGCCACCCCCTTACTCCCCGGAATATTTTCGTTTCCGTAATATATGTTGTTTCTAATGCCTATTACTATTTTTTGGCAAAATATCAGACTGTATCAAACTCTCCTCTAGATTTCCCGAATTTTTTTATTTTTCAACACGTTCACAATGCCATAATCCCCTTTCACCCTGTAATATATTTTTATATAAGTAATATAATTGTTTTGTATTTTACTATGTTTACGATAAACGACTGCAAAATAATGAAATACCTTAATATTTTTTAGTTGCTGCTTATAATGTGTCTGGTCCTCTGTAATATTCCGTTTCTCGTTTCTGATTCTGATTCTGTCTTCAGCCACATATGCACCAATGTGATCTGATATATTTCTGGTAGAGAGTTCAAGAAGATCCTATTGGTTGATAGACCTTCTCGAACGATATCTATTTTCCTCAGTCTATGCCATCCTAGGTAGCCTAGGTCTTCCAGCATGTCCATCATGATTTACTTTTAAATTCCCAGTGTCTCAAGCTCTTCTAACAACATAAACAAACCTACGGACTGCAGAATGAACTTGCAATAGAAAACGGTCGGCGTATAATCGCGATGCTGCGGTGGCATTCGGCAGCTGAATCAGTACAGTTTATGGAGGATGACACACACAGAGGCTTTCATAGTTACACATGTGGTCATCATTGGCCAAGACGTTTAAAAAAAAAACAAGTCGGTGACCAGCAGCAGTGTGTGTGTTGGTCTATCTGCCGCCAAAGTTTACAGAATAAATATATAAGTTGTATCACTTTCTAACACGCCCCGTCTTACCAATTCCGCTCTCTTTACCCGTCTCGGGGACCGTTCGGTACTCAGGCACCTACACGGTGGCCGACGTTAGAACTGTAACGTGTTGTATGCTATCGATATAGTGTGAGACAAAAAACTTTGAATTTATGTTAGTGTTTATTTTATTTTTCTTCTAAAAATGCTCGTGATATATTGTACTGTGCATAATTGTCCCTCAATAAGTGGTTTTTTATTTTTCCATTGTCCAAAGGATAAAGCAAGGTATGTATTTTTTATTTCATCAACTAATATAAAGAAATAGGTCAAGATATAAAATTATACGTGGAACGGCGACAAAAATTAGAATGTTCATTTGAAAGATTGTATTTGGGCGTTATATTAAATTATAAACAATTTGTTTTATCAAGTTTACAAAATTAAAGATTTACTCTTGGTTTAAACTTTGATTTTATGAATATTTTCTTTAAAATAACAGATAATTGTATTTTTCATTCTTGACGCATATTTACCTGTTCTTGAATTTTTTTTTACGGAAAGTTTGACATGCCCGGTTAGTATAAGTAAAAATCGTCTCTTTACAGATACCAGATTTGGAAGAATCAATTAGGATTTATCTGTGGAAGTCACAGATAAGCAAGTATTACTCCTGATCAATGATATGAAAAAATTAGAATTTGAAGCAAACATTTTTCAACTGAAACATCAAACATTGTTTTGTGTGAACTAACAAGTAAGTTCTTTGTACGGGTATTTATTAAAAAAATGTAATGTGTGTGGGTACATTTTTGGTTCAAGCAGAGTTTCTGATAACATTAATATGAAAACTATGTTGGTGCCAATATTTCAAGATACTGAAGTTCAAACTGATACACCGATTCTAAGTGATACCTGTGCACAAACAGTATGTAATAAAAATGATATGTACAGTAACATCTTTAAATAAATTTGTCTCAAATTAATTAATATATGTACAAAAATACCCAAATCACTTCAATAATATCAAGTACTAAAAAATTACCTGGACATACTTATACATTGGGTTTTCATTTGAGTATTTTTGCTGAAAAGTATAGTTTATTAAATTATAAAACAAGAGTATAATGCATTTTTATTATATCTCAGATCAAGACTGCCAAACGTCACAAACAATTTCGTGTAGGAGTCCAAGAAAAGCACTTGTAACTTGTAAACAATATATTATTTAAAATTTTAGTTTTAAATAATGTATATTGTTTTATTAATTATTTAAATAAACATTTTATTGCAAATTTTCCTCATGGCTATTTTATTATTTATATAGGAACGTTATATTTGAATCCAAGATGAACTAACAAAATACTTATAAACTTTATACATTTATCTATAATCGTTTTATAATATTTATATTTATTTCATTACAAATATTTTATTTATACAATAAGCAGCCTTACATCTTCACAAAATGAAGCATTAAAAGCAAAAACTGGCGATATATTTAGTAATACTTCCTCAACAAAACATCAAAGGGATAATTTGACACGCGGAAACATTTGCAAAGTTTTATGAGCAAACATTACCTCTGAATACTAATTCGTTCAAACCAAGGAAGCAGGCTATACGAAAATCAACTACAATTACTGTAAATCTACCTCACTTAACTAGGTAGCAAATTAGTAACCTGGGTCCTGCCCTTTTCGTTAACCACAGAACTCTGCATACAGAAACTAATTAACCATTATGTAAATGTAGGATTATTTTCTTTTTAAGTTAATTGGACTCTAATCATCTTCACATAGCCTAACCTAATCCTGTTGAGAATTATAATAGTGTATTACTATTATTTACAGTTAAATTATTACAGCAAATTTGAATAACTAACAATAAACATAATAAAAGAAATAATATATTTAGAATATTTATATACAATTTCTTAAAATATACATATATTAGTTGTAAATTTGACAGACATTTATTTAATTGGGAAAAACACCCAGCCAGCGTCTTCATGTTTGTTTTTTGTTTTAAAATTTACAGCCACAAAAAGATAAAAAAGAAGCATTTTTTCCTGTAAGGTTTTAGATGAGCTTGCTTTTGCTAAATAAATGCTAAGTCTTCTATTTGTCTCGATCATATGCAGTCTTTAATATACGATCACATCATTGAGACTTCTTAGCCTTATCAATATGTCCAAGCAGGCAAGCAGCACTGAATTTTATGTGGTGCGTTCTGATTACCTACACTGCTTCACTATTGGAGTAAATAGCGGTTTCTTAGTTTTTTTGCTTTCCATTCCGTTAATTCTGTTGCACAGTATCAAGCCATCACATCGGCCTGGAAAACTGTGGCATCTATTGTTAGATGCATAAATTCTTTCATATTATCAAGGGTTATTCTTCCTAAGTCTATTAAGTCTTATAAGTAAATCATCAAGTCACGATACCAAGCTTTGGAAGCTCTCTTTTTAGTAAACTCAGTTAAATTTGTCTGGAGATGATTGATCTACAGTTGCTCCTTACAGTAGTCAAATAACTACCTGAATAAAAAATACGCAAAAATAAATCGCGCAAACAATTTTATTATAAGTGTGTCCACTACAGATGTCTACATTGCTTCCTTTAGGATGGACATAATGGTTCTATTCCTAAAGTTGCCTTTGACTGACTTGCAAATGATCAGTTCATCTAAATAAGTTATAACGTTGTTAACAATATTCCTATTAAGGTCAAGGAATAGAGTCAGCCGATTTATAGTATTGGCATATGTGCTGCAGTTCACTTAAATTAAACCATTTGCCGTTTCTAGGTGTCTTTAAACTAACTCCTCAAGAATTTTTAAGATAAATGGTGATAGATTGAGTGACCTTACGATCTCGGCATATGGTTAAGTTTTAGTTGAGCAGCTACAGAGAAAAACAAATTGAAAGTTTTAAAACTTTAAGTTATATTACCCTTTTTGCAATAAATGTCACAAGGTGTGATGTTATGCGGATATTGCAGGTTGGTGCTTAACAGTATTAACTCAAATTTTTCGTTCAGTAAGACGCATAAAGATTTGTTGCGTTCTTTTATAAACCTGACCAGTAATATTCTATGCTTTTTATTTTAATATAAACCAAATATTTAACTATAACAGCAAAAATTGAAAAGTTCTCCCCGATAATGAAAACAAACAAACAGAAAATAATGTAATTAGATTTAAAATTTCTAAAGAATAAATATGTAACTTTATTTCGATCTAACCTGTTCGGTCTCTCGTTAACAGTTTGCTCACGTTTTGAAAAAATATCTATGACGGAACCGATGTAGCTAAAGCAGAAAGTTTATTTTTCACTTTTTCATATGGAACTGGGTTCAAATTCAATGAAATCGTCGAATTAGAATCTCTTTAGATAATTTGCTTTGTGCTAACTTAGTGGTGTAGGATCTTCAAATCATTCAAACTTATTATGAATATTGAATGTTAATACATTGTAACCTCCACGTTGCTTTAGCGTGGAAACGTAGACAAACAAACTTTATTGTCACTCTTGATTACACAAGAAATATCATTCAACAAATTTATAACTGACAAATTCTTTACTTTGACGTTTCAGTCATTCGCGAGTGACTGCTCAATATAAACTGAACTATGACGGTAAAACCGAACCGCTTCTATAGGGTTTTAGGGTCCTCGAAGTTTCCGCGGTATCAACAACTTGTCGAAAGTCAAATAGAATACGGTTTGGAATATTCCAGAAAACGTCAAAATAAAGCTATTACAAGATTTATCAATTCAAACGCAAACAGGAACATAATTAACAAACTAACAAAGTAAGTGAGCATCTGTAACATTGCCTTCCTCTTAGAACTGATCGTCCCGATCAGGTTACTCCACTGCAGAACCTCCTTTACTTAACGTGCAAGTAATACAATATCGACACCATTCTTCCACATCGGAACGACTTCCAGGCCAGTATAATCGTTCTCTGACTTTGTTTCGTCTTCTTATTTCTTCCTAAATGCACGCCACTATACCACTATGAAGAGCTTCAAGAACTTCTAGCACTCTTTTTGAGATAATACAGTTTGATAAATCCTTCATTTGCCATTAGGACTTTCGAGTACTCCTCAATACGTCATTCTGTATTACTAAGAAATCCCATAGTGTAAGTAATTTTTCAAAGACGAAGGTTTGTTAGAGATGTCACTCCAGTTAGGTCTATCCAAGTTTTTAATCTTCCACTGATATATAGCCCGCAGCAACTGATCTTAAGGTTTTAATTTTTTCAGTAGGTCCTCTTTTTCTTTAACCCACTGAGCTTCTTTTTGTTGCATTTGATCCTGAATTCATTTTATCTGGTTGAAGATTTGGGCATTAGTAGTTTCTAAAGTGTTATTCTGGTTGCCCAGATCAATTACTCTTTTCTTCTCCTTTTCTAAGTCCTGATTCAATTTAAATAATTGCTTCTTCTGTGTTTCGATATTAGAACTCAGTTCTGGTTGGACTCTTCTGCTGCTTGTTCTCCAGTTGTCACACTCCGATTTCGATTGAAAATATTCCTAGAACATTGATTCTTCAGATGTCCGTTTGCTACACAGTCCCAACACAGATGAGTCTTCATGTCTTGTATATAGTAGAATTCTCACGGTCCCGTCCTTTATAAAGGTTGTCCAATAAATCTTGCATACTCTTCACAAACTCATCTACATGCTTTTGGACTCCTCGTCGTTCTCTAGTGTCTAATCTAAGTCTAATTCGCCTTGTCTAACATGATTATTTCTCCATACTTGTTGAGCGGCTTCGATTACCAGCGCCAGGGCTAGAGCTTCGGATTTATTCTTGTGTCTGGCTAATCTTAATGCTTGACTAATTTCGGAATCGAGCTGGCCATCGATAAACCTGCTTACTGCTAATTGTTCTTGGAACTCTGCCGGGGCGATGGGGTAGGCTAACTTTACCATACGTGCTATATCTGCTTCAAATTGCTGCAGATTTTCTTCGAACCGTTGTCTTCGGCTTTTTAATTGTGCCTGGCAAACGTGTTGTAGATGAGCCTCGCCATACCTCATTTCTAAAGCAATATTAAGCGTTTGATTTTGTTTATCCTCAGCTAGAGTTCTTAATATCTCCATAGTTTCTTCTCGTAGAGCCACTATTAGTAAAATAGCTTTTTCTCCTTCTGACCAGTTATTTGCCAAGGCAACTGCTTCAAATTGCTTAAAGTAAGTATTCCATGACACCTCTCCATCAAATGTTGGTGGCTTAACCCTTGACGATAGAAGATAACTGCTTTCAGTTTCCTCGCGGATAACTGGGATTTTAGATTTGTAGCCTCGTATTCTAATTTTACTATACATTTTTCTACGATTTTGGTAACTTCATTTTCTAACTTACTAACACTTTCTTCTACGACTTGGACGTTATCTTGTACCTCACTTCTCAATTGATTGATTTCGTCTTCTTCAGATTCATTAAGTTCCTTAATTGTGCCTTAATTGTCTTTTCCATCTTTTTATTGTTTTCTTGTAAACTGGTTTCCATTTTGTTTCTTAATTCTTCTCTATTTTCCATTTTCTGTAAACTGTTCTTCACTTCCTTTTGTATTGTATTTCATATCCTTTTTCAAGTCTTCCATCATATCGTTCATCATTTCGTCTTGTTTAGTCTTCATTTGAACTTGGCTTTTCTTCATTTCTTTTAGGTCTTCCTTTATTCCTTCTTGACTATTCTTCATTTCGTCCTTCATGTATTTCATCATTACCATTAACTGTTTCAATGTTTTCTCCATTTCCCTCGCGCTTGATCTCGTCTCTGGCATTCACTTTTATATTCCAAACTGCTTAATTGTTGAACGTCGCACTTCTGACACCAATGTAACCTCTACGTTGCTTTGGCGTGGATACACACCACGTAGACAAACAAACTTAAAGCTAGTTACGTACGGTGAGCGATATATAATATATATTTATTATTTTGTCATGAGATATTCCTACAGACAAGTAAACAGCATAGATATAAATATATATTATAGCGTCAGTGCCTAACGTTCTATGCATTTTAATCACAAGCGATACTTTTGTAATATATCAGACATATATTATAGCTCATCATCTGTAACTAGCTTAATTGTCACTCTTGATTACAGAAGAAATATCCTTCAACAAATTCACAACTGTTAAATTCTTTACTTTGATGTTTCAGTTATTCGCGTTTGACTGCTCAATATAAACTGAACTATGACGGCGAAACCGAACCGCTTGTATAGCTTTTTAGGGTTCTCGCGGCATCGAGAACGTGTCGAGAATCAAATAGAATGTGGCCTGGAATATTCCAGAAAACGTCAAAATAAAGATATTACAAGAGCTATTAACTCTAACGCAAAGGGAACATAGTTAACAAACTAACAAGGTAGGTGAGCTTCCGTAACAATATGTAAGTTTTCGATATATACTTAATTTTCGTAATTTTTAGTTGAGTTGGGATATACCAGCACAATAATATGCATGTCTAGGCAGTTTAAACACCCGTAACAACTTAAACAGCGTTTTGATTTCCCAGGGATCTACAGAATATTAATTCTAACATAAACAATAACACAAGATACAAAAGGAAACCATGCCAATAAATAAAAGCCATTACTGTATTATAATGTAAACACACGAATTTTTATTATTTAATTTAAAATCTGTGTTCCACATACAATAAAATTAAAAATGGAAAAAAAGAAGAAGAAGATTGGAAAAAATATTAATGATGAACAAACATGAACATGAATGACAACATATGGCTTTATTGATTTTTTCTTAAATTATTTTCGTTAAGCGAATAAAACAATAAATTAAATTGTGATACTTTCGCCACCGTGACATATTGAGTACACAGAGCTTTTAGCAATTTCCTCGTACAGTTTCTAGCAAATTGGATTTTCATAAGTTAGTAATTATAAAATTACGTTAACAACTAGCATACTAGACTAAAAGTTGTTTAACTACCCCCCTACCCCCACACACGATGCTGTAAAACTGTCATATTTTCTTGGAGAGCTAAATGCTCACAGGCAAATATGAATATCTGTGCCTCAAAATCAATAACATAGTGTAGCATGACGAGAACTGAGTGATAGCTAGACTGTTTATAATCGATACATACAATATTAAGTTTTCAGTAGTTTGTGGTGAAATACGGGATGTTTTACAACGTATCCGACAATTTTTAACCATATACAGGGTGATATATAGTGCTTTTATCGGTTGTTATGCTGTGACCTTGGTAACTGGTCGCTGCCAGTAACAGAATTAAAGTGCACATCTCTAGCTTTAGCTGAGATTCTTTTACCTGCCCTTGTTGTAAAGGTTTTACAACTTTGAAATAATTCAAATTATTATACTATTATTATTATACTATGAAGTCATATGTATGCTCTCTGATACCAAACATTTAGGTATGCTAATGAACAATTCCACAGATAAAGCACTATTCAATAATTATCTAAAGAAATTAATCTAGCTAAATTTACTAACCCTAAATTTACTAACCTGGTTTAATGAAAACACTATAAATATCTAACTTCACTTTTGAAACAGTGGGAACTCGAAAATTCAATGCCTTTTATTTACTTTTGGTCTTCATCTACAAATATGTCCAGTTGACACCTATCTCTATATCGGTATTTTGATATCTTCTGCTTAATTCATTTAGCTGCACCCTTGCTTGTAAATATGAGATGAAGTATATTTCTATTTTTAAAACGGGAATTCCGCGATGGATGAAGAAACGTTAAATTATTTACTGTTTCACTTTTGACATGTGCTTGATGTAGGTACACGTTGTATAAAGGAAGCTTGAACTCAGCTATGTTTCGGTTCGCTCGAACTGGATTTCATCGCCAATGAATCCAAATTTACGAAGTAGAGATTAAAATTTCTACCCGATTAAGTCTTAATCCAAATCAGTAATTTCTTTGGATTGAATTATGTCAGATTTAACCAGGACAATATAAGTAAAGTAAACGAAATCGAATTACAAACAATTCCTGAAATAACCTTCGTATTGCTCTCTTTTATAGTTTACGTAGTCGTGAAAATATACCTATACGTGTCAATATATATCACATTGATTTTTATACAGATGAAATCAGTAGGGAAAGTTATATTTCCCGCGTCTTCCAAATATCCACCGTTTTGATGGCGGCTGACAGTTGTGTGTGTGATGTGTGCCACTTATGTTTTTTGAAATTATTATATCGTTAATGTACTTATATCTGTCGTGTTGAGTGTTTAGTTATCTTGTACTTGTACGTATTTTTTATTAATGATTATTTATTAGTGAAAATAGACCCCAATAAATAATAAATAAACTATGGAAGGAAACACTTAAGTCACACATACATTCATTATTAGGTATACGGATAGTAATTCTGAACATGCAACGTTTTTAAAATGAAAGTCATACTGATTTTTGCAGCTCCAGATTAGTTAGAATTAGTTTGTGGATAATTTGCAATGTGAACAATTTTTTTCTTTTTTTCTCTGAACAGATTTTTTAAATTGTTGATTATCAGGTTGTAATCTATTTCGAAATCTTCCCAAATATTCTCGTTGTATGTCGTATGTCCATTGAAATTTAAATACCAACAAGTAACAGCCACATCTCTCATATCTGAATATGAAAAATTTTTGTGCCTGAGATTTTCCGATTTTATAAAATAATCGATATTAATAAAAACTGGATAAATATCTTATATTTAAAAATCTAATAATTGTTAAAATTTAACTTACTATTGATGCCTACTACGTTAAAATATTGTACAAGGAACTATGCAGCTGTTTGTTGAAAACATATTATCTCGAAAATAGTCAATTTCTAAGACTAATGATGTATACCTTTTTTCCTCAAAAACAATGTAGGTTTAAGATTTATTAATAAAAAAAACGATAATGTTAGGGATGGAATACGTTGAAATAGAATGATAACAGATTATGATTTCTCCTATCCAAAAATATCTGTTCCCAAATTCTCACAGTGTAATTATCACACAATTATCACAATGGCAATTTGGCTTAAATTGTAATATTATGAAGTGAAAAATCTAGTATGTCTTCATGGGCCTTTATTTACGGATCACCCTGTATAAGCTACGCTTATAAACTCAATGATAGTATTTTAAGGACAATAGATTCTATGAATACATATCTTAGACGGCTCGCAACTTGATGTAATTATGTATCTATCTTTTTCAATAGGTATCAAATTTTCTCAGTGTTTCCTTATTTTATTGAGACACATACATTTAAATAGACTTTATTCTTAAAATCTTCTAAATTGTTGTCTTAAATGTAGACAAATCTTTAAGACCGTTGTACTAAAACAATTTAACGGCGACTAAACGAGAATTCTACGTGACAACATTTTCCAGCTTTAAATTTCCATTAGCTTCTTTGTTTTTTTGTAGGGTATGTGACATGACTACGAAATACTAACGTGAAAAATTTCATATCGTCTAGAATAACGCTTGATTCCGACGTTGATATGTTGTTACCTTCCACTGCGAAATGTCTAAGAAAGGATAAGAGTAATGATGGGAACGACTGAAACTGAAGTCTACTTTTCAACCCTTTCAGTTGCTTTAACTAATTTAATCTGGCTCCTTTTCACGCTTCTCTTTAGATTCGTTAGAATGATTATGTCTCTATTTTCTCGGTAAATCTATCTAATTACAGTTATTTAGTTACAGTTACTGATTGCAATAAAACATATATTTTTTGTGACAGCGTTTCGAAATTGACAAATTTTGATATTGATTAGAATTTCGAAAAGACACTCTTTTAGACACTAGTGCCTAAAAGTAAAAAATGAAACATTAACAATATTGAATATGTATTTATTATACATTTTAAAGGTACAATTATGTAAATTGTTATAGTGAATACTAGATACATCCAGCTTCTCTAACAGTAATACAAGTACTAGTAGTCGGAATGAATAAATTGCTAGTAGTGGCAATACTGCTAGTTTCTGCGTGAACTTCTTTTAATTTCTTATTTGGTGTATCTTTCTGACCTATGATTCTTTTTGCTATTTCGTTTTTCTGTTCAATGGAATTTTCGATATAATCCTCGGCAACTGATCTTGATCGGCAACCTCCGTGTCATGTTCGCTCCAGAATCTGCCACCAATGTCGCAGAGCTGCGCCCGAGAAATGCCCAATGTATTCATTGGCGCTGGAGAGTCCAAGGAATTCCGCTATCTTTTTTTATATTTAAAACTCTCAAAAATGTGATTTCTTCCCTGCTACACGTTCCAAATACTCGGCTTGTTTCAAAAAGCGTTCTATTTCCAGCTTCGTAAATATTTTTGATTTCTTTAGCTGATATCCGAAAGCTCTCCTTTTCAAAAATGCTAATTGCATTTCGTAAATTTGCTAATATCTATGTTTTTGTTCAGGTAAATTATGATATGAAGCATCTAATACTCACTCCACAAAATTGACGGCTTTAACATATTGGATAGCTTCAAGATATAGGCTAGTAATACCTTTTCTGTGAAATTCTCAATATGTTTTTCTTTGGGCCAGGTTTTAAAGTTGTTGTAGGAGTTTTCATATAAACTTTTCGTTTTTTGGACACTCACGTGGATAGCGCAGCTTCAGCAGCTTATTCAGTATCCAAAGATTCGTCATTATTACCCATTTTTGGTGATTTTTGGCAAAACTTTGTAGGAAATATGACGACGCGCATCGTTTGAACTTGACAGAACCTTGACATTGAACAATGCCTTACAAGCAGATTTCCTGCCCACTTTTAAAAATGTTTAAAAGTACAAATAAAAGCATAAAATTCAGTATATTTTAAGCACTTGACGCATTGTCGAACTCATCTTTCGCCTCGTTGGAGAAATCACACTCTTTTCGCCACTTGTTACATAAATAGCTATTTTCAAATTAACTATAATTTATAACGAATGACTCATAAACATGTTTATTTACAACCATATATGTAATCTTGATATTTCAAACTTAACAGTAAGTTAAGATAAGAATAAAGCACTTTACACCTCGGTATGTAATATACTATTCCTGAATATTTTCAATTAATTTTTAAAAGAATAGTATAATCTGTATTAATATTAGAATGAAAATATTCGATACGAGTGGAAGATTATTATGTGGAACCACAAGTATCGAATTTTCAGTGTAATATACTATATTTTTTCCGTTATCAAAAACTATGAATAAAAAATAATTATATTAAATCTAAACAAAATAAGTTATTTGTTAAAACATAACGCCGCCATTTACACTTGACCCTGCCAGTTTTGAAATACATGACAATCTAGGCGTTTAGTTCGATTAAGAAATATTCTGTATCTTGTTACAGAATGAATATTTTATATCAGATCGTTCAAAAACGAAGAAAAACCTCTCGTTAGATTGAATAAAAACAACAGGTTCACGGAGCATATTTCGAACATTTACTCCATTAAATTAGTATTATTATTGTTGTTATTAAAGAAAAATGTATTGTTAAATATTTTATTTAGTCCAACGAGAGGTTTTTCTTCGTTTTTGAACGATCCGTCAAGGTTTGACAGGCATTGTCCCATATCATCTGACTCAGAAATTTGCTTAGATACGAAGACTTTATCAATGCACTGTATATTTGTTAGCGTACTCAGATTATATTGTTTGCATAAAAACTATCAAATGGCTATCAAATTCTACAATGTGGTATAACATTAAAAATAGTATATAAATTTAAATGTAAATTTGACGTTTGTATTTAAAGAAGTAATTACACATCCATCAAAAATATATATATATTTTATACTAAGTTCGACCCATTGAGTAACATTTTCCACAGAGCGGACGTGCACAATCTCAACTTAATGCACTAGCTCGACATCCGATACCGATCAAGGAAAGTACGTCTCGTTATGGTGTATTCTAACCCCTAACAGGGCTGGAAAAGTAACATTCATTTCCATATTTTTGAATGGGGGAAACATATTGTCACGGATTTCCCAATCCGTTTTTTTTTATTGCCAGAAAAACAATCCGTTAATTAATCACTTCTTTATTAACTACTGAACACTACTAATTACAGCTCAACTAAACACTTATTTAATTAATCGCTATCTAAATCGCTTTGATCTCTCTAACTAAACACTTCACTTCAGACTGTAATACAAGACTTATACAAGACTAACTAACTCGGCCGTTTATTCTTCTTTTATAGACCCAACGAATATTCCAGGTATATTCCAGTATCTCTAGATCCATTTTCTCGTACGACTCGAATGCTTCTCGTCGATTCCCGATTTTTCCAGGCCGATCTCGATCAGCGGCATGTTGTTTGTTTACCAGAATGGCGTAGGGGCGATCGGGGCAATCTTAGGCAATTCGCGGTGCCACAGCCGTCGGTTTGGGAGTGAGTGGGGCAAATTCCGTGACACTGCCCTCCTTAGAACCGATCGTCCCGATCGGATACACCTCTATACGGGGACAGACGCTCCAGATGGACGACCTTCATCTTACTCCTGGGAGTCCTCTGTATCCGGTAGACGACATCATTTATTCTTTTAATGACGGTGTAGGGGCCCTCCCAACGGTTCTGTAGTTTAGGCGATCTTCCTTTCTTCCGCGTGGGGTTGTACAGCCACACCAGGTCACCTTGTTGGAATCCGACTGTATTGGCCCGGACGTCGTATCGAGTCTTCATGCGATCGCTCTCTAGTCGCATTCGAGATCTGACTTGATCGTATACGGCTGCTAGTCTTCGTTCTAGCTCATGGGTGTAAGTGTCTGGCTCTGTGGGCTGTTCCGCAGGACGACCAAATACCAAATCTGCGGGAAGGCGAAGCTCTCTTCCAAAGATGATCCTTGCGGGAGTCTTTCCAGTAGTTTCATGGACAGCTGAGCGGTAAGCTAACAAGAAGAGTGGAATGAGCTTGTCCCAATCTGTCTGGTTCTCGTTTACAAACATCCTCAGATTGGTTTCTAGTGTGGCGTTGAAGCGTTCCACCATACCATCTGACTGGGGATGCAGTGGGGTGGTCCTGGTTTTCCGGATTCCCATAAGCTCGCAGACCTTTCGGAACACACTTGATTCGAAATTTCTGCCCTGATCTGAATGCAGTTCCATGGGCACACCAAATCTGCAGAACAGGTTGTTGACTAGGGCTTCTGCTACGGTCGTGGTCTCTTGATTGGGAAGAGGGTATACTTCCGCCCATTTGCTGAAGTAGTCCATGGCTACTAGCAGATATCGGTTGCCACTTTGGGTTTTCGGAAATGGACCAGCGATATCAATGGCAATCCTCTCGAACGGTGCTCCTACGATGTACTGGCGCATTTTGCCTCTGGAACGGGTCTTCGGTCCCTTGCTGGCTGCACATATATCACATTTTCGGCACCAATTTTCTATATCCGTCCTACAACTCAACCAGTAGAAACGCTCCCTAATCTTCTGTAGAGTCCTATTGATACCGAAATGTCCATCCCCAGTACCTTCATGTACTTCCTGCAGCACTTCCTTGACCCGGGACCTCGGGAGTAGTACTTGTTTCTTCACCTCCGTTCCGTCATTGTTCTCCCATGCTCTTTTTAGGACACCGTCTTCCAACACCAGGGAATTCCATTGAGCCCAATAACTCTTTAATGCTGGGTTTTCACTACTGACTTTAGCCCAAGAGGGTCGGTTGTTGGCTTCTTTCCAGTCTAGTAAGGGCTTGATGTCACAGTCAGCTTGCTGGTCTTCTCGAATTGCCGCTGAACTCCATCTGTCTTCAGGTTGGGCTGCTACCACCTTGCAAGGAACTGATGAGATGTCCTCTTTCTTTTCAAGACTACTACAGTGTTTGCAGTTGACAGGACAGGGTCTCCTAGAAAGGGCATCTGCATTTCCATGTTTCCTGCCGGCTCGATGTTCAACAACAAAGTGATATTCTTGCAGCCGTTCCAGCCATCTGGCCATCTGTCCTTCAGGGTTTTTAAACTGTAGCAGCCATTTAAGGGAAGCGTGATCCGTTCTTAGGAGGAATTCTTGGCCATACAAGTATTTATGAAAGTGTTCTAGACTCTTCACGATGGCAAGCAATTCTTTCCGAGTCACACAATAGTTCTTTTCGGCTTTTGATAGAACCTTGCTGAAGTAGCCCACTACTCGCTCTTGGCCATCTTGTACTTGGGAAAGAACTCCGCCAATTCCAATGTTGCTTGCGTCCGTGTCCACTATAAATGGTTGTCCAGGTATTGAGTATGTCAAAATCGGGGTAGTGCAGAGAGCCTCTTTCAGCGCCTCAAAGGCTTGCTGGCATCTCGGAGTCCATTCAAACGGGATGTTGTCTTCTGTCAATTTATGAAGAGGCTTGGCAATGTCCGAGAATCCTTGGACGAATCGTCGATAGTATGTGCATAGGCCGAGAAAACTTCGAATTTGATGTTTGTCTTTAGGAACCGGCCAGTTCTTTATGCACTCTGTCTTCTCCGGGTCTGTTTTCACACCGTTTGGAGTAATAATGTGGCCTAGGTATCTAACCTCCTTTTGGAACAGACTGCACTTCTTCGGGTTCAACTTCAGGTTCGCTGCTTTTAACTTCTTGAACACTTCGGACACGTTCTTCAGGTGCTCCTGGAAAGAGCGTCCCAGCACCACCACGTCGTCCAAGTAAATCAAGCAGGTCTCCCAATGCAGGCCATGAAGTATAGTTTCCATCAGTCGTTCAAATGTGGCAGGGGCATTACATAGACCAAATGGCATTACATAGACCAAATGGCATTACATTGAACTGCCACTATGCTTTTGCGTTAGTGAACGCTTTCTTTTCTTTTTCTTCTGGGCTTACATCGAGTTGCCAATATCCACTCTTTAAATCTAAATTGGAAAACTATTGCGCACCAGCCAAGGTGTCCAGTGTATCGTCAATTCTGGGTTGTGGGTAACTGTCTTTCTTGGTGACGTCATTTAATTTTCTGTAGTCCACACAAAATCGGGTGGAGCCGTCTTTCTTCTTGACCAGAACTACAGGAGAAGCCCAAGGACTCTGAGATGGCTCTATGGTGCCTTGATTTTGCATCTCGATTAACATCTTGTTAACTTCCTCTCGCTTGGCTAGTGGAAGTCCTCGTGGTGGCTGCTTTATAGGAGATGATGAACCAGTATCGATTCGATGCTTCACTACCTTTGTCCTCCCAAAGTCGTCTGGTTTAAGTGCAAACACATCTTCATTTTTACTTAGCAGCTCTTCCAGTTGTTCCACCTCCATCTCTGTTAATCTTTCCTGGGCCCTATCCACGATGTCCCTTAGACATTCCGGTAGACTGGTCTTGTTTGGTTTCTTCTCCATTTCGTTGTTTTCTTTGAGTGTTCTGACCATGGCAACAGGTTCACAGACTCCTACTTCAGTTCCCTTTGTAATTTTCTGTGGAAAGGTTTTCAGGTTAACTACCCGTACTATTGTCGTTTTCTTTGGTTTAATCAGGGTGCGGCCGGTGACTATAGATTTATTGAACAGATCCGGATTACTGGGTTCCACCACTCCAACACTGCAAGACATTTCCCCATCCATTACAGTGGCAACCAATGTTTCGGTCTGACCAGGTAGTACCACATCTTCTTTAACAACGAGTCTTCGTACAGCGTTATTCTCAGTGGTGGTCGTTAGCACTACTTCCTCACCCATTATCCGTAGCGTACCAGCATTCAAATCTAAGTTCACCCCTTTGCTCGTAGTAAGTCTAGTCCGAGTATGACATTGTCCGATATATCTGCTACCAGGGCTCTGTGTTTGAATTTGACGTCTCCTAATTCTATGTCAAGCTCGCATTCCCCTTGACTGGCAGTTGTTGTCCATTGGCTGTTGTAAGGACATAACGCTTGGCAGGGCTCTTAATACGCCAATCACCAATAATATCCGGTCGTACAATAGTTCTTGCCGCTCCAGTGTCGATTACCATAGGGAACATACGACCAAAAATAATGCCTTCTACTAGCAAGGAGTCAGAGTCCTGGAGACGTGACAACGTAATTTCTTCTCGTGGGGCATGGTAGGAGGATGCAGCCGGCTTTTGCCCCGTTAAGCCGGCTGAGCCTAGTTTTCCTGTGCAGCTGCCGCCTGGAAGTCGCGCTTTTGCTGATCCGCGAACGGGGCCCTACACTGTCTCTTCAGATGTCCCGTCTGCCCACAGTTCCAACATTGGAGAGGGCGATCTCTTCGGCTGCCAGGTTGTTCTTTCTTCGGATTGGTAGTTGGGCTGAGTTTCTCAATGACCTCCTTCAACGTTTTGATTATGTCTCCATTTCCCATATTATCGCTGTTATCACTGATGGCTCGAACTTTAACATGTCTACCGGATGCCATCTTTGCTGCTTCAAATTCCAGTGCATGCGAAAGAGCGTCATTCAACGTTTTAGGTCTAGCAAGCCGTAGTGCCTGCTGAGTTTCGCAATCTCTTAGGCCGTCGATAAACACTTGGATGGAGAGCTGGTCTACAAATTCGGACGGGGCTGTTGGATATGCCAATCGAACCAGTCGAGCAACGTCTGTCTCAAAATGTTGTAAATTCTCTCCACTCTGCTGGTGACGATTTTTCAATTGTGCCTGGTACACTTGCTGCAGGTGCTTATCCCCATATCTCATTTCCATATGCTGTTTCAGAAGGTCATAGTTACTCTGCTGCCCAGCAGGAACTCCTTGTAAGACGTCAAGAGCTTCCCCTCGTAGAGCAACTATCAGAGCAGTAGCTTTCTCACAATCAGACCATTCTTTTGCCGCAGCAGCCGCTTCGAACTGACGCAGATAGACGTTCCAAGAGATCTTGCCGTCGAATTCAGGAGGCTTCGTTTTCTGGGTTCGGATAACAGGCCCTTCTGATTTGATCACGCCCTCCTTTGTTACTTTGTCTAATTTACGTCGAAGCTCTTCGCAGGTTTCTCTAACCAAGTTTATTTCTTCGTCTATTTCCTTTTTTTGTGCTAACAGTTCTTCGTTGATTTCTTTTCTTTGTTCTAACAGTTTCTCTTCTACTTGTTTCTCCACTTTATGTGACTGCTCCTCTAGTTTTTCTTCTAGTGTATTCTCCAATTTTTCTAACTTTGTCTGCATTTCTTTCGTCTGAGCTCTCATTTCCTGTTGTATTGTCTGTATCTGATCTTTCATTTTATGCCCCTGTTCTTCAAATTTTTCTTGCATTGTCTGGGACTGATCTTCCATTTTATGCCCTTGTTCTTCAAATTTCTCTTGCATCGTCTGTCCCTGTTCTTCTAATTTCTTTTCTAATTTCTCCTGCATCGTTTGCATCATTTCTAACAATTTCGCCAGTTGTGCATCCATGTTGACTTGACTTCTAGTTACAGGCATCAAATCTATTTGGAATGTTCTAGAATGTCCAGGAATGTGTTTGTAAATGTCACCGTTGACTTCCTTACAATGAAACGAGTGCAGTGATATGCCACACTTGGGTATTTGTCTGACTCCGGTATAAAGTTCTAGAATGTTCGAGATTGTCCTTCGCAAATACCACCGTTCACTTCCTTGAGTCATGACGAGTGCAGTGATATGTCACACTTGGGTCTTTGTCTCACTCCCGTACAAAGTTCTAGAATGTTCGAGAATGTCCTTCGCAAATAGCACCGTTCACTTTTTTAAGTGACGACGAGCGCGGCGATCTGTCACACTCGTGTCTGTGTTTAACTCCTGTACAAAGTTCTAGAATGTTCGAGATTGTCCTTCGCGAATACCACCGTTCACTTCCTTGAGTCACGACGAGTGCAGTGATATGCCACACTTGGGTCTTTGTGTCACTTCGGTAGAAAGTTCTAGAATGTTCGAGAATGTCCTGCACAAATACCACCGTTCACTTCCTTGAGTCACGACGAGTGCGGTGATATGCCACACTTGGGTCTTTGTCTCACTCCCGTACAAAGTTCTAGAATGTTCGAGATTGTCCTTCGCAAATACCACCGTTCACTTCCTTGAGTCACGACGAGTGCGGTGATATATCACACTTGGGTCTTTATTCCACCCACGCACAGGGTTCCAGAAAGTTCTTCCAACTTCCACTTAAACCCACTCACGCACAGGGTTCCAGAAAGCTCCTCAAACTTCCAGTTAAATCCCACTTTGTGGACAGGGTTCCAGAAAGCTCTTTAAAACTTCCAACCAAATCCCACTTCTGACACCAAATTGTCACGGATTTCCCAATCCGTCTTTTTCTTACTGCCAGAAAAACAATCCGTTAATTAATCACTTCTTTATTAACTACTGAACACTACTAATTACAGCTCAACTAAACACTTATTTAATTAATCGCTATCTAAATCGCTTTGATCTCTCTAACTAAACACTTCACTTCAGACTGTAATACAAGACTTATACAAGACTAACTAACTCGGCCGTTTATTCTTCTTTTATAGACCCAACGAATATTCCAGATATATTCCAGTATCTCTAGATCCATTTTCTCGTACGACTCGAATGCTTCTCGTCGATTCCAGATTTTTCCAGGCCGATCTCGATCAGCGGCATGTTGTTTGTTTACCAGAATGGCGTAGGGGCGATCGGGGCAATCTTAGGCAATTCGCGGTGCCACAGTCGTCGGTTTGGGAGTGAGGCAAATTCCGTGACAATATGAAACGTTGATTTAGTTTTCTCATGACTAACAAGCATTAGAAATTCTCCTCCAATGCCTCTATTATATGTGGAGAGAGGTTTTAGAGTTCCCTGGATCCTTGTTTAAGACGGATCCAGGGAATGAGGGTCAATTAAAAAAGTTTTCGCGTAATATATTATTTTACTAGTCATCGACAACGTATTTTTTATGAAATCCAAATTTAATTAAGTATGTTGTAATATTTTAATTTGCACTTAAGAAAATACTTTATTATTTTTGCATACTTTAACAATAGACCTCTACAACTTGAGAAATTTTTATCCACCATTGTCAACATAGATTAAGACCATACTATATATTTTATAAATCTGAATTTCTCTTCAAACCCTGTATATTCTGAAATTGTTCACATTGTATAATTTATTCGTAGCATAACTTTAATTGTTCTTTTAACTTAACATATGTTTACTTTGTGATGACTACTGTATAAGTATATCAACAGTGTGTCCAAAAAGGCATTCTTGATTAAAATTTTTGCTTGTCTTTAAAATGTGGTTGGCATGGAGACAGGGTGATCAGAAAATCGGTAAATATAAAAATCGTTCAAGAATAAACTGGCTTTGTTTTTAAATTTAATTTAAATTTACATTATAATTTCAATTTGTGCATGAATCGGTCTACTTTGATAGAAACGGACAGTAAAACATCTATATTTTTTATTTTACGAAATAAAGGCATATAAGAATCATTCAAGAATACTGCCTTTGTTTTAACAAAACAAAAATATGTTATTAAGGAAAATTGCTTAGAATTGAAATTTATATTATAATTTCAACTTGTGTATCTGGAAAAACCAGATACATATCATTTTCGTGCTCAAAATACTTGGAGGCTGGAGGATTCGTATCTTAGCCCGACTTCAAAACGCTGTATAAAGTATTGACAGATGAGAATTCCTGGAATTCGTGCTCAGTTTATTTGAATCCCTGGGGATTACACCTTTTCCGGGTTGCAAATGCTGTCACGAGTATTGACCGCTGTCATGACGTGTGAATACAATAACACACTGGAATTCCTGTTTGGCTTAAACCATTTTCAGAGAACGACGTAGCGCTGCCATCAATACAAAGTCACGTGAGTTGCAGTCAATGAAACCAATCATATTCCCATCTTTTCGCTGTTGAAGTCAGGTGAAGTTCAAAATGTTCAACTTCAACCATCAAGCAAAGCAACAGTTGTACATAACGTAACCAGCAAAAACAAAACCGACTTTATAAAATTTTTATTTCATAGAAATTAAGCTGGTGGTGGGGATATTGCCACACTATATTGTTCTCTGAAGGAATCTTTACTCGAATATTGACAACTGCCATGATGTGAGAATTTATTATTGATCTGGAATTCGTGTTCAGCGTACACAAAAACTTAAAGACTGACCTTTACTTCAATTTCCAAAAATGCTATAACAGTTGATAGCTAATTGACAACTGTCATGGTGTGCACTATGACTCCGAAATTATATCCAGCGACCTCGAAAACCCCCACATACGTTTTCTAATATTGAGTTTTTGTTTGAAGTGGACCCGCTGCCTCAGAATTATTTTTTGTTTTCCTCAGATTCAGCGCTATGAGATATCCTAGTTCCGATCCCTAGATTTTTTGTGAACTTGTGTTATATTTATTTGATTTAAATCGAAATTTGTGAAGTATAGAAATTTACAGTTATTACAGTTAAAATAAACTTTTATTTCACAAAAATTATTGAATATGGTAACTACTTCTTACAACGTATACTTCATAAAAAAATAAGGCACTTGTCTCAAATTTCTTCCACTCGGTAAGCTGTGACTATCGAATTTGCTTTACATGATGAGTAATAAATTATATTAATTCAATGTGAAAGAACTTTTCATCATTTACAAAATGAGTAAAATATAAATGATTACGAGGTAAATATAGAAAAAAATAACAAGTAATAATAATAGCTTCTAATTTATGCATTGGATGGAAAAGCTAGGTAGGCACACACCTCATAGCCTCTTAGGAACATCAATATAAATACTAATTACTTATTTATCGTTTTCTTTTTACAAAAAAATATTTTACAATTTTCATGTTAACTTGTATTTATTAATGCAAACACATCTGCTGTGTGGTGCACGCAGATCTGATCTATGAAAACGACTAGATATAAATTTTATCCTTTATTTGTCGACATCTGTATTTACAATTCTCACAATTTCCGGATGTTGTCAGGAGAAAATATGAATATACATACATTCCCATCATAATATCTGTCAAAAAATCGTGCATAAATGCCGCAGAAACGTGCATTTCATACATTCAAATATCAATCATGGCAACAATGAAAATTTATAGGCTGTAGCTAATATAAATGCTTGTAGGTATACTTCCTATATCGCGAAATATGAGTAAAAATATTGATGGTAAGTATTTATTAATCAAGCATGTAACTTTAAAACAGACAATATAATTTATACCAAAATATTCTCAAAATTTGAACAAAATGGAATTTTTTATTTTAGAGTAAATAAATAAAGAACAGTATTCCATTTAATATCAACAAAATTAATATCGCCTTGACGTCGCCAGTTGAATTGCAGTGTGTTTGAAGAATCTTAATTGACATCAGACATACAACGGTCATAAAAAATGTCAAGCAAATAAATATCGCCTTTAACTTGAAAGCAAAGGTTTTAATCTTGATCTGGCTTGACGATCGAATTTGTCTTGAAAAATGAGCTTGGCGTTTCATCATCTTTGACTCACTGTGTGTGAGGGTGTGTGTGTGTGTGTGTGTGTGTAAAATTTGAATAAGTGAAACATTTCGAAAGGTTTCAACTGTCAACAGATTATTTGAAAATTTGTTGTTTGAATAAACAAATTCCAATAAAAATTGCATAATGTTAGAAGTATCGTTATAAAAAATTGTAGGGAACGTACGTCAGCAGCGTACCTAATTTGGTAGACACCTAATTTCACTGTTTGACTAGATACTCTTTAATGAAATATACATTTATTAGATAAAACTTATATCAGTCTATAGTCTACCGTTGAGAAAGATGACGGAGACTACAAAAAAAGTGATCTATCTGACGGACTAGACCTATATCATTGAGTAATAAATATACTCTTTAATCAATGCGGATATTATGTTTTTATGTATTTTCACACGCTGAATCTGAATCTGTGGTCCATTTAACCCCATCGCCCTAGGTCCTATATCAAAGTGAAAGACCAGACTATTGTACATTTCTATTTTTGGGGTCGCTGAATTCGAGTCTGGGGTCCATTTAAACCTCATCGAGCTAGGTCAAGATCATTCCAAGGTCAAAGCGAAATAAAGATATGCAAGTGGACCAGACCATCGAACATTTATGTTTCTGGGGTCGATGGATCTAAATCGGGGATTCATTTAACCCCATCCGGTCAGCTTTAAGTTTATTTCAAGGTCAAATAGAAAAACAGATATGCAAGTGAACCAGACCGTTGTAGATTTATGTGAGCTCATTGTTAGGTCAAATATAAAGATAGATATATAAATATGCAAAACCATCATCATCATTTTTAGTCATTGGATACGAAATTAGAGTTCATTTAACACCTCTAATACCCAGTAACGCCTGTATCCCTGTTACCAGATGTCACAACTTTTGAGAATAATAAATTTTATATAGTAACAATCGTCATAAGTTGAAGGGTTTTCGGTTTTTAAAGTTTATAACGTGAGCTTTCATTCTATTTCTTTATGATATACACCTCTCTTACACCAGGCTCTGTGCAATGGATATCTTTTACGTTTTTGTCCTCTTTCTGATATATTTATGCTGGGTGATTACTGATTGACGTCTTAATAATGATGACTTTCAAATCGCCACAAATTTGCCATTCATATTTGTAGTTAATTTTTTGTCTATGCTATAATATTCTCCCCAGAACATCCTAAAAACATAAATATACGATAGTCTGGCTCACTTGCATATTTATACTCCGCTTTGACCTTGAACCTAGGGCGATGGGATTAAATGAACTCCGGATTTGGATACAATATTGATATATTTAAATAAATGAAATACAATTATTAATTAATTTCTCATTATAATTAAAATCTTTCTCAGATTGTTATGCTTATCTAAACACAAGTATGTGTAAATTTTCAGTTTCTGTAAAAGCCATCATCCTGACGAATTATTAAACAATACATCGTGGTTTGGGCACCACTCGCTTAATCAGGATGCAATTAGTTTATACACAAAAGCAGTAAATTAACTGTACTTGTAAAGAGGGAGTAAGTAATTAATTCTACGAGCTTGTGGATTGATGTGTGAGATTAACATTCGTTCATGTTTAACTGCCCCTTAACTAGTGAGGCATTTCTAATTCCTGCATTCAATGACAATGACAGTATCAATCATTCTTGGGCGTTGATGCGGCTTAAAAATAAAATCGTACCCCATTCTTTACCGGAGAAGTCATTGACTTTTTATTGTGTATAGAGAGAGAGAGATAAAGATATTTAAAAATATTTGTTAGTGTTTAAAGCATTTGAATGACGTGCTTTAATTTTAACACTGGTATGAAAATAGAAAACAATTGAGAAATTTTAAATCAAAGAAATATGTATTTACTTAATTAAATGTACAGTTAGCGAAACTACAATTAGAATAAGTAATTCCATGACCAATCTCATTAGTAGGTGTAGCAGTAATTATTCCTGTGAAACTTGTACCAGGGTAGGGAGGAATGTTATCCACTGTTTTGGACAAAATTTGGCCCGCGGTGCTCATCTCGTTTTGTAACGAGTCTTCAATATAACCCTGCGCTACTGTACTGGACTATCATCCACAGTGTCTCTTAATTGTAATAAGATTAGCAGCAGAGTTTGCCGACAATCTAGCCAAAGATCGTCGCAATATCGAAAGGCATCTTACCAAATGTGTTGATTCCAACTGGAGTCGTGGCACATTTATTCTTAATGTATTTCAGAAAATTCATGATTAGTGTTCGCTGGACGAAGGACTAGTTCAAGTATAATATACCAGTAATAACGAAAGTTATTATATGCACAACTAGTGAAGTTCCCAATTCTTCGATATTATTGAGTTGCACAATTCTTAGCGATATCAGGCTCCAAATATACTGAAAATTACGGCAATCTCCTGCATGAAATATGTTTCATCCTGCGCTTCCGCAAGAAATTTGTTCGTTGGTCAATACTTTCGATGTTTTCGATAGATATCAAAAGGGTGAACAATATGGCTTCAAAAAAAGCAACAAGTTTGTGGTATTTGCTTATGTCTAAAAGCCAGTGGCCGGCAACCTATAAGTAAATGATTATACCTGAAATTTTGCACAGTGAGTCTCTTATACCTATCACTCATGAGGTGATGACTCGCTAAGCCCGACGAGGCCGACCCAACTGTTACTCAGGTGCGAGAGGTATGAAAATTTAACCAACTTCGTTATTAAATTAACAAAGCTGCCGTTTGAAAATTTTAAAATTTCAGATCTAACAAATTAGGCATTTATTTTTATTACTTATTATATTTAGCACCTTTTTATTAAAATAATATAAGTAACAAATAACCTCTATTTCTGGCACAGGTTCTGAGATTTGGTAATGTCGATTACAATGCTTAACATTTCTGACAGTTTTTAACGTCAAAAATAAGATTTAATCAAATACTTTTTAAATTTATAATTTTTGCCAATTTCACAAGTGTCTGCCATGACCTTAGAAGCAGGGTAATCGTCTGCCTTTGTTATTTTTATATAGTAATAATTGTATATTTTAAAATTTACAAACGGCAGCTTTGTTAATTTAAGGTGGTTACATTTTCATACTTCTCGCACCTGAGTAACTCTTAAGTCGGCCTCCCGGGCTTAGCGAGTCCCCACATTATGAATGATAGGTATAAGAGACTCACTGTGCAAAATTTCAGGTATAATCATTTACTTATAGGTTGCCGGCCACTGGCTCTTAGACTATAATGTCTTGATTGATTATGGTCACATTCAATATGGAGAAATTTGATCAAAACACTTTTTCACTGAACCTGTCACTAACATTTGTAACGATTGTACGAAAACTCATACTGTTGCTTTTACAATGACAATAACTCGAAAGTGGCTTTATTTAGTTTCTTCAATTTTCATTTTCTTTATCATTTTCCATGACACAAGTTTTGAAGTCACTTGCCAACAAACGATCGAACTTTTATTATTGTTACGGAAGCTCACCTACCTTTTTAGTTTGTTAATTATGTTCCTGTTTGCGTTAGAATTTATAATTTTTGTAATACCTTTATTTTGACGTTTTCTGGAACATTCTCAGCCAGATTATATTTGATTCTTGAGACTGCCGAAAACTTCTAGAACCCTAGAAACCTATATAAGCGGATCGGTTTCGCGGACAGTCAGTTTATATTGAACAGCCAAATACTTTGTGAACGTGAGTGATAGAAACGTCAAAGTAAAGCGTTGACAGTTGTGAAATTGGTTTGAAGAATATTTTTTGTGTAATCAAGAGTGAAAATAAAGATTGTTTTTCTACGCGACGTGTTTCCACGCTAACCCAATTTAGAGGTTGCATTATCTTAGCACACTTCATGAACAATTTGGATTATTTTCAGTGATCCTAAACTAAGAAATGTATTTTTGTGGAAAAATCAATCAATCAATAGTTGTACAGTGTATATTTCCTACTATCCATCAAAAACAAAGATATGATTAAAAAAAATAAATAATAAGAAACAAGTAGCTTTTGCTTCCTAGGATAATAAATGTAATGTCTCCTATGTTTAATTTGCCACTTATCGAATGTCAAGTGAGGTGCAATATATTTTTTGGTAAACTGTGTAAGGAGTTAGATACGCTAATTTGACAACTTATGCTTTAATTTTAAATTTAAAAATAACAGTGTCCGCGCACTAGGACAAAGCGACGAAAATATTAAATAGTTTTTGATTCTAACCGATTTGGGTCTATAAAAGCCATGTGATATTTTCTCTTTGGTTGCTTCGTGCCAATGTGTGGATGCAGAATCAATTTAACGCTTCCCTTTACTTCGCACCGCTTCTCCTGCAATGGTCATGCAGCTTTAATAGTTTCCTTAACACACACTGTGATAAGTGGATTTCATGTCTACACTAGTGTGTATGTGAATTATAGCAGATCAGTAGATTGATATTGCCTGGCTATCCTTTTAACAAGTTGTAAAGAAAACAGTGAATATGTGTGTGATATATTTTTTTTGTGTGTAGTTGTCCGTAGCAAATAGTTTTAACTTTAAAAATATGTTTAACGCTCAAGGAACTACAGCTGTCTTTAGCTGAGTCCTTGTTCAATGTTTGAGTTATGTTGAGTGCAATTTCTAATACCATTATAAAATGTGACTTTTGTACACTGAGCAATCTGTTTCGCTTTGTGTATCCTTGTAGCTATTATTTATCCTGATATTGTTTGTATCATTTTCTGATTCGCAATAAATACACCTTGAATTCAGATTTGGCTGCCATTTCAATTTGATCCTGTTCTGCCCCTCAGTATTCGCTGTTAGCGATTGATAGAGTTCTCTGCGTGATCCTGCCCCTAGTGTTTATCACGTCTCTGCATAGCAATTCTTAGTAGTTCTTTTTGAGCAAATGTTTTGCGTGATTCTGCCCCTACTGTTATTAATTACCCTACTAGAGGTATATTTTCTTCTACACTTTTGATGGATACTAAGCAAGATTCTATCCTTTTTATCTTCAAGATCCCAGAAGTTCAGAGTTAGTGAATGATGTAGTAATATAAAATGTTTATATAATAATTCTATAAATACTGACAAACTTCTGAACCGATTGCTCATCTATTTTTCCCTTTATTTACAGATGTGCCATCTCACTCAATCAGGGAG
Source organism: Monochamus saltuarius (assembly GCA_025584915.1). Lineage (NCBI taxonomy): Eukaryota > Metazoa > Arthropoda > Insecta > Coleoptera > Cerambycidae > Monochamus > Monochamus saltuarius. The sequence goes on from CM046726.1 coordinate 34,753,775, forward strand.
TAACCTGCCATCCAATAGTTGAGTTTAAATTAAGATCAATATAATAGGTATTTATTAATAATAATTAATTAACATTTGTTTACATTATTTCCGGACAATTAAAGTAAAAAATATCTATAATTAATATTTGTTTACATTTTCTAACATTAAACATCAAAATAATAATAAGACAAGTAATCAAGGTAAATCTAGCGATATCAAAATTTTAGTCTTACAGACATTTAGTCTTAACAATTTTAATTTCATTTTTATTGAAAATTGCTGTAAGGAAACTATAACAAGTGAGTATTATTTTGTAATGTTTAACTTTCTTCTTGCATTGCACATTCTATGGAATTTCACACATGTTTTTATAAATTATAGCCCTCAAACTGCCAGCAGACATGTCCTTTAAAAATAATTAAGAAAAACCCTCTTAAATGTAAGAATTTTAATATCCTGTATCTGAATCGCGACTATAAATGAAAAATGTTATATGAACTACTCCCACTATTTTTTCAAAGCCAACTCACACCAGTTTTTTTTTAACTAAGTATAATCGAGACATCCTGTTATGTGTGTAAGATATATTTTTTTTATGTATTTGCTAGACGTATTAAATAGTTTTAACTTTTAAAAGATGCCTGCGCACAGAGGTCTACAGCTGTCTTTGGCTGGGTCCGTGTTCAATGTTTGGGTTAAGATAACGAGCGGAGAACACTTGACTCTTTTAAGATAATATAAACAAATCCACTAAGCTGGGCCGTTTTGAATATAAAAATTATTAAAGAAGTGAATCCATGTGCGTGAAGGTGTTTTTAAGTGTAGTTAGCTGATATCATTACAAAAGGTGAGTTTTAATCACTGAGCAATCTGTTTCACTTTGTGTATTCTTGTCGGTATTATGTATATTATTACCTGATATTATTTGCTATTATTTTAACTGTTTATTTAATAGAAAATGCATCATTTTCTGGTTCACATTAAGTACACTTTGAACTCAGATTTGGCTGCCATTTCAATTTGAACACTGTTGCGTGTTCTGCCCCTCAGTATTCACTATTAGTGGACGACAGAGTACTTTGCGTGATTCTGCCCCTAGTGCTTATCACGTCCCTATGTAGCAATTTCTAGTAGTTCCTTTTGAGCAGGTACTTTGCGTGATTCTGCCCCTAGTGCCATTCATTGCTCCCTACTAGTGTGTATTTTCCTTTAAATACTTTTGGTTGAAACTAAGTTAGATTCTGCCCTTTTTATCCTCAACATACCAGAAGTTCAGAGTTAGTGAATGATGTCCACCAGAGAGTAATCTATCATCCAGTAGTTGAGTTTAATTTAAGATCAATTTATTAGGTATTTGATAATAGTAATTAACTAAGCTTTGTTTACATTTCCTGACATTTAAAGTAAAAACTTCTATAATTAATATTAGTTTACATTTTCTGACATTTAACATCAAAATAATAATAAATAGATAAATAATCAATATAAATCTAGCGACAGGAATTTTAGCCTTACATGTGCTACCTACTTCGAAGTAGGTCAGATTTTTAATTAACTTAAAAACAAATTAGTGGAATAAAGTCACTATGTATCTATTGCCTACTTTCAATGCTATTTTTTATTTTAAAAGATGTTTTCACGAAGAATCTCGGGTTATTTATTTGTCTGTCCCTCTTTAGATGAAACATCATACACTTGATTTATACATACCTTGGGAAATATGAATCAGGTCACGTTTATGCTATTTGCTGCATGTGCTACTATAAATTGTGATTTAGTTGACAATTCACTTAACCGCTAAACTTAGTAAGCGGAAATTTGACTAAGATGCCGTTAAATATTTACATTGGGAAAATGATCTTTCTAATTTATGGGCGACGGTTCGCAGGATTGTTGACAGTGCGATAAAAACCGAATGCTGAAGTGAAATTTGTCATACTTACCGGAATTCTGTAGTGGTTGAGTGAGAGTCGGTCCTCGATCGACCCTCCTTGCATCGAGCCTCAAACGTTATCACTGCCCCAGGACTCTGTTGCGTAAGTTCACGGGATATCCGGACGAATAAGTAAGAAACAGTCGCTAAGGGGCTGGCGTACCTAAAATGCACATAAATTATCATAGAGATGGTGTTCCAGATAACCAGCCATTATGTTTAAATGTTACAGTAACCAGAATTTATTACCGAAATTGCTCAAACTCATTTGAATGTACAAAACTGCCTCCAGAGTATTGAATTTACAAGAAATTTGTTGTGAAGTTCAGCCAGATTACGTTAACGAAGACTAGCGTGATCGGAATTTGATAAAAGTAACGCTGTTTATTTACGTAATACCCATACAAAATGAGGATTTTAGTTTTAAACATACAGAGTGTGCTGTTTAAAACCTTAACATCATTATAGTTTTATTGAGTTTAATTAATGAGCAGAATGCAAGAAATAACTAGCTACGTGCGTACGCTTTTTTTTAAGAAACTACTATTTCTTATTTGAAAACATATTCCTAGTTTTATTTATAACATAGTTAAAGTTAACATTTAAATGTTTATGTTTTTCACTTTATGTTATAATTGCTATTATTTTGGTAGGCTTGTTCATAATTAGTTATTTTTTACATAAATATTATTGCCTTAATTTGTAGTTTCTTTAATTACTTCAAAGTCTAACAAAATACTAGCATTTATTTATGTGTTCATGAGTTATGTAATTACGCTTTAAGAAAGGGGTGATAATTGAATTGCGAGATTATTAATATACAGGGAATCCGAGAGCTAAACTGACAAAGGCGGCAAATTCTAGGGATGATTTCATATGGATTTGTCATAAATCGTTTCATCCAAAAACGCTTCCTAAGGGAGGTAAAACTTTTTGAAGATGGTTCTTTGATATTGCTTTTATTATTTAATGCTATTATTTTTATTATTATTGGTATTTGCTATTTGCTATATGCTATTGCTGAGATCGTAGTTTATATGATCAAACTTAAGTTATATGTTAACTCTTATAGCTTTTGATATAAAAATGGTTTTTAAATGTAACTATAAGCGTCACATATGGAAAAGTCAACTGATATTTTTAATTATATTTTTTTAATTTTCGACTGTTTGCTGTGTTTAATGTCAAAATCAAAAACTTCTAGATTAAAAAGATATTCTTGTCTTAAGTGGCTGTATCATAACCTAGAAAGATCTATTTGAATTATTTATGTTTTTCCGTATAAGAATTAAGACATAACCTAACTTTGATCATTCTAGATAAACAGCGATCTGACTAAGTACAAAATCAAAAGGGACTTCGTCAAAGAGCTGTAATACTGTTGGTTTTATTTTTTCTTCTCTGCTGTGATATCTCAGGTAGATTTCTATTTAACCGGGCTGAATGAATAAGTGTTCTTAAATTTAATGACTTCATGTTTTGATAAACTAAACAATATTTTTATGGGAATGACGATAATGGTAATGATAATGACGATAATGACTATGATGACAATGATGATTATGATTATAATAATTATAGTCGATTACTAAAACATTCGGGAACAACTTCAGTTAACACAAATTCACTTGTGTGCACATAAACGTTTGCTTTCTTTTTAGCGGTAGAGTGCGCTTGTAAAATATGACAGACTAATTTCTCAACACTCTACAGTTATAAGACAACCCAATATATTATCAGTATTCTAAAATACGGTGCCAAACTGAAGCAGTATATAGAAATTGGCATTATAAGTAAATTATTTAAAATAATACAACAGTGACTGATGGAGAACCAAATGAAATTCAACTCTCAAACCTCAAAGAAATGTGGTTATTTTTCTGGATCATAGTGGTGGAGATGCAGTAGATATTTGTAACATTCTAAAAAAATCTTTCGTCTTCGATAAAACATTTCATATTTCTGAATGTAGATCCATTCTTTTTCCCTTAAGGGCTTCTTAGCTCCTAGATCCCAATATGACATTATAGGAGACTATTTTCTTATTAACTCATCTACATTCTTACTAATTTTATGTTCTTAACATGTTTTAATTATGTACTATAATATATTGGCAAAATTTAAAAACAGTCCATGGCAAGTATTTTTGATTTTTAGAATATGATTATGTGTGTATAGGATACATATAGGATTTTTTTTATGCATATCCTATATCCGGTTGTAATTTGGTACTATATTTAAGAAACACCGTGTATATCTACGCAAGATACAAATGAATGTAATTAATTACAATGTGAAAATGCTAAATAATTTGGTAAAAGCTTAAATCAAATCTTATTCGTACTTAAATCGTAAAATAAATGTCAGTTTTATAAAATAAATTTAGGAGTGCTTTTGTGCTCACATCCATTATTACATAACACAATATGCAAGTTTATGAAGATCACTGAAAAAGGTGAATTATCAAACGAATGTAAAAATATTTTCTACAAAGCAACAAGATATACGATGAATGTGAGTTATGTATAAAGGTACACTAATTTCACTGGTTGCCTGAATAAGGATAAAGGCTTTGCGTTTGTAATACAAAGGCAACATTTCTGTATAAGGCAATATCTTTAAAATCTATTGAAATAGCAACAACATTTCCATTGCTCTTTTCCTTTGTAGAGACAGCTGCTTTGTAAAATAGAATATAAATTTTACTTTTGTTAAGAATATTTTATTCTATCCTACTATCTCATTTTTGTATTTAAGTAACTTTTTTCCATATTTCAATTTTTATTTTATTTTTAAAGGTGCATTGCCACAATCCAATAACTATGGAGCATGATGAAATACGATAATCGATAATTATAATGCTAATAAATAAATAAATGTACATGTAGGGAGTAAACAACCACATTGACTGTGCACTATGACATAACAAAGTCATTGAATATGCAGCTTAATGTTAAAATATATTGATGTATTATACAGTGTGGAACAAGAGTATGGAATAAATTCGTTATTTTTAAAACAACGAAGTTTCATGACGCCATAAGCTTATCTATGTTTTAAATCATCAGCATATAACAGAGCAAAGCCTGAAACATTATTAATAAAATTAACAAACAATAAAGGTTCAAATTTGTAACCAAAATAATTGACTTTTAAAATTCTTAAATATGATTTTAAGAAAGCTAACTAAAAAAAATAAAAGTTAAACCAAAACATGACAACTAGCACAATAACAGACCATTATCCAAATCTATAAATGATACTGCAGGAAACAACTACTCCGCGGGCTAATGCCCCGACCGGCATTGAATTATACCTGCAGTATCTGTGTGAAACAGCCAAGAACCCTTGTCGGCCACTCCACCAGACATAGACCGGTTTCGGGCTTGTTAGCCCTCATCAGTATGCCATAGGTGAGATGACCGACAATTGAACTGGCTGTTCCTTCATATGTAGTTTCACATATAAATCGAGTGCAGGTGAGATGTAACTGGTCTGCTACTTCCTGCTCGGCCTAAGCGGCTCGACTTGCAGAAACCGACCTACAATATCGTAGGTACTTAACCGCAGACCTCTCGCCCCGGGCGATGCGCCATTAAATCTATAAATGATACTGCAGGAAACAACTACTCCGCGGGCTAATGCCCCGACCGGCATTGAATTATACCTATGGCATACTGATGAGGGCTAACAAGCCCGAAACCGGTCTATGTCTGGTGGAGTGGCCGACAAGGGTTCTTGGCTGTTTCACACAGATACTGCAGGTATAATTCAATGCCGGTCGGGGCATTAGCCCGCGGAGTAGTTGTTTCCTGCAGTATCGTTTATAGATTTAATGGCGCATCGCCCGGGGCGAGAGGTCTGCGGTTAAGTACCTACGATATTGTAGGTGGCTTTCTGCAAGTCGAGCCGCTTAGGCCGAGCAGGAAGTAGCAGACCAGTTACATATCAGACCATTATCCAATCTATCGAAAGCCCTTGACTATAAATTACATGAATGACTACCCTCATCCAATAATACATTAGCAATAAATTGAGTAATATTCAACAAAATGAATGTTGTAGATCTGCCGGATATAAATTCATGCTAAAATATTGATTTTACTTATATTGTTATACAGTATAAATAATTTACTAAAGCTACAAAGAATTGTTAAAGGACTACAATTGTCTATAAGACCCTTACCTCCTTTTTAAAAAAATTCACAAACTTGATTTAATTTTTGGAAACGTAGCTGACTACAAGGACTAATTAAAAATAACACAGATAGGGAAGCAAAAAAGAAGAGCTCAATATTTCAATAGAATAAAGATTTATTTCAGCAATAATCGGCAAAGTGATGCGGATTTCAAGGCTTTTTTAATCCGAATCGTAAATAGAAGAATAGATAAATCCTGATTGAAAAAAATGAGCAAATGCATCCAAATTATTGATACTAATAGAATTTGGTATATTAGACGCTTTTATAATATTAGAAAAAGGCCAAAAGTTTGTTGTAATTAAAGCTAGAATTTATTTTAATGCTAAATCTAGTGCAATTACAAAAAAAAAATAAATATTTCGAGGGATCATGAGAATCATCTGGTACTAAACAGATTTCTGATTTATTTACAGTAAATGTGATCATTTTAAAACTGGACCCAAGACTCTACGGTGTGAATTTGAAAAATGATTGTACTGCTCAAGATTTAAATCACAAAGATTAATTACTGAATGAAATTGTTAGAAATTTGACATATATTTTATTATTATTTTTTTTTATTTTGTTGGTTCAGTGTAATATTTTATTAAATAGCATAATAGATTGAATCCGCATGAAATATCGAATAAATATGGTCAAGCAGCAAATTAAATAAATCTCAAATGAGCAACATTAGCAAAATATACGAGTAGTCGGCGAGTGATAGTCCAAGTAAAAAATAATTTTTTGACACATTTGAAAGCTCTAAGATTTTTATAAAAAATGTTACATTTAAACGTTCACAATTGACCCACGCTTTTTGAAAGACAGAAACTTAATATTTGAGTTAATTTTTATAAAAACCTACTTATTATGTTTTTCGTTATTAAATTTGAACAAAATTTGTTGAAACTCTGGACTCAGTATCTCCTGGATGGTGATTTCACTAAATTTAGTAAAAAAAATTTAAATTATTAACTGCATCAATATTAATGATTATTATTTCCGTTCGTCCTAAACTTTCTACCCCGCTCAGTGGCATAGTCAAATTTTAAATGAATATATTGCCAATAAATTCTCTCCTAATTAAAAAAAATAATAATACGCACCTAACCAGCCTAACCTAACCTAACCAGCACCATAATAAGCACCATTTGGTATTATGCAATAATTGTCTCAGCAATGGACTTGCGTACAATATTTAAAAAAGTGTCTATTTAAATAGAGGGACTAAAAATTTATCTAATTTTTTTCGATTATTTCGGTTATTTATACCGCTAAAAATGAATAAATAGTTTATGCGTTGTCACATAAGTACATTAATTTACACAACGGCAACGTTGCAAATTGAACTCGATATTCCAGTTTTGTCTTTGGAATAAAACAATTGTTTTTGAGTAGATGATGTTTAATGTGAAGCGTTATTACGACCAAATACAACTTAACTGAATTACAAAAAAATTCTACATGTTTTATAATAAGGGAATTTTGATGAATTAACATTTTTATTATCTGAACTAGATATGGCAAAAGCTTAACGTTTATATTCTGTTTCTTAGAACATCTTGAAGTAAAAATATATAATATACAGGGGACATAACTTTCCGCATATACTTCTACTTGACTGGGATAAAAAGTATTCGTTGTTTCCTCCTTAGGTAGAATCATTCACGTTCGTTTATTTACAATTATAGTGCAAGTAATATAGCATAACTATTTTTTATTATTATATATGGTTTATATCATCGATATAAGGATCGGTCAGTGGTCGCGCGGTTTAAGGCGTTAGTACTTGAATCGAGGTGACTAGATCGGTGTGGGTTCACGCCCCGCTGCCGGTAGACCGTATATAAAAGGTAAAGGTAATTAAGCTTATTGGTAATTAGGCCATATTTGGCCCTTTTTACCTACTAACTTATACTACCCTCCACCCTTACAATCACAAACATCCATGGGTAGAACAGAAAAATTCCTGCCCCGTGTTGGATTCGAACCAACTTCCGGCCGCTCGTGCTTGCCCTGGCAGCGACTGCTCGTCACCGCCTTGACCGCTCGGCTACCGTCAGCCCTAGGTAGACCGTATATAAGCTATATTCTTAGAGAGAATTGGTATCCTCTCTGCGGGTATGGTAGGGTGGAAGAATGTTAGCTTGGATCAATGTGAGAGATTGATACCGGTTGATATTTGACTACCCCCCTAATTAATGAGGTTTTCAGGTTTCCCTCATTCCTGCACTGAATAGTGGTTAGGGCCTACCAACGTAAGTCGTTCCTAGGCGCAAATGCGGCCTGCTTAATAATAATATGCCGCCCCCTCTCCCGCACAGGTCTCCGACATCTGGGATAATCCCTGTGATTAGAATGAGGGGTAGAGATATTATTATTATTATTATAAAGGATTAAAAAAGACCATAATAAACTGCCATAAAAGCCGGTGAGCCGTAGACAGGACCATATTTACAATAGATACCAATATCTGCTCAATTTCGCCATTAATAATTTCAAATAAAATTAAGTATATAATAATGAATGTAAATGTGACTATTAATGTAACCTCTGCGTTGACTTAGGCTTGAAATATGTCACGTAGAAAAAGAAACTTCATTGTCGCTATTTGATTACACAATGAATATATTTCAAACAAATTCGCAACTGTCAAACCTTGACATTGATGTTTCTGTCCCTGGCGTATGACACGTGTTCGGCTGCTCAATATAAACTGAACTGTAGCGGCGAAACCGATCCGCTTATATATGTTTTTGGGGTTCTCGAAGTTTCAGCAGTCTCGAGAACGTGTCGAGAATGAAATCGAATATAGCCTACGACTAATAAAATTAAACGATTTCTTAAAAACGTTGTTGCGAATTTGCAAAGTGCTAATAAATCGAATCGACTAAATTTTATAAAGACAATCCGTTATATACAGAAAGTGGATATCATGTTTTGTGAGAAAGTACAACGTTGCATTCAAATAATGGCTTGTAGCCGCCGTTCCGATATAAGTTTTTATATTCGTGCAGTGAGTTGGATTGGGGTAAGTAATAGTATATTACATACCGATGAGAGAAGTGTTTCATTACTGTCGAGAGATTAACTATAATCTCGAGATTAATGAAAACTTCCCTCCGAGGTATGTATCCTATTTTATTTACAACCACATCGTTAGTTGTAAATTCTATTTCATATTTTTAAATGTAGTAAAAATGCCAAAATATGCGTCATTTTATTGTTTTGACATCATTCAAAATTGTGCAGGTTGCGTTGAACAAACATGTACAGGTGACAGGGCCATGCCTAGCAACGACGCATGATAGATACAAACAATTTTGAATTCTCGTTCGATCCTTCAAATTTGCGGCTGAAAAAATGTTGTCAGATAGCGAGAGTGAAGATTATTTGCCAGACGGAACTCCACCAGAACTAAAACAAGCTGCTGAAAAAGCAGAACAAAGTTTACTTCCTGAAAAATGCAGGGGCGTTACGAAAAAGCCTTCAAGGTTTACGAAAATTGGTGTTTAGAAAAAAATACTAAGAATATTGCTTCAGAAACAGTCTTGATGGCATATTTTAGTGACATGGCAAAGCAAAAAAAGCCCTCTACTATTTGGGCTATCTACAGCATGTTACGGGCCATGCTAGATTTACGAGAGAAGATTGATATATCTAAATATAACAAGCTCCTTGCTTTTTTGAAACGCCAGAATATAGGCTTTAGGCCCAAGAAATCTACTACCTTTACCAGACAAAATATAGAGGATTTTCTAAGCAAAGCACCCCAAGAATTCCTTCCTATCAAGGTGAAATTTTCTTTTTAATTTTTTCTATTTGGTTTTAATTATTTTTTATAATTATTTTAGGTTGCGCTTATAATAGGTGTATCTGGAGCATGCCGCACTGATGAATTATTAAAAATGAAAACTACGCATATTGATATATTAGAAACGAAAATTTCTATTGAAATTCCGGATACAAAAACTTATAAAAGTAGATCATTCATGATCACTGAAATAAACTGGATAAAAATTGTGAAAGAATTTATCCAGGTACGGAAAGGTATGAAAAATGAGAGATGTTTTGTTCAATATCGATCGGGAAGAGCTCGAAATCAGCCTTTTGGATACAATTCTCTAAATTTCCTTATAAAATAGCCTGTTTTTTAAAACTTCCTAAGGCAGAAACGTACACAGGTCATGCTTTTAGAAGAACGGCAGCTACGTTGCTGGTTAATAGCGGAGCAGATATTCTTCAGTTGAAGCGCTTAGGGGGCTGGCGGTCTAGTACAGTTGCAGAAAGTTATGTGGATGAATTTGTAGCTAACCAAACTAAAACCACAAATATGATATCCTCAACAACTTTGCCATCGTCCTCCTGTACCAGTTCAAACGCTCTACCTCCTGCTGTTAACTTCACGGGATCTGACAGTGGACATGAAATAACATTTTCTAGTAATGAAATTTCAAATCATCAGGGAGGTCTCTTAAATATTTTGGTTAAATCCTATAATAAGTCAAATATTACCATTAATTTTAATAAATTATTTAAATGTTATTGTTGTTAATTAATTGCCCTGTTGTTTCTATATAAGAATTTATTCAATAAATATATTACTTAAATAAATATTTTGCTCTATTGAACGAGTGAGGGAAATGAGTGAGAGAAATGGGTGAGGGAAATGGAAGAGGGAAGTAGACGTAGGTAATGTGACACTTTCAAACCTTCAATGACATTAGTAATGTCAAAATTACAGGTATGGTTGTAAATAAAATAGACATTATCTATAGAATTATGATAATATGTACATATATTATGCAGATATCCACATATTCTAATGATTTTTGTCACTTACTTGAAATTATATTGCACCATTCTATTCCACTGCTTAGTTTCGACGTTTTCTGAGTTTTTTCTATTGCCTTCGATGAGATGTACTATACTGTCTTAGCGTGGTTTCATACAGGACGATATTATCGGTATCGGTGCTATTGTCAGAGTCAATTAGACATACATGGCTTCAAAAAGACATGTTTACACAATTTCCGATTCAATAGAAATATCGGTAGCCGTCACCAATATCGCTGTACATGTCGAACAGTTCTGTAGAATTGGCATTAGTGTATTGTTCTGTTTTAGATGGCAATTCAAAATGCATGTGTTCACACAGATCGATTACAAAATGTCGGTCCAGGTGAGTTAAGCCAAACAATACAATCATCTAATTACACCTGGAAAACCTACAGCAAACAGCTTACAGGTTTTAAGCTTATCAGCTCTCATCAATTGTAATTCAATGCTGGTCGGAATATTAGTCCGCAGAGTACTTGTTTCCAGGAATTCCGTGTTTGCGGAATATATCGTTATCGCCGAATGGCTATAGAGGTCACTAGTTTTCAACGGTGGCGAAGCGTACGGGTAAGCAAGGTAGACAAAATATTATATTGTATTAGTAACAATAAAAAATAAAAAGTATTGGGTCAAATTATTTACCTGACCGGCTGATATAAGATAATTCAAATAAATCATATATTAAAGACTGACGCGAGTGACGCGACGCTAAATAGCTGGGTAAACATTTCCGAATTTGTCTTTTCCGTGGTCAACGGCAGGCGACTGCATACAACTGCACATACACAAATCGCCATCGCGTAAACACTCAATGTTATTTGTTTATTCATTTTTTATTTATTTTAAATCCACTGGTCAACAGGTACAAATTTACCCAATTATGGACCAGGTACAAAAAGAAACATTAAAAGAAATACAATAATCGAAATACATACAAGAAAAACAAAACTGCTACAAAACAACAACTATACAGTCTACAACAAGTATATCAAGAAAAATAAAACGTTCTCAACTCATTTACGCTGCAATTAAAAATATCAACAAAACTAGTATTACAGCCGTTACAAATTATGTGTAGTGGAGAATACTTCAGTATATTCGTTCGAGGCGTCTGCAAATAAAAAGTTGAATTTGCTCTCGAGTTAAATCTAGGGACAGAAAAATGTAAGTTTGTCAATATTTGCTGACAGTCGGTCTTATTATGTAAAATATTGAAAAGGAATATTTGGGAAAAATATTTTCGTCTAGTTTCAAGACTAATAAGTGAATGTCTACTGAGGAGGTTCTCATGTGGATAACCAATGTGTGGATAGTAACCGTCTGACTTGAAACTTAAAAATTGTAGGAATCGGTGCTGAATCGATTCTAACTTATTAATTTGAACCATGCTGTGCGGGAACCATACAAGTGACGCATATTCCAGTTTTGACCTAACAAAACTGAAATAAAGTAACCTCATGACTTTTAAATTTGTAAAATCGCGACAATTACGAACTATAAAACCGTATGCTCTATTTGCCTTGGAAACAACAGCATCTACGTGGTCATTGAACGATAGTTTATCATCAAACACAACACCAAGATCACGAAACGTTTTTGGTTTTCACAGAATATTACCATCGATACTATAATCAAATACAACGCGGCACAATCTATTAGAAAAAGACATGACATTACATTTACCGTGTTCAACATTAATCCATTATTCATGCACCACGATTTGACCGCATCGAGATTTTTTTGAAGGTTAATGCAGTCGGAAATGTCGCGTATGGAACTATATATCTTTAAGTCATCGGCGTAAAGAAGATAGTTTACATTCAAATCATCAACCAGATCATTAATGAATATATTAAACATAAAAAAAACTCCAGATGTAGCTACATATTCCACTGACTCAATATCATTATAGACTACGTGTTGTTTTCTATTGTGGAAATATGACTTAAACTTAATAATGAATCAGATAAACCAAACGTGTCAAGCTTTTGAAGTAAAATCGAGTGGTCTAGCCGATCGAATGCCTTGCTGAAATCAGTATATATGACATCAGTTTGCAAGCCACTATCCATAGTTTCGGCTATAAATTGTGTGATACTGATCAAATTGGTTACTGTAGTGTAGAACGACCTTTCATAAAACCATGCTGATACGGTGTTATTAAATTAGAAACGTTGCAGTAAATGGAGACATGAAGTAAAGGCATATTCGAGTTCCGACAGCGAACAGTTTAAAATAGTCCTGGTATATTTCAACAAATTTTTATTTCAAAATTGAAGTGATCGACTATATTGAATGGAACTGTTCGTTCACTACTATAACTCGAATAGGGTTATACGAGTAGATTACATTCCTGGATATTACGAGTGAAAAAGACAACTGTTCATTTGTCTACCGTAGTCGACGAGCGGAATTTTGTTCTGCTGTCTACAATACGCACTTGACTTAACGTCGGCGCCTTTATGATCTTTTCAATTGCGCGTTACATTTTGTGTGTATAATATAAAAACCAAATAAAATAAGATGACAGAGAGAATTCGATCGTATATATTGAAGACAATTGTTTTTCTTTTCTATTTTTAGTAGAAAAGTTGAATTTAAAAAATTCCCAAAAGCGGCGTGATATAAATTTAACAGAAAATGATGGAAAACCGAGGGAAAACCTTATGTAAATTCCAAAAAAGTAGGTACGATTCTTTTAACTGGTTGACTGGAAGTGAAAGCACCAACGTACTATATAGCGACACTTATTTTGAATTTTTTACCCTCATTGTATACCCATGAAAAAATGTCACGCTCGCCACTGCTAAAAGCATTTACTTTGCTGTATCAGATTTCGTTAGTGCTGTCAATATTTAAAGATAAAAAGAGTTCCAATACATTTAACTGTGGTTTTTATTATCAATTACATTATTTGTTAGGTAACAAAATATGTTAACAATACGTACATTCTTCCACCCTACCATATCCGCAGATAGGGTGCCAATCATCTCCACGAATATAGCTTATATACGATCTACCGGCTGCGGGGGTCGAACCCACAGCGATCTAGTCACCTCGATTCAAGTACTGACGCCTTAAACCGCGCGACCACTGGCCGATGACCGAGATATACCAAGACCACCGCTATTGGTCGGCATTTCGTATGGATTACTCCCCGCGTAATTATATTTGGGGAGACTATTCCGCTTTGGCCTGCTTCATCGCTGTAGATCTGAACAGCCTCGTGGAGGTGGGCCCCATCCTTCTTCTACCTCGCCCGCAAGCGTAGGCGGTGTAATCGCTTTTTAAGGCCTCTTTTTGTCCTAGCTAACCCCCGCTGACAAGGTGGCCTCTTCTGACGCTCTTCTCTTGTCTTTAGTTTCTTTCTACCGACTACTCACGCCCTGGGAGTATGTTTTTGGGATTAGAGTTGTAGCTAGGGATGCACGCGGCCATCGGCCAAATAACTCGGTAGAGTAATGTCAGGTTTTTGTAATTGTCCCGGTATACTTGATCCTGGCTGTTACCTGAAACTTAAAGGGTTAGCGTGGAGGGAGGAAGATTTGTTAATGACGGAGTGGCTACCCCGAGCCAAAAAGTTGGTGGGTTGGTCTTTTGTGGTTGTCTGTCGCGTTTGGTATATAGTTTTTCTTGCATCAGGAGCGAGTTGTCGTGTCTTGAGGCCGCGTCAAGTCAGTTTTGAGCTCTCGCTGGTATTTGTCCTAAGCCTCGTAGTATGTCTACGTATCTCACGTACTCAGGGGCAGCGGTGGTTGCGCGTAAGACTATGTTTTCCACACCTGACTTTATGTGGTTTTTTGCCGCGTATCTCTACGCCCCGGAGGCGGTATCGTGTTAGCTGCGATTGAAGTACCACCTTAGTAAACGTTCGCTAACGTTCCTTAGATTAAGGGTGTTGCCACCCTTGAGTAAGGGATAGAGCTTAACCTTGGTGGCCCTCGCCCGCGCCACCATCTCCACGATGTGAGGTTTCTAAATGAGTCGCTTGTCCATTGTCACGCTCAGGTATCGTGTTTGTCGGTCCCAGGAGATTGGCTCCTGGAATTTTGTATGTATGTCGAGGTCAAGGTCTCGGGGAACCCTGAATCTAGTAAAAAAGATAGCTGAGCTTTTGTTGCGGTTAATTTTGATTTTCCACCTGTTGCATTAGGTATTAATAATAATTATTTTTTACTGTATTAGAAAGGTATTTTAAGCTAATATATATCAGATCTCCTACAATTCCTATCAGTGAAGTCATATGTATGCTCTCTGAAACCAGACATCTAGGTATGCTAATGAACAATTCCACAGACAAAGCTCTATTCAATAATTATATAAAAAAATCGAATAGGAAATAAAGTTTATCTTCACGACAAAAATTAACTGTTATTGTACGCTCCCCAAAGAACCAATAACTACAGGCTGGCCAATCATTTTAGTTATTTTTTGCAAAAATAAGGTATTTTACAGGAGACCTACTGCCTTTCAATATCACCATAAGCATATCAGTATTTATAAATTGGATTTAACTTTATTTGTTGTAAAGGTGTAGGTATCCAAAAAAAAATTGTATGTACAGGATTATAAAAAATGTATCAAGTATAAATACATCAGTGTATTCACCACGAGGTGGATTTACTTAGTAAATAAAATAGAATATTGGAAAAATGTATAGCCATTTTGTCCGTTTTAAGGTTAAACCGTTAATTTATTACTATCCATTACCCTATTTATTTGGTAGCATTATAATTTATGAATGAACTAAAGAAGGAATCATGTAAGTTAACATAATATGAATATAAATAGTACTTCTATTGGAAACGGTGACAGTTTAAAAAGATAAGATCAATTTATATTACCCCATTTTTCTCGAACAGAGAACATTGATGGAGACATTGGAGAATAACTTATTTTTATAGGCATATTTTTCGATACGTTATTGGAATATCGAATATATTTCTTAATACGGGTATTCGTTAAAAGTGTGAAATGAACAATAATCTGAGGACCACTTACCAAGTAGCACATATTTTGTTTTTTCGTTAACTTTATATGGCTACCACTATTGCAATTATGTTTCTTCTACGTTTTTATACCTTAAATAACCCTGAAAGTTAAAATTGAATACTATTATACACTTATTTTGTTTGATTTACAACTTTGATCTGGATTGGAAATTTCTATAAAATAGTTTTAAATTTTCAGGTAAGTTTAGTCTTTGAAATTTAATTGTTCATATGGTATTTATTTACTTTTGCCTAATAAACATTTGCGTATATATACTTATACGAATAATATTCATAGCATTTCAAATCAAATCAAATTTGTCTGAATGCACATTCTATCAGGTGTGTTACAACATAAAAAGATATGTTTGCGCGTTTATGTTGGATGTGTGATGAATTATTTTATCATTTTATAGGTGTTTATACTGGAGCAATGCGACGCATTGAGACACCATTGGTAGCCGAGCGGATGATGCACTGTGGATGAAGCCATGATCATGCATTTCTCATTAAAACTGCATTATGAAGTCTGTTTATCCCTACAAGGCAGCATTTTACTGTACAATCGGACACGCTTTGGAAAATGAATAAAGCTGTAAAATTCATTATCTATCTTGGAACTTATGAGCTAAACTTAGGATTTTATGAACTTTTCGTGCTAACGCTGTAACTCCGAAACACTACCAGTGATCAAATAACCTCCTAACACCACCTAACATAGAATTCCAACGAGCTAAGACGTCGGGATGTTCGTTACATACAAAACTGATTCCGACATGGTTTTGTAACTTCCCAATAACCAGAGGCCTAAGAGAAGAGAGATAGATCTCCAATAACCACATAACCCTTTTATCCACTGTGTAGTTAGTTTCACACAATATTGTTAATACCTGAAAATATATGAAAAAACTATACATAAAAGGTAATTTTTTTTTATTTATTTTAGTAGGTCGTTATTATATTTAAATTCATTGACAGTTAATCAGTTTGACATTGTCGACATTTAATTTCATTTTGACATTGTCGGCATTTAATTTCAAATAATTTTAATTTATTGGTATAATAATTTTTATAGTTAGATATTTGACTCAAGTTAAAGGATGATGCAGCAATCCTAAAAATGCAGAAATAGGTCAGATCTCATCTATTGTGGTTGAATTTCGAGTTCTCACTCCAGAGGTTAATATACAGGGTGTTTCTAAACTATGGTGCCAAATGAATATGACAGATAGAAAATGTCATTTTGAGCAAAAAGTTTCATGTAAACATGGGTCCGAAAATGCATAATAAAAAAGTTACAGGGTGATAAAGGTACAGTTTGAGAAACAATTTTTCGCAATAACTTCTACAAAAGTTAGGCAATTTAAATGAATCTTGGTGCAGTTTCTTAGACACTAAAATGCAACAATTTCGTGCAAAAACAATTTATTCCCATCGCCCAGGAGCGGAGAGCCGGGGTAGCACATAGGATTTTATTATGAAAAAAAAATTGTCCTTTGCATTTTCGGAAAATTGATCAAATTTTCTGAAAAATAAACTAATATGTCATTTAGCTGGCGTTACTCATTAAAAGTTGTTATGGCAGAACAATACACCTTTGGAGAACTTGCAGATATGCATTTAATTTACGGAAAATGTGGCTGTAATACAAGAATGGCAAGTAGATTATATGAACAAACCTATCCAAATAGGAGAATACCTTCTCGAAAATTGTTTATGTCCATCGACCGGCGCCTTAGAGAAACAGGTACTTTTAAAAAGTCATTATGACACTGGCCGTCCCAGAACGATCCGAACTCCAGGGGCTGAAGAGCGTGTTCTCCAACGTTTTGAAGAAGATGATACTTTAAGCACCAGAAGAATTACTTTCGCCGAAAATGTGCCACATTCCTTGGTATGGAGGATTGCTAGGGAACAACAACTGCATCCACATCATATGACTAAAGTACAAGAATTGCTTGCTGAAGATTTGCCAAAACGACTACAATTTTGCAACTGGATGTCAGAAAAGGTTCGTGTTGATGCGATGTTTGCCAAACATATTTTGTTTACTGATGAGTGTTGTTTCACGAAAAATGGCATTTTCAATTTATAAAGAAATAGTCATCACTGGAATGATGAAAATCCAAATGCAACAGTTGTGCGACATTCACCATACAAATTATGGGCGGGAATAATTGGCAATAAACTTTTGGGTCTGTTCACGCCTGCTTATATTTTTTAATTAATATTTTTGGTTAATTAGGATGTTCCGCGTTTTTACCTATTATTATTTTTTGCGCGAAAAAATGAGAATAACTTCACCCCACTACTACATTCGCGTAGCGTGAGTCGAAGGAAGAAGACTGAAATATACCGCTGAACTACCGACACGTGATCGCACAAGTATCGTTCTTAGAGTGTTTTTCCGATAAGCTGAAATTCAAAATAGTCTTTTCTCCACCCAGAACTTCATCCATCGCTGGAATAAAGGTGAGTGAAGTTTTCTCCCGCATTTTGATTAAGCTATTTTTTCTTTACCGCATTTAAAACTTTTCTATATCTAAATTCACAAAAAACTACAGTCCATTAACAAATTAAACAACATTTTTTTTGGTCCTTCGAGCCGGATATTTTTTTTTATTCATTTCATTACTTCTTGTTCAATCGTTAATTATATACATTCCTAATTAGCCAAAATAGTTTGCTTTATATTCTATATTTCACAGTCGATAGTTAAATTGATATCAGTAACTTTTTGCTAATTTTTTGCGTCTTATTTGTGCCTTGTTGAGAACTCTGTTTACAGGTCAGAGCCGGAATCAAATATTTGTAGTAATTCATTTCAATTGAAATGGCAAGTGCTGATAAAATTAGAAAAAGCAAAGCGTTACGTCATAGTGAAATTACGCGAATTAAAGAACTTTTCAATATAGCTGAGCGCGCATTAGAAAATGAATCAAATCATTCTGTATTTATTCAAAGATTCAAAAACATAAATACGATTTTTGAAAACTTTAATAAACAACAAGAATCTATTATTTTACTTGTTTCCAGTCTTGAGGATGGTGATATAATTGCTGAGGAACAGATTCGTTCTGAATTTGAGCATTATTTCTATAGTATTCAGGGCATTCATTATGATTTGTTTGAGAAAACTGATAAGCCGCCAAAGAATTCTTCCACTAAAACTAATCCTAAAAAACTTCCGGAGTTGAAATTAGCAACGTTTAACGGTGACATTAAATTTTTTAAAACATTCATTGACATTTTTAACGTTCTTATTCACAATAATGACAGTTTAACTAACATAGAAAAATTTTCTCATTTACATTCTTGTTTAGATGGTCCGCCAAAATTATTAGTTCAGCGTACGCCTTTGATAGCAGATAACTATTTAATTGCTTACAATAATCTATTAAAGAGATATACTAATGCCAGGGCATTAGGTTGTGCTTATTGGGATGAAATTCATGATAGTCCTCGTTTAACTTCAGACAATCCTGAAAATCTTAAAAAATTACTGGACATATTTGCTCAAAATCTAGATGTTCTTTCTAGTTTAAATTACCCGGTAAAAAAATGGGATTTTATTTTAGTTAATTTGCTTATGAGAAAACTAGATGATACTTTTTTCCCGCTTTGAACTTGTGTACGGTTCAACTGAAATGCCATCTTATGAACACTAACTAACACATTAACTGAGTTTTTGGAAAAACAATGTAACTCTTTAGACAGTATATTACGCACACTTCATTCTTCCCGTACGCAACAAACAAAGAAAACTTCTAATTTTACTCCTAAAAATTCGTTAAAATCACCCAACCGCAAAACATCATCTTTCTTAACTAATACTACAAATCGTCTCTGTTTTATGTGTAAAGGAGATCATGTTCTTTACAAATGTCCTTTATTTAGTTCAAAAACCCCGCGTGAAAGATACAATATTGTTAAACAAAATAATTGCTGTGTTAACTGTTTAAGCACCTCTCATGTATTCAGAAATTGTAATTCTGAATCAACTTGTCGCGTTTGCCATTTGAGGCATCATTCTATGTTACATTTTAATACACCGCAGCCTGAAAATAATAATGGTAATTTTGATAGTCACAGAAATTTACCAACCGCTAGTCCGAGCAATAATCCCGAGCCCGGTCCTAGCACTACTTTACTTGCCACATCAAACAATATTCAGTCTTTAAATTTACAAACCGCTTTAACTAATGTATTGTTAAGTACAATTCAATTAGAAATTTTAGATTCGCGAGGCAACTTTCAAAAAATGCGTGCTTTGTTAGACGGTGGCTCTCAAGCCAATTTTATAACACAAAGGGCAGTAAATAAATTAGGATTATCCCGTTTTAAATTATCGTTAGCTATACATGCGTTAAATGATACAAATGTCACATCAGTTTCAGGCGGAGTAAATTGTACGATAAAACCGCTAAATAATTCGTCTTTAAATTACACTTTAGATGCAATCATTATTGATAAAATATGTTCCAATTTGCCCAACCGATTTATTAATATTCAAAACTGGACCCATATTAATGATGTAAATTTGGCAGATCCTAATTTCAATTCTCCCGCTTGCGTAGACTTGCTACTTGGTGCTGATATTTTCAGTAAAATTATTAAAAACGGTCGTATTTCTGGTGATGTGCATACCCCTTCCGCTATAAATACAACATTTGGTTGGATTTTAATGGGAAATATTAATGATAATAATTTGCAGTATATTAATTCTATGTTAGGTCTCTGTCATGATTATTTTTAGATAATAATCTTAAAAGGTTATGGGAAGTAGAAGAAGTACCTAAAATGATTACCTGTTCAGCTGATGATTTACTTTGTGAGAAAAACTTTGTCGAAACCCACTGTAGGGACTTTACTGGACGATATAGTGTATCTCTTCCCTTTAAAAATTCCGATCCATTATTTGACGATTCGAAGTCAAATGCTTTACGCCGCTTTTATTCTTTAGAACGACGTTTGTTTAAGGATGATTCTCTTTATAATTCTTATTCGGAATTTATGAAAGATTATCTACAGAGTGGACATATGGAACTGGTCACTTCTCCCCCTTT
The DNA here is from genome assembly GCA_025584915.1 of Monochamus saltuarius. NCBI lineage: Eukaryota > Metazoa > Arthropoda > Insecta > Coleoptera > Cerambycidae > Monochamus > Monochamus saltuarius. Next base: position 34,774,770 of record CM046726.1, read on the forward strand.
GCATGAAGGTAAAATATTTTATATTCCCCATCATTCTGTTATAAATCCTAATAGCAGTACTTCACCATTACGAGTTGTCTTTGATGCATCTGCAAAGTCAGTAAATGGCACTTCTATTAATGATTGCCTTTTGGTTGGCCCTAAACTTCAAAAGATATTATGACCTTATTGTTACACTTTCGTTTATACCCGCTTGTTTTTACTGCTAATATCAAGCAGATGTATAGGCAGATAAATATTCATCCGCATCATAGAGATTACCAAAGAATACTTTGGAGATTTTCATCAAATGACCCTGTCCAAGAATACAGACTAAAAACCGTTACATACGGTATTTCCTCGGCACCTTTTCTTGCTCTCAGAACGATTCAGCAACTTGCTAGTGATGAGTTCAATTCATTCCCTTTAGCTTCACAAATAATTCAGTCTGATATATATGTTGATGATATAATCACTGGTTGCTCTAAACTCGAAGAGGCCCTCACATTAAAGGAAGAAGTTATTTCTTTGTTACGTAGGGGAGGTTTCTCACATAGAAAGTGGGCCAGTAATAATATTCATTTTTTTAATACTATTCCCGAAAATCTGAGACAAAATCAGTCTCTTTCTTTCTCTGACGAAGATAGTTCTATGAAAATTCTCGGTTTAAACTGGTTACCTTCTTCAGATGTTTTTGTTATTCAATAGAAACTTTAAATCGTCCATGTACAAAACGTACAGTCTTATCAGAATTATCAAGGATTTTTGATCCTCTTGGTTTCTTATCACCAATTACTTTTTTCGCAAAATATTTGATGCAACATCTTTGGACTTTAGGTTTAAGTTGGGATCAAACCCCTCCTCAAGAGGTGTTAATTCGTTGGGATAAATATAAATCCGAACTTTCTTCTCTTATTCACTTATCCATCCCTCGTTGCTGCGTGCCATTAAAGATTACCAACTGCTAAATTCATGGTTTCTGCGATGGTTCCGAACGTGGTTATGCCGCAGTTATTTATTTTAGATTTGAAACTTCCGATGGAAACATTTCCATTCATCTTATTTGTAGTAAATCAAAAATAGCTCCTCTTAAACGCATTTCTATACTGCGATTAGAATTGTGTGCCGCTTACCTGTTGTCAAAACTTCTAAAATTTGTCTTGAATACTTACCGCGATAAAATTAATATAAATGAAATATTTGCTTGGAGCGACTCTACAGTAGTCTTACATTGGGTTAAAGCATCAGCTCATAAATGGAAAACTTTTGTCAGTGTGACTTTAATACAAGAAAGTATTCCACCATCTAGTTGGTTTTACGTTCAGTCTGAGCACAATCCCGCTGACTGTGCCTCCAGAGGATTGCTTCCCTCCGAGTTTCTTAACCATGCTAGATGGTGGGTGGGTCCACCATGGTTAAAATTACCTAACAATGAGTGGCCTGTTCTTAGTTTTGTAACACCTGATTCTGATATAAGATCAGAAGAAAGAAAAATTATTCTAACTACTCGCGTATCTTTAGATCACATTGGTTCTCTTATAGATAAATATTCTTCGTTAGAAAAATTAAAACGAATTGTAGCTTATATTCTTCGCTTTATTCACAACATAAAACCAGCATCCGAAAAATTAAGTGGCGTCCTTACACTTAATGAATTAAATAATGACTTAATGTTATTAATAAAATATATTCAGTTTCAATTTTTCGCAGAAGATATAGAGAAAATTAATAAAAATCAACTTCTTTCTAAATCTATGCGAAAATTAAATCCTTTTATAGACCAAAACTCTATTGTAAGAGTTGGAGGTAGGCTACAGAACTCCTCAATTGCTTTTAATAGAAAACACCCTATACTTTTGCCTAGATGCCGCTTTACCGATTTACTTATTGAAAGTACACATGTATGTTTTTTACATCCTGGTGCTCAGACACTACAATACATTTTACTACAAAATTTTTGGATACTATCAATGCGGAGAGCTATTCGCAAAGTTGTTTCAAACTGTCACAAATGTTGGCGTCTAAATCCAAAACCGCTACAACCCGCTATGGGAAATTTACCTGTTACTAGGTTGTCTCAAGTTAAACCATTTTCAATCGTAGGCGTTGATTTTGGTGGTCCATATTTTATAACTTTAAACAAGATAAGGGGTGCAAAAACGCACAAAGCTTACATTTGTTTATTCATTTGTTTTAATACTAAAGCCATCCACTTAGAATTGGCTACGGATCTTTCTACAGAATGTTTTCTTGCCGCATTACGGCGATTTATTGCACGTCGTGGACGCTGCTCGCAAATTTTTAGTGACTGCGGAACAAATTTTCAGGGTGCAAGTAAATATCTGACAAATCTAATGATGAATGCTGCAATTCAACCCACCATCCGCACCTCACTTTGGAGGTCTTTGGGAAGCGGGTATAAAATCGGTAAAAACCCATCTTTCTCGTGTCATTGGCCAGCAAATTCTTACTTATGAAGAATTTTATACAGTACTTACACAAATTGAAGCCTTGTTAAATTCGCGCCCTTTATGCCCGCTCAGCTCTGATCCTAATGACTTCACCGCTCTGACACCCGGCCATTTTCTAACGCTAGAACCTCTATCTGCAATTCCAGACGAAGACCTACAGCAAATTCCATCAAATCGTCTTAACCGTTGGCAACTTTTACAACGTTTACATGCTGACTTTTGGTCTCGTTGGCACAATGAATATCTACATACTCTATTTCAAAAAGGTAAATGGTTAAATTCGGAAAAACCTTTAGCTCCCGGAGCATTAGTATTGATCAAAAATGAAAAGGTACCGCCGCTACAGTGGCAACTAGCCAGAGTTGTAGATGTTCATTGTGGTGCGGATGGGGTGGCTAGAGTTGCAACAGTGCGTACTCAGCATGGCATTACCTAATAATTAATTTCCCGCACATTTGCTTAACTTTGTTATTATTTTTTTTATTATTTCAATTTTTAATTTATTTCCAATTTATTTTTGTTTACACAAAAGGTGGGTGGGAATGTTCACGCCTGCTTATATTTTTAATTAATATTTTTGGCTAATTAGGATGTTCCGCGTTTTTATCTATTATTATTTTTGAGCGAAAAATGAGAATAACTTCACCCCACTACATTCGCGTAGCGTGAGTCGAAGGAAGAAGACTGAAATATACCGCTGAACTACCGACACGTGATCGCACAAGTATCGTTCTTAGAGTGTTTTTCCGATAAGCTGAAATTCAAAATAGTCTTTTCTCCACCCAGAACTTCATCCATCGCTGGAATAAAGGTGAGTGAAGTTTTCTCCCGCATTTTGATTAAGCTATTTTTTCTTTACCGCATTTAAAACTTTTGTATATCTAAATTCACAAAAAACTACAGTCAATTAACAAATTAAACAACAGGGTCCAATTGAACTTCTTCTAAATGTGAATGGGGAAAATTACTTACATTTTTGAACAACGACTTTGTTGAAGTTTTGGAAGACCTTGATTTGGAAACCAGAAGAAATATGTGGCTAATGCAAGACGGGGCCCCTCCTCACTACTCTCGACAAGCAAGGCGACATTTAAATAATATTTTTGCAAATAGATGGATTGGTCGTGGATGGGATGCTCCTCAGCCATGGCCACCAAGAAGCCCAGATCTAACTCCTTTAGATTTTTTTGTTTGGGGATACGCAAAATCTAAAGTGTATGAAATTGCAATAGAAGACGAGGACCATTTAAGGCAAAGAATAACGGACACTTTCAATGAAATAAAGACGAATGAAGAAGTTTTGAATAAGCTCCCTTTCATTTCTTAAAAGAGTTAGAGCATGTATTAGAGCTAACGGTGATCACTTTCAACATATGCTTAAATAACTTTTTTGTAGTAAGTAGTTTTGTTATGTTGTAATTTAAAAATAAATGTTATTTGTTATAACAAATTTACAAACCAAATCCATACCCAGTTACCACATAAAGCATAGCCTTCTTGATTACAGCATTCTTGTTGTCGGGTGCACGACAATAAATTTTGCAAATTTTAAAGATAACGGTTCATGTTGGCGACATTGAACAAGAGTACCTTTTTTGTGACATATTAGTTTATTTTTCAGAAAATTTGATCAATTTTCCGAAAATGCAAAGGACAATTTTTTTTCATAATAAAATCATATGTGCTACCCCGGTTCTCCGCTCCTGGGCGATGGGAATAAATTGTTTTTGCACGAAATTGTTACATTTTAGTGTCTAAGAAACTGCACCAAGATTCATTTAAATTGCCTAACTTTTGTAGAAGTTATTGCGAAAAATTGTTTCTCAAACTGTACCTTTATCACCCTGTAACTTTTTTATTATGCATTTTCGGACCTATGTTTACATGAAACTTTTTGCTCAAAATGACATTTTCTATCTGTCATATTCATTTGGCACCATAGTTTAGAAACACCCTGTATATAGAGTGTTTCCATTAAACCAAGTTAGTAAATTTAGATAGATTAATTTCTTTAGATAATTATTGAATAGAGCTTTGTCTGTGGATGTTCATTAGCATACCTAGATGTTTGGTATCAGAGAACATACATGTGACTTCATTGATAGGAATTGTAGGAGATTTGATATATATTAGCTCAAAATACCTTTCTTAAACAGTAAAAAAATTTAATGAATAACTTCCAGCAAGATCAAGACTGTACTAATTCCACTGTATATAGCAGGAGAAGACCCATTTAGTGCTGGAATTGTGGAGTTGAAGAACATCTTAGAAATCGACGCCCTAAGAATACATCTAGTCAGGATCAGGAAAACGCCAACTAGTCAGCTTTGAGGGGCGAAAGCTGGCTAGGTGCTACCAAGCTCCACCAACTATTAAGATCAAGGTAACCTGTTTGCAAAATAATGGAACGAGTTTGATAGTACTAGGGCGTATATGCGAACGGGATTGTGAAATGATCCTTGATACAGGCTCTAGTCACACCATAGTAAGAGCGAACATCGTCGCTCACTGCAGAATAAAAATGCTAGACCGGAACTACATCTTGGAGACAGCAAATGGAGAAGTCATATCAGTGAAAGGCATCCGTCTAGCTAGAATAACCCTGGGGGCAACCACTTTCCAACACAACATCTTAGTAGCAGATATAACTGTTGTCATTCTTGGTCTTGAATGTAATGACTCAATATAATTTTGTATTGGAAAGATACGATATTGGACCTTCCACGATGACTAATGAAGACCAAAGATGAAGAAATCATCATGCAGTTTCCTGAAATCAGAAACCTTCCTATTAGAACTGTGGAAGCGTCAGCAGACATAGAACTTCCAGCAGGTTCAGAAGTAGTAATTGAAGCTATATTTAGCAGTTCCTCGGCAGTTGAAGAAACTGTGATTGTAGAACCAGAACCAGAGAGCAGTCTTTATAGGAAGGGCATATTAACTGGGAAGACATTAACAGAGATAAAAAACAATTTGGTATTGGTCAGAATGCTAAATCTGAAAGACTACCCACAACAGATCAAGAAAGGTGAACCGATGGGAGTTTGTCAAACAGTTGCATCGGTGTTCAGTAATTTAGAATCGTCAACAGCATCTCGAAATATTGAAGAGCTACCAGAAGTTCTTTAGAGCCTAGTTAACCGATTCATGTCCCCATTACAAGCCGATGAAGTTCAAAAATTGGAAGATTTATTGAGGCGCTATCAAGATGTATTATTATTGACAGAAGATGGTGTCGGAAGAACTCATCTTGTGCAGCACCGTATAAATACCGGCGACTCCTCTCCAATTAAACATGCTCCACGACGTATTCCTTTAGCGAAGCAAGAAGAGATATCGACGATGTTGAGAGACATGCAGCAGCAGGGAGTCATTAAACCATCCCAGAGTCCATGGACTTCGCCGGTTGTTTTGGTGAAGAAGAAGCATGGTTCTACCAGATTTTGTGTCGATTATAGAAGATCAAACGATGCCACTAAGAAGGACAGTTATGCGTTGCCAGGGATAGACGACACCCTAGATACACTGTCTGGATCTTAATGGTTTTCAACATTAGACCTGAAAAGTGGCTATTGGCAAGTGCAACTTCATCCAGACGATAAAGAGAAGACCGCCTTTTCCATTGGTACGGGTTTGTGGCACTTCAACGTTATGCCCTTTGGCCTCTGCAATGCACCAGCCACCTTTGAAAGACTAATGGAAACCATTCTGCGAGGAATGACCTGGAAAACTTGTCTCGTTTACCTTGATGCATAATACTGGGAAAAGACTTTGAAGATCATGTGAAGAATATCCAAGAAGTTTTCCAAAAGTTGAGGAAGCCCGGCTCAAGCTAAGTCCCAAGGAGTGCATGCTATTTTAAAAGGAAGTCAAGTATTTAGGACACATTATTTCGTCTAATGGGGTGAAAACTGAGCCAGAGAAAATTGAAACCATCTGGAAATGGCCAGTACCGAAAGACAAACATGTATTAAGGAGGGTCCTAGGACTTTGCACTTACTATCGCAAGTTTGTGAAAAATTTTGCCGACATTGTGAAACCCTTACATCGACTCACAGAAAACAATCAGCCATTTATCTGGACGGAACAGTCAAGAAGCTTTTCAGAGTCTAAAAGAAGCTTTGTGTTCTTCTCCGATTCTGTCATATCCCAAGCCGGGAAAGACATTCATCGTGGACACGGATGCTAGTAACACTGGAATTGGAGGGGTATTATCACAAATTTTAGACGGGCACGAAAAAGTGATTGCCTACTTTAGCAAGGTCCTCTCTAAGCAAGAAATGAACTACTGCGTAACCAGAAGAGAGTTGCTTGGCATAGTTAAAACTGTGGAGCATTTCCATAAGTATCTCTATGGTCAGCCGTTCGTCTTGAGGACCAATCATGCTTCTTTGAAGTGGCTACTGCAGTTCAAGAATCCGGAAGGCCAAGTGGCAAGATGGCTTCAACGGTTACAGGAGTACGACTTCAAAATTGAACACCGGAAAGGATCTAACCATCGGAATGCTGATGCCCTATCCAGAAGACCATGCCCTCCAAACTGTAAGCACTGTCTGCGACAAGAAACCTGAGAAGAAGATGGATTTCTTTGCCGAAGAATTAACATCCAGGGCACAGATGATTGGGATAATAAAATCATCACTAAAGAACAAAGTGAAGACCCGGATTTTGGACCAATTTTCCAATGGAAGATAAAACACAAGGACAGACCCACCTGGCAGGACATTTCTGATAATTCACCGTCTCTGAAAATTGGATAGGCCGTTATGGGGTCCCTAGAGAGGTCCATTCCGACCAAGAAAGGAATTTCTAATCTGAAGTAATTCAGAATATCTGTGAGTTGCTAGGCATCCACAAAACCAGAACCACACCTCTTCACTCACAGTCAGATGGAATGGTTGAAAGATTCCTAAGGACGGCCGTCATCGAGAAACAGACCAACTAGGATACCTGCCTTCCTTCATTTTTACTGGCTTACCGAGCAGCAATTCATGAGACCACGGGTAAAACACCAGCCACCGTGATTTTCGGCACAGAATTGCGGCGACCCATAGATCTAATTATGTATCGACCGCAACGCGAGGAAAACTTAGATGATTATCTCAGCCATCTGAAAGATCGAATCAAGATGGTATATGAAGAAGTACGAGAGAAGCTAAAAATAGAAAGCGACAGAATTAAGACCAGATACGACTTGCGTGCCAACAGCAGTGGGTTTCTAGAGCGTGAGAAAGTGTGGCTGTATAACCCAAAAAGAAGCAAGGGTAAATCTCCGAAGCTGCGAAATTGTGGGAAGGCCCTTATAACGTCGTGTCAAGATTGAATGACGTAGTCTACAGGATCCAGAGGAATCCCCAAGCCCAGATGAAGATTGTCCACATCGATCGTTTGACACCTTATTAAGAAGGCCATGTGGATAACGGGGTAACCTGATCGGGACGATCAGTTCTAAAAGGAGGGCAGTGTTACGAAAGCTCACCTACCTTTTTAGTTTGTTAATTATGTTCCTGATTACGTTAGAATTTATAATTGAAGCTCACCTACCTTGTTAGTGTGTAAATTACGTGTTTCTTTATGTTAGAATTTATAATTTCGTGATGGCTTTATTTTGACATTTTTTGGAACATTCTCGGCTACATTCTATTTGATTCTCGAGATCGCCGAAACCTTCTGGAACCCTAAAAATCTATATAAGCCGATCATTTTCGCCGCTGGAGTCAGTTTGTATTGAGCAGTCGAAGGCGATTGACAAACGTCAAAGTAAAGCGTTGACAGTTGTGAAGTTTGTTCGAAGTATATTTCTTGTATAATCAAGAGTGACAATAAAGTTTGTTTGTCTACGTGTAGTGTTTCCACCCTAACCCAATTTCGGGGTTACAATATCATAGAAATTAATTTTGCACTGCTGTTATCGCTACCTACTATTTTAACCACTATTCGTTTTTCACAATGGGGAAATTGCATGATTTTTTCAAATACGTGGAAATGAAAGAATGTATTATTTTAATCGAAATGCCGTTTGTCCTAGACAATTTTATGAAAAAATAAACTCAAAAACGGCTTTTAAAGTTTTAGTCTGACCACGCCTCCAGAAAAAGGAGGCCACCATATTAAATATCTGTGACGTCACCAGCCGCAGTGACGTCAATTGTAAAGCCCAAAACAACGCACTCGCAGTACAGTACATACGTTTAGGTTAGGTAGAAGAGTTAGTTTGACGTTTGTAATATTTATCACATATCATGTGATATTTATTAAGTGTTATTGTGTTAAACAGACACTGGTGTTTAAAATATTTGCAAAATAGACTCGTAGAATGAGCACAGAAAGTGTATTATCACCGGGAAAATGGAAGAAATTTTGCATTGTGCAATTACAAATACTTTCCGTACAGCGGCTAATAAAAAATATTTCTCCGTGCCAAAAATTGAAAAAAACTAGAAAAATGTGGTGTATGGCAATGAATCACGACGAAGGAAAAAGCGTAAAACTCTATCATTTCAACGTTGTATGTTTCTGAAGACCATTTTAATGTAAGGTTAATTGAAAATAAGTACGAATAAATAATGGAAGCGGTCGATCAAAAATTGTTTAGGTACAGAAATCTTTAGAAATATGTATTTTCTTAAATTTAACTGTATTTGTAAATATTGTTAAAATATAAACCTAATACTACATACAAAATTGTTTCCGTTTATTTACAAATATGTGAAAATAATTGTTAACAGCAAAATAATGTGTCTTACAAAGGCTTTTTAAAATTTATTGTTTTATGTTACGAAAATTTGAATAGTAACAATGAATAAACAGATCTAACATAAAGAATTTTATTTTTGATATCTATTACTTTTGCTTTACATGTTTACATCCTCCTTACAAAACAAATTATAGGGCTGTTCGCTTATAGTTTTTTTTTTTTTTTCAAAGAGCCTCAGTCATGTCACTACCTTACACAGTATTGACATTTCTATGACTTGTTCAAAAGAAATGTCAGTAATGTCACAAAAAACTCAGAAACCAATGCCTATTTACGTCACGATCACCGTGAGTATCTACGGAAACATAAGCAAGATGGCCGCGTTACTCCGGCCGTTGACGTCACACCAATAATAACAGTGTTTTCGATCACGTGGTTTTGTTTACATTCTATGGCAATTTATTAATGTTAATATTTTAATTATTATGTGATTATTGCCGCCAGACATATGTTCTGACCTTTCAATATGTTTGAAAGTTTACCTTGTAATACATTTAAAACCAATATAAAATTCATGCAACTTCCCCATTCCATCATAAACGCACCTTAAAGGAAAATGTTGCACTACTTCTATCTAAGTACTTTTCACTGCTGTTTGTCACTGCTCCAAACTAATGATTCGATAGTAATACAAATTTCAGTACTTTCTTGTAGTTTCTTTGTGATTTTACATAATACATCTTTGTGATTAACATACTTTTATCAAAATAAGAAAATGCCACTATATTGTAAAAAGAATAGTAGTTCATTTCACTTTCACCAAAACAACAAATGTACATTTAGAGTTTGACTCTTCATGTTAATGTTGGTATATATTAGATAAAATATGATAAACTCACTTTTACAAGATCTCAAATTTCAGCAATTTTCCTCTAATTGGGTACATTTTATTATATTATTTACAATATATAAATAAATTTCCGGTGAACCTGTTAGAATAATGAGCTATTAAGCATATTCCAATTTTCTTTTCATAACATCAGTTTATCATAATAGTAGTATCTTCTATTAAATATGATTTGCAAAAGATAATTGGTTGATTTTTTCAGTACATTTGAAAATAATATTTATAGTATATGTATTGCTTTTTTTTCAGTTATTACACAGGGCGATTCAGAACTTATTTAAATAAAATTGGGAATTGATGCTCATGAAAAATGGAGTCAATGTCGCAATTTTTTTTTGCAAAATCCTTATAGGTAGTTTTCGAGTAAAAAATTATTAAAGTTGTAGTATTTCCAGCCTTTACATCACTGGGCTATTGTAGTCTCTAGTCAGGCGATTGCAAATATTGAAATCCGACTACTTTTTGTAGGTATTCATCTTTTTTGTGAGCGAGTTTTACATTAGTTTTTCAAGGGTAAAAAATTTCCCGGTAAACATGTGTTAAATGCAGCTACTTTTACTGCGGTGTGCAATGAGTGCAAGTGTAGTGCAACGCAAGAGTTATTTGAGACCGGAGTAAGACGGGCCCAAAATTTTGTTGTAACATCAAGTATGTCAAACTATTTTATTAATAAAAACGACAAATTAATTATAGTAATAATTAATATCAATAGCAGCAAAAGCAGTTGAATGTGCTGCATAAAATAGGTGTTGTAATATGTTATTCATTTGTTTCCTTGGAAATTTCTTTCAATTCTTTGTCCGGTCGCTGATTGCATGCTATGCCGCCTTATCACGTTAAACAGTGGACTAGTTTTCAGCGTTTTCAGGATTAAATTTTAAAATTTTCAAACATTATTTTTTTAAAATTTTTGTTATGTAACACCATAAATTTTCATGATGTATGTATGTAGAATGGCACGCTCTTTCAAATGGCATAGTCAAAATTGGGGGTTGCTATTTAAAAAATTGTCGATGACGTCATATCTCGAACAACGATGACGTCACAGATATGGGCCGTATGTCAAAAAGTGCCTTTTTTAAAACAAAATCGACGTGCCAGGAGATTTTTTCGAAAACTCAATTTCAAAAATAATGAATTTATTCGTTACTTTTCGAAAGCACTGTATAAAACACATGTTACTGTAGTCAAAGCAACGAAGAAGTTGTAGCCTGTATTGAAGGAGGGAAAATACTTCTCTACGGGAATGTCTTTGAGGTAGTTAGGACATAAAAATATTAAAAGTTCCCGCTTCTAGGCTGTCCGTTTAAGGGTAGAGGGAGTGCAAATATTTCATTTTTCGGTTTTTCGCTTATAATTCGAAAACGGTGAGTTGCAGCGAAAAATAAGAGCTTATAAAATTTTCAATAAGATTGATTTCATACATTTTTTCGCTACAATGCACCGTTACTGAGATATCTGCTCTCAAATGCCGGTAATAAAAAAAAATAACAAACGTTTTACAGAGCACTCTTTAATTTCCTCTGTTAGTTCATCTATCAAACTCCGCGATGAAAAGGAAGTAGTTGATCCTCTATTGATTTTCCAATAGATTTGCATCAGTAAAAGAGTGAGTCAATTTAAAGGATTATTTGTAGTAAGAATTGGCTCTTAAGATGATAAAAATTTCCCTTAGCCTTATTCTTATTCAATGAGGGTGGTATGAGGAAAACAACAAAATCCGTCCTTTATAAGCTGTTTAAACCACCTTCTGCCATCTGGCAAAGAGGATCTTCAGTTTCCACAACAAACATATAGAAACATAAGGCAGAAGATGTACCACTGTTTTTGACGTAAATAGCAGCTCTCCCAACAGAATTATGTCTGTAGAACAGAAAAGGCGCTATTGTATGAAAAAGTGTGTCGACATCTGGAAACTTACAATTTTATGATTCAAGAATTATTTATCTTATTATTCACTGAGGAGGAGTAAACTTGATTTCGTAAAAATATTACTAAAAACATGACATAAAAAGAGTAGCTGAAGTGTTTCACAACTTATTTCCCTTGAGAAAGCTGGACGAATATGCATGCTAAGATGGTACAGTGTCCCTGCTAAGATAAGTTCTCTGAACACTTTCTGGTACGATTCATTTTTGAAATCGACGTCGAATATAAAAATAGGTCTTGCATCACTTTCATCCAGCGAGGGGGCAACAAAAAAGCACGTATTACGCACATTCCACCAAGTGCAGCTCTGGCAACTACCTCCAGACCTGTGAGGTTGGGAACGTAAAGGAAATATCTTAGCTGCTGTGATGACAAACAACGAAGCAACATCCAGAGAAACTTTGGACCTCATATTTTGTAGAGGCACTGTAGCAGTGGAAGGTGCAGATGTAAAAAAGCAGTGATGAGTTACTTTCGATTATGCCAAAACTGTCAGGATCACTGTTTAAACAGGGTCCCCATTTTAAACAAATATGACGAGGAAGACTTAGAGCCCATTCCCACATCTCCTGCGAAGGCTGATGACGAAGACAAGGGTCATGGACAATTTGTGCTACGATCGTTATTGATGATGCAGACAGAAGCAGGACCGTCTCGACCCGAGAGAAACATGCCCATTTTGTTTTGTCAAGATTGTTCGTTTGTTACGTTTTCTCCTTATTAGTTTTTATAAAGTAAAAATAAAATTGAATGCTCTATTCATTCTCTTATGGGACTTTTGTGTAAAACAAACGACCGAGGAGTTATCAGGACAATTATGACAAAAAACGTGTTACAATTTTTTTTAAATTTTCTATATTTGAGAGGCGATATCTCTGAAACGGTACATCGTGGGGAAAAAATGTATGAAAGTAGTCTTATAGAAAATTATAGTCTCTTATTTTTATGTAAATAATTTGTCGATGTAGTGCACCGTTTTCGCGTAATAAGTGAAAAATCAAAAAAGGGTACCTATCAACCCCCCTCCTCCCTGAAGCGGACGGCCTAGGGGCGGGGACTTTTAATATGTTTACGTCCTAACTACCCGCAATACATTTCTGTACCACAAAATTTCTCTACATTCATTGACTAACTAGCCTACTGAGCAAGAAGGCCATGATGATAATTTAAAGAAATTCGAATCATGTCACATTTCAGTCTTGGAAACGGAACAATTTTTAAACAAATAGTTAACCCAACTCTGTGGCTAATGTAGAATAAGGAATGCCTGTTGACATGATGTATATTTAAGAGATGGCATCTGGCTGTCCCTCTAACAAATGAAATTTTCCTTATCCCTCCATTAAATGGTGGTTTGGGTTTGTCAACGAGTCGCATCTGAGGACGTGGTCTAGAGGAAATATTGTCTAATTGTTAAAAAAACTTCGGAAATAAAACGATGACAAACATGCATTTTCTTAACAATATTCAAGTACATCAGAGATACAAAATTCATTTAAATATATTTTCTACTCGAACATAAAAGTTACATAACAATTAAAACACTTTTTGAAGCCATTCTCTGAAAAAAAACATCAATATCATTTTTCTCGAAAGATTACAAAAAAATAAAAACAATTTTAACGACAGTATTACTTATACCAAAGACAAAAGGTACAGTGATAATCTCAATATTCATTTCAAAAGTAGAAGAAAAATATGATTTATATTAGTGAATCCTAAGTGGGAAATTTTCTTCATATAAATTAGTTAACAAAAGGAGAAAAAATTAACAAAATATATTAAGTACCTACAAGCTATGGGTACCTAACAACCCAAAAAAAACCTTATTTAAACGAAGAGTTGTAACTTTTTAAGAACTTTAAGGACAACGCAATATTTTATAGTTTGTTATTATAACTATTAACTTCGTAGGAAGACATGTAAGATCCGTTTACCTTTACCAATATACTAAATAAATTTATTCAGAAATTGGGCAAATTATGTTTATCTTTTTATGAACAGTTTTCCTTGCAAAAGTCAAAATATAGATTTATCGAATAAATTAGTAATGTTAGTCACTCCTAATTTGTTCAGTTCTATTTAATTTTGCTTTTTTATTGTCTAAAACTTATTTGTCTCTTATAAAAATTTCATATTCTATATTTTTACTAAGATATTATTTATAAACATTAAAAGAGCACATTAATCTTGGTTATAGGAACATATATTTCAGGTATAAGAAAAACTGCAGGACATAGAAGTTGAAGAAAAAATAAAAAAATTATTTATTATTTTTAGCACACGTTTTGCAACTTTTGTGACTACAAGTCAAATAAATCGATTTTTTGCATTCAAAGTAAAAAGAAGATCTCTTGAAATCTCTTCGTTTTCAGGTTTTTCAGAAACGCTAACATGATGGTTCTCTGTTTTAAAATCAGGTACAACATCTTCCATATCACAATTATTCCAGTAGATATTGTTATATCACTTAGTCTTTTCCAAGTTAAAATGCAAAGGTCTAACAATACATGGGATGTTAGGATGAATATTACGAAAGGCACATTACTGGTGACATAGAGTCACACAGACTCCAATGAGTTGTTTACACAGACACTGTTGATCAAACCCTAATTTTATTGTAATATTAACCCACCTCTTCCAATTTTAGAAAGGTACTAGACGTGACCGCTGGTTTAAAACACAAAAATTTATTTCTAGGAGCCTCTTAATGTATAAAATTTTCAAAATAGCCTGAATTTTTATTTTAAGATAATTTAATTATTCCCATTATATTTGTTTTAGATATTTCAAAAAATAAAATGACTATACAAATTTAATGATTGCAGTAATCTGATGAATTGACATTAATATATGACTCATCTGCGACTCCTCACTTTCGAGAATAATTAGGTAAATTTGCATGAAATTGCAAACACGGAATTCCAGGAAACAACTACTCTGCGGGCTAATGCCCCGACCAGCATTGAATTACACCTGGAAACCTATAGCAACAGCTAGAGTCATTCGTCAGACGCCCACCAGACATATACCCGTTTCGAGCTTATTAGCTCTCATCAGTATGCCATAGGTGAGGTATCCGACGAATAATCCTAGCTTCTTTCGTCTGTCTAACCCGACAGAAGGGACCATGAGTACGCGGTGTAGAACTAACTACATCTATCGGCCGTTCGCTACTCCATGCCGGACTGAAAATGTCACAGGCACGAAGCGTTCTACATGCAGTAGACACCATTGAAAGTTGTCGACCTTTATCGCGATATTTTGCAAACACGGAATTCCAGGAAACAACTACTCTGCGGGCTAATGCCCCGACCAGCATTGAATTACACCTGAAAAACCTATAGCAACAGCTAGAGTCATTCGTCAGACGCCCACCAGACATATACCGGTTTCGAGCTTATTAGCTCTCATCAGTATGCCATAGGTGAGGTATCCGACGAATAATCCTAGCTGCTTTCGTCTGTCTAACCCGACAGAAGGGACCATGAGTACGCGGTGTAGAACTAACTAGACTGTTTGTGATTTTTGCAGAGATGTTACACACACTACTTGTTCTGGATTATCCTGAAACGAAATTACTTGTTTGAAAGCTAAGGATAGGAAAATTACTTACTATTGCCTGAGGTGTGAAAATTTAAAAACAAATTTCACAATTACAAGATTTATCATCTAAGGTAGCGTCTCTGGAAAATGAATTGAAGGAGATAAAAACTTTTTAAAGGAAAATCAGTTATCTGCTGGAAGTCATTCTACAGTAACACCTGTGAATAATACTGAGGATTTCATTGCTGAACTGCACGATCGTCAAAAGCGTGCACAAAACTTAATTATATTTAATATCCCAGAATCCTCTAAACAATCAATTAACGAAAGACGTATAGATGATGAAACTAAAGTTAATGAAATTCTTCAAGTGTTTGAAAATCTTGATGTAGAGCTATCTAATTTAAAAGTTCAATCAATCAACATATGTTTTCCCATTATTTAAATCAGGCTGTAAAACTGATATCAACAATTATAGACCAATTTGTTGTTTTTGTTCTATAGGAAAAGTTTTTGAGTTTATTGTAGCGGAGCATATACTTCAAAATTACAAAAATGTCGTTATATCTGAACAACATGGTTTTTATCCTGGACGCAGTACTGAGACTAATTTATTTTTGTACACGAATTACTTAATACATCACATTGAACTTGGCGGCCAAGTAGATGCAATATATACCGATTTCCGGAAAGCTTTCGATCGGGTTGACCACAGCCTTCTCTTAACTAAATTAGCCTCTTATGGTATTATAGGTAATTTATTGTTGTGGCTTAAATCATATTTACATGATAGAACTCAAATTATTAAAATTAATGGTTTTGTATCAAATGAAATTAATGTGACATCAGGAGTGCCTCAAGGTAGTCACTTGGGTCCAATTTTATTCTTGTTATTTGTAAATGATATTTCAACCAAACAACAGTAAATTTTTATTATTTGCAGATGATTTAAAAATTATTGAACGTAAATAGTAGTGATGATTGTTGTAAAATACAGACCGATCTGAACTCCTTGATTTTGTGGTGCTCACTGAATAACATGGAACTGAATTATTCGAAATGTAAAGTTATTACATTTTCTCGTAAGAAAAACAAAATTGAATTTGATTATTCTATTAATAACTTAATATTGGAAAGGATTAATTATATTACTGATCTGGGCATTAAACTAGATTACATGCTGCGTTTTGACCTTCACATTGAAGATATAATAAGGAAATGCTTCTCTATGAGCGGTTTTATCAGAAGGCAAACCACTGAGTTTACTGACATACATTCCATTATTTTATTGTATAATTCCCTAGTCAGGTCGTCATTAGAATATTGTTGTACAATTTGGAGTCCCTACTATGAAGTACATATAAATCGTCTTGAGAGAATACAGCGAAAAATTTGTAATTATATACTGTTTAAACTTAACATAAATAAAAATGACTATAATTACAATGAAAGGCTTGATCTACTTGGATTTAAGTCCTTACGATATAGACGAACATGTAATTATATTAAATTTGCTCACAAATTGTTTAATGGGAAAATAGATTGTAGTGAATTGATATCTTTACTTTCTTTACGTATTCCTAATTACTGCACAAGACAAACTACTATTTTACACGCCACTTACCATCGCACTAATTATGGTTTTCATAGTCCTATAAATAATATTGTCAACTGCATTAACAATCTTCCATATGATTTTGATATTTTTACAGCTTCTTGGACTCAATTAATGCATTTAATTAAGAGTAATAATCAATAGAATAAGTTAATCTATACTATTATTATATATTAGTGTATATTCTTGTGTAGATTTATACATTTAGTTTATTTTTGTTCTTATTCATGATTTCTGTTTCTTTATTCTTGTTTTTTTTTTTACTTTTATATCACCATCTGTAATTTATATGTTTTGTATTTTTCACACTCATTGGATTGTATCAATCGGGCTCGCCTGTAGATACAATATTATTAATAAATAAATAAATAAAATAAATAAATATCTCGCTTGCATCCTATAAGCATATTGCCTACTTTATCGAAGGCGTGTGATGTATACACAATGAATAGACTAATTTAACAAATATGACATTATTCCACCTTTTCAATTTGAATTTAGGCGAGTTCACAGTTATACAACTACTTTATTGAAAGTGATGGATGATATTTTTGATTGATTTGACAATGGCAAGATTAGTACTCTAGTATTATTAACACATAGAAACTGTTATAAAAAATTATCTGTAATTGCTGATTAAAAATAATAGATCAAATTTGAATTAGAAATTATATGAAATTGTAAAGTTATATTGGTAGGTGTAGTAAAACTAACAAAATATTAAACATATCTCTAATTATTTAAATCATAGTTTCGTATAGTTAGAATATAATCTCTCAAATTTATTTAAGCAAAATGTCAATTTTAGAAGTGAATACAATTATCAGGTATTAAGTACTCTAGCTAAAGAGATAAACTATTAAGGCTGGCGTTTCAAGGACAAATAATCATATCTAAATATGCACAAAAAAAATACACACAGTAGGTGGAGGTCCTTATTAATGTAGTACTAAAATATAATGCTGAAATTGAATCATTTTCTTTAACTTTTGAAGAAAAAATGTGCTAGAGAACATAAAAAACCGTGAATTTGTACCTTATCACTGTGTTCTATACAACGTGAAAAATAGTTGATAATTTACATAAATGCAAGTGTTACTAGTTTTTAAAAAGAATTCTGCGGGATGTGATAATGTTTATAATGTTGTATACAATCTTCTCAATGTGCAGTTGACTTGTAAAATTCGGTAGATTTTATGATAAAATGTAATAGGTGAAAATGATGCTCTTTTTTTCTTATTCTAAATGACTTGTCAGCCTGAAAATTGTTTTATATCCCGGAGAAAACTTGTATAATTGACATAGTGAAGAGATATTCTTTCTAACTTACTCAGATTCTTTTTAGACTGTCTCAACAAACAGCTATGAAATTCGTTGAAAATTTGCCTATAAAACGGCGCCCTTAAACGTTGTTGATGGATTACGACGATTTTAAACATTTTAAGAATACCATTCTGAAAAGGGCATATTATGTAGGAGACCAATGGATAATATAGTGAAGAGCTAATCAGAATGAAAGAGAATAACTATAGGATTCAGTTTCAAATGTCTAGAAATGAAATGGTAGCAACAAAAAACAATAACATTCAGAAAGACTAAAATTAATCTTTGAAACCATAAAGCAAAAGCATAACAACTGCCTTGAAATATGAACGTTTTTCAGACCCTTTATGAACCTCTATGAAGATATGTGATGTCCTTAGTGGAAGGAATTTAATTGCTCATGATATATTTCTTTAGATAATGTCATCCTACTGGATTTTCTACTCAGTTGATATTAAATGTTATGTGTAACAGAGGTTATTAGTTGAAAATAATTTATTTTTCTATAGAACTAAAACTTCTTCAGTTGTTTCATTTGCATCTATGCTTTCCATTCCAGATGTTTCGTAATATTGACTCCTTAGGATACGCAAATATTCATTTATTATTATAATTCATGGTTAACTATGATTGGGTACAAATATATTAACTACGTGCTCAGAGAGACCTAAAAGACAATAAAAAAAATATTTCGGAATTCGAGCTCGATATTTAAAAAATCCTTAACACCTAACCCATAGCATGAGATGGCTTCGATAAGTCAAGTACCACGTGGCAATTTTTTACAACTGTAGTAAGTATTTTTCATTCATTATTCGTTCCTTCGTTGAACACAAAAATCCAAAATTATATTTCACTCATTACATGTCCATCAGAATTATCCACTAACAGAATACACCGTTCGTGTAGTAAAATAAAATACACATTTATTCTAAAACAATGGAAATTTAATGTAAGGAATACCTACAAATAGAAACTTCGAAATTCACTCACGGTAGTCTTTAACTATAAAATTTTGTATAATTGCCGCAGCTAAGTTGGATTTGGCCTTGACTATAGAAAAACAAAAAGCGTATAACATTTTATAGGGAAATATCTGCACCCGACACAAATTCCTTTATTTAATTAATATAAAACGTTTAAAACTAAAAATTAGTCACTATGTGTAAATTGAACCATAACCTAGTAAATATTTTACATTGGTAATTACATACTCTCCGAACATAAAAAAATACTGAACAAAGCTTAGAATATTATGTTCTTGGGGCAAAAAATAATTTTTACAGAACACTGTAAACATTTCGGGATGGTATAGTTTAAAATAGTACTAATTATTTTATGCAAACATCGTGCATTATTGTTAATATTGTTGCTATTTTGTTTTAACACATTATAATTCCACAACAACAAAAAAATTATCGGGGTGAACTACACCTTGCACTAGATTCTATCAAAAATAAAATATTGCATACGCTGATTAGTAAATTTAATTTTTCGCAAATTAACAAACATATATTCAAATGCCTAGATGAAGGATAAGGTGCTGATTTATGAGAAATATGACAAGTGCATATTACCCAACTAGCAAAATGGAACTTTAAGAAGCGAATTATTTTATAACTATTGAATTGCGTTGTTTAACGAACAGTTTGATTTTATAGAGCAAATAATTGCCATAATTTTGTTCCTGAAGAAAGTAATTCTGTAAAATTGTTTTATAATAGTTTTTACAACCAGTTTTATAGGACAAAACATTTTTAGTTCTTTAAAATTTTTATAAAAGTATTATAATACGTTATACAACATTTAAAAAAATTATATATAAAGATTGTAAACATATTGTGAAAGAGTTGTATACTTAGGCAAATGACTTTTAATTATAATATTATAAAATAGTTGTATAAGCGTGCTTTATTAAGGATATATAAGGAAATTAATAAAATTATATTTTAGCCTCGAAATGCGCTTATTTATAAAATAGTTTTATAGTTGTGTTTAATCTATAAAAATATTCCCTGTTTTATAAATATTGTTATAGAACAAAATTGTCACTTGAGAAAACAAAATTATTTTATATAACGAGTAATAAAATTCAAAACCTAACCTTAATTTTTGAAATAGTAATGTATAGTGTATTACCAATCACTAATAAAGAAAGAATACAAACAAATTATTGAAATTAAATTTTCCATTCAAACGTGACAACGTTCAATTTTACTTATAGGTTTTATTATATAAATAATGATGGTGTCCATGTTCGAGAACTCACATTAAAGCCGCTTCATGGCTGCGAAAAATACGAAAAACCACTACGAGAAAGTAACTTTGATTTAATTTTTGGTAATGCAATTATTAGGTTAGTTTTAAATTAAATACCTATTATTATAATTAACTAATAATACTTAACTAACACCTAATAATATTAATATAGGTAATGATAGTACATAATATTTAAAATTTCTAAATTTTCTATAAAATTTGTCAACTTCCTTCGATACAAACATTATCTACTTGCGCACTCAAATTTTTAAATATATTTAAGACTATAAAAATATTTTATCGTATAAAGTTCTAATTTACACTTAAATATTTTGTTATGCTTTTATGTGGAATAAAATCATTGTATTACAAGTCGCCATTTTTAAATGAAGATTTGTTGGATCAGCGACCGAGCGATCAGCGAATTAGTTGAAAGCCTTAAAACATAATTTTGCTATTTTTGGAGGACTATTTTATATCAGATCATTAAATATAATTACACAACGATATTATAAATTAAAGAAAGCATAATCTTAATATTTTTTAAATTTATGTTTTATAATTTTAAAGCAAATGTTGTTTAAACTAAAGCGCATAATTTTTTTTGTCACAAACATATATATTTTAATAAAATTTGCGGCGCAATAAAATTTTCGTTGTTGAAACACTAATTGTTGACATGATAATATTGTAAGTATTATACCTACCTACCATTTACAAACATGATCGCCATTGAGTGACCCCGTTTTTAAAGTACAAATAATTATGAATCTGTGTTATACACCAATCTTAAAATGATTTTGTTGTAATATTTTTCACTAAAAATATAATGGTTTAAATAATAGTAATATACAGACTATATACAAAACGTTTTTATAGTTGCTGTATAAAAGTGTTGTATACATTTTCTATAGAATTCTTACATTACCAAAGTGTTTTGTAAAGGTGGGTTTTGTTCGATTCTATAAGTATCGTATAAAGGCATTTAACCACACTATATGAATTTGAAGCTCCTATAATATTTATATTATAGCAATTTATACAACCTTTATAAAATTTATTTTGCTAGTTGGGTATCTTATGGCAGCGTAATAGCAAATACGTTTTCCGAGTTCAGAAAATGTTATGCCGGATCCTCTTTAAACTACATAAACAACTGATAAGTGTCTTGGCGGTAAACGTGTGGCAGTGTTTTTATGTATATGTGTTCATTTGGGTGTTTTCCGTTACCTTTTGTGGTTTTCTCGACGGATGGAATCCACCTGATTGTGATCGTCGAGATGACTACCTCGCGTTAAAAAAAACAAAAAGAATGATTGACGGAAAGAGGGATCCTCAGCAAGCACTCTGTAAGTACAAAAAACTTTTCAATGATATATTTAAATGTAAACAATTAAGAAAACAGAAAATGATTCAACATTCTTGAAATATCCACAAATATCAATTCTGGAAGAAAATATATGTAATAAATAATAAATAACTGTTTTAAATGCAAATTGCGATTTGAAGATGTGAAAGCGATTATACAGTGTGCAACATGTATTACCATGAGAAATGTGGAAATGTCGATATGCGTGGGTTTCACATGAAAAAAGCGACTTGGAAATGTGAAATCTGTGAACAACACACAAGTGAGGTTAAAACCGCGACGGAGATAAACAAATTTGAGCGTACGAGGAAGCGGAGTCGTGTCGATGATTCAATTAGTCCGGACTTTGAGAGTGAAATCAGTTTCTACTATGCGATTCTTAGTGGAGAAAATTAAAGAGTTGGGCCAAAAAGTGGATATGTTATTAATTGAAAACCGTAACCTCAAAGACGAAATTGCCTGTATCAGAGAAAGTAAACAATCAACAATGGTATCAAAGGGAAATGTTACGTCGTCCTATGCAACAGCTCTCACAAAAAATGATAATAATAAAGTTCTGGTTGTCAAACAAAAGAGTTCTGAAAAATATATCAGGCAGGTCAAGGAAGATCTGAGAAAAAAAGGTAATCCAACCGACATAGGAGCCGGTTTATCATTAGGTAAACCGACTAAAACTCAGATTCAAAAGAAAATGGGTGACGGTTATAGTGTTGATGTCCCGAAAATTTTAGAACACCGAATAAAAGTGGAAGGATAAGTGAATCTGAATATGCCCTAACGGATAATGACATAGTGTCGAAAATCGAAAGTCAAAACTTACAAAATAGCTGTAATAAGAAAATTAAAATTATACGAAAAACTAAAGTTGTAAATAGCAAGTTCACCATGGTATTAGAAGTTGATGCCGCTACGTAT
Source organism: Monochamus saltuarius (assembly GCA_025584915.1). Classification (NCBI taxonomy): domain Eukaryota; kingdom Metazoa; phylum Arthropoda; class Insecta; order Coleoptera; family Cerambycidae; genus Monochamus; species Monochamus saltuarius. Next base: position 34,797,780 of record CM046726.1, read on the forward strand.
GAAATATTTATTGAAAAGGAGAGAATGAATATTGGATGGAGTCGTTGCTTGGTGATGATTATGGCATTAGAAGTTGTTTTAGGTGTTGTCGTTATGGACACATACTTAAAGACTGCAAAGAAAATAAGGTATGTGCCAAATGTAGTGGCGATCATGATGTTAGAGAATGTGATGTTAAAATTGTTAAATGTGCAAATTGTGTTGTGTCCAATCAAAACTATGGTCTCAATTTAGACGTTGGACATGCTACTTGGGATGTAAGCAAATGTGAATCCTATAAGAGAATTGAGGAGTCTCAAAGGAGCAAATACATCAAATAGCAATTAGACTTGAATATTGTACTTAACTCCAGTATTGTTTATTTTAATTGTCAAGGCTATCTAAACGACATATAGTATTGTTCTATTGGTTAATGATTGGACGTCTATAATTGTGTTTTTGAGTGAGACTCATGTAACACCGGAAATTGAATCATGTGAACTAAATATTGATCGGTATAAGTTAGAGCAATTTACTAGTAATAACAATAGAACTGGAGGAGTTATGGCTTTGATTAGGTGTGATATTAGATATAAAGTTAAAACCGTACAGTGTGTTGATAATTATGTATGGTTATTGTCTCTTGAATTGTTTTCTTTCTACTTGTGCTCTGTATTGTACCATCCACCTCAAAAAGATGATGCCAAATTTGTAGATTTTTTAAGGAGTATCTGGACCAAATTAGTGATTTTAATAGCTCTAACATTATTGTGGGTGATATTAATTTTGACCTGCTGAAAGATAATTTTTATGACAATAAAATAATCAATTATACATAGACTAATGGATGGACCTAAATTGTAAAAACACCGACCAGAATAGTCTCTAGAAGCCAAACATTGATTGATTATATAGTAACTAACGACAAACATCTTGCACATAAGGTACATCTTACACCTAAAATTAGTGACCCCTCCATCCTGTCAATTACTCTTAATCAACAGAAAGAACAAAATAGCGATGTTATAAGTTATCGAAGATCATTTCAAAACTATAATTGTGATAAGTTACAGCAAGACCTAATTAACATTCATTGGAACAATAGTATCTCCGATGTAAATCTACTAGCCGATTATTTTGTCATGGATGTTAAAAACATTATAGATCGCATGTGTCCTTGGGTCAAAGTTGTCCAAAAACAAAAATATGCAGATAAAAAATGGATTACTCCTGAGATTAGGGGGATGATGCAAGAAAAGGATGTTATATGAGAGGGCTGTTAGAGATAAAAATGAGAATATTTGGAATGAGTATAAGGTCAAAAGAAATCACATTGTATATAAGATCAGAGCAGAGAAGGAAAAATATTACGCAGAAACGATAGATCTAAGTAAAAACAACGTTAAAGAACTGTGGAAAAACCTTAAGACTCTCTTACCTGGAAAGAAACAAACCATGCCAGACAAAATCTACTTTGAAATAGAAATAGTTAAACGAGGCAGACATCGCCCATCAATTTAATGAATATTTTGTAGACAGTATTAACAATATTATTCAGAATATACCACAAACAGCAAATGCGTTGCCCCATATTATAGGAACCACTGTACCTAATAAAGTTTTTTCTAATTTTGAAAAAATATCCATGACAAAAATGAAGCAAATACTTAAAAGTCTAAAAAATGTAGGAGGTAGTGAAAGTGGAATATCTAAGCAGGTTCTGTGTGATGTTTCTTATGCTGTTGGTGACCGTCTCTTGGATATCATTAATACGTCATTGAGCTGTGGCATCTTCCCAGAGTCGTGGAAATTGTCAACTGTAATTCCTGTTCCTAAGGTGCAAAACACAAAACGTCATAATGAGTTCCGGCCAATTAATACAGTCCCCATATATGAAAAGCTACTGGAATTGTGTGCAAAAGAACAGCTGCTTGACTATTGTGTCAATAATGGGATATTGGCCCCAAGCCAATCGGGTTTTCGTGAGAATTACTCCTGTGAGTCTGTTGTTGTTGGTATCTGTGATGATTTTCTCAAGGCTATTGACAATGATAATCTTGTGTTGGCCGTATTTTTGGACTTTAAAAGAGCTTTTGAAACAGTGGACAGAAAAATATTGATAAAGAAATTAGAGCATATAGGAGTTAGGCATAAGGTTTTGGATTGGTTTAGGTCTTATTTATGTAATAGAACCCAACGTGTAATATACGTGTCGGAATCTATAAGTGTAAAGTACGGTGTACCACAGGGAACGGTATTGGGTCCATTATTGTTCTTGTTCTATATTAATGATATGGTAAGAGCGACTCAAAAATGTAAGATTGTCTAACTTGGACCAAATGCAAATAATTATGAACAATGAACTTAGCAATTTATTTGATTGGCTCTGTGATAATAAATTAAGCTTAAATACAACTAAATCCAAATTTTGTGTGTTTTCCAAAAGGTCAAGAATGAGTTCTTTAAATATTGAGAATATGCGGATTATTGTAAATGGGGAACAAATTCTTTATGATAAAGAAATTAAATATTTGGGTACAGTTTTAGATTCCAACTTAAATTTTCATGTCCATGCAGACTGTTATGAGAAAGTTTTCAAAGAAAGTTGGATTTATAACCAGAATAGGGAAAAGTCTGTCAAGCCATTGCACTTCCTCATTTACAGTTCTGCTCAACCTTTTTATTTCATTTGCCAGAATATAGAATAAGCCAGTTGGAAAAAATCCAAAACAGAGCTATGAGACTGATTTTAAAATGTAATAGTTATACACCTATCAGAACTATATTGAGTGTTCTAAATATGTTGTTTGTCAAACAAAGAGTCATATTTGGTGTACATTTGTTTATATTTAAGCTGAAACAAAATCTGTTACCTGAATATATCTGTGATAAATTAAATTTTTTTAGAGATGTGCATAATTATAATACTAGGAATTGTACGGATTTTATTTTACTGGAGAGATGTAACAACGTCCAAATGCTAAATTCTGTTTTATATAGGGGGTTGATAGAATTTAATAAACCACCAACGACAATAAAAAAACCGTGATAATTTAAACCAGTTCAAAAAGTTACTAAGAAAATTTTTTCTTAACTAAATGTTAGTGTGCTTGTTATCTTTTAGGTATTTTATTTATTTAGTTTTTGTTATGTAATATTATACTTGATTTACCTGATTTGAGTTTTATTTAGATAGGCTTAGTTTTTAAGTTTACTGACTGTCAAGTTTGTAACTTGTACTCTTATGTAGCACTGATGCTAAATAAACCACTATTATAAAGTAGGTGCTACCTCCCTGGGTTACCATACATTGTTTCTCATTAAATGATTAAATAGTCACCTACATTTTGTAAACAATTATTTTTCTTTAAAAGCGACATAAATTTATATACGTGTCAACGCGGTATCCTGTCACTATACCTTTGACGCCTTTGCGGAATACACCTAACTTCGCGACTGACAGAAGGCCAAAGTTGGCGATAAGTAGGGGTTTAATATACCTCTAAAAAAAATATTCACATTATAAATAAATTTCGAAGTTTTTTGATGGACGATTCCGATACTTTTCTCTATCACCTCTTAAAATATTTGTACTAGTTGAAAATATATAGTTTATACATTCCAGATCAAAATTTAAAGAATTCAGAAATTCCAACAAATAATTGTTATTTGAAAATAAGTCGCTCCTGGAGGGTGAAGATTAAAGATTTTTTTTAAGCAAGCTTCTTATTTTCATCTCTTGAAAGTACCTATAGAACTTGTTTGACTTTTTGAGATAATTCTTGAATTGATATGCAAAGATTTCTCTACACCAGCATATTAAGTTAAACCTTCCTTTGTTATGTGTACGACAATATACCTGTTTGTATTATTTGAGTTTCCGATAGCGTTTTTGCGTTGAACTGAATGCATAACATCAGAAGGAGCTTTCTGCTTTAACACCTTTATAATATAAAACCACGACTGCACAATTTCAGTCAATACTTATTTTTCACCCACGTTTGTGTTCATAACTAGGAGACCATAAAAACCAACTACCCTTGCAAGCCATTACGTATTTATATCCACACCACAGAGTCTGTTTATATTTATTTATATGCTAATAGTGTTTCCTTAAGATTAAGGTGACGTAGAATGCTCAAATATCGGTGCAATTTAAAATATAGAAATTTACAGTTTATTAAAATTATAAATAAGATAATGATATATTGTTGGAAATTAGTATGTTCAATTTAGGTATTGCAATAATTATTTATAAGTATTGGTAAAATATTTAAAAAATTTTCACTATTTTCAGTATACAATTAATTTGTCACATTTAAACCAAATATAAAAAAATAACTAAATCTTCATCTAAGTTCACCAGTTATATATATATATATGTACAGGGTGTCCGGAAAGTCCGTCAGGAAACTCTGTGGGGTGATTCTACGGGTTAAAATAATAGCAGTTTGTAAGGATTTTTTTTTCGAATTCCCAATTATTTGCAAGTTACAGTTGGTCAAAGTTAAATTTTTTTAATTTTTCTTTCTAAATAACTTAATTAATTCAAATTCGATTAATCTCTCCTTTGGTACACCCACTAAGTTCATTATACGCCGCAAGGGGGCACCTTACCTAGAACTCAAAATTTGTATTATTCATAACTTTTTTTTCTAGCTAGATATCACAAACATTTAAACATTTCTGGAAAGAGAAACAATTTTATAAAAAATTATGTACTCTTTATTCAAGTCGATAAATGTAACCGTTTAGCAGAAAATCGCTATTAAAGTTTTATTAAAAATCAAATTTTTGACAGATTTTCAGTCCTATTTTATCATAATAAATGTTCGTAATGACCTCCATTCACTTCGATACATTTTCTGACACGTTTTAAAAATGATCGTCTGACACGATGAAAAACACCGATATTGTTTCGAATCACTTCACATCCACCGATAATCCTTTGACGAAGATCGTTGACGTCATTTACAGGTGTTTCATAAACTATCGATCCATAGGATTGAGGTCGGGTGATCGAGGTGCCCAAGATACCGGTCCACCTCTACCGATCCAACGATTATGATATACCTCATTTAAATACGCACGAACAGGCAAACTAAAATGCGGAGGTGCGCCATCTTGTAATAGCCACATATTCGCTCTTGTTCTTAAAGGAACATCGTCAAGCAAATTTGGAAGATCGAAGAAATTCCAAGTAACTGTCACCATTTAATGTTCCATTAAAGAAGTGAGGACCCAGTAGTTGATCTCCTATGATTCCGGCTCATACATTAAGAGAATATCTCCGTTGATGTCTTGCTTCCTGGTATGCATGGGGATTCTCATCGGACCACCGATGAGTATTATGATAATTTGTAACACCATCTCTTGTAAAACCAGCTTCGTCGGTAAATAAAATCTTATTAATAAATGCATTATCCTCATCATATCTTTCTACAATGCTATTACAGAGCCGTAGACGACGCATTGGATCTTTATCATAAAGAGCTTGTACCTTTTGCACGTGGAATGGATGAAGAAGTTGCTCATGCAGAACCTCCCAAACTGAAGAACGAGGTATACCCTCCTGAGCAGCAATTTGTCTTGTGCTTATAGCTGAATATATCTCTACTGCATCCAGCACTCTTTCTTCCTTTTCTGCAGTTCTCGTGGTTCTTGGTCTTCCTGTGTCATAATTATAATTTTTAAAAGAACCTTGCTCCCCCAGACGTCTATAAATGTTGACGAATGTTTGGGCATGTGGTACTCTTCTATCAGGAAATGCGTCTATGTAATTCCAGCGCGCTTGATCTGCATTACCATTTGCTTGTCCGTAACAAAATACCATGTCACGGTATTCAATATTTGAGTATTGCTGGGCCATTTCTCAGATTTTTATGGTGAAAAATCAGATGCTTTAAACAATTTTCGTGATAATGTCAAACAATAAAATTAATAGTGACATTTATTTGAAGCAAAGCATCTTGATTAATTAAAGAAAGAATTATCAAAAATTTGATTTTTAATAACACTTTAATAGCGATTTTCTGCTAAACGGTCGACTTGAATAAAGAGTACATAATTTTTTATAAAATTGTTTCTCTTTCCAGAAATGTTTAAATGTTTGTGATATCTAGCAAGAAAAAAAAGTTATGAATAATACAAATTTTGAGTTCTAGGTAAAGTGCCCCCTAGCGGCGTATAATGAAACTCTTCTCTCAATGTTCCAATAGAGCTTGATGTACTTAGTGGGTGTACCAAAGGAGAGATTAATCGAATTTGAATTAAGTTATTTAGAAAGAAAAATTTAAAAAATTGAACTTTGGCAAACTGTAACTTGCAAACAATTGAGAATTCGAAAAAAAATCCTTACAAACTGCTATTATTTTAACCCGTAGAATCACGCCACGGAGTTTCCTGACGGACTTTCCGGACACCCTGTATAGGGCGCGTTTTTTAAGCAGCTTTATATAAAAAACCACTTAGGATTTAAGGACTGCCACCTTTAATAAACGTAATTGATGTTACTCTGGATCTTCAGGTGATTCAGATAGATCATTTCTAGTAAAAACATTTATCTTAATTTTGCCGCTGACACGTTAGAATAAATTTGCAACAATGAAAAACGGGAAGAGGGTATAAATAAAAGCATCTTGCTTTATGAGCGCTTCTGTTCTTCACCTCTCATGTGATCCTAGATTGTGTTAGGATTATGCCCTTCTTGGGAAGGAATAATCGTTTTAAGTTGATTTGGGGTATTCTTTCTGTAAGTATTTTTATTGATATTAGTTTATATTTATACAGTGTCATTCAAATGGTGTAAAAAGTTTCTGGGGGTGATAGTACTCATGAAACAAGTTCGCATGAGTAAGACAATTTTTTTCAACCAGGCGAATTTCTGTTTTAGTAAAATAAACATACTTCATCTTATACATATTTACAAGCAAAGCTGCATCTAAATGAAACTAGCTGAAGATATCAAAATACAGATAGAGAGATAGGTGTCAACTGAACATTTGTAGATGAAGACCAAAAGTAAATAGAAGACGTACAAAGAAAAGAATTATAAAACGTTGTCGTTTGTTGTTGCTGTAGTTAAAATTTTGTAGTGCTATCAATCACACGGTAGAACCCAGTTGGCTTGGTAAATTTAATAATATCATTCTAACGTGCTTTTCAAAGTTTTAATTTTTTAAATACATTACAGTCCCTATTTTTGCCAAATTAAGATGTTTATGTAGTTGTAAAAATTTATAATATATAAGGTGTCAAGTCCGAGATGGATTTGATCCTATTCGTAAGTTCTTTCAAAGGAAACACTTCGAATAATTGTAATAGGTTTATTCGATGTTGAAGTATAATGTAACAACAATAAAGTAGCTAGTTGAATCAATTCTATTTCATATTGGGATCTTCCAGTATTTATACAGATTCGGAAATTGCGGATCTTTACAGAGAAAGTAGAAATTGCCGCTTCATTCCAGGGAAGGTACGAACTTTAAGAGGGGAGGCGACGTGCATTGGTCTAGCATTCCCCACTACTACGGTAATCGGTTCCGTATCGCCATTGCAAATCTAACTATCAGATCAACCGATGCCAGTGTTGTCAGATCTCATCCATTCCGAGGAAATCTCATGCTTTCATATTTTGATTACAAAATCTCATGCTTTTTAATAGACACAAAAAGAAATAATAAAATTATTAAAATTACTCTTTGAAATCTACCAAAACAAAGACCTAACGAGAAATAAAGGCAAAATCGAGGGCAAAATTGAATAGATAGAGGTAGGTATCTACAATATTTGGGTACTTGAAATATCCTTTATTGTAGACTGCTCTCTTAATAATTAGCAATGAATACATAAACGGGTATGACAGTCTACGGATATGAAGTGTGTGTGCTGTATTCACGCTGTATTGCAGTGATTCTTAACTCTATTCCGTAAGGGTACCTACATTTTCTGGAAACAACAGATTTTACGACCCGTGAGTCACCCTGCGTCACGTCAACTGCGCCTCAACGTTCGCCCGGCCTAACAATAAAATAAATTAGAAAGGTTGCGTGGTTAATAACTTTTAAGTAAGTACCTGTAACTACCTACTTACAATGTAATATTATGATAAAATAGCAGAACATAATGATTTTTAATGAAATAAAAATGGCATTACAAAAGTAATTGAAAATTACTTGCTTCTTTGAAATTATTCTCATGCACTGAATTTTTCCCACCTGGCAACACTGCTTGATGCAAACACGCTGTGGTCGAAGTATGCGTATAGCATGACACAAATACACGCAAGCGGCAAAATACAATTCACCATCAAGATCCTCACTTTCCAAATCTGTATGGTTCTTTTATCAAATAGCATTGACGTACAAAAGAGGATGTGGTCTATATTAGTAATGTAACGGATAGGGTTACATATGTATGAATATCATTTTCAGTAAAATAATATATGTTTAATAGGTATATACTATTTTAAATATTTTTTTTTTTTGGTTAAAATCTTTATTCTATAAATGATACTTCAGGAAACAATTACTCCGCGGACTAATGCCCCGACCGGCATGTCGGAACTTGTTAACCTTCATCAGTATGCCATAGGTGAGACGACCGACAATTGAATTGGCTGTTCCAGCAACAACAAGCCTGAAACCGGTCTATGTCTGGTGGGGTGATCGACAAGAGTTCTTCGCTGTTCACACAGATACTGCAGGTGTAATTTAATGCCGGTCGGGGTATTAACCCGCGGAGTAGTTGTTTCCTGCAGTATCATTTATAGATTCAATGGCTAGTCGTCCGGAGTGAGAGGTCTGCGTTTAAGTACGTGCTGTAATGTAGGTCGCTTCCTGCAGGTCATGCCGCTTAGGCAGACCACTTATATCTCAGGACCTTTATTTATTATAAAGTCATTTTATTATTCCACATTGCAAGAAGATATTAATTTACTTTTCACGAGATTATGAAAACAAAAAAAAAACGTTTTAATTATGAAATTCATAAAATCAAATCTAGAAAAGATAAAAATCACCAGTTGTTTACACGAGATGAGTACCTATTATTATTAATTTTTGACAAGAGTAAAAGCAGCAAAATATGTGATTGCAAATAGAGATTGGCGTGATATATTTACAAATTGAAAATATACAAAAACGAATCGTACCAGTTGAAAAGGCAAGAGATCCCACATATTTAGATGCAATTTTCACATTATTTACGAAATTCATGTTCCCATTGGATGAAGGGCAAAATAGAATGATGAAAGAACTCAACGGAAAATATAACAAAGTAGGATTAGTAGTCGTTTATTTACATCTGTGTGAACCATACTAGAAAATACGAGCTTTTCAAAGAAAGTAGTTGTTAAGCCCATCAAAAGCAGTTAATTTAATTCGATATGTTAAGTCAACCTTAATGACATGCAAAGCAGAAGATTTTAAATTTATCTTGATATATCAAAACCATCTCACATAGTTTGTTACTTAGAACACTAAAATCTAAGCGTGCCGAGGAAATTGCGTATCATTTGTTGCACGTGTTCACAATATTTTTAGCACCATGCAAGTAATTGAAGAGCTATGCAAAATATGATGGATGAACCTATAAAATTGTGCATGGAAAGCCGCGGCACAGCCAGTCACAAAGTTCAGGCAAAAGAACGAACCAAGATATTGAAAAAATTTTATCTGCATGGTTGGAGACAAATAAAACCACAAAATGATCGGAAAGATTACGTTTCATTCAATTCATGAAGCTCACCACTATGGAATCAATCGTAGTATTAATGAAGCTATGTTTGGTTGTAAAGCTAAAGTAATCTGCTCTCAATACAAACTATAAAGAAGATACTAGAAAGATACAGTAAGGTCACTGCGCGACCTTGGCTGACCTTTGTATGCTGGGGAAAGTCGGGCACTCTATAATTTTCAAAAATAGCTGGTATTTCCTTTTAAAAATTTCAAATTCCGTCAATTTTGCGTTTTTTTTAGTTGAAATTAACGCTCCTAAGGTTAATCCAAGTAACGGACAGTTTGATACCGTAATGTTAAACCACACATCAAATACCACAGTGGAAAAGAAAAATATGGCTGAGTATGCTGTGTGGGATCTGGTACCGGAGGGCTTACTTTTACCAGCCGGCCTGCGATGAGAAAAAAACTACAAAGATGCTAGAGTATATCGAGGAGATAACTTTGGTAAAGTGTCAGATATTTGTAAAAGTGCACATGCATGGAAAGAGAGAAAGGAGTAGCCGATTTGTTAAAGGAGGTCAGGGAGAATGTAAAACTAGGGTCGTAGGCGACTAGAAGTATCCGAGCTACCAGAGAGGTCAAAAATGGCCAAATGTTGATCTTGGTTGATAAAAAGGGTACGGCAGGAGCGGATGAGCTCAAGAGAGATCTTAGACAGGGAGGAGGCACGGTAACTAGGGATGTGGGTTGAAAAAAATCTCTAGGGTCAGAATAAAGGACATTTGACAGTTTGACCTCCGAAGCTGAAGTCGTGGAGGCCATCATAAATGAGGTTGGGATTACAAGGGAGAAGTGGAAATTAAATTAACTAGGGTGCAGATTAAAGCAAATTGTGATAGAAACACAACATTACTTCAGAGAACTATCTTTATTGCTATTCGGTTCCTTATATAGGTGTCCTAATGCAACAGTACTACCAATCTATCTATAACTTAAGATACTAACTATATACAATATATCACACAAATAAGGCAAAGGGTTGATGGAAAAAGGTAGTATAGGTTGAGCCTTTATTCGGTTCAAGAAAGGATAAACATAGTTAGTTTAATGCTATAAGTGTTGGAACTTCGATCACAGAAGGGCAGAATGTAATGAGGAAGAGGAGAGAGAGGACAGGTGTAGGGGAGATATGGGAGTCGAGCACAACCAGGCAAATTGTATGGAAACTGCTTAAGTCTGCTTTAGCTGTAAAATTTTTGTATAGGTTTTTGTATAACTGTGAAGTATTTAACAAGTGACTTTAATATTGATGATGTAATTTTTCGAATAAATCGAATCGAATAAAAAATGGAATTTGTGAGATTTTAGATTTTTTAAAATACCTTAATCTTACTTAACAATTTTATATATATATATCATTTTATATATATATATATATATATAAAGCTGTTTACAGGCCTTTTAGGCCCAGAGCTGTGTTATTCTCCTCCATTCCATTCTGTCCTTCGCCTTCCTTTTCCAATCCATTACATTTTTCTCCCTTAGATCTATTGTCACTGCCTCTCTCCATCGCTTCCACGGTCTCCCTCTTTTTTCTTGTAGGTAGGTTTACTCCCTACAATTTTCTTCCTTCTTCCTGTCCTTTCAGCTTCCGTACGTTCTAGATGTCCTAGCCACTGCACTCTTCTGGCTTTTACCATTTCGTCTATTGTTGGTGCCTGGTACATTGCATATATTACCTCATTATTTCTCCTTACATAGCCTTCCTCCGTCTTCTTACCACCTAGAATTCTCCTTAAGATTTTCCTTTCCCACCTTAAAAGTTTTTCTTGACTTCTTATTGAGAACCCAGGTTTCACTACCATACAGCGCTGTAGGTCTCAAAATTGTTTTATACATTCTAAATTTTACTCCTCTGGACAAATTTTTGATTTCAATAAGTGGTTGACTGCTGCCGAACTTCTGTTTGCTTTTATTATTCTCCTATTTATTTCTTGTTCCTTATCACAGTTAGCTGTTATTAGCGCCCCCAAATATACAATTTCTTGAACTTCCTCAAACTCCATCTCTCCATGCTCTGTTCTCAATTTAAAATTGGTATCCTTATTTGTTCTCCTATTCTCAAAAGCTTACTTTTCTCTTGATTTATCTGCAATCCCACTTTACGTGCTTCCTCCACAAGTTTTCTCGTTACTTCTTCTAATTCCCTACTATTTCTAGCAATAATAGCCACGTCATCTGCATAACTTACAATTTGATGACTTGATGAACAATATGTTTCCTTCTCTGTTCAACTGACTATCTCTTATGACCTTTTCTAGTACTAAATTAAATAGAAGCGTTGAGAGTGGGTCTCCTTGTCTCAGTTCTGTATCAATAGTAAAGCCTTCCGAACATTCACCTTTTATTCGTACTTTGGATTTGGTATTTTCTAAGGTAATTTTCAATAGCCTAATCAGTTCGGTTGGTATCCCAAATTGTTTCAAAATTATACTTAGTTTATTCCTTTGGTCGAATCATATGCTTTCTTGAAGTCCACAAATAAAACCATTGCTTTGATCCCATACTCATAGCATGTAGTCAGAATTTCCTTCACCATGAAGATTTGGTCCGTTGTTGACCTTCCTTTTCTAAAACCTGCTTGATACTCCCCTATTTGTAGTTCTGCTATTGGTTCTATTCTCTGTTTTATTAACGTTGCCATAATTTTATACCCTATATCTAACAATGATATATCCCTATAGTTTCTGCAGTCTGTTGCATCTCCCTTTTTCTTTTTTCTTTCCAATCTTCAGGCATACATTCTCTTCTCCAGATCATTCTTATCATTTCGTATATTCTTTGTCTTAAATCCTCTCTTGCGTACTTAATGTTCTCTGCTGTTATTCCGTTTTTCCCTGGACTTTTGTTACTCTTTAAAGCTTCAATAATTGTATCTATTTCCTTTTTTGTAGGTTCTTCTATATCCACTTCCTCTTCCCTTCCCGGTATCATCTCCTCGTGCTCCTCTCCTTCCCTTACACTCTCTTCATTCAGCATATCTGCAAAGTATTGCCTCCATCTTTCTCTCACTTCTGTTTCCTCTGCAATTAGATTTCTACTTTCCTCCCTCACATATATTACTTCCTTCTTTATCTTTTTTTTCCTTTTTTATCTCTCTGTAGAAGTTACGTATTTCGTTCCTCTTATATATACATTTTACTAATTTTATTTTTTTTCATACTCAATAATTCTAGCACTTCTGCACTTATAAATATTATAGTAGAAATACAATATTACTTGGTCCACATACTTTATTACAAACATCAAACATTGAAATCAATTTGTATTTACCAAATAATTAATTAACAATTTGGAGTTTGAATCATATTCTCAGGTTTAATAGAGAAAAATGATTTAGTTTTTTCTAAAAACTACCGAGTTAACTAGACTATTTTTAATAAAATCGGCATAATTGTGCATCATTGACAGTTTATTGTTCCTTAAGTTGGTCTATATTAGCATTTCAAATTCTCTCATATTTCAGCTAGGACGTGTAATGTAATAACTAAAATGTCTTCTAAGTATAACTAAAACATCAATTACTAAATTTTCGTGACCGTTCGATATAATGCTACACCATTATAGTTATTAAATATTTCATGGAATATATCACTTATAATGTGTGAGTGACATCAATAAAGCTACAAAGTTTTTCCATTTATGAAATGAAAAAAGTCTAGCTTTTCCTCTCAATAGAACTTCTTCTTTCCTCATACAAATCTATTGTACCGCATCTCAAATATATTCTCAGTTGGCGCTTAAATCACAGGGCAAGCAACGTCTCACAAATAATTGCTAAATAAAAAATGAGGGCTTCCTTGCTTGTGACAATAAATTGATGGAATGTAAATTTCCACGGTTAATTTAACTTGCAGGTATAAAAAGAAATATTTGCGCAGTTAAATATCCATTTCTTCTGTGTTTTTAATTGAAATAAAGCATCAAAATATATGTATCAATTTCCGGTTCGTTAAGTTTTATACAGCAGTAACTGCGTTTCGTCTTTTTATTACTAAGAATAAAAATTCACATTGTCACATTGTATAGGAAATTGGTTTTATGGCTAGATGTCGAAAAAGATTTCTTCTAAGGATCTTTACTATAACAACTTATCCGTTTTAAAATATATAATATGTGAAAAAATATTTTCATGTACAATAAAAATAAATTATTAAAAAGTAAAAATGCCGAAATGAGAATTGAAAAAGGAATATACGCCAGCAAACAAAGTGTTACGAAGCAATTCGTTTGCTTAGCTTATAAATGGGGAAGTTGCATTAATTTTATATTGATTTGAAATGTATTATACAGTATGCGTCAAAAGTATGGAATAAACTCAATAAAAACGAAACAATTATTTTTTGGGAAAAATCCTCGAACAGGTCGATTTTTAATTTAAAAAATACATATTTTAGCGTAAAATACGATTTTCAAATGTCATTTGTTTTCGAGTAATGACGTCATCGATTTTTAAATGGCAACACCATATTTTTCCTTCATTCTGAAAGATCGTTTAATTCTCTATCAGACAGTACTAAAATTTTGCTCTCTTACATAGGAAATTTTTGAGTACATGACTATTGAATGTTAGAAAACGTAAATTTTATCCATAAAAAGTAACAATTCTGAGGTATGTAAAATAAAATACAATTGATTAAATTTTATACTTAAATTAAATGTTCGAATTGTCAAAAGTGTACATTAATAAACCACGTAATTTAGAAGAATTTCAAAATCGCATTCGGGACGAAATACGCAGAGTTACCCCAGAAATCATTCATAATGTGCAAGAAGAATTTCTTCACAGACTTGCGCATTGTCAAGAAGTTGCTGGATGACAATTCGAACACTTAATTTAAGTATAAAATTTAATCAATTGTATTTTATTTTACATACCTCAGAGTTGTTACTTTTTTTATGGATAAAATTTACGTTTTCTAACATTCAATCGTCATTTACTCGAAAACTTTCTTATCTAAGAGGGCAAAATTATAGTACTGTCTGATAGAGAATTAAGCGATCTTTCAGAATCAAGGAAAAAAATATGGTGTTGCCATTTAAAAAAAAATCGATGACGTCATTACTCGAAAACAAATGACATTTGAAAATCGCATTTTACGTTAAAATATGTATTTTTTAAATTAAAAATCGACCTGTTCGAGGATTTTTCCCAAAAAATAATTGTTTCGTTTTTATTGAATTTATTCCATACTTTTGGCGCATACTGTATACATATTGAAAAGTCAGAACATGTATCTGGCGGCAATAATCACATGACAATTAAAATATTAACATTAATAAATTGCCATGGCATGTAAATAAAACCACGTGGCCGAAAACGCAATATCATTGGTGTGACGTCACAAAACGTTCAGCGTGGTTTATGTTTCCGTAGATAGAGATGCAGTGCTACGGTGTTGATAATGTAAACAGGCGTTTATTTCTTGTGTTTTATGACATTTTTGGATCATAAATAGTGTTAATACTGTGTATGTAATGCTGTGCAAATTCCACCACGACGAAGTCGAGTCTTGTATAAGGTTAATATTACAATTTGCCACAAGTGGACTCAACTTCATTGGTGCAAATCCCAACTTTATTAGCGCAGAAATACAGTGAGTTAAGGCTTACGGTGAGCGCTCTATCAAACGATATATAACATCTGTTCCAACAACCGTTGAGAACTGTTCAGTACCGTGAGAAATGTTTGACCAACACCGTCTTACGTCGCATTCTAAACTGACTGACTAATTCTGGACGGTTCGGAATCGATTCTTGCTGTGTTGGAACAAACCCATAGTTTTCGCTCAGTAACTCCTTAACGGATAATGATAAAAATATGCGTTTTTTTTTAATAGACTTCAAATATTATTTTACGTCGGCGCTGTGTTTTGAAATTTTGAAAAAGTGTAAAATAAATTTTTTTAAAATGAATTTTGCATATTTTCAAAATTTCAAAACACAGCGCCGACGTAAAATAATATTTGAAGTCTATTAAAAAAAACCGCATATTTTTATCATTTTTCGTTGAGGAGTTACTGAGCGAAAACTATGGGTTTGTTCCAACACAGCAAGAATCGATTCCGAACCGTCCAGAATTAGTCAGTCAGTTTAGTTGTTAATGTACTCTCGGCGCTCACCGTAAGCCTTAAAGCAAGCAGGTGTGTCTATTTTCAGTTTTTAACATTACCATAACTATTAGTGGAATTATTAGACGTAACTTATTTATTTGTTTACAATATAGATCAGCTCGTGAAAATTACGGCAACAATGCTGTTGGTTACGTCCAGATAGAGCGTTTACTTGAGATATTTATAAAATTATGTCAACTGATTTCACATTAAACTAGTTGTTTTACATAACAATTTAGTTAAAATATTAAATAAAAGTAACGAATAATGTTTTTGAATAGCTTCCTCCGCCGCTTTAAAAATTGCAGTAGGGGTACTTGGAATGTTTACTGTACCACTATCACCATATTTTACCAATTAAATATGAAAAAATCTATCACTTTGTTAATTTTTCGTGTATTAAATACACGATTTTCGTGTACATGAAAACAGCGTTTGTTAATATTATTGCTAGGCATGTATTTGTATCTTTATACGGTACAGGTATTCAAACTCGATAGTATAGGCCTATGAGGATACAAAAAATTTAAATAAAATTTGGGACACGTAGTGTTAAATGGGATGAAGTAAGCTCCATTTTCAATCGAAGGTATTATTTTCGGGATTTGACAGAAATGACTAATGACTTCATTAATTATATTTTTTCCAGAAACATACCCAAATTTTGTTTCCATTAAAAAGCTTTTTTTTCCTAATAAACTTTTATTAGAGAAATTTGTTTGTATTATTTCCTGTTTAAAAGTTGTAAGAAATATAAATAAAAATAATATCGCCCTAAAGAGTCCCAAAAGAAATACCACCTAAAAATCTCATTAGCGGTGGAAGGATTAAGTAGTCGTTGGAAAATAAATAAATGTCTGTTGTTAAGTGCATAAATGTTGCAAAATACTTGTCATTGTTTAATACTAACATCAAACGTATAACTTTTGTGCTTACAAAATGTTTAGTCATTCAGATATGTTGCTAATTTACGGCGTCACAAAAAAAATCAAGAGGAGCTATAGAGTTATATCCAGAGCGCCTCATTCCTGATCATAGAACCTGTGAGTATATGTGGATATGTATGGATGACTTTAGCCAGTAAGTTTGGTGTACGAATGTCTTTAGTTGTTAAGTTTTTATATAGTTGTAGGCGATGTAAAAAGTAGTAGTAAGTTAGATAGGAAAGCACTGTACGAGGAACACACTCTCCAAATGGTATTTGAGAAATACAGTTGTTACCGATTATTGACGAGTAATTTATTTCCTCCAAATACATTACAGTGGCGACGAGGTGAAAAGTTTAAAAATGGTTTCTAAAATGGGACAGGTGCGTGAATTTTCCGCAAAAGACAGTGATTGGCCAGTACATAAGGCTAGATTAGACCAATATTTTATTGCTAACGAAATAAAGGAAGAAAAAATTCGTAAGGCAATACTCTTAAACAGCCTAGACGAAGATGCGTATAAATTGGCAACGGATTTATGTGTTCCTGTAGTACCTGAAGCAAAAACTTATCAAGAACTGATAACAGGTTTCGATAAATATTTCGTGAAACCAACATAGATTTATATGGAACGCTACAAATTTTATCAAGCTTCAAAAAACACGCATGAAACTGTAGCACAGTGGGCAGCTAGAGTAAAAAATCTAGGTGCAAAGTGTAAATTTGGAGAATCATGGGATCAATTCCTCACAGACAAATTTATTACGGGGTTCGATAAAGGAGAAATTCTGGACAAACTCCTGGAATTAGAAGAATGTGTGACCTTGGACAAAGCGATCAACGTGGCCATGAAAAGGAAATCGGCAGCCATCATGAATCTACTCGCAGGGTGAAAGTGGAGCCATCTACATCCTTATTTCAAGTAGCCGAAAATCAGCGAAGAGGAAGAAGAAGAGGTACCACTGGCAGTTGGCAGGAGAGGCAGGTCGGCTCACGCGGCGGTAGATCCAATGCAGCAGGACTGCGTGCGCAGAGTAGCAGACGGAGGCGTAACGAAACTGATGAAGAAATGTCAAGGAACAAGAAAACAACATGTGAAGTTTGTGGAAAATATGGTCATCCAGGAAAAAACTGCAGGTACAGAAATTATTCTTGTAATAACTGTAGGAAAATAGGACATTTACAGTCAGTTTGTAGGGTTAAGTATAGGAATAATTATTTAGAAGTAGATAACTTACATAGTGAGCATAGAGAATGTAAACAAGAAGTTAGAAATGATGATTTAAATTTAGATTGTTTATTTACGTTAGAAGAGGAAGTTAATAATAAATTAATGCTAAAAATTGAAGTAGATAATAAAATATTTCAGTTCGAACTGGATACAGGCGCTAGTGTTAGTGTCATTGCTGAAAATTTTAAAAGAGAATGGTTTAATAAATATGTTTTACAGTATACTGAAAAGCTTCTTCACAATTACCTATTAAATATCAAGGCCAAATAAAAAATGTGGATCTGTATGTAATCAGAGACGGGGGTCCTCCCTTATTGGGAAGAAATTTTTTTTATAAATTTGGACTCAATATTCAGCAGGTTTCAGAAGTACCAACTAATTTCAAACGAGATAGTAGTATAACTCAGTCCGAAAATACACATAGTGTAGTGGACAAATTAGTAAAAAAGTATAATGTTTTTCTTCTGATTTAGGTAAGTACATTCACTGGAGGCACCATACAACTTCACTTGGACCAAAAGGCTAAGCCAATTTTTTTTAAAGCCAGACCAATTCCTTATGGTATAAGAAAAAAACTTAAAGCTGAGATTCAAAGGTTAGTCGAGGCCGACATTTTATATCCACTTGATTATTCTGAATGGGGTACACCGATAGTTCCCGTGTGCAAAAAGATGGTACTATCCACATTTGTGGAGACTATAAGGTAACCTTAAATCCTGTTTTGTTAATAGACCAATATCCATTGCCTCGTATAGAGGATTTATTCAGTCAATTACAAGGAGGGCAGGAGTTTACTAAACTCGATCTCTCTCAGGCTTATCAACAAATTTTATTAGACGAAAATTCAAGTAAATTCACTACTATTAGTACACATAAGGGTTTATTTGCTTATAAACGTTTACCATATGGGTTAAGTTGTGCACCAGCCACCAGCTAAGTATCAAAAAATTATAGAGAAAGTTTTACATGGTATTGAAGGGGTTATATGTTTTCTTGACGACATATTAATTACTGGGCAAAATCGTAAGCAACATTTAACAAGGGTTGAACGAGTTTTAGAAAAATTACAACAATTTGGATTAACAATTGCGAAAGACAAATGTGAATTTTTCAAAGAATCTGTAATATACTTAGGTCATAAAATAGATAAAAAAGGATTACATACTTGTAGTGATAAGATAAATGCAATTAAAGTAGTGCCCTTTCCCACCAACATTGCTCAGTTACAATCATTTTTAGGACTTGTAAATTATTATAATAAATTTATCCCGAATAGTTCAACATTACTTGAACCATTGTACAGATTATTAAAAGAAGTTTCGTGGAATTTTGATCAAAGTTGCAAATTTGCTTTTAATAAGGTTAAAGATATTTTAGCTTCTGAAACAGTGTTAGCTCATTATAATCCGGAATTGCCAATCAAATTGTCTGTTGATGCTTCATCATATGGCATTGGTTGTGTATTATCACATACGTACCCTAACGGTGATGAAAGACCAATAGCTTATGCTTCCCGTACATTGTCTAATGCACAAAAGGTTATAGTCAAGTTGAGAAGGAAGGTCTAGCAATTATTTTTGGCATTAAACGTTTTCATCAGTATTTATATTTGCAAAAATTTACCTTAGTTACCGACTGCAAAGTATTGTTGACTATTTTTGGAAAAAATAAGGGTATTCCACAAATGACTGCAAATCGGTTGCAGAGATGGGCATTAATACTATCAAGTTATAACTATAATATTGAATTTACGAAATCACACAAAAATAAAGCTGATTTTCTATCTAGATTTCCGGAAGAGGATATATTAGTACATAGAGAATTTTAATTATTCTTATTTAAATTATGTTTCGGACAATTTAGATTTACCCGTTGACTGTGAATTAGTTAAAAAAGAAACAGAAATTGATCCGTTACTACAAAAAATTAAAAAATATATTAAAAATGGTTGGCCGAAGAGAGTATCGAGTGAGGTTACACTTTATGCACATGTTAAAAACAATTTAAGCCTTGAAAATGATGTAATAATGTGTGGATATAGAGTACTAATACCTGAGAATCTCAGACCAAAAAATTCTAAAGGAACTGCACAGCACTCATCAGGGGGCTGTGAAAATGAAAAGTGTCGCTAGATCATACGTATGGTGGCCCCAGATGAATGAAGACATCGAAAAATTGTGTAAAAGTTGTAAACATTGTTTACCACAGAAAAATACACCCCCTAAAGCTTCACTAATAACATGGCCTTTTCCAAATCATAGTTGGGAAAGGTTACATCTTGATTTTTTAGGTCCAATATTTGGCAAATATATTTTAGTAGTTGTTGATGCATTTAGTAAATGGGTGGAAGCTTTTGTAACAAGTAATATGACCTCTGAAACAATTATAAATAATTTACGTAATATTTTTGCTTGATTTGGAATTTGTAAATATTTAGTAGCAGATAATGCAAAATATTTTGTTTCTAATGAATTTCAACAATATTTATGTGAAAATGGCATTAAATTTAAAAGTATACCTCCTTTTTCTCCAGCAACGAATGGTGCTGCAGAAATTATGGTTAAGTATTTAAAAAATGCTATTAAATCTTGTAATGTGCAGGGTCCAAAAAATCTTGAAATAATTTTAAATAAAATATTATTAAACTATAGAAACACTAAACATGCTACAACAAATTATTCTACAGACAAATTATTACTAGGAAAGAATTTAAGAACTAGGTTAGACTTAATTAAGAAAAAAATGGGATAGTTAATGTAGATATAGATAAGTTAAGGAAAAATTTTAGTATAAGTCAAGAAAATCATAAAAAGTTTTATTCTGGAAATAGATTAAAAACATTTAGTGTAGGTGACAGTGTAGCTGTAAGAGATTACAGAGATCCAAATAAAAAAAGTTGGATTTCTGGAATTATTGGAAATAAGTTAGGTCCTAGAACATACATGGTTTATATTCCTAAATTATGTAAACTATGGAAACGACATCTAAATCAAATTATTGAATATAATTGTGACAATTTAAATAAACAACATATCTCTGAAAGTGTTCAGGCCACAAACGCTGATAAGGTAGTCATTACTTCCAGTCCAGTTGGCAGAAGTAGTCAAAATATGATTGATAAGGTAGCTGAAAAAAATTAGAATTCCAGACCGAAACGGATAGTGAGACAACCTGACAGATTTGTGCCTTAACAAAAAAAAATTTAAGGGGGAGAGAATGTGAGTATATGTGGAAATGTATGGATGACTTTAGCTAGTAAGTTTGGTGTACGAATGTCTTTAGTTGTTAAGTTTTTATATAGTTGTAGGCGATGTAAAAAGTAGTAGTAAGTTAGATAGGAAAGTACTGTACGAGGAACACACTCTCCAAATGGTATTTGAGAAATACAGTTGTTACCGAATTATTGACGAGTAATTTATTTCCTTCAAATACATTACAGAACCTTTACAAGATTGGAGGCGATCTTGTGACGAAATAAAGATACATTTACTGTTAGAGTATTTCGACCAAAATCCACGAAATTCTGTACGGCAGGATAGCCGAGAATTGAATTTGGATAAATCAACCGTTCAACCACTTTTAAAAACTAATGGGTATCATGACTACATGACTAAATTCACAATTTGGAGGATTTACCTGAACGTCACATTGAAAACACATTGAAAACAGACTTAATTTTATGGCTCAAATTGTATCAAATGTAGAAACTGTTGATCAGAGCCTTTTTCGGTACGTTCTTTGGACGGACGAAAGTCGGTTTGTCAGTAATGGTTTGCCAAACAGGCGCAACGAACACTACTGGTCCATTGAAAATCCTCACATTGTAAATCTAGTTCAAAACCAAGGCCATTGGAGTAAATGTATGGTGCGGCATCATCAGTAGGCATTTAATTGGGCTTTATTTTTATGAAGATACAATGAACAGCGTGAGTTACCTAAATTTCATAGGAGAAGAACTCGTGCACTTCTGGAGAATGTGCCTTTGCAGCTAAGGAGAAAGTTATAGTTTCAGCACGACGAAGCTCCATCCCACAAGGATAAGAATGTGCAGCAATATTTAGATAACTCTTTCCCAGAAAAATGGATTGGGATTAATGGACCTATTCAGTGGCGCGGAAAGTCACCAGATCTAACACCCCTCGATTTTTTTTAAATAAGGTTTACAAAACACCTTCGCAAAATATTAATCATTTGAAAGAAAAAATGACAAGCGCTTGTAATGAGTTAAACGGCAAAATATTAATAAACGCAGCCCACAAAGAAGTCAGGTGAAGATTGGATATGTCTTGAAATGACAGGAGGTCATATAGAGAATAGTTTGTAATATGTATGTAGTATGAGGGCGTTTGTCTCATTTTTTAATTATAGTTATTGTTATGATCACCTTTTGTTTTAACTGTATTAAAGAATTATCGAGTTTAATCCTTTTATTTATGCTTAGTGACATTTATACACTTTAAACAACGAACATCCAGTTATTTTCCAACGAGTACTTGATCCTTCCACAGCTAATTTTTAGGTGGTATTTCTTTTGAGACTCTTTAGGACGATATTGCTTATAACTTTTAAATGGGAATACAGAAAAATTTTTCTAATAAAGTTTATTAAAAAAAATAGAGCTTTTTAACAGAAAAGAATTGGGTATGTTTCTGGAAAAAACATAATTGATGACGTCATTAGTCGTTTCTGTCAAATTGTAATAAACCTGTCGGTTGGCCGTTAATTAAATGACTAGGTATTATTATTCCATCTCTACGTTACGAATTTATTACCATATCTCATTCAAATTTTGACTCGCGAGTTCTTTGAAGGTGAGATAGCGAATTTATACCTAGAATATCTACTTACCTTGGTCTACTTCAGGTTGAACCTGGTAGCTGCTAATCCTTTAACCTGTGGCACGCACACACCCTTTGTTTCACCAGAAGCAATAAAACACGAGATTCGAGGGAAGGTATTAGATTTTATTTACACACAAGTTCAGAGGCTGAGTCCAGTTCGACGATAAAATACAAGTTAAAAATAATCAAAAATATAGTGAAAAATAGTATATCACGGAACGTATAAAACAACGAAACGACGGTTCAAAAGTCAGCCAAAATCTGCCGGTCTTCCCTCGTGAACGAGCCTCTAGCGATTTTTGAGAACCTTTCGGGAACCTCCCCATTTGTGCTTAGGGTCCATACCAGCACAGGCATTTTGGTCAAAATGTGCCTTAGAGGCAAAGAGGCCGTCCACTTTCTCTAACTTCAGGGAAGATCGTGGATTGGCTGTCACTCTGGCCTATGAACTTGTCTCGGGTTCTGGTAGACGGACTATACAATTCTAAGGCGCGCTAGAGAAACTAATATAGAACATATTTTTAAATTACTGATTTTCCGTGTCTACCAGGGCTTTAATTGACTTCTTTACCTTCCCTTCGCCGGGCTCCGTGTTTATTCGGAGGTTGGGTTCCTCGATCTGTACCTTTTATTTACTGAATTTAAAACGTAAAGTACGCCAGCCAGCTCCCCATCTGGCTTATTTAACAATTGATTGTGACAAAAGGGCTTTTAGAAACGACTTTCATTTTCGACCCGAAACTAATAAATTGTACTTGAGGAGTTGTTAGTTGATCCTTAGCGTTCGACCGTGTCCAATGGTTATTAGTAAAAATATTATTCCTTAAATTTAAATGGCCCATAAACTGTCCGGCGTGTCGAATGAAGTCTAGCAGTACAAAAGATTTCGTTTACTTAAGACGTTTCTATGTCGCCTTCTACTTCCGTTCCCATGACCTTGACTTCGTTTTATTACAAAATCTCGAAGATAATAGTTTCGATTGAAAATGGAGCTTACCTCATCCATTCGATTTTAAAATTCAGTCTGTTTATCCCACTCATTTTGTCATGTTGTTTTTCTTAATTAAATAACGCATAATACCGGAGCATGTTGTTTAGGTTATTCCTAGTAAATAAGTTCACGTGAACATGTCAGATTCAGTCATGCGTGAGCATTTTGTCGGTACATTTTAAAAAAAGTGCTACATCCAGACATGTTAAGGCACGGTTATCTAATTTCGACGGTTGTCTCAGTTTTTTAATGAGATGTGGTGTCTCGTTCTTAATGAAATACCTTGTACTGCATGTGTAGTAACAAAAGTCGCTTACAACAAGAGTAAGCATATTATCATATAATATATTATGATGAGACTATTCAACACCTAAGTTGCGTCCTATTTACCTGAGATCTCGGCTAATCTCAGCTGTTTTGGTTGCTAATTAGTCATTTAAGTGATATTAATTATCATCTTGGATAAATAGAACGCGACTAATTGGTTATATTTACTTAATTACTTATTTATGTTATTAAAGGGCTCTGTAGATTTAATATTAACTATTAAATTAGTGAACTAATTATTGTATAATTTCGGGAACCTCCCTTTATGCTTAGGGTCCATACCAGCACAGGCATTTTGGTCAAAATGTGCCTTAGAGTGCAAAGAGGCCGTCCACTTTCTAACTTCAGGGAAGATCGTGGATTGGCTGTCACTCTGGCCTATGAACTTGTCTCGGGTTCTGGTAGACGGACTATATAATTCTAAGGCGCGCTAGAGAAACTAATATAGAACATATTTTTAAATTACTGATTTTCCGTGTCTACCAGGGCTTTAATTGACTTCTTTACCTTCCCTTCGCCGGGCTCCGTGTTTATTCGAGGTTGGGTTCTCGATCTGTACCTTTTTATTTACTGAATTTAAAACGTAAGTACGCCAGCCAGCTCCCCATCTGGCTTATTTAACAATTGATTGTGACAAAAGGGCTTTTAGAAACGACTTTCATTTTCGACCCGAAACTAATAAATTGTACTTGAAGAGTTGTTAGTTGATCTTTAGCGTTCGACCGTGTCCAATGGTT
The DNA here is from genome assembly GCA_025584915.1 of Monochamus saltuarius. Taxonomy (NCBI): domain Eukaryota; kingdom Metazoa; phylum Arthropoda; class Insecta; order Coleoptera; family Cerambycidae; genus Monochamus; species Monochamus saltuarius. The sequence continues at coordinate 34,822,665 of CM046726.1, forward strand.
ATTAGAAAAATATTAGTCTTTAAATTTAAATGGCCCATAAACTGTCCGGCGTGTCGAATGAAGTCTAGCAGTACAAAAGATTTCGTTTACTTAAGACGTTTCCATGTCGCCTTCTACTTCCGTTCCCATGACCCGGACTTCGTTTTATTACAAAATCTCGAAGATAATAGTTTCGATTGAAAATGGAGCTTACCTCATCCATTCGATTTTAAAATTCAGTCTGTTTATCCCACTCATTTTGTCATGTTGTTTTTCTTAATTAAATAACGCATAATACCGGAGCATGTTGTTTAGGTTATTCCTAGTAAATAAGTTCACGTAAACATGTCAGATTCAGCCATACATGTTAAGACACGGTTATCTAATTTCGACGGTTGTCTCAGTTTTTTTTATGAGATGTGGTGTCTTGTTCTTAATGAAATACCTTGTACTGCATGTGTAGTAACAAAAGTCGCTTACAACAAGAGTAAGCATATTATCATATAATATATTATGATGAGACTATTCAACACCTAAGTTGCGTCCTATTTACCTGAGATCTCGGCTAATCTCAGCTGTTTTGGTTGCTAATTAGTCATTTAAGTGATATTAATTATCATCTTGGATAAATAGAACGCGACTAATTGGTTATATTTACTTAATTACTTATGTAGATTAATTATTTAATATTAACTATTAAATTAGTGAACTAATTATTGTATAATAATTTTAATTGTTTTTATCAAAATTGTCATAGTTGGAGATGCGAGATATATCTTAACGAATAATTGAATTAATTAATATCAGTACACTTAGTGTAAATATGATAGAGAGCTATAATAGTTAACAGCACGTAGTTGACTATACTTGTTCTATAAGTTACCTACTAATTATTTTTGTTAAAATAGTTATTTTATGTATCTAGGTCGTAATCGAGGCGTTTAACGCCCGTGGCGTGATATAACAGCACGAGGCTTTAGCCAAAGTTTACAGAATAGCAGTTGTTCTGTAAACTTTAGTTTAGCCAAGGGCTTTTACACATTACGCCGTTTATGACCGAGATGCATACAATAGTTAATACACGATCAAATATTTTCGATATTAACTTCATTAATAATAATTACCTACCCATATAACAAAATACATTTATTTGAAAATTTGATCATCAAATAGATGTTAAAAAATCAATTAACAGAGAAAGCATTTTAAGTAGCATGCTCGAAACTTGTTAACCAAATCAACAATTATTTTGTATAGTAGCCATTTTTAGCAGCAGCTGGTGCACAATTCCACTTAAAATAGAAATCCATACAAACGACGATGTTTCATTGCCACATGATATTTTAGAAGCTGCAAAATAATAATAATAATGTGGTGGACAAAGAAAGGTGTCGTGGATAAATACAATGAAAACGTCTTATTGCCATAAGTAAATTTATTAAAGTCAATGATTGCATGGCAACTCTTTTATCATAGTAAAATGGATCGGGGGTCATGCGAACCTACCGTTAAATTTATACCACTCTATATGGGGCCACTGTAGGGGTGGCTGCGGGTCGAGGATCCTCCGGGTGTTTCTCCTCTTCTGTGGTGTTGTGCTCGATGGTCTCTTTCGTAAGCTCAACGAGATTTATACCCAAACCTAAACTGATGACCTTGTTCAGGGAGATAGCCGGGCGTTATCAGTGAGTTAACTCAAACTCTCAAAGGGCTCTAGATATCATACAAAGCTGGTGCATGGGACAGGGGCTTGAGGTTAATCCCTCTAAAGTCTTGTTCTCTTTACCAAGAGGTGAAAGATAGTTGGCTTTAAGAGGGCACGAACGGTCAAATTTTTAAGGATTGCTCTGGATGATATACGAACCTGGATACCTTCTTTGAAAAAATGTGGGTTCTTAATCCAAATGCTACGTTGTGGTTTTATACTGCAGTGGTCAGTCCCTCTTCCACTTTAGCTGTTGTGGTATGGTGGTCTACGGTCCGGTGCGCCACTATTAGTTAGTGCTTAAACAAATTTCAGCGACTTACGTGTGGCAGCGCGACATAGGTGAAACGCACAGCTCCGACAGAGACCCTAGCGATTCTCCTGTCTTTAAAAACTGCATATCGTGGTTGAGGTGGAAGCAAGAGGATCCGCTTATCGGCTAAAATAGTAGAGAATGTGGAAAGGTAAAAATCACGACAGAGTTACACCGTGATCCTTAAGGAGCTAGTAGATGAGGATGAGATACTTGATGTACCCAGGAACAAGATATTCCCTACCTATGCTTATCAAAGGAACATTAAAGTAAAATCTGGTTCACGGATGGGTCCAAAACAGATCACGGATCAGGAGCGGGAATCTATGGAGTGCGACCAAAACGGAATATATTTCACTCTCTTGGGAAACACGCCATGGTCTTTCAGGCTGAAGTATTTTCTATCTTTGCCTGCGTTCAAGAGAATATTAGAAAGATATGTAAATCAGCATATTCAAATATGCACAGACAGCCAGGTGGCGCCTCTGTCCTTCAGGATCACCTCTCTGTGATCCTGAAATATGTCAGAGTTCCTTTTCTCTTGGGAAAGGGTAATTATGTTAAGTTAATTGGATTCCGGGTCACAGTAGTGTGAGAGGCAAGGATATGGCTGACATGTTGACCAGTCATGGCCCAAGCAGTCAATTTGTGGGGCCTGAACCAGTTTTGGGATTATCACATGCTGTCTCGCAAGGTCCATTGATGACTAGATCAAAAAGCGATCAGTGGAAGATGGGTTGGTTGGATCCGGTCTGTGTCAGGCCAGATTACTTATAGAGAACCCATGGGCAGTCGCAAACTGAAATTTTATTATGCTTAACAGAAGCAAGCAACTTCAGGATTGTCACGGGTCTTCTAACAGGCCAGGGATATCTCAACAAGCACTTACATAGGATTGGCTTAAATAGTGTTGGAAGTACAGACTTTGCGACAATGCAAATCAGGATTAGATTCACATCCTGTATTTAATGGTACCTAAATACACAAATATCTTGGAGAGGCTTATCGGTCTGCTGAAGCCATTTTAGAAATTCCAGCAGAGTTGGTGATTTAGCGCGTAGCACGGATTTGTTTTGAACTCTACACTTACCGGCATGTACAATGGGTTTTCACACCTGAGCGCTGCGTGAAATCCATGCCGTTTTTAACTACAACAATAAATCGAAGATATCCAGGAGTTGCAAACATAGCTTGACATAAATTTGCAGATGTTTGTGGTAATTGATGGCGAAGAAATCTACTATCTATCTTGGGTATGTACAAAAAATATTTTGCTTTGAAATTAGCTAATACTGAAGATAATAGATTTTGTTTTTAATACAGTGCTTTCGAAAAGTAACGAATACATTCATTATTTTTGAAATTAAGAAGTTTTCGAAATAATCCCCTGGCACGTCGATTTTGTTTTTAAGAAAAGTACTTTTTGACATACGACCCACATTTGTGACGTCATCGTTGTTCGAGATATGACGTCATCGACAATTTTTTTAAATGGCAACCCCCAATTTTGACAATGCCATTTGAAAGAGCGTGTCATTCTACATACACATCATGAAAAAAATTATGGTGTTACATAACAGAAATTTCAAGAAAATAATCACAATACTACAAATGATAATGATTATGTAAAAAATCTTTTTGGACATTATCAATAACTTCAGGAGGTATACGGTGTATCTCGTGACGAATTCTTGCTTTTAAGTCTTCTAAATTAACCGGTCTAGTAAAGTATACTTTGCTTTTTAAGTATCCCCACAAGAAATAATCTAGGGGTGTCAAATCAGGCGATCTGGCTGGCCACTAAATCGGCCCCTATCTCGGGTGATACATTTCGGTAAAAATTAAATTTTAAAATCTTCAAACATTATTTTCTGGAAATTTTTGTTATGTAACACCATAATTTTTTCCATGATGTGTATGTAGAATGACACGCTATTTCAAATGAAATGGTCAAAAGTGGGGGTTGCCATTTAAAGAAATTGTCGATGACGTCGTATCTCGAACAGCGATGACGTTACAAATGTGAGTCTTATGTCAAAAAGTGCATTTTTTAAAACAAAATCGACGTGCCAGGGGATTTTTTCAACTTCTCAATTTCAAAAATAAAGAATTTATTCGTTACTTTTCGAAGGCACTGTATTTCACAAAAATGAAAAGTGCATTCTAGTCGTTGGAAAGAATGCGTTTGGTCAAATGCCACAAAAGAATAATACGCAGAATATTTGGACCTACCCAAAGGAGAAGAATTTTCAGGACAGAGTTTTAGGCGATTTTCTGCTACTTCTGCTAGTTCAATCTAGGGAGAAAATTGTTCAGAAAATGTTTGCAGATTCCAGTAATGATAAATAAACAAATAAATTCAGTAGTACCATCGACATATTAAATTAGCAATAAATGTAGTTTACCGTTTTTAACAAGTCGACAGAAATATAATGAGCTTTCGAGAAGTGTTGCCAATTTCATTAAAAATCCTGAGGCTGCTCTTGTAGACTTAAATAATTGTTAAAAATGTAATTTCAAATTAAATATACATATTTGTTGTATGTTTAAAAAATATTAAAATAATATAAAAATTAAAATTTGAGTCACTTTTTTTTCTTTTTATAGAAAATCGCTCTCAGGTGTTCAATAAGGCCCTTGGGCGTTTATGTTGCAATTTACACCCGAACAGGTCGTTAAACTGTACTTTAAATTCATCATCATCCAGAATTTGAAGCAATTTTAAAAAATTCAAATTTATATGTATAATTTAGAGCGAATTAATTGTAACCATTATGTTCCCGGATTCTCGATTCAGTTTCAACACCTGATCCTAATCTTAATAGAAACAGATCAACTCAAAGACTAATCTTCTTAATGGTTTATAAGAAGTTCCAGTTAAGGAAAGCTATTAAAATCTTAGCCATTTCATTAACGTACTGTTAGAAATATTAAATAAATGTATAATATAATTATTAAATCTTGCTTAAACAGAGTGGTATGTGCTGTTCTTTAGTTAGGATCATCTGGTATTTTATAAATTACCAGAAAGTATTAATGGAACAATTTTTAATTCCTAAGCTAAAATAACAGCACCACAAAAAAGTGTTCTGTGAAAGTGTGAACCTATAAATTCTTATGTATTTTCACACGCTAAGTTTGAATCTGGTGTCCATTTAACACCATCGTTGAAGGTCACTCCAAGGTCAAATCGAAAGATAGATATGCAAGTGCATCAGACTACCGTACATTTATGTTTTTGGCGTCACTGAATCCGAATCTGGGGTCCATTTAACCCCATCACCCTAGATTCAAGGCCATTTCAAAATCAAAACAAAAAATACATTTGCAAGTGGATCAAACTATCTAACATTTATGTTTTTGAGATCGCTGAATCCGAATCTGGGGTCCACTAAGTTTATTTCAAGGCTAAAGCAAAATATAGAAAATATTAAGAAATTTCTCATGATATTCACCTTCGATATTAAGAGCTTTCATCCATTGTTTCATAACGCCTAGCTTGATGTGAAGAGTTGGAATCAGGACTTTAAGAGGAGCAACTAATGCTTCTCTATTGATGTTCTTAGTACCTGATTGAAATAAAGCTGTTCTTGGTCATTTTTTACGGCATAGTGTTTCTTTCTATCTCTACTATCCCATTCACATAAGAAGCACGGATATTTAGTGATTGTCGTCTTGTAGTTGTTTATGCAAAGAATAATAAATACTCTGAGTTTATATTGCTTGGCGATATAACCTTTACACACGATAACTGACAGACTCATGGCAGTACTAAAACATACATAAGACAAAAGGAACAAACTTATTAGAAATCCATTTACCTTTGACACATATACAGGGTGGGCAATTTTAATCAGTACAGTCGAATATCTCGAGTTTCGTGAGTGTTACGAAAAAATGACTCAGACAAAAGTTGCTCAAAAAACTGGGGGCCAACTATCTGTGCATCCAGATCTGACTTTGACATTGATTTTGAAGGTCATTTGAAGGTCAAAATGAATTATTTAAATAAAAACCCATATTTTTGAAATCGGATTCAAAAAGAGCAAGAAATCTTACGTCTGAAACCACTTTAAAAAATTTTTGCTTATTACTTTTAGATCGTAATTACAAGGTGAAATACCGGGAAGGCTGCAGTCAATCCTGTAGCTACGTAACTTGAAATCGCATTTAGACTAACTTCTCATAATCTAAGCCAGGTAGTTAACTGGATAACATCATTCTGGATCATGTTCAAAGCCCAATTGGAAAATTCAGGTTGCAGAATTGACTGAATAATTTCGGTTTGAAGAGGTGAGTCTAATTATTGTTTCGAATTAAGGTATGTAGTTGTAAGGAAGGTTACGTTCAGGATATGCGGTTATCCAGTTAACTGCCTGGCTTAGATTATGGGAAGTTAGCCTAAATGCGGTTTCAAGTTACGTAGCAACAGGATTGACTGTAGCCTTCCCGGTATTTCACCTTGTAATTACGATCTAAAAGTAACAAGCAAAACATTTTTTAAAGTGGCTTCAGACGTAAGACTTCTTGCTCTTTTCGAATCCGGTTTCAAAAATATGGGTTTCTATTTAAATAATTCATTTTGACCTTCAAATGACCTTCAAAATCAATGTCAAAGTCAGATCTGGATGCACAGATAGTTGGCCCCCAGTTTTTTGATCAACTTTTGTCTGAGTCATTTTTTCACGAAACTCGAGATATTCGACTGTACTGATTAAAATGGCCCACCCTGTATATGTAAATATAGAAGGTAAGATCTCTAACACGTCTCAATAAAATAGTGGCTTTCACAAATCCCACAAATTTGCCGTCCATGTCGGTAGTTATCTATTTTCAAGAATTCACTGCGTGCTCTTACTACATTTATACCCTTCTTTCAAATAATGAATACTCTAGTGGTGTAGAGGGATATACATTAATGTTATAAAAAAGAATAGTTTATAGGCTTCTCTTCGAAGAATAAACGGACAATCTCCATTTATTAAGTTTGTACCATCCAGGTTAGAGTTTGTTCATAAATCGTTTAATATCAGACTAGAGGAAGGGCTCCATTTTTCGAAAAATATTCCAGGAGTTCAGTGATGATAATCGGAAGATTTAATCCTACTCGTATTTTAAGCAATATTTCTCAACCACGATGTAAAAACTCCGAGACTCCAAAAATATAAATGTATGACGATTTTGCCGATTTGCATATCTCTTTTGATTTGACATTGGAATCACCTTGAAGCTGACCTGATATTCATCGAGTGAAAATACAAATGAATATATGTATAGGTCAAGTCCGTCAGACACTTTTTTTGTGGTGCTGTGCAATTTTTACAAAAATTTATAAAACGCGATTTCTGTTTTGCCACTGGATTTTTTTTAGGAAAACGACACGATACATCCAGAATATCAAGTTAGTTATTGTATTGTTATTTTACGTCAAGACTACAGGATTTTTTATTTGAATTATTGAATTCTTTTAATTTGATGCCCTATCCATGGAATAAAATAATGGTATATTGGCCTGTTCGAAATTTTATTCTCCATCTGTTACTGACAGGATCCAATATGGCGGCCATAAGAAACAAAAATAATTGAATGTTGCATAACCGAAAGTAGTGGCCGTGAAGAAATTTTATTTCGGTGAAAATTTCACACCTATACCAAAGTTTACAGATTATTCTGTAAACTTTTCCTATACTCTTAAGCCAATCAGAGACTCATTTTTTGTTTGGTTACCATGGACACCAAAATATTTCCGGAAATATTTATCCTCCAGAGTACCCTGAACGATATTAATAAGTGGAAATATTTATGTCAAAATAATGACACATGGCATAGACTTGAAATTTCGCTTTAAAAATGAAAATAGGATTTTTTGTTTATTTTCTGTGCAAATCATAAAAACAAGTAAAACATCTATTTTTTAAATTCCTTTATTATTACTTACATATCTTAAATGTATTTGAAAGGAAGTACCAAACTCGTATTAACTAAATGTCTATGCTTTAGTAAATAAATTTAATATTTTGTAACAATTCTGTTAAATTTAGCTTTACAAATTTGAGAAAACTTGGTCGACACCTTGACTAAATTCTTCTGGATTGCACTAAATAGATTGATTAATTTTTTAGGTGTGAAATTTTCTTAATCAAATAATTATTTGAGCCACAATGTATATTTTACGGTTTCACTGCAACGGTGAGCCATAAACCATCTTATATAGCAGTGATGAGGTGTTAAATTTTACCCACATGTTCATTTCCAATGCCAGAAATTTTAAACCAAAAAGCCATAGGCATGTTTAAGAGGAATCAAATAATAAAAAAGGCGCAATATAGGTACATTTATTTTCCGATTTAAAATATAAAAAATAATGCAGGCTCCATTAGGTAGCGTTTAACAATTTTTTCCTATGAAAACAAAACGTATTTAATGTTATTAAATAAAACTCAGGCCTGGAAGGCAATTTATTCGTAGATGTAAAACGCACAATAATATATGGCATGATTGCGATTTGAAATAATCCTTTGTATAAAAAAATAAAACCATTTTAATGTACCTAGTCTGTATCCACCTATTCCAAAGGAAATGAAATGAGACTTAAAAACTAATTAAACTAGTCTCGAATTCATAAATAAGACACAGCACAGTTGTGAAGTAGAAATTAATTTCAATTTAACAAATATTAGACATTTCTCTTCTTCAAATTTATGCACTTCGAGTTTAATAAGGGCACCGCATTTCGTGAAATGAAATATATTATGGAAGCAAAATGACGTACCCTTGTGGTGTTGTTAAATTGAATTTTGTTGCCTAAATCGCAATGAATATTTTACTGAAATACGTTTTAATTGCATCTGAGCAACCAGTGCACTAAAGCACCTAAAAGTTTAAAACATGCAGAAGTGGGTATAGTTGCGGCAAGAATTCAGACGACTTACGTCATACGAACAAATGAATAATTCATTATATTTTCATCAAAATATTTTATAAACTGCAACTGAAAATAATGTAACTATATACTACAATTAATATTTGCACTATATATTGCACTACATTGCAAAAAATGTTTTTAACGCTACCAAATTCTGTTGGCAATAAAAACAATAATTGCGTAACGTCAACCGTGACGTAAGTCGTTGGAATTCTTGCCGCAACTATAATCAGAAGAACAATATGTATTTTTTTGCAGTGATAACTTTCATAAAATATAAGATACACAGTTTAATTTACAGCGAATAGCAATCTTACATCAAAGAATTCATCAAGTGTATAAAAAACATTTTGTAAATAAAAATATTTTAAGATTGATTTTAAAAATATTAAAATTCTGAGATTGTGTTACAAATCTTTGAATGTTATTATAAATCTTTAATCCTAAATGGTGTGGCGATTTAGAAGAGACAACATATTTACTAAAAGGCACATAAAAATCTAAGCAGTGCCTCATTTATATTCATGAATTTGATTACTCTGTAAAATTTGATCTTATTTAGGAAAACATATACACAAACTTCAAATATGAAGGTGTATCAGGGTAAAAATTTTAAAACTTTTAAAGATGTCTCTACAAGAGGATATCTTATTCAAGCCTGCAATAATTCTCAAAATAAGCTTTTGGCCAACAAATACATCAGATGTACCAGTAGACAAATCCCAAAAACAAATCCCATAACGCAATCTAGAAGAAACTTGAGCATGGTACAGACTCAATAACTGCTCTTGTGTGAGCACATACTTTAAGTTTCTTAACATAAAGCAAATAGTGCTTAATTTTGATTTAACATACATGCAATGATCTTTCCAGCTCAATGTTTCCTAAAAATTTTACCTTTCCAGTATGCTTTAGGTTAATATTATTGATTAGAATATTAGGAGTGATGCAGTGATTTTGATAATTATGAAATCTAATTATGTTTGTTTTTTCACTGTTAAAATATAGAGAATTCATGTTACACGAAGAAGCTAATTGATTGGCAGTTTGTAAACAATTATACTCCATAATATACTCGCTTTTACTTGAAATGAGTATTGAGTTGTGGTAATAGTTTTGTAAGAAGATTTGAATACCTTAGTTGTTTTGTTTTCTGTCAAAGTAATGTTTACAGCCTGGCTTCTATTTTCTAAAAATGATTTTACCCAATTCAATGCAGCGCCACGGATACCATACGAGTGTAATTTATCTAAGAGTAGATCATGTCTGACACAGTCGAATGCCCTGCTAAGATCAGAAGATCCTAACAGGACACTCGCCTGCTTCTATATAATTTATCAATTTTTCATGAGAACATAGCGCTATTCGTCTATTTTCGAGGCAAGAAGCCATGTTGATTTTCTGAAAAAATTCTATATTTTAAAGTCCATAAGTCTTTTCATAAAACAGTATTCGGATACTTTAGAAAAATATGACGTTATAGTGATCGGTCTGTAATTTTCCATCAGTGAAGAATCGTGTTTCTTACAAGCTGGAATAACCTTGCCTATCTTTAAAGATATGTACATATGTGGTTTTTATTTTTTTAAAAGGAAACGCGTATCTCTGCATAAAAATACTAAGAGGGGGGAAATTTTGTAAATTTATTGTTCTATTTACTGTAATTTTTTATATCGAAAAACGTTTAGAATAAAAAGTTCTAATTAAAAAAAGCAACAGAGGTTGGTGGTTGCCACCCTTGTAGACATTTGGTAAAAATAAAAATCATATTCAACAATGTCATTCCATTAACTAAATATATTTACCGATTTTCAGATCTATAAGTTTAACCGTTTTCGAGAAAAATAATGAAATCTTAAATTTTTCCAATTTTTTAGAAACCCTTATCTCGTAAGAGAGGGCTCAAATCGATAAATTTTATAGAAAGTACCCCCCCTAAAATAACCCAAGAAACACACCCTCCAAAGGAGCACACATCATTATGGGACACCCTGCAGGTATATCTTACATGGCACAGGCGGTACCATGTAAGATAATATGCTCTAATTAACTCTATAACGACGAATTGTATTTATTTTAGCAATACATCCAAAAATACATTACCAATTACAAGATGGGAAACACAAAACAACAAATAGAGGCAATAAACACGATACAGAAATATTAAGAATAAAATGTACACATTTAGGTAAAGCGAATAACATAGTATGTTTCTAGGCTACATTCATCATTTAAACGTTTAATATTATTTACATTTGTACAACATAAATCAAGCTTAAATTTTGCAGATTATAAGTGCTACAAATAAAATGTAATCGAGAAAATGTCAAAAGGTTAGTTCTGAAATACCAAGGTGAAATGCTCTGGAATATCTGGGGTTAATAGGTGTCAGAGAAACTATTAATTAAGAACAATCGACATTATTGTTTAATAATTTAAATAAAAATAAGACTTAATAAAAAAACTAATAAGTAGAATCCTCCAGAATCCTGATTCGAAGATAGTATAATAATAATAATATAATAATATCTCTACCCCTCATTCTAATCACGAGAATTAGCCCAGAAGTCGAAGACTTGTGCGGGAGAGGGGGCGGCACATTATTATTAAGCAGGCCGCATTTGCGCCCAGGAACGACTTACGTTGGTAGGCCCTAACCACCATTCAGTGCAGGAATGAGGGAAACTTGGAAAACCTCATTAATTAGGGGGGTAGTCAAATGTCAACCGGTATCAATCTCTCACATTGACCCAAGCCAACATTCTTCCACCCTACCATACCCGCAGAGAGGGTGCCAATCTCTCCACGAATATAGCTTATATACGGTCTATCGGCTGCGGGGGTCGAACCCACAGCGATCTAGTCAGCTCGATTCAAGTACTGACGTCTTGAACCGCCCGACCCTCAATTGATAAAATATATATTTTACAAAACGCATTTGTATATTTTCTAAAGAATCTCTGAAAAAAACAGAAACAGTACATAGATAGATATCTGTAAAATCCTTCCCAATAACGAAACCTAAATTTGTATATGATACTTGAAAAACTAACTCTATATGTCTATTAAAGGTCAACAGTAAGAACTTGCCTTTTTTCTGCTGAAAGACATTATTGCATGTTTCAATTTTAAGGGTGTTTGTTAATATTACATCGTTTTTAATTTTTGACAGATTAAATTATTGTAGTTGAATGCAGTTTGAATTGCAGCATATGAGGAAATTGGTCATAGCATAATCGGTGTAGTATGAGAGTAAAATGTTAAAATGTCAAGTTTTGGCTACATCTTTAATAAATAATGAAAATAAGATGGGGTCTGGGATAGAGCCCTGTGGTGCTCCTGAATCAGCTTTTATATTAATATACATGAAACCACCGCATTTCACAAATTGCCTTCTATTACTTAAATAGCTTTTGAAAAAAGTTAGAAATGAAGGTGAGAGACCAGTGTTCTGAAATTTAGTAAGTAAAATATTACGTTACAATCTGTCAAAAGCTTTCGAGAAATCAGTGTCAAACAACATCGACCTGTACATTTTACATCTAGGTGTATCTGAAAGAAATTGCGTTGTGTTGAATAAATTGGTTACCTTCGACCTCCTCTATATAAAACCATGTTGATACATTATTATCTGATTTTCAAGTTGCAATTACTGATTATAGTGATCGGCTCTACACAAGATCTCTCGCATTTTTATAAATAAAGCCGATATGAGATGTTTTCCGTAAATTAGAAGGAGGTACTGCAAAAACTTGAGCACAGTTTATTATAGCAGGTTCTCATATGGTCAATATTATTGAATCTACGTCACTGAAATAAAATAGATTAATGTGAATATATGTTTAACAATATCTTCAACAAATTTTATTTTCAATGGTACAGATTTAATAATATCGATCAATAAAATCGACTAGTGATGTGCTCAACGTTATAATTTAAAATTAAATTTTGAGTAACACAACATTGAGTGAGCTCATTTCAATGTAATGGGCAGATAATAATAACATAACACTTTGTATAGCGATTGCATGTTGTTGGCGTACAGGATAATTGATATAACGGTGACATTTGAAATATTTAGGGAACTGTTGTCACTATCAAATTTAATCAAGCAGAATAAAGCCGCAATCCACATATATAGTAATGGCTATCTATACCTTTTTATCGAAGTCCATTTTGTTGTTGTTTGTTATCAAGGGATTGACTATCAACGTCTATACGAAACGGGCTCTTTCATCATTTCGATTTTCGCTATGTGGAAAAAATATTGAGACAGTTTCACCTTATAGTATTATGAAATTTATTCATATGGTTATAAAGGCTGCTAACTATTTAATTTCATACGTTTGCAGCCGAGAAATAAAACATTACGGCATCTAATACCGTAATGTTTGTTATCTACCAACACTATTTAATATCTTGCTTAAGGCTGACGGTGAGCGCTCGATCCAAAGGGATATAGTTTTCGCTCAGTAACTCCTCAACGAAAATTATAAAAATATGCGGTTTTTAATAGACTACAAATACTAGTTTACGTCGGCGCTGTGTTTTGAAATTTTGAAAATATGCAAAATTCATTTTAAAAAAATTTATTTTACACTTTTTCAAAATTTCAAAACACAGCGCCGACGTAAAATAATATTTGAAGTCTATTAAAAAAAACTGCATATTTTTATCATTATCCGTTAAGGAGTTACTGAGCGAAAACTATGGGTTTGTTCCAACACAGCAAGAATCGATTCCGAACCGTCCAGAATTAGTCAGTCAGTTTAGTTGTTAATGTACTCTCGGCGAATGCGACGTAAGACGATGTTGGTCAAACATTTCTCACGGTACTGAACAGTTCTCGACGGTTGTTGAACAGATGTTATATATCGTTTGATCGCCGTAAGCCTTAATTTTATTTAAGTTTGTTAAAAACTATTTCATTTCGTACAGTACGCCGTAAGGTGTGTTGCCTACCAACACTATTTAATATTTTGCTTAATTTTGAAGTTATACTTCTTTGCGCCCGTTAGACACATTGGGATGGCATGTTGGTCGAGAAACCGCGTCACGCTCAAAAGGAAGAACAAATTTGGAAGAACTTATTTTTAAGAACAAATTTTTAAGAACTTTTTAATAATAATAATAATAATAATAATAATAATAATAATATTAATAATATATGTATTTTTTAAGAACTTTTTTAAGATTTTTTTTTTGTACGTACGAGTGGGTGTATGAGAATGGCCAAAGAAGTATAACTTCCACCGTCTGGTTCGACGCAGACAATTTTTTTATTTAAGTTATTAATCCTTTAAGCATTTATATGAATGTATTTTTTAATATGATTTTTTCTGAATTAATTGCCATATTGTTTCCGCAAAATTATTTAAAATCTCTTTCAAAATTTCCATAATGCAAAACAATGCAAAAATTATGTTATTTTATTTGACAGTGGCAAGCAAGATTTTAATTTTAATAATTATTGTAACTTTTTATTCATTTTAAATAGGATTATAAAGACAGTATGAAAATAAATATTTTGAAATAAGTCACCTACGGGACTTATAACGAAAGTGTCTATAATAATTGTTTAGTTGCCCCTATTTGAGCAAGGTACTTTACTTAGCAAGTGACTTATTCCACTATTTTCTGAATTGTATTTAACTTACAGTTATACAACATCAAACTGACAGAATAAAAAAGTAAAGCTTCAGTTTGTAGAAAATTTAATAATCTTTAAAGCGATGTGCCACAACACTTCTCTCACCGTTTAAAATCTTTGGGGTGGAAATCACCCCTGCTGCGAATTGAAACGGCACAGATGGAAGCACCTAAATAATATATTCCCTTGGAAACAGAAATTGACGTATCCAATATTTTTCTTTATTTTCATTTAACCGGCGAAAATCGGGATGGACATGTTTGCAGGGAGTGACTGTTTCTGTGGGAAACTTTATCGACTTCTTCTAATGTTCTAATCTAAATGTAATAAAAATTCAGAAATTGAATTAAATGTTTTCAGTTACTGAGAAATAAAATTGCAACAAATTAAGTATACACAATAAATAAAATCAATCCACAGTTTTAATTTCCAATAATTATTGCTGTACAACACATTTTTTTTATTTAATTATATTTTTTATTTAAAAAAAGGTGGTAAATTGTTTTCAAAACACTCCGACATTGGCTCCGTTACTTAATTTTTAAATAGTCACATGTCACGTGATGCATCAGCAAAGACTGTACTAACATTTCCATATGATAGTAGATAAAACATTGCCAAGAAGAAGTTTTATTTTTACTCTACTTATGAAAAATGTAAAATATAAAATTTAAACATCTGTTTTTCTTCAAAAATATCAAAAACAAAAAATAGTATATTGATATATTAGGATTAAAAGTATGATTTTTGTGGCGAGCAAATTTTGTATTTGCGAGGCGAGGTGTTGCGTAGCTGAGTCGATGCAAAATTGCAAGACAAATAATACACTTTTAATCCGAATAAAACATGCTATTTTTGTATCCAACCGACATCCCCCTTTTAATTATTAATTTGTGCTTTGAAATTATTCAAACAAAATTTGGAAAATAAAGTAAAGTAGGTAAGTAGGATAAATCGATGTAGTCATGGATACTTTGTCAAACCATCGTCGGCTAAATCGCAGCAGCCGTGCTTTTTCGACTCTGTTCCTTTGCCCCTCTGCAGTGACTCACCGCGCGAGGCAGCACTTTATATACTCGCGACAAGAATTCAGACGACTTACGTCATACGAACAAATGAACAATTCATTATATTTTTATCAAAATATTTAAGAAACTGCAACTGGTAGTAATAAAACTATATACTACACTAAAAGCTTGCATCATATATCGCACTAAATTGCAATAAAACATTGTTTTTAACGCGACCAAAAATCAAAAATTACGTTGACTATAAAAACAAATGTGTAACGTCAGCCGTGACGTAAGACGTCTGAATTCTTGATTCGAGTATAGCACAAATGGCGTAGCCAGACATAGTCGCCAATTGTTTTATAAAAATTATAACAAATGTCAAATATCTGTTAAGGTGTATGCTTCTGTTTACGTGTTATTATTAAATTTATAAATTAATACAACCTAATATAATAAATATTGTGTTCTTATGGTGAAAATGCAGGAGTAGCAGTCCATTATTAATACGTATGGACCCAGTTTTACGAAAAATGTAAAATACTTCCCACAAAAGTTTTGTGAAGTATTGGAACGGTATCAGTGCCACGTATTTTAATGTTTTAAATTAGTAAATAAATAATACGTACATTTTTTCAAACTAAATTAAATAAGTAGGTTCTATTAATAGATAAGCTGTTATAGTGCCAATATCAATTGTCAAATTCTGACATTCCGAAATACTAATGTTGGTGTCGCCAGAGCACATTATAGAATTCTATATTGAAGTTCAGATTATTCAACAGACAAGTGTGACAAAGGTGACGCAATTTAGCAGACGATAGTCAAACATTAGTCGTCATATTGCTAATTGAGTTCATTTGTCATTGTTTTGTTTGTGGTTCAATTTTCTGAAAAGTCTGTAAAAATGGAGTCGAATGAAGATTTAAGTGTACCTGAAGTGTACTGGAGTGTGCAAGAGGGGAGGTTTCTTTGAATATTCTCCCAAAGATATCTCGAGAATTTGTGAATGTGTCTACCAACGTTTTTTGGATGCAAAGAAAACAACATTAAGTTGTATTCAGAAGATGTATTGATAGTGTATTTCAAACTTGCAAATAAAATGAAGCCGTCAACGCTTTGGTCACAATATTCAATGTTGTGGTTGGATATAAGAGACAAGAAACAAAATTATTCTTTGTCAAAATACGGGGATGCAACTTGATGGTGCTCTGCCTCATCTTGGAATAAGGGTTATACAATATTTAAGTTCAATTTTTCCTAATCGATGAATGAATGAAGTGGAAGAGACGCAACTATTCAGTTGTCATTACACTCCCTCGATTTGAGTCCATTGGACTTCAGTGTTTGGGGATTAATGAAAAACTCCGTTTATTCCAAATCAATTGAGAATATTGATCAACTGATGCAGCCTAATAAAATTAGTCAAAAACTACAGGTTTTCCAAAATGTCATATTTTTTATTACTCGTTTATGCATTTCGAAGGTAGGTGGACAACTGGGGCAATTAAAATGTTGAATTAGTGAATTAAAATGTTAAAAATTACAATTTTCAATTAAATGTTAGTATAAATCTTCTGTTTCATGACTAATATGTTTTTTAAATCCCTATTTTTCCTTAATAAACAAATTTACATTTATTCAAAAAAAAATTTAAAAATCATTTACTTGTGTAAAAATGATAAATGAATGATCTAAAATAAGCTTTAGAGCAAGTTAGAACATTACAAATTTTTCCTTCGTAATTTGAAATTCAAAAATGTTAAATTAAAGAAGTAGGTATGTATAAAATTTCAAAGTGATACTCGAAATCTGAAGAAATTATAACGAAAAACAATTTTGAAAAGTTTAACTTTAACATCCTATATATTTTAAGGGAGTATTATTTATATACCTAAGTAGATTTGACTCATCATATTTTGCCGCCAAAAATATCCAGTTAACGAGATGACTTTTCTGTAAAAGTAATAACCAAAATTAGTTGTAATGAAAATGTATGTAGATATTACCGGTTATATCTACAAATTTTAACGCAAAAATGTTAACCTGTACTTGCTTCCATCTTATTGCTGCACTATATATTTTCATTTAGATGGTAATACCCAAGGCAGGGCGAAAACATCGTTTAGTTATTCAGGAGATAATACTCTTGGGCAATATATTAAATTTTCAAACAAATATTCTAGAATTTTATAGATTACCAACTCCACAATTGCAAAGTCTAGTACTAATGAAAATTAATTCTTTCTAATCTCATTTAAATTGTACCTCTTATTAACGACATAGAGTGTAAGTTCTTGTATATAAGGTTTTAAACAAAAGAATGGGCAAAGTACTGTCATTGTCTACAAGACTGTAATTTTTCTTGCGTAGCTAACGACTTAAATGAATTTTGCTACAAGGGTGAATCAAATAAAACTAGAAATTTTAGTTGAATGCTAGGTAAAACGAGTGACGTGTTGTCGTAATATACAGGGAGATTCAGAACTTGTTTTAAAAAAATTGAATTTACGGGGGATTAAACTCAAAAAAGCAGTTCAAACATGATTTAAAAATACCGCATGGGACTGGAAACTGGTCCACTGTAAAACTTGATAAGGAATATAATAGGCGACCGGACAAAAAATTGAAAGAAATTTCCAAGGAAAGAAATAAATTACATTTTACAACACCTAATTTTATACAGCAAATTTAACTGCTTTTGCCACTACTGTTATTAATTTATAATTAATGTATGGTTTTAATTAGCAAAATAGTTTGACAAACCTGATATAACAACATTTTAGGCCAGTCTTGCTCAGTTTTTACAAGTTATTGGGAGCAGCTATGATACGTTTGCATAAATCATCTATAGTGTCCACTTCGGTGCAATATACTTAATTTTTTAAATATTCCCATAAAAATAAGTCCAAGTGATTTAAAGTCAGGAGATCATGGCGGCCATGGTACCGGTCCTCTTCGTCCAATCCCTTGGTATATAAATGCTTGGTACGGATTTAATTGAGCCTGGTGTATGATACGCCGTGCACACCCTGGACCTCCATCTCTTCCACGATTCGGTTGCAAATTTCTCGTGATACGCCAGCGTTTGCTGTACACTTGTATTCACTTGTAAAAATAGGTGGATTTGGAACATGATGTTTACCGGGAAATCGTTCTGTTAAAGCATTTTCACTTCACCATAAATTAAAACGATATCCATCAACTGCGAGTTGCTATAGACGTAAGTCATTTTTGATATTTAAAAAACTACTGTAAATGCTTGCATCACAAAAAAGTTAATACGATAAATAATCGGATATTTGAAGTCACCTGGCTAGAGACTACAGTAGCCTAACGATGTAAGGGTTGAAACTTCAATATTTTTTTTTCCGGAAACTATAAGGATTTTACAAACATGTTTTTTAAGATATTGACTCCATTTTTCATAATGCATCTATTTCCAAATTCTTTTAGATAAATTCTGAATCACTTTGTATATTAGGAGGAGATGTAAGTCTCTTGCGGGAGACTCTCGACGTGGATTGCCAAGGTCTGTTCACTGTCAGTAGCACCTTGTCTGAACAAGAACTGCACCCCTCCGTTGAGCAACGTATTATTATTAAATGTTTGCCGCAGGAGGGTGTAAAACTCTCCAAAATTTGTAATGATTAACTGTACGGATCTTCCGACAAAACCATTATAAAGCCCTAAGTCTATAACTGGCAAAACAGATATTTAAGAAGCCGAGAATCAATTCTAAACGAGAGTCTTGTACACAGACCCCGGACAAGCATCAATGAGATGAATATTAGTGCAATCCGATTGAAGGCGATCGGTGCAGAGCAGTATGGGAAATTGCTGCAGAGCTCGGAATATCGAACGGAAGTGCTCAATTAATGATTTCCGGTCACTTGGACTACGAAATGTCTCAGTAAAATGGATTATCCACCTCATTACGGAAAATCAGAACAGTCTCACAGTTTGTCAAAGGTTTCTGGCGCTATCAAGCAGACGAAGATGATTTTTCAGTCGCATTGTCATCTGAAATGAGACGTAAGTGCATCATTACATCTCGGAATCAAAACAGGCACGCATAAAGTGGCGACAACCTAGAAAAGCATCACCTCGAAAACATTTTTTAATGAAAGGGTCTTGCCATTGTCGTTTTGGTATTGCAGATGATCATTGATTTTCATCACAAGCGGCTCACAGTAAATGTGACGTACTACTGCCAGTTCCTTCATCAAAACTGGTCTTTCGGCAAGAAGAAGATATTCAGCGGATTCAGATGGAGTGTCTCCATATGTCTTAAATGGTTATTCGGAACATCTCAAAAAATCTCTTTTATTTACATATAATTTCATTTTAAAACAACAAATTTGTTAAATTGTGGAAATTGTCAATAATATTAGTCCAATACACAAATCAGGTGATGAAAACCAAATATTGAATATTATAGACCTACTGCAGCCTTCCTGCTGCTACTAATGTTTTTGAACAAATACTGTATTCTATGTTGCGGAATCATTTAATAGTATCATTAACCGAAACCTTTCGACTTCTACTACTTTAATAACTTTTACCCCTAATATTTTGCGCAGGGAGCACAAGTGCATGCGATATACACTGACTTTCGCAATGTTGATCATGACGTTAAAAATTAAGCTCTGCGTATATCGCGTTGCGGATTCTGTAATTGCGTTAATAGTAACATATCTTAAAAAGCGAAAATTTATTGTGAACACCTGTAGTTTCTTTGCTGATGAATATAGATCAAAGGTATTCCACAAGAATCTAACTTGGGGCCGCTCCTGTTTTTTATTATTTATAAATTACTTAACAAATGTGATACAAAATTCAAATTGTCATCATTACAGATGACCTAAAATTTTACAAGCGAATCGAATGTTTCAATTATTGAATCTCTCCAAAATGATATTGACGCGGCATTTCAATGGAGCTGTGTCAATAAACTTTAATATTTAGAAATGCTATACTATACCTGTTACTCGCAGTAAACAATTAATACCTTATGATGAACAATACTGAGTTAAGCAGAAAAAAATATGTCAAGGATGTAGGTGCAATTATTGATTCCAAATTTTCATACAAATTGCACATTGGAAATATAATAGAACACATTAGTGGTGACGTCACAAATTAGGCAACCATCAATACAAGTGTCATAAGATAATTGGTGCGAAAATGTACCTGAAAAATTCGACCTTAAGGGAAGGTGACTTAAGAGTCAAAATAAAACTATATAACAAAATAATACCTACTATTTCCTTTCTTATTCAATTACTACACTTATTTATGAAATATCATCTGGTAGATCCTGTAGATATACAGAAGATTAAGTTACATTTTGACCAGTCTGGATTTTAATATAACATTTTATAAAAGCATAGATAAACTCACGTATACAAGATTTAACACACAAAATCAACATAATTTCAATGTACAGATTTGCAAGTTGAAGTTTTCTGACAGATGACAGACAAACCAAATGAAATTAGTTGTTCAATTGAGCCTAATTCTGTTTTGCTATTGGTGGAGAAAGAATACATTCTAAAAATGTATTTAAAACATTTAAAGAGAAAATTATTTTAAAATATTGGGTCCAAAATTAGCAAATAACATTCTTCTATCGCATTCAAGCAAAGAAATTTCTTAAATACCTACTTCTATTAATAGAGAAATAAATCAAATTCCAATGTCTTGTTCTCAGTTATATAATTTGACCCTTATATACGGGTTCCACAAGGGTCATTATAATAACACTTGATTGAAATGAAATTTCGTATGACACAAAGTATTTTGGGTCGCATCCTACTGTGACGTCACACTAATACGGTCCATTGCCTCAGTTTATAAAGCGTTAGGTTTTGTGATAAGGAATTGAAAATATTTTGGAATAATAGCTCAATTATATCAATATATAATAGCTTAGTCGGACCTAAACTTAAATATGCTTCGCTACTATGGCGTTCATAACCTGGCATATAGGTGTACAGCAAATATACAAAAAGTTTATTCTGAGATTTATTTATTTTAAAAAATATAACAGATCTCCATATTTCAACTTCACTCGAAGTATTCGTTATTACAATGCCTCTGTCTGGATACAAATTACTAAACATTCTTATTGATGATTCGGGTTTATTGTCCTTGTTGTGTTTCAATACCCACCCGAGAGATACTAGAAAGCATGAGCTTTTCTATATCCCCATTCGCAAGACGTAAGTTTACATCTCTTTTGTCGATGTTCCGATTAATTAAACTGGTTTCTGGTAAAAATAGCGTAGACCTCTTTAGCGTTTCTGGTTTATTTATAATATCTGTCAGTTCAGTTGTTCAGCTGTTTTATTATGAGAAGAAATAAAATATTCCGAAATAATTCTTTCATAAATGTTTATATACTTACATAAGTAGAAATATGCCTCTCATATATTCCTTCATATCATCTGCTAAATTAACGGTACATACTCCTACTCCATCAAATGTACTCAGATCTGAGTATTTCTGTAAAAAAGATCAGAATTAATATTTTGTATTTAAAACGATTTTTAAAGCTATATGATCGTTTAAATCAAATTGGGGGCAAAACGAGTTGGTTTGAACTGGTTTGGCTGAAAATACGGCAAAGTATTACTTGAAAGAGTTATTCAAAATTCTAAATGCCGATGTGCAAAATACCAAAAAATCGGCCTGATGAAATCTTTGTGAAAGATAACTGCCTATATTTTTGTAATTTTACACGTTACCATAATTTACAATTCGGAATAACTTTTTCAAGTAACAATTTACTGTATTTTCAACGGAAAAGACTACCGGAAACCAAAACAGTTTTAATTCGGTGCACTGATAAAAAAATTGTAAAATTGATTGTTTCAATGGTCACTAAGCTGCAGAAAAGTTCTGCCACCTAAAAGAAACATGTGGTGCCGTCTACTAGTGACGTCAAAATTAGAAACAGATTTAAATTTATCGCCCCTAAAATACCTCGATCTCCAAAATGTATGTAATTATTTGGATTTTTTAAAAAGTTACTTATAAATATGGAAAATGAAATTTTAACATCCTGTATCTTTTTATAAATCTACTTTTGCACTAAGGTAAGTTTGGCAACATCGCATTATTTTGTAGTCAAAATTCTATTCTTGCTGTGTGTCCCATTATTTCGGAACACGCTGTAGATTCTTCTACAGATTCGTCTTTTACTCAGTAATGTTCAAAATGTTCGTGACTTAGAAAATATTTATAGGCGAATCATTGAATTTGAAATTTGAAAATGATTTGTCATTGCTGTCATATAAAATATTTAATTGACGCGAACTTCTATTGAATTTGTTGTGCTCAAAGTGTTTTAAAATGTTTCGTTTCTATAATTAATTCAATTGTTAGGAGTATTATTTTTAATAAGCGAAATTATTTAGCCGATAAGGCGACTGGTCGGTATAAATATTGATAATAATGAAAGAGTCTTAAGTTTTCGGTATGTGTGTGTGTGTGTGCATATTAAAAGTTATTGAATAGAAAATTTGAAGTCCTAGTAACCTGTGTTATGTGGGTTATTAGGTGAGTTGTCACTGAGTATCTTGACATGCTTACTTATTTACCGAATCAGCCAGACTGAACGCCTAAAAAACCACAAGACCATATTATCAGAACACCTAAACCACCAGTCCTGAAACTGTGTCGATTAGCACCAGACAAACTTTCAAAGATAGAATTTGAAGCAATGACTCAACTACGCATTGCACTATCATCAGAGTTCAGGGATCTCCCCTTTGCATTTCGTACCTAAAAAAGACAGTAACTGGAGACCATGTTGCGATTATTAGACGTTAATTGAAAGATCATTTCCAGATCGCTATCTTGTGAGACACATCCAGGACTTGTCGTAGTTGTTACAAGGCAAAACTGTCTTTTGGACTCTTTGAGTGAAGTTCCTCAAGACTTGGACTTTTGCTATGTATACATATTATCATATTCTGCATTCTGCATCTGCCACCTAGATTTTATTGAATAATTTACCAGTAACATACGTCACGAGTCTCGCAATGACAGCGTCACAATGACGAGACGCTGTGGATACGCTGAGCTGAGGAAATATCTCCAGGGTGAATTCTTCAGTACGTTTTAAGTGCGTGTACTTATCTTATATGTGATGCTTCCCTTCAAACAGTTTATCTTTTTATTACGAAACCCTTTCGTAAGTCTACCTTAATCTGTGTTCATTTCCCATCCCACCCCGGAGCAAAAACGACGTAGTCAAAATATACGTTATATCTGAATGTCAAATAAAGCAAAAATAGGTTCGCAATTGTCTACAGTGCCAAGTCTCACGTCAGGTTGTCACACGCCATCGGTCAGGTTTCAACACATCCCCATCGATATTATGAACCTGCCATCATCAGAGGGGTTTTGGTATTGCCTTAATGCAGTGGACGGCTTTACACGTTGGTGCACCGACCAACAGACATCAGTCGCTCGGACTCTCTACGACAATTCAATTACCAGATGTGGCACAGTTAATAATAACTACTGGCCAAGGCAGTCAATTGGAGTCCCACCTTTCCAAGCAATTAAATCACTTGTTAGGTGCTACTCATTTGAGGAGATTATCAACGAATCTTTTCAGCTAATGGAATGGTGCAACGATTGCACGGCTAGTTGAAGGCGGTATTACTGGGTATCTGCTCGGCCTAGAAGGAAGACATCCAGGAGCAGCAACGAAACTACGACCAACCACTACGCCTCCCTGGAGAATTTCTGGACTCTCAACAATGCGACGATAATGCAATAAATACAAAAGATATTGTAAAAGAACTCCGACTACACAAGAGTGAGCTATTCTACCAGCTATGGCACAGTTACACGTCACGATAAGTAGCATTTTTATATTTAAGGACCTTGCTACTTTGCTAAATCAAGTTTTTGTTCGCTGAGGCGGACCCAAACAAATACTACAGCAACTCTACGATGGCCTGCAGATTATAGAAATGGCTAATCGATAGTCATTAAAGCGGGGTGAAGCGGTTAAGATGTTAACTTCTGAAAAACAAATAATGTGCCTAATAATAAGCCGTCCAATGACGTTTTTATATCACAAACTAGCCTCTCAATATAATTTTTGTGTTATCCAAATGATAGATCACTCTTACGCGCTGTTGTTAAATGACGAGCAGGATAGATGAACGGATAGAAACAAAATTTTTCATTATTAAATTTATTGAAACATCAGATATTGCTTAATTATGAACGAACATAAATTCCTTACCTTGTTCATATCATTACTTTTTATAATGCTGTATTACTTATAACAGTTAAAAACGTATAAAACATTTTTATTTTTTGATTCTTAAAGAGTCTTCACATTGGAGTTTATGTTGTACTGTAAATAAATACGTGTTTTTTTGTTTACTTCTGTCCATTCTATCACATGTTAAAATCTGGAATATTTAGTGTGACAACTTTATTGAGGTAAGAATTTTGAAATCCTTGGTACAGTTTCTTTATGTATGTACTTTTTAATTCTACATTAAATGATAATATTCCAGTTGAAAATAACGGTTTAAGAAGTAAGAATTTTAAATTTTTGACAGTTATTTCTTGTTACTTTTTTTTTCTGTTTGTTTCTATGTTTTTTTTTAGAATATAGGATTAGTGGATATTTGGTCACGTTTGCAGGTGTAATATTCCATTTTATTTTATTTAGGAGTGTAAGTCATCTGCTATAGCACCAAAGTTTCTTGTTTTAAGTTAGTTTTCATTAAAATTGAGGAAAAAAACTACCTTCGCGTTATTTTTGTTGCCCCCTCCTGAAATTTTTTCTGCCGGGGCCCATACCCACGCCGTAGTATTCCATAAATTGCATATTTAAACTGACGTGTTAAATTTTTTTATAGACTATACCCTTGTTTATGTACATAAACAAAAGCTATACTCGTAAAATAATATTACCTATTAAAATAATAGTAAAAGCTAACTAATCCATTTATAAATATTTATTATTCAATCAATGCAGAAGATACATCTATAAAATAATTTGTCAAATAAATTTTGGAAAATTGTCAGTTAATCACAAATATACAAAAAAATCTGTTACAGAAAATGTTCAGGATTATTGTCGTTTTGCGAATAAATAAAGGAAATTTTTTAAATGAAAACATGAAGTCTCCTTCTCACTGGGTTTGGGTAATCTTTAATACCATTGTAAGTAACTATTTTTTATTTAAGCATTTTTTGCTACATTTGATTCAAATCACTACAGTTTATTTTCAATTATTATGCGAGGCCCAGGTAACTGGTTGTCATCAGTCACAAAATTTAGTTTCCTAGCCTACTGCAACAAAAAAAAAACAATAGTTTGAATAACAGCACGGCCAGTGGAACCCTTAAAACCATTTTTTTTTTAATTATTGACATAGAGGATATTATTTTGTCAATTAAAATAAAAAAAAGCTTCGGCAAATAACATATTGACCGCCTCTTCTAATATTTGCGACATTTTTTATAAACGAAATTGTTTAGCGAATAACAGAATAGCGAAACGTTTTACATCAAAGGATACAACCTAAATATTACGCAATGTCTCAGAGGACCACAATTACGTGAGGAGCGGTTCGTATTGTAGTAACCTTAGAATCGACAAGAAACGAATTAAATACGTAGGCGGATAAGATTTCTAGTCAATCCCCATAAGGTCTAGCGCGACGGCAACAAGGTCAGGTTAAAGATTTCTAGCTAACGCTAAGGAAGTGCATACTCATTCTATAGCAATATTTGAAATTAAAAACAAAATCTCATAAGTTTAAAGGGCATATTAATTTGACTTTATTGATGAAATCGTTATTTATGTCATCCCATTAACTGCATATTTTTTATATTTTTGACAAAAAAATATGACGATTTAACCGAACGTATCTAAATACAACCTTAAAAGAAGTTGAACTTTTAAAAATGTTTTCTCGCAATAACTTTGTCAATTTTTCACAATAAGTGAATCCACAATTGTATTGTAAATCTCAAAAACAAACGTTGAAACTGAGGGGAAGGCGGTACTTTGCCCTTCCCATATTTTTACGTACGCCCATGGACAATTTCTCACAATATTATAACGTAATATTTTATTTGGCACAATATCTAACCATACATTACTTGTTATTAGCTTTTGTAAAAAATTTAATGTTTTTGCCAACATTTTTCAACATTATTTGTGCAGCTCCACTCAATGGATTACATGACTATTTTACTTTATTTCAAATACTTTTTAATTAAAAAATATTTTTTCCAAATCGACAGATAAAAAAGACGCAACTATTCACTGGTCACCACACTCCCTAAATTTTAGTAAAGTACATTGGATTTCTGTTTAATTTGTGGATTTATGTAAGGCGATGTTTACTCTGAATTAATGGAGAATATTAATAAACTGAAAAGAGCGCCTTATCAATGTGACTGCATGAGATTTGGTAAAAAATCACAGGTTTTTCAGAATATCAGATTTTTAGTAATTAAAGAAAGCCCGTCAATGCATTTTTTCGGCAGGTGGATATGTGGAGCAATCAAATTTATATGTGAAAAATTGAACTTCAACACCCTGTATTTTTTCAGGTAGATAATTTTGTATACAGGCTGATTCAAAGCTTATCTAAAAAAATTTGGGAATAGATGCGTTATGAAAAATTGAGTCAATATCGTAAAAAAAATGGTAAAATCGTTATAGTTTCCGAGAAAAAAATTATTGAAGTTCTGGCTGTTTCAACCTTTACATCGCTGGGCTACTGTAATGCCTGGCAAGGCGATTTTAAATATCCGATTACTTATCGTATTAACTTTTTGTGGTGCAAGTATTTACATTAGATTTTCAAATATCAAAAATGGATTATGTATAACACCTCACAGTCTAATCTATGGTGAAGTGAAAATGCTTTTTAGTAGAATGATTTCCCGGTAAACTTGCCAAATGCAGCTACTTTTACAACGGTGTGCAGTGAGTGCAAGTGTAGTTCAAACGCAGGCATGACGGGGGAAATTTGCAACCGAATCGTGGAAAAGATGGAGGTCCAGGGGGTCCACGTATTGCAGTGTAGCGTATCATACACAAGGCTTCATTATATATATCCGTACCATGTATAGCGTGTCGAAGCATTAATACCAGGTGTGGGGTTGTTAGATTAGAAATAACAATTCCACG
The DNA here is from genome assembly GCA_025584915.1 of Monochamus saltuarius. Classification (NCBI taxonomy): domain Eukaryota; kingdom Metazoa; phylum Arthropoda; class Insecta; order Coleoptera; family Cerambycidae; genus Monochamus; species Monochamus saltuarius. The sequence continues at coordinate 34,850,434 of CM046726.1, forward strand.
GTTTGTAACACGTTAAATATATTATTAAAGATATAACAACTGGAAAAGAATGTTCCACAAATACAGAAGTCTGGACGGATGTTACGCGAAAAACGAGCTACAAGTAATGCCGTGGTTTTTCACCGGGCCTCTCGAGGAAGGTCTCGCGGGCTGGTTAATCTCTGACCATCTCTTTATTTGATTATAATTGGGGTCAGGTCAGAAGGTACTTTACTGGTTTTATTGGCATTGATTTGTTTATTGCTTTAATGCAAATGTCATTAAATTGTAATTGTAGGGATCACAGATGTAGGTCGGTGACCGGTGTCGTTCGCTGCACCAGGGAATTGAACGTGGAGGACCTCCTGACCTTTAACTCATTTGTACTTATTTTTGACGGGATATTTAAAAAATGAAGTATATTGCACCGATGTGGACACTATTGATGATTTGCGGAAACGTATCATAGCTGCTGTCAATAACTTACAGGTTCAAAACATACAAGAAGCAGGAACATTTGTGTTAGTTTGTAGAAACTGGGTAAGACGGGTATGTCAAACTATTTTACTGATTAAAATCAAAAATTAATTCTGTTAATAATTAATAACAATAGAGGCAAAAGCAGTTGAATTTGCTGCATTAAAATAGGTGTTGTAAAATGTAATTTATTTCTTTACTTGGAATTTTTTCAATGTTTTGTCCGGTCGCCTATTATACGCCTGATCAAGTTTTACAGTGGACCAGTTTCCAGTGCCATGAGGAAGTGTATTTTTAAATCATTTTTGAACAGCTCTTTTTGATTTTATGTTTACAAAATTGTATATGTAAGTCCTGTGCACATTTAAAAATTTGTTTTAGATAAGTTCTGAATCATCCTGTATAGATAAGTACGGTTAAATCGTCATATTTTGTTGTCAGTTAAAGGAATGACCCTTTTTTGTTGCATACTGTATATTTTAACATTTATACCAGGCAATCCGGTAATAGGAACCAGAAAAATGAAGGCTTGCGATTGGTATTAAATTTGTTTGAGGAAAAAATTAAGGGTAGCCATGAACATGTTTCATTAGGAAACTCATTTAGAATATATTTGTTTCCGTATTATGATTGATAAAAAATACTTTTCATCCGGTAAGCAGATGAGCGAAAGATTGCGCTGTATCCCAAAAAATCCAATGCATGCCGCCCGTCTGACATATTTAGTTCGAATTTTGTCACCAACCTTCTCGACCGCAAAAATCAGTTTTCTGTAAATTTAATGACTTACTATTTTGAAACAAAACTTAAGAGCTTACAGCCGGATTCATGAAACGGGCGTACGCTAGTCCGACTAACGAGTTTACGCCCGTGTAAAGCGCGTTAGTTGGTCTAACCAGTTTTGCGTTCATTCACGAAACATGCGTTGCTAGGTAGCGAAGCATGCGTTGCTAGGTAGGCTGTTTATTTACGTCCATATTTGCGCCAAAAGTTAGACCCAGTATTGTACCTGTCTAAAAATCGCGTAACTTCGGCCTCTAGTTCCTTGCGTGTCCCATTGTATATTTAGTATTTATATTCAAAAACTGTACTTTTCAGTACTACGGATTAGTTAACATATCATAAAGTAAGTATTATACATAGTAGTGAATAGGAGTATGCTTTTTATTTAAATTAGTGCAACAGATGCGTAAATTTTTCGCGTAACCTCCGCTAGTCTGACTAACGTTACGCCTTGTTGATGAATCCGTATGTAAATTTCTAAGACAGATCTAGTTTCATAGGTGATGCCATACGTCGAACAAGAAAATATAATATTGAAAATATGTTTTAAAACAGTTGATCCAGAAAAAATACCACTCGTATCCTGTATTCATATATTCATTTGATATAGTATTTTGAAACCAAAATGGTAGTCGCTTGGTGTCAAAGCATAATTTTCGTTAGTTTTTCGTATTTATTAACTGAAAAATATAATATATAGTAATCTTGCAGTTTGTTAATTTATTCTAGAAATAAATTAGAAGCAGATTCCAGAGAATTTGTATTAATGGCAAATTAAGTTTTAATGGAAATACTAGAATTTATTTAAAATTATAGCCTTCCCAGTGGCTAAAATGACAGGTAGTTTCTCAATACGGGAGACTCTACTATAAACTTATTTCTATCAACTATAGAAAAATCGGTAATCTTATCTGAGAAAACAATATATAACAATAAACAAATAGGTACATTTTATCCCCAAAGTGGTGTTCGTTTTGGGTGCAATATATCTTCTATTTAGTAGTAGGACATGTGTTAAAACAAGTGAATGTTTTTGTGTAGGTACAATACAAATTATATGTCAGCCGTGCAAGATTCCGGGGTTCGACACGACTGTAACAAAAGTTGCCGGCATTTTCTAACAAAAAGTGTGAAATACCTTCTCACGGACAACGGAAGAGAATGCATTCACAGAATATAATAGTGAATATGAAACTTCATATGCTGGGACTTGGTCGTATTATTAATGAAATATTGAAATTTCAGAGATTAATATTTATACTGGGTGAATTTTCCACTGCAGATATAATTCGCAATATAAATGAGACCAGTGAAAGTCAGTTTAGAAATTACAAATAATATTAAGAAGAATAATGCATTTTGTGTAACACCTGGAATGTGGAATGTGGTAGTGTTTAGTATCTTTACAGAGTATATTTATTTCATTAATATTTTAGGATGTAAATTATAAAATTTGATTTTTATATTTAATTATCTTGTTTATAAACAATATTTATAATTCTAATCTAATAATCTAATTCAGAATAGATTTTAATAATTTGATGCATAGTGATTTTCCTGGTTGTTGTGCCGTGACCTCGGTAACTGGTAGCTTCCAGAAACAGAGTTAAAATGCACATCCCTAGCATTAGCCGGGATTCTTTTACCTGTCCTGGTTGTTCTCGGGCTAGGCTCTGTGGGGACAGACCCGCTATCGGTGTCTCTGGGCCCGTCCATATATTGATTTCGGTTCCTATTGTTGGTATTACGACTGATACGGTCGGAACCGTTCCTCGGATAATGGTGGTCTTCCGAGGCGTAACGCAGCCACCGCTGTAACTGGTCGCATCCCATGATTCCAAACGCTTCGCCGCTACTGAGTGTATTTAAGATTTCACATCCGGATTCATGAAACGGGCGTAGCGTTAGTCGGACTAACCAGTGTTGCGCCCGTGTAAAGCGCGTTAGTCGAACTAACCAGCTTTGCGCTCATTCACGAAACATGCGTTTCTAGGTAGCGAAGCATGCGTTGCTAGGTAGGCTGTTTATTTACGTGCACCCAGTTAGACCCAGTATTGAACCTGTCTAAAAATCGAGTAACTTCGGCCTCTAGTTCCTTGCATTTCCCATTGTATATTTAGTATTTATATTCAAAAATAGTACTTTTCAGTGCTATGGATTAGTTAACATAAATAAATAATATTATATCATAAAATTGTTATTAAATGTTTATAATCTGGGGAATACCTTCAATGCAGGTAGGTCATTAGGTTTCTTCCTTCTTATATATAACCTTGAGCAGAATCTACAGAACAGCCAAACATCGAAGGTCAATCGGTCAAGCCGTGCCTCAAATTACTACAAAGTATTCTTCCACCTTCAAATTCTAAGCACCATATGCCGTATCAAACTTCAGTTATAATTATTAGCGCAACAAACTGTTACGTAGTGTCAAGTCGGATATAGAAACAAAACATCTATTCCAATTTATGTATCAATTGCTTACTCTCTGTGTAATGTAGGATTGCTCTACAAGTTGCATACAAGTGTATCTGTTCTTGTTCGTCGCTGAAATCCAGACGCTGACCGGTATTCTACTATATTCATAAACGAAGAAGGAAATCGACAAAGGTAAGCTTGATTTATTATCGCCAGTTCTCCTCTTTTGATTATCTTATTCCTTTTACCTCAAACATTTAAAATGGCATCTAAAGACCCCATTGCTACATTTAGACGCAAAAGCGGTGACATAAAAACCATAATTAGAAAATACGAAACCTTCCTAGCTACGTCGCGTGAATCATTGAATGCGGATATTATTCAAGTTCGTCTTGAAGCTCTGGCAGAGCATTTTAAAACATTAACTACTGAACTTGAAACAAATGACGTTGCAAGGAGCATTAAGGCTGGGATTTTGTATACATATTTTTACCGACTAACAGCGCTTCAAGCGAGGACACAGGACTCCAAGAAAATTGAAATAATTGGTTATTATTATATACAAATGTATTCACAAAGGTTCCCGCTAGTGCGTGAGATAATTTTCATTGCTCATAAAATCACAAGAATAATTAAAATAAATGTTAAAATACCTCAATTTTAGCCACACAGTTACTACGCCAATATGTCGCAATTACGGCAAAATTATCACAGCCACAGCCACCAAATTACTTCACTCACTAGCCAGGACATATAAGACAGCTTGTGTTTCTCTTTCAGATTAACATTTATTGCTAATTTTACATTTTGTGTCCTCCAGTAAAATCATAACATATATCACGGCTTCCATTTTTATGTACGTCAAAATGCACGATAAACTTCAGGAAACCTTGTGGTTCGGACCTATACGATTTGTATACTGTCTCATAGGCCTCATTGATTCGTCGTTGCGCTCACTCAAGCTGTGCAAGTTCTTTTCTACAAAATCCCCGCCTTAATGATGAGGAACTAGAATCAATTGAAAGCAAATAGGTATGCAGTCGTCCCCGAATGACGCATCTTAATACGCAAAGCCACAGCATTTACTTCTACGGCGCAAGAAGTCGTTAAGTCTCAGCCAACATATTCGCCGTTTATCGCGTTCTCGAAGGTGCCAAATATAAAATTGCCGGAACTGAAATGGCAGGTATTTCGTCCGATTCATTACCTACGCTTATAGAAAATAATCCAAACATACCCGCCGTAGATAAACAATATTTACAGGCATGCTTAACTGACAAGGCCGCTCGGGCCATAGAATCTTTGGAAAGTACGGAAGAGAATTACAAAGAGACTTGGAATATCCTTTCTGCGAAGTACGAAAGAAAAGCTATAATGCATCACTGGTCCATATTACGTGATTATCCTTGGTTACCAAGATATTCCCCTGGAGCATTGGACGAACTAATTGATACCTTCCGTCAGCACCTATGCGCATTAAAAGGTTTAGATGAAGCAGTTGAGCAGTGGAATACGTGTATTGTAAATTTATTACTGAATAAGATAAACGATAGTACGCGTTTTCACTGGGAAACACCTTTGCCAGATAATAGAATGCCATAAATTTAATTACCTTTCCGGAGAAACGGGGAAATTGTGTAGAATTAGATCCCAATAGTTATTTATGCAACAAGTACAAAAAGTAAGTGTTTCACGCGACGTAAATTGTCCAACGAAGCCGCCAGGCCGAGTAGGACAACACGTCGAGTGCAATAAACACTTTTTGCATGAGTTCCATACAATTGTTTTCTACGTTCATGCAAAAACTAAAAAATGTTTCATTTAGATGACACTAAGTGTAGGAAAATATGACGTCGATGGGAGAACCATCGGCACAAGGTTGTTGCACGTAATTGTTCATTTTCCAATTGTTGCGACCTGACTAATTAACAAATTAATAAGTTAACGCCAGAAATCACTAGAAAAACAGATTTTTTTGCAATAACTCTAGGATGATGAGAAGAAGCATTGCCACAAAGTAATTGCAAATATAATTGTTTATTGTTCGATTGTTGCAACCTCGCTAATTAACAAATTAATAACTCTTTTCCCGGATTCGTTAGAAAATCGGATTTTTTTTGCAATAATTTTGGGATCAATTGAACAATAAACAATTATATTTGCAAAAATCTTGTGCCGATGGTTCGCTTTAAAAAGATAGAAATCCCGGAAAAAATTTCGGGTCTCTAGTGATTCCGGGAGTAGTTATTAGGTTGCAAAAATAGAAAAATAAACAATTTCGTTCGACAACCTTGTGCCGATGGTTCTCCCCATAATTCCAGAATTATTGCAAAAAAATCCGATTTTCTAACGATTCCGGGAGAAGAGTTATTAATTTGTTAATGAGCCAGGTGGCCAGGAATAGCAATAGAGAGCAGTGGAAAACAAGATATAGAGATTAACAGTAGGATAGAGAACACGATGAGATTATATCACTCAATGAACAATAGTTTCATAAGTAAGAAGGAAATATCTAGAGAGACGAAAATTAAAGTATTTAAAGCGTATATAGACCAATACTAACGTTCGGCTGCGTCATGGGTACTATCAAAGGCACAGAAAAGTAAAATCCAAGCCACAGAAATAAAATACCTAAAAAGAGCTAGAGGGATCACAAAATTGGACAGAGTTAGAAACATAAAAGTAAGAGAAGAACTTAAAATAGACACAACATTAAAATACGTGGAAAAAAGACAGTTAAGTTGGTGGGGACATTTGCATCGCATGTACGATAAAAGACCAGTGAAACGGATATGGGAGGCTAAAATAGATAAGAAAAGGAAACGAGGAAGACCAAGGCAAACATGGGATGTAACCATTGGAGCAATATTAAAGGAGAAAGGAAAGACATGGATAGAGACAAAAAGGATGGCAAACAATAGGAAGGAATGGGCTAAATTTGTACATGGAAAATAAAAGTAGTACAAAATTTTGAAAATTCCCTACATCATCTAATGGTAAAAGGGATTCTGATTATATATATAATAAGCCAGGTTGGAAAAATAGAAAAATAAACAATTTCGTGCAACAACCTGGTGCCTATGGTTCTCCCCATGATCCCAGAATTATTGCAAAAAAAATCCGATTTTCTAACGATTCCGGGAGAAGAGTTATTAATTTGTTAATTAGCGAGGTTGCAACAATCGAACAATAAACAGTTATATTTGCAAAAATCTTGTGCCGATGGTTTGCCTTAATAAGCCAGAAATCCTGGAAAAAATCCGGTTCTCTAGTGATTTCGGGGGTGGAGTTTTTAATTTGTTAATTAGCCCAGTTATAACAATTTAGCAATAAATAATAAAGCTAACACCAAAGTGATAAAGAGGGACCTCGAAAACCCCCGAGAGAACATTTTCCAGACACTTTCGTTGAATCGTGTGTGACATTTGCCATATGTTCAACAAAAATGGGTCATTTGTTAAATAAACAATTAAAATTTTGCGAGCGTACAGAGGTTAGATGTACCTTTTGTTATAAACAATTCCTTGAACATTTTGCAGAAAACCGCATCTCAATCGGACCTCTCCGCAAAAAGTTGTAAGTGAAATGCTAATTTGACGCGACTAGCTTATGGTCAGGCCATGGGACAGAGCAATGCAAAAATGATACTTGCCGAGTATGCAACAGAAAGCATACGCCCTATAAATAAAGCGTATCAGCAAGATTCCCAGGTAGAACAGGCAACATTCATGTACAGCGTCAATTGTTCAACCGTCTTCAAGACTACCAACTAATTAAATATCAAGCATAAATTACATATATGTTTGATATTTTGAAAATATAAGATATTATTTCCACGACTATCATTCACAGTCTCGATAAAGATAAAACATTTATTCGTTGTCCTGCCATCATCGACATTAGTTCGACAAAAATCTTCACCACTCAAGAATCCGCTGAGCGGTTACAACTTTCGAAAGCATCGTCGTATACCTGTAGGAGCTCTTGACGAGCTTACTATCATTTCAACATACAGTGTGATTACTATAATATTGTTGTACTGTACCGGAATACAAAAAATCGCAAAATTTCTGCCTGTTTCAACGATTACTACTATTATACCTGAGCAATATATCAATGGCTTAAACATTCTTATACCTGCAAATTTACGACTGGCAGACCCATTTCATAAACATGTTCCAGTACAATTGTTAATAGGAACAGGTACGTCCATGGCTACTCTATGCATTGAACAAATACAACTTTCAAATCAAGAAAAACCAATCTTATTCTACAAAAAACAATAGGGGGTTGGAACTGGCTGGCAGTAGACCAATCCAATACCAGATATGAAAATCAGTAAAATGTCATCTTCTGAATGTTCACGATGATCTGTGTAAGCCATAGACCTTATAAATCATGGACGCGCCCAAAACCGTTTTCTGCCTATACAAATCGTTGATGCTCAGATATGTGCGACAGAGATAGAGCTAGTCCGGGCAAAAACCCACATATCATTGGCCGAAAAAAACAAAAACCGTAAATGACAGACGTATGACATTTACGGTGACAGACCGACTCCACCATAGTTTATGAGTCTTTAAAAACTATTGCCAATAAACACACTAAATACAACTAAATCACAAAAGACACACAAATCATTAACAATATTAACAGGAAAGGTTTTGTCAGGTTATGTTTATATATTTTTCTATCATAGAACATTTGTTTTTGCCCGGACTAGCTTCATCCCTCTTGTACACATCAGGACGCGGACCTCTCTTTCTAGGGCCGGTCCATGATTTATAAGGTCTATGGTGTAAGCTTTGGGAGATCGAGGAAGATGCATCTATTACTAACCTAACTATTGAGAAAGAGGCTTGTAAGGATCACTACAAGTAGCATAACAAAGTCAACTCGGAGAGTCTTAGCACATGACTCTCAAACGGTTACACAGTCTGTCTCAATGATCTCGATATAAAAATTCACCTTTAACACCAATGAAGTTGTACAGACTATACTAGATCACATTATAAATTTGCAGTTACAACGTTCTGAAAATACAACATTTAAAATATTAGGTCACTGCTACTCTAAAATTATCAGAGGAAAGAAAAGTCACCAAAAGAATTCTGATGTGGCTAAACTATTTGACTCATTAGGATTACTTAAATCCTGTAGTAGTGATATCCAAATTATTAATATAAAAATTATGAAAATCCGAAACTCATTGAAATTAATCCTTAACTCGTTGGAATACCTTTAAAATGTTTCTGCCTGTTCTCAACGATATTTTATTTGAACAAAGATTGTTGCATTTAAACCCAAACAAAATAGAATGCATTTATATAAAATCAAAAGATCACTACAGAAATTCACGTGTCTCTCTGTATTGTGCAAAGTCTTGTGTCGCACATATCCGAAATACACAAATTACCCCTAAACTGGAGTTATGTACTGCTATTCTACTCGCTCATCTGTACCACAACGTGATGCCTTCTATCAATTTCAAATTATATCAAAGTGTCTTTTGGTGAGACACTATGGTCACATTGTATTGGATCCGAACTTCTCCAATCATTTGTATCTCGTGTAGCTGATATCCATTCTAAAACTCAGTTACAATGATTGGATACGTGTACAACATTATCTTACTGACAGCGGAATGAAATGGCATTTTAATCAACCCTTTTTGCTATATTTTGGTTGGTATTTGGGAAGCTGCAGTCAAATTTTTGAAACACAATTTAAAACGGATAATTGCAATGCAATGCCATATCGAGACTGAAACAATCCTTTTCTCCCGTCGATCAACTCCTACCTATTTCTTAAATGGCGATTCTTTATCGAGTTTGCCTCAGATTTGCTCACTAACCGATTGTCCACCTGGTAACACATTACAATGGGTTAAACAGGATTTCTAGAAGAGGTGGCATAAGGTCACTGTACCTTAATCCTCTTGACCTTCATTTATGGGATCACTAAAAACCGTCAATTAATACTATTGAGCAATTAGAATGTATAAAATAATTAAATATCTGATAAATGATTCACTGGTGGCCATTCTATAAAAACATGGTTCGATTGTCACTATCCGGGATGATAATCTACCATCAATGCAATGGCGGCTTAAACGAATCATTGAATCGTGTCCTGGAAAGGACGGAAAGACTCAAGCTGTGTGATTAAAAACGTTAACTGACGAGATAACTCACAGTATAAAGAAGGTAGTGCTTTTATCAGTGAACAGTGAAGTCAGTGTTAGTTCAATAGACAATAGCAACGGCTTAAGTAAACTAAATTATACAGGATGAGTCTTAAACTGTATGCATAAACTTGGGAAATTATAGCTTAGAACAAATAATGACGAATAGAAAAAGTTCGGAAGTTTGTAAAAATTTATCAAGTGAAATTTTGGGTTTATAAAAACTAAGAAGTAAATAAGTCAAGACGATGTGTTTGGTATTTGTGGCTGATGTAACAACCACTCACAAAAGTTCACTCGAACTGGAAGGTCACTTGGAAGTAAGCTTTTTACCCGCTGCACGTGAAATAGAATAAATTGTGCCCTATACCAGACCTGTTCCTCGTTGAGATTCACAATTTGCCTAGGTCTAATGAATCTCCCTTGTTGCCCAGGCCTCGGCCGCAATTTGCCAGATTCTCTACCTAGTCGAACCACACGTAAAAAGGCTTCACATCTCGGATGATATCTTTGGGGAACCTTTCGGCATAAAGATGAGCTGCAGCTACTGAATGTTGATGTAGTTCCCCCTGTGCCAAAGTATCTTCTTCGTTTGATGATTTATGCGTATAGGTTAAGAATTGCCCTGTATAGTATAATTTGATGTTAATTGATTTTTAATTTACTTATGCTTATATTTAATTAATCTTAATCCAATTAGAGATAGTTGATCGCAAGTCTCTCAAATGGGAGAGTATGTTTAGTACCTTTGACAAAGTATATTTATTTAATTAATATTTTAGAATGTATATTGTAAAAATTTATTTGTATTGTCACGGATTTCCCAATCCGTCTTTTCCTTACTTCCAGAAAAACAATCCGTTAATTAATTACTTCTTTATTAACTACTGCACACTACTAATTACAGGTCAACTAAACACTTATTTCATTAATCGCTATCTAAATCACTTTGATATCTCCAACTAAACACTTTAATTCAGACTGTAATACAAGACTTATTACAAGACTAACTAACTCGGCCGTTTATTCTTATTTTATAGACCCAACGAATATTCCAGATATATTCCAGTATCTCTAGATCCCTTTTCTCGTACGACTGGAACGCTTCTCGTCGATTCCCGATTATTCCAGGCCGATCTCGATCACGGCATGTTGTTTGTTTACCAGAATGGCGTAGGGGCGATCGGGGCAATCTTAGGCAATTCGCGGTGCCACAGTCGTCGGTTTGGGAGTGAGTGGGGCAAATTCCGTGACACTGCCCTCTCCTTAGAACCGATCGTCCCGATCGGATACATCTCTATACGGGGACAGACGCTCCAGATGGACGACCTTCATCTTACTCCTGGGAGTCCTCTGTATCCGGTAGACGACGTCATTGATTCTTTTAATGACGGTATAGGGGCCCTCCCAACGGTTCTGTAGTTTAGGCGATCTTCCTTTCTTCCGCGTGGGGTTGTACAGCCACACCAGGTCACCTTGTTGGAATCCGACTGTATTGGCCCGGACGTCGTATCGAGTCTTCATGCGATCGCTCTCTAGTCGCATTCGAGATCTGACTTGATCATGTACGGCTGCTAGTCTTCGTTCTAGCTCATGGGTGTAAGTGTCTGGCTCTGTGGGCTGTTCCGCAGGACGACCAAATACCAAATCTGCTGGAAGGCGAAGCTCTCTTCCAAAGATGATCCTTGCGGGAGTCTTCCCAGTAGTTTCATGGACAGCTGAGCGGTAAGCTAACAGGAAGAGTGGAATGAGCTTGTCCCAGTCTGTCTGGTTCTCGTTCACAAACATCCTCAGATTGGTTTCTAGTGTGGAGTTGAAGCGTTCCACCATACCATCTGACTGGGGATGCAGTGGGGTGGTCCTGGTTTTTCGGATTCCCATAAGCTCGCAGACCTTTCGGAACACACCTGATTCGAAATTTCTGCCCTGATCTGAATGTAGTTCCATGGGCACACCAAATCTGCAGAACAGGTTGTTGACTAGCGCTTCTGCTACGGTTGTGGTCTCTTGATTGAGAAGGGGTATACTTCCGGCCATTTGCTGAAGTAGTCCATGGCCACTAGTAGATATCGGTTCCCACTTTGGGTTTTCGGAAAGGGGCCAGCGATATCAATGGCAATCCTCTCAAACGGTGCTCCTACGATGTACTGGCGCATTTTGCCTCTGGAACGGGTCTTCGGTCCCTTGCTGGCTGCACATACGTCACATTTTCGGCACCAATCTTCTACATCCGTCCTACAGCTCAACCAGTAGAAACGCTCCCTAATCTTCTGTAGAGTCCTATTGATACCGAAATGTCCACCCCAGTACCTCCATGTACTTCCTGCAGTACTTCCTTGACCCGGGTCCTCGGGAGTAGTACTTGTTTCTTGACCTCCGTTCCGTCATTGTTCTCCCATGCTCTTTTAGGACACCGTCTTCCAACACCAAGGAATTCCATTGAGCCCAATAGCTCTTTAATGTTGGGCTTTTACTGCTGACTTCAGCCCATGAGGGTCGGTTATTGGCTTCTTTCCAGTCTAGTAAGGGCTTGATGTCACAGTCAGCTTGCTGGTCTTCCCGAATCGCCGCTGAACTCCATCTGTCTTCAGGTTGGGCTGCTACCACCTTACAAGGAACTGATGAGATGTCCTCTTTCTTTTCAAGACTACTACAGTGTTTGCAGTTGACAGGACAGGGTCTCCTAGAAAGGGCATCTGCATTTCCATGTTTCCTGCCGGCTCGATGTTCAACAACAAAGTGATATTCTTGCAGCCGTTCCAGCCACCTGGCCATCTGTCCTTCCGGGTTCTTAAACTGCAACAGCCATTTAAGGGAAGCGTGATCCGTTCTTAGAAGGAATTCTTGGCCATACAGGTATTTATGAAAGTGTTCTAGGCTCTTGACGATGGCAAGTAATTCTTTCCGAGTCACACAATAGTTCTTTTCGGCTTTTGACAGGACTTTGCTGAAGTAGCCTACTACTCGCTCTTGGCCATCTTGTACTTGGGAAAGAACTCCGCCAACTCCAATGTTGCTTGCGTCCGTGTCCACTATAAATGGTTGTCCAGGTATTGGGTATGTCAAAATCGGGGTAGTGCAGAGAGCCTCTTTCAGCGTATCAAAGGCTTGCTGGCATCTCGGAGTCCATTCGAACGGGATGTTGTCTTCTGTCAGTTTATGGAGAGGCTTGGCAATGTCCGAGAATCCTTGGACGAATCGTCTGTAGTATGTGCATAGGCCGAGAAAACTTCGAACTTGATGTTTGTCTTTAGGAACCGGCCAGTTCTTTATGCACTCTGTCTTCTCCGGGTCTGTTTTCACACCGTTTGGAGTAATAATGTGGCCTAGGTATCTAACCTCCTTTTGGAACAGACTGCACTTCTTCGGGTTCAACTTCAGGTTCGCTGCTTTTAACTTCTTGAACACTTCGGACACGTTCTTCAGGTGCTCCTGGAAAGAGCGTCCCAGCACCACCACGTCGTCCAAGTAAATCAAGCAGGTCTCCCAATGCAGGCCATGAAGTACAGTTTCCATCAGTCGTTCAAAAGTGGCAGGGGCATTACATAGACCAAATGGCATTACATTGAACTGCCACAATCCATTTCCGGTAGTGAATGCTGTCTTTTCCTTGTCTTCTGGGCTGACCTCGACTTGCCAATATCCACTCTTTAAATCCAAAGTGGAAAACCATTGCGCACCAGCCAAGGTGTCCAGAGTATCGTCAATCCTCGGTAATGGGTAACTGTCTTTCTTGGTGACGTCATTTAATTTTCTGTAGTCCACACAAAATCGGGTGGAGCCGTCTTTCTTCTTGACCAGAACTACAGGAGAAGCCCAAGGACTCTGAGATGGCTCTATGGTGCCTTGATTTTGCATCTCGATTAACATCTTGTTAACTTCTTCTCGCTTGGCTAGTGGAAGTCCTCGTGGTGGCTGCTTTATAGGAGATGATGAACCAGTATCGATTCGATGCTTCACTACATTTGTTCTCCCAAAGTCGCCTGGTTTAAGTGCAAACACATCTTCATTTTCACTTAGCAGCTCTTCCAGTTGTTCCACCTCCATCTCTGTTAATCTTTCTTTGGCTCTATCCACGATGTCCCTTAGACATTCCGGTAGACTGGTCTTGTTTGGTTTCTTCTCTATTTCGTTGTTTTGTTTGAGTGTTCTGACCATGGTAACAGGTTCACAGAGTCCTACTTCAGTTCCTTTTGTAATTTTCTGTGGAAAAGTTTTCAGGTTTACTACCCGTACTATTGTCGTTTTCTCTGGTTTAATCAGGGTGCGGCCGGTGACTATAGATTTATTGAACAGATCCGGATTACTGGGTTCCACCACTCCAACACTGCAAGACATTTCCCCATCCATTACAGTGGCAACCAATATTTCGGTCTGACCAGGTAGTACCACATCTTCTTTAACAACGAGTCTCCGTACAGCGTTATTCTCAGTGGTGGTCGTTAGCACTACTTCCTCACCCATTATCCGCAGCGTACCAGCATTCAAATCTAAGTTCACCCCTTTTGCTCGTAGTAAGTCTAGTCCGAGTATGACATTGTCCGATATATCTGCTACCAGGGCTCTGTGTTTGAATTTGACGTCTCCTAATTCTATGTCAAGCTCGCATTCCCCTTGACTGGCAGTTGTTGTCCATTGGCTGTTGTAAGGACATAACGCTTGGTAGGGCTCTTAATACGCCAATCACCAATAATATTCGGTCGTACAATAGTTCTTGCCGCTCCAGTGTCGATTACCATAGGAACATACGACCAAAAATAATGCCTTCTACTAGCAAGGAGTCAGAGTCCTGGAGACGTGACAACGTAATTTCTTCTCGTGGGGCATGGTAGGAGGACGCAGCCGGCTTTTGCCCCGTTAAGCCGGCTGAGCCTAGTTTTCCTGTGCAGCTGCCGCCTGGGAGTCGCGTTTTTGCTGATCCGCGACCGGGGCCCTACACTGTCTCTTCAGATGTCCCGTCTGCCCACAGTTCCAACATTGGAGAGGGCGATCTCTTCGGCTGCCAGGTTGTTCTCTCTTCGGATTGGCAGTTGGGCTAAATTTCTCAATGACCTCCTTCAACGTTTTGATTATGTCTCCATTTGCCATACTATCGCTGGTATCACTGATGGCCCGAACTTTAACATGTCTACCGGATGCCATCTTTGCTGCCTCAAATTCTAGTGCATGCGAAAGAGCGTCATTCAACGTTTTAGGTCTAGCGAGCCGTAGTGCCTGCTGTGTTTCGCAATCTCTTAGGCCGTCGATAAAGACTTGGATGGAGAGCTGATCTACAAATTCGGACGGGGCTGTTGGATATGCCAATCGAACCAGTCGGGCAACGTCTGTCTCAAAATGTTGTAAATTCTCTCCACTCTGCTGGTGAAGTTTTTTCAATTGTGCCTGGTACACTTGCTGCAGGTTCTTATCCCCATATCTCATTTCCATATGCTGTTTCAGAAGGTCATAGTTACTCTGCTGCCCAGCAGGAACTCCTTGTAAGACGTCAAGAGCTTCCCTCGTAAAGCAACTATCAGAGCTGTAGCCTTCTCATAGTCAGACCATTCGTTTGCCGCAGCTGCTGCTTCGAACTGACGTAGATAGACATTCCAGGAGACCTTGCCGTCAAATTCAGGAGGCTTCGTTTTCTGAGTTCGGATAACAGGTCCTTCTGATTTGATTACGCCCTCCTTTGCTATCTTGTCTAATTTATGTCGAAGCTCTTCGCAGGTTTCTCTAACCAAGTTTATTTCTTCGTCTATTTCTTGTTTTTGTGCTAACATTTTCTCTTCTACTTGTGTTTCTACCTTATGTGACTGCTCCTCTAGTTTTTCTTCTAGTTGTGTCACTTTATATGACTGCTCCTCTAGTTTTTCTTCTAGTGTATTCTCCAATTTCTCTAACTTTGTCTGCATTTCTTTCGTCTGATCCCTCATTTCCTGTTGTATTGCCTGTATCTGATCTTTCATTTTATACCCTTGTTCGTCTAATTTCTCTTGCATCGTCTTCGTCTGGTCTTCTAATTTCTCCTGCATCATCTGGGACTGATCTTCCATTTTATGCCCTTGTTCTTCAAATTTTTCCTGCATTGTTTTCGTCTGGTCTTCCATTTTATGTCCCTGCTCTTCTAATTTCTCTTGCATCGTCTTCGCCTGGTCTTCCATTTTATGTCCCTGCTCTTCTAATTTCTCTTGCATTGTTTGTCCCTGTTCTTCTAATTTCTCTTGCATCGTCTTCGCCTGGTCTTCCATTTTATGTCCCTGCTCTTCTAATTTCTTTTGCATTGTCTGCATCATTTCTAATAGTTTTGCCAGTTGTGCATCCATATTGACTTGGCTTCTAGTTACAGGCATGCACTCTATTTGGAAAGTTCTAGAATGTCCACGAATGTATTTCTAGATATCACCGTTGCCTTCCTTACAATGAAACGAGTGCAGTGATATGCCACACTTGGGTCTTTGTCTCACTTTGGTATAAAGTTCTAGAATGTTCGAGATTGTCCTTCGCGAATAACACCGTTCACTTCCTTAAGTCACGACGAGTGCAGTGATATGTCGCACTTGGGTCTTTGTCTCACTTCGGTATAAAGTTCTAGAATGTTCGAGAATGTCCTTCGCAAATAGTACCGTTCACTTCCTTAAGTCACGACGAGTGCGGCGATATGTCACACTTGGGTCTTTGTCTTACTCCCGTACAAAGTTCTAGAATGTTCGAGAATGTCTTTCGCAAATACCACCGTTCACTTCCTTGAGTCACGACGAGTGCAGTGATATGTCACACTTGGGTCTTTGTCGCACTCCCGTACAAAGTTCTAGAATGTTCGAGAATGTCCTTCGCGAATAACACCGTTCACTTCCTTAAGTCAAGACGAGTGCGGTGATATGTCGCACTTGGGTCTTTGTCTCACTTTGGTATAAAGTTCTAGAATGTTCGAGATTGTCCTTCGCGAATAACACCGTTCACTTCCTTAAGTCACGACGAGTGCAGTGATATGTCGCACTTGGGTCTTTGTCTCACTTCGGTATAAAGTTCTAGAATGTTCGAGATTGTCCTTCGCGAATACCACCGTTCACTTCCTTGAGTCACGACGAGTGCGGTGATATATCACACTTGGGTATTTATTCCACCCGCGCACAGGGTTCCAGAAAGTTCTTCAAACTTCCACTTAAATCCCACTTTGTGGACAGGGTTCCAGAAAGCTCTTTAAAACTTCCAACTAATCCCACTTCTGACACCAAATTGTCACGGATTTCCCAATCCGTCTTTTCCTTACTTCCAGAAAAACAATCCGTTAATTAATTACTTCTTTATTAACTACTGCACACTACTAATTACAGGTCAACTAAACACTTATTTCATTAATCGCTATCTAAATCACTTTGATATCTCCAACTAAACACTTTAATTCAGACTGTAATACAAGACTTATTACAAGACTAACTAACTCGGCCGTTTATTCTTCTTTTATAGACCCAACGAATATTCCAGATATATTCCAGTATCTCTAGATCCCTTTTCTCGTACGACTGGAACGCTTCTCGTCGATTCCCGATTATTCCAGGCCGATCTCGATCACGGCATGTTGTTTGTTTACCAGAATGGCGTAGGGGCGATCGGGGCAATCTTAGGCAATTCGCGGTGCCACAGTCGTCGGTTTGGGAGTGAGTGGGGCAAATTCCGTGACAGTATATATAGTTACCTGATTTATTGACAATATTTGTAATTCTATATATTGTTATGATTTTATGTGTGTGTATAATTTTGTAATCTTTATTTTTGCGTGAATGTGTATGTGTTTATGTAAAATTGATGGCGCTCTTTAAAAAAAAATTCCTTACCTTTATTTATATATATTTTTTTATATCTTTTACCCTGGCTAGCAATTTGACTCCACTCAGTAGTCGGTTCTTTGTAGAGAGAAAACTTATTTTTGTTTATATTTATTTTTAATTTTATTTTTTGTCTAAACTATAGCTTTCACTAAACACAGAATAAAATGTTGTATTTGTTTTTAATTTTGTGTTTTATTTTCTTTAGTAGGAAATCAAATATGTTATAATGAACTTTAAAAATAATTAATTATATTCCACATTAAAATTACAAACCTTGGAATAGAAACATGGGTTTTTTATTAACATGTTTTCTTAACTAAAACAAATGATGGTATAATTAAATTTTTTTATACTGGTAGGTATCTATATGATATTTAATTTATTTATAATTTCTAAGCTTAGACAACTAACAATGTCTTTGTTTGTACCACCAGTTGCCTATCTTTACCTTAAAACTACAGCTTGGAGAATAAGATCATTTATGTTATAGAACTAAAATTTGACATTTATGGCATGAATTGCGAAAACGTGTGAAGTTTTAATAATTTTGACTGTTTTAAATGGCCTTTATTTATGTTTTTAATGCTATAGGTAAGTCTTGCTACGTTTATTGACTACCTATATTCAGTTTTGATATTTATTCCTTAGTTGGAATATTTCTAGCTAGTTTCTTATATTTGTGCACAAATAAAATCGGTACCTGGTACTTGTGATTGTAGTTAAAATCTCCTGGGCACATGGAAATATCCGCTGTGGATTCCAATTACAGATGAAAATGGACCTGGCAAAACTGGGACTGCTGGAAATTTCTCTGGAACTTCTTTTGATGGAAAAATATAAGCTTACTTTCTTTCTCTCTGGTGAGTTATGATTTTGGATGGCTTTTTCTTAAAATTCTTGAAATTTTCTTTAATTTTTGGGGACGCTAACACAAAACGACGCTCTCCCTTTTCTAATTTGTTCGTAACTAATCAACAACTTTTTTTGTTTTTCAAGTCTATACGGATTCTAGATTTTCAGTTTGTTTGTTAAGTCACTTTCACAATGTTTTAATATATCGGTTTTGATTTTAAATTTGTCACTTCTCTGCACTATTTATTGCTAATTACATGTTCTAATAATGTTCATGTTTTATAATTTACAATTTCATTATATTTAATATGGAAAATTAATTAATCATGTTTTTATAAGTATGTCTATCTGGTACATGTGTCCACGTCCTTATTTTTGACAGATGTCAAATTAAAATTATTATTTATTGGAAATTTAAAATCTGATGTGGGAAATTTTATTTATTTTTAACAAATTCTTTGTATATTTGACTCGTATGTTAACTAAATGCATATTAGTGTCATCCTTATGTTTTTAGCTGTCTGTTGATATGCCTAGTTCTATGATAAATTCTGATTTTAATTATGTACTTGGCCGTTATATTTGTCTATGTACAGATATTTTAATAAATTTTACTGGTATTGACTTTATAAAATTGAAATGATTTAATTTTTTTATATGATTATTATGATACATTATGTTTAATTGTTGTAGATACTACTTATTCTCAAAATTACACCTTTTCTTACCATCAATAATTATTTTAAATAAATTTATCTTGTTTTAACAAATGTGACAAATTTTTTTATTATTCTAAAACTGTTTGAATTTTCATTTTATTACAATATTTTTAGGTATTAATAATATTGTGTGAAACTAACTACTCTGTGGACAAAAGCCCCAACCAGCTATTAGGAGATTTGATTTATATTAGCTTAAAATACCTTTCTAATACAGTATAAAAAAATTTGTAATTCTAATCTAGTCGAATCCAGGATATGATTTAATAGTAGGTAGGTACGAAGAAGGTAAGGACCTGGCCTCTTTTGATGCTCGGCAAAGTATTCAAACACCTTCAAATACCAAGTACAATATACCTTATCAAAGTTTTATAACAAGTTTTAATAATTATTAGTGCAACTAACTGTTACGAATATCGTAAGTCGAATATAGAAACAAAAATTCCAATCCAACTTTTTTATAAATTGCCTACCCTCCACTACTCTCTAACAGAAATTTGTTTAACAGTAAACATTTTTTTTTACGATCAAACGGGTAGCTACAGCACTTAGGCCATATTGGACCTCTTGTACTTCCACTTTCTCCCATTAGAAGATTAATCCATCTGAGCCGCTAACCAGCCTATTAAGAGAAAAACTGGTGATGTTGCTCAGGAGGGTCTGTCAATCACCATCCACATTATATTTCCATAAGCAGCAACAAATTCCGATTTTACCAAGTCATGTATCAAAAGCATTATTTAAAATAAGACTTCATTTTTTATGTTTCCATAATGCATACTGCAGGGTAAATGCTACTGCAGTGCAACACAACAATTTAATTTAAATAATTATATGTGTAGTATTTGTGACCTAAATTTTAACATTATAATAAGGAAAACCCGACAAAATTGAAAAATTAATTTCAACAAATTAAATACCATCTTAACAAACTTACTAACTATTGAACAATAAGATTTTAATTATTATAAAATACGTTTTAATAATAAGCTGAAATTATCATAATCTTCTCAACTGCACATAAGAACAGATCATATTAAAATACTGTAATTATGGCAAAATTATGCAATTTGATGCATAACAAAATGACATTTAAAAATTCCGCTTGCTTCTAGATATATAATTATTATATTTGTATATTTTCCTGATTTTGTAAATGATTTTGTTTTAAATTAATTGTACCTTCTCATGGCCACATTTCCTTTCTATAACGTGACTGTGTCAGTTTTTGAGTTCGACATTCGACTCTTCATGCTGATCATCAATTTCACACTTTTAAATACGGATTTGGATATTTTAAACACCTGTTTTTCTTAAAACATACAAGTTGAACCTTAAATTAGTACAAATATTTTAACCAGTAGTACAGTTTACTATGTAGAACAATAGTTTTTTTTACAAAAGAAATCAGGAATAAAAAAGTGTAATTTTAAATAAATTTCGTGCTTTTTCCATCCCAAACTTATTGAGGACCGCTGATCCGACTCTGATACTAATATTTTTAAGATTTATGGTGGATGTATATTCCACAGCGTTGCCAGTGTTACACTAATGTGTTGAGATAGGCTTCAACAAAGTATATAACTAGAATTATTAGACATGTACGTTAATTTATAAAACTATTAATGACCACCTCCTCCCCTTTGCCATTCCTATCCTTCACTAATAAATTGAAAATATAAACAAGATTCTCTGCTCACAGTCACAGTTTTCCAAAATTTGATCAGTATCCATTTTTACTATATTCCAACTGATTTATCACAATACAAACTATCGTTGTCACTATCACTGATTTATCAATGCTTCACTCTGTAGTTCACTAAAAATATTAGTTAAATACACAAGACATATAAAAGAAAAATACTGCCCGTGAAAATAATAAAATGATTTAAATACATTTTAAACGTTAGTGCCGCAACTCTTAAAACAGATGCGTCAAACAATGCATTACTTAAATAAAGCATCGATTTCAGAAGATGCAAAAGTATCTCATATTAATTTTCAATTTACGTATATTGAAAATCCCTTTCCACAAATATTACATGTTCTGTAACCACGAAACCATGATGTACAAAATGGTTAGCACTGACATATTGTTTGAGGTGATTGGCGAAAATTAACTCTAAGGTGTTGTGTGAAAATCATAGTTTTATTATTCTTCATAAACAAATTTAAGGGGATAATTTGTGTATCTTTCTAACAGTGTATTAACTTGTGAAATGTGGATAACTGTTTAAATAGTTGGTTTTTCAGCAAGTGCTTTTCTGCACGCTTATGGATAATTTTTGGAATTATTGAACAAAGTAACTTCCTAAATACTCTATTTGGTGGTATCGAACTTGCGGACATTGATTTTTTAATTGTTTATGGTAAGGTCAGTTAAGAAGTTACAGTTTGGGTTAATATTATTGCGTAGCGTACTACCTAGGTACCTAATTTTACTTTACTTATTGCTAAAAACAAGTATTTTATAATTAGAATCAACCAATCAAAATAAGTTGACGACTCTGAGCGTTTTTTAGTTCTTATTTTAAAACAAAGAAAACCTAAGTGGCAAGATTTCGGTGGCTCGTGCTGTATACGTTAAACTATTATATCAACTGCGTCGAGGTTTTTGTTAATTATTGAAAATACAGTTGTTTCTTAGTTTTGCAATCATAAATGCATAGCATATCGCTCTGTTCTATATTTGAAAATATTTTCTACCATAGCTTTTACCACAAAATCTGCAGATTATGTAGACAGAATGCTATGTCACAAAAAAGGCAATATTAAGTTTCAGATCAGAATGAAACCAGCCACATCTAAAATATATCAAAGCTGTGGAAAGGGCCATGGTTAAAGCACACATGAATAAGGACAAATCGTTTCAATAAAAAGCAGCGTATTTGATAAAGGCCGATAAATCAATGTGCTATGTAGGTGATCTCTAGGAAATTGAATCAGATGTATACCATCAAAGTTAAATCTAAGATTCCTAGTTTGGATTGGCATGGAATGATTTTGATAAGTTTTATATATTATTTAATAACGATATACATGCAAATTCTTTGACTTATTTAAAATAATTATATGTACATGTCGTTTTTATTTTGACAGAACCAAAGCACAAGTCAAATTTTTGCGAAATAAAAATAAATTTTTTTGAAGAAAATTGTTTCACTTGAATTTGCTATTCTTCATTATTTTATCCATCTAATAGAGTTAATTTACCAGCATGCAAGATAACGAAATTTACATGAAATTATAAAAGTGAAAAGGAAATGGATATATACATACAAACTAAAAGTATAACGACTGCTTTAAGAATAGAAACAAGGTGTAAGGTTTGATTATTGAATAAAGAGTCTTTACTCTTACTTACTTTTCATATTAAAATTATTGGACTAAAAATAGTTGGCCGAAGTTTTTGATATTATGAAACTAGTTCGCAACTATTGCTTGAACAAACATATTATTACATCATAAAAAAATTAAGTTATTTTAGAGTTACCGTTATACTTTTGAAGTCAAATAAAATTTTTATGTCAGCAAGCAAATTGGCTAAATCTAAATAAGTAAATGTGGAAACATTAGTACATACTATTAGAAAGCAAATTTCCACACCACTCGTGAGATACTGCCTTTAACGCATTACTTTTTTTTGAGTGGGTATTCACCAGGAGCCCTATCATCCCATATAAGCAAAACATGTATTTCTTTAAATACAATTATTAATTAAAAAACAGCAATAAGTTAACAACTAACAGAGACCTCAATAATAAATAAATTATTAAAAAATGTATAATCATTTTTACTTACGCGACTAGCGTCCTCTCCTACGCCGTTTAAAATATTTGGTTTCTTACTCTTTGAGTTTGTTTTTGTCCAAAATTAGCGTACTGGCGTTCAAAACTGCCATAATGTCTTAAATGTTGAACCAATCTTACAAACATTTTATTATTTGGTACGTGTCTATAGTCTGTTTGGAAATGAAAGAGAGTAAGAAAACCCCGAAATAAGAACCGGCCATGGGCGTGGTAATATTTCGTTTCAGGTAATTAACGAGTAACACTAATGCTAACAGGTAATGGGTGTACATTGGTATATTTTACTGGATACATCATAGGGCAGGAGCCAGTGTATTGTGACAGATCAATCCAATCTTAGAGCTGAATATAAGAAGACGTGCTAGTGCAGTAAAGTAAAATTCGACTTGTGTTTAGTGACTATTGTGCCAGTGGATATAATATTGTTTGGGTAAAATGTCGAGCTTATCAGATTACGTACCTGCTAAGCGCGTGAAAAGATGTGCGCTGTCTCAGAATGAGAAGATTATTATATTAAATGTATTTAATGCATTGAAACACCAAAATCCTACCAACAGTATCGACGACATCGTGGAAAAGTGTTTCAAAATGACAGGGATTGGAAAATCGACTATCTACAGACGTTTAAAGGAAACAAAAAACGAACAAAGTACTGTAAATCCCCCAAAATCATCTACAGGGACGTCAAAAGTCGTTATAAATGATTTCTTCAAAAATGTCATTCGCAGAAAAGTGCACTCATTTTATTTTAAAAAAGAAATACCAACGCTAAACAAAATTTTAAGTGAACTTTCAGAGGACAACGATTTGCCAAAAATCAGTAGAAGCAAATTATGGGCCGTCTTACGAGAGTTGAATTTTTGCTGGGAAAAGCAGAACAGGAAGTCAGTTCTTATTGATATAGATGAAATTAGTTGTAGGCGTGACGAAGGGAGGAATATTTATTATCTAGGCGAAACTTGGGTCAACGAGGGATATACTGTAACAAAAGTATGGCAAGATAAAAATGTAAAAAGTTTTGGATGGACTTTCAACAGGGTTCAAGGCACCTTCAGCTAAAGGGCGAAGATTAATAGTGACACATATAGGTAGAGACAGTGGTTTTGTGGATGGCGGTTTACTTTTATTTGAATCTAAAAATACAGGTGACTATCACGAAGATATGAACACAGATGTTGTAATTATCATGGATAATGTCAGTTACCATTCACGGCAGACCGAGCGGACGCCTACGACTGCTTGGAGGAAAGCCGATATAATTCGATGGTTATCCGGAAAAAACATTTCTTTTGAAACAAATATGGTGAAAAAGAAACTTTTGACACTTGCCAATCTTAATAAAGATCAGAAAAAATATGTTATCGCTGAAATGGCAACAAATCGCCAAATAACGGTACTACGGTTACCACCTTATATGTAGCGCGAAATAATACGACGTTTAAATTAAGTGACGTGAAAATTTTGTTAAAAAATTCCTTGGAACGAGTAACTGCAGATAACTGGCAAAGATGTATACATCATGTACAAAAAGAAGAGGAGACAATGTGGGAACTCGATAATTTAATTGACGTTACTGTGGAACCTATCGTTATCAATCTAGGAGACGAAGATAATTCATCAGAATATTCAGAGGATGAATTTTAATATACCTACTTTTTTATTTTCTTTATTTTCAAATACATATATTTTTGTGTGGAATAAAAGTCTATTCATTAAATTTAAATAAATATTTTGAAAATAATATTGAATAATTTTATTTGAATTACTAAAAACCCTCCTAACCCGGTTATGATGCTTAAAGTAGCCTCTAGTTTGGAAATGCTGTTTTTATATTGTTTACTTATAAGAGAAATGGACCGAGAAATTGAAGCGGCATAGACAAAGACGGATTGTGGGGGATTAAATTTTAGCTACTTGCTACAATTTAGTACGGTTCGTTCACACAAGTTTTTTTAAAAGTGCACCTCATCTATACCAATAATACATAATATAAAAATATTGAATATAAGCTACATTTATTTACGATTTGCATACATAATAAGCTTTTATTACTCTCTTTCATTTCTAAACAGACTATATCGGTATCTGATATCGTCCTCTTGTAGCCGCTGCCTTCTCTTGATTAGCAATAATTAGGTAAAAAGTTTACATGTTTACGTTCTTTAACAATGTATTTTTACAACACTTGAAGATAGTTTTAACGATCCATGCTTCGTCCGGGTTGACATAAAAAAGTATGGTAAGTCGCAATATCATACAAAAGCAGGCTGCATTTACAAAATTATTGTTTTTTGCAGTTTTCCCTTTTTGTAGCTTCATTACTTGCATACAGTTGATTTAAAGCGGTCACAACTGGCAACATCGTAAACACGGTTCAGCAGTGAAATTTGGACATTGTAAAATAATTTACCTCGACCACTTATTTATTTTAAAAAGCTTATTTCATATTAGTATTCTATAGAACACGTACCTGTACGTTTTTTGAACCTTTCAGTTTTATAATTATATTAATTTGTTCCATGACAGCAAGTTTAATTTATTATTCTCGTTTTTTGTTTTCTCTGTACATAAATATCAATTTGCATCTTCCCAAAGTCTAAATTTTGCAAAATTTTCTCTTCTTAAGCGATAAATTTGTGGTTATCCCCTATGATCATTAAAATACAAACTTCCTAAAGGAAAACATCCATAACGCTCCATCGAACAATAAATATACATCAAAGTTTATGGTTTTAATAATAAACCATATTTAAACAGCAAATTAATCACTCGTTAAAGATAAAAGCTTTAGAAACTTTGCACACTCATTTTAATTAATTCACACTTCCGCTAAAATGCGAATTTATTCTAGTTAGATGCTTCCTCAAAATGATTATAAAATGGAAAAATCTGGACTGAGCAAACAATAATAATATGTACTTATTCAGTTAAATGAAAAATACTACAGTATTTGGCAGCATTAAAATAAACAATAAAGAAAATAATAATGGAAAAACAACTTTACAGCTTTATTATTTACATAATATAATGCAAGCCAAACAAAAGTAACTTCAAATTCTTTGCCAACAACTCCTGAAAAAAATATACATTTATTTCAGAAACACATATTAAAAAAGGTGGAACAATAGAATATCTAATATATTTTCTGTTACATTTCTAAAGCCCGCCTTTCTGTAATGATATTTATTTATTTGTTCATTGAATTGTTAATTTCAGTTTTATTCTATAATATCTATCACCTGCCATTCAAATTGATTTATTGTTAAATTGGCGATAAAAGTGCACCTAGCACTGCAACACAATGCAATACAATACACCAGTAGTTTTCGGTTGATCGGACAAGTAAATTATCATCAAAGGTATTTTATTGAAAACATGAGTTATTTTTGCAGAGAAACACTGGTGAGTAGAAGATTAGGTGTTCAAATATTGTTCCATCTATATAAAAGCTTTGCTGAAACATTCATTCGGAGCGTATTTAAAAAATATCCTCATTTATTTAATCCAGGAATTTTAATTTTAAACACGTACCATTATTTATCTTTTAGCACGTTTTGTTGAACTACAATCTAGACAAAATGTAGGGTAAATCCACATTTACAGTTTGCCACGAAATATGTGGGTAAGTTATATTCAGTGTAATATTTGCAAAACAAAATTAAATTTTATCCTTATACCTACATCTAATATAAAACCTTTACAAAAATATTACACAATATATGTAGATAGTACAAAAACATGTTTTATCTTTATACATAAAATTGAATTAATTTAAAACTCAATGGAGGAACGTATAGAATGTACGCCTAGCGTAAGTTTCACAATGAAAAAATACAAATGAAGTTAAATAAAACTCCAGTATTTTAAATCATGTGTATATGGAACCTATGTATTCTCAACTTGGCGTTAAGAATCATATTAAAAAATAAATTAAGATCTCAGGAATAATACTATAAATGTATCTTTACTTTGCTTTATTTAAGAATAAAAGTTCATATGTAATGATTTGTAAGTGACATTGACAAAATCGAAAACTTCACATAGTAGGTAGCTTAAGAATGTAAATGAACTGATCTAATAATTTTTTTAGCCAGTGCAAAATGCCGAATTAGATATTATTCCCATTACTGATATGTACTCCAATTAATATTGCTTCAAGTTTTCGGTGGGAAGACTATAGCTCTTCAGCTTTAATATCAGATTTTCATTCCATATCCATTAGACCTACTAAATTCCACCAGGATTGCGATTTTGGGTTGTATAATAAGACAAATTTCTTACGTGTTGGAATTTGTATAAAGCTATTTACTATTTTTTTATTCTACTTACTGAAGTGATATACAGGGTGTAGAGTCTTTAATGCAGATTATTAAAAATCTAGATTCCTGACAGCAAATGAAGTGAAACATAGGTCATCATAGGCCGATTATGAGATTTGAATATTAAAAATATTTTATTACAAGTTACTTGAAGAATTATTCTCTAAAATTTAACTCCTGTGAAAAAAGTCAGGTTGCCTGAAATCACTAAAATGTGAATAATTTTCTGATTTCTATACATTTTGTGACGCACCTATGTACGTTGTCACTATGTCACTATGGCGCCTGAGCTGCGATGGCGGTTACCTCGGGCGCCAGTTTCTGCTTACAATGCAGAAACATCACTACTCGGGCAATTACAGTGAACACACGGTATGTCCAGAGGATCGTGAGAGAGGAGTTAAACTTTCGGTGTCCAGGAATAAAAGTCACACTTGGTAAATATCTATTAAGTGTAGTCCCATATTTAGAAATCTGACTTTTCTGATGGTACGGAGCAAATATATGATGCTAACTATGAGGTAAAATCGTACGGTGCAGAGCCAGCGAAGAGGTTACAGGCAAGCGGGCTCTACAAGCGGTTATAACAAACGGATGCTATAAGCTACATGCAAAACTAATGGAGAGAAATCAAATAAGCGGACAAAGCAAAATCTACAAAACTATAAACTTGGCCACTATTACTAACATCAAAAGAAACATTGCTAGCAGCAGGACTCCTCTCCTGGTATGCACGGCTTACAGCGGGACTTGCAAGGCGGATAGCTGAAAGAAATATATGGTTAGCTACATATATTGCGGGTTTCGGCCTACGAATTCAGCCAAGATCTTTGTACTCTCTTTGTTCGTCTGATGCACTTGTGAGAAATGTGCATGCGCGGAATCGATTTACACATCCAATGAAATTAAACTTCTAAAATGACACCATCCACTCCGTCAACGACTTATTTTGAATTTTTAACCTAGAAAAACACAAACCAAACACTAACCTATTTGTAACAGTGACAGTAATTACAGAATAGTTATTTGATTTAGTAAAACATCTTTTGAAATGAAAAGAAATATAAAACAAGGAAGTAAATGTGTTTTAATTAGAATCTGGTTACACAAACAGTGAGAGAGTGTTAAATATACCTATAAATTTTTTTATTAAGAATTGAATATGAACATAACTATAAGAATGGTGTTCGATACGAATATATTTACAGAAATAACTTTATTTTTAATAAAATAGTGCAAGAATGCCTAGAAATAGATGAAATAATATATGTTTATATGGATAATAATACATGATATGTCAAAGTGTATTAAATGTTTCAGGATGGAATTAATTTAAACAATTTTAAAATTTTCACCTTGTTAGGAGCAGAATCATTCGATTTGTAGGAATAAGAAGGTCCGTTTAATTTTTTTATTGCCCACAACTTTTGACGTTTGTAAAATGTCGGGCATTGAAATAGACATCGCCAGGTGTCAGAACCTATGCCAGTAAGAGGTAATTTGTAACTTATACTATTAAAATACACAATAATAATACAACAAGAGTACTAAATATAATAAATAATTTTAATAAATACTTAATTTGTTAGATCTGGGGATGTCGATAGCAATGTCCTCTGGATTTGGACGGGCTTATAACTGGACGGAATAAAATTTGTCAGCAAAAGTGAATTTCTACTTTGACTTATCTGGTAGGCGAACCAATATTACTATCTTACTTATTGTTAAAAATGATGACGGATGCTGGAACTCTTGGTGGCACCTCGAGAGCCGGGACTAGAGACGAAGGGGGAAATACAATAGCCCCTTGATCGGGAGGAATAGCGGAATCAGCGATCAAGACACGGCATTCCATATATAGATCCTAACGTAGTAGCATACTCGATTATTGTCAGCTTATTTACTGCCCAACTTTAAATAATATACGGCTTGTAATTTTTCTTTTAAAATCTGTTTTATTTCAAGTTTCAAACATTATATTCAGTTATTTTCAAATATCCATATTAGTTTGTAATAAATTAAATACGGTTCTAAAGCACTACAAATTTAAAATACAATACATGAAAATAAATCGCCTCAAAAACAGAAATTTTATTTCAAATAAATGCCACACTTACTAGTGTAAAACAAGGAAAGTGGTTGGCTTGAAAATGTCAGATTTATAAGCCACAAGTAAGTGTCTCTTTAGCAACACTTCTTTCAATAGGCTGCTAACAATTTCACTACAACACAAAACAATTTGGAGATGTTAATGTTAATCATAAACTGAAAATTCATCAGTTATTCCCAAAAAATATTGCAATTAAATAATAAACTAGAAAGATATTTAACATTTAAGGCACAACAAGTGTTATAGAATGACCCATTCAGGTCACAGCACTGTAAAATCAGTTCTGAACATCTAAAAAGACAGTGTAGGGCCCCGGTCACGGATCAGCAAAAACGCGACTCCCAGGCGGCAGCTGCACAGGAAAACTAGGGTCAGCCGGCTTGACAGGGCAAAAGCCGGCTGCGTCCTCCTACCATGCCCCACGAGAAGAAGTTACTTTATCACGTCTCCAGGACTCTGACTCTTTGCTAGTAGAAGGCATTATTTTTGGTCGTATGCTCCCTATGGTAATCGACACTGAAGCGACAAGAACTATTGTACGGTCAGATATTATTGGGGATTGGTGTATCAAGGACCCTACCAAACGTTATGTCCTTACAACAGCCAATGGACAACAACTGCCAGTCAAGGGGGAAAGCGAGCTTGAAGTAGAATTAGGAGAAGTCAAGTTCAAACACAGAGCCCTGGTAGCAGATATATTCGACAATGTCATACTCGGACTAGACTTATTACGAGCAAAGGTGGTAAACTTAGATTTGAGAATAACGCTGTACGAAGGCTCGTTGTTAAAGAAGATGTGGTACTACCTGCTCAGACCGAAACCTTAGTTGCCACAGTTATGGATGGGGAAATGTCTTGCAGTGTAGAAGTGGTGGAACCCAGTGATCCGGATTTGTTCAATAAATCTATAGTCACCGGACGTACCCTGATTAAACCTGAGAAAACAACAATAGTACGGGTAGTTAACCTGAAAACCTTTCCACAGAAAATTGCAAAGGGAACTGAAGTAGGAGTCGGTGAACCTGTTACCATGGTCAGAACACTCAAATAAATCAACAAAACGGAGAACCCAAATAAGAGCAGTCTACCAGAATGTCTAAGGGACATCGTGGATAGGGCCAGAAGGAAAGATGAACAGAGATGGAGGTGGAACAACTGGAAGAGCTGCTAAGTGGAAATGAAGATGTGTTTGCACTTAAACACGGCGACTTTGGGAGAACCAATGTAGTTAAGCATCGAATCGATACTGGTTCATTATCTCCTATAAAGCAGCCACCACGAGGACATCCACTAGCCAAGAGAGAAGAAGTTAACAAGATGTTAATTGATATGCTAAATCAAGGCACCATAGAGCCATCTCAGAGTCCTTGGGCTTCTCCTGTATTCTGGTCAAGAAGAAAGACGGCTCTACCCAATTTTGTGTGGACTACAGAAAATTAAATGACGTCACCAAGAAAGACCACTACCAAGAAGACGAGACTCTGGACACCTTAGCTGGTGCGCAATGGGTTTCCACTTTGGATTTAAAGAGTGGATATTGGTAAGTCGAGGTCAGCCCAGAAAATAAGGAAAATACAGCGTTCACTACCGGAAATGGATTGTGGCAGTTCAATGTAATGCTATTTGGTCTATGTAATGCCCCTGCCACTTTTGAACGACTGATGGAAACTGTACTTCATGGCCTGCATTGGGAGATCTGCTTGATTTACTTGGACGACGTGGTGGTGCTGGGACGTTCTCTCCAGGAACACCTGAAGAACGTGGCCGAAGTGTCCAAGAAGTTGAAAGCAGCGAACCTGAAGTTGAACCCGAAGAAGTGCAGTCTGTTCCAAAAGGAGGTTAGATACCTAGGCCACATTATTACTCCAAACGGTGTGAAAACAGACCCGGAAAAGACAGAGTACATAAAGAACTGGCCGATTCCTAAAGACAAACATCAGGTTCGAAGTTTTCTCGGCCTATGCACATACTACCGACGGTTTGTCCAAGGATTCTCTGACATTGCCAAGCCTCTTCATAAACTGACAGAAGACAACATCCCGTTCGAATGGACTCCGAGGTGCCAGCAAGCCTTTGAGACGCTGAAAGAGGCTCTTTGTACTACCCCGATTTTGACATACCCAATACCTGGACAACCATTTATAGTGGACACGGACGCAAGCAACATTGGAATTGGTGGAGTTCTTTCCCAAGTACAAGATGGCCGAGAGCGAGTAGTGGGCTACTTCAGCAAAGTTCTGTCAAAAGCCGAAAAGAATTACTGTGTGACTCGGAAAGAATTGCTTGCCATCGTCAAGAGTCTAGAACACTTTCATAAATACCTGTATGGCCAAGAATTTCTTCTAAGAACGGATCACGCTTCCCGTAAATGGCTACTACAGTTTAAAAACCCTGAAGGACAAATGGCCAGATGGCTGGAACGACTGCAAGAATATCACTTTGTTGTTGAACATCGAGCCGGAAGGAAACATGGAAATGCAGATGCCCTTTCTAGGAGACCCTGTCCTGTCAACTGCAAACACTGTAGTAGTCTTGAAAGGAAAGAGGACATCTCATCAGTTCCTTGCAAGGTGGTAGCAGCCCAACCTGAAGACAGATGGAGTTTAGCGGCGATTCGGGAAGACCAGCAAGCTGACTGTGACATCAAACCCTTATTAGACTGGAAAGAAGCCAACAACCGACCCTCTTGGGCTGAAGTCAGTAGTAAAAGCCCAGCATTAAAGAGCTATTGGGCTCAATGGAATTCCTTGGTGTTGGTAGACGGTGTCCTAAAAAGAGCATGGGAGAACAATAACGGAACGGAGGTCAAGAAGCAAGTACTACTCCCGAGGTCCCGGGTCAAGGAAGTGCTGCAGGAAGTACATGGAGGTACTGGTGGTGGACATTTCGGTATCAATAGGACTCTACAGAAGATTAGGGAGCGTTTCTACTGGTTGAGTTGTAGAACGGATGTAGAAGATTGGTGCCGAAAATGTGACATATGTGCAGCCAGCAAGGGACCGGAGACCCGTTCCAGAGGCAAATTGCGCCAGTACATCGTAGGAGCACAATTCTAGAGGATTGCTATTGATATCGCTGGCCCATTTCCGAAATCTCAAAGTGGGAACCGATATCTGCTAGTTCTGCAGTTTGGTGTGCCCATGGAACTACATTCAGATCAGGGCCGAAATTTCGAATCAGGTGTGTTCCGAAAGGTCTGCGAGCTTTTGGGAATCCGAAAAACCACGACCACCCCACTGCATCCCCAGTCAGATGGTATGGTGGAATGCTTCAACGCCACACTAGAAACCAATCTGAGGATGTTTGTGAACGAGAACCAGACAGACTGGGACAAGCTCATTCCACTCTTCCTGTTAGCTTACCGCTCAGCTGTCCATGAAACTACTGGGAAGACTCCTGCAAGGATCATCTTTGGAAGAGAGCTTCGCCTTCCAGCAGATTTGGTATTTGGTCGTCCTGCGGAACAGCCCACAGATCCAGACACTTATACCCATGAGCTAGAACGAAGACTAGCAGCCGTACACTACCAAGTCAGATCTCGAATGCGACTAGAGAGCGATCGCATGAAGACTCGATACGACGTCCAGGCCAATACAGTCGGATTCCAACAAGGTGACCTGGTGTGGCTGTACAACCCCACGCGGAAGAAAGGAAAAATCGCCTAAACCGTTGGGAGGGCCCCTATACCGTCATTAAAAGAATCAATGACGTCGTCTACCGGATACAGAGGACTCCCAGGAGTAAGATGAATGTAGTCCATCTGGAGCGTCTGTCCCCGTATAGAGGTGTATCCGATCGGGACGATCGGTACTAAGGATGGGGCCGTGTCACAGAATTTGCCCCACTCACACCCAATTCGACGATTGTGGTACAGCGAAATGCTTAGATTGCCCCGATCGCCCCTACATGATTCTGTTAAACAAACAAAATGCCGTGAATCGAGACGGGACTGGAAAAATCGGGAATCGACGAGAAGCATTCGAGTCGTTCGGGAAAATGGATCTAGAGATACTAGAAAATACCTGAAATATTCGTTGGGTCTATAAAAGAAGAATAAATGGCCGAGTTAGTTAGTCTTGTATTACAGTATGTATTGAAGTGTTTAGTTAGAGAGATCAAAGTGATTTAGATAGCGATTAATTAAATAAGTGTTTAGTTGAGTTGTAATTAGTGTTCAGTAGTGGATTGAGTAGTTAATAAAGATAAGTAATTAATTAACGGATTGTTTTTCTGGCAGTAAGAAAAAGGCGGATTCGGAAATCCGTGACAATATATTCTTATTTCAATTTCAAATGAACTACTAATTTTCTTATATTTCTGTTTTTGTCTCAATCGCACACTTATAGTAAAGTTATTGGAAAACGCAATATAAAGGAATGTGTTAGAACTATAGTAAGCATAGATATGATGTTACTTATATGCATATATAGGCTACTGGATCCAGAGATAACACATGGAAGAACACTCTATTTGCGGCTTCGTGTCACGTAGTCTTGGTTTTGAGGCCAAGAGCAGCAGTCGCCGCGGAAGATAATCCAGCTAGTACTGTCAGGATCTCAGCTAGGACAAACACAAGAAGGAAAGAAACTTAAAGGATCATAATCTTAAACAAACAGATGGAATTAAACGGCTACAGGATTCGGAGATAACAGATGGAAGGAACTACTGACAGCGTTATTTCTAGTTTTTTTTGGTCTTCCTCACCGCGGCATATGTACAGCCTGATTTAAAGTACCTATTAATTATTCATAAAAATAGCAAATCATTGGTCACTAAAATTTTTAAATACAACCGTCACCCACCTCACCCTAAGTCACCCAGCTCGGCTGATACGAGCCTCGTGCATCTTTGTCCGTAAACGCTGGTCTCCAATAAGCGCCGTAGACCGCGTTCAGCGTCACGCTATACGCCACTTTCTTGTCCTACAATAGGTTTGTTTTTGCAGCCGTTGGAAATGGTTTGAAACTGTGAGAAATATTCGACTAGTTAAGTTGCGAACGCGTTACCATTGAATTTGATGCAATAAATAGTTGGCTGGATATTTCTAATAGTTTCAAACCGTTTCCAACTGTTGCAAAAACAAAGCTAATAAAAATGTATAAGCCACGTGCAGTATTTTTTCATATATTTTTAGGTATTAACAATATTGTGTGAAACTAACTACTCAGTGGACAAAAGCCCCAACCTGCGTTGAATTACACCCACAATATCTACCCATATATTCCTTATTATTAGCTTTTGTAACATTTTTTACTGTTTAGATTTGATACATATTAGCTTAAAATACCTTTCTTAAACAGTAAAAACCACGTGCAGTACTTGAACGACGCGTCGCCTTCATCATCAAAGCGATACCACATTTATACATTTCGTATACAATTAATAAAAAAATGTCACTTGTAATTATTATCGAAGTATTACAAACAAGATAATTCTGGATCTATACAGAAAGAAAAATCATGTAATTTTATTAATCAATGAATAAAATTAGAAATATTTACGTTTTCTGAAATTGTTATCGATTATTATTAATTATTCTAACACAATTTATTTTTTTAGATAATTATTTATTTACGTGTGCCTACCTTATTTTTAATTGCAATTTAATTGTAAATTATGTATATGTGTATAAGAATACTTTTTGTTATGTAGGTATAATACGAGTATCCTAATAATTTCTGTAAAATTTACATTTGGCAATGCTTTCTGAACTAGGCACTAAAACCGACTCACCTGTGGCATGAGCTATGAGCTAGTAACTAAACTTACTCTTTCTACTATACATGCGTAGTTTGACAGAAGCTGGCTTTTGGGACCGGCTTCTTTTCGGGGACTACATTTAAATACGAGTACGACTGGACGAACCTTATGTTACGTAGTTACGTATATTCTGTGGTAAAAATTCATTAGGTGACACACAAAATGTATGAGAGGCTGCTTAAACTTATGTTTGATGAGTTGCTGCTTTAAGTTTTGTATTTGTCCCGCAATGGGAAATAAGTGGACTGTAATTGAAGAATTTGACTTATTTAATGTCTGTCAATCATTTACATATAAACAACTACTATTTTTATTTTACAAAAGCCCGTGTTCCAAGGGCTGCTAGGACTCTTATCTCACACTTCGGAGTCCAAGTGCTGCATTCCCTCACTCGGGCAGCGAGACCATAGCTGCGTTCCGAACATGCCGGCCCCGTTGAAATGCTTTCATTTCGAAACGAAATTTAAATGTCACTATCTATCGGTAAGATACAAATACGCGTAACAGCGCGTTTCACAATACCATGTTTGGTTTTAATCGATACTACTCGCACCACTCCGTCTGCTCCAGGAAAAATCTCTAGAATCCTACCAAGACGCCATTGTTGAGGTGGCAGATTATCTTCTTTCAGCATGACTAACGCACCTACTGGTACAGTTTCTTTAGAATTAAATTGCCATTTAGTGCGAGTTTGTAACGTTTGCAAATAGTCCTTAGACCAGCGAGTCCAAAACTGTTGGAGCATTTGTTGAAGATGTTGAAACCGGGTTAAGCGACTAAATTTGATGTCTTCTAGATGTTCTTGAGGTAATGTAGTTAAAGCACGACCAATTAAGAAATGTCCCGGAGTAAGTGCTTCGAGGTCAGATGGGTCATCGGTTAATGGAGTAAGTGGACGGGAGTTTAGGACAGCTTCCACTTGGGCTAATAAGGTGTGGAATTCCTCATATGTGAAATGCATATTATTCATTATTCTTTTCAAATGATATTTAGAAGATTTTACCGCCGCCTCCCATATACCGCCAAAATGGGGTGATCGAGCTGGTATGAAGTGCCACTCGATCTGATTGTCACTCAGAAAGGATTGGAACTCTCTATCCTCATTTAAATTAATAATATGATTTAATTCATTTTTAGCACCTACATAGTTTGTAGCATTATCAGAGTATATATGCTTACAAATACCTCGCCTAGAAACAAACCGTTTAAATGCTTTCAAGAACTCATTTGTGGATAGATCGCCAACAGGTTCTATGTGAACTGCCTTAGTGGCCAAACAGATAAATATACAAAAATAAGATTTAATCATTTTCCTGTTTTTTAAGGTTCCATCTTTTACAAGATACGGCCCTGCAAAATCAGTACCCACTGCATGAAAAGTAGGCGATGGGGTAACTCGATAACTTGACAAATCACTCATTTGCGGGTATAGAGTTAAAGGTTTTGCTCTGAAGCAAGTAATACACTTCCTTAAAACTCCTTTGACCGCTTGAATTCCTCTTAACGGCCAATATTGTCTACGTAAGCTAGATAAAGTAACTTGCAAGCCGCCGTGCAAATTTTTAATGTGTTCGTGATTAATTAAAAGTTTCGTCAATGCGTGGTTTGACGGTAGAACTATAGGGTATTTTTGTTCTAAGGTTAGTTGAGAATGTGTTAGCCTACCACCAACTCTGATCACTTCATTGTCATCCAAAAATGGATTGAGACTAATTAATTTGCTTTTATTGCTTACACGTTTAGCTTGCTTTAAAGATTGTATTTCTGATGAAAATTCACTAATTTGTGCCATTTTTACTAATTTTAACGTAGCCTCATTTAACTCGTCCACCGTTAAATTATCATAGTTTTTATCACTTTGTTTGATATGTCTAAGAAAACGTAAGCAGTATGCAACTGATCGTTGTAATACATAAAATTCAGAAAATAATTCAAATATATCTCTAAAATTTGTAATATTTAGACTGACAATATTTTTATTTTTAACTTCAGGAACGTCATTACACTTTATTATAATATTTTGTGGCCAGTCTGCTTCTGGTTTTAACAGATACAGAGGACCTTGCCACCAAAATGTGTTTTCTACTAAGCCAGCTGGAGAACAGCCTCTTGTAATTATATCTGCGGGATTTTGCGCCGATGGCACGTGCCGCCACTGAGATTTATCCGTCAGCTGTTGTATTTCGGACACGCGGTTACATATAAAGGTTTTCTAATTGCTTGGGTGCGCAGAAATCGAGGATAATACGATGCTAGAGTCGCACCAATAAAAAACATCTTGTATGTTTAAATTCAATGCAGTGATTGTTTCTTTTGCTAATCTAGCTAGAAGTACAGCGCCGCATAATTCTAATTTAGGTAGTGTCACCGCTTTGACAGGTGCTACTCGAGATTTAGTACATATTAATTGACTTGATATTTCGCCGTTATCATTTTCCGTTCGTAAATATAAGGCGGTTCCGTATGCGATCTCAGATGAGTCACAATAACCACGTAATTGTATATTAAATATTTTTACATGTAATTTGCCTAGGAATTTTCAATTTGTTTAGCATAGGAAGCTGACTAAAAAATGATACCCATGAATTTTTCATGTTTATTTCTTTCATGTGATTTAGAATTGGATACTCCATAAAATCTCTGTATTGAGTATATAATGACGGATGTTCTTGTAGTTTACGTTCAATCTCATGAAATCGCCTAAATGCTTGTTCTTTTGACTCTCCTAGTAAACCGTTTACACGAAACGGAAAACTAACTGAGAATCGAACACACTCGACCCGAAAAAAGTTATCTAAAAATTGTGTCTCACAATTTTGTTCCTCCTGGGTATAATGAACCTGTGAAGAATACGGATTTTCAACTATACAAAATTTTTCGAATTGCTCGCTTAATTGCGAATTTGAAACGCTTGCACATGTGTTTAAATTACAAATTGTTTGTTGTTTTGGATTGTGAGGTATTTTACCTGAAACTATCCAACCTAAAACTGTATTCTGAAGAACTGGATTGCATTTATTCGATTTTATTTGACCTGCGCGTAATAAAGTCCAAAAAATGTTCGCACCTAACAGAACGTCTACTGGATTAGAGATATAAAATTCAGGATCTGCTAACGACAGTTCCGAAGGTATTTCCAATGAATTATAATCGATTGAAATCTGAGGAATATTTTCAGTAATGTGATCGATGATTAAAAATTTAAATCGGTAGTAAAATTGTTATGTATGGATTTAATTACACAATGAACTTTATCTGATATAAGAGCTGAACTTTGGTTTATGCCTGAAACCGATATATTGAATTTGTTTGATTTTAGCTTTAATTTATTAAAGCAGTTTCTTGTCATAAAATTTGATTGGCTGCCACTATCCAATAGTGCCCTGCATTTTATTAAATTTCCCTCACTATCAAGTACATATATGACAGCGGTTGACAACAAAATATAATTTTGATTGAAGTCTGAATAATGAGCTAAAGTAGTAGAAGCTAATGTATCATTTGAACTTGTCTGTTCAGTATTTGCTTGCGTGACTGTAATATTTTGGGAAGTAGTTGCAATGTTAGAGTTCTGATTAATATTATTTTGTGTGTATACATTTGCATTATTATTTGTCTTAGAGACGGCCTCGGACGTTTGATTGGAATGCGATGTGTTTTCAAAATGAAGCATCGTGTTGTGTTTTTCTTGCAGATTTTGCAAGTGCCCTTTGACATACTGAAGAACTGTGACCAGCCCTAAAGCAGTTTATACAAATGTTTAATGATTTTATGTGTTGAAATCGTTCATTTGGCGTTAGAGCCCGAAATTTATTGCATGAAAATACGTAATGATTTTCATTGCAATATATACAATTTGGAGTTATAACTGATGTTACATGTGAATATGATTTGTAATCTTTTTTTGGATTTGAATTATTTTGATTTGTTAACACTTTACTATTTAAAGTTTCTAACAATAAACATCTGCTTTGTAAGAATTTTGTAAAATCTTGTATTTTTGGAGAAGGCTCGTTTTTTGTGGTTATCTCCCATTCTCTTTTAGAAGCAATATCTAATTTGGATGACAACAAAAAAATCAGAATGGTGTCCCATGTTGTTACAGGTTGCCCTAAATTTTCTAAGGCTCGAAAATGTCTCACAAAGGCATCTAAAAGTTGTCTTAATGACGTATGTGAGTCTTTTGTAACGTTAGGTAGCTCAAAAAGGTTTTTCATGTGGCTATGAATAATAATTTTTATTTTGATATCTGTCCTTTAAGAGTTCCCACGCCACTGAATAATTGGCTTCTGTTATTTCTAAATTTTGCAAACTTTGCGCTGCGTCACCCTTTAATGCCGATTGTAGATAATAGAACTTTTGTATTGTGGTTAGCTTAGTATTTTCATCTATTAATGCTTTAAACGTATCATATAATTGAACCCAGTTATCGTAACTTCCTGCAAATTCTGGAAGCTTAATATCAGGCAATTTTATATTTAATGTAGTGTTAGAATCGAAACTAGAATTATTTAAACCTGTTGGCGTATCTGAACCAACTTTAGGTACTTGTGACGCATTAATTTTGGTTTCTGCAATTGCAACAAGCTTAAAATATTTATTTTCGAAATCTACAGTCTCGGTATCATGTTCGGGTTTATTATCTAAGCTTTGAATTTCAGCTTGAATGTCATTAAAACTGTCCCAGATTGAATCCAACTTGTTACTACGTTTTTGTAATTCTACTAACTGAGTAGGAGAATCGTCTACATTATCTAAAAAGTGTTCGAATCTGGTCAGTTGTCCCTTTAAAATACCCCGTTTTGTCACTAAAATATGAAGCTGTTGTTCTGTCATTTTGATATTTGTAAATAGATGTTACCAATCCTTCCGGTTATTCAAATATTATGAATTGAAGAAGAAGAATAATGTAAATGCCTTATTGGTTATTCAAATATTATGAATAAGAATGCAAAACCCTTATTGGTTATTCAAATATTATGAATAAGAATGCAAATGCCTTATTAGCCCAAGTAAGTAGTGCGCTAGTAAGGATGCGTATAAAATAGCTAGGTCTGACCTCGTATTATTTGAGTTTTCACGTGCTTCTTTTTGCCTCACGCGTTGTCTACGGTTGGGAAACGTGTTGTCTGCCTTCCTGGTCCCTAATCGACTCTGTCTGTCCTGGTCGTGGGTTCACTTGTCCAAACGGATTGTAGCTCGAACTATGTATTCTTCGGAAAACTACTGATATCCGTGCTCGAAAGGTCCAAAATGTATGTATGAGAGGCTGCTTAAACTTATGTTTGATGAGTTGCTGCTTTAAGTTTTGTATTTGTCCCGCAATGGGAAATAAGTGGACTGTAATTGAAGAATTTGACTTATTTAATATATGTCAATCATTTACATATCAACAACTATTATTTTATTTTACAAAAGCCCGTGTTCCAAGGGCTGCTAGGACTCTTATCTCACACTTCGGAGTCCAAGTGCTGCATTCCCTCACTCGGGCAGCGAGACCATAGCTGCGTTCCGAACAATAACCTCCAAATTAGATTATCGTTGAAACACGTCACGTAGACAAACAACTTTATTGTCACTCTTGATTATACAAGAAATCTGCTTCAACAAATCCACAACTGTCAAATGCTTTACTTTGACGTTTCAGTCATTCGCGTTCGACTGCTCAATATAAACTGACTGCAGCGGCCGAAAATGGTCTGCTTATATAGGTTTTTAGAGTTCTCGAAGTTTCTGAGATCTCGAGAACGTGTCCAGAAACAAATAGAATATAGCCTGGAATATTCCGGAAAACGTCAAAATAAAGGCATCACAAAAATTATAAATTCTAACATAAACAGAAACGTAATTTACAAACTAACGAGGTAGGTGAGCTTCAATTATAAATTCTAACGAAAACAGGAACATAATTAACCAGATAAAAAGGTAGGTGAGCTTTCGTAACAATATTATCATAATAACAAACAAACACTTTAGTTATCATGAAAAAAATAAACATATCGATTCCGTTTTACCTACTCTTTATTTACTATATTTGTGCTATTCTAAACATTAATATTAAACATTGTTTTGTGATTTCACTGTGATTAAAACGTTTTTGTGCCCATATCTACTCTTGTCTGTGTAATAATAAATACTATGGCCTTAATGTAGGTATTGTTTGATTTGTCAATTTTCTCTGCGGTAGATTAAATTAAATTAAATATAACATAGTTTTAGAAAATGCGGATGAAACATATTCTCGAAAATTTTAAACTACCACACATTCAACTGCTGGAAAACTAAGTTTGGTTTGTAATTATTTAGCTATTCCAATTATTGTCAGTAAGCAACAAACTTTGTAATCACATTAACACAAACTTTAGTTATTGTTAGTTTAACCTATATTTGTAAACACATTTGTACACACTAAACAATTTAGTTAATACATGTAACTCGAAAGTAGCAAACTAAATTTAAGAGAGTACGTTGAAACAAGTATTAGGAATAAATACTGTAATGACTTGTACTAATTAGTAAACCATTCCTACTTCAGTACAGTTAGATAAGTATATTTTAGATGTACAAGTTAAAATTAAATACTTAAATAGAATAGAATACAGAACATATTTATGCTCTTTTGTGATTACGTTTACTAAACAAACCTTTGAATTATCTATTAAGAAAGAAATATTGTACTTAATGATAAAGTATGCAATGTATTATCTATGTTGGGTTAGCGTGGAAATACGTCACGTAGACAAACAAACTTTATTGTCACTCTTGATTATACAAGAAATATCCTTCAAACAAATTTCACAATTGTCAACGCTTTACTTTAACGCTTATGTCACTCCCGTATGACACGTATTTTGTCTGCTCAATATAAACTGACACCAGCGGCGAAACCGTTCCGCTTATATAGGTTTTTAGAGTTCTAGAAATTTTCGGCGGTCTCAAGAATCAAATAGAATGTAGCCGAGAATGTTCCAGAGAACGTCAAAATAAAGGCATCACAAAAATTATCAATTCTAACTCAAACAAGAACATAATTAATAAACTAATAAGGTTGGTGAGCTTTCGTAACAGTATCTAATAACTTAAATGTTCTAAGAAGAAAATATTAAACGAATTAGTCATTTCAATCAAGTGGGATAGGTAGGGAGTTCTCATAACGAAAGTTACCGAGTTAAAAAAGTAAGTAGTTGAGCCAAACATGTCATTTTAATTGAATTAAATTAAGAATGTTAATAAAATTTATTTAATAATTATAAGATATATTATTAAATCGAAAGAAAAATTTGTAAAAAAAGATATTTTATTATTAAAGTTCTTCCGTCATGTACTATATCATAATCGATTTTTGCTAATGGTTGTATATGTATTGTAGTAGTTTTAGGATAGATTGTATTTGATTACTATACTAGTACTACTATACTATATTTAGAATTACTGAAATCACCTGGTCGTAT
This sequence comes from Monochamus saltuarius, assembly GCA_025584915.1. Classification (NCBI taxonomy): domain Eukaryota; kingdom Metazoa; phylum Arthropoda; class Insecta; order Coleoptera; family Cerambycidae; genus Monochamus; species Monochamus saltuarius. The sequence continues at coordinate 34,893,106 of CM046726.1, forward strand.
TATTTTTTTTTTGTTGGTTGAAATGTAAGTAAATACATTTTAATTATCAGAAAACTCCAAATCTTAAATAAAACTGTTCAACACAAACTTTGAAATTTAAGTTAACTCTATTTAACATGTAGTGCCATAAAACCGCTTTTATTTTGAAAATAATCTCTTTTTTCAATTTCTCAATATATTATTATTAGATGCTTAAAACTAATCAAGGTTTCATTGTTTTGATCTGAATTGTTGATGGGTGAAAAAAAAGTTTGCGCCATATTTGCTTCGTCAGGAAGGTGCAAAGTACGTTTTATATGGGTCAAGTAAACGATCATGCAGAGCGTAAAGTTAAGTAGAATATTTCTGCATCTTCTGCAACTGTTCCTAGTTAAACCGCATACAGCAATTATTTTCACGAGGACAAGAACGAGAATACTGCTACGCGATGATGCTTACATAGGAAATATTATTAAGGGAGCATGGAAATTGATAAAATCATATTTTATAAGCACGTTTATCTGAAATAAATAATTAAAAACTAATATTGAGATTTTTATTTTTTCAACTTTCTTACTAACTTGTTGGACAATTCTTGTGGTTCTCTTCGCGTGATTCACTGCGGACCCTGTATCCTATTTTAGAATTTCTTCTTTCAAAACTTCGTCCAATTCCTCCACGGGATTTGGGAAATTAATTAAACAATTTCCCACTACAGCTCGATTTGTAACCGTAACAGACCTACTTGAACATCAACACTACCACGTGTTCAAACTGTAGTTGACTCAAGTAGACTAAACTACGCAAGTGCGGAGGCAACTCGAATCGCAACTTAACTCTTTAACTAATACATTCTAGAAAATACGTCAAAAAAACGACAGCTGTTTCTATAGACAAAAGTTTGGAACATATCTATGAAATTCAACTTGAATATGTATCCTAGAACTTTGGTCTTTATAATTTTTTTCTATATACAAAATGAAAAATATAGAAGGAAGAAATTACGTACATATCCCTAAAGATATACGATCAATCTGTACTTCTGCAATATGAAAATTATTGTTGTTAATGTTAATATCATAATTAATTTTCACTTTTTTATTGTGCCCATGAACCTAACAGAGCTTAATACATTTTTCACGCTAAAAAGTTTTGATAACTTTACTTATTTACTCACTGTTTTAAATTAGTTTTCATGGATGCCAAGGTGCCCTTCATTTTATATATATCACGTCAGTCTTAAACTTTAAAACAAAGTTAGATTTCTAGAATTTTAATAACATAAGTTTTCCAACATACTTTCTTTGCAATCTAAACTGTTAATAGGTGTATGGATATTACTATTAATTGAATATGAATTCAGAGACCTTAAAACATTTTTAACATGATAAATTTACTGCAAATATAACAAAATTGATCCGTTTTTTGTTGCAGTGATGTTGGGAAGATTGAGCTACCTCTCCGTCAGGGAAGTTTCGTTGCATGTATGGGAAGACAATTTTGAGTTTTTAGTTTGAGGTGCAATAAATAGTTTTAAAAACCCACACGTTAGTGATCTTGGTTCGATTGCAAGCGAATCCGCTGTTCTAGGTATGATAACCCTCATACCTTCCTAGGTCTAAGTATGAGTGCTAATGATCAGTGATCTCTCACTGACCATTATGATCGAATGGCGTGATTTAAGTGACTACTCAGTTATAAGCGGTCATTTTATGTATAATAAACAGTTATTTATGTAATAAGCACAAAAAGTAAGTGTTTAATGCACGCGACGTGAAACACATCAAGTGCAATAAACACCTTTTTGTACAAGTTGCATACAATATTTTTTATACGTGCATGCAAAAACCAAAAAATGTTTTATTTAGATGACACTAAGTGTAGGAAAATATGACGTCGATTTGAATGTTTATGTTTGTCATGATGACAAAACGATGTAGTAGAATGACAGATGAATGCAATAAACATTTTATTGCACTAGTGCAATAAAGCCGTGCAACTCCTGAAGAGAAGCCCCACTGTCAACGTTTGTTGTTTCTATTTTTAGTAATAGTGACCAAGTTTATAGTTTTGCAGGTTAACTTTGCTTTGCCCGCTTGATTACTTCCTCTTGCCTGATTTTGCACGTAGCTTTTAGCACCCGCTTGTAAAAACCTCTTGTAGAAACCGCTAACATTGTAACCACACCGCTGACTCTGTACCGTATATGTTTACCTCGTAGATTAGAACCGTATCATTTGCCTAGTGATATTTACCTGTTAGAGTTGTACATATAGGTTTACGTTGAATAATCGCAAATATTTACCAAGTGTGATTTGTTTTACTGAACACCGAAAGTCTAATTCCTTCCTCACGACCCTCTGGACATACCGTGTCTTCACTGTAGCCGCCCGAGTAGTGGTGTTTCTGCACTGTAAACAGAAACTGGCGCCCGAGGTTACCGCCGCCACCGCTCAGGCGTCATAAGAACACTGTGTCGTATTGCAATCACGACGTGGGTACGTCACACTACAGTCTTTCAAAAGTCTCCAGGACTACGTGGTTACTAGGCTCTTTTCATCTACTATCGAGGGTACGCCGAGATATTTTCATGGGCTTGCGTGCTGTAAATATGGATATGGGGGCCTACATTATTACAGACTGATCCCTGATAGTAGTTTTCAAGTTCCTCAGGCTCTGCTAGTTTTGGCTATATGGTTCAACCTGTCACCCACTAAAGTCCACTGGAATATTGGTTGACTGTTTATTCATGGTGAATATACCTTATCCAATATCTTGGAATTTGCGTTTCATTATTTTTTAAGTATCTACATGCAAATCATTGAGTTATTGAGTAATTGGGTTTCTATGTTGATGGTTATAAGGTTCAACTCAGCAGTTGTCATAGGATTTGTCAGTAGTGTCGGATTACATTTGGTCATATGATATTAATATATATTTATTATGTCGATGCATAGGTATATTGTCCTGTAGCCCTGATCAAGGGTATTTGGAGTCAAACAACTTACATTTTACAACTCATCCGATATAACGTTTTTACAGTTAAGAGATTTAGGTAGATTTTCCATTCCTTCAGATATGTGGTTTTCGGGATTGAAAGGTTTGACGTTATATGATTACGAAGTGGGGGAGCTTCCCAGTACTTTCGGATTAAATAACATTTTTATCCCTATTTTTGTACTATCTACAAGTAATCAGCGACCCAAATCACATATGTGTATGGTGATGTAGAACACCACGTGTTCCTAAGATTCAAAAGTGAATTTGAGTTTTGAAAGTTCTTGAATGTTTTTATTTATCCAGGTATGACTTGTCTACGGAATTGTTCCTTAGCATACATATTATGTGGTATCAAATAACATACATATGACTTCATTAATATAAATTGTAGGAAAATTAATTTATATTAAATTGAAATACCTTACAAAATCTACAAACGCTAATAATAAAGAATGTATGAGTAGATATTGTGGCTATAATGCGACGCTGGTTGGGACTTTAGTTCGCAGAGTAGTTACACAATATCATTAATACCTTATAATAAATGTATAAAAATAACATATCGTTTTAATGATAACACCGGTCAATAGCAATTAACAAGGTTCTATATGAGTCTTAACGGAAGTCCAAATTGCTTTTCTTGATTATGATTATGACAATTATTGTTGTGACTAAATTATGACAAATGTTTCGTTTTTTTGCCGATATTATTGTTTCAGTACAAAGTTAGAAGATCTTAATACGAATTTTAGCGTATTCTGACCTCTTAAAAACACTAACATAATATTAAATCTAGTAAAGTGTGAAATCTTGTTCATGCTTTGACACACGGCGTCACTTATAGTTTATTGTTACTCTGTGACTTCTTCAAGAAGAAACAGAGCTTATTTCTTTTTAAGAATCGGATATCATTAAAGAGAAACGTTAAGACAATTTAATATTTATACTGTATCATTCGTCATGTTGAAGTAAAATCTAAAATATAATTTGTAATTTATTCGGAACTTTGTCTTCAGAAAGCAAAAGTATTGCATTTAAGAAAATACATACTTTTTCACTAAAAAATAATATATTTTATAACTCAATAACGTAATATTAATAATGAAATCATTTGAATATGTAGGTATTGAAGTTATTTAGACTGCTGCAGCTTGCACAGTTACAAAACTAACTAAATTAAAAAATTGACAATAAATTTAACTAAAAGTTGCTATCATAGAATCGTAAGATTATAATACATAATCATGTCAAAGTTGGAAGCATTTATTGAATAATATTTAAATTACTCAAAGATTCATTATAGAAACTTTGTACGTACAACAGACATCAAATAATAATAGAACGCAATTAAGATTTCCAATTGAATTATTTGATAGCACAATCTGCTTGCCTGTTACAAGTGTAATTTAATGAATTCCCTTCACAACAGATTTAAATTGATGTATCGCTACCAAGGTCAAGTTCTTAATTATTTCTCACCTTAGAAAAGTAATCTTGACGTAGGTAATTGATAATATAATACTGTCATGGAGCAGATCTGCTTGCAATGCAGTTGAAGTTACAAAATGATGATATCTTTCTACGCTATGTGTTAGTACCTATTAATATCACATAATAAATAAGAATAGATAATGGTGATAATAAAACTAATAAATAAGATTATAAATAATTAAATATTAAAATATCTACCCCTCATTCTAGTCACAAGGATTAACCCAGAAGTCGTAGACTGTGCGGGAGAGGGGGCGGTATATTATCATGCCAATTTTCTCTAAAAGTATAGCTGATCTGCGGCCTTCCAGCCACGGGAATTGAACCCGTGCTAGTGGCAAACAAATTCAAGTACTGACACTTTAAGCCGCTCGACCACCGACCGATTCATATAAATAAAATTTTAAGTTTTAATTTGAATGTATCCTACAAATAATTTGCATATCTGAAAATTATGACTAAACGAAGATCATCTACTTCTCAGATACATATTCTTCAAGTTTACCTTAGAAATGAAGAATAAGTAGTTTATTATTTATTTCTTTAAATAGGATACAGGAGAGAGCAAAAATAAATAAAAAGTAGTTTCTCATCATTGCATTGGTCTATGATCCAACTGCATACCACATACCTATACCAGAACCTATAATACATACCAGCTATTCCGTTGGCGTAACATTAATGCATTATGACAAATTACTGCTACAATTTTTAATATATTACGATTAGTTTGTGAGAAAATATGATCATCCACTTAAAAGCTTAACATTTTCATCCAAATTACTAATTTTTGGAAAACCAGGTCGTTTGATTAACCTTGTCAAAAACTTTACAGAAATCAACATACAGTATAAGAGCATTAAAGTGTTATCCGTTCATAGATATCGATTTTTAATTTTATCCAGGCACACAAAATTTAATTTTTATCAGTGGCGGCTGGCGAGATTTCAGATATGCCATGACTCCATAACCAGATGTGAAACTCAAACCAAACGTTAGGGTATGGTTGGCTGTGATCATAAATAAAACTTAGACGGATAACAATTTATAAAACGTTAAAATGTTGTACTGACATAATGGGGAAAACTTCGAGGATACCTTAAAACAATTCTGTTCTGTTTCATGCTATTTATATCTGTTTTCAAAACAAAAGTTATTGTTCCGTATATCAAATTAAAGCACTTTTCATGACCTATTCGACAGCATAGTAATTTTTATACAGTGCGTTAAAGAAAAAATACGACCAGTTACAGAGGCGGCTACGGAACGCCTCGGAAGACCACCATTATCCGAGGGACGGTTCCGACCGTAACACCAGCAATAGGAGCCGAAATGAATATATGGTTGGGCCCAGAGATATCAATAGTAGGTCTGTTCCCACAGAGCCTAGCCCGAGAACAACCAGGGCAGGTTAAAGATTCTCGGCTAATGCTAGGAATGTGCATTTTAATTCTGTTTCTGACAGCGACCTGTTACCGAGTCACAACATAACAACCCGGAAAATCAAAGTATAATCCAATTAATTGGTGTTCAAAACTGCTGTTTCAATAAAATTGCAGCTGAGGCGACAGACGGTATTAATTTAGGCAATATTTTGCAGCTTTAAGCCTTGTCCTCAAAGACGTGAAATTCGTAAATATTCACGTGAATTTTGCGGTTTTTGATTTAAATTATTAATAGCGGAAATCACAAATTTTAGCGAATCTCGCAAAACATGAATGTTATTGCTATTTTCATCATGATGTGTTTGATTTGAGCTTCTGATAATCTACCATAACACTCAATGATAGTTTTATGATGAAAATAAGAGAAAATGTGACAATTGAAAATGACAATTGGTGGAATTCGCTAAAAGTTGAGTCTTTATGCATCTTTACTAATTAATTTTTCTCTATTATAATATAGATCATTCTATATTTTCAGTTGAAAACAGCAACAACTCACTGTTCAACCTGGATTTTCTACAGGCCGTAACCTTTTACTTGGACCTTAGATTGCCCGTGACCTTTCACCTGGACCTTATAGTGCTCAAGAAACATTACCTGAACCACCAACAGCCAGCGGAGAGATGACTAAAATAATTGCGTACAGGATATTTGGTATTTCTTCATACATCGGTACTTCACTGTACTTATCTGTCATTTCTAACCATGTTCTAATACTAAATGCATTCTTCCTTTTCCAGATGAAGAACCTACTAGAAGTGATGACCCAATCCTGCGCTTGGTTCACTTATTTTACACTAGTGTCTAGAGACTACAGTGGTACTTCAATCATGTTTTACTCAGAACCTATAAGGATTTTATAAAAACAAATTTTTTACGATATCGACTCATCTATTCCCAAATTCTTTTAGATAAGTTCTAAATCACCCTGTATACCGTTAACTTTATTTGCACTAAACACATACCGTTGACGTTTGCAACTATGTTTAGTAGTGTAAACTACATAAAATCACAGATATACTCAATTATAAGATTTAACATAATAAACTTAAATCTCAATATACAAATTTCCAAGTTGAAGTTTTATGACAGATGACAGATAAACCAAATGAAATTGAGCTTAATTCTGTTTTGCTATTGGTAGAGTAAAATACATTAAAGCATTTACAGAGATTTTTTTTTAAATAGTTGATCCAAAACTAGCAAATAACATTCCCTTATGAAATTCAAGTGAAGAAATTTCTTAAATATTTCTGTTAACAGCGAAATAAATGTCCCGTTTTCAGGTAGATAATTTGACCCTTAAATATAGGCTCCACAAGAATAATTATATTAATAACACTTGATTGAAATGTAATTTCTTATGACACAAAGTACTCGGACTGCATATTACTGTGAGGTCATACTAATGCAATCCATTGAAAATCATTCAAGGTTAAACAATATAACCAATATTTAATTTTATTAATAACATTGAATTTGTTGCTACACTGGTGAGTATATTTACAGTGTAGTCTTCTACATTGGCACATTTTGGTAAATACTTTGCCAAAGTTTTTGGCTCGCTTATACGACTGCGGCATTTGTAAACTGCGTTGTGTCGTTGTGTTCATTAAATTTTCAGCAGCTCCAGATTACATAAAGCCACTGTAAGTTCGAAAGTTTTTGTATCTACTACGTTGGAGAAAAGTCTCATTTTAAGCCAATGAAACTGTTCACCGACTTGGCAATAATATTTTAATAACAAATAAGTTGCAGCCAACTGTAATTGTAGTTAAAACACTCCTTGTAGAATATAATTCCAATAATATTCTTCTAGGACAGATAGACGCTTATTCTGCCATGTCTTCGATATTATCAATAAGTAGTAGTAGAAACTTTTTTAATAAATTTGTCACGGTAGTCCACCACTTAATTTACTTAAATTTCATGATTTAAGTCTCAGTGATAGCTTACTTAAGGGCGCCGTATTCTTGAAATAGTGTTTTCAACAAATAGAAGTAATTTTAGACATTTAAGAACAGAATAATATAGAGTTTAGTAAATAACAAGAATGTTATCTCATGCCACCTGCAAATATTCAAATGTACCGAAGTAAAATCAATATATAATGTCAGAAAGCGATCTATCGAACATACTTTTAGGTACTGAAATCTTTCAAAATACGTGTTTTTTTAAATTCAGCTAAAGATGCAAACATTGTTATAACATAAGCTTACATAGTTCTACATATAATATTGTTCACTTTTGTTTATAAGTATGTGAAAATAATTATTAAAATGTGGGGTTAGAATAGCGAAATAATGTGTGTCATACAAATGCATTTTAAAAGTTATTATATTATTTGAAGAGAGTTTAAATAGTAAAAGTGTATAAACAAAACATCAATAATTTTATTTTTGATATTACTTTTCCTCTACGTGTTTTATTTTTCAAGATTTCAGTACCTAAAAAACACTACAAATTTGGTCAGTATGTAAATAATAATAATAATATTCTAATCAAGAGGATTAGCCCAGAAGTCGAAGACTTGTGCGGGAGGGGGGGCAGCATATTATTATTAAACAGGCCGCATTCCGCCCTAACCACCATTCAGTGCATGAATGAGGGAAATCTGGAAAACCTCATTAATTAGGGGGGTAGTCAAACGTCAACCGGTATTAATCTCTCACATTGACCCAAGCCAACATTCTTCCATCGTACCATACCCGCAGAAAGTGTGCCAATCCTTACACACACTCCACTAGTGATTTCTACAGAAATGTATATATTTACTAAAATAGTTTTCAGAAAATGAGTTATCAATAGTTGAGGAGCAGACATTCAAAACCGCTATCCATTTGTTAATGTATCTAGATTAGATTTCCTTTTAATAAGTTATAGGTATGGTTAATACTATTCTGAAACTATGTTTTATACAAATCATTACCAATTTTAGGTAAGCTATTATTATTATTTTTTAAACTAGATAAGTCCTTTTGAGTGTCGAACAATTACTTAAAGCCTTTTGTTTGCCAACGAAGTTCATAGCTCTAAATAATTTTTATTATAGGCTCTGGACTAGGTAAGTTAAAAAAAAGTTTTCGCCTATTTTTGACTCCATTTGACTTTACCAATGTAATATACAATGATTTTATGTAAAAACGACATTTAGAAACTCCCGAAAAATTTTAAATTGATTCCCAGAATGTATTGTTACAGAACGTTAAGCTAATACGATGTGGGTATTTTGTAGCATGATTAGGTAACAGAACTGTCAAACTAAAATGACATCCAAATAGCGGTAATTGCGTCAGACAGCACTAAACTCTATTCGTTTGTCCAATGCGTGTGTAGTAAATGCTTCTTGAAAGTCGATGAAATATTTACAATGCATTTGTTAGGCGTTTTAATTCCTCTTGGATGTACAGGACTCGTCAGCTTGGTCTATATGGCAATAAAGAATGCACTGATGTACTTTTTGCGGGATTTTCAAAAATTGGACTTGACGCTTTTTGAAAGTCTGCTCTTCAATTAATGTTAGTAATTGCAAGAGTTGTTTATTTACTTAACATTTAAATATAAGTATCTCAACATCTCTTAAACGACGCTATTGTCAAAAGTCAAAGTTATTATGGACGAATTCTTTGTCCAACTACATTGAACTGAATATAAAACATTAGGATTTCTTAATATTATCTCTTCGTCTTTTAATTATACTGCGGTTTTTAAAACATCTTTATGTATATTTCAACGCTGAAACATTGAGTAACCAGTGACCACTAGATGTAAACACGTGACCTATGTCGTTCTATTATGACAGAGCATGGACAACCAGGATTGCTTAAATTATTTTATAAGCAGATTGATTCAACATTTATATTGAATATGCAAAGTGTTCTACAAGCCCTATGACAAACTTTGGTAGATGATAACTGGGTTAATGTAAATAAAATTGATGACTGCTATGACAATTATTATTTCTTTATTTATCTCTAGTTACTTCAACAACATACACAAAATGATTCATTTCGCTTGTCATGTGATCTGATGAAGCGTGTTTTACTAGGGATGGCATAAATAATAATCATAATGAACGTTTCTGAGCGTTACAAAATCCGCATGAAATTAGATCAAGACGATTTCAGCAATGTTTCAGTGTCAACGTTTTGGAGTAGCATTTTCAACAATAATTTGCTATCTGTACATGTTTTAAATGATGCATATAGCAGATCTGTATATGACTTTCTGGGTAAACAACCTTTTAGATTTAATTGATGATGTAGGCCGTAATATTGCTCAAAATATATGGTACCAGCACGATGGTGCATTTCCCGAATAAGTGGATAGGTCAACAAACTTCAACAGCATGGCAACCGCATCCCATAGATTTTAGGCCTTTGGACTTTTATTTATAGGGACATATGAAGCAGCTTGTCTACCATGTTGAAATCACTACCTGTCTTCAGCTCAGCTACTTGTAATAGATCAAGATGCAGTTAAGAAACGGACGGAAGCTTTAGTTCGCCGATATGAGCCTTGCATTTGAACCGAGGGTGGACATTTTCAACAATTTTTATAGTCTTAGATTTGTAAATTTAATTCATAAAAGTTAACTATTACTTAAACTTTAAACACAAGCAACTGTTGTTATAATAATAATTTTTATCAGGCTACTTTGATTGAAATATGAAATTAAATTTTTATAAAATGCTGGTAATTTGTAAACAAAAACGAATCGGATCTGTATTCAAATAAGACAAATGTTTGACATTAATCCCTGTATATGACATACGGGTTTCTAGATTAGAATCACGATCATAATGTAACAATTAAGTAAAAAACTGCTGTATTAGTTATATTCAACAATTTTAACCAAATTGTCAGTGTAAGTGGTTTGCTGACATGTTTTCTTAAAGTTTGGTTAAATTAGCACTTAATTTACATATTATAATTACATTTTATTTTAAATCTCTTAACATTTTGCATGTTAAAATTTCAACAAGTTTCAGAAGAAAAAATAGTAAGCATAATTAAGAACAAATTGAACCTTTAGTATACATAGTAATACAGAAAGAAAAAATTGTAAGTGTAAAATTGTGTTTTATCCATCACGTATGGTATCTTGTCAGGTCTGATTCAATCAAATGAGTCAATCAAAGGGCCTCAACTAGAATATCCACCAAATTAATGTATGTATATACATGATTACGCAGATTCTGAGTTATTTTCGTAAAAGCCGCACGTAATTACTAACTGCTGTTAAAGTAATTATATCAAAATGAACCCTTAACAACCCATTATCCAATTATTATCATTCAGGACGATCCTATTATTGTGTGCGGAACACGTAAACAGTAAACAAATTATTATTAATTTATTCAGGAGTTGTCTGCTTAGTATATGCAAATCAATTTATTTAAAGATACTTGATACACTAGTATACAATGTGTCCCACTTTTCATGGAGCCACCCTGGCATCTCGCTCACCTGATATCCGAATACTTTGAAACTTTGGTGGTGAATATATACCTATAGTCAGAAGCGTCCGATTCTAAGATGGAGAAAGGGGGTCGATTTAAAAAAAATATATATTAACGATTTAGAAGAAAACTAGTAAGATATTCTTAATCAGTATCTTTAGAAACCCCCTTGTACAAGATTACCTCGTTGTGGGTTCAAAGGTGTTTGAGATATGGGCCGTCAAAAAACAATTTTTTTCAGCTTAAAATAATTTGTATTCTGTAAAATGGGCTCTTAAATAAGGTTGATGCCGTGTATACCGACTTTTCCAAAGCATTTGACAAAATTCATCATAAAACTCTTCTAATTAAATTAGGGAATGTTGGTATACATGGTTATCTGTTTCGGTGGATCAGATCATATCTACAAAATAGATCACAATGTGTCAAAATAAATAATACCACTTCTTCTTATATTAACGGAACTTCAGGTGTTCCCCGGGGTTTTCGCTTGGAACCACTATTGTTTTCACTTTTTATATAATAATATGATATCGGTTATTGTTTATATGCCCATGATTTAAAATTATATAAAATTATTACTGACATTACTGATATAAATTTTCAAGCGGATTTGAGTCGGTTGTATCTTTATTGTGTGTTACATAAATTATACAGGGTGTAACTTTGATGGGGGGTCCGGTTTGGAGGGGGGGTACCTGTGACCCTTATAAACACATATCATAAGTTTGTTTTTCTAAATTCCGCCATAAAAACTGATTTTTTTTTGTTACCTTTTTTTCTGAATTTTCATACTCCGCCGCTGGTTAGGCCAGCGTTGGGCTAATCTAGAGACGCGGCCTTTATCGGTTGTTCCAAGCGTATACAGTAGTCCTTTGCGCTGTTGTCACATTTCATTATTGAAGTGAGAGATGGGGCAAGATGAGAAATTTTACTGTTAGAAAACAAATTTCCACACCACCCGTGAGGTACTGTTTTTTGGCGCGTTACTTTTATTGAGTGGGTGTTCGCTTATAGCCCTATTATCCCACATAAATAAAAAATATATTCTTTTAAATAAAATAAACTATAAATCAACAACATTTCAACTAACAGAAAATTAAGTCAGAACAGTAATAAATAAATAAAAATAAATACATAATATTTTTCTACTCACGTGATGTTTATAGGGAGGTTTACAAACAATTTCTTATTAGGTACGTGTCGATCAGGATAATCCATCTGATATCGTCTTCTTGTAACTGCACTGTTTTCTCCTGACAAAAATAGGCTCTAACCATATCAACTCTTTCTTGATTCGTATACATGTTTTTCATAATATTACACACACTTGACAATGAAAGCACACTTTTATAAGTTATACACTTACACTACACAAGGCACTGAACAAAATACCACTTTAAATTAATACGAAAATAAATTTAGTAAAACACAATACTGCACTGAACAAATTATATTTTGATTTCACTAAAAATACATAAAAACTCTCAAAAATACCCACCGTGTTACATCCTCCTCCTCATGCGACAAAAGGGAAACTGAATCTAAGTCAAAATCAAAACAAAGCTGTGGCATATCTGACTCATTGGCCAGTTGTTATTTTGCCGCTTTGACTACTGTCAATTGACGGTATATTTTATTCTAACAGGTGCGCGTCAAGGGTTCCATAACCAGCACATTCACGTATGCTAACATCGCAAGTTATAGTAGTAGTTTAACTTTATATTTTTCGTATATCTGTCAAATAGTTTAATAAAATTGCATACATGTTCATTAACTATACATAAAATTTAATATAAATAATTCTGCACAATAGAATAGTAAACAAAAATGCAAATTTGATTTTGACCATTGCCGGGCACAATTTGTGTAAAACAAATTAACAACACATAGTTTTAAAAGTGATAACTCAAGTTTATATGGTTCTTGGTGATAACTGGCAAGGCTTATTTTAATCGAACGAAGGTGTTGTCTGTTGGGGCCCTTCAGTATACCTATATCAAATCCATCCTCCGTATTATGAGGTATTTTATAAACTAGGCCAGAGCAAAGGTTATGCAAGGGTCATTGACACACTGTTTAAAAAAAACAAATACTTTGTATTAAAGACTATTACTTTAAAAAATATTTTAAAACTATCATATTAATAAGTAAATTTACTTATTTTTAATTATGTAGGTACATTTTATAAAACAACAAAAATTATTTTACAACAAGCTTTGCTGACAATAAATTAATACCTAACGTATGCTTATTCATCCACCAATATTATTATTTAAGATTAATAATAATTATTAGTTAATACATCATACTTTAGACGACATACCTCTCTCTCATATCTGTATATTTTTTTATATAAAACGATCTAGTCTGGTTTCATGTATTGTGTGCAGTATTTATGCGATATTTATATTTTATAAACTAGGTCAATGTCACGGTTATTGAAGGGACGTTGATAAAACCCTTAAAAGTAGTATCAAATCCTTTGTACAGAAACTGTTTTTTTAAAACATTTTAAAGCTATCAGAGTAATAATTTGCTTATTTTTAATTACGTACATTTTATAAAACAGCAACAATTATTTTAAAACATTAAGTTTTACTGGAAATAATTAGTAGGTAACGTATTAAAATCCACCTAACAATACTATTATTTAATAATAATAATTAGTTAATAGATCAGTAAAGAATTGTATTTTTTACGTACTCTTACATTACGTACTTTTTTACAACACTCGAAAATGGTTTTAGGATCCATACTTCATTAGGATTGACAGAAAAGTATAATGACATGAGTCGCAATGTTATAAAAAAGCATATTTAAAAGATTATTCATTGCAGTTTTTTCTTCACTTAACATTTAGACGTCGGAAATTGTCATATCATTGGCAGTTTATTACGATCAAACTGAGGTGTATACATGCAAAAATTAGTTTAACATAGGTATTTGCATTGAATTGGTGCTCTGTTATTTCTAGTGACTCGCATCGCCAAATCTCATCACAATAAATTGGAAGCTGTAGTTTTGCATATCCAGACTATTGTCTTCTGCATTCACATTACCTCACTAAAAAAATCCTCACTTTCACATTTCACGGCCTCACAATTATGTCAAACTATGTCACTATTTTTGTTATAGCTTCTGCATTTGCGTGTTCTAGTACTTTTGATGCGATCGGATGAGATCTCGTGGCAACATTTTCTTCCAATGCACCTGTTATAACGTGTTATTAATACGTAGTACACACAAAGCTACCTATGTACTGAATTCACTATAAAATATCAGCATCCGTCGCATCGCGCTGCGTGGAATACGACCCTGGGCCTGAAATGACCGGACAAGTTCCGAAATCTAACTGGCAACGCCGTAGACATGGTTCTGCAGTGAAACTCGGATGCTGTGCAGGGGCGGCGTGTATAGCAATTTGGGTGCAGTTTAAAAAATTATTCATAACTCGGCTATTTATTTGATTTAAAAAAAACTAATTTCAGATTAGCAATCTAGGGAACACGGACTACCCCCCCTCTAAACCGGACCCCCTTCAAAGTTACACCCTGTATGTTAATGTTAATAAATGCCACTATATTACTTCTTCTAGACTAAATATTAATATTTTGTTCCCTTATCATTTCAATAATGAATCGCTTAATAAAGTAAATTCTGTCAAAGACCTGGAAGTAATATTGGATTCTAATTGGATTCCATTGCCACGTTGAAGCTGTTGTTAGAAAAGCTTATAAAAATTTGTTTTTCATTATGAGGAACACTAAATCATTTACTAAGTTTCAATCAGTTATTTCATTATATAATTCCCTTGTAAGAAGTCATATTGAATTTGCTTGTATATTTGGGATCCAATATATGGTAAGTACATTGATAGGATAGAAAAGGTGCAGAAGAAATTAATTAATATGTTAAATTTTAGATTTAAAAGAAACCTTCATTATGGATCATATGATCTTAGCTTAAAACATTATAAATTATTAAAACTTAAATCTCGCCGTATAATTACTTATGTATTGTTCTTGTGTAGTTGTTAATAATGGTATTGGTAGTAGCTATTTTGTAAGTCGATTTAAATTTAATGTAAAACAACATATAACAGGTTCATCAAATCTGTTTTATGTAAATGCATATTCCAATAATTATTGTAGCAATTCTCCCATTAGTATAATTCAAAGAACTTATAACGAATATTTTAATCATATTGATTTGTTTTCTAATTCATTTACATGTATAAGGCGTAATGCTATATCTGTTTTTAGTTAGTATAAATATAAAGTTTTTGTTGTTACCAGTGTTTTAGCTCTTTAAGCATATATGATATTATTAATTATAAGGTGCACAGACTGTAATACTTGTTAGTGTGATCCTGTAATTGGAATGGATGCTTTGTCATCGTTCGAGCTTCACATGGTCCAAGAACAAACTAGGATTGCTTATTTCATTTGATGGTTAAGGAAAGTTGAAAATAATACTAAAAAAAGGTTTGTCAAACATACAGTTACCATCTTGAGAAATCTGTTCTCTCGTAAATCTATCATAAAAACAATACAACAATGGCAATAAAATCCTTGAAAATTTCTTGTTTCGTTAACTGCTCATATATTTGTTATACAGAGTTTGACTACTGAAGTGGAGAAATTCAGTAGTGTACATCGAGCGTGAAATGGTTCGAAAGACGTAAAACTTAGACCTCGTAGAGAAGTAATGGGTTACGGTAAATGAAAGTTTGTAAGGTTAAAATGTTTTTATCTTCCTAGATCCTGAATCTATAAACCACTGGAACAATAGATTGAATGCATAAGGTTTTATGAGGGTATATAAATTCGAAATATTCTTTTTTATTGAACTTCATAATTTAAATGACCATTCATTGACACAAAGGTTAATTCTATCTAAAACTATTTTATTCTTAGTGAATTAATTTAACGAAATTAATTTAAATGCATTTTAATCATATTTTCTTTTCTATCTATCAATCGCAGGATCCTAGCCAGGACCACCCCAGGTGGGGAAATGTAAAAAGTCGGATCAACTAATATTCGAAAAGAGATAATCACTAAAATTTGTATTATTATATACAGTGCCTTCATAAATGATTACAAGCCACGTGATCAGGGACGAGATTCTCGAATCAATCGCAGAGCAATTCATATGCGAATATCCTTTTCCTCACTACGGCAATTGAGAGAGACAAGAAATCTATTCGCATACGAGTTGCTCTTCGAGAATCCCAGTCCTGGTCACGTGGCTTGTAATTATTTATGAAAACTAGTAAAAAGTGCTCACTATGTAAATAACTGAAGTTGTGAAATAGAATGAACTACTATAATAGTTCACTCAAGTAAATTCTAATTTTGTCAAAATTGTGGTCTCTCTTCCAGCTCCTGAATCGTTAGGTCAATTTAAAAGTATAAGTAAAATAGTATCTACTTGTACCTGTACCTGTTGGTTATCTGAGTATACCAAGGTGGGTAAGTCTATAAGAGTAATCCAGAGTTCCAGACTCGATAATTCATGAAGTAGAAATGGTGACTGTGACAACAATAATTAAAGGAATTGAATGATAATTGGTACTACACATTGCTGTTATATTATTTTAATAAATTACGAAATTTATAAAAATTGAGTTTGATAAATTTGAGATTTTTTGTAAAATACCAAGTAGAAATTGAAAAGAACATTTGTTCGTGCATTTTGGAAAATAATTGTCGTGACGTCATTAAATGGGCATTACATTTTGTTTACGATGGCATTGTCAATAGGCACTATAACTGTAACAATAAATTGTTTCTAGTATCAATTAAGTCTCAAATAGAGAAAGATAATGTAGGAATACTTTTTTGTGCAGAATGCACTCTGGAAAAGAATTAAATAAAAATTGATTTTTTTCTTTGAAAAAACCAGGAAGCATTACGCATACGCCCTCGGTATCACTTGATAAAACTACCATATCAATCACACTCAAATAGATTTATTAACAACAACATATTTTCTAATCAAATCAGCTGAGGGATTCAAGATATATTTGCAAAAAGCCCCAATTCCAATTCTATGAACCCTAGAGCTCTTAAAAATTAGAATTCGTGAAAAAAAAAATACGGGTCAAACAATATCCGAAGTTCTCTGTATGTGACAATTTTTTCTAGTAATTCTAAATCACTCTGTATAAGAAGGCAACATTTTGTATTACAGCTTCACCAATATTTTATATAGAACCATGAAAAAGTTAAAACTTCAATATATTTTTCTTGGTTTATTGCAATGCTGTACAGAAAATTCGAAAATAATCACTCCGGTAACTTTTTAATTTATTAAATTTAAATATTTTCTGTAAAAATTATATGGACCTATAAAAATTGTGTTCTATTGTGACTGGAATGGAATGTACAAAAGATATATGGTATCTATACTATCTATTTACAAAAAAAGTACGTAAACAATCTTTTACATACGTCAGGCGATCTTGGAGGCCATAAAACAGGTCCGGCCTGATTTGAACCCTCTAGATTTCTTTGTTTGGGGATATTTGAAGACATTAGTGTATGGTACTCCTGTAAATAGCCTGGAAGAGCTGCAGCTACGGATTAATCAAAAGTGTCAAGAAATCCAAACCAAGGAGGGTGTTTTCGAAAGAGTTCGAATATCGTTGAGCCGAAGATGTCATGCCTGCTTGCAAATGGACGGAGGGCACTTTGAATATCTTCTGTAACTTTGTTTTTTGTTTGTTAAAAGCTTCCTTTGTCGGTTTATTCCTAATAAAATAAAATGTTTGAAAAACGAATAGTGGTCCATATCTCCGCAACCGTTACTTTGCGGACCCATGTTTATTAAGACTTTTCTGCTTATTTTGGTTCATACTATTACCTACTGAAATATTTTACACTTTTTTTTAACACCGTGTATACTGATCTTGCACGTTTGTTATTAGTTCCTAAAATCACGGTTTATAAATTCAGTTATCCTGTTACTTTTTTCAGTCTAGTTTTTTTAGTAGTTTTAATTTAGTTTTTAGTTTGTATAGTTAATTAACTTTCAAAAGAGATCATTTCAAATCATAACAATATAATTTCCTTTTATTTAAGCATTCTAATTAATTTATGCCCTTATTAATGACTCTGTTAAATTAACATTTTCAAAACCTATCAGGAGTTGTGACGTTTTAAAGGGCGGCCTCTCATCCGTCAGACATCGCATACTTACCTACCAACTTACAGTAAATTTAAGAAATTATTAGAAACTTGCATACTACTTTCCTCAGTTACTTTTGTATACACCGTACTTCACTTTTAATGAAGCCAGCTTCGTAATTCGCTTAAGTACTTGTTATTCAGTTCTGAATTTTTGGCAGTTTATACATACTTATAAAGTAGCTATTTTGACACTGTGAAGTGTTAATTTCATCATAGACGTCAAATAAGATCGTAAAAGCGTACCAGTTATTCGAAAAATAACATTAGCGAATTTTTAGGAAATTATTTTAAACGAATTCTTATTCAGCTTCGTTATAAATATCACTGTACCGAATTTTTGCAATTGGAGCGGTCCTATTGGCAGGTATACACTTGTAATGGCTAGTAGGATTGGGTATTATTGACTTCAATAGTTATTAATTTCATACAACTCACTCCCCCACCATAACCAACAATGGTAAATACATTTATTTAATTCATTGTGAGTCGAGTATGTTCTGAGTACGGTCCGCTCTAGAATAAAATATAGAGCTTGAATATGGATATAGTTTTCTGTTTATACTATTCTTAAGTTGTTTAATATTTCTCATCTCTTGTCTTTTACAACTGCTTTGTTCACCAATAATTGGTCTTTGGTCAAATTTAAAATTATACAAAAAAAGAAAAGCTGCGGCTGCTTTATTATCTGAGTAAAACTGTCCCTGCATGAAATTTGGTGGAAAAATGTTTAAACGTTGAAAATATATTTCATATTCTAATATCTAGCATCTACATTCACTTGGTAACATCTCATCTGCATTTTATTTTTGCGTTCCCTTTAGATTAAAATTATTACTAATCTGATTCCGTGTCTGTCCTCAGCGATGCCAAAGATATTTGAATACCGTCTATGTCATTACTGGCTGGTAACATCTTGCCAGCCTTAAACTAATAACGCATCCCTTTTCTGTTCTGATACAGAGTGAAAATTGAAAAAGGTTGAAGCTAGCTGATTCGCGACTACTTGCATATACCAATAATTGTGTAATTGCCTAAATCTTGGTAAGTTATCCCAAACAATTATGATTGCAACTTTTTAAATATATTAGTGATTCTCTTTGATTTTTCCAGAAAAACCGACAGTTGTCGGGAAACGGCGAGTAACTATTTGTATAGGGTGTCCCAATCTCGTTGAAATTGCAGGGTATATCGGAAACTAAAAGAGAGAGGAGACGGATACGGTTTTCGCAATGCTTAGACTTCTTCATTTTTGAGATACAGGGCAAACAGGGGTTAAAAAATTACTTTTAACGAATTCTTTGTATCACTGAGAATAGCTGAGATATCGGAATGGTGAAAATTGCTTCTGATAGAGTTTTTTCAAGTAGAGTACAGTGGCGTACTTGTAATTTCTCTACAAGGTGTTGCTTTCAAAATATGACCCAAATGTACATTTTTGTAAATGGAACACTGCATATTTTTATGCAATTTAATTGCATTATTTTTTTTTTCTTCATAATGATAGATAATAGTTACTATCGAGTAAAATGAGATCAATAGACACTTAAGGGTGAATAGAAACAGAAGTGGGGAATGATTGTGATTCAAAAATTCTTCACGGTTTTAAATTTTGCTAAGGAGACTTTTTACCCGCAGAATTTCTTCCTATATTTTTACAATAAAAACTGATTTTTGGTTTTATACTAAAGAATATGATATGTGCTAATTTTATATTTTTATATGAAAAGAATTTTATTTTTTTGTTTTTAAAGAAGTAATACAACAGTACGAACATCAAAACTTTTTTAAAACTTATTTTGTGTTTCTATTAACCCTTGTATGGGTTTTATAGCAAAATACATGAAAATAACAGTTGTATTTCTATTGATCTCATTCTGCGGGTGAATAAAAAACGGTACTTCCTTGGCACAACCTTAATGTTTTTATAAAGTTTCAAATTTGCAAATGAATCTATTATTTGTTTTATTTTCCATATTTTTCGTTGTTAAAAAAGTCATAAGAATTTTTTCTACTAAGCCCGAAAACCCGCAAACTGTTTTCATTGAGCCCGTTTACGGTACTTTATATTTTGAAAATTATAAAAAACATTAAATTGATAAATCTGATGTTTCCGGTGCATAGATGGTCATGCATTTTTATATAACTATACAAAATGGGTTCATGAAACTCTACCTTAGTTACTTTAGGTAAGTTAAAAATGAATGCCAAATAAACAGCCGTTTAAACAATAAAGTAATAAATAATATGTTATGCTATATCTAACGGATCTTTAATACCACAATTAATAATACTATATAATAATTCAATGTATGATAAGAATAATATTCATTGTTACTGAAAAGAAATTTAACTTAAAATATAATATACTTCTGTTTATCTCTATTTTATAATTTGTTGGCTATATTTTATGTTTGTTTTTATTTATTTTATTAATGATATTGAATAAAGTTATTTATAAACTTCTTAATTAGCTAATATAATTATCTTGTTAAGATTATTTTTTGTACTATTAAAGTAATTCATGAACCAATATTATAAGTTTATAAAAATGCGTGGTCAACTGTGCATTAACAACATCAGTTTTAACAATTTAGTGTTTTTTGACAATTTCCAAAATATAAACTAGCAACTATATCATTATGAAGGAAAAAAATAATGCATTTGAATAGTATAAAAGTATGCCGCGTGTTAAAAAAGAGTGTAAAATATTTAAGGAGGTAACAGTATGAACCATCAAAATAAGCAGAAAAGTCTCCATAAACATGGGTCCGCAAAGTGGAACGGTTGCGGAGATATGGAATGTTTTATGTTTTGTTTCTACGTTCATGCAAAAAACAAAACTTTATTGACAACGGCCTCGTTGGACAACACGTCGCGTGCAATAAACACTTACTTTTGGTACTTGTTGCATAAATAACTATTTAGCCCCTATTTTTTATTTTGCAAAAACGTTGTGTATTTTCTTATAATAGTTGGTTGATGTTTAGTGAAATAAACAGTACGTATTTGACAGTTGTTCTCAGGGCACAAGTTTTCTTTCGCTATGGCTGGTTACTCTAACGCAGAATTAACAGGCATGCATTTCGTGTATGGTCATGCTAATGGGAACGCCACCGAAGCGCGACGTCTTTATGTTGACGCTTATCCAAATCGCCAGATTCCTTTACAACGCATGTTTGGAAGAATTCACCTAAGATTGCGTGATACCGTTTCCTTGAGCAAACAGTGCCATTTATCCGGAAGACCAAGGTCGGTATCCACTCCTAGAGCAGAAGAAGAAATTCTAGCACTGGTAGAGTAGAATCCAGGTACGAGTGTGCGGAGAATATCAGCCGAGGTAGGAATTAGTGGTCCTCTTGTTTGGAGAATCCTTCACGAGCAACTGCTTTATCCATACCATGTGCAACGAGTACAGGCCTTAAATCCAATAAATGATCATCAAGCACGTTTGGTTTTTTGCGGCTAGTTTCTACGTCATGATGCTGAAGACCCTCGTTTTCTTGCAAACATTCTTTTTACTGATGAAGCCGGGTTCACAAGAAATGGACTGTTTAATTTTAACAATACGCATATTTGGGCCGACGAAAATCCTCATGCTCTAATAGAATCTGGACACTAGGCACGTTTTTCATTAAACATTTAGATGGGTAGTATTGTAGGTGACAGGTTTCTAGGTCCTGTTGTTTTACCAAACCGATTAACAGGTTTTGCTTACCTCAACAGGGTGTTTTCGAAAGAGTTCGAATATCGTTGAGACGAAGATGTCGTGCCTGCTTGGAAATGGACGGAGGGCACGTTGAACATCTTCTGTAACTTTGTTTTTTGTTTGTTAAAAGCTTCCTTTGTCGGTTTATTCCTAATAAAATAAAATGTTTGAAAAAACGAATAGTGGTCCATATCTCCGCAACCGTTACTTTGCGGACCCATGTTTATTAAGACTTTTCTGCTTATTTTGGTTCATACTATTGAAATATTTTACACTCTTTTTTTAACACCCTGTATAATATGTTCATAAAATCCTAATCTTCCATCAATGGATTTTCTTTTGTTCGTCCGTATCAGAATTAATACATATATTAAAAAATCATCTCCACACAAATGAAAATCTGAAATTAGCAATTCGACCTAAAATAAATATTAGTGACATTGAGCTTCTTGAAATCCTCCGCTTTCTTGACTGTTTTGGCTCTTATACTCTTGTTCATTAAATTACCCAAAAAAGGATTGCAAATTAGTCACCTTCTATCATTTGGAAACTCCTTTACATAAAGAACACAAGATTTAAAAAAAAATCGTAATTCAATAGCCTTTTTAAAAATGAAATTTGCTGTAGACTTGCAGGACCAGGAGAAATCATACTATGCGCTTGAGTTTAAAGTACAGACTAACTGAATATATTTAGTACCACATTTTATATACTTACATAGAGGGCGCCTCTTTGGCGGGAACATTTGGTTGGTTTGAACTCATTTTCAATAAAAAACACATTTTATTCAAATAAACTTTATTTAATGGCTTCCTAAAGCTGATTATCCCCTAAAAATTTCATTATGTCCCCTTTTTCCAAAAAAGAGTTACGTCATAAAAACTACTTTTATAGATGCCCTTTTTAAGATCTTTAACTTGGAAACGGTGCGTTTAAGAGGTTATGTTTATTACTTTTTCATATTTTTTATATACTATTGCCCCCAGTAGTTGGTAACATGCTTTACGAGACACCCTGTATAAAACTAGATTTAAATTTCGGAATTAATATTATTTTCATTATCTCTTTCAATGGATTACTATAAATTTTAGTAAAAATTTGCATATCCAAACAACATTTTCCAGTTTAGACTGCAATCAAATTTTTAAATACTTATTTTAGTGTAACATGGTTACTTATTTTGTATATAAAACTTTATAAATATATTTTTTGTTTTTTTTTATTTAAAACACAATTTACATATAATATACATATTATAATACAGTTTTTGTAAAGAATTGTAATTTATGCTGATCTGTCCCTCTTCTTTAGTGATTTTTGTGTCAATGCTGTTATTATTTTAAGTTTGGTTGCCTGCCTAATATTTGTGATCACGTGGGTCTTGTTGAAGGCATTGCGCGTATTCAGACGAGGTCAGTCGCGGAGCCGCTATATAAGAAATTCAGACTGAATAAAACGCTGACTAAATGCTGTTAGCCGCTGAGTATTTTTGTAAGCCAAGAAAATTTGCGCTTTCTTCGTAAGCGAAACGCTGACGTATTTCTGAGGCTATGTTAATTATTTACAATTTTTCTCTTGTATAGATAAAACATGGTCTTCGCTGCTTTGGTTGGGCCTTCTGGTCAAGAGTGTGTGAAGGATTTAACTGAAGAAGAATATAAGCGCGTGGATTATGGTAGTTATATATAAATTACTATACAGGGTGTTCGAAAATAATGAGCAAAAAATTCAGGGGATAATTCTAGACCGAAAGAAAATGCTGCCTCTTTCTATAAATTTTTTTCCAAAACTGATTATTAACGGAGTAACAGGGTGTTAAAGTTAAAATTCTATTTTCGATATTTGTAAATAACTTCTTAAGAAATCCAAATGTTCACATAAAATTTGTAAATCGGGGGTTTTTGCGGACGAGAAATTCAAATATGTTTCTAATTTTGACGTCACTAGTAGAGGTCGCCACTTGTTTCTTTTAAATGGCAGAACTTTTTTGCATCTTAATGTATCCATCTGACTATCGAAACAATCGATTCTCCTACCTGCTTTATTTGAAAAAAGTATAAGATGATATGAAAAATTTGTCCAGAAATTATTTCCTGTATATAGAAAATCAATATATCCAAATGTTTGCTCAATCAGAGGAAAAATTCATATGGCAACATAAAAGTATTATGCTTTTATTAGATGAATATCGAAAGAGAATAAATAAATTTATAAAAATATTAGGTATAACTTATGCACTTTCAAATTATGTATTGTATTCTGCTTTGAATCTAATATAGTCTACATTTTTTTCACAGTATTTTGTTTCTATTATCTACCCTTTTCGAAGAACATAAAAGCAAGTTCAAATTATAAATTTATATTAATTTCATTAAATATAATGCAAAGATAAGAGCAGTTATCACTTTAATGCAATTTTAAATTCACTATTATCAAGAAATACTATTAAATAATATAAAGTTGTGAAGCTGAAAGAGCTTTCTCTACACTAACATTTATTAAAAATAGATACAGATCGACTATGAGAGGTCAAAGACTGAATCATTTAGGTATCCATTTTTTCTATAGAACATGACAGGTAGATCAATTACTTAATGATGAAGTAATTAGAGAATACTATTTTTGTATACAGTGATATGTTTGTTAAAAAATAAATTTGTTTATTACTTATTACATAATTTTTATATAATTCGCCCTCATCCCCAGACAACCGACAAACCCTTCCCCTCCTTTCTCCAAAAATATGCTACTTAGGGGCCCCTAAATCAGGCCATAAAAAGTCATAATTAACCACTGACATTGAGCTATTATAGATTCTTGGGATCAAAATAAAAATGTTACGATACAATTACCAACCGAGAAAGAAAATTTTAATTTTTGTTGTACCATATAACAATATGTTCTCATATATTTTATTTTTAAAAAAGAACAAGAATATGTGACGTCTTAGGTCACGGCTGACGTTACGCAATTGTTATATTGTCAATAGAGTTTTCGATATATGGTCGTGTTAAAAACAATAATTCTTTGCAATTTAGTCCAAGCAAACATTTAGTGTAGTATATAGTTTTATTAGTCTCAGTTACAATTTCTTAAATATTTTGACGAAAATATAATGAATTATTCATTTGTTCATATGACGTAAGACGTCTGATCTCTTGCCGTAAGTGTAGTTACATGTACATGGAATACTAGAACACTCTATACATAAAGTGTGACCCACTAGAAACTGAGGCACCCCCATAAGAGCTATAATAATTGTTCAATTATAATTATTTGCTGAATGTTGTTATGAATAAAAAATAGTTATTTTTACTTATTTTGGCGTTTTATTCAATGCAACATTTGATGAATTAAAGAAATTAGTTACAACAATGTGATTATTAATTTACCCACAGAATTGTCAATATTATTTTTTTTTATAAAATTTTCTACAAATCCATTTTAGCTGATGCTTATTCCAGTGGTGTACTTAGTTTTTTCATAAATAAATTGCTATTATTTTTTTTTTATTTTCTTCTCCAAAAAAATATCCAGTAGGCCTTGGTTTTTGCTCAAAAAAGTTGTTCCTTTGTGCCAAAGTACAATTTTTCACATTCTGTAATCAAAAAAAGTTTGGCAATATCAGACTATTATTACAGCTCTTATGAGGGTATCCTGGTGTCAAGTGGATCACACTGTATTGTTATACACTGTTATATTACCTAAGAGAAATAAGTAAAGTATATATTATAAGAGTGAAGCAACATAATCTCTTTTTTGTTCAGCTACATTATTTCTGTCAATATTTTCAAGTAAATCCATACCATCATACATATTTATATCATTTGCATCTTGATCTTGAATATCATCTATGAAATCTTCATAATTATCAGGTGCTTCCTGTTTAATTATATTGTGCAGGACACACACTGCACTAATTACTATTGGAACTTTATCTATTTTGCACATATCTAAATATTTCAGTCTGCAAAACTTGCCCTTCAATATCCCAAAACTATGTTCGATGAGTGTTCGAACGGAACTCATTACTGTGTTAAAATGTGACTGGTTACACAGGCACAAAAAAAAAGTTCTGTGCCCGAGCTCCGACCTATGGTTTCCCATGTATTTTTGGCTCCCGAAACCGATCCCGGGGTCTGTATAGCCCAGACGTTCCATATTTGCGCGCTGCGGTAAAAATATTACTAAAATTTGGCCATTACCTGGAAATAAGCGCAAAGTTTTATCTCCGTGCCATTGAAGGGTCCAAACATGAATCAGTTGATGGATAGGACCTCGCACATCCCAATTGTCACTTAAAAAATTTCAAATTATCAGAAAAAATCATATAATTTCACCGTATTCAGGATCGAATTGATTTAAGAGGATTGTATTCATGTAGCATTGCACAGTGAATAAATACGTAAAAAAAAATAAACGTCTGGGCTATACCGACCCCGGGATCGGTTTCGGGAGCCAAAAATACATGGGGAACCATAGGTCGGAGCTCGGGCACAAAACTTTTATTTTTTTTTTGTGTGTCTGTGATTTGTCACATGGCCATTATTTCGGTATGGTTTCAAAATAAATGGAAGCAGAGGATACGCCGCATCTCCAAGAAGGTGTTCACTTATCAACAGAGGTGGTGCCTCGCCAGTTAGCAGATTATAGTGAGGACTCATTCTAAACACTCCTGCTTCATGCACTCTGCCAGGTGTTCCAACAAATATATCAATAAATTCTCTACGATCATTGCAAACGCCTTGCAAAATAACTGAGTGGTTATTATTTCTATTATAATAATCTACACTATTATGAGGTGGTGCTTTGATAGGTATATGACAGCCATCAATTAAGCCTATTACACCAGGTATACCTAAAAGTGAACCATGAACAACTCTTATATAATTTCTTGTAGGTACTTGCCTGATTTATCTTGTAGAACAGTGCTTATACGTTGCCGTTCATTGTTACCAGGCCATACAATTTTAGTATGACATAAACTTGCTATTAAGGTAATCATTTTGATAAATATATTGTGGGCAGTACTTGCAGCCAAATCAACTCTATCGCCCATTGAATTGAAAGATTCTTGTTTGTTCAGTGTCCAAACGGTAAATAAAAGTTTCTTATCAAAAGGAACACGATCTCGATTCGTACTATCACTTGGTTCATTAGTACCTAATAATAAAATAGATACATACAAAATAATACATAATATGACAAATTCGGTTCGAATACCTCAAATGTTCCTCTCGACATTTGAAAGTGAGATTTGAAGTCGTCAAGATTGTAGTGTGGTATTACCTACTACTTCATAATAATTTTCATTTCTCATTGCTTCTATTCTTTCAAATGGTATTATATTTATGTTATCTGCTAATTGATTTACTCCTTGAAGTATAACACCAAAATTAATGTGATCGTCCAAAATTTCCTCTAATAGTATATTTTCTAATAAATTATAATATGCCATATTAAATATATATAATACCAGTGTTACTGTGACTAGACACAGAATACTTAACAATTTTTTGATTCTGTGTAGTAGATATGACTTTTTAAGTATGACAATGTAAGGTTATGTTACATATATTTTTTTCGTGGCTCAGCGGATAACATTCAGTGTTGCTTAAGCGGCTGATTAACAGCCCTCTTAGCATTCTAGCAGCTTTTAGTTAGTGGTTGACCTCGTCTGAATACGCCCATTGTTTCTACTTAAGTGGAGTTCAACGAGGTTCGTGGTTTGCAAAGTCTTCAGACTACTAGTGGAATCATTTTAAATTGAAATCACTTGTTGATCAATTGCAACTTTGGCAATGGGTTGTGAAATATTGTAATCAAATTAGGAATATTTCGGGAATTTTCCTAAAATACCTTTAGAAGCGAACGGGGGTCATGTGGAACATTTACCTAGGTACTGTAAATTTGTGGAGAAGGATATTAATAAAGTGTATAAATAAATCTCATTTTTATTTCCACTGTTAAACAAATTTGATTATTTACATTTAACTTACATTAACTTATTTGTGCTACAAACTATAAACGCAAATATCCTTTACAAAAATTGCCATTCTAAATGAATATAACTTTTCAATAGTATCATCGACCTGACCTTACTTATGGCAGAACACCAAATTTCAAAAAAGCACTAATATACCTACCACTGTTCCAAAAAATAAATAAAACCTTCTCTCTATTCTCTCTTTAGATGTCTTCAACTTTTTTAAGAATCATTGTAGGATACATGCTTTTCTAATCTCAAATTGCTCAATTTTGAAATTACTTCAGATTCCTCCACATAATTTAGTGTAGCTTAGTAGAATAGCTATGCCGATCCTGCTCCACAATTCAAGATGGCGACTGGAGCAGGATCGGCATAGCTTTCAGCCGTCTACGTCACAGCGGCTGGCACATGCGCGATAGAGGTTGAGGACCGTTTGTGCTGAGCGGTTTCTGTCGACTACGTCAGCTGGGTTGATGACCTGCTTATCTCTACGTCACAATGTTTGGGAGGGGTTACAAGTGTGTAGATAGATGACGCTAAGCTACTTTAATAATAATAATCGTATTATGCTCATGCTGAGCGAAAGCGTTTAACACTTGAAGTATATTGTTTAATCGATTTTCTTCTGATACAATGAGTGGTCAAAAGCGGGTTGTGTTTAACTTAGACAATAATAAAACCATTATACTTATGGATCCTGATGGTTTGTTTGAAAAGCAAGAAAATCAGATTGTATGCAGTTGGCTAGTGATAGAGCTCTCTTTCAATGAAGAATCAATGATGTCTCATTTATTTTAAGTAGTGTTTTAAATAATAATCATAGATCAGGTTTTTAGTATGAAAGATTTTGTTTCATGTATATTACTATAAAATAAAGTTTTATTTTCATCACTCTGTTTATTATTTTTTTGATACCTAATATGTTTAGTGTAAGGGCTGTTATTAAAGTATGTAACACTCAGTTATTTGAATTATTATCAAATAAAAATCGTGCTGAGCGGAAGTGTTATTAATTGCAATATGCCTGTTCCAGTAAAGTACAAGTGCATCAAATGTGGTGGAGATTGCGACTTGCCAAACAGAAAATGTTTCACATGTGAAACTAAGGATTATTTTGAGGGTGCTGATGGATCAAAACATGTTCCTAGTTCTTACTTTGATAAAAGTGATTCCAAGTAACTGTTGCTGGTTGTGTCCAGTTCAACTTATTAACCTCTCTACTATAAAAAGTAGGAGAGTAAATTATAATTCCAAATGTGAGAAATATGGGTGGGAGGGTGTATAAGGTATATATATGCATATATGAGACTTATTTGAACAGTCAGTCTACTATATTCATTTATATTCAACATGGATCTGCAAAAGTTGAACAAGGCAACTTCATATAAAGAAATTAAAAATGTGAAAGATTTAGAAATAAATCAAAAGTTTAAAATAGTGAAGCTGAGGTTTAGTAAAACCAAATATGGTGACAGTGTTGTGGCTGCTATTTACCAAGAAGATTTTACATGCATTTTGAGAAGGAAGGTATTGAAAACTTTAACGATTCTTTAAGAAGTCGACCTGTATATCTGGTTAGTAAAGGAAAAATTGATTTAACAACGGACATTACATTTGTCCAAGACGATGCATGAAGAATTCATAAAAGGATTATTGTAATCTACAAAACTGCATAAGTAATTAAAAACCGCTGCTGTTGCTTCTTTAGTATACAATTTTTCTCCATGTCATTCCAGACGTATCGGCTATGTGGCAATTGCATTACAGGACTTGCCCAAATTTATCTCCGATGCATTAAAATTAAATAAAAAGTTATTGAAAATCCATATAATTTCTTATTTTCTATAGGTTCAGATATATTTTCAATCAAAAGACAAAGATCAAGCAGCTACTAACATATCGAAACAATGTTTCTAAGTTGAACATATTATTGGTACTTTAATAATTTTAAATAAGTTTGTGCAATTTTGAGAATTTCATAATCAGAAGACAAATTATGTAGTTACTATTACTTTACTGCAGTTACTGCAGTTTTTCATATGACTAGTACTTCTACATTCATACCAGTATAGAGACTTTTAGGTAGAACTAACTTCAAAAACAATGTTTAAGTTAAATAATAGTAAATGCAAATTTGTTTATGGTGCTTTAATATTCTAGTGACTGCATTTAGTATTTTGTCGTTCAATGAAGCATTTATAGTTGTTTATTCTCTACACGAAAGTAATTACAGGTTACTATAACTTTAACAGTTTTTGTGCTAGTTGGAAATATCAGTTACTTACAGCATATCTGTATAATTTAATATGTATATTATTTCAGTATCTTGTTATTGGTTTCATTATTAATTGAAGAGCACTTGAAGATTTCAATTTATTTTCATCATCAACGTAACGCAAACGTGAAATTAGTTAAATTACAACGAAAACAAAAATCTTATTTATACGTATGAGAATCCTAATCTAGCTCCAGAGACCCTCATTTAGCCGCTGCAGAATAAGATAAAGGATTACGATTCGCAGTGCTTTCGCGTTCCGAAGCCAACCGGCTGAGCTTAACGGTACTTCACAAAGACTGGGCTTCGTATTCTTGTAAGTTAAATAAAGAATGTCCTGGAGGTCTTTAGAACGCTGAAATTACTTTCTTATATAAGTTAGTATTGTGCAGCAAAATTCTTCTGTTTTATGAGCATCTCTATATTATATCTTTATTTTCGTTCCAACCTGCTTTCATTTACAGGGTGTGCAGAATTTAAACGGTATCCTTTTAGGATCTTGTTCCTCTTACTAAAATAAAATGAAAAATTTTTTGTTTCGGAGATGTTTAGACAATTTTTTAAAATGTATGGAAACTCGATATTCTCATATTGAAAACGTTGGGGTTGCATAATCTGAATCCAGGATTTATTAAACCAGGCAAGTTTCAAGTTTATTTCAAGGCAAGTGAATCGAACCATCGTAGATTTATGATTTTGGAGTCGGTGGATCTGAGTCAGATTCATTTAACTCTATCAAGTTAAAAGATCATTCTAAGGTCAAATCTATAGATTGATATGCAAATGTGCAAAACAATCGCATGTCTATATTATTGGAGCCGTTGAATCCGAATTTAGAGTTAGCTAAAATCACAACTCTTGAGAATAAAAAAATGTATACAGTAATCGTCGTAAGTTTGAGGGTCTTGTAGGTTTATAAAGTATGCTATTCTAATAATCACCCTTTATATATTTATCCTCTGCCTTGGTAACGTCGCTCTGTATTCTTCAGATCTTCAAATCTTTCACCTTGTTCTTTACTGAAAGCGTTTTGGGAAGTAGTCAATATTGAAATGTAATTTTAGATTAATCAAACAACTCAATTTCTCCAGTTTTCCACCATTTGCGCTACTTTTTCCCTATAATCTAGAATTTTATGGTCAATTAGGAGGTTCTCTAATATTGATGACAAAAAATTCCTTGCAGTTTTGCATCTGAAATATTGAGAAAAACTTTTCGATGTAGATAGCATCCACTTTCGTTATTATAAAAACCTTCACCCATTGTTTCATAACTCCTAACTTAATGTGAAGAGTTGGAATCAGGACTTTAGGGGGAGCAACTAAGGGATTTTCTATTGTTCTTAGTACCTAGTTGAAATGAAGCTCTTATTTTCCTTTCTTTTACTATATAGAGAAGCACACATATTTTGTGAAACCTGATTGACGTTTCAATAAAATAATGACAACTTTAAAATCCCCACAAATTTGCCATCCATGTTTGAGGTTAATTTTTTCAAAAATTGACTTCATGCTCGTATACCCCTGCTTTCAAACAACTCAATGCGCTTCTGAGATGGAGGGGTATACAATAGTGTTATAAAAAAGGGTGACTTTATAGACTTCTCTTCCAATAATCAATGGACAATTTGCATTTATTGGACTTGTGTCATCCAGGTTTGAGTTTGTTCATTAACCGTATGATATCACTAGATTAGATGTGTCATAATAATAATAATAATATCTCTACCCCTCATTCTAATCACAGGGATTAGCCCAGAAGTCGGAGACTTGTGCGGGAAAGGGGGCGGCATATTATTATTAAGCAGGCCGCATTTGCGCCCAGGAACGACTTACGTTGGTAGGCCCTAACCACTATTCAGTGCAGGAATGAGGGAAACCTGGAAAACTTCATTAATTAGGGGTGCAATCACATTATCACCCGACTCAGAATAAGGTATTATTAACATCTTAGTGCATCGAGATGAATCATATGTGAACCAGAACACTAAATAAAAACTACATCGTCTATGATCCGCTTTCAAATGTAATCAAGAACAAAGTCATCAGAAGAGCCTCAAAGATCAATGAAGATGAGGAATATCTTGCAAACCTATCTACTCTATAGATATATACATATGCACTAGCAAAATCGAGTGCCTCTTGAGAAAGCACGGTTTCAATTTTGCCTAGAACACCACAAGATAGGGCCAACTTCTTCCAAAATTAACTTTAAAAGCAATATACTGCAAGGCTCGGTTGTAAACAGCATTCTTTGCAACATAGAGTGGGCATTTGATAGAACTGGACAAAACCAAAATTCTAGTTGGAAAGAAAATTATAGCCTAGACTTCACAGACAGACAATAGAATTAAAAAAAAGAAATTTCAACCAACAAAAAGTATTAAAGCGATCAACACTTTGGAAAAGATTCACCCTAAACATTAAGGACGGGAATGTCATAGGCCAGTAACTATACACCATATCATGATCTAGTGTGCATCTCGTTTAATCTTCAGTTTCAGTGTTACTTTTGAGGAAGAAAGGAACCTAAACCGATGACGTGGAAACCAACCCAGAAATTTTTCAATCAATAAGTCAATGTACAAAACGAAAAAGTTAATAATAGATGCTGTCAATGACAAATTAGTGTTCAGTAAAGTTCAGTGTAAATCCATTGAGTTTTTATTTACGGGGACATATAAAGCAGCTTGTCTACCATGTTATAATCATTACCCGTCAGTAGTGACTTGAAAGAATTCAGGATGCAGCTAACTAGATAAGAAATGATCCAAATTTCATCCTTCGAGTGACGGAATCTTTAGTATGCCGATATGAGTACATTCGAGCCGAGGGTGGACATTTTGAGCCATTATTATAGTTTTAAGATTTGTTAGTAAATTATTATTATTATCATTATCATTATCATTATCATTATCATTATCATTATCATTATCAGTATCATTATCATTATCATTATCATTATCATTATCATTATCATTATCATTATCATTATCATTATCATTATCATTATCATTATCATTATCATTATCATTATCATTATCATTATCATTATCATTATCATTATCATTATCATTATCATTATCATTATCATTATTATTATTATTCGCTACTTTGATTGAATATGAAATGTATTTTTTAAAATGCTTGTTACTTCTAAACAAAAACGAATCGGAACTGAGTACTATGTTCATAAGGAAACATGTTTGACATTTTCCCAGCTATCATCTGCCAAAGTTCATCATATAGCTTGCAGAACGCAGTTCACTACATTGCTTCAATCGTTTAGCGTTTAGTAATAAATACATATTTACTTTTTAAGACAAGCGAAACACTTCAAAACCATAAATTGACAATATCTTAAGTAAGTAAAAAGCTGAATTTAATAATTAACAATATCACATTTTTTAATCATTTAAAATTTTAATTTACTTATTTTATAGTAATCATAAAAATCATCCTTGGATAAAACTTTGGAAGATTATAATTTAATTTGTATCAAGGGTCAATTTTATTCATGCGTATTATTTATTATTTCCTTAATTAAAAATCGCCTTATCGGAAAATAAAGCTTCAGTACAAACTGCAGTGTAATTAAATCATTAAAAATGAAGTGAAGTGCTCTTTGTCTTCTCGTTCGTTGAATTGAAACAATTACTGGATTCGACTTATTTGATACCTTTTGTTCAAAATTCAAATTGGTATTTAGTAATTGGGGATTTGATTCTTCTAGAAAAAAATCAGTAAGACAAGTATATTCGAGATCAAAAAAATAACATTAACAATGTATGATATATTTATTTATCTCCGTCAAGGGTTGATAGGCAAAATACGCTAATATTTCGGTGTAAGACATTTCTGGTTAGATGAAACTGCAAAAACAGTTTTAACATTATCTGAACAACAACTCCATAAATTAAGCTCAAAATTTCAGTAGCTATTTTTTTAATGCAAAATGTTCAAATTTATTATTCATTTTGTGCCCATTTGTAGAGAGTACTTATTACACCTTATTGATGAAGCAAATATAAACAGAGAAATTTTGTTCATTACAAATCATCGGCAATTTAGCTCTTGATTAATTTTGAGATAATAACCAACAAGATTAAAAATTGTTATTGATTAAGTCAAAACCTCTCTTCTTGAACAAGATAATTAATACTGTAGGTATGAACATGACAGGTAAGTGATTGAAGGATATCCCAAACCATAGCGAAGCATTAGCGGACGCAACGAATTTTTCGTGTCGAATTATTCGCGTCAAGAAGCTATTTATGAAATTTAATGGTTATGTTATGGTAATTTGTAATTTTCATATAATTATAAAGCACCACAAAAAAAGTGGTATTTATTTTTATGCATTTTTACTCGTTGACTCTGAATCTGGGGTCCATTTAACCCTATCGCCCTAGGTTTAAGGCCACTTCAAGATCAAAGCAAAAGATAGGCTTGCGAGTGTACCAGACTATCTTACTTTTATCGTACTTTGTCCTATTATTAACAAATTTCACCGACAGACATATAATTTAATAAATAAATAATATCACTCATGTTATAATATAAGTTGTCGCATAGAAAAAGAAGCCGATAACTAAAATTGACTAAAATCACACCGTCAAATTAGAGAATTAAACCGATTGACGGGAAAATTAATGGCCGCTTGCCAACTTTACTTTTCATCATAACTCTTTTTCTTATCGTTGAAAAGAATATCATAAATAGGGCAAGGTATTTTTCCAAAGTACATATTTTGCATGTCTTAAAAAATACATATAGTGCATAAAGTATTAGATTAAGACAAAAACCGTAACAACTTGGAAAAGATTTTTCGCAGAGCGTTGTTATCGAAATTATACCTCTATTTACTGCCAGTTTTATTACCTAGCCATAGTAATTTTACAAGTGCTGTCCGTGTAGCGAGTAGTGGTACCCTTCAGAACGGCTCCGCCGTATCACCCTGTAGATTGATAGATCTTTTTGCAAAGCGACCGCATCATGTATTTATCGTTGAACATTTCTTATATGGTAGGATAAGGTTTTTGGGAGCATTCCTTATTCATTCTGCTTTCTCACTATGTAATGAATAGACTTGTACATTTTACAATTTGTTAATAAACCTAAAATTGCTATTACAAGTGCATTTTATTCGTAAACTACAATAGTCTACACAAGGAACAAAGATTTATTCCCATGGGTTTAATGGTTAGATGGATAAATCAGATGATTTTTTCTCGGAGGCTCAACAAGTAAACAACAATTACATATTCATTAAGTACCTTACAGGATTTTTTATTTTAATTTTTTACTGTTTACGTATTTCACTAAACAGAAGACTCTTCAAAATATTTTCTAAATTTTATTACAGATACCCTGCCAACAAAAATTGCCAAATATATCAACATGTCAAAAAGTCTTCTCATATAGCCAAACTCGAAAAACTGAAATCTGGAGGTAGAGCTCAGATATTTGTCCAAATGTTTTCAACTTACGAATAAAGATAAGCGAAATGAAAAAGGCATTTAACCAGGATTTATGTCGTGCAATGGTGGCGTTGAATATTTCATTGCCGAAGTTAAGTAATGACAATTTTAGTTCATTCCTACATAAATATTGCAAAATTAATGTTTCCAATGAGAGAACTTCGAGGAGAAACGACGTCAGGTCTTTGTATTACTCAGTAATGAAAGAAATAAAACTAAAAATTGAAAAGAACAACTTTTATGTATGTATGGATGAAGTACTGATTCTATGGATAGTTATATTGCATACTTAATGGTTGGAGTTCTCAGCGAAGAAGTGTTACCAAAATCTTATTTCATTGCATCAAAACAATTAGAAAAAAACCAAATGATCTAATAGTAACTAGGTTTATTCAAGAAGAACTCGCAGCATTCGTTCTTTCTGCGACTGTTCCCACTGACTATCTTTTACTTTTGTTGTTCGATGCAGCAGCACCTTACATAAAAATCGCGGGACAAAATTTTAAAATATTTTATCAACAATTAAGACATAACATTTAACATATGGCTTAATCAGAATTGCCAAGGAGATTAAAATAAATTTCAGTGCAGTATTTTAAAACAAGACTGCCAAAAACTTCTCTTTTACCTCAACCTGTTTCAACAAGTTGGGGTACTTGACTGGAAGCTGCAGTTCATTATGCAAACAATTTTTGTCAGATAAATTACTTAATTTCAGAATTGTCAGAAAATTATTCGCAATCACTTTTAGAGGTTAAGAAATATGTGAAAATAATTAAATTAAGCAGCAGCTCTCGTTTATAAAAAGTGATTATAGTTTCATTTCTAAATCTCTGACTCAGTTGGAGGAGTCTAGTTTATCACTAACATAAAGCATACGAATAGTAAAAGACTCTGACTCAGCTTCCAGAACTGTCAAGGGTAAAACTGGGGAAGAAATTAAGACTGTTTGCAAAAAATACGAATATTAATTTATGTCCAAAGTAGCAAGCATTTTAATGAAAAATTTTGACCACCTTAAAAAACTACTCCATTATGTCAGTTGACGTGGAAAGAAGTTTTCCCATATATAAATATACGAATTCCGATCAAAGGCAGATATTTTTGCCATAAAATTTTCAGCAGCATTTAATTGTACATTGTTTTTACAATAGCGAACTTATTTTTGTAAGTAACTAGGTACTTGATTAGTAATATAACTATAATTAAACAGTAGATATATTTTTTAAGATTTCTTTTTGCTTGATTTTACAAATATTTGCATATTTTAAATAAAATATATGCATATTTATGTGCATATTTCTTTTACAGAATGTTTCAAAAATACATGGCAATATTACTATGTAAATTAATATATTGTTCTTTAAAAAAAATTACATTAAAAAAAATTGTCGTACGCCCCTGTATCTAAAAAATTGGTGGCTCTAGGATATACATTTATTAAGCAAGCCCTACTTAATTTTCAATGCTCTATAAACCCTAATAATTTTTATACTGATGAGAGCTAATAAGCTCGAAACCGGTATATGTCTGGTGGGCTTCTCACGAATGACTCTAGCTGTTGCTATAGGTTTTCCAGGTGTAATTCAATGCTGGTCGGGGCATTAGCCCGCAGAGTAGTTGTTTCCTGGAATTCCGTGTTTGTGAAATATGGATAACTGTTTAAATAGTTTACTTTTCTGTAAGTAGATGAGCTTTTATGCACGTTTATGGATGTTTCTTGGAATCATTGAGCAAAGTAACTTCCTAAACAACTTTAATTGACACTCGTAGTATCGAACTTGCGGAAATTCATATTTTAATCGTTTATGAAAATTTTACTTTATTTATTGCTAAAAATAAATGTTTTTAAATTAGAAACAATGGCAAAAATTGAATTTACGTTAAAAAAATATTTATCTTACAGATGATATGGCAACCTCGCCTTCTGTAAATCATATGGTTTATTTTATTAGGTTACGTCAGTGGTCTATCTGGACAGTGGTCCTCAAAATGTGGGTATTTTAATAAAAAATTAATATCTCCGTAAATATTTGATTTTCCCTAGTCTCTCATCTATATTACGAACTACACATACAGTTAAAATATTTGTACTTGTATTTGTATGTTTGCCCTCCTCTACTCATCTACAAATATTATTATTTAAAAAGCAAAGACATGATATTAATAACAAATTAGAATAACTTAAGAAAATGTGTGCACCCATCGCATATTTTCCAATTTTGATTTTATTTTAAGGAAAAAGTACCTACATATTTATTGGATCATTAGTTGCCGGATACACGGCACGTAAATTTAAAATGTAACTTCTATCATAAATTCAATGTTAAACCAAGACTACAGTGAACGTATAAACTTTAAAGGTACCTAATTCTGAACTCGAAATTTATTAGAGTTTATTAAAATACACGGTTGGCGTTTTCTGAAGGTTTACCTACGATTTATTTTATTACTGCTACTTCCACAGAACCCTTACTGAAATGATCCTATTCCGCATACAGAAGAGCTTTGTGGGTATATTACTAAATATTTATACAGGGTGGTTAATTAATATAATAGCTCCCTTATTGTTTGAGAATATTAGGAAACCATAATTTTAAATTACCTGGCTACAGTATATTTTAATTATGAAAAAAATATGATTACATCCTGTTAACAAAAAATCTATAAATTTTAAATATTCTGGTATATTTTTTAGGTTATCTTGTCTATAAAATACACCAAAGATTTTGAAAAATTTAAAATAATAACAATTAGTCGTCTCCTACACAAATCGTAGGGGAGATGGCCATATCACACCATATCCAAACACGGTCCCCGAAATAAGCAAAGTATTACCTAATATTATGGCGAAAAATACGTGAAAGAGAGTTAAATTATTACATTTGAATATATATATATATAGAAGCGCCTAGCGCCATTATGTGACGAGAGGAGGCAGACGTAGTTGCAGCCGAACTATAACCGGACTACAAACATAACTGCATTCAACTTGAAGTATGGAAAACAGTGATGACAAGTATCTCGCCTACCCCAAAATCTAGTTTGGAATGCGTAGATATGTGCGATAAAAACCTTTATCCTAATATTTACACATTACTACAAATCTTGGCTACTATTCCTGTATCCACTGCTACTCCAGAAAGGTCTTTCTCCAGCCTAAGGAGACTGAGAAACTATCTACGAAACACTACAAGTGAAAACAGACTTAATGGTTTGGCTCTCATGAACATTCACTATGAAACAGAAATTCATGCAGATGAAGTAGTGGATATATTTAAAAGAAAAAGCCGAAGATTTCTTCTTTAATGGTTTTAGATTTAGTGCACAGGAACGAAATTAATTTAACCATTTCATTTAAAGTTAAGAACTTTATAAATACCTATGTCGTAATTTTTCCGAAGAATATATAGATATTAAATTTCATGTAAGTATATTTTTGTTGTCTTATTTACTTCAAACCAAAAAAAAAACCTAAATCCTGGCTACGCCCGTGCATGTCACAGATGCATTTTTATTAGAGAAACCATTTTTGACAATCTCGGCGGCACGGAGAATGAATATTCTTGCGTCCATGATCCTTGAGATACTTCAGGTTCTTTATGTACCTACTTGTATGGCATCTGAGTAAATAATACAGACTGCTGTGGCAATCTTACCCAGAATTAAGATGGCTGTTTCATCCGATTTTTCAGACATGACCATCCTGTTTGTAGAAAAAGTGCGTAAAGGAGACTATTTTCAAGTTAGGTAAAACTGCAAAGTGTGTTTTACTTATATATTCAGTCAAACAGCTGATGCGAAAAACCGAAATACGAATTGATCGTGTAGCGTAGCACTTCAAAACTACTTACCTTGATTTACTTTCCGCACGGTATTGCAGTAATAGCTATTTACAATATAAGTGTTGTAAAGATTCATATTCCAACACGATATCTTAAAATATCAAACGAGGCGTCAACCGAGTTTAATAAAACGTCGAGTACAGCGATATGAATTTACAACACGAATATTGTACAAAATTTTATTGATTTTCATTCAATAACATGTAAAAAAATATGTTTGGTAAAAAGTGTCAAATGACGCGACAAGAAGCTGGTGTATTTTCCATAAACATAAACGGGTAGTTTCGACAAAATTCAAAGCGCGGTATGAGTTGGAGTACTAAAAGTATGAAGATGCAAAGCTAACAAGGCAAAGGAGGTGTCTATAAAGAAAAAGTATATAAGTTTTGAAGTACTGCGGATATTGAAATACTTATACTTATTCATGAGATTGCGATTATATTCATTACAATGATATCTACAGGGTGTCCGGAAAGTAATGGGACCCAGCTTAAACATAGCTTCCTGTAATCAAATAGAACCGATTTAAAAAAACTTAGCTTAGTCCAAAAGTGCCTCATTTAGAAGTTACAAGGCTTCTAAAAAATTGTTTTCTTGTTATGGGCATAATTAAGAAATGAAACGTCCAATAAAGTAAAATTTGGTACAGTTATGTTTTAGATAACTACAAGCATTGTGAAGAAGTAAGTAGTGCTGTGCTGTGTTTATGGCGTTCGGTTTTAAATCACCCCTAAGGGGTCTTGCGCGAGGCCCCTTTAAGTGCGAGGCCGTGGGCGAGGGGCCGCTTTGCCCACGCCTAGCTACGCCACTGAATTTGAACCACCCTATACAGTCAGTCAGAATTCAATAAGAACAACTTAAACTTAAGGTTAGCATTACTCGCTTTTACATCGATTACCATATCTTTAAACTACTAGAGTATTTGGAACAATATCTTACGTTTAAATTCTTGGAAGACATACGGACGGCGTTATTCAGAAAACGGCAAATAGATAAAGCTGAGAGCAGCATTAAACAACGGAGTACTACATGTTCTTAAATACGTTTAAATATATGTGCAAAATGTATTAAAGAAAGCTTTATTTAATGCAGTTGTACATTTGTCCTTTTTTGCTAACTTTAATATTGCTGTATTAATTATTGTGGAATTCATAGTATCATTTATACTACTCTTTGTAATGTGAGTTATGTACTCGTACATTGAGATTGGCTTTTCCTTATAGGTAAACAAGACGTTCCAGTTTTTAATAACAGTACTTCACTCATACTCTGAGTTTAACCAACGTTATTATTTTTTATGAATTATATTTTACAGTAAAATTGTATGACTAAAGCTACCACTTGTTTAGTCTATTTTTAATAAGCGAAACTTTTTAGCAGATGAGACGACTGCATGTAGGTGTGATGTTAATATAAACAATGATAATAATGAAAGAGAGGACGGTTTCAAGATTTCGGTCAGCCCCTAATATGATTTTCCATGTGTGCGTGTATATTTAATTAAGTTATTGCACAGTGGACTAGACAATTGGATGTTGTGCGTATTATTAGGTGAGTTATTACTGAGTACCTTGATGTTTATTATTTATTGACTAATTCAGCATTTGATTAATACATTATTTTGCGATATGAATGATAGTGTGTTGCTTACTCTCGAGTTTGATGTGCTGGAATAGCATCGACATTGTGGCCAGCTGTCATTGATAGAACCTACTGAGAGACAGGGGCCTGTAACGCAAACCGTATAAGTTCAACAATTGTACAAACTTATAAACTTGGAGTAATTTGTGGTCAAAAGGCTCTGAAAGTGACTGTGTATGAATATACAGGGTGTCCAGAAACTCTCCTGACAAACGAAGACCGGAGATTCCTCGGATAATTTTAAGACAATTTAACCCATTTCACCTAGTCCGAAAATGCTTCCTAAGGGAACTAGAGCTCTTTGAAGATGGCGCCTTGTAAATAGTTTTGTTTAAATACCTCCAGAACGCTTCTACTTAGAAAAACAAAAACTGGTATGCTTGTTTAGCCTTCAGAGATGAATCGATTCCATCAATTGCAAATTTCTAGTACCGGTCATAGGCGTCCGTTTTGGGTAGGTCAACGGTTATTTTAACGCATAACTTTTCTTTAACTTTTAAGCATTTGTGACACTAGATTATTAAATTTTCAGGTATTCTAGTACTAAAAGGTACTCTTACTTTAAGTCATTAGGATACACCGTTTTCTAGAAAAATGGATTTGAAAATTTTTCGTTTTTTCGTCATTAAAGTTTAAAAATTTTAGTTAAAGATTTTTAAAAACAAAGTATTTATTACAATGGAACGAAAGTAACAAAAAAAAGTATCAAAGGTAGATAGTTACAAAAGATGCTCGATGTGATGACCATTAGTCTCTATGCATAAATTTAACCTTTGCTTAGAGAACGCCGAATTCTTGCAAAAATTCCAAAGTTATTTCTAAATTCGTTGCAAGCATCTTGTATCCTTCGCCAGAGTTGTGCACGATTTTGTATCGGAACGAAATAAACAAATGCTTTTATGTATCCCCAAACACAATAATCGCAAGGATTCAAATCCGGCGACCTTGCTGGCCAAGCAACTGGACCTCCTCTTCCAATCCAATGGTCTTCGTAGTTATTATCTAGAAAGTCTCGTACATTCCTGCTAAAGTGGGCCGGACAGCCGTCGTGTAGAAACCATAAGTTTTGCCGAATATTTAATCGCACCTCATCTAACAAATCAGGTAAAATATTTTGCAGGAAATGTAAATAATCAGCACCATTTAAACGAGCAGGTAATTCTATAGGTCCAAGTAGATAATCGTCAACTACTCCTATCCAGACGTTTATCTTAAACCTATGCTGATGCGTAAATTCTTGAACAACGGGATTGTCACCAACGTACGAATAATAATGTGCATTATGTACATTAAAAATTCCATTTTTTGTGAATGTAGCTTCGTCACCAAACAAAATGTATCTGAAAAAATCTTCATCTTGATTTTTCTGGTTTTGTAACCATCTAGTGAATTCTACACGAGCAGGAAAATCTCCTTCTAGCAGTGCTTGCACCTTTGTAAAATGAAAAG
The DNA here is from genome assembly GCA_025584915.1 of Monochamus saltuarius. Classification (NCBI taxonomy): domain Eukaryota; kingdom Metazoa; phylum Arthropoda; class Insecta; order Coleoptera; family Cerambycidae; genus Monochamus; species Monochamus saltuarius. The sequence continues at coordinate 34,936,063 of CM046726.1, forward strand.
GATATAAATTTTCTTTGTGTAAGATATTTCCTACGGAAGATTTTGAAATTGTGGGGTACATGGCAGATAGTCTTCGAACGCTAATTTCTGGATTTTCATCAACTTCTATTAAAATAACATCTTCATGTTCTGCTGTTACATCATTATGTCTCCCTGTTTAATTATTTTTTGGGACCACTGAACCTGTTTCTCTTATTCGTTGATGAAGAGCTGTAAATGTTGAGTGAGTGGGATGCTCACGATTGGAAAATTTTTCAGCGTATCTACGTTGCGCAGCTCGAGCGTTACACCTCATTTCGCCATAAACTAAATGCATATCACCGTATTCCTCATTAGTAAAAATCATTTTAAAAAAAATTGAAATCGTTGTGTTTGAATTCCACAAAGTAAAAAATTAAAAGATAAACTTCGCTAACTGACAACAATTTGACAATGAAAAACGTATGTTTTACTTTTGTAGTCAACTACTGCCAACTAGTGCAAAAAATTTAAATTGAACTTTAATGACGAAAAAACGAAAAATTTTCAAATCCATTTTTCTAGAAAACGGCGTATCCTAATGATCTGAAGTAAGAGTACCTTTTAGTACTAGTATAACTAAAAATTTAATAATCTAGGGTCACAAATGCTTAAAAGTTAAATACAAAGAAGTTATGCGTTAAAATAACCGTTGACCTACCCAAAACGGACGCCTATGACCGGTACTAGAAATTCGCAATTGATGGAATCGATTCATATCTGAAGGCTAAACAAGCGTACCAGTTTTTGTTTTTCTAAGTAGAAGCGTTCTGGAGGTATTTAAACAAAACTATTTACAAGGCGCCATCTTCAAAGAGCTCTAGTTCCCTTAGGAAGCATTTTCGAACTAGGTGAATTAAGTTAGATTGTCTTAAAATTATCTGAGGAATCTCCGGTCTTCGTTTGTCAGGAGAGTTTCTGGACACCCTGTATATTTCAGATCAGAAAAATATCTTCTATCTCAGTAATACTCAATTAAACTAAAGGTTCCGTCTTAGTCGACACTAATTTGTAAACATTCTCCCGAATATTTTGCCAAAACTTGCAAGTAAAACCGTTAGAAGGTACGGATTGACACTCCGATAAAATAAATTAATCGCCCTGGCCAGGAAATATGCTTGGAGTATAACTAACTTTCCTGAAATATGCTGTGTAGTGATTTCAGACATATATACATTTCTATAATTAACGAATTAGCTTATGTAGATAGTCAGAGAAGCATTTAATGCTTGGCTGTTTGTGGTCCCGATCTGACGTTCATTAGTGCTAACAGGCCCAGTCGTGTCCATGACGCACGGGTACTTTCTAATAGCATTTTACTCCGGATAATGTGAAATGGTTGGAGATTTAATCCTAATGCTATAATTTTAGGTGACATCGCTAGAAGAATGATTGATTTCACCAACAAGTGAAAATACAACTCCAGCTCAAAATAATATTAATAAAGCTCATAAAGCGAACAGAACGAATAATTGAAAATGCATTTTTTGAATCATCTGTCTCGATTACGTTTTTTTTTAATTTATCAAGTGAAATTTTTTATTTATAAAAATTAAATACAGAGCCTAGCCCGATAACAACCAGGACAGGTCAAAGGATCCCATCTAAAGCTAGGGATATGTACTTCAATTCTGTTACTGGCAGCAAACAGTTACCGAGATCACGTCGTAACAACCCGGAAAATCACTTTATATCAAATAATAGCATCAGCCGTAAAAGCATAAAAACCACAATATGCGTATTGTTTTCATTGAACAACAACCTATAGATGTGTATCATGCTCATAAAAATATGGCTTGCAAGAATTAAGTTTTTTCGGGAATTTAGATGTATATAAAATAAATAGTAGGGGGTCAAGTATAGATCCCTATGGTACTCCACTATCAATTAATCTAAAGTTAGAAGACATACTATTTAAGCGCAGAGAGTGCCACCGATAATGTAACTAATTATATACTAAACAAGTGGCATCATCTGAAAACCTATAAAATGTAAAAGTGCCTTTAATAGTTGGTGACTAATACAATCAAAAGCCTTAGAATAATCTAGGAGTATACACATCTATGGCCTGGACAAAAAAGTTGAATAGGAAAAACGTTATTAGCATTGACATACTGGCGCATTAGATTAGCCAGAATTTTATCAAAAACTTTGATATAACACATAGCAAACTAATGTGTCTAATACCAGATAGCTGCTCTGGAGTATTAATATTTGGGAGGGGAAATAAAAGACCGTTTCCAAATTGTAGAGGGTAGGGAATACGGACATCGATATAAGATATTTAAACTTCTACTATTTGAACATACAGCTTTAGATTTTATTCAAAGTAAAGTTTCAAAATATTTGAATCCTCAGTCATATTGAAACTAAAAGTATTGTATAATGTGTTATCAAAATAATGATTTAAGAAACCAACATCATGAGCTACATTTGGCCTACTAGATATACAGTGCCTTCATAAATGATTATAGCCACGTGACCAGGACTGTGATTCTCGTATGCAAATATATTTCTTATCTCTCTCAATTGCCGTAGTGAGGAAAAGGATATTAGCATATGAATTGCTCTGCGATTGATTCGAGAATCTCGACCCTGATCACATGGCTTGTAATCATTTATGAAGGCACTGTAGTAGTAAATAAATTATTAATCTCTTCTACATTACTTAATGCTGTCGGCGCTCGAGGAATTTTTTTGTTGAGTATATTAAAAGAAAACTCTTTCCACATATTTTTATTACTAGTTGTACGTATTTTATAATCAAGATATACCTTTTTCTCTCTTGATCGCGTAGTTGATTTCATTATGTAAGGGTTTATAGTAATTAAAGTCTTGCAAATGTTTGGTCCTTTTATACTTCCTAAGAGCTTTATCACGTAAAAGCATCATTAATTTGATAGTGTCTGTAAGCCACGATGTCTTTTTCAGTAATCCTTACGGTTCTAATAAGAGCATGAATGTCAAATAAATTATGAATCAATATATTTATGTTATCAATTTTTTTATCTATAGTATTAATTAAAAGAATTTGATTGAAATCTGTAAAGTACATCAAAACTCTAAATATTAATAAATGTTGTGCACAATTATTGTCTACATCACTATTTATAATGTCCAAATTCGAGGAACAAATAATTATGTTAATTAATTTTGTTGCATTAAGTTTGTAGGTTCATTAACTATTTGTTTCAGATGAAATGAGTTTACTATGTTGTTTAATTATTTAGTAGATGAACAATTAATATCCAGTACATCAATATTAAAATTACCATGACTTCATTGATAGGAGTAGTAGAACAATTGATTTGAATTAGTTTAAATAATTGTAGTATTAACTAAACAAAAATTTCACTCAATTAATAAATTATTAATACCTAATAATATGTAGTATAGATTGTTATGGGATATTTCATAATTTCTATTTATATGAAAAAAATAATTGAAAATTAAAAGATTCCACATCTTGAAGTATTCTTTCTCATTTAAACATTTATGAGTTTGCATTAGTTAACAAAAATTATTTAAAAAAAATAAGCAATTGGCAATAGTCAAAAGGCATAATCTCATAAGATCGTGTATTTTCAGTTTACTTGTTTGAAAGATTTATTGGTCTTATACTAAGCTTTGTAAAGAAAAACTTACCCCTAGGTCAATGTAGATTATATAAATCGGATAAGGCAACACCAAACACACAGATGTCAGCCATGTTCCAATGGTACACACTAAAGCCGGCAAACGAGGTTTTGCGGGATTCCTTATTAAACGAAATCTATCCCAAGCCAACAAAAGGAATGTCAAAGTGGATGTGTGTAATGGAATATCCTGAAACAAAAGGGAAAATCATTTAGGTTGTCTTCATTAATCCTACAAATAGCATGTACTAGAACAAAAACAAGTTACTGGTCTGTAAAAGTACATAAGCCCTTCTAGGTAAGGACTGAGGTGTAATGAATTTAGTCCTAGTGACCCCAGATTTGGTAAATTCATATATGACATTAACAGTATAGAATAGTATAACTATAGAGGGTTTTTAAAAATTATATCGATGTTACATACGTTGTTATTATTAAAAATTAAAAATTAATTTAATTAATAAGTAGATACTTTTTCAATTTATATGTGTTTAAGATTGGAATATATGTCATCGGGATATCAAAGTCGTTGAAAAATACATGCTTCTCATATACATATTTTTTCGAGATTGGGAAATAGTTTGTCGATTTTCTATTTTATGCTTTGATAGAGATGTTTTGTGATTAGTCTGTTCACTGGTCACAAAAGCGTTCCTCCAATGGAGATGAGTTTTTGGATTTAGTAATAGAAAATGTATGTTTTTTGTCTACGATTAATAAGCAAAAGTCCTCTTGCTTTTCACGGATTACTGTTTAAATCAATTTAAAATAAAATTCTCGAGGAAATTCTTACATTAAAAATATGTAGCAGTAAAATATTGTGGCATAAATATAACACTCTAAGATATATTTTGATAAACTGGATGAAATGACTATTAAATAAGGCAGTATTAAGAACAATTACTAACTGAAAAGGTTCTATAAAACATAAACAGATAGAAATTCATGTCAAGTTTTATAGTTCTATTTTAACCCTTTGTTAGAATTTGTAATTTGATCATGTACAGAGTGGTTCTAATTGGTGTTTTTGAGGGGGGATACAGGTTGTTGTGTTATAGTTAGAGAAAATTTGAATAACGAGCTCTTTTTTCGAGAAAATAATAATGGCGAAAACCGCATCTCTTTCTCTCGTTTCATTTGCGAGCCACAGACAAAATCCATTTATACAGGGTGTCCGGAAATGATGAGCAAAAAATTCAGGGGACCGAAAATAATTGCTACCTCTTTCTATAACATTTTTTCCAAAACTGATTTATTAACGTATTAAGTTACAGGGTGTTAAAGTTAAAATTTTTTTTTCGATATTTATAAATAACTTTCGATTCTCCTACCTATTTTATTTGAAAGAGGTATACCTTGCTGAAGTCGGTAGGCGTAACCATTTTTGAAATAATCCTATTTCAAATGCTTAGTGCACCGAGTAAAAACTATTTTGGTTTGAGGTAAAGTGCCTTTTCTGATAAAAATACAGCAAAATGTTACTTTTAAAAGTTATTCAGAATCGTAAATTATGGAGACAAGCAAAATTTTAAGAAGATCGGCGAGGTTTGAAGAAAACATTTTTCAACAAAGGAGATTTTATCAAAGCAAGCCGATTTTTTAAAAAATTTTGCACATCTCCATAATTTACCGTTTTGAATCCCATTTTCAAGAAACATTTTGTTATATTTTCAGTAGAAAAGGCACTTTAACTGAAACGATAACAGTTTTCAATCGGTGCACTGAATATTTCAAATAAGATTATTTCGAAAACTGTTGCTTCTAACAACTTCAAGAAGTATACCTTTTTCAGATGCAACATCAGGTAGGAGAATCGATTGTTTCAATAGTCAGATGGATACACTAAGGAGCAAAAAAGTTATGCCATTTAAAAGAAACATGATGGGTCATAAGTGGCGCCCTCAACTAGTGACGTCAAAATTAGAAACATAGTTGAATTTCTCGTCTGCAAAATCCCCATTTTACAAATTTTATGTAAATATTTGGATTTCTTTAAGAAGTTATTTACATATATCGAAAATAAAATTTTAACTTTAACACCCTGTAACTCCGTTAATAATCAGTTTTGGAATAAATATTATAGAAAGCGGTAGCATTTATTTTCGATCTAGAATTATCCCGTGAATTTTTTGCTCATCATTTCCGGACACCCTGTATATCTTTCATGCATCATGTTATATTTAAGCCATCTGCCAAATAATAGCTTGAGTTAGTGTGAGTGCTCTACATAGTTTTACATACGGATTCATCAACAAGGCGTAACGTTAGTCAGACTAGCGGAGGTTACGCGAAAGATTTACGCATCTGTTGCACCAATTTAAATAAAAGGCATACTCCAAGAGGCCGAAGTTACGCGATTTTTAGACAGGTACAATACTGGGTCTAACTTTTGGCGCAAATATGGACGTAAATAAACAGCCTACCTAGCAACGCATGTTTCGTGAATGAGCTGGTTAGACCGACTAACGGGCTTTACACGGGCGCAAAGCTGGTTAGTCCGATTAACGCTACGCCCGTTTCATGAATCCGGCTGTAAGTGTTTGAAAATTACTAGTGTACTCGTATATAAGTGGAGTGTTTATCGTATTTTGGAACTGAATATTTTATATAACAATTTGCCTTATTTCAAGGATTTCACATTTTTACATAGTTTTTGGGAGTAATTATGTTTAGTAATTGAAAGTATTTACAGAAACAATGAATAATTAACTTTGTTTTGCTTGCTATAGAGTGATATCAAATAACTATTTTGAGATAAATTAATAAGTAAATTGCCAAATAAATTGAAGTTAGTGGAGATGATTGATATTTTCAAAAGAATTATTAGTAGAAGCTTCTATGGACTACCACCAATAAAGGTACTTTTATCAATATATTGTTTATTCTTGCAACTTCATTATGTTTTTCTCTTCTGTAACACGTATTATTTGAGTAAATTTGGAATTTCCAAAAATTGTGAAATTCATTATTTTGAAATGACTGATTCAGATTCTGTACACTTTCTTCACAATTGTGATAATGTAAAATAAATATAATAGATGAGATATAGCTGTAATATTGATACAACAATTAAAAGTTGATTTATTTACTCAATAATTTTTAATTCCCAGTTATTGGTATATCATCGTTTGTTGAATGACGTCCATTGTAGTGGACATTTGCATTTTTGTAAATTTTAAAAACCTCGTAGTTGAATTTGCATTTAAACTGGTATTCCTATAATCTAAATATTGTGTTTTAATATGATTTGAATTTTATTTTTGAAAATTAGGTTTTTTCAGAAATTATGCATGAGGGATATTTTAAAATGTGTGTTATTGAACATTTTATCAAACATAATATACAATTTTTATCTATATAAAATATGCTTACCTGATTCTCACCAGTAGCTTTTCCTCAGGATCTATATATGAACGCATGTACGCGAACTCCAGTTATTTTTCCTCTAATTTTGCCAAGTAGTTTATTGAAGGAAGGCGTTGACATTCTCGTATAATTGAAAAATTTATTATCATGTATTCCAAATTGTTACAAAGGCTCCATTTGAACTTTTTGTTTGTAAAAAGGAGTGCATGCACGCAATATCTTTGCAATTGTCATTTATGGTGTTTTTTCTTTGTCACCTGGTGTAAGAGCCAAATAGGCACATCACCTTCGTGTGGCACTTTAATTTTTTTGAGCTGGGGACCAAGTTTACAGAGAACGAGATAAAATGCAGCGGAACCAGCGACAACAAACTGACGTGACAGGTCCATGTGATGTTACCCTACACGCCCTGTATCTCTAAAATTTTCAATATATTATCAATTCTAACAATATTGCCAGGTCATTTTGAAGTAATGTATTTGAATGCACTAATTGACTTTGACATTATACGCAAAAAATAATTTGTAGTAAAGAGGAAGTATTTTCCACACGCTTAAGTAAATTTAATAAATCAAGAACTTCATTAACTGCGAAAATTAAGTTAAATTTTTTTCAGGTGGTTCATATAGTCTAATATCCAATTTGTACAAATTTTACAGTGAGTTATTTTTAAAGTCAGAAAGATGACGCCTACGTAAGAATTAAACATCGATTTCATTTCCCACGCCCGATTATACCTAAAATTAAAAAAATTGCTTAATAAACAAAGTTTAGAAACATCAGATTACAAGTATCAAATTAATAAAGTAAAATAAATTTTGAACCTCTGTATGTTTATATAAATACGTTTTTTTAAAATGTATAACCAATTAAAGATTTAAGTAATTTTAGAATATCTACTTATAATAATAATTTTTTGATTGCTGAAAAGTGAACACTAAACAGTAAATTAACAATCTGTGATAGCTAGCGATCATTGCTGTATACAAGGTGTCCAGTAAAAAATGGTCCAAATTTCAGGGCTGTATTTTTTGGGCCCAAATACAGCTATTTAACCCAATTTACAGTTCAAAGGTTCAAGGTTGCCAACTTGCAAGGTGCCAAAGTTAAATATTAAATTTTGTTTGTATTTTAGGTAGTTTTCGAGATATTTGTTCCAGCATTGGCATTGGGGTGGTCGAAATTATGTTCTGTCCTCTCCAAACTTTTTTGTGAATCGAAGTGTGCAAATAATGTGGCTTGTCTCGTTGTGGTAATTCTAGAAGTATTGCCATTAAAAAAGCCACACCTTATTCATGACTCGAAAGTCAACCGTTTACGAGAAAATCGCATTTTCAGTTAGAGTTGGATATCAGGCAGGATATAATAATTATTAAGGTAAACTATAAAAAGGTGCTAAGATATCATAATCGATTCAAGTTAATTAATTTATTAAATAATACATAATAATAATACATTTAAGGTTTCTTTCAAAGAGTTGCTCTGTTGTATTACTGTGAAGTAAATGGCGAGTGAATTTCGATAGACAGTATGAAATGTCACAGTCGTTGTTCATTTCTCATAATATACGATATCGCGACAACTAATTTTCATATACAGGGTGTTCCAAAATAGAAGACCATACCATTAACCACATATTCTTTGGACAAAAATTATGCGACTTTCCTTATGTTATTTTTTATTTGGACACCCCTGTTTCAATATACAGGGTGTTAAAGTTGCATTTTAAATAACTATTTTTGTTAATAATTCCATTGTTTTGTAAGATACACACTTGAAATTTTGCACGTGCTTTTATCTTACTCCAGCATATTTATCATGTAATTTTGGTGACAAAAATCGAACGGAGAATAGAGATAACTGAGACATGCAGTACCCTTTATCCCCTCCAATTATTTCTAAGTACGCCTATGCAGCTTTTTCTTGAAATATCAAACGTAGAATTTTCTTCCGATCATTTTATCTCCTTTGTATTTTTTTGTTTAAATGCTCCGTTCTGAAGAAAAACGGCAATTTGTAGTGCCCATAAATCTATAGTTCACTATAGTTCACATTTTCTAGTGAAACTAAAATTTTGTGAATATACCTATTATTATCACCTTGGCAACTTAGCAAATCGTAAGACTTACTAAATGAATCTTTGCTATTTAAAACAAAATGGGTAATTCTAAATGTTATAAAATGAGGAATACTTATGAATTGAAATAATAATATGGCATTAAAATGTCTTATCAACCAAAAAATAATAGTCTCATTTAGTAATAGTAATAATGAACGACCAACATAATAACTTTTTACCTAAATAACATTAAATAAAATAATTAATTAATTACTACTAATTTAACAAACGTTCTACTTGCCCACCTTCCTCATTAACACATGTACGTACCCTTTTAAGTACTGAAAACCGTATCTTTTGAAAGATATTCTCCTTTTGCGTAAGTTCATCAGCTGCCATTACTAGTCTCTCTCTGAGATGGTTAATGTCGTTTATTTCTGCAGCATAAACCATATCTTTCATATAACCCCAGAAAAAAAAACAATTGATTAAGGTCAGGCGATCGTGGTGGTCAGTGAATAAGTGCGTCTTGTTCTCGACCAATGACATTCATCGGCTGCTAAGACATTTGTAACCCATCAATACATGTCGTTTTTCTCCAAAACGGAGCAGTTAAACAAAAAATTACAAATGAGATAAAATGATCAGAAAAAAATTCTATAATTGATATTTAAAAAAAGCTGCATAGGCGTATAGGCGTACTTAGAAATAATTGCAGGGGATAAATGGTACTGCAAATTAAGTATGTACCGAACGAGAACGTTGTAAATAACTTAATACTTAATACTTATAATATCAAACGACGTTTATTCAAAGTAAGCGGTACAGAGGTATAGTACTAAAGCTAAGCTAGATCTGGAACTCTATATATAAGGAAATAAATGCAAGTCTCAGCATAAGATAAAATGACTAGTATGGTAACTATATGTTACAGCAAAGAAATAGAATATAAGCAAAAATATATATAGGGTGTAAAAAGGGTATATGTATAATTCCTCCCGTCGTAGAGGGAGCTCACGGGGTGAAGCGACCAGGGTCCTAGTGGGCGGTAGTCGCTCCTTCTGGGGTTGAGACATCTAGGGCAGCGAAGTCCTCATCTGAAACCAAGGCTCAGGGGTGCTTCTTCATTTTGACGCTCATCTCGCGGAGGGTAATAAGGAGACAGTAGGGAGTCACTGTTCCTGGTGTGGTGACTGGAGATCATCGGGTATAAACGTGATTCCAGTCGTTGAGTTGTGTCGTCGTCGTTGGGTTTGACCTTCATAAAAATTCTGGGTGCTGTTGAAAATGTAATATTATATTTGATGATAAAATAGTGAAGTTGCTAATGTGGGTCTTGGTCAAACAATTCCAGGGTTGAATATTAGATTTGAGATATACTCTACGCTAAACTACTCAGTTCATCTAGCTGTATATCATGGTGAGTTGTGAATTCTATAAGTATTTCTTTAAATTTTGGATGTAGTACAGTCGATAGGATTTTGTCACTGCATCAATGAATTCGTGAAGTTGTATCTGCTAGTGTCGTTCCATGGGTAAAGGCCTTGTATTTGGGTACATTACACCTTTGAAGATATCTTGTTGATTCTTAAGTAAGTAGGTTAAGGTAAGAATAGGTAGGTTTTGATTCAAGGGTACAGGTAAAATTCGGAGGTATTTGGAACATGGGAATTTGAAAGTTGATATAAATTTTATAATTTTGAACATAGGTATATTTGACTGATTATTACTAATTTTGATGAAAGAGGTTAAGTAATTTAATTGTTCCTTTAATTGAGTTTATAAATTAAATTGATTTCTAAAATTTCTAATTTACTAACTATTTGTTCTCTGTTTTGATTGTTCATGAGGCCAAAGGGTTTTATTATATCTTGTACTAATAAGATTTAGAATTTTTCTACAAGTCAGATTTCGAATAGTGTTTGATGAGTTTAAGTATTACGGAAGAGGCGTGCCAATGGAATATTGTCGTCACTATCAGTAAAATCTTCGTCCTTCGACAGAGGAGAAGTGTCAGGATTTTAATTTCTTGACATGTTTTTTATGAATCTTTCCTTGTTTTGTTTGAATAGTAGGGCCGTTGTCTCCCATAACTATAGCTTTCTTAAATTTTGGTCTTGTTTTATGTCTGTTTGCTAAATTGTCTTTTATTAGTATGTCTTGTAGAATTTTAACCTTTTGTGGTTCCGTTTTGTTTTTATTTACTCGGTCTAAAGTTTTTTGTTTTGTCACTTCAATTTTGTTTTGTACGTCCGCGTATAATTTTGAAGTTTTGTTTTTCTATAAAATTTGTGGTAATTATTCTTTCATCTATTTCTATGTTTTGGGGTGAACCTAATATTATTTCTAAGGGTGTTTTTTGAGTTACAGAATGTACGGAATTATTATATCCAATGGTTGCTAATTTAATTAGAGTTTCTTGATTTAAAGTAGGGTTATCTAATTTAAAAGCTCTGATGGAGTCTAAAATTGTTGAGTGGAAGCGTTCGACTGGACTATTAGAATTTGAATTACTGACTCTAGTGAAATGTAAAATTATTTTATGTAGTTGACAAAATTCTGAAAATATTTTATTATTAAATTCACTGCCTTGATCACAGATTATTTTGACTGGCTTTCCGTAATGGGAGATGTAATTTAGAATAGTATTAGTCGTTGTTATAGCATTTCTGCTAGGTATAGGGTAGGCTTGTCCTAATTTTGAAAATGTGTCAAAAACAGTTAAGAATTGATTTTTATCAAAGAATAGTATGTCTATGTGTATAATGTCGAAAGGTTTAGTGGGCGTTTCCGTTATTTGGATTGGTGGATTTTGTGGGTGTCTATCATATTTCGCTCGATTACATGTTTCACAATTATTTATATAGGTTGTTATAGTTTCTTTCATATTAGGCCAATAGTGAGTTTTTGCTAAAGAATTATAAACAGTGTCAATGCCTCTGTGTACTGTATTTACTTCATGTTGTTTCATTATTAATCTAATTTGGGATTCTAGTTTTCTACATCTTGAGTTTTTAGTGTGAGATTCTAAATTTAATTGTATTATTAAAGAATTTTGGTATTAGATGTTCAAAACATTGTCTAGCTTTTTGGTCATAAAAATATAAACAGTTTATTTCTTTTGGTTTTAGAAAGTTTCGTAATATTTTAGCTTTATTTTGATCTGAAAGTTGAGGATTAAATACTATAAAAATTGAGTTTTTATCAAAAGGTCTGGTTAGTCTGTGCCAGTAAGGTTGAACAAGATTTGGATTTAGAGCGATAGATATTTGATATTTGAATTGGTTTATCGGTTGGTCGGTTATGGGTAATTCTGCTACTGGATTTTCTATTGATGTATGTATTGTTTCGTTATCGTCAGGTTCTGGAATATGTAATACTGGAGGAGAGGGTTCTGGTATGTGTAATACTGGAGGAGAAGGTTCTGGAAGTTCTCGTAAAATATCGTTAAGTAATTCTTCGTCAATGGGTGAGTTAGGTCTATCCACATTTACTAACATGGAGAGAGTATCGTCATCTAGAAAGGGTAAATCTAAGGCTTGAGAAGTAGAGGGTTGAAGTTGGTGAATGTTAATGTCTGGGGGAAATCGATAGTGCATCTGCAACGTTATTTTCTTTTCCTTTAATATATTTTACTTCGTATTCAAATTCTTCTAATTTTAGTCTCCAACGGACTAATCTAGACTGAGGGTCTTTTAGGGAAAAAAGCCATTGAAGGGGTTTGTGATCTGTATTTATTATAAATTTTCTTCCATATAAATAAGGTCTAAAATATTTGTTTGCCCAAACGATTGCTAATAATTCCTTTTCGATTGTCGAATAATTTATTTCTGCCGGATTTAAAGTTCTGCTTGCGTATGAAATTGGGTGACCATTTTGGGATAAAACAGCTCCGATCGCGAAGTTAGATGCGTCGGTGGTTAATACAAAAGTTTTTGAAAAATCTGGGAAAGCTAAAAGGGGTTCATTAGATAAAATATTTTTACATAAATTTACTGATTCTAGAAATTCAGGAGTGTTCAATTTTTTTTCCTTTTTTTAAACATCGAGTTAGTGGTTTTGTTATTTTTGCAAAGTTATTTATAAATTTTCGATAAAATCCTACAAGTCCAAGAAAGGATTTTATATCTTTAGGCGTTTTAGGAATAGGAAATTTTGAATGGCTTTTACCTTGTCTGGATTTGGTTTTATTCCTGAAGGGTAATAATATGTTCTAAAAATGTTGTTTCTCTTTTAAAAATTCAGATTTGTCTAATTGGATTTTCAGATTTGCTTTTCTTAATGCTACAAATACTAGTTTTAAATTTTGAATGTGTTCCTGAAGGAAGTGCTAAAATTACAATGTCGTCCATATATACGAGGCAAATTTTGTTTTGTAAATCTCTAAGGACATTGTCCATGACTCTCTGAAAAGTTGCGGGGGCGTTTTTGAGACCAAAGGGAACCCTTAAAAATTCGTAATGCCCATTGTTAGTGTTAAAAGCGGTTTTTTGGATTGATTCTGGAGACATTTCTATTTGATGAAAACCGGATGCTAGGTCAAGGGTAGTGAAATATTGGGATCGTCCTAGTTTGTCTAATATGTCCGTGATGTTTGGAATAGGATATCTGTCGGTAACTGTCTTTTCGTTAACTTTTCGGTAGTCTACTACGAGTCGCCATTTTTATTTCCGGAAGCGTCTAATTTTTGGGTACAATCCATATGGGACTGGACCATGGTGAATCTGAAGGTCGGATTATATTATTTTGTAATAAGGATTGAATTTGTGATTTCACTTCTTGTTTATGTATTTCTGGATATCTATATGTTTTTGTATGAACAGGAATTTCGTCTTCAGTTTTTATTTGATGTTTAACTTGATTAGTAAAAGTCAAAGGATCGCCAGGAAAATAAAAAACATCATAATAATTTTTGCAAAGGGGTATTAAATGTTGTTTTTCTTCTTTAGTTAAATGTGCCGTTTTTTTACATTTACTTGAATTTGAAGAGATTTGGAAATTATATAATTCGAAATTTTCTATGTTTTGACAAGGAATGGGTTTTTGAAAATAAAAAGTTTTTGTTTCACTAGAGTGATTAAAAGTTCTACCGGGGCATATCCGTCTTCGCTGGTCGTTAATGTTTCTCTAATTATTAAATTATTTAAATTTTGAAAAGGTATTAAAATATCGCCAAAGTTTGCTTCTACAGGGATGGTTGTTTTTAAATACTCATTTGGGGCAAGTGTCACTCGTCTTGTTATGTCATAGGGATCACGTAAATAAAGGGAATATTAAAATTTTGTCCTATAAGTCTATTATTAGGTAAGTCAATTATCATGTTAAATTTTTCATATCATGGTAGCCAATAAGTCCGTCAAAATAGTTATGAAAATCATAAGATAATACTTCTAAATTTTGATTTGAATTAAATTCCGAAAAAGCGGGTACATGAGCTTTTTGTTTAATGGTACATTTTCCTAAAATAGTTTTTACTTGAGTTGAAAAATTAAAAATTTGATTTGGACAGATTTTTTCTATTATGTCAGGTCGTAACATAGAATATGAGGCGCCTGTATCTACTAAAAGTTTCAAAGAGGGATAAGGATGTTGAGAAATTTCTATATACGGTAACTGAGCAGCTAATGGAATATTACTTTCTACTATGTTTGGTTGTCTTGAGGAGGGTCAAAGGAAAATTTTGGTTATAAAAATCCTGGTTACAATTTTGATTAAAATCTTCGTCATTATAATCTGTTTCAAAATTTAGTTCAAAAGGTAAATTGTCGTTTTGACATTCTTGACTAGGGTCGAAATCTAGATCACAATTTTGTTCAAAGTTTTGTTCTTCAATATTAAAATTTTCGTTAGTTCTAGGGAAATTTTGCCTATTCGGTTTTTGTCTAAAATTTTGTTGTCTGAAATTCTGATGATTATTTCTAGTGTTATGTGTTTGGTTTACGAATGATTGAACTCCTGACATTGGAGTGGGATGATTTGATCTGAAATTTTGGTAAGTTCCCGAAGCTTGTTGATTTCGGTTTTGATTATGATTTTGATTATAATTTTGATTAAAATTTGGATTTCTTGGTGGAAGAGGTGGTCTTGCAAAATTTTGATTTTGGAAATTTGGTTTGAAATTTTGATTAGTTCTAAAATTCATATTAGGATTATTATTTCTTTGGGGAATTTTAGGTGGGACTGACGGTGGTTGTGAATAAGACATGTTTTTTCTAAGTTGTTCTTTGTATTGATTAAACTGTAGTTCTCTATTTACGAAAGATATCGCGTCTTCTAAAGTAGTTTTGTCAGCTGTCCGTATCATTGACTGTAAATTATCTGGCAAGTTAGCAACGTACGTGTCGAGAGCGAGTCTGGCATAAATATCCTGATAAGCTTGTTTTTCAACAGCTGTGATATTCAAGTTTACTAATTTCTGAGATAAAATTGACCTCAGGTGCTGGATTCTATTCGAGAATTCCTGCAAGGTTTCGTTTTTAGGGTTATATCGCATATGGATTAAGTCCTGCTGAAGGCATGGGAGATCTCTGCAATCTCCGAAGTTTTGTTGTAATAAATTTTTTATTTGTGTCCAAGTTTGGATTTCTAACCGTTGGTTTAAAATAATTTATGCTTGGCCCGTGATTTTAGATCTGATACCCGCAAGTAAATATACCATGCGGTCAGTTCTTTCAGGTATATTAAATATTCTAATTAATTCGTCGCATAATTTGCAAAACGTTTGTAACTTAGTTTGTGAACCATCAAAGACTGGTATCACATCAAGGAAAGCTTTTGCTTCATTTATATTTGAATTAGTAGTCATATTTTCACTATTTAATGTACTAGTTAATTGGTTTACTAAATTATCTATCTCGTTCTGATTAACGGAGAGTCCAACACCGACAGGGACCTGGTATGGATTTTCTACACGTAATCTAGCTTGAGAATTACTATCCTTTGGCATCTGAACAAGCACTTCGTTTTCAGTCGAGTTGACTCATAAACAAATTGTTTTTAATAGTCACTCGACAAAAGAAGCACTTTGGACAGAGAAAAAATATAAAATGAATATAGAACAATTAAATTCACTTAATCACTTCTAAAAATTTAAACCTAACTAATTTTGACTTTACACAGGCAAGTGTAAATCAAAATGTCTTTTCACCGCACAAGTATATAAAGAATCAATTTATATCAACTTAGGCGAGGAAAGGAGTGGAAAAATACGAAAGGGACTTACTTTGAATCGTCGCTGACGGTCCAGGGATCTCGGCGTCAAGTTAACCAACCACTTGAAGTTCCGAATCCAATAAATTTCACCTGAGAGCTGGACAGGTTCTGGATCTTCAACAAAGTACAGGAGTACACCAAGGATTTCACTCACTCACGAGAATTCAGAGACTTGTTTGTAGATCCTACCGACTGCGCCAATTAAGTATGTACCGAACGAGAACGTTGTAAATAACTTAATACATTTATAATATCAAACGACGTTTATTCAAAGTAAGCGGTACAGAGGTATAGTTCACACTAAAGCTAAGCTAGATCTGGAACTCTATATATAAGGAAATAAATGCAAGTCTCAGCATAAGATAAAATGACTAATATGGTAACTATATGTTACAGCAAAGAAATAGAATATAAGCAAAAATATATATAGGGTATAAAAGGGTATATGTATAATTTGCATCCCTCAGTTACCACCATTCGCCCTTCGATTTTTTTCACCAAAATTACATGATAAATATGCCGAAACAAGATAAAAGTACTTGCAAAATTTCAAGTGTGTATCTTACAAAACAATGGAGTTATTAACAAAAATAGTTTTTTAAAATGTAACTTTAACACCTTGTATATTGAAACAGGGACGCCCAAATAAAAAATGGCATAAGAAAAGTCGAATTATTTTTGTCCAAAGAATATGTGTTTAATGGTATGGCCTTCTATTTTGGGACACCCTGTATATCATAGCAAATTGACTGATATGATTGCGATCTACACAGAGATTTTTATTGCATACGCATCAGCTAGAACATAAACTATTTTTCTACCCGAATCGTAGACAACAAGATTGCAAGATTAAGGGAAACTGTGTAGCTTTCGTTCTAAGAATCACCACGGTCGTTCAGTTAGCCATACTGTTGAGCAAAAAATAGTTGGTAGAAACTGTGTAAGATGGGTCCAATATTTTGTTGTATCAGGTATGTCAAACTATTTTATTAATTAAAACCACAAATTAATAATTAATGACAATAGCGGCGCGTCGAAAGCAGTGGAACTTGCTTGAACTTGCTGTATAAAATAGGTGTTATAAAATGTAATTTGTTTCTTTCCATTGAATTTCTTTCCATTTTTTGTCCGGTCACCGATTGTTTTGCCGCCTTATCAGGTTTTACAGTGGAGCAGTTTCCAGTACAGTGCAGAAGTGTATTTTTAAATAATTTTCAAACTACCCTTTCTGATTTTTTTTACAAAATTTTGTTTGTAAGAGTCCCCTGTATATCTGCACAACTGCATATTTATCTAGTGTATGAATTCTCGTGCACTGGATACCTAGATAATTTTAAAACAAATTTTAGAAGGTGAATTCATGGGACAAAAATTTATTTATAGGAAAGTTATCGATTTATAGATACAGGGCGGCCAAATGAAAAAGAAACAGAGCCATTTTCAGGAACTGCGCAAAGATTGTAGAAAAACGCTCGGACCCGTCGATTTTAGATTAAAAGTTGACATTATTTGCTGGTATTTTTGACTCCGCCAATTTCACCCCCAAGCAAGGATAAGCATCCCTAAATTATTTAAATGGCATTGGGGGTTAAGTCATATTTATTTTGAAAGCTCTTATAATTCTCTTTACAACAGACTTTAAATTTTATAATTCCGCCCAATACTTTGAAAAAAATTTACGTCTTAAAATTTAAATTAAGTATGTTTAGTTGCTTACTTACTACTTAGTTGATTAAATGATCAAACTGACTACCGGCCGTTTTCATACAAGAATAAAGATTTTATTCGAAACGTTGGCGCACATTCTGAAGCATTTGAGTGATTCGACGGCATTCGTCAACGATTCTTTGACGCAAATCTTGTAGCGACGTTTGCTGTGTTTTATATATATATTTTTTAGGTATCCCCACAAAGAAAATCAAGCGGCGATAAATGCGGTGATCGTGGAGGCCACTCAATGCTGCCTCTTCTTCCAATCCAATTACATGGTAAACGTTGGTCCAAATACTGACGGACAATTAACGCATAATGCGTTTTCATCATACTCTGGAACATTTTCAATAATATCAGTCAAAACAGGATCAATAGCATCTTCCAATAATTACAATTACATTTGGCCAGTCAAATTACCAGGTAGAAAAAGAGGACCCACCAGCCGGTCACCGAAAATTCCAGCCCATATATTTAATTTTTCCGGTTGCTGTGTAAGTACCTAGTGAAAAACTCTTGGATTTGAATTTGACCAATTGCGGCAATTAAGACGATTTTACGTCCCGTTCAAGAAAAAACTACATTAATCAGAAACACAGATGTTAAAAAGGAACTGTGGTCGTTCCCTGCTCGCTCACGCATTATTTAGCAAAATTGCAAACGTCGGTCATAATCGTCTTCACGAAGTTCCTAGACTAAATGTATTTTGTATGGATGTAATTTATTCTTCTTCAAAATGGTTCGTATGCTAGTTAGATTGATCCCAGACACAGAAGCCAGCTGCCTCGTACTTAATGTAGGATCAAGATGAACTTGTCCCAAAACTGCAACTTCACTAGCTTCATTAACTATAGATTTTTCAATTTCTCTTTTTTTGTTGGCTACGTTCCCTGTCTCTTGAAATTTTTTTACTACATCTAGAACATAGTTCCTCCTGACATGTCGATCTTGATGTTGTTCATTAAATAGCTGAGCTGTTCTATTCGCACATTTATTGTTCATAAAGTAAAGTGAAATGATATGTACCATTTCCGCAATGGCATAAATCATAGTATTTAATTATCAAAAACACAATTAAATAAACTACCAACCAACGCTTCCAAATAAGACTAGAAAATATAATTTGGATCCACTAATTTTGCGTTTGTTGTGTGTGTATAGTTATTTACAATTGTGTTTCTTTACGAAAGTGATATCATATCGCCAAAAACCAAATGTAACGCAAGAAATAGTAAATTTGTAGCATTGGCGTACTTAATTCGAATGAGTGACATTTTTACCATTACTAATTGTTTGTACATAAGTTTCAACTTTAAAATAAAAATTCTTATGAATTATTGGGAGGAATTATAAAATTTAAAGTCTGTTGTAAAGAGAATTGTAAGAGCTTTCAAAATAAAAATTACTCAACCCCCAATGTCATTTAAATATTTTGGAATGAGTTCCTGAAAATGGCTCTGTTTCGTTTTCATCTGGCCACCCTGTATATTAGGTAGGTACTATTACTAAATTATTATTTTTGTTTAAAACTTTAACACACGACACAAGAAGAAAAAGAAAATCTGATTTTAAATAAAAACGTTTCTGTGAACATATAGTCAACATTTAAAAATTATTGATAGTTAAATAACCTAGTAAACCCATCACCATAGTTGTCACATCTAGTTTCTCATTAATTTACGAATGTGTTTGTTTACTGTTTATTTCGTATTTATCTCAACATTGACACAATATAACAAGTTTCATAAGTAGCTTATTTTTTATTGAAAAACAAAGATATTTTTACTATTGAAAAAAAGTCGCATCATTAACCTATCATAACATGAGATGCATTGCCTTATTTTACGAATGCACATATTATACACGGTGTTCGCTACCTAAACCGACAAGCGGGGACAGTATATTCTAGAAATGATTTCATATCGATTCGACATAAATTCTCTTATACAAAAATGGTTCCTAAAGGAGGTAGGGCAATTTTAGAGAAGATTAGACTGGAACATTATAATAATAATACCTCTACCCCTCATTCTAATCACGAGGATTAGCCCAGAAGTCGAAGACTTGTGAGGGAGAGGGGGCGGTATATTATTATTAAGCAGGCCGCATTTGCGCCTAGTAACGACTTACGTTGGTAGACCCTAACCACCATTCAGTGCAGGAATGGAAAACATTATTAATTAGGGGGGTAGTCAAATGTCAACCGGTATCAATCTCTCACATTGACCCAGGCCAACACTCTTCCACCCTACCATACCCGCAGAGAGGGTGCCAATCTCTCCACGAATATAGCTTACATACGGTCTACCGGCTGCGGGGGTCGAACCCACAGCCATCCAGTCACCTCGATTCAAGTATTGACGCCTTAAACCGCGCGACCACTGACCGATCCAAATTATATAAACGAATCACTTTATGCATTGAAAAAAAGGGCTGTGATTCAGATTCAGATTTATGTAAACAATATTTGAACATTAGATGATAACAACATAAGAATGAAAAGAGATGTATGTTACACAAGTACAAAATTTCCTCATGTACGCATTGAATTACATAATGTTTAAAATTTAGTTAATGTAACATTTTATACAGGGTGTCCCGATTATACTTCAAAAACACCGAGATGTGAGTTGGCCTTGAAAAAATAGTGGGGGTAGTTCATATAACATTTTTCATTTTAAAGTCGCGATTTTGAGATATAGGGTGCTGAAGTTGTTATATTGAAGAGGGTTTTTTCTTAGTTATCCTTCAATCGGCTAAAGATAAAATTTTCAAAATTTGTGCACGAGTAAATAAAAACTTCAAAGAATGATACAAAAATAAGATATACTAGTTGAAATTCCATAGGATGTATAGTTTTTGAGAAATCCTTCAGGTTTTACAACTAGGAGATTGCTTTACTATGGATACAGTAAAATTTGACAACACAAATTTAAATTGTCTAACAATAGATTGCAACTTTTTCTATTATTTAAAAAAAGAAACGTTGTTTAGTTAAACTTACATAAACGTACATACAATGCATTAATATTAACAGTAATAGGGAAAATATGTACACATAAATTATAGTAATTATAAATTAAAGAATTATTAAATATTATAGCAGGTGCTGGAATTGTCCTCCGTTTGCTTCTACGCACAAAACCGTGCGTCGTGGAAAAGATTGCCGTGCTCAAAACAAAACTCCAACATCTGGTCTAACCAAATTTGACGCTTCCAGAAGTCGTGCCCATAGTTCTTGCCGAGTTTGTATTGGTGTGGTTAAGTCGGGTGATCTGGCAGGCCAATTTATAGGTGTATCCTGCCTACGACCAATTCATCGTCAAGCAAATTGGTTATTAAGGTTATTGCCGCAAGGGTTGAACGTAGTGTGATGGTGCACCGTCGTGCATAAACCACATATCTCTTCTAATATTCAAAGACAAATCTTCTAATAGTCCCGCCAAAGTATTTTATAAAAAATGTAGATACTGAACACCATTTAAACGTGGAAGTAGCTTAACTGGTCCTAACAAATGTTCACCGACAATTCCAGCCCACATATTAATAGAAAATTGATGTTGAGAATGGCACACAATGGTAGATTTTGGATTAACGTCACGTCATGAGCAAATTTATTACTCCATTATTTGTAAAACACGCCTCATCGGTAAATAAGGGTGAGTTTCAAAAGTAATTATTATCATTCTGTTTGTTCCTGATTCAATTACAGAAATGTAGTCTAGCATTGTTATCTTGTGGCAAAAGTTCATGTATTCTGGTTAGATGGTAGGATCGTAACAGCTGTTCTTTTAATATGTTGTGGACTACAGGTCTTGAAACATTGAATTCAGCAGCAATCCCTCTTATGCTGTTGTGTGGATTTTCCTCAACCGCGTTTAAACCAGTTTCTTCCATATCTGCAGTCCTTGGAGACCGTGGGCGAGCATGCTCAGTAGTATGACGTAAAAAAGTACCTTTTTCTCTAAACGTTCGACCAATTGCAGCATAAGTACTGGGATAAGAAACTTGTCGACCAGAAAACTTTTCATCATATCGCCTTGCTGACCCTAAAAAATTACCTCTACATTCTCCATACACTAAATGCATGTCAGCCAATTCATTCAAGCTATACTGGTTCTAAGACTTAATAATAATAATGCAAATACAATAATGATAATAATAATGCAAATACAATGACAATTAAAATTTGTGTTAAATTGTACTATATCCATAGTAACGCAACCTTCTAATAAACCTGAAGTATACTTGTACCGCTTTATTGAACAAACAATTTTTAACTCCATTTTTCTCTAAAACTATACATCCTATGGAATTTCAACTAGTATACCTTACTTTTGTATTATTCTTTGAAGTTTTTTAAACCGATTGAAAACTTAAAAAATTTTGACTTTTACCATATTTTTTTTCTAACTTATAGCCCCCAGACTGTACGCACGCGCGTCTCTGACTTTTGTAATGAAACAGTTTTTGCGTTTTTCTTAACACACGATTGATTCTTACTCGTTTTCTATTAGTTTTCTATCTAAACTAGGCAACCAACAATTATCGATTAGCATCCGTAAGAAAACTAAACTTTGTTAATTTTCATACAACCAGCTTACACACTCCTAATAGGAAATATTTGAATGCAACGGAATTAAAAAACAAATATTGTGATAATAAAGTTTAAAATTACTTTTAGAATATTTATGTTGTTAAAAGTTTCAAATATACAACTTCAGAACTTAATATTCCTTGAATATAAAAGATAAATATGAGCATCAATTTATTAATTTTTATAAGTATCCAAAAGCGTTAAGTTTTAAAAATTATATATCTAAGATATACCTAGTTGTTTTATAATTTATGGCACATCAATTTAATTTCCTTACGACTCTCTTACTTTTAAGTGTGCTATTTTACATGTAGTAGCCGCTTGTTTGCTTTTATACAGGCAAATCATTCGAATTGTTTTGAATACATTCGATGCTCTATTTTGTATGCTTAAAAATGCAATGAATTTTTAAAACAACAAATATGTACATTAGTATGCTGCAAGCGGTGAGAGAGAATCCTTGTTTTAAACAATTTATCAATCTTTTCTGCTTGGTGCAACTGCTGTTTTACAAACTATGCTAAATAATTTGGATTTGCAAAAATAGTAATTATACTACTATTAGGTACTGTATATTGCTCATTGGTTAAATAGCATTTCAAAAGCATACTGTATTCTTCAGAAAATCTGCTTCTAAAATTTTGATTTATACCAATAAAACGAGTTGAGAAATAACAAAATTAGAAACCTATATCGGGTGTGAAGAATGAGAGAAGAGGATATCAGCCAAGACCAGTATTTTACAAAGACAAAAATGGAAAGATTTCAGAAGAAAATGAAATATTTAACAGGTGAAAAGAATATTTTGAAAAGTTATTGAATGCGATGAAATACGGAAAGAAATAGCAATACAGACAAGTGAAGAAGAAATTAATGAAATAATTTCAAAACTGAAAAATAATAAAAGCGCAGGAAGTGACAGCTGAACTATTTAAATATGGAGAATATGGGAACTAATAAACTAATTGCAGAAACTATTGGAAGGATGCAGTAGCATTGCTGAATGTATCATATAAAATACGAATATAAAAACAGATTGGTAAAAGAAGTGTAGGATAAAATTGCGAAATATCAATGTGGCTCTAGATAAGGAAGAAATACAGTAGATCAGGTTTTCACTGTGCGAGAAATTTAGACTGAAAACTTTGTAAATCGTGTTTTATTTGTAGATTATAAACAAGCTTATGACAAAATACAGGGTGATTTTAAATAAATAAATTGATACGGATAGCATCGAAAAAGACTGAAAATCGAGTAAAATTAAATAATAGAATAATAGAATAGATTATCATCAGTGTTATTTAGCTTAGTACTAGAAGAAGTAATAAAAGATGCAGGAGTCAATAGATCAGACATTATACAGTATACTATAAAAATCATCAGTGTTGGCATTTGCATTTTCAGTAAGCCGAACGTAGTAACGCGAAGAAGAAGTAAGGATACCTGAAGATGGTAAATGAAATTTTACCGAAACGTTGTCAAACAAATGGTTCTCTTGAAGACCATGCAGATTCATCGCGGAAAGTAACCCGGAGAAATTTTACAACCACATATAACACCCGCGGAAGCCTACGAACTAAGGGTCCCTCGCTTAAAAGTGGAACAAGCCTGTAACATGCCTACCGTTCTACCGATTTCAATAAACTTTTTTTTGTTGGATACACCTTCAAAAAGTCTATCTTCGATATACCTAGTGTTCTCTAAAATTCGAAATCGTGGCCGACTACGATACAAATTATGTGGCTTAAAATCGGAAAATCATAGTAGGGATTTTTTTATTCGAAAAATTCCCACAAATTCTCGATCAGGACCCCAGAAAACCATTCCAACCAAATTTTCATTGACACAGTATACGAGGTGAAATTGACAAAACTATAACAAGTAAGGAAACACGTTCTTTAACGTGAGGTTTCTAAATTATAAAGATTTATTACGTTTCAAATATATTTCATAAAATGTTTTCTAGTAAGAGTTACATCCTTTATGACGGTAAAATAATAAGGCTGAGAAAAAAATATTTTGTTTCTATTAGATGAGAAGAGGATAGTTATTGATTTACACTGTTTGTTTCATATCCCCTTTAAGAGCTATATTATTAATTGAAGGCTCTAATAATGTTCCACTCAGCGATACTTGGCGGTAATAGAGGTAAATTGGAATTTAGCGAGATCTGTTAGAATCTGGTGCTGAAAGATACAAGGGCAATTCTTATTTGGTCTTTTGCCAATTTCAAAGAGAGAATTCCTGAACTATTGTTCAGACTACTGTTTAACATAAGATACAGATATATACACTTATATACATTATCATGTGCCCTCTGGCATAAATGTATGAAATATATTTTATTTACTTGTGAAACATGTTATTGCGCAGCAATCCCATGATATTAATTTGTGTTGAAATAAAAACAATATTTTGCATGTCTATGAGATAAAAAAATAAAACTTTAATTTAAGACAGAGATTAAATAAAATCAATTCTAAGAAAATTAATTTAAAACAATAATCGGTTGTTATCGTTATCGTTATGGTCATTGCCATTGTCATTGCCATTGTCATTGTGATTGTTATTGTTATTGTTACTGTTATTATTATTATTATTATTATTATTATTATTATTATTATTATTATTATTATTATTATTATTATTATTATTATTATTATTATTATTATTATTATTATTATTACTATTACTATTACTATTACTATTACTATTACTATTACTATTACTATTACTATTACTATTACTATTACTATTACTATTACTATTACTATTACTATTATTATTGTTGTTATTATTATTATTATTATATTTATTAATATTTATTTATTTTATTTTTATTTTTTATACTGACGATTTGTATGTTTATTTTACATTTTACATTGCTTGTGTTTTTTATTTGTATTATGACAATATTATCAATAAAAATATTAAAAATAATCCTGTGAAATCACAGATACAGATAGAACTGATTGATATGTAAATCATTTAAAAGAACAATGACATATTGCTAAAATAAGAAGTAAAAGTGTGTAGATTTTCTGAGAAACCCAATTGTCTAACCTTTAAAAGTAATAAATTTTGATTTAAATCATCGTTACTTTAGAAAAGTTTATGTGAATGACATCAATTATAAACTTGACTATGAGCACCCATATCAAGATTTCTCACTGCATTAACCACCATACTGAGATATTTCACTGCATTGAACACAATCACTTTAATTTTCTAATTTTCCGGAGAGACATTTATGTCTAAATCATCTGAGTGCATTTCCACATAGTTCAATTATGCCTTTAAATATCTTGAACTATTAATTTTATTAGAAGTAAAATTTTAGGAAGTTTTTTTATTTTTGCTTTTCCTTCACTTTTTTACATTTTCAGATACAACATAAAAATGATGACAACGTTTTTATCTTCATTGTTAAATTTTAAGCCACTAGTACCGAAACTAGTTTTATTACAGTTTTCTGTAGTAGATTTTGATATATGTATCTGTGAGATCTTTTAATTGGAGCAGTTTGACCGGTGTTAATCTAGCATAGGTTAGGTATAATTGAATAATATCCGGTTTAGATCATGATACAGCATTGCTCACTGCTCAGTGTGCTGTATTTTCTCCAGGCTTCGGAAAGCAGTCCATATTCCAACATACTAATATTGCCTTATAATTCATTCCAATAATTACAGATTGCGTTTTGCTTAAAGCTTTAAATGCAGATTTACAATACATAAATTAATTAATCAAGTTGAAAATAATGGTATTTTGTTATTATGTTAGCCAGTCATATTAAAATATATAAATAGATCTGGCATATGTACTCATATTCCTTTTGTTTCCATATTTGCCGTGAGAGTTGCATGTGGAGAGTAAAAAGTTAACTTATATATTACAGTATATCTACAGGGGTTTTCAACGAAAAGTAGCCACCCTTAGTATCTTTTAAAACTATCCTTTGGTTGAAAATTTCCAAGACATGTCGACAAAGATAACAAAGGAGACATATTTTTAAATAAAATCCGAATTTAGGTCATCAGCCCCTTAGCGGTCACAGCCACCTCCTCTAAATTTTTAAATAACACCATACCATATGTGGTACATTGTTGCAAAGGTTATTTCATAGGGAATGTATTCTACTATTCATTTTATATATTCGCGTGAAATTGAGAGATAAAGAAATTGAAAAACCTGTTTCTGTTTATTTTGGTTAAACTACTAGTAGTAGTAGTAGTAGCAGTAGCAAAACTACTGGAAAATGACGAAAATTTGCTTGAAAATGAATTAGTTTTCCAGCAAGATGGTGCACCTCCTCACTATTCGGTTCCCGTTCGAGAATTTTTTTCCTAAACGATGGATTGGAAGACGTGGTTCCGATCTCCGTTGGATTATTTCTTAAACGAACATTTTAAATCCAAAGGTATGCAACACAGTCAGCCAACATTGAAGATCTTAGGCAGACAATCATAGAAGAGTGTCAACAATTCTCAGTTCTCTTTCAAAGTCGTCTGTATTACTGTATGGAAGTTAACGGAGGCTATTTTTAACAATTACTGTAACGGTAATTTCTATTATTCTGTAGTTTAACCAAAATAAACAGCAAATGATTTTTTAATTTTTTTATGTCCCACTATCATGCGATTATACAAAATGAATAGTAAAATGCATTCCTTATGAAATAACCTTTGCAACGACGTGCCACATATGGTATGATGACAATTGAAAATTTAGAGGGGGTGGCTGTGATGGCTAAGGGGTTGATGGCAGAAATTCGGATTTTATTTAAAAATATGTCCCTTTTGTTCGTTGTCGACATATCTTGGCAATTTTCAACCGAAAGATAATTTTAAAATATACTGAGGATGGCTACTTTTCGTTGAAAACACCCGTATAATAAAAGGCATACCTAGTTTTCCTTGAATATTAGTGGAGAGACTAATTTGGATACCTTGGTAAAAATTATGTCTGAAGGATTATTGTTAATTTGTCTCTACCGGGCATGTTAAAATTGAGGAATTTTTAAATAAATTGCTTTCTCGTGAGACGAATATCAGTAAACTCTAAATAAGTATCTAGTCTTAGAGTACCGCCAATATATTTTTTCGTCAGTTCAATATTTTGATATGGTCGAGTATGCCGACTTGTAAATCATCTTGACAGGCAAGTTACGAGGGTTATCAAGTAGTTGTTACATCAAGTTGAAGTTAGCTAGGGCAGCACTGATGAGGCAGGCATGCTAAAATATCTGTCTACTGCAAATTCAGTATTATTTGAAATTGCTCTACTTTGCTAGGCAAATTCATTATCTAAAGAGTAAAAGCAGATTTTCAGGAAACAAGTAATCTGCGGGTTATTGCCCCAACCAGCTTTGAATTACATCTGAAAAAAACTATAGTAAACAGCCAAAGTTATACATCAGCTGCACTAGCAGACATATATTGGTTTCAAGCTTGTTAGCTCTCAACAGCATACTATAGGTGAGGCAACCGACGACTGAACCTGGCTGTTGGTGTCTGATTCTTGAAATTTTATAACTTTTCATCATAATGCAATGGATGAAAAAGGGTATTTATTTATTATAAGTTTAGTATCTAGTATTTTTAGTATTTCTTATGTTTTTCTGTTATTCGGCGATGACACTGCCGCTGGTACTTAAATTTGAGGTCCCTGACATTGCCGTTTCACTTTTGACGCCAAAACATAATAAAAACGAAACAGCAATTCATATATTTGTTATTATGACAAGTTTTTTAAACATTAAAGACAAATGACAAATCACAAACTAACTGAATTGACAGATTCGATTAGACTCTCATCATCACACTAATAGAGGCTTGTGTCTTAAGCGACACGAAGCACCGAGAAACCACATAGATCTATATAAAAAAATGTTATTATTATCAGCCTCAGGATCAAAACGACGCTTCAAGTCGCTTCTCCTTAGTAGTCAACCACTTTTAGGGTCTTTTTCTCGCACATTTTGCTTACCACATGTTGTATATTTCTCTTATCTCTGTATTTAAACCTAGGTTTATAAGCTTCGCAATCAGATAAAATAAAGTTTACTTTTCACAATAGAAAGTTCTTAGATCTGGCGGTACCAATTGCAATCCCAGTAATTTTTTACGGCATAACCGTCTGTAAATTTATAATAATTTAAATATATCTATCAATGTAACATCGGAGATATTAATAAAAACATAATAAATTAAATTTTATTTCAGTTTTTTAATTAAATATGTAAAGTTTTTAATATAACATTTTATTTTTTACAGCCCTAATTTATTTTATTTTTTTTGTTAGCAAATTTAAGGGTTGTAGCTATGACTAAGTACAAATATTTTAAGAAGGTATAGAGAAAAATAAGAATTAACAGCATCACCCTTCCAAAAATTTCCAAACTTATTTATAAAGCATTTTTTTTTCGAAACTATATTAAACCCCTATTTATGGCCGGCTATGGCTGCCCATCCACCGTGAGGTTATTTGTTTCACACATTTGACATTTAGAAAGTTAGACAATCAGTTCTGAGTACTAAACGGTAGAATTCATTGTCATAACTAAAATCCTGGTGTGTTTACGTTGTGATTTTGTATTTTCTTTCATTTTTGGTGCCTACTTTCAATTTTAAATGTTTTATGGCCAAATAAAGAAATTTGTATCGGGTACAGATATTTTCCTAGAGTATAGTACGTAGTGTATTCTAGTGAAGTTTGCTATTATCAATTAGTATTCTTTTTGTTTGATTTTCTCAGAATAAATGGGCATTTTATTTAACTGTATGCGAAGTGTGTTTTGTGATTAGCGGGTTGTAATGAGTGAAAATGTTTGACAGTTTGAAACGAAAGAACAAAATACGAATGCAAAATACTGCAGCTAACCGGATTAACTGTTACTTAACATGTACTGTTATTAATTAATTCGTCGTTCTTCATTCGGAAACGCTGAAACGACTGCATGGCAGTTGACAGATCTAATCTATCTTGACGATGCTCATAGGCACCAATTTTTCGAAGGAAAAATGGGTTTGGCCCATTTTAAATATTGAGCTAGAAGTCTGAAATAATTTTTTTGTTGTCTTTCAGGCCTCTCTGAGCACGTGATTAAAATCTTTGTACCTACTTAGTGGTAGTTATCCTTGTATAAGAGGACCAAGAATTTATAAGAAAAATTTGAATGTATTCAAACCTTATACATACCTGAAAATTCTTTTGACGTTTTATACGTTATTAAGAATGTAACAAGTATTAAAATTACCTAAAAAAGTCAAAGAATGCAACAAGTATTAAAATTACCTAAAAAAAGTCTGAAGGTAATAATTAATCTCTTTATAATCAGCAAATTTTCCGAAGCCACTGTCAATCCACCGAATGGTCCGTCACTGCCTTCACAAGCTATTAATCTACCAATTATTGGTTTGAATTAAATTGGTTAAAATACAAGTGTCGCGTGAATGTTCTATAACGCATTTATGCAAAAAGTATATCCACTACAAAATATTTTAAAATTTAAAGGATGAAGTGTGAAGTTAGTAATCTTTGGATGGTGTCAATTGAGACTCGTGAACTTAATAGCAGTTGAAGTGGAAGGACAAATAATAAATATTTCACGGTGAATTTGTTGTTTTATAATAAAAAATACATAACAAATATATTTACTCTTTAAATATAAGATCTATTCTTAAATCTTTTAGAGCTGTAGGTATACTTATGATGTCGTAAAATGGTTATAAACGTTAACATAATAATAGTTTCTCATTTGAAATTTATTTACAAATTTATAAATCTTGTTTCTGCTCTTAAGTTACGTAGGTAAGTTTGAACTCTTTTTCGGCAAGAAAAATTGGGTATTACAATGATACTTCCAATAAAAACACAAACGGGATTATAAAATAGAAACATATTGATGAATTCTAGTATTCATAACATACGAAGAACCGAACAGCCCAGCCCACACAACTCCCTCCGCTGATTCCATATACACAAGGGAAGCAATTCTCGACATTTGTGACACATTCCCGTTGGCATAGCAAAAAGCAGAAATATAGCTAATGACCTGCACGGCATTTGGCTATGCCAATATTGCGTTACTTCTTGCTTATATATTGTTACGAAAGCTCACCTACCTTTTTAGTTTATTAATTACGTTTCTGTTTATGTTAGAATTTATAATTTTTGTGATGCCTTTATTTTGACGTTTTCTGGAACATCCTCGGCCACATTCTATTTGATTCGCCGAAAACTTCTAGAACCCTAAAAACCTATATAAGTGGATCGGTATCGCCGCTGGAGTGAGTTTATATTGAGTAGTCAAACGCAAATGACTGAAACGTCAAAGTAAAGAGTCTGACAGTGGTAAATTTGTTGAAGGATATTTCTTGTGTAATCAAGAGTGACAGTAAAGTATGTTTGTCTACGTGATGTGTTTCTACGCTAACCCAGCATAGAGGTTACAATATTGTATAAAATCAGTAGTCGCGTTCAAGGGAGACAGTGTCATTTTGAGAAGGTATTTAGCGCCCCACAATTTGTAATAATTATTATCCTTCTGAAAAAAAACCAACACAGAAGGCATTTATAATATCGAAAATAAATTAATATTAGATTAAAAATAATTTTTAAGTGGTATAATTTTTAGTAAAGGAGTGACCTGACGAGCCGCCATTGGACGATGCCCATATTCCTATGTAAAAAATGTATAGCCACTTATAATCGACTTTTTCAGATTCCGTATTGACCTTAGAAATAATTCTTAAAACAACCTACTACAAAGAAAGAGCAAAATTACTCGCTTGCAATTTTTGTATACATCCAACCAGACCTTGTATATGTCATTTGCTGTGCAAAATAAAGATAAAGAGCCTACTGTGG
This sequence comes from Monochamus saltuarius, assembly GCA_025584915.1. NCBI lineage: Eukaryota > Metazoa > Arthropoda > Insecta > Coleoptera > Cerambycidae > Monochamus > Monochamus saltuarius. The sequence continues at coordinate 34,967,531 of CM046726.1, forward strand.
CTTTATCTCCATTGTTTTGAAATCCTCTTCTATGTGCGATTTTGGAACGAACGTTAAACTCGCAAGACGCGTCATTAATATTCATACGAGCTTTATTTATTGCATTTTAAAGCTTGCTGTAGCTATTATGCATCCCATTTCTCGCAGTCTGAACATATGCGCTTATAATCAGGTATTCTTTTAAAAATGGTGCATTTATTCCTCAGTTCATTGGCACATATCTCTCTATCATATTGGAAAAATTCCGCAGTAGATGGTGTTTACGAATTAGCGAATTATTTTAACACTAAGTTCATATATACGTCTAAAGGTAAAAGTGTACATTACAGTACCTACAAATAGTACCATTTTGTGAAGTGTTTAAATATTTAGCATATAAATATTTACACTGCTCATTTTAGAAATCTAAAGGTTCTATACGAAGGAGAGGAGGCCTCGATCGAACCACATCTTTTAAATCTAGATTTTAAGTTTATTTACAGTGCAATTACAATTGTCACTGTTAGATAAGTACGTGAAGAATATTCTTAATTCGTACTATAACAAACAATAATATTAAGTTTTAATTGAAATAAAGAAAAATAGAGGCATTTTAGAGTAACAAATTAACATTATTTTGGCGCCCTTTATTAATGTACGAAATCCAGATATAAAAAAAATATGTATTTTTTTATTTTATAATAAAAAAGGTAAAATATTAAGAAAAATTTAAAATAAGGGTTTAATTAATAAACGATTTTATTTAATATCGCTCGACCAGTATTGTTGTTTATTGTTTGTAATCTTTTTGGACTACTTCTACTGAACCGATTCTTACAAAACTTTCCGCACATATTTTAGGTTTCCAAGAAAATAGGTAGTAGAGGTAGTTCTAGTCAAGTGAAAAACTAAAAACCAAAAAATAGATAGTATAGGTAAAAATATTTCTGAGATATCCTGACCTCTGGAACATTTAACAATTAAAAATAAAAATCTGGGGGCGCAGGTTCGCTAAGGAAATATTCCCACATTTTAAATTAATTGTTAATTTTGAAACAGGTTTAAATCTTTAGAGTTTTATAATGTGTCTTAATCATTATTTTCCCGTTTTTAGTGCACCAGATTTTATTTATAGTAGTTTAACTTAAAAATATTATTTATGTATATTAGGTAGATACAAATATTAATAAAATTATTAATTTCATCTCTAAGTGTTTAAAATTAAACCTTAATTTAAAACTGTATGAAAATTTAATATGTCGTAGCACCAAAATAAATATTTCATATTTTTTACATTGGGTCGGGTGAATAAAAACAAGTGAACCATTTTACCCGTCAATCCGAAAGTTAATCCTTAACAAACTAAATGTGGCCACTAAGTATTTGCTTGAAACTTGACAAGTAAAGCCATTTACTTATGTTTATTGACCCTGCGCATTATTTTTTTATTTTTTTAATTTCTTTTCTGGATTTTTAAAATTCTTTTTGCCAAACCTTCGGTTTGGCGCCCGCGTGCGTTGCACGCCCGGTTAAGGTACGGATTCGTTGGTGCGACTGCGGCTGCGACTGCGACTGCGACTGCGACTGCGACTGCGACTGCGACTCGTCGCCGACCAATAGACAGTCTGAATGTTCCCATCAACTCCAGCATTTAGACTGCCTATTGGCCGGCAACGAGTAGCAGTCTCGAGCCGCAGTCGCACCAGCGAATCCGTACCTTTACAGAAGGGGCCTGTTGAATTCTTGAGGTACACCAGAAGTAGTTAAAAGGATTACATTTAAAACTACTCTAGGAAAGATACATTATTAAGAAAACATAAGTGGTAGAGTTTGTATACCAATAATTCGTGATTAACCCTGTCGAAAGCCGACAGTTTTCATGTTATAACACTGAACCATACCACTAAATTTTTGATCAGGCAAAAGGAATCATGATTTTTTTTACCTGGATCTTTTTGTCCAAACTTCAAATATACACTATGTTTAACTTATATGTAATCATAGAAGCATACATTAAAAGTGAGGTTATGTTTTCCTGCAATTGTTTTTCTAAGCTAGAATATCAAGAAATTTGGTATAGACACAATGTACATCTGTTACTTTGTCTGATCAAATACTCCATGTACACTATTATACATAGATTGAAATGAAAATACTACCATACAATTTAAACAGGTCCTTGAAATACATTAATTAAGTGTAACAGTAACAGACTCAATTACATTGTTGTCAATCTGATATACGATTATATTAGGGATAAAATATATTAGTAGTTCTTATTGCATAGTTTCTATTTGCTCTGGTCATCGCTATATACTATTTTTTAAGAAATAAGTAAATTTCTCTGAGAGAAGCAAATTTAATCGACAAATGTTGATAATAAAAAATATTTAAGTTGAATGAAAATGAAGCTCTCCAGACTTCCCTGATATTCAATCAGGAATAAATTGCAGAATATAACAGATCAATAGCCAAATGATCAACAACCTTAAATATACAGCTCGGTCCAACGACGACCACCTATAATATCTGAACAACGCCTGAAATACAAAGCAACACTGAAACAGGTTAATTTTATCAAGGTACCTAACTTGTGACGTCTCGTTATCTCCGTCAACAAAATGGATCCAACATAAATCAAGAGAGAGGATGAGGGTCCAGTGAAACTTATTTAAAAATCTCTTTGAATTTATTGAGGTTCGGTTAAATAGGAAAAAATATAAATAGTTATGAAATGTTTAGTTACGAATTTTACTTTGCTAAGTGATGTGTTAGCATGGGAAAATATTACGATTGGGGCTAACATGCCGTAATAAAATGTTGATAATAAAAAAGATGCAAAAGATGAATTTTCGTAATAATTATAACTTTTTTGAATGTATGAACGTAAAAATTTAGTAGTAGATGTTTTTGAACACGAGAAATTATAATTTGTTATCTATTTCGATGATTTTCAATATGAGTGTAACTTTTGTGTCCGTAACGTTAATGTTTTTTCGCACAATCGTTCTGAAATATGCACTTACTGTCATTGTTGACATATTCTGTAAGTTGAATATACAACACTGTGGCTTGTTTCCACAGAAATCAAATAAATCATAGTATTGTTTGAGTTCATAACAGCATTAATGCGGTAAGTAAAAATCAGTAATTCTGTTCACCAACAAATGCTGGATTCATAAATTGTAAAAACAATTTGTACAATTCTTAAACGTAATAGTTTTTCCCTCGTTTTAATCTATTGCTTTTACAGTAATTGAATTTTCTGTATTACTTATTGAGTTAGATATGTTAAGATTAGAATAAACTTCAGTAGTTCTGTCTTCAAACACTGGAATGTAGTCAAATTCATTGTCACTGCCGCTGTTGGTATGTAAAATCTTATCAGCAAACTCTATTTTTGTTAAAGACTCTGCAACATATCCTTCAGCGACACCAGAATACCTAAAATTACATTTTCTGATAGTCAAATAATACATTAATGTTATCACTAAAACCTCCAGCCCCCATGATTTGTGCCATAACATCAACTCCAGTATTTGCTAACAAAGTCGCCGACATCCTTATAAAAGCATGTCCAGTATAGGATTTTGGATCTTGCAGTTTTAAATATTCGGCAATTTTTTGTGGTATTTTTCCCAATGTATTTATATCCACATGTTGATTTACACATTTTCCCTGACAAACTGAGTAGAAAAATCGACGAGAGTTAGTCTCCTTAGGTCTTAGCCTGTATATTTTCGCAAAATCGTCAAAAAAGGGACTTTTTCATTGGCCTTGTCAGTGATTGTGAAAATTCGACTAATATGTGTTTTGTTATCAGGCACTTTAACAATGACAACTGAACGTTAATCCTTAATCATCAACTGTCATCTTCATTCTTCATAAGTTCGTCACGCCTAAGAGCCCCAACGACTCCCATTATCATCACTGCTTTCATCATAATATAGGTTTCATCGGGGGCTTCCAGCAGGAATTTGTTCATCTCTTCTCGGGTAAATACCTTTGCATGACGTCCAATATTTTTCTTCTTTAGAAATGCTACTAACTTCTTAAATTACGATATATCGACACCATTATTTAAATTGATCGTACTATTAAGCATAGAGTACTCTGCCCATAAGCTTCCCGGAGACTTCAATCTTAAATTTCTCTGAACAAAATATCATATACTTTTTCATACCTCACCTTTTTAGTGGATTCCAAATTTATTTTCTAGCATTATTTGGAAGCGTTGATTGGTAGTTTATTTAATTGTGTTTTTGAAAATTAACCACTATGGTTTATTCCATTGCGGAAAGGGTAGAGATAATTTCGCTTTAGTTTATGAACAATAAATGTGCGAATAGAACAGCTCAGCTATTTATGAACAACATCAAGATCGACATGTCGGGAGGAGTATGTTCTACAGTTAGCCAATAAAAAACGAGATATTGAAAAACCTATAGTTAATGAAGCTAGTGAAGTTGCAGTTTTGGGACAAGTTCATCTTGATCCTACAGTAAGTACGAGGCAGCTGGCATCTGTGTCTGGGATCAATCGAACTAGCATACAAACCATTTTGAAGAATAATAAATTCCATCCATGCAAAATAAATTTAGATCAAGAACTTCATGAGGATGATTATGACCGCCGTTTGCAATTTTGCGAAATAATGAGTGAGCGAGCAGGGAACGATCCACAGTTTATTTTAACATCTGTTTTTCTGATAAATGCAGTATTTTCTTGAGCGGGACGGTAAATCGTTACAATTGCCGCTATTGGACAGCTTCAAACCCAAGAGTTTTTCACGAGGTGCATACACAGCAACCGGAAAAATTAAATGTATGGGCTGGAATTTTCGGTGACCGGCTGGTGGGTCCTTTTTTCTACCTGATAATTTTACTGGCCAAATGTATTTGCAATCACTCTAAGACGCTATTGACCCTGCCTTGACTGATATTATTGAAAATGTTCCAGAGTATGATGAAAATCATTTGATTTTTCAACAGGACGGTGCTCCTCCGCATTACTGCCCTGTTAAGGATAGAAGTCGTATCTACATGTTTTATTATTTTCAATTTATGACACCCACAACTTGGTAATTGATATATCTATGCACATGTTAAAACTGAAAGTCGTATTATCTTCTTTTATAATGTTATTTAAATCTGAATTTAATATTTTTATTAAAAATTTAAAATTTGATCCCACAGAAAATTACTAAATTCAGGCAGTATCTCAGAATAAATATTTTGTCAGTTACGACTATGCTTAACAGGGCAGATTATGCGTTAACTGTCCGTCAGTATTTGGACCAACGTTTTTCATGAAATTGGAATGGGAGAAGAGGCTGCATTGAGTGGCCTCCGCGATCACCGGATTTATCGCCCCTTTATTTTTTTGTGGGGTACCTAAAAAGTAAAATCTATAAAACACAGTCAGCGTCGCTGCAAGATTTGCGTCAAAAAATTGTCGAGGAATGCCGTCAAATCACTTCGGAAATGCTTCAGAATGTGCTCAAACGTTTCGAACAAATTCGTTATTCTTGTATGGAAGCGGGAGGTCATAATTTAAATATTAAAATGTACATTTTTTTTTCAAGGTATTGGACGGAATTATAAAATTTAAAGCCTGTTGTAAAGAGAATTGCAAGAGCTTTCAAAATAAATGTTACTCAACCCCCAATGTCATTTAAATATTTTGGGGTCATCCTTACCCTTGCTTGGGGGTAAAAGTGACCGAGTCAAAAATACCAGCAGAGAATGTCTCCCTTTAATCTAAAATCGAAGGGTCTGAGCGTTTTTCTACAATCTTGGCCGCCCTGCATATAGTTATCGGGTTAAATGAGAAACTTCCTAATAATAGTTATACTGAAAATACCTCGGCGAGTATATGTCGCTTCATCTGTAAATATTTATTAGCGAATGTATGGTCAGTACTTTGTTTGCTCCGAATATCACTGGCAAATTCATATCTTGAAGGGAGATCCACAGACAATAAGTTTCGAACAGATGTAAAATGATATGAAAGGCATTTTTCTTCATGCAATGTCTGAAATTGCTGTTTTCAGTTAGTCTGTGAATCATCTGCAATGCGAACTAGTATTTTGTCGTCCTGGTCGGGCGTAATAATTTTCGGTCGACCTAAATTATCGAGGTTAGGACGTTGCACAACACGTCCATTGAAATTTTGTTGACAATAAACAACAAATTCTAGGTCTAATGGCAAGTATACATATTTTCGCGAAAATAATGTAGGTTTAAGATATTTTAACAAAAAAGCGTTAACATTACGGGCAAAAACGTTATGCTTATATTTATGTCGTAAATATGCCTCTAGAAAATAGATAACAAACTATTTCTCGTATACAAAAACATCTACTCCCGAATGTTCACGTTCATACATTAAAAAATGTTATAATTTTTTACAAAAATTCATTCTTTAAATTCCAACTTAGATACTCGGCATCTTTTTTATTATCAACATTTTATTACGGCATGTTAGCTCCTATCATAATAATCTATGAACCAATACTTACTCACCATCCTGTAATAAGATAATTATTTTCAATGCTAACACATCATCTAACAATGTAAAATTTGTCACTAAAGATTTCATTACTATTTATATTTTTTCCTATTTAACTGAACTTCAATAAATGCAAAGCGATTTTCACTGGACCCTCATCCTCTGTGTTGATTTATGTTGGATCAATTTTGTTGACGGGGATAACGAGACGTCACGCGTTAGGTACCTTGATAAAATTAACCTGTTTCAGTGTTTGCTTTGTATTTCAGCCGTTGTTCAGGATATTATAGGTGGTCGTCGTTGGACCGAGCTGTATATTTAAGGTTGTTGATCATTTGGCTATCGATCTGTTATTTTCTGCAATTTGTTCTTGATTGAATGTCTGGGAAGTCTGGAGAGCTTCATCTTTATTCAATTTAGATCGTAATTTTGTGTTGTGAGCAATTAGTTTTTTTATTTCAGATATCTGTTGGATATCACGAATAATTTGTTTATGTAAGTACTCTAATTGACTGAATGTTTTTGTTCAATAACATGTCTATATTTACTCTGTTAGAAGATTTTAAAGGGCTGTCCTAATATAATTATTTTTATGTAGATGCATATTTATACAGTTCTATTTCATGGTCTTTTTCATTTATTTGAAATTTGAAAGATTTGATAGTTTACTACCAAAACGGTAATTATAACCAAATTTAATTTTAGTCATAGACCTTATCTATTTAATAATATACTCTAATTTAAATTTGATTCAAATATTTTTAAAAATGCTAAATATATAAAATTTTATTATTTTGTTTTTCTTTTTTATTTTAGCGTAACCTTAATATAAAAAATTATTAGTTGTACCTTCTGCATCTTTTTTGATTTGCTATCGCCAAGATCGCCAGCTTTTGCCGCAATAGTAATCAGTTTACATGTTTACCTACTTTACAGGTAAGTGAAATAATTTTTATGAGAATTTCTAAAAAGTTACTGTAGGTTAGGAAAATATACGTATGAACTTATAAAAAAGCTCGAAGAGTTGTTCGTTGAGAGTGTTTCACAAATATTAATAAACTACGCAAGCACAACCCATGCATATATTGAATTTATCAACGATAACATTCGGAATGATAATGATAGTGATCGTTTTTATGTAAGAAAAATGTTGTGTCCTGAATAATAAAGGTATATTGAATATCACTTTAAACATGGAAGCAAGGAGTTACTTAAACTAATTTCATTGTTCTAATAACGGCTTAAAAGTTTAATTTAATAATTTATATGTGTAATAAAATACTGTAGGCTGTTGACGAAGTTGACAACTACCTATTTTTGATGTAACAGGAAGTACTACATCTATAAAATGTCAGAACTATAGTATTTTTGGTTTCTCTAAAACGTTCAGGTCACTTTCTGTAGAGAATTGTACAATGGTCGTCAGCTTAAAGTCACCACTTCCATGTTTTGTCCCTTTCTAGCACCGTGTATAATAAATGGCACTAGAAAAGAATGGACCATGGAACTGGTGACTTTAAGCTGACGACCATTGTACATAAAACTCGTAAACAAATAATAAAACATAAAATAATTTTACAGTATAATAAAACTTATTTTTTTTACTGTATATAATCTTTTTTTTTTTTCTTTAACATTTAACTTTGTTAAAATATTTTAATTAGATGTTATTTACAATGTCTATTTGCCTTACAGGAACGAAGAGGGGAAATGAAGAATAAATATTGTATATTGGATAGCAAAAATTACATATTTTAAGTAAGTAGGTATTTACAGTTTTTCAATCACCAGAGTCCTTGAAGACTAATTATAAAAAGTAATTGTTAACAAAACATTTATAAAATATTTATTTTAATCAAAATATAACCATTTGTTAACGTCTGTTAAACTGTTGATTCAATGTCCTCAACAATGTTTTAAAAATGTTTTCAAAACATTTTGTAAATATTTTAAAAACAGTTCAATATTTGACTAATAACATTTTAAAATATTTCTTTGCTGTATGAGAAACAGCAAATGTTTGTTATTTGGCAAACATAGAAAATTTTCCGGCGGTTGTCGGTAAATACCCACATATCAGTGGAGTCAAACATTTGAACTAGACCCCTTTTATGCACGCGTTTTTCCTCTCAACGCGTAGTTGACAAAAACGCCGCGTTTCAGGATACCCTGAACGGAGTTACTACGTTTATGAATTTTACGCTAGTTTATTTGCTCTTGCGTTTTCAATTCTGTCGCGATGGCTTTACAGAACGCTTGGCGACACGCGTTCCGAAAAAGCACGGAAGTATATCGGCGTTTTTATGCAAACCCCTTTGTCGCAAGTCCAGTGGCTCTGTCTATCAAGAATAGTTTTAGCACAGTTTGTTTTAGTTTTAGTTTAGTTGTTGATCAAGCGGGACATCGATGCAATGGACGCAATTGATATTGAAATATTGATTGATATCATCAGAGTGAAAGTTCCACATTTTTCAATAAAGTATTTTTAATTTGATACTTAATTCATCAAATGATGATTGTGACATACGAGCAATTAAAAACTTTTCACCATCTTTTGTAAATCTCCATATAAAATATAAAATGCCCTTTGTTGAATTCTATTTCTATTAATTGGATGTACTGCCCAACGACTCTTACGTCTTCTGTTACATATTTTTTATAGCACAAATACAATATATAGGGATCCATTTTCATGTAATTCACTGACTACTGTGTGGCATGAAACTGGCGACAACTGATAGAATACGCGTGCATAAATGGAGCAGAATATGCCACGTTTTTCTCAATTTGGCGTTGAGTGGAGAAAACGCGTGCATAAAGGGGTCACTCCGTGCATTCCAGATACAAAAGTACGGGTATGAACTGATACGAATTTGAATCTATCACATGAAGTAAGTACATATTAATAAGTCAGCTGTATTTACAAGTTAAAACTGCACATTTATCAACTATCTGTTAATTTTTCAATCATCAAACTTACGTATCTCTGCTTCTGGAAAGTATCACCATACATCATCTTCATGGGGCTCTTTCATTTATTTATTTTTCTTTAGTAATAAATACATATCATTACCTACATAGTCGCAACTAGCATATAATTTGGGGAAAGAGCAAGATTCAAATTGCCACAAGAACGAAGTGCCTTCCGCAAAAAGGTTTCAGTACAGTATTCCGATAGAAAAATAAAAATATTTAAATAGGACTTTCTTACGATCTTCCAGTTTGTTTCCTAAATTACAGAATGAAAGTGAGGGGGTTTTGGAGGTGCTTAGCATCCCCAACCACCCCCCTATTGTGCCTATGAGTATTTATAAGAAAATCAGCAGCAGCTCTTTTTTATTAAGTTGCCAATTTTTACATATACCTACTTTGGCAAATCGACCCATGTGTGTAGATGTAAGTTCCAGACTTTACGAGTAGCTGGACGAATAGTTTGTCAATAGCCAAACATTTAATATTTGTCCAACCTCACATGTCTGTGGCCGCCTTTAAATACAATACAGTTCCTGAATTATTGTAAATGGTACAACATTTAATCATTATCGAAAAAGTAGAGATTGTTCGACTCGTTGGAAATAATGTGTAAGTTTTTACTCCCACTTGGTATAAGCTAACTGCACAAATTAACAATATTTTTATACAACACTGGCAATATGAAGAAACAGGAAGTACGAATAATTTGATGAACATGCAAAATTTTAATGACGAAATAATATTAGATACAACTATATAATATAAGGAAAACAACTCTCAGTTTATGTATGTATGTTAGCAAAGTTTCGTGGTGCTTAAAAAAGAACACAACAGCAAATAAAAATCCAAAATGAAATTTTCCCAAAATGTTACGAGCAACACAGCTATATTTACAATTGATGACACAGTTTTGGGTCAGAACTGTGGATTTTGGGTTAACGAAAATGTGTAATGTAAATAACTTCTTGACAAGACTAAGCCTTTGAAGTTGAATTGAGAAGTGGTATTCAAAATTTCCAGATCTGATGTCTATGAAATTATATTTCTGGAATTAATAACGAAATAGAGTGTATAAGCACTAGGGAGAACTAATTTTATGCCACTGCCTCACCTTGTCAGTACATTCAGAAATTTCAAAAATATTTTCGTATGTCACCTGATACATTTGAATATATGCTTCATGGCGTTGCGCCATTGTTAGAGAAAACATCAACCAATTTTGGGAAACCAATAGCAAAAAAAATTGTTATTACATTAAGTAAGTAAACTAAAATAAAAAAAAATTATTCGAGTATTTCTTCACGTCTGCCGCATGTCCGTCAATGCTGGGAATACTATTCAGTTTGAGCGAATAAGTGCGATAAAATAAAAAATATCGCATATAAAACCTGCTAACATCGCTGTGTGTTTGAATTTATAGCATCGCATAGCGCGAATTAAGTATGTACCGAACGAGAACGTTGTAAATAACTTAATACATTTATAATATCAAACGACGTTTATTCAGAGTAAGCGGTACAGAGGTATAGTTCACACTAAAACTAAGCTGGATCTGGAACTCTATATATAAGGAAATAAATGCAAGTCTCAGCATAAGATAAAATGACTAATATGGTAACTATATGTTACAGCAAAGAAATAGAATATAAGCAAAAATATATATAGGGTGTCAAAAGGGTATATGTATAATTCCTCCCGTCGTAGAGGGAGCTCACGGGGTGAAGCGACCAGGGTCCTAGTGGGCGGTAGTCGCTCCTTCTGGGATTGAGACATCTGGGGCAGCGAAGTCCTCATCTGGAGCCAAGGCTCAGGGGTGCTTCTTCATTTTGATGCTCATCTTCACGGAGGGTAATAAGGATACAGCAGGGAGTCACTGTTCCTGGTGTGGTGACTGGAGATCATCGGAATATACGTGATTCCAGTCGTTGGATTTATAATATTCCTGGAGTTTCAGGGTTTTCTTGGGACGTCGTTGTCCTCTCATTTGAGTTTGACCTTCGTAGGAAAATTCTAGGTATTGTTATTTTTGTAATCGATTCTCTTTTCTTGAAAATAAAATATATTATTAGTATTAAAATTACGAGTATGATAATATAAATGAAATAGTGTGGTTGTTGATATGGATCTTGGTCGAACAGTTCCAGGGGTTGGATTTCATACTTGGATATACTCTCCGCTAAACTACTCAGTTCATCTAGCTGTATGTTTTCCAAGTTTATTTTAATTTTGCTGTCATTAAAAGGCAGACTAATTTGTGGTAATAATGTGACTTGGCTTAACTGGGTCATTGCTCCGAAAAATCTTTCATCTCTAATTTGTAGGGTACATGTGTCTTCGATGGACACGAGGTATGATTTATATTGGTTGAATTGGATTATTTGTTCGTCGTGGCATTTTATGTTTCCTAGAGTTTCTTGTGAGTTGTAAACTATATAACGATTTTGAATTTGGTGAATAGAATTTCCTTGAATTTGGGATGTGCTACAGTCGATAGGGTTCTGTCGCTGAATTAACGAATTTATACAGTTGTCTCTGAGGTTGATGTTGTTGCATAAGTACAGGCCTGGGATTTGGGTACATTCTTCGTTTTGGTTGAAGATTTCTTGTTGATTCTTAAGTAAGTAGGTTGAGGTAGGAATAAGTAGGGTTTGATTCAAGGGTACAGGTAAGACTTGGAAATATTCATAGGTTTGTATTTGGAATATGGGAATTTGAAAGTTGATATAAACTTTATAATCGTGTATATGAATTTTGATTGAGGCTAATTTGTAATAGTCGCTTAATGGGGCTTTGATTATGGATTCTTTTGGGTATATTTGTTTTAGATTTTTAAAGACCGTTTGTAAGTGTTCGAAATTTAAAATATTATGAGAGATAATATTTAGATGTGAAAATAAGATAATTTCTTGTATATCTTCTAATTGGTTTATAATGTCTAATAGTTCAATTTCGATACTTGTGACCTGAATAGCATATAGGGCGCTGTACGTTCTTTTGGCTACTTGTTTAACATTTTGATCTAACGACTGTAAAGTATTATTTAATTTTGATGAGAGGGTGGTTAAATAACTTAATTGTTCTTTTGTTGAGATCGTAAATTAAATTGATTTCTTTCTAAAATTTCTAATTTCTTTTCTATTTGTTCTCTGTCTTGATTGTCCATGAGGCCAAAGAGTTCGTTGTATCCAGTACCGATAAAATTTAGTAATCCTCGTTTTTACGAGTCATGAAGAATATGGTTGATAGTTTGTTATTGATATTATTCATTAATGGAGCAAGTTGCATAATTGAGTGATTTCCATTAGTCAAATTTTGAATAGTATTTGATAAGTTTTGCAAATTTATTATCTGTAGGAAATTATGTGAATGTGTAGCTATTTTTGCTTTACCTAGGTAAATGGGGAGTATGGGATTCTGTAATTCAATTATTTCGGAAAAGGCGTGCCAGAGGAATATTGTCGTCACTGTCAGTAAAATCTTCATCCTGCAACAGAGGAGAAGTATCAGATTTTGATTTCTTGACATGCTTTTTATGAATCTTTCCTTGTTTTGTTTGAATAGTAGGGCCGTTGTCTGCCATAACTATGGCTTTCTTAAATTTTGGTCTTGTTTTATGTCTGTTTGCTAAATTGTCTTTTATTAGTATGTCTTGTAGAATTTTGACTTTTTGTGGTTCGGTTTTATTTTTATTTACCCGGTCTAAAGTTTTTTGTTTTGTCACTTCAATTTTGTTTTGTACGTCCTCGTATAATTTTGAATAAATTTGTTTTTGTTTTTCTATAAAATTTGTGGTAATTATTCTTTCATCTATTTCTATGTTTTGGGGTGAACCTAATATTATTTCTAAGGGTGTTTTTTGAGTTACAGAGTGTACAGAATTATTATATCCAATGGTTGCTAATTTAATTAGAGTTTCTTGATTTAAAGTAGGGTTATCTAATTTCAAAGCTCTGATGGAGTCTAAAATTGTTGAGTGGAAACGTTCGACTGGACTATTAGAATTTGAGTTACTGACGCTAGTGAAATGTAAAATTATTTTATGTAGTTGACAAAATTCTGAAAATATTTTATTATTAAATTCACTGCCTTGATCACAGATTATTTTGACTGGCTTTCCGTAATGGGAGATGTAATTTAGAATAGTATTAGTCGTTGTTATAGCATTTCTACTAGGTATAGGATAGGCTTGTCCTAATTTTGAAAATGTGTCAAAAACAGTTAAGAATTGATTTTTATCAAAGAATAGTATGTCTATGTGTATAATGTCGAAAGGTTTAGTGGGCGTTTCCGTTTTTTGGATTGGTGGATTTTGTGGGTGTCTATCATATTTCGCTCGATTACATGTTTCACAGTTATTTATATAGGTTGTTATTGTTTCTTTCATATTAGGCCAATAGTGAGTTTTTGCTAAAGAATTATAAACAGTGTCAATGCCTCTGTGTACTGTATTTACTTCATGTTGTTTCATTATTAATCTAATTTGGGATTCTAGTTTTTCTACATCTTGAGTTTTTAGTGTGGAGATTCTAAATTTAATTGTATTATTAAAGAATTTTGGTATTAGATGTTCAAAACATTGTCTAGCTTTTTGGTCATAAAAATATAAACAGTTTATTTCTTTTGGTTTTAGAAAGTTTCGTAATATTTTAGCTTTATTTTGATCTGAAAGTTGAGGATTAAATACTATAAAATTGAGTTTTTATCAAAAGGTCTGGTTAGTCTGTGCCAGTAAGGTTGAACAAGATTTGGATTCAGAGCGATAGATATTTGATATTTGAATTGGTTTATCGGTTGGTCGGTTATGGGTAATTCCGCTACTGGATTTTCTATTGATGTATGTATTGTTTCGTTATCGTCAGGTTCTGGAATATGTAATACTGGAGGAGAAGGTTCTGGAAGTTCTCGTAAAATATCGTTAAGTAATTCTTCGTCAATGGGTGAGTTAGGTCTATCCACATTTACTAACATGGATAGAGTATCGTCATCTAGAATAGGTAAGTCTAAGGCTTGAGAGGTAGAGGTTGAAGTTGGTGAATGTTAATGTCTGGGGAAATCGGATAATGCATCTGCAACATTGTTTTCTTTCCTTTAATATATTTTACTTCATATTCAAATTCTTCTAATTTTAGTCTCCAACGGACTAATCTAGACTGAGGGTCTTTTAGGAAAAAGCCATTGAAGGGGTTTGTGATCTGTATTTATTATAAATTTTCTTCCGTATAAATAAGGTCTAAAATATTTGGTTGCCCAAACGATTGCTAATAATTCCTTTTCGATTGTCGAATAATTTATTTCTGCCGGATTTAAGGTTCTACTTGCGTATGAAATTGGGTGACCATTTTGGGATAAAACAGCTCCGATCGCGAAGTTAGATGCGTCGGTGGTTAATACAAAAGTTTTTGAAAAATCTGGGAAAGCTAAAAGGGGTTCATTGGATAAGATATTTTTACATAAATTTACTGATTCTAGAAATTCAGGGGAGTGTTCAATTTTGTTTCCTTTTTTTAAACATCGAGTTAGTGGTTTTGTTATTTTTGCAAAGTTATTTATAAATTTTCGATAAAATCCTACAAGTCCAAGAACGGATTTTATATCTTTAGGCGTTTTGGGAATAGGAAATTTTTGAATGGCTTTTACCTTGTCTGCATTTGGTTTTATTCCTGAAGGGGTAATGATATGTCCTAAAAATGTTGTTTCTTTTTTTAAAAATTCAGATTTGTCTAATTGGATTTTTAGATTTGCTTTTCTTAATGCTTCAAATACTAGTTTTAAATTTTGAATGTGTTCCTGAAGGGAAGTACTAAAAATTACAATGTCGTCCATATATACGAGGCAAATTTTGTTTTGTAAATCTCTAAGAACATTGTCCATGACTCTCTGAAAGGTTGCGGGGCGTTTTTGAGACCAAAGGGAACCCTTAAAAACTCGTAATGCCCATTGTTAGTGTTAAAAGCGGTTTTTTGGATTGATTCTGGAGACATTTCTATTTGATGAAAACCGGATGCTAGGTCAAGGGTAGTGAAATATTGGGATCGTCCTAGTTTGTCTAATATGTCTGTGATGTTTGGAATAGGATATCTGTCGGTAACTGTCTTTTCGTTAACTTTTCGGTAGTCTACTACGAGTCGCCATTTTTATTTCCGGAAGCGTCTAATTTTTGGGTACAATCCATATGGGACTGGACCATGGTGAATCTGAAGGTCGGATTATATTATTTTGTAATAAGGATTGAATTTGTGATTTCACTTCTTGTTTATGTATTTCTGGATATCTATATGTTTTTGTATGAACAGGAATTTCGTCTTCAGTTTTTATTTGATGTTTAACTTGATTAGTGAAAGTCAAAGGATCGCCAGGAAAATAAAAACATCATAATAATTTTTGCAAAGGGGTATTAAATGTTGTTTTTTCTTTAGATAAATGTTCTGTTCTTAATAAATTTGGAATTTGTTCCTTTTACATTTACTTGCATCTGAAGAAATTTGGAAATTGTATAACTCGAAATTTTCTATATTTTGACAAGGAATAGGTTTTTCAAAATAAAAGTTTTTGTTTCATTAGAGGGATTAAAAAGTTCTACCGGGGCATATCCGTCTTCGCTGGTTGTTAATGTTTCTCTAAGTATTAAATTATTTAAATTTTGAAAAGGTATTAAAATATCGCCAAAGTTTGCTTCTACAGGGACGGTTGTTTTTAAATACTCATTTGGGGCAAGTGTCACTCGTCTTGTTATGTCATAGGGATCACGTAAATAAAGGGGAATATTAAAATTTTGTCCTATAAGTCTGTTGTTCGGTAAGTCAATTATCATATTAAATTTTTTCATATCATGGTAGCCAATAAGTCCGTCAAAATAGTTGTGAAAATCATAAGATAATACCTCTAAATTTTGATTTGAATTAAATTCCGAAAAAGCGGGTACATGAGCTTTTTGTCTAATAGTACATTTTCCTAAAATAGTTTTTACTTGAGTTGAAAAATTAAAAATTTGATTTGGACAGATTTTTTCTATTATGTCAGGTCGTAACATAGAATATGAAGCGCCTGTATCTATTAAAAGTTTCAAAGGGGATAAGGATGTTGTGAAATTTCTATATATGGTAACTGGGCAGCTAATTGGATATTATTTTCTACTATATTTGGTTGTCTTGAGGAGGGTCAAAGGAAAATTTTGGTTATAAAAATCCTGGTTACAATTTTGATTAAAATCTTCGTCATTATAATCTGTTTCAAAATTTTGTTCAAAAGGTAAATTGTCGTTTTGACATTCTTGACTAGGGTCGAAATCTAGATCACAATTTTGTTCAAAGTTTTGTTCTTCAATATTAAAATTTTCGTTAGTTCTAGGGAAATTTTGCCTATTCGGTTTTTGTCTAAAATTTTGTTGATGCCTGAAATTTTGATGATTACTTCTAGTGTTATGTGTTTGGTTTACAAATGACTGGACTCCTGACATCGGAGTGGGATGATTTTGTCTGTAATTTTGATAAGTTCCCGAAGCTTGTTGATTTCGGTTTTGATTATAATTTTGGTTGAAATTTTGATTAAAATTTGGATTTCTTGGTGGAAGAGGTGGTCTTGCAAAATTTTGATTTTGGAAATTCGGTTTAAAATTTTGGTTAGTTTTAAAATTCATATTAGGATTATAGTTTCTTTGGGGAATTTTAGGTGGGACTGACGGCGATTGCGAATAAGACATGTTTTTCTTAAGTTGTTCTTTGTACTGATTAAACTGTAGTTCTCTATTTACGAAAGATATCGCGTCTTCTAAAGTAGTTTTGTCAGCTGTCCGTATCATTGACTGTAAATTATCTGGTAAGTTAGCAACGTACGTGTCGAGAGCGAGTCTAGCATAAATATCCTGATAAGCTTGTTTTTCAACAGCTGAGATATTCAAGTTCACTAATTTCTGCGATAAGATTGACCTCAGGTGCTGGATTCTATTCGAGAATTCCTGCAAGGTTTCGTTTTAGGGTTATAACGCATATGGATTAAATCTTGCTGAAGGCATGGGAGATCTCTACAATCTCCGAAATTTTGTTGTAAAAGATTTTTGATTTGAGTCCAAGTTTGGATTTCCAAACGTTGGTTTAAAATGATTTCGGCTTGGCCTGTGATTTTTGATCTAATACCCGCAAGTAAATATACCATGCGGTCAGTTCTTTCGGGTATGTTAAATATTCTAATTAATTCATCGCATAATTTACAAAACGTTTGTAACTTAGTTTGTGAACCATCAAAGACTGGTATCACATCAAGAAAAGCTTTAGCTTCGTTTATATTTGAGTTAGTAGTCATATTTTCGTTATTAAATGTACTGGATAGCTGGTTAACTAAACTATCTATCTCGTTCTGATTAACGGAGAGTCCAACACCGACAGGGACCTGGTATGGATTTTCTACACGCAATCTAGCTTGAGAATTACTATCCTTTGGCATCTGAACAAGCACTTCGTTTTCAGTCGAGTTGACTCATAAACAAATTGTTTTTAATAGTCACTCGACAAAAGAAGTACTTTGGACAGAGAAAAATATAAAAAGAATTCAGAACAATTAAATTCACTTCTAAAAAATTTAAACTTAATTAATTTTGAAAGTACACAAGCAAGTGTAGATCAAAATGTCTTTTCGCCGCACAAGTATATAAAGAATCAATTTATATCAACTTAGGCGTGGAAAGGAGTGGAAAAATACGAAAGGGACTTACTTTGAATCGTCGCTGACGGTCCAGGGATCTCGGCGTCAAGTTAACCAACCACTTGAAGTTCCGATCCAATAAATTTCACCTGAGAGCTGGACAGGTTCTGGATCTCCAACAAAGTACAGAAGTACACCAAGGATCTCACTCACTCACTCACGAGAACTCAGAGACTTGTTTGTAGATCCTACCGACTGCGCCAATTAAGTATGTACCGAACGAGAACGTTGTAAATAACTTAATACATTTATAATATCAAACGACGTTTATTCAGAGTAAGCGGTACAGAGGTATAGTTCACACTGAAGCTAAGCTGGATCTGGAACTCTATATATAAGGAAATAAATGCAAGTCTCAGCGTAAGATAAAATGACTAATATGGTAACTATATGTTACAGCAAAGAAATAGAATATAAGCAAAAATATATATAGGGTGCAAAAAGGGTATATGTATAATTCATGTAGTGTGAATGTGCACAAAAAAAAACCGAAAAGTGAGAGGCAAAACTTCTCCAACTTTCATAGTTCTGAAGTTCAGCGTAACTTTTACACTAAAGTAAAAAAAATAAATACTTCATAATATCCTTCCTAAACACTTCTAAAAAATATGTTACTCTAATTTAGTAGAAAAAATTTTCTGACGATATATCTACTAAAATATAAAATACAAAGTTGGTAATAAGTATACGTATATTTGTAAATTTCATTGAGGTACTGAAAGGCAAAGTGGTGTAAGTCACTATGAAGGTTGGTTTTGAGTTAATGACTAACAGAAAAATCTTCACATTTTACGTGTGTTAATCTAGTAAGAGAAATAGAATATATATAAATTTATCTTTTAAAAAGAAAATTTTTGTATTTAAATGACATATGCCACTTTGGCTTTAACATTATACTTACTTAGAGATGAGTAAATTGTATTTTAATATAAAAATTAACTGATATCCAAAATAATAATATAGTGATGAACACGTATCCTGAAATAATAACATAAATGATATTCAAATAATATTTATGAAAATACAGAACTGATTGAAATTTCTTATCAAAATAATAAAACACCAAACGTTTTAATTAAAAAAATTTGTTAATTTCTATCTGCTCTAATGGCCCTATGTCTTCCATACTGTCTCATCTACTAACTGCTTAAAACAATCTATAAATGATACTGCAGGAAACAACTACTCCGCGGGCTAATGCCCCGACCGGCATTGAATTATACCTGCAGTATCTGTGTGAAACAGCCACGAACCCTTGTCGGCCACCCCACCAGATATAGACCGGTTTCGGGCTTGTTAACCCTCATCAGTATGCCATAGGTGAGATGATCGACAATTGAACTGGCTGTTCCTTCATATGTAGTTTCACATATAAATCGAGTGCAGGTGAGATGTAACTGGTCTGCTACTTCCTAGTTGTTTCCTGCAGTATCATTTATAGATTTAATGGCGCATCGCCCGGGCTGAGAGGTCTGCGGTTAAGTACCTACGATATTGTAGGTCGCTTTCTGCAAGTCGAGCCGCTTAGGCCGAGCAGGAAGTAGCAGACCAGTTACATCTCACCTGCTTAAAACAATCTTCAGTAATTGGTGGTATAAATTGTAATAAGTCCTACCTGTCTTTCTTTTTCTTAATATTCACCGCTAAAGGGCCATCATATAATTTATCTAAAGGAATATTTTCTATAGACTGTGGACGGTCCTTGACTTTCTGTAGGACGTCTATGGTGTCAAAAGGGAAGTCTTCATCTAATGTATCTTTGTAATAAATATTATAGTATGGATCTCCTCTTTTGAAACGTATTCACTGAATACCACGTTACTTTCAGCATTCTTTTTTCTGTTTGTTGCAGCTTTTCCCAAATTTTTTGTTGAAAAAAAAAATCTTCTTGATTCATGATAAGTAGCTGAAATAGATTTTTCTTACTAGCATTTCTTATTATCCGATACCAAACCTCTGGTTCAAATTTCATCTTATTTTTGGCAGATTGTTCGATTACGCCAAAGTCTCTATCATTGGGCAAAAATGAATCCCCCGACACCAAAAACTTGTGGTCGATAATTTCCACTTCTAACTCTGGTTCGTTAACGAGTTTCAGCCACATCAAGACCATTTTAATATTTCGGTTCTGGCCTCCACATGCATCGATATATCCTGCAAAATGTTTTGCCCTTTTTGCGTGAGAGAAAATGTGTTTCCTAATACATGATGCAATTTCTTGGGATCCTTTTGATCCTTGGGTTTCATTCCACATTTTCGTGTTTAAGTAGATCATGGCACGAAAAATTGTATACATACATATTTCGTCTATAATAGGCCAACGAACAAGTCAGTGTGGGTATGGGAAAGGCCTTCTGTAGGTCAAAGGTAAATGTGTATTTTTTACCCAAAATAACAGTCCCTTTTAGACTTTTTAGACATTGGGTGTATTCAGACGAGGCCAGCCGCTGAGCCGCTGAGTAAAAATTCAGCTAAATGCGTGCATTTGATTGGCCTCGATTTCTTAGCGGCTCAGCGGCTGACCTCGTCTGAATACGTCCATTGTTTTGCTTTCTTAGCCTTTCTCAGATGTAGTTCATGCAAAGTCTCCAATTCTTGAATTTGTGTGTATCATTTTCGGCTAATATTTTTATTTTATACAAATCACACTTAACACATGTGTCTTTTAGAGGAACATGAAAAACTAACTTAAAATCTTGTTTTTATATTGAGTTCTGGATTCAGATATTTTGTTTGGATTGTGTGACCGGGTGTAATAAGATTCATAGCTTGGAAAGCTTCTAATGTGTTTTTGCACAAACTCCCTAGCTTCCAGAGGAGTTTTATTTATTGGAGGATGCTTATCGCGCAGATCTTCGCCTGGAGAAATTGATTGGCGTTTTTTATTGCTCTTTGTAGTCGACCATCCGAAATTTGGTATGTAACCAGAAAGTATTTCTTACATACATATACAGTAGTAGAACTAATTTGAATAAAATACTGTTGCCCGCATGCTTTTCATTTCGGATACTGTCTAGAGGACAGACTTGGCCTCATGTACTAAACCGCAAACGAATGTATTTTGAACTTTAAAATCACCGATCTTTCAAAATGACTCAAAAGCTAACCCCCGTTAGTTTCAGAAATTCTACTCTGGCACTGTCAGATGTTGTATATGGATCACTGTTTGAATTGGCATCGTCAGAACTCATTTCTCAATTGTTGTAGAGATAAAAACTACACTAAAACAAACACGTGTAACTTACGGATTCTGCTTATAGGTAAAATGGTGTAAGTCAAGTTACACCACTTTGCCCGAAAGCGAAAAGCAAAACCTGTTGAACGGTAAAGACGTATGCTGCCCTCTTTCGGACAATTTCTTAAATACATTAAAAATCATTCTACCACGAGGTAGGGAACACTCTTCTGACTAATATTAGGGCAAAATATGGAAATCAATTGTAAAGTCTACTCTAAAGAAATTAGATTTAATTAAGTATAACAGAATAATTATTTTGCAGGTTAAATCGTTTCAATTCCAAATAATTGAAATGTAAGGGTATTCTATGGTATTTAGTTTTACTTTTGATTTTATATTATATTCTTCTTAAATATTGATAAAACTTTAGAACAGTTCAAAATTGCCATAATCGAATTTTTCAATCGAAACCTTAACCTTACATGCCATAAATGTTGTTAATTTGTCAATTTTCAGCAAATTATAACAATCCGCTTGGAGAAGAGCATTAATGAAATAATATTGTATACAAATTAAAAATAACATACAACACTATTTAGAATCGTCATAGACTCCAAATTCCGAACTTGGTAATGTGAATGTAGTAAGAAATTAGAATTAACCAATAATTAGAAATCCAAATTGATTGCTGTTCTAAAAATTAGTGATGTTAATATTTACTTTTTAATAAATACAAATATGAAGGATGAAATTACTAAATTTGAAGTGATTTCAGATAGGTTATGTACGATTAAAATTAGAAAAGAAATAAATATGGAGATATTAAATATGTATGCGCCAACAGAAGAAAAAGATGAGTTTTTTACATGCCTGAGTTTTATGGGAAGCTAGAAAATTACGGCCAGTTGAATAAAAACACAGTAAGAATAGTGGTAGGGGATGCAAACGCGAAAATAGGGAGATAAAGAATGTATGAAAATATAGTAGGCACAGAAAGTAAACACCCAGAGAGCAATGACAATGGGTGTGTATCAGAGAGGCGGAGAAGAATTAAAGCACTTCAGTCAGTACAAGAGCAGGATAGGGAAATATACAAAGACGAAAGGCAAAGAAAGTATTTAGACAAAAGAAGAGAGCAGAACAGGTTAAGAAAATAGATGAAATAGAGCATCATTATAAGAGAAATACGTAACATCTACAGAGAGATAAAAAAGGGAAACAAGAGAGGAGGAAGTAATATATGTGAAGGATGAAAGTGGCACTAATTGGAGAGGAAACAGAAGTGAGGGAAAGATGGAGGCAATGCTTTGCAGATACGTTGAATAAAGAGAGTGAAAGGGGAGAAGAGGATCAGGAGGAGATGATACCGGTAAGGGAAGAGGAAGTGGAAGAACCTACAAAAAAGGAAATAGACATATTTATAGAAGCTTTAAAGAATAACAAACGTCCAGGGAAAAACGGAATAACGGCAGAATTAACGCAGAACACATCTGTCGTGGCTGATTGCAATATATTTAAAGTGAATTTAACAGTTATTTAATAATTTTACCAGGCATAGACTTTTTTCACCACTAGTATTTTACGCTTCTAAACTAGTTTATTTTTATTTTAATCTTATCTATGATATGATTCCATTAGTGGCCGTAATATGACATGTGATAGAATAGGAAGAATAGTCATGAATTTTACTATTTAGGAAATTAAATTTTACTGCCCCAATAATTATACGATTCATCATTAGCTTATTTTTATGTGTTATTTTTTACTTTAAACGCTGTTTTAAACTTACCATAACATAAAACGCGATTGACGTCAAGGCGGCCATATTGATGATACTGTGACGTCATATTATTTGTTTACAAATATTTTCTAATAAAGTTCTGTGTGGATTGTAAGTTGTAATGTACGTTGGCGTTTATTTAAGCATTTTTGTCTCCTGTTTATTTTTTGAGATGATGGAAACATCCAAAAGTATTCCTAAATATTCTAAATATTATTTAGTGCCACATTGCAAATTTTCATACATTAAAATACCTGAGAAAGTATTTCTTTAATTCTCAGCACGGTTGAATACAAAAGTGAAATAATTTAAATAATCTTAATATTTGTAATATTAATAATATTACTCACTTTCATACTTAATAAAATTATGGATATAATACGTTATTATTTGATGATTTGTAATATTAATATTATTCACTTTATCTTAAACCTTTAATGAAGTAATTTACTTCATAAAATAATTTTTTTTGTCATGGTGCGAAGTAAAAGAATAAAACAAACTTAGGATTGTGTCTTTATTCCCAGAATTTCAGTTTTAAAATAATCAGTTGATCGCACATTTGGAAAATTATTGCTGGATACCTTTACACAACTGCTGTCACTCATTTTCGCACATTTAATTATTAACAGTGCTTAAAAACTAATTAAAGTATCTTATAAATAACACTTGAAAGATGTATTGGAAAACAAAAACAAAGACAAAACGCAAAAATACGTGTGTTAGTCTAGATTAATCTTCAAGGCGACAAGTAATGGAACAAATAAAGTGGTGTCATATTTTACTTCGGAAACGCGTGTAACAACTCGGCAGGTGGTCGAAAATGTTAAATTGATTTAAAATTTAGTTGCAAACTATAAATTTCTGTATAGATCTAGTGCAGCGGTATTTTATTTATTCAGTATAGTTTATTTGATACTAAATCTCCTACATGCCTGTACTCTATTCTATGAAAATTTATTGTAGTTAGCTTAATAGTTTTAAAATAAAGTAAAAAAACTTTCGTTGATTTCAACTAATCTTTAAAAATAATTTCCTAGGAATCATTTGTTGATGATAATCACTTTACTTTGGATTTCTTGTTTAACGTTGTCACGATTGTTAATGTTTTCTAGAGGGTTAAACAATTATTGTTGTGGCGGCTCTATTAAAATTACACCGCCCCACATTGTAAAAACCATTATTTGACGGTTATTTCTAAATTACGTAATATATGTTTGAAATTACGAGAACATAATTGGCTGCATTTGTGAAATGATAACCTGCATAACAAGAACCATATGATAATGTAGCAATATGCAGCACTATGCAACTGGAGATACTTCAGCCATCGCAACCGATGTCTAACATTCTGTATTTAATGTAGATGATAAACTGTATTTGTAACAGTAACAAATGACCTATCATAATCTTTGTTTAATTCGACTATGTCGCTAATAAACAAATTATTTCGATATTCTCTCGAATAATTATGAAAATTAAAAGTACAAAAAAATATTATTGTCAGTGATGTGTTGTACATTCCTATATTTGATTTTCCTATCACAGTGGATAATATACAAGTTGGACTTGGACTAATAATATGAACATCTATGTTACGATTATTTTTTGAGAAATATTTTCAAACCCATCAAACTGCCACCAATTATATTACTTTAAATGGAAATACAATAGATTTTTTGTGTTTTATAATTTTACTTCATCTGTTAAAGTGATGGATATGAATACGTTATTATTTGATGATTTAATGATGAATTGATGATGTTCATGTATAAAAATAAATAATATAATGTACAGTCCGCATTTGGGGCTGACGGTAGCCGAGCGGTCAAGGCGGTGACGAGCAGTCGCTGCCAGGGCAAGCACGAGCGGTCGGAAGTTGGTTCGAATCCAACTCGGGGCAGGAATTTTTCTGTCCTACCCATGGATGTTTGTGATTGTAAAGGTGGAGGGTAGTATAAGTTAGTAGGTAAAAAGGGCCAAATATGGCCTAATTACCAGTAAGCTTGATTACCTTTACCTTTTACCTTTACAGTCCGCATTTATTCTGTATAAAATACACTAGTTTCGATTTTCTTTAACAATCATAAAATTAATTCTTCAATTAAATGTATGATAATATGTTGCTTTCCCAGCTTGAGAAGTAATTACTGAAAAATATTATCTTTTAATATAACAGTGATAATTAAATTCAAATTTCATTGTTTTATTCGGTTTTGCAAAAATAGTTTCAAGGGTTCAGTCCCCTTATGAGCATCGTCTATGTTTACACCAACTTTTTTATTAGTAGCAAAACGTATGATAGCTACAGAAAGTGTTTACATAAGATATGTTCAGCTGTACTTATATTAAAAGAGAGCTGAAATTTTAAATTCGAATTACAAATTCTGTATACAAAGAACGTGTTTCAGTTGAACAAGTAGTAGCTTTTTGTAGATGCAGAATGCATTTGTCACTAAGGTGAAAGTAGAAACTAGGTGTAAATCCCATTACTTTAACATCACGACTATGCAAATGGCTGCGGTGGAGCGCATAAATTTATGTTTGTTAAATCTGATTTTTTAAGGGTTTTAACTATATGTCAATAAGCACGTAAGTAAAGAAAATTTTATGTACCATATGTCCAATTTTGGGTTTAGCAACAGTTTACTACAACTGCAACTACAACTAAATGCGTTAACATAATTTTTAGAGCACTTTTCGTTTCTAACTTAGATATAGCAGGAAATTGAGAAATATGCGTTTTTGAACATCGAAAACCAGATTCCCGTAGATACGTATAATTCATTGACACACTCAGTTTTTTTTCGGTTAGTTTAGTCGTAGGAATCAATATATTTGTATTTCTAATTTAGTGTAGTAGAATAGTTTAAGTTTCTGAGCAGATTATTTCTTCTTTTTTGATAATTCTATTGGATTTAGAATTTTTCATTATTGCTTTTTGGAAATTAAATAATAGTTAAAATGATTTTTTTACTGTATTGTACTAGCAAATTACGTAACAAGTCCGAAAAATACTTTTTTTGAACGAGTGACAATATTCCAGGACGAGCTGTAAGCGAATCCTGTCTGAGAGTCTGAGTCTAAAAAACAGTTTTCTAGCGTGTTGCGTACACTACTTTTTCGGCACCCATGTGAAATAACAAATTAATAATGTACGTTTCTTTATAATATTCATTTGTACAAATCAGGAACACTCTAATTTTTGTATATATTATCTAATATTTATTTTTAAATTCCAACAATTGTTAATATTAATGGGATCCAACTTGTTTGAAATGTATGGTATATTTAAATGCCTACTGTTGAAGTTGAAACATCCAAAAGGTATCCGATTCATGTTGATTGCGTTCATGTGATAATTTTTTAATGGTTTTAAGGTTTTAAGAGTAAGTTCGCAACATAGTGAAGTGGAGACCGTATACCAACTTGTCTTTTATAAGACAAATCCTAATCATTTTTAAGACTAACTTTAAAGGAATTCTTGCAAATTTGCAATTGCAATAGAAACATTTTTCTGCCAGGAAAGTGTTAGCTGCAATGAAGCCTACGAAAGTCTACCCAAGAGCTCTCTGCTGCTGCTGAAAATGGCAGAAGCACGCCTAGGAAATATGACTACGTACCCTGGCTAGAGCATAGAAGACTACATAGGAAAAATAAGGAAATAAAAAGCATCATCGCGACATCGTAGCCAGAGACTCAGCTGCATCCACTTCAGCAATTATTAATATAGGTACCCGTGGCCTTCTTCTCCAGAGTTGCTGGGAAAGCTAATCCCCTCTTTTATGGCGTCCTCCTCAGACAAGGAACC
The DNA here is from genome assembly GCA_025584915.1 of Monochamus saltuarius. Lineage (NCBI taxonomy): Eukaryota > Metazoa > Arthropoda > Insecta > Coleoptera > Cerambycidae > Monochamus > Monochamus saltuarius. The sequence continues at coordinate 34,994,459 of CM046726.1, forward strand.
TATGAAGGTGCCAAAGATCAGCGCCTCAGTACCTGTGGCTTTAGTGGTGCCCGTGGCTCCTGAAGAATTATTCAGCGATCCGGAAAAACATTCCTATAGAATAGCTATAGAAGCTGATCTTAGAAGCCAATGCATCGTCCCCATATCATATAATCAGAATGAGGAACAGGTGAAACAGGAGAAACATGCGATGCCTCTTATATTAATTACCGCGTTCCAAGACCAGGTTGGCCTCTTCCAGGTTTTCAGGTGTTACTTGGTGGTAATACGAATGGAACCCCAGAAGACCTCGGTTGATTGAATAGTCGGTTCGGTAACCGAGACGACAACAAATTCTGGACTCGTCAAAGAAGAAGCTAATTACTCCCAGCCCTCTAACTTCGTCAGCATGCCAAGACGATGAATGCACCCTGCAGTAATGAATTTCTTAAAAAAGTGTCCTCACTTCGTCAGCATGCTAAGAGGATGAAGGATATTGTTGTAGATGTGGATGCTGCGGCTGGAATAGCTCAAAAGGCGAGCGTGTCTCGGAGATCGCTCTCATTCTCCGCCGGTCGCCATCCAGTTCTCATTCCTCCGCCGGCAGTTACGTGGTAACACCGTTCAACTCAGTTCTCACTTCCACGCCGACCAGCAAGGATCACTCAGTCCTCACTTCTACATCGGTCAGTACAGTGCTCGCATCATTCAGTTTCATCATTTTAAACGCATCATACAGTATACCGTGCAACCACCCAACATCGTGATCATTTTTAGTGCCTCGTGAACGTCGATACAGTAAACTAGTCGCCGATAGTGAAGTACCAACCCCACAGACATCATTTTTCCTACGCAGTAAGTACTTTTTAACCTTGTAGAACCTAAGTGCGAGTGCCACGAACATCTCCACGTTCAAAAAACCATCATCGCACGCGAGTGCCGTCATCCACGTCCGTGGCGACCCACAGTGCCACGTGCAGCGCCGCTCCGTCGAGCAAACACTCATAAAAAGACACTCAGTGCTTCGCCGCTCAATTGAGCCCCCATCGTCGCCGTCGAGACCACTCCAACAAAGCAGCCGTCGCTGTCCTCACGAAGCCAGGCTCCCTGAGACACCTCCATCATCCTCGTGCGCCCCCCGGAAGACAGCCTAGACCCTCATAAGGACCCCCCAGCATCGTGCACCGGTCAGCCATCTTGCACGCCAACGTCCTCGTGTAACGAAAGTCCAGGCCGCCATCTTGGCTGCCTCTGACTGCCTACCCACGCGACTTCCGTTAAGGACGAGGCGCCATCTTTCCAGCTAGATCCGGCCGCAATTGTGCTTTGCAAAAAACCACACCCTTGCGCGAGTGCTAAGCCACCATCCGCGCTTCGCCATGAACAGACAATAAAGACAGTCCACGCGAGTGCTACGCTACCTCCGTGCCTCCTGCCATGCATAGACATTAAAAGACAATTACGCGAGTGCTACGAACATATCCCAGCCGCAGCATCACCCAAGACGCTGTTTTCAGTGCGCGGTCATCCATAGACATTTCATGGCAGCCTAACAGCTGTCTGGCGCCCGACACATCACCACCACACGTCACATCAACGCACCACGCCCACGCACGTCCAACATACCCACACGTCCTCAAGATAGGCTCTGGACGGAGTCTACGGATCACCATCAACCCCTGAGACCATCACGAGCCTAGCCGAGGCCAGTAAACGCGACCAGGCTTTTGCGACGTCCCACACGTCCGCGAACCAGAAGTACGTGTCCGTTTGCAATATGCACCCTGCAGTAATGAATTTCACAAAAAAAATTGTCCTCTTGTTCACAGGTTTAATGGCCCATTCTCAACAAGTGCAGTGCCTGAGAGTCGCTTCCTGGAATGTCGACTGATTCCAGAGCAGAAAGAATGAACTACTTGAGTTCTTGTAACGCCTAAACGTAGACGTTGCTGCGATCCAAAAGATTAAGTTAGGAAACGCACAATGCTCGGATGCTAGGTGTATCGGAATGAACAGACGCACAGAGGAGGAGAAGTCGCTCTATTCGTGAAAAAAGGTATAGATATATTGCAAGTTGAAGAACCGCAATTGAAGAACATGGAAGCCATGAATCGCCGTGATCTCCTGTTACCAGTTACCTACCCTTCCGCTCTTGGACAATAATTCTAGCAATTAATTTTTATGGATTAGGAATTTTAAAATAATATTTTAAAACAATGAGAAATTCTTCATAATTATAATTGCTAAATATATCATAGTAAGTCAATTCAAGTGGTTTATATTTCAGAATAGCCGTATGTGTATATAATTAACATAGCTAATATTAAAATGGAGAAATCAGTAAATGGCGAATTGCACAAGTATTTTTAAAACTATATGACACGCAACCTTTTACAAATAATAGTCGTATCTATAATTTTCAACACATTTTCACTCTGGAAAATATCTCTAAATGCGTTCTCTAACAGCACTGAAATATTTTGCTGTAGTCTTTTTGAAAATCCTCATTAATATAAACCCAAGTTCCAAGTTATTTACTCACACAGCGACATTTATTTTGCTTGTTGGCTTAATTACGCTGAGAGGGCTATTTAAGCAAATTATAAACGTTTTTTTAACAACAGCAATCTCCACGGCTCTCCCTTCAAGTGCTGCTTGAAGTTAATTTATTGACGTTGACGGTTTCATTAGGAGCAGTTGTCCATGTTATAACAAAATGTACTCTGTATATACAGGGTATTTCAAAAGAGGTAGCAAATATTTCATGAAAGATTTGTTGTGGAAAATTAAAATGAGTGTTTCATATGAACAAATGTCTTAATATCATAGATGTTATAGAACCAAAGATAATGAAAACAAATACAATCCTCATCTTTGTTCAAAGTTCACGCATATTTCATTAAGGTTAAGTTCTAGAACAATACTAAGGTTCATAATTAAAGATAGCTTTTCAAGAATGTCACAACCAACTTTCTAAGAAAATTCTGCTGGATTTTTATAAAATAACACAGTCTTATATTTCGATGCATTTGTTATGTCCTTTATCTTTATCAGGTTGTATCGGTTCAAGTGTTTAATAATAATATTAATATACCGTACTGTACAATTTAAACTCATGTGTATAACATAAATAGTAAATGTTCAGTCAGTGACAATATTATTAAAAATTATAAAAAAGGTATGGAACAACTAACATTTAGTAAAAATAGTACCTAATCACACTTTAAATCATGATATTGAACAAAAGAAGTCAGCAGTTATGGAACACATGGCATTCACTAAACTTGGATAGAACTGATGAAGATTCTGTTGAAAATTCTGATGGGAAATAGAAGAATCGGGAAGAATAATACTGATCATATTTAGTTTCACAGTTTTTTCTGAAGAACAGGGCGATATGCCGCTTAATATCAAAAAGTCTAAACCGTAAAACCGCCAGCCAGCCCATAAAATTGTCAACCCTCACAAGTTCTTGGATTAGATTTCTTCACACTTGGTATTCTTTCTAAAAAATAACTCTGAAACTCGAAATTAAAATCTCTGATTGGTTTTTATATTTGATGTGTACACCAATACATGACCCTTCGTGCATGGTTTGAAGTCACTGATCTGTTACGTTCCAGATTTTCATTTTAACAGATGAATTGGTTCCAAACAGCAGGTAAATTTAAGCCCATGTTTCAATTGAAATTATTTCAATATACTGTTCTTACTGAGTTGGTCCTTGGAGACTTTTGAAGACTACTCTATATTTTTTGAGGTGTTGTGGATAGTGTTGACATTATATTTTCTTAAAAAAGTGGTCGTTGTACCTTACAGAAAACAGAAGCATATGTGGAAAATGAAGGCTATTTTGTTGAATGCACTTATTAATATATTTTAAAAATGAAATTGGATTTTATCTAAGGTCTCAGGGTTATAAAAACAATGTCTGTATTTAAAATTTTTGTCAATAAATCATGGCAAATGCTTCTCGGAATCTTGTAAATTACTGCTTTAAGAGCAGCTAGAGAACGTGGATCAATAATTGGTTGGCATACTGGCCATGTAAATATTACCAAACAGCAATTGAAAAATGGGACGAGGTACCATTGTGCATATACCATGAAAATAAAAAAGTTGGTGATGTATTCTGCAAAAATGGTAAATGTACATATCTCTCAATAACCACAGGACTTTAATGGCATATTGGTTTTCATCCGCATAAACATGTTTGTTGTGCAGATTAGTAATTCCGGATCTTGTAAAGCATACCTCACTGATAAACAAAGTTTTTCTACTAATATTTGAACCATAATTCCTGTTAGAATCCTGTTGCAAATAAATTGACAAAATGTAAGGAGTTGCTAGGAATAAATAAGTGAATACGAATGAAATAATTGTTTTTGTAAAATTCTATGTTCAGTAGGTTAAGGAATTTACAGCTCACGTTATAAGCTACAGGTACTGATAAGTCAGCTTTCCAAAATTTTTTCTTTCGATCTCTATCTTCATTTTTTTCCTAAATCTGCCCATTTCCTGCCCCTTTTCGGAATTCGTCTAATGCTTGTTTAATAGCAAAAATTAAATGAATAGTATTTATTGACTTTTTAGACTGTCATTAGTTAAATCGATCTATATCTGTGATCTAGTGTTGTATACGTATTTTTGGGACACTTTGTATAAAATATTTCTTAGAACTTATAGTTTTCAAACACTAGCAGGATTTATCTATGAATAGAAAAAGTTAAACAAAGGCAATCAGTTTATTCGTCTTGCAAGAGCATATCTGCATAAATACAATTTAAGACTATCTTGACTGCAACTAATTATGTATATTTGTATTTACCAACAAATAAGTTTGTTTTGTAATGCCGCCTAAGAAAGGCCTTTTGATGTGGCACTTGAAAGTTATTTCTCCAGCATAAATTATAATTAAGATTGTGGAGGCAAAACTCAATAATATCTTTGCTCAAAGTAATAAGTATCTACAACTGTTGGAAACAGTTTGCTAGACTTCTAATTAACTCAGTAATTATGGTAAATATATTTTTTTTAGTATTCACTGAAAGAAATCCAGTAAGCGAGGGGCTTATTTTCGCTACAGTAAATAAAAAATTTGCACTCAGAAAAATAATCATGCTACCACAAATAAATAAGTTTTGCTAAAACGTATTTGCTACTACAGAAAAAGTTTTACGGTTATGATGTAATTGATAGATAAGTTGGAATTTTATTTTAGTCGACTATATAGGGTGTTCCCCATAAGAACCGACACAGTGCAGGTGAATGTAAATGAAATGACAAAAATCTTAGTACTTGCTTGGTTCATTTAGATTTCAGCAAGGCCTTTGATACATTTGACCACGAAATATTATTAAAAAAAACTGAAATATTTTGGTCTTGGAGACATCCCCCAACTATTCTTTAAAAATGTATACAATAGGCGTGAAAATGTGTTGTGTTGTGGTACATCCTCAGATTTTAAAATTATAAATAAAGCAGTTCCTCAGGGAAGTGTGTTGGGCCCTCTATTATTTTTATTCTATACTGCAGATTTTTCTACAAATCTTTCTAGTTGTAAAATACACCAGTATATTGTATGTTAATACAGCTACTGAAGTAAATTTAGATCTGCGTAATTTTTCAAGACTATGTGTTGCTCATAAACATTTTAAACGAAGCTAAAATGGAATTGATTGTATTTGGTAAGAATATAGAACTACGCATTCAGACTTTCAAATTGTTATTAATGATAAAGTAATCAATCTTAAAGAAGAATGTAAAAATCTTGGCGCATATTTTGATGCTAATTTAAGGTTCTAAAATCATGTAAATTATTTAGTATAACATTTTTTGGGGAAATTAAAGCTGCTTAATATCCAATAAGATTCACTCAGTAAATGGTGTAAAACTAAAGTTATGTGATTCGCTAATTTTGTCTCTATTACTTTACTGTGACAGTGTTTTTTGGCCTTGTATACTAGAATTAGATAAATATGCCTTGCAGAAAATGCAGAATAGTTGCATCAGATATTGCTTTGGCTTAAGGAAATGTAATCACATAATTGAAAAGTTTTTTTGAATCTAAATGATTATATCTAAATGAAAGATATGAGCTCTATTTGTCTTGTATGGTTTATAAAACTGAAACGCTTAAATCCCCTGTTTATTTACCCAACAAACTTACAAAAGGTAGTGAAGTACAACTGTTCCACCAGATTCCGACATTTGTACTTGGTTCCAAAACACGGATCTGCTTGGTTTCAGGGTGCTTTTTCGTATAATGCTGCAAAGATATTTAACAGAATTCCAATTTTTTTTAACTTTATTAGAAAGGTATTTTAAGCTAGAAGGCCATACCATTAATCGCATATTTTTTGGACAGAAATAATGCGACTTTCTTCATCCCATTTTTTAATTGAGCGTCCCTGTTTCAATATACAGGATGTTAAAGTTGCATTTTAAAACAATTTTTTTGTTAATAATTCCATTGTTTTGTAAGATGCACACTTGAAATTTTGCAGGTACCTTTATCTTATTCCGGCATACTTATCATGTAATTTTGGGCAAATGGAGGTAACTGAGGGATGTACTACACTTTATCCCCTCCAATTATTTCTAAGTACGCCTAACAAGCTTTTTCTTGAAATATCGAAAGTAGAATTTTCTTCTAATCATTTTATCTCATTTGTCATTTTTTGTTTAAATGCTCCGTTTTGGAGAAAAACGGCAATTTGTAGTGCCCATAAATATATAATTCACTATCATTTTCAAGTGAAACTGAAATTTTGTGGATATACCTATCATTACAATATCTTGGCAACTTAGCAAATCGTAATACTTACTGAATGAATAGATATAAATGGATATATCTAAATTTTATAAAATGAGGAATACTTATGAAGTGAAAAAGTAATATAGTATTAAAATTTGTAATACAATTCTCTTATCAACCAAAAAATAATAGTCTCATTTAGTAATAGTAATAATGAACGATCAACATAATAACTTTTTACCTAAATAACATTAAATAATAATAAATAATTAATTACTACTAATTTAACATGTTCTACTTGGCCACCCTCCTCATTAACACATGTACGTGCCCTCTTAAGTAGCGAAAACTTTATTATTCGAAAAATATTCTCCTTTTGCCTAAGTTCATCAGCTGCCATTATTATTTTCTGTCTGAGATGGTTAATGTCATTTATTTCTGCAGCATAAACCATATCTCTCATAACACCCCAGATAAAAAAATCCAGTGGATTAAGATCAGGAGATCGTGGTGGCCGCGACCAAACTGACACTCATCGGCCGCTAAGACAATTGTAACCCATCAATACATGTCGTTTTTCTCCAAAACGGTGCATTCAAACAAAAAATTACAAAAGAGATAAAATGATCAGAAGAAAATTCTACGTTTGATATTTCAAGCAAAAACTGTATAGGCGTACTTAGAAATAATTGAAGGTGATAAAGGATACTGCATCCCTCAGTTACCACCATTCGCCCTTCGACTTTTTAGCCAAAATTACATGATAAGTATGCCGGAATAAGATAATAGTACGTGCACAATTTCAAGTGTGTATCTTACAAAACAATGGGATTATTAACAAAAAATTTTAAAATGTAACTTTAATACCCTGTAGATAGAAACAGGGACACCCAAATAAAAAATGGCATAAGAAAACTCGCATTATTTTTGTCCAAAGAATATGTGGTTAACGGTAGGGCCTTCTATTTTGTAGCACTCTGTATTTCAATTCTCCTACAATTCCCATCAATGAAGTAGTCATATGTATGCTCTCTGATACCAAACATATAGGTATGCTAATGAACAATTGCACAGACAAAGCTCTATTCAATAATTATCTAAAAAAATTCATCTAGCTAAATTTACTAACCTGGTTTAATGAAAACATTCTATAAATATCTAAGTTCACTTTTGAAAATGTGGGAACTCGAAAATTCAACCTCAATAGATGAGATATGACCTATTTCTGCATTTTTAGGATTGCTTTTTCAGGTGGTCTCCTTTAAGTTGAGTCAAATATCTAACTATAATATTATACCAAAAAATTAAAATTATTTGAAATTAAATATCGACAATGTCAAAAGTGATTAACCTGTCAATGAATTTAAACATGATAACGATCTACTTAATTAATAATAAAATTTTACCCTTTATGTAATTGTTTTTTTTTTAATAAACATATTTTTAGGTATTAACAATATTTTTACTGTTTAAGAAAGGTATTTTAAGCTAATATGTATCAAATCTCCTACAATTCCTATCAATGAAGTCATATGTATGTTCTCTGATACCAAACATCTAGGTATGCTAATGAACATCCACAGATAGGAATTGTAGGAGATTTGATACATATTAGCTTAAAATACCTTTCTTAAACAGTAAAAAATGTTACAAAACTAATAATAAGGAATATATGGGTAGATATTGTGGGTGTAATTCAACGCAGGTTGGGGCTTTTGTCCACTGAGTAGTTAGTTTCACACAATATTGTTAATACCTGAAAATATATGAGAAAAAAAACAATATTGTTACAAAAGCTAATAATAAAGAATATATGGGTAGATATTGTGGGTGTAATTCAACGTTGGTTGGGGCTTTAGTCCACAGAGTACTTAGTATCACACAATATTGTTACTACTTAAAAATATATATAAAAAAGAATTCCTAATAATATAAGTAGTTTTTCCTTCCGTAAACAAATGAAGCAGCTTCTCATATCCCTAAGAAATTTATGGTGGTGACAATGTATAGTTAATTTGTTTTTTTCTTTTTCAACCTTCTTTAAAAATAATTATAAACTATACAATGACTTATTGATTTGTTAAAAGCGCCTTCAATGTTCATGACATATTCATTTATTATTATTAATGTAGGGGGTCCGAAAATATGTCAATTTAACCAAACATATCTATATACTAAGTTGCACACAGGTGTGGAGTTACAGGCTTTGAGAGTGAGGCAAAATATTATGAAAAAAAATAAGATCTCTGAGTTACTTTAACTTGGAATTGCCAAATTTGGAACATAATTTAGGTATATTATTGGTGTGGGGTTGTTAGATTAGAAATAACAAGTCCACGGTTTGTAACACGTCAAATATATTAATAAAGATATAACAACTGGGAAAGAATGTTCTACCAATACAGAAGTCTGGACGGATGTTACGCGAAAGACGAGCGACAAGTAACTGCTGTGGTTTTCCATCGGACCTCTCGAGGAAGGTCTCGGGGGATGATTAATCTCTGACCATCCCTTTATTTGATTATAATTGGGCTCAGGTACGAGGATACTTTAATGGTTTTATTGGCATTGACTTGTTTATTGCCTTAATGCAAATGCCAATAAATTGTAATTGTAGGGATTACAGATGTAGGTCGATGACCGGTATCGGTGACCGCTACATCACCCCCTGCCAGACACTTATTTTGGTGGACAAAAAAATGAAAGTATACAATAATGCTATACAAGTGAAAATACAAAAAAATGTTGAGAAAAAAGAATGTTGTTCATGAGTAGAACTGACTAGATAAGTTTTACACTGAGGTCTAGCACTACACATCGCGGGCAATTTTTTACGCAAAACCCGCCTGGTATCTGTCGGGAAATCGTACGCGACGCGCGGGGCGCGTTTTCGGTCCTCCGGGCATGTGGCTCGCTCCTTGAGGTTGACGGTGTGGTTTCCTCCTCGCTGCTGCACGGTTCTGCTATACTTGGTTTGTCGTTCTCCACGTGAATATAGGCGGGTTTGAGTCGGTCGATGGAAATGTTCACTTTGCGACCGCGGATGGAGACGGTGTAAAATTTGTCGTACCGAGTAGTCACCGGATAGGGTCCTTCATATGGTTGCCGGAGGGCTCGTTTAGGACTGTCGACGCGCACAAAAACATACGAGCAGGATGTGAGGTCATTAAACACAAACGGTTTTTGCTGTCCGTGTCTGGTGGCTTGTACAGTTCTGTTTACTTTGGCCTGTTGGCACCGCATGCATTCGCGAGTCCATTGCCTGCAATCGCTTTGTACAAATGGCCATACGTAACGTTGCGCGACTAAGCGTGCACTTGCTCGCGCCCCGGGGTGTGACAGCTTATGCAGAGAAAGGAATACTTGTCTCCGGAATTCTTGGGTCACAAATGGGCGCGCAATGTTTGTCGACACGTCACAAACGAGCGGTATTTGTGAACCTGAAATTGTCACTTTGCGTAACTGTAATTCGCGGAGTTCGTTATCGTTTTCCTGTGCGTGGGCTAAGGCTTCAAAGTTTATAGTTTTGCTTATCGATTCTACGTGCGATAATGCGTCGGCTACTACGTTGTCCTTGCCTGCCATGTGCCTGATGTCCGTGGTGAACTGGCCTAGGAAGTCAAGGTATCTGAATTCTCGCGGGGAACACTTGTCGAGTTTTTGCTTGAACGCGAATGTTAGGGGTTTATGGTCGGTGAAAATACTGAAATTTCGACCCTCAACCATGTGTCTGAAATGTTTCACTGCTTTGTAGATGGCCTATAATTCGCGGTCAAATGCACTGAATTTCTTCTGTTCCTCACTCATGTTTTTCGAGAAGAATTCTAGAGGTTCCCAACCGTTAGGCCGCCCAATCGGACGCGTCGGTGAAGATCGCGAGCGGTAGTTGCGGATCCGGGTGTGCTAGCACTGTAGCCTGCGCCAACGCTTCTTTGCAGTTGAAAAATGAATTTTCTAGCTCGGTCGATCAAGTTATGGGAGTTTTTTTAGATATTCTGGGTCCCGATAGATACTTATTTGGCGGCAATTTTAGCTTCGATGCGTGTGGGATGAATCGTCGGTTAAAGTTCAACATATCAAGAAAACGGCGCAGCTGGGTTTCCGTTTGTGGTTTTGGAAAGTCGCTAATTGCGCGGACTCGTTCGTGCAGCGGTTTCACGCCTCCTGCGCTCACCGTGTATCCGATAAATTCAACTTCGTGTTTTCCAAAGAGACATTTTGTCGGATTTACTACGATACCGAACTCGTTTAAACGGGTGAAAAGTTTGTGTAGATGCTTCTCGTGCTCGTCTTCCGACGACGACTCGACGAGAATGTCATCTATGTACACGTACGCGAAGTCTAGGCCACGAACTACCTCGTCCATAAACCGTTGAAAAGTCTGGGCTGCATTGCGGAGCCCGAACGTCATTGCGGGAAATTCGAAAAGTCGAAACGGTGTTATGATTGCTGTTTTTGCGACGTCTTCGGGGTGTACCGAGATTTGGTGATACGCGCGTACCAGGTCTATTGTTGAAAACACTATTTTCGCGCGAGACTTTGTGCAAAATCCTTGATGTGTGGGATTGGATACTTGTCTGGGACGGTCCTCGCGTTTAACGCTAGGTAGTCGCCGCACGGACGCCACTCGCCTGATTTTTTTCGTGTAAGAAGTAGCGGAACGGCCCAACAGCTGTCCGACGGTCGCGCGACGCCAAGTTTTAACATTGTTTGAAACTCTTTTTTGACGTCTTTCAGTCTATCCGGCGCTAGGAGTCTGGCCTTGACTGACGTAAGGGGACCGGGCGTCGTCTTGATATAGTGGACGGTAGAGTGTTTTACCTGTCTTGGTAGTCCACTGGGTTTCGACAACTCCGGAATTTGGCAAGTATTCGGTGATATTTTGTGTTGCCATGTACGACTTTTATGTGTGCGGCGGTCTCACGCGGTCCGAGATGTCCACTGGTGCAGAGGTTTGTCAGACTGTCCACTAAACGTAGGCGCTTCAGATCGATGAGCAATCCGTAATGCGCGAGAAAATCGGCGCCTATAATCGGTCGTGTCACATCAGCTACCACGAAACGCCATGTGAACTCGCGGCGTAGCCCGAAATTAAGTGTCAATGTGACGTCACCATATGTGGCAATCTCCGACCCGTTTGCGGCAAACAGTTTATAGTAGTAGCCGGGTAAGGCTCTCCCTCGCATTCGGCTGCGGGGAAACACGCACAAATCCGCACCTGTGTCTACCAAATACTGTACTTGGGATTCGCGGTCCGTCACGCACAAGCGACGCGATTTGGGGTCCACGCCGGCGGACGCGTCTACCGTTCGGCGTTCTCGTTTCCCTTTGCGTAACTACACGGCGGGATACACTTCTTTGCTTTCGCAGCGAACTGGTTGTGGTACCAGCACACTGCGGGGTTGCGTGTACGCGAACGCGAGCGCGGACGCGAGTTTGTTCGTAAGCGTGGTCGATTCGCGTGTCGTTCTTGCGCACTGAACAGTTCCGACACTTTTTTCTTAAGCGCTGCGATCGCTTGGTATAGCTGGCCGTCGTTCCGCTCCGAAGTCGCGACTACCTGTGGCTGGCATTGTCTCATTGTATCCACGATCTTGTCCGCCTTTTGAGCAACCATGTCTAACGGTATGTCGTCGTCCAAGGTTAGGATGGTCTGCGCCTGGGTTGGCAACCGACTTATCCAGAGAGATCGGAAGATCGTGTCACTCACAGTGGTCCCGGCTAGTCCGCGGAGGAGGCGGAGAAATTGTGAGGGGCGCCTGTCCCCCATTTCTTCTTCCTCTAGCAGCGGGGAATTTGTTGTTCGGCCGATGCTGAGAGGCGTGCTATGAGCTCTGCCTTGATTTTTTTGTACTTGCCTCGACTGGGTGGTGAATCAATAATGTCGCCGACTTCTTCAGCGATTCGTGGGTCCAGGTTAGCGACGATGTGGTGGAATCTGGTCTCGTCGTTTGTGATATTGCTGAGCGCGAATTGCGCCTCGATTTGCGAGAACCATCTTGCCGGATTCTTCTCCCAAAATGGCGGCACTTTAATTCCTACGCGGCTCACGTACGCGTTGGATGTTCCGCTGGCTTCTGTGTTGTTTTCCATTGTGTAATTCACGTCGGGCACTTTGTTAACTTAACGCGTATTTGAAATCACGTCGCGGTCACCAATTTGTGGGGTTGTTAGATTAGAAATAACAAGTCCACGGTTTGTAATACGTTAAATATATTAATAAAGATATACTGGGAAAGAATGTTCTACCAATACAGAAGTCTGGGCGGATGTTACGCGAAAGACGAGCGACAAGTAACTGCTGTGGTTTTCCACCGGACCTCTCGAGGAAGGTCTCGGGGGCTGGTTAATCTCTGACCATCCCTTTATTTGATTATAATTGGGCTCAGGTCAGAGGGTACTTTAATGGCATTGATTTATTTATTGCCTTAATGCAAATGTCATTAAATTGTAATTGTAGGGATCACAGATGTAGGTCGATGACCGGTATCGGTGACCGCTATAATTGGTCTTCTTTGACTATGAGTTCTAGTAAATTTGCAAGCCTCCAGATGTTCATTGAGAGTAAGTCACCCTTAAAATTATACCAAACTTTTTTCCATAGATCGAATTTAAAAAGAATGATAACATCCCGCACACAAAGCACATAAAAGATTTTTATAGTGTTTGTTAGAAAAAATCAGAAAGTCATTAGTAGGCTTTGTCTTTACTATTTCATTTCTGCCACTGTTTGTTCTTGAAAATGGCTGGAAAATTTACATTCAGTGAACAAGTTGACATGTTACTTGTGCTAGGTTTCTGTGAAGGAAACTGCAGAAGAAGTGTGGAAGAATATCGTAGAAGGTTTCCAAAGCGAGTGATTCCTCATAATAAATAACAGACGTTTATAAAGCATTAATACACATTACGACCATTTTGTTGTCAATAGCCGAAAGCATTAAATTATGAATTGATCTGCTCAACACATTCATCAGAACCTCTTAAAGCATATTTATCTGAACGTATTCAAAATGGTTAGACACTCAACCAAAAATGTGGTAAAAGAAAAATAATAAAACAAAAAATTCATATTTACATGAAGACCTCACGGATAATACCGCCTACGAACATCAGCTTAAAATTATATGTAATAATACAGTATTCAGATACATACTGGCATATATCATATATGCACATTACTTTTGTCCAAGTAAATTATTTATTATGTTACCACATTTTTAAGTGGTAAAGTAATAAACCTATAATAAATCAAATTTAATTTATTTACTTATTAACATTTACATTTATAGTAATACACACTTTATTTTTTTTGTTTTATCATATTTGCCTTCCTTTCCGTTAATAACAACCCTTGTAGCATTATTGGTGTCATTTTTGGAACGCATAATATCTGCCGAAATTTTTGTAACATGAAGGATGTTATTTAATTGTCGTTGCGGGCAGTAACCTAACAACCTTAATTCGATTAAAAGGGAGCAAAATATTTATAATCAGTTTGAATTTATTACCTGCGGGATGTTTGAAGTGTTGTAGATATTTATCTAGTTGTTATTACTTACTTATGTTGGGCTTTATAATCCAGAGTCTCGTAGTCACTCCTTTAAGACACTTCACAGACTTATTAAAAGAAAACGCCACATTTCTACATAAAGGTTTTTAATTACAACAAAAAGAGATAAATAAAGTATTAACAAAAAATGAAGAAAACAACTGTTACAATACATATTAAGGCGGGGATTTTGTAGAAAAGGAATTGCACAGCCTGAGTGAGCGAAACGGCGAATCAATGAGGCCTATGAGACAGTATACAAACCGTATAGGCCCGAACCACAAGGTTCCCTGAAGTTTATCGTGCATTTTGACGTACATAAAAATGGAAGCCGTGATATATGTTATGATTTTACTCGAGGACACAAAATGTAAAATTAGCAATAAATATTAATCTGAAAGTGAAACACAAGTTGTCCTATATGTCCTGGCTAGTGAGTGAAGTAATTTGGTGGCTGTGGCTGTGATAATTTTGCCGTAATTGCGACATATTGGCGTAGTAACTGTGTAGCTAAAATTGAGGTATTTTAACATTTATTTTAATTATTCTTGTGATTTTATGAGCAATGAAAATTATCTCACGCACGAGCGGGAACCTTTGTGAATGTGTTGATATATAATAATAACCAATTATTTAAATTTTCTTGGAGTTCTTCTTGGCTAATGCTAGGGATGTGCATTTTAACTCTGTTTCTGGCAGCTACCAGTTACCGAGGTCAGGGCACAACAACCCGGAAAATCACTATGCATCAAATTATCATCTTTGTCTGAGGAGAGGTTCTAACGTAGCAGCCATAGCAATAATATGGACTAAAAGCAATATATGAGCAGGTCAGGAACTCTGACAGCGGTTTCGCCGCCCACAGATCCTAACCCGAAAACGCAAATATATGTCAAAGATTCACAGCTAAGGCTAGAAAAATATACATTAATTCAGTGAATGGCCGCGACAAGTACAGGGTGAACCTTAAATAATTAAATATTTTAACCAGCAAAACAGTTCACTGTGTAGAACACATAATTAAATTTTTTCAGAGAAAAAAAATCAGGAATAAAATAGTCAAATTTTAAATAAATTTCGTGATTTTTCAATAGAAACTTGTTGAGGACCGCTGATCCACTCCAATATTAAGGTCATAATATTGTGCTGATTATTGTTACAGCATGTCAAAGAATTATTTAAATTTGTTTATGAAAATGTTTCTGGCCACCTCCTCCCATTTTCTATTGCTATACCTCACCAAACAAGTATGTCTATGTATGTTCAAGTACATACATTGAACTGAAAACTTAAAACAGATTATCTACTCACATTTATCTAAAATTATATTATACAGGATTAACTATGACTAACTACAAACATTTTAACCACGTGCTCAGGGAGGTCTACAGACAATAAAAAAAATATTTCTTAATTCTAGCTCAATGTTTAAAAAATGGGGCAAAACCTTCTTTTCCTACGGAAAGTTGGCGCCTATGACAATCAATCGTCGTCCGATATGGTACCTGATAGATAACAGCGTTCATTTTTATGTAACGAAGATATACTGGGTGCATACTTAACGTTCTGTGGAAGTTTATTGAATTGTTTAACGGAATTGAAAGTAAATGACTCTTGAAATTGCTTCGGTTTGGTGCTTGGGAACAGAGAACAGAGATTTACAGCGGTTATTATGAGAATGTATATGTGAGAACCTTTACCAAATTTCACAATAAGTCGGATGGTTCATGATGTACAACCAACTTAAGTAAAATAGTGTAAATGTAGTCGGAATCTTTCATTTAAATTAAGCCAACCAAGTTCAAACTTTTCAGATATATGATCAAATTTTCTCAATTTATAACTGTAACGTATGCAAGGATTTTGAATCTTTTGCAAGCTTGAATAGTCTTTCTGAGTTATAACAGGCTTTAATTTCATACCCGGATCAAAAAAATCTTTATGCAAATACAGCATTTTTAATTTACCACTAGTACTACATCGTTAAAGAAAATTTCAAAGTTTTTACATGTATGTTTAGGCAGTATAACTTTATCATTGATGGATATTTTAAACAAGGGATTGTTAACTAAGGAGTCTTTACTTACACCAAACACCACCATTCTGTTTTCATTGAATACCAACTTATGTGCTTTTGAAACATCCGCAATTATTCCAAGTCCAAATTAAGACTATGGCAAAGTGTAGCTCATTGAAGTTGTAAGATAAGATAAGAAGTATATTTGGGTGTCATCAGCGTAATGGTAAATTTGGCAATAATTTATAAATTAAAATCAGGTATTTAAATATTGAACAACAGCGGCCCTTAAATACTACCCTGTGTTAACTAACTGGAAAATTCACCATGAGATACGACTCGTTGATATCTATTATGTAAATAGACCGCATCAACATCAATGCACTGCCGTCCATACCAAGGTATTGTTACGGAAGCTCACCTACCTTTTAATTTGTTAATTACGAGTATGTTTCTGTTTAAGTTATAATTTATAATTCATGTAATGCCTTTATTTTGACGTTTTCTGAAATAGTCTAAGCTGTATTCTATTTAATTCTCGACACATTCTTGATGTCAGAGAAACTAGAAAGAATCCTAAAAAGATATATAAGCGGGTCGGTATCGACGCTGGAGTCAGTTTATATTGAGTAGTCGAAGGCGATTGACAAACGGCAAAGTAAAGCGTTGACAGTTGTGAAATTTGTTAAGATATTTCTTAGGTAATGAAGAGTAACAATAAAGTTTGTTTATTTACGTGACGTGTTTCTACGCTAACCCAACATAGAGGTTACATTGGTGTCAGAAGTGAGACGTTCCACAAACAAGACGTTTGGAGTAGGCAAGTGATGAGATCAAGAGCGACGGAAATGGAGGAAGCATTGAAACAGTTAATGGGAATGATGTAAGATATGAAAGGACTTAAAGAAAGAAATGAAAAACAACCAGGATGAAATGAAGAATTGTCAAGATAAAATAAAGAGTAGCCAAGATGAAATGATTGAGGATTTGAAAGGAGAAATGAAAAACAGTCAAGAGGAAATGAAGATCAGTCAAGATGAAATGATGGAAAATTTGAAAAAGGAAATGAAATATAATCAGGAAAAATTAAGAAGTGAAATGAAAACCAGTTGACAAGAAAACAATAAGAAGTTAGAAGAGGCAATTAAAGTTAAACTAAATGAAGTTGAGGAAACTGTTGAAAAGGAAATTAATCAATTAAGAAGTGAGGTACAAGGTAAGGTCCCGGTCGTAGAAGAAAATATGACTAAATTACAAAGTGAAGGCTCAAATTTAAAATCCCAGTTGTCCGCGAGAGAACTCGTTAAGACCGACAGCAATTTTCTTTCATCGTCAAGGGTTAAGCCACCAAAATTTGATGGAAAGATGTCATGGAGTACTTACCTTAAACAATTTAAAGCAGCCTGGGCAAACAACTGATCAGAAGGAGAAAAAGCTACCTCACTAATAGTCTCTCTACGAGGTGATTAGTGCTTTAGAAATGAGATATGGCGAGGCTCATCTACAACACGTTTACCAGGCACAATTAAAAGATCGAAGATAACGCTTCGAAGAAAATTTGCAGCAATTTGAGGCAGATATAGCACGTATGGTGAAGCTAGCCTACCTCACCGCACCAACAGAATTCCAAGAACAGTGAGCACCGAGTAGCCTCATTGATGGCATGCGAGACTTTTGAAATCAGTCAAGCTGCCACGTGCTTGTGGGTGGTTAAATAAAACTAATTGTTTAAGAGCTATCAGTTCTCTCCAACGATAAGGTTGGCCCTAGCTCAGAGGAGACGGGAGTGGGTTGATGTATTAAATAACTTTTATAAAGGCGCCACCCGTTTTACAACCCGTTGGACAAAACACATGCGGGCTGGAGAGAAGCCACTGATGCTAATACCTTACAAGAATATACAAAAAAAAAAAAAACGGGAAAAAGGTACAAATAAAAGCTCTGATAATCTCTATAGTACTAAGTGGTAACTTTAATAATAGTTTCTCAAGTTGCAGTGCATAGTAACATATCTGATCCAAAAACAGTTGTTGGTTAACCAATATGGTTATAAAGCGTATTATTTAGGTTAGGTATACAAGTACTCAGTACATAAACAAATACTCTGTTATATAAATATTTAAATAAAATTTAGGCAAAAGTATATATACCTAAATAGTGTCTAGGCAGGAAATAAATAATAATTATAGAATAACCTTCCCCGATAGCGCTATGGTTCGGTGTACAAGTTTTGTTACAACAAGGAAGTACAAAATATAACAGGTAGTAGACACGTAGGTATATGTTAGCAGTAGGTAATAAATATGTTATATATGATGAATTTATGGTATCGAAGAGTTTGGGTATTTATAACAAAGTAGTGTTTATTCGTTATACTATTAAATAAAGAAGGGTAACTTAGCAAAAGCAATTTAAGCATGAATTACTGCAAGCAACGCTAAGTAAACAATAAGTACCATTTATAGTCTTCGCAATAAGCCAAAGGTTTATAAATACTATAGTGAACTAATTTAAACTTAATAAAAAAAACAAGAAAACAGCAAAATTTCTAGATAATTTGCACTGTTAATAATTAAGCTAATAAATTATATTAAACAAGCAAAGCAGGAATAAAGCAAGCACTAATATTATGCTCATATGACAAGCATATCAAGGTGAGTAACGTAATTACTAAAGTAGTAAAATTAAATAAGCGAAATAGGCTGAAATAATCACGGCAGCGACACGCTAAACTAGCCAACAAAAATAAGCAATAATAAGATGCAAGCAAGTAAAATCAAGAAATGTCTAAATATGACTAGCGGTATGCAAATCTTAAAATTAGGCTTATCTGAATAATACATCAGATAAGCCTAATTTAAGCAGCACAAGCGGCAGGTTCCAGGGATAAGGTAGATAGCTATATATCCATCGTAGACAGAGACCAAAGATACATGCAGGAACCTCTACAGATGGTATCGAACGAGGCAGCAGCAGGAAGAGAAATCCTACATACAAGGGCAGGTCTTCGGCAACAAAAAAAAGAGCGTTCGGTGAGCCAGCGTTAGCTAGGGAGAGTCACCCTGTCTTAACTGGATCTACGTTGGTAGGTGGTGTACGTGTAGCTAAGATTGTACATAAAACGATGTGGAGAGTACTACTGGAGTGACGATAATGATAATATTGATGAGATAATGATGATATGATGATATTGAGGAAATAATGATGAGATAATGAGGCCTAAAAAGATAAATGCATATAAGTAGGTTCCATAATAGAGTACAAATATGGCAAAGAAATATGGAAAATAACTCAAAACCTTACCTAGGTTGTAGGGCGGCCTCGTGGTGAGCTAATAGCTATTTTACGTCAGATTTATGGGCATAAATCCAACCAAGAAGGTCGATACTGGGACTACCAGAATTAACAAATGTACCAAACTAAATTTGCCCACAAAAGCAGCCAGATCCGCAAATAATTTTGCGATAATTTCGTCGTGCCTAGAGCACACGCTGCTAAAAATTAAATCGACGTTTTCTTAGCCTCGCGCTAAGCAGGACGGCCGTGGTAAGCAAAAATTTCAACAAAAAGAGGTCGCAAGAAAAGTCTGATTGCCGGTAAAGCGTGTTTAAATACCAGGTGCAATGGAATGAACATATGATGAATTATAATTGAATTTTTTTGAAAAATAGTACAGGCTGAACCATAATTAACAATCAAATACATAATAACTATTACATTATTATAATAAATTAATTTAGCGGTAACATAAGCAATTTTAAGAGTAATTGTGGTTAGAAGATTTATTAATTTAGTCACGGATTTCTTGATTATTTTTAAAATAATCTATATTAGTATGATATTAAAAATAAGCCCGTAACAAAGCGTTAAGGTTAGCCAGACACAAAACTCCCTAAACTAAGCATTTGTTTATGATGTAAGTAAAATAGATAGTTAAAGCAGGAAATCAATCATATTTAAATTGATATTATCAGACCCCACTGCATTCGATTTAAGGCCACGTAATATGACGTTAACTTCGTCAGGAGAAACTTCACCAAACACAAAATCTGCGACCGCATCAGGATGCTTACAATCAACATATTTCTTTAATACTTCCAAATTATAGTTCCGATGCTGTCTGCAAGATTAGATCTCTGGTTTACAAAGAAATTGTTCATTGCTTCAGTGTCTGAAATATTAGCGGATGTTTTTTTTTTGAACATATATTTAAATAATGTAACCCATGTCAAAATTTGTTTGTATCGGTTTTGTAAAAATGCCTGAAATATGCTCGCTTCTCTAATTTAATTGAGCGATTAACAAAATTTCTGATATCTTTATAATCCTTCCAATTAAGGTCAGATTTATATCTCCTTATATTTTAAGAAATATTTATCACGCAATTTCATCCCGAGTTTTATATTTTCAGTCCATGGTGCAGGAGGTAACACGAACAGTTTTATATGGGGCATGTATATTGAAAATTTTAAGAACGTTATCTTTGAAGAATTCAACCATAGCGTTAACATCGTCGAAATTATACAGAATTTGCTAATTTATAGAGTTTAAGTTGTTACCCTTTTTTTATACTACAAACTCAGGTAATATGAAATAGTATAAAAAAAAACACTACTTTTTAATTTGGCTAGTTGGAATTTCAGCGGGGGCGTATAATAAAAAGAAAACAACAACAAAACAACAAAATGGTGTCTTTTGGGCGCCAAGTGATTTCCTGAAAGAGCCCTCAACCAAAAAAAAACTATAATGAAGAAATCACTAACATTCAATATAAGTTTATTGCAGTGTGAAATTTTCCTACATTTTGTGAAACAGATATATAAATAAAATTAACATAAAATGTAAAAAAAATAAGCCAAAAGGGGTCTTTTTCGTGCAAAATTATCAACTAGTACAGTATCTCTAGCTTGACATACAAAAAAAATATATATATACTTATGCTAATAAAAACTAGGTTTAGGTTTATACTAGATTTTTGCGCATATTACGCACAATACGCATTAATACGGACCAAACTTATCAGGTGACTCAATGAACGATGGTGATGTAATTACTTGGTACTTGGTACTTATCTGTTACGCCCTGTATAGCGGTAGAAGTCGTATTGGGTGGTACTGGACTGTGGATGACCGTGCTGGAGGAGTGAATTGTCCCTAAATTCCTACTGCTGTCATGTAGATGGTAAAACTCTGGCATACAGGACTTACACAACAATCGTCCTCCCAAAAAGAGAAAAAAATTGAGGAGGAACTGCCAACTTGCCTCCCAGGTACACGTACGAAAAAAAAAACGTCTAAAAATACAAGTTACGCATAAGTATCTTGCATAGTGCGGTTACGTAACGAGTTTAATACTTCAATGAATAAAAATTTATTTATTAAGTTAAAGTACGCTTACCTCCAATGCCGAATTCCCTAACAAAGGAGGCGTTGCAGAAAGATTATGGCCTTAATTAATACAACTATAAGACGACGCCTATCTTCAAATTTCCCCATAAAAGCGACGTCCTTTCTACTCGTGGCGTTTCAATCCGTATAAACAACGACTAAATTTCACCAAAATCATTTATTTGCTCACGGCCACGTTAGCTGGCCATTTTTATCGAATTGAAAAAGAAGGAAGAACTAAAAAAAAACCGTTCGTTTTATCTATCGCGACTGAGACGGTCTTTAAACATGAATATTTTTAATTTACGCTCATAGATGTCCCGCCATGTCCAAAAATACTATTTATTGATTGAAAATAATTATTATTTATGAAAATATGTGTAATGTACCTAATAGAAAAAAAATCGTAACAAAGTCATAATTAAAATAATGTAGTAAAGATGCTTGTGATCTCTAAACGTAACAAATTTTGGATCAAATTTAGTTTTATTTATTTTAATTTTACAAGCGACAAGGAAATGTCATCCATATTTATAACCTCAGTATTAGACATTATCCCGGAATTGTTAGTTATAATATAACCAATGAGGGTACTGGAATTAGATTTTTTGAGAGTGGGATTAGTAATCAGCTGAGAAAGATTATGTTTATTTAAGAAAGCAAGAATTTGTTTCAAGCCAGAACTATCTTTGCCAATAAATTAACATTAAAATCATTCCCGCATATACAGGGTGAGTCAGACATAATTTTAAGAGGGAAAAATATTTTCAAATCATTATATAAACCCCCTTTTTAGACTGTCACTCATATCCTTGGTGGCTTACAACTAAAATTTCAACTCGATGTCGACCCGATGCGATGTTGCCAAATTGAAATATTTTCCTAGTACCTACATCCTATTAGTCATCACAAATAAACGGTTGTACTGACTAGTTTAGAATCTCATATTTTTTCTTGCTCAGTTCAGCCAATAGTAATTCAAAATGTTAATATCTATTAAAAATTGCAAGTAACACGATGCATTCAGGTTTTCCGGTAGAAAATACAGTCCAGTCAAACGATCGCCGTAGACTCTTGTCCATGCGTTAAATATTTAACATTGAAATTACAAAACTCCAACCGTATCTAATAATAAACCGAGTAATAAACCATTTAGATGCATTACATAAAAAATCAATACCCAATCGGTAAATTATTAAGAGAAGCTGAACAGTGTTTCGTCTTTAAAATAAAAAACCATCGTGTTGTCGACAAAAAGCTGTCCAAGACCGAAATGACACGTCTCTGATCTGATGCTCATAAAAGTTATTGAGAGTGAATCTTGACTTACTGTAATATTAAGTCAATAATCTAGTTACCTAATTCTTGTACTGTTATGTAACGACAAGGAGTAAAACTAACTTTTTATCTAGATACATGAATTTTCCTTAAATATTGATTTATTTGTTAATAAAAACAAATGTAGCCAATAAATAAATGTTTTCGAATGTTAGGTTATTACCTTTTAATAATTTTAAATGAATTTTTGGTAAATATTACTCGTAAGTACAATTAATTATTCATTTTGTAGTAACGTACATCTAGCCTAGAAATGTATTATTATTTAAGTAGTATGGTAACCTGTTTAAAGTGCTAGTTCGAGTAAAGCTTCACTCATCCGTCCATAGCACTTTATTAATAAAATTAGTCAGCTGTAATTTGACTTTGAGGCCAATTGCAAAATTGAAGACGGCTGGTGAAATCAGCAGGTTCTTCTAGAAATAGTAGGCTGCTCCTTAACTAAATTTAAAACAGCTTCTATCACATTTAATTCATTTTGTCGATGTCCCGCAAGTTCCCGACGCGGTTTCACAGAACCCGTATCGCGAAGACGTTGAAGCACTTGCACAAAATTTCACGCACCTGGAAAATGTTGTCCGTTAGGGACAGGTTTCCGATATTCCGCCGCAGCGGCTTTCGAATTTTGTAACCATTCTCCGTATAAAACTATCATTTCTGCATATTCGAAATTTGTAAAATTAGGCATTGTGTATTTACGACCAATACACGAAACCGAAATAAACAGACTACCGCTTGTATTATCTCCATCCCCCTTACAAATGAGTGGTGTGATCTCCAAATTTGGGGGGAATGAAATGTTGAAAATGCAGAAAGTGCGACTAAATGGTGGTAAATTTGAATGAAGCGGTGAAGTGTTAGACGATATTATGTATGTAATCCTGATGTGGCAACGATGTTTCCTTCGACATTCGATTGTCATATGGCTGCATCATCAGAAAGTTTGTAGATTACCAGGAGCGTCATGTTACCGATTTTTACCCAACTAACATTTAAGCCTAATAGACTACTACACAAGAAAAATAATCCTAAATTGATCAAGATTTACTACTTTCCTCCATAGAAATAGTCTTCAATGTTACAAAATCTTACCAACATTTTAGTCAGAAATTTGTTAACTAAGAGTAATATAATGACTTCCAAGTCAATTTATATAGTTCGAAATTACATATTGTTTACCTATTCTATGTTTTCAAATGCTAACATTGCAAGAACGTGTAAGACGAAGTTATAATTTACTTAATTTCGCCTTGAAATCTGTCTTCAATATCCAAGGATTTTTAAAATTATTACTATAGGTAAATATTTTCATATTTATTACGAAATTGTAAAACTTATTTTGTCTTCAACTAGTAGTTAAAAATAAGGTAATAACTAATTATTTTGCCCTATTAAATCCTTCAATTGGTAAAGCTCTATTTTTAATACAATACAAACCTCTTTTCAATTTTGTTAATAACTTCTAAAGAATATTTGACCATTTCAATTAACCTAATAGATATATTGTTCTATATTATGGTACAAATTTACTTGTTAATAATACTTCGACGTAAGTGTGTCTTATAAAGGTCTTTTAGGGAACAAGCTTCTTGTTATATGTATTCCGACAGATCTTCATGTAATAGCGCATATAAATTGTTTTGTGTTTTGGCGATCTGCAGTGAAAACCAAGCCCTACACAATATTACAAAGTTGTAAAAAACGAATTTAAACCAGCACTGCATATTATGTAAATCAATCTAATGATAATATATCGATAAACACTTCATATATAAGTAGTATTCTTATGACTGTTATTGTGTCAAATGAATTTAGTAGTGCACGTGAATTGAAATTCGAATTGAATCAACGTCACCTAAAAGGTGGTGTTGATTGAATTCCGTTCGAAAATATTTATTTTGTTTTTGCTATTACGCATACACAAATAAATCCAATAGCAGAATTGTATATGTAGGTACCTAGTAATAGTTTAATTGGTAATAAATCCCCATATCTTCACTTGGAGGAAATTTCAACCACAAAGTTAATATTTTCCTGTGACGTCAAGATTGGCATAGACAATCTGCCCTATAGGTTAAAACTTACAGACAAATTGACTTCAAAGTTGATTTTATTTGAGTGGCCATGTTGTAATAAACACTAAATGTTTTGTTCATTATTTCTAATTGATTACTCACTAAAATTATGTTAATACAGATAATATTATTTAATACATTTATGACGAAAGATTATTATTTTATCACGAAGTATATTCAGTTTTTATTTTAGGTTATTCTTCAGTATAGTAATAATAGTAAAAATGTATATTTATAAGGCGCGTTATTTTTATGAAAGTTTGGTCATGACATTATACAAAAAAATTTCATGGGTTTTACAATTTGATGAGTGGAAACCAAAATTACAGACTTTATTATATTAAAATCTAAATATCTATATTTATATATACTAACTCCTACTCTACTTGTAGCTTAGTAGCCTGACTTATAGTCTTTCTTTTTCTTCATATCCCTGTTCGCTGTTTTATTTAGTCAAACATATAATGTTGTCTCTCTCGTTCAGAAGTAAGTTATATAAAGGGCATAATTAGGGTATATTTTGGTAATAATGTCTTTTACATTTTGAAATTTTAACATAAAATTGGTCCGTATTTCTTTTAGGTCCAATTATCCTATTGGAATAAAATTCTTGCCAACCAATTATTAATTTACATATTACTTTAGTTTTTTTCCCCTCATAAGGAAAAAGGCCAACGAATATAGGTAAACTTTCCTTATACCGAATTGGTCATAAAAAGTTTTTGACCAATTCAGACGTCAAGTTAACGTAATTTTAACTTTAATTGTTTGTTGGGTATACGGTGATTTGATTATTTTTTAAAGGTCAAGTAAAAATTTTTTTCGATTTTCTGCCTTTATTAGGCCTTCCGAATACGTGATTAAAATTAATGACATTATGACTGACTCATCCTGTATATAATTATATAATTTTCCAATTCATCTAAACATTTACTAAGATTAGTCTTGGGAGGTCTGTACACCGTTCTCAATCATAACCATTTACCTGAAATACATAGAGATATCCATAAATGTCCTAAGGATGAGGTAGACGGACGTAGCGGTTGAATTTGTCTAAACTTAATTTCCTCATTAATGTAAAAAGCCGCGCCCCGGCTGTTGTAACACGATCACAGCGAATTAAATTATATCCATCAATATACATTGCATAACTATCAATGTTCGATACCAACCACGTCTCTGACAAACCCAAAACAACAAATCAACACCCAGTACTTACAAATTCATAAAACAACATATTATAAGTAATCGGATTTCAATAGTCACCTGGCTAGAGACTACCGTAGCCCACCGATATAAAGATTGAAACATTTTCTACAATATTGACTCCATTTTTAATGACCTATTTCCAAATTTTTTTTAATAGATGTGAATCACCCTGTATAAGGTAATTAAAAAACTGAATAAACAAAATAAAAAAAGAGATTGAATTAAAAATGCATCTAAAAATATTCTCTCCAAAGGGTGTTCTGGAAAGTATGTTACAAATTTTGGATGGTCACAGTACACAAAAAATATGAATGGGCTTTAGGAAGTCAATAAATAAGATAGATATCAATAAAAATGAGTGATTTTTATCACCCTGTTTCATATTTTCTGCTAAAGAATTCTTTCTCTAAGGGTAGGTACAGCAAATATCATAAGATTTTTAGAAAGACAATTGAACTAGAGATTTCGCGTGTCTCCATAGATTAAAATCAATATGATTCATGTCAGGCGATTTTGGTGGCCATGCTATTGCACCTTTTAAGGTCTGTAACTGCAAAACGGTTAACTTAAGGGGTTATGTTTTTTTAGTTTTTAATAATTTTTTTTGTGTACCTACTATCACCACCCAAAGTTTGTAACATACTTTTCGCAATACCCTGTATAAAGATACAATATAGTAAACTAAAAGCTTACATAGTATGATTGACGTCATAAATCCACGAAATTCCAGTGATTGAGTAATCGCTTGGAAAAAAATGTTGGATGCGTTACGGACTTGATATTTTGGACCCTTCATGACACAGTAGGGATTAAATTGGATACGGCTTCGGGTAATCCTATATACTTTAAAATCGTAAACCTATCTCTGTTCTTTAATTAACTTAAAAAACGTACTTTTTGTGATTAGCTGGAAATTTGTTTACATCACAATGATCTGAGATATTTTCGTGTTTGATGAAATTTCAATTTTTAGGAATTCTTGGTATCATATAGTAGGTACTTATGTAAAAACAATTACCAAATTTTAAAAGTTCAAGGCGTATGCATGTAATGTCTCTCAACTTGACTGAAACTACTGATAAAATAGAGCAGCTTATCAAATAGTTCTAATAATAATAATGATAATGATAATGATAATGATAATGATAATGATAATGATAATGATAATGATAATGATAATGATAATGATAATGATAATGATAATGATAATGATAATGATAATGATAATGATAATGATAATGATAATGATAATGATAATGATAATGATAATGATAATGATAATGATAATGATAATCGTCTTTATTCATTCCATACAAACCAATTATATACATCGTATGATACACACTATAAATAATAGGAATGAAAGGTGAAGTTCAGCTAATAGCTGTTTTTCAACTTAACCTTAACATACTACTGCAATTTATTTTATTTTATGTCTCTAGGATTCCTAATACAATTGTACAAGTGTTATTCATCATACACTGTCCCTCCAAGCAAAGGAGATAAAAAGTACTTAAAAATGTCTCCCACAAGTAGTTTTAATCTTTTCTTAAAATTAACCAATGTCACATTTTTGATATCGTTAGATAGCTGATTATATAACTTTGGTGCTAAATATGAAAACCTGCGAGTAAAGGTGGTAGTTTTATGTTTGGGAACTAACAGGATATTTTTGTTGCGCGAAGATTTAACATTTCCAAGTTTAATAACTTTTTTAAACAAGTACCTAGGTACACCGGTGCTAAGTATCTTATGCATAAAACATATAAAATGATATTTGAACATATCAGTAATTTTTAACCACTCAGCATCTTTATACCTGTGACTTATGTGGTCAAATTTCGTGTGCAGTATTACTTAATTTATTTTACTCCTGTTATTTTGTCCGTTCACGTTATCTTTCTGTCAACCGTCATATAACAAATTTAAAGATCGAAACTATTTTTTGTATATTTTTAATTAATAATTTTTTTCTTATTTATGCATTTTCCTTCGTTTTTATTCAGAAACTAATAGTCGGATCTGCCAACATTTACTTTGAGGGGAATTCAGGAAGTCCTCTCATTGTCTCCTTTAAATCCCTTCTTAAATTGTTTCGTTTAAAAATTGTCTCATAGATCTAGCTGAAAAAATAAGTTTGCAACGACAACGATCGTCTTGCTCAAGTACGTAAATTTTAGCAGGATTAATGACGTTTTCCAACAGATCCAAAAATATTCCAGTTACATTTCTAGATACAAATTTGGGACAACAAAGTGATCTCCAAGATTGCCTCTCCAAATAGTTTCTGGTCTGGATGTTCGGTTTATACGTATACCTCACGAAATATTCTTAGATTGTTGTCCGATAAATGATGGCACTTATGACGGTTAATGTAAATATTAAAAAAAAATCTAAGCATTTATCGTCATCATCTTCATTAAGTACTTATTGTAATATAATATTATATGGGTGAAATTTATCGGGTTTTAATATCCTTTGAAGGTTTGTACACGCAAAACATTCACAATAGGTTTCATCACAATGCAACCAAGCAACTTCAACTGCTTAATTTCTTGCTGGATCTTGAGCAACCCTATTTTTTTGCCACAGACTTAGATTCATTAAACTTCTCACTAGCCATGGGACAAATGGTTATCGGTATGCTGTTCATTAAATAAATATGCAACAGCTCAAGCACTATCATCATTCCTAAACAAAACAGAAGTTATTTTAAATCTTTCTTGAATAGTAGTAGTATACAACATTTTGATAACAAACGATAATATTTACCACACCACATTGATCAGTTGGTGTTAAAGATACTGAGAGTTATAATATAATTTTGTATCATGAACATTTTTAAATTGAAGAAACAGAAACAATTTGTACCAATGAAACTGTTCGATACTGTGTCCTTGTTTGAAGGAATCTGAAAATTAAGATTATACTTGCAAGTTAAATTGGGTTAGGTTATATATTGTTTCTCCTACGAAAACCTTACATTAGGGTTCACCTGCAAACTAAGTTCTAATTTTATTTTTGTCATTTTTGTAACAAATATTGTTCGTACCTGTTTATTATTTACATGTTTTTGATGAGATTGTTTTTTTATTTATTTTTTATTGTTTCAATTTATTAATTTTTTTTTTTTATTAAAAAAATCTAGTTTGAAATACTTTATTCACTGAACTCCCCCCCATGTCAAATGTCTGGCTACGCCACTGGCTGCACAGTATATGCTTTGTCATTATTATGAGCGTGTAATGAGAACCAAAGAGATGAATATTACATATACGCGCATGGTAAAATCACCGAATATTTATCTCTTCCGTTTTTGCTTTGAATTGAAAAGTATTGAAATTTAACCGAGATATCTTTGTAAATCACCAATAAATTGTGTGTAACCTCATACCAGGTTTTGAATATCTTTTAGACTCAGTTTCGTTGTTCCGTAACGTGTTTTGCCTTCTATAAACATCATATATTTTATTTCGTAATCAAATGTATACGTATTTTTGCATAAAACGTTGATTTTGCCGCCTCTAAAAAAATAAAATAAAATAAATAAATAATAAGAAAGAAGAGATAATGCAAACAAATTTCTACAGTTTCTTTAAGCTAAGTTTTGCATAAATAGATTTATACCTAATAAATATAATATAGGGTAGTCCATAAACTTTACAGGGGCATTTCGTATGTTAAAATATGTCTTATGGTTAGTGCTATGATCAGAACTGAAATGAATATATACAAGATCTGTCAATAAAAAAGGTCGAAACCTTGATCGTACAAAATAAAGAAGTTTTGTTAACAATTTAATGACCTAATTTCAACCATACTCCTTAGAATAGAAAAGTTGTAATGGAATATTATGTGCTTCTGGTAAAGTGCACACTAGAAGTATTAAAGAGAAACACTTTTACTTATTATTTTGCCTGCAAAGTTATGACACAAGAAAATTTATTTGCATTACATCATACACAAACTTATTTTAATACTAACAGGTGAAAGAAATTGCAAAAAACAGGTGAATAGAAAATAATAATAAGTGAAGGATAAATGCAAAATGTAACAGAAATTGTTTAATAGAAATGAAGAATAGTCATCTTTTAGAATGTGTAAGCTCTATAAGGTATTTTTTTATGTGAAGTCTATAACTTCAAGAGGTCAGTTTAGATCAAAAAGCATAATAAAAAAGCCACTTGTTTCCAAAATTAAGTAGAATTTTGATTAATTTAAAATGTATCACATTTATCCAAATATCTCTAAAGATTTTTCATATATTTTCAGGTATTAACAATATTGTGTGAAACTAACTACTCAGTGGACAAAAGCCCCAACCTGCGTTGAATTACACCCACAATATCTACCCATATATTCCTTATTATTAGCTTTTGTAACATTTTTTTACTGTTTAAGAAAGGTATTTTAATCTAATATGTATCAAATCTCCTACAATTCCTATCAATGAAGTCATATGCATGCTCTCTGATACCAAACATCTAGGTATGCTAATGAACACCCACAGACAAAACTCTATTCAATAATTATCTAAAAAATGTATTCTCTTTACTAACCTGATATACTCTATATATGAAGTGGGAACTCGAAATTCAACCACAATAGATGAGATCTGATCTATTTCTGCATTTTTTTTTGGATTGCTTCATCAGGTGGCCTCCTTTAACTTGAGTCAAATATCTAACTATAAAAATTATTATACCAATAAATTAAAATTATTTGAAATTAAATGTCAAAATGAAATTAAATAATGTCGACAGCGTCAAACTGATTAACTGTCAAGTACAATAACGACCTACTAAAATAAATAAAAATGTACCTTTTATGTATAGTTTTTTTCATATATTTTCAGGTATTAACAATATTGTGTGAAACTAACTACTCAGTGGACAAAAGCCCCAACCTGCGTTGAATTACAGCCACAATATCTACCCATATATTCCTTATTATTAGCTTTTGTAACATTTTTTACTGTTTAAGAAAGGTATTTTAAGCTAATATGTATCAAATCTCCTACAATTCCTATCAATGAAGTCATATGATACCAATAGTAGGTCGTTATTGTACTTGACAGTTAATCAGTTTGACGCTGTCGACATTATTTAATTTCATTTTGACATTTAATTTCAAATAATTTTAATTTATTGGTATAATAATTTTTATAGTTTGATATTTGACTCAAGTTAAAGGAGACCACCTGATAAAGCAATCCAAAAAAAAAAAAATGCAGAAATAGATCAGATCTCATCTATTGTGGTTGAATTTCGAGTTCCCACTTCATATATAGAGTATATCAGGTTAGTAAATAGAATACATTTTTTAGATATTTATTGAATAGAGTTTTGTCTGTGGGTGTTTATTAGCATACCTAGATGTTTGGTATCAGACAGCATGCATATGACTTCATTGATAGGAATTGTAGGAGATTTGATACATATTAGCTTAAAATACCTTTCTTAAACAGTAAAAAAATCTCTAAAGATCTAAACCACTCCCCTCCTAAAGATTTTTTTTTATTTCATACCTGCGTAAAATTTGCATTGATGCCATCCAAGAGGTCTATGAACTGGAAAGGTTTAATATGTTTAAGCACTTTAGGTTATGATATTATTATAGAAATATATTTTTATTTAAATACTTAGAGTTTGCCGATGATTTTCATTGTTTCAAGATTTATAATACCCATAGGACCAATAAAATATAATTCCCTAAGGAAATACATGTGTAACTTTTTATGAAATATTTGCATTGCCTACTTTGCTCTACAAATTGTTTACAAATGATTCATTTGACTGACTTTTGCATCTGGACATGGACATACAATTCAACAGAGGCTTTCGATCTCTTTACTAAAGATCTGCGATATATTGAGAAGACAACCATACTATACGTCATTATGTAAAACGAAATGTTTTAATTGACCAGCCAACATTTCCACAATTCTCGTGATGAATTGGTAAGTTAAATGTTTAGCTCTGAAAAGAATAATAAAGACGACTTAACCTGAGAAAAAGGTGAATTCCACAATTTAAATAATAAAAACATTCTGGAATAAAAAACTTCTTTGGGAAAATATATTCTGAAGGAGAATATGCAGCTAATATAGCAAAGGATTTTGGGTTCGGAATATTTAAAATTCATGCTTTACAATTGAACGAAGAACGTGTAATACTTTACAATAAACCTTAATTGAAGCTCCAACTGTGGAGTATGAAAAATTTCAGGTTTGAATCTTCTCTTGATCGAGACACTTAAAGTACATTCTAAAGACATTGTAACCTTAAAGGATATAAAGGAGTGAATGACAAAATTAGTCGTATTCTTTTTTTTATATAGAAAAAAATTGATACCTATGTAAACAATTTTGTGAAAGTACTAGATAAAGCATTTAAAGACGATTAGCGGTTGTTTTAGCGATTAAAGGTATGCTAAAACAATTAAACGGAATTTGGAATGGATTTTATTTTAATAATAATAATTTATTCACACATCAAGAACAAAGAACATTAACACATACATAAAAGATAACAACAGTAGTGAATACATAAATAACAATAAGTGACCAAACACTTGTTTTGTTAACAAAAAATAATGCATATGTTAATAAAGCAATTATTAAGGTATTATAATACTAAAAAATAAGTTAGTATAAATCTACATTATTAGCAATGATCCTAATCTACATAACAAAGGTAGGACAAACGTATGTTAAGTACACACAAGTGATATTATTTACATTCAATAATATATCTGATCTTAGATCTATCAGTGGTAAAAATAAATGTTTTCAAGTCTCTTTTAAAAAGACCGAAATTGGAGATATGTTTCAATCTTATCTTATGTATTAAATAACTTCCGAGCCATTATACAGTATAGGAACGTTGGGAGGAAGATTTAGTTACAAAAGGTACGATATGATCGTCTTTATTACGTGTAAAATAACTATGGCTAGGAACTAATGCCCTGCTCTTATATCTGTGATATTTTAATAACATATAATAGAAATAAATTTGTCGAATATCCATAATCCCACTATCAGCCTACAGCAAGTCTGAAAAATAAGTATACTCTTTTCCAAATATTATTTTTAAAATTCTTTCCAAAGGATTAATATAAACCCTTCGCGCAGAGCCCCACGCGAGAATGCCATATCGAATATGACTTTCAACTAAGGCATAGTACAAGGTCTTCAGATATTTGATTGGTAAGTAGTTTTTTAGATATTTAAATTTATATAAGATTGACTGTAATTTTCTAATTATATAATTACTGTGAAAACTCCATTTCAGGTGTCTATCAATATAAATTCCTAGGTACTTGATTTCATTCACAGGCTATATGGGGACCTGCTTATCTTTCAGGGTGATATTCAGATGATCAAAGGCAGGAAGACAATTTATGTTACAACTAAATATTACGTATGATGTTTTTTCGAAATTAATAGTTAAAAGTTTGTGGTTTAATCAATTTTGTATCATCTGAAAATCAGATTCTACTTTTTGCTTTAGTGCTGCCCAATCTGAATCCTCATAAAAAATTGCGGTATCGTCTGCAAATGCTATTATCATTCCCTTACTATTTAAAGAAAATAAACCGTTAATATAAGTATTAAATAGTATGGGTCCCAAAACAGTGGCTTGTGGAATCCCAATTTACTAATTTGCGATCACTGATATCGTCACCCACCCTTACAACCTGATATCTATTAGACAAATAACTTTCAAATAATTTCAGAGAACTTCCTCGGATGCCTATGTTATTAAATGACTGCAAGAGTAAGCGATGACTAACAGTGTCGAATGCCTTTGCCTAATCAATGAATATGCAGAGGCAAGGTTTATTCTTTTCCAGTGCATTATGGATTGGATTTATTAAGATCATTATAGCATCTTGGGTAGATGTTTTTTTCTTTAAAACCATATTGATTTGCGGATAGTATTTCATATTTATTGAGAAATTAAATTAATCTTTTTTTATGAGCCTTTCAAATACTTTAGAGAGATGAGTAATAAGGGAAATGGGCCTATAATTACTGACTAAAGCACTATCTTCTTTCTTACAAAGTGGAATCACAATAGCATTTTTAAACGCACAAGGGTATTTGCCCATGTTTAAACATTGATTTTAAATATAAGTTAGTGGTTCCACAATTTCTATTGAAATGCTTTTTAATATTTCGGCACTTATCTCATCATACCCAACTGCTTTTTTTTAAGTTCACACAAAATTTCCCCCCTTTTCTTGGTATCTGTAGAAGCAAACATGCACAATTAGGTAGTGTATGCTCAGATATAGGTTTAGTAACATCCACAACAATTTTTTGTGCCAAATTTTGACCCATATTTACATATTGTGAAATAAATTCGTTACATATGTGATTAAAATAGTAAAGAAAAAAGTGCAACTGTAAACAGTAATAGCTCTTTAAAACTAGATTGAAATTATCTACATTTTTATTTATTTAATTTAGTTAAGTTTGGTAAATCAATATAGTATTTTCATCATCTACTGGAATGAGAACACTTATATAATTCATAAATGGAGTAATTACGAAGGAGTAAATTTTTTTATAGTGATACAAGCTGGAATAATGTGGTATTTGTGGAGTTATCCTGAGCTGACAATCTGGTTTGTTTTTTATTTTATTTCTACGTTACGTTTTTGTTAAATTTCGGTCTGTAAATATCCACTTATTTAGTATAACTTACTTTTTTACTTAAATATTTCTAACCAATAAAAATGTATTAGTGACAATTTTTCAATCAACCATTATAATTTTTGCAGTTGCAGAGAATAGATTCCTAAATATTTGTATAGCGTTGCAGCAGCAATATTCATGCTGTCATCTTCAAAAGTAAATAACAAACCTTGTACAAAACAAACAACCAAAAGTCAATAATTGCACTAACTTGCAAGATAAAAT
This sequence comes from Monochamus saltuarius, assembly GCA_025584915.1. Lineage (NCBI taxonomy): Eukaryota > Metazoa > Arthropoda > Insecta > Coleoptera > Cerambycidae > Monochamus > Monochamus saltuarius. The sequence continues at coordinate 35,029,696 of CM046726.1, forward strand.
AGCAACTATAAATAGATTCTTCAGTAATTACGCCGCACCTGCGGATGACCTTAAACTTGAGGTGATAGAGTTAAATGGATCCCAGATTCGAACTCCATCATCTCAAGTTTAAGGTCATCCTAAGGTAAAAACCAAAGATATGTATGAAGTGGACCAGACTATCGCACATTTATGTTTTCGGTCACCGAATCTTAATCCGGGTTTCATTTAATCCTATTAGGTCAGCTTCAAGGTCAATCCAAGGTCAAATCGAAACATATATATCTGAATTTGAAGTTAATTTAATTTCATCGAGTCCCCTTAACCTGACATCTTGTAACCGATGCATAAAAACGCTAAAAATCATAGTTCTTAAGGATAAAGAATTTTATACAGTAATATTCATCTTAAGAGGAGGAGAGTTTTAAGATATTCAATTATGCCTGTGACGAAATTATTTAATGCGAGCAATTTGGAAAAAACATCTCTCCAGTAAAAACCAACATTTCTGTATAACAAAGCTAAGTAGAAATAAGTGAAATAACAACAGGAGCAGAAGATTTCTTTAGGCAGATGTTTCAATTTTAACAAGTACAAATATGTCATTAAGACACTCACGAAATTCGACGCTACCAGGTATTTTGAAAATTTAATTATCTGCCATTTTACATTTTCATAGTTAAATAAATCAAAAACAAGTCCAAAGTTGTTTATTCTACAAATATACAAGGTGATTTTGAAAGTGAGATATTCTATTCTTAAACTGATGGCAGTAGGCATTAAAATAAATCATTTTACAAAAATTGATTTAATAAATATTTTTTTAATAACCGATGTTTATTTATGTTGAAGCCGACTTTGTAACCCTAACGTACCTAATAGGTCAAGCAACTCTATTTCACTATACGTCATCGGTAATCGACGTGATAAGTTGCGCGCGCAGTAATTGTTAAATTTGACGTTACTTTTACATAACCTTAAAGTCCGTATGTGTTATAAACGAATCGCGTTATCGTTATTATTTTTTCTGTTTTGTAGTGTGTGTGTAGTATCATCATTTTGTGTTAAACGTAAGTCTCTGATAGAGTGATATAACAATAGACCATGTGTATGGACAATAATGAAATTGTGTATGTTATATGTACTATACTATACTACTATAGAAAGTGTAATCATAATTCGAGGAAAAGCACAAAAATGTCTTGTAGATTTAATCTCTCTGTAGGACGATTTGTTTATTTGAAAAAAAATCATAATTCGAGGAAAAGCACAAAAATGTCTTGTAGATTTAATCTCTCTGTAGGACGATTTGTTTATTTGAAAAATGTGAAAATTGGTGAATTAATTGTGATTTTTTATATTAACATTTTATTGGGCTATTTTTGCATATAACTTGCTCTTTTAATGTGTAGCCGTATATAAAATTACTACTCCACCTTCAAAATCACCCTGTATATGTACATATTAATTAAACTCGGCATCGCTTTGTACAAGCATCTAGAAATAGAGATAAAATACCTTTATTTCCTGCATGCACCGAACTTTGGATGCAGCACATAAAATTGTGGACGGACCTCATCATAATCCACCATAATAAATTCCAAATCACGTAAAATTGTATCTGATGTGTAAATTGGCCACATGAGCTCTGGATGTGTGCGAGATAGGGACAGTAATAAATATCTTTTCCTATCGGACACGAAATCGGCATCAACCATTTCAACATTGTACCACAGTACAGCTCATCAAAATATGAAAGTTTAATGACATTTTAAATTTAATTTATAATAGATATTTACCTTTCTGCTCCAACGTATCCATGAAATATACAGTGTAAGCAACGGAAAAATTGCCGCTAAGTTGTTTTCTTTTTGAAGCAAGAACTAAAAAAGTATTCGTCAATGTTTGTTATAAGCGTTAACATATTTTATGTATGTAATCATATCTTCAAATTTCTATCCGCAAACAGACGTGATATCGTGTGATATATATTTTTTAAAAGCACTTGCCATTTCAACGTCAAGTCTTTAATTTTGTATGACCACTTATTGAAAAATTAAAGTTTATAAATGTATAAATAAGTTATTCAAAAATCCAGAAAAAATATAAAGCTGTGGAAATCGCTGTTTTTGCTCACATCTTGATGGAACCTACTCTAAGTATAAGAAAATTTGATTCACATAAAACCATTCGAAGAATATTAAAACAATATAAATTTCACCTATTTAAAATTAAATTTGTTTAAGAGATTTTCATATTAATAATGGCTTTTCTTACAAGTGTTGTACCTTTATGTTGTGACGAATGTGCACACCTAGTAGTTAGAACGCTTGAGGAGGATTTATGGAGATCGCATTGTTAGCTCAATTTCTTACATTAAAATTTAACTGGAGGGATGTAGATCTACAAAACGGAATTTTAGGAAATATCTACTCTGCGGGCTAATGCCCCGACCAACATTGGATTAGACCTGAAAAACTTATGGCAAAAAAGTGATTGGTCAGCGGGTCACCATATATATACCGGTTTCGAGCTTATTAGCTCTCAACAGTATGCCATCATCACCATCGTGTTTTTTTTTAAATCTATGTAAGGCTTTCAAATATTGATAATTAGTAGGATTTGGTACCAATACCTTAAACAGACTTTTATGGCTCTTTTGTCTAATACGTCTTTGGATATAATTGAGAAAATAGCATCATACAGCGATACAAAATGAAAATACGTATATTTTATAACACATGAAATATAAATCTAGGGAATACTTTCAACGCATAATAAATACATCATATGTTGTTCTTTCCAATAAAGAGTTACGCCATAGAAATTATTTTTGTAGTTGCCTGCATCTTTTATAGTATATAATTACAGAACGATGCGTTTGAGACGTTATGTAACATATTTACTTTGCGTGCCTTTCGACTTGCACATTGATCTATTATTGCACTTAGTTAAATCAAACTTAATAGCTAGGAAACCTAAATCTGACAAACGATCTTGAACCATTGTCGATCTTGTAAGTAGTGCTTTTATAGTATACCATATTTTTAAACTACTCGCGCTTAAACACTAGCTTGTTATTGGTTAATTTGTCGCCAAGTTTACACAGAATCACATAAATTCATGTTTATTGTCAATGTCAATACTGTTAGCTACTAACATTTAAAATGTCAGTTATATTTGGCTAAGATTAAAGTTGCCACTTCGTTGATTATTTTGTTTTTATTTATTTTCCCTCCTAGTTAATCCTAAATCAAATGAAATAGTTCTGTTCATAACTCAGCAACGAATTGTATTACTTTTTGCCTATTTTCTCTTTTTTTTTCAAATTTACCGCCAAAATCATCTAGTTATATTTTCTAGTTACTTTTCCCTATGTATATATGACTTCTTCATTTACTCCTCTTAGTTTAAAAATGGAGTGCTTTTAGTAGTAGTGCTTTTTATTTCCAGTTAAATGTTACAAGTACATTATGGCAGAAAATAAGTTACATAAAAAATTATGTTATACATTATTATATCATGAAACATCACCTAAACAAAAGGTTTGTTTGTGATGAGTCATCAAAAGTACTATTGTAACATAATACAACAATAAAATAGCACATAAATCAATAATTATAAAATAACAAATTTTAAAAATTATTATAAAATAAGTATTTCCAAGGACCGAGTAATACACGTAGTGAATAAACAGAATTGTAAACAATTTTACTTATTAAAGATATGATCGAATTTATTGAAACTATTAGTTACAAATGACTATATATTTTTTAAATATGTGGTATTTATTAACAGTTTCTGAACATCTTTGAAAATATGTTTTTTTTTTATAGAAAGCTACTGCAATGTTTCTCCATGACGTAGATCTGGTGTAACATTGACTCGAAATTATTTTTGGGTGTACTTTAAAATTAAGGAAAAAGTTAAAAATTTTGTGTTAATAGTATTTAAACTTAAAAGACTGCTTTACAACCAATTTGAAATTACCTGCATACCAATTTCTGCATTTTGAAAAGCTTCCTCCCAAGTCACCAACAAAATTTAAAACCGTGTCATCAGCATATTATTTTTCCATTAATATCTAAGTGATCTATAAGATTTATATATATCAAAAATAATATAGGGCCCAGTACTGTTCCTTGTGGCACTCCCATAGAACAGGTTAAAGAATCACTCAAACAATTATTTATTTTAACTGTTTGAACCCGATGAAAAAGGTAGGTAATGTCTAGAAATCTGTAGAGCAAGACCACGTACACCTATACCCTGCAATCTCTGAAACAAAATATCGTGATTCACAGTATCAAATGCCTTTGATAGATCCCTAAAAATAGAGAGACATTTTTTATTTTCTTTTTGACATTTGATTATATTAGAAATAAGTTCATTTATAGCATCTTCAGTATCTATATTTTATGAAAGCCAAACTGATATTTATTTAGCAAATTATTTTTGTTAAGAAATTTAGTCAATCTTGTTTTGATACATTTTTCATAAATTTTTGCAGTTATTAATTAGTGTAATAGGTCTGTAATTTGTTGTCGTATCTCTGTCTCCGGATTAAAAAATTGGAATAGTAATTGATTCTTTAAAAGCAGTGAGTACATATCCGCACTTATGAATTTTTTTTATCATTTTTACTGTTATATCATCTGGACCAGGTGAAGAATAGTTTTTTAGATCATTTATACTAAATGTTAATTTGTTTTATGTAACAGGATATAAAAAGAGTGAGTCTTTACATTCTACATTTAATTTATTATAAGAAACAATTGGGCCTAATTTTTGTTTTACTTACAGTATTAGTAATTTTTTCAACCACGCTTTGAATATATAGTAAATATATAATCTGCTTTAATTTTATCACAAGTTATTAGGAATTACCGTGCTCGTCTTTTATATTGAAATTTTCTTCATTATTCTTCTCTGTATTTGAAGCTTCGTTCTTAATTTTCCAAATTTGTTTATGGTTTTTATTAGCATCATTTAATTTATTTTTATAATACTCAGTTTTGGTATATTTAATTAGATTATTTAAACGATTACGGTATATTCTATACTCAGCCGTCTGGGCAATGTTACGGAAGCTCACCTACCTTTTAGTTTGTTAATTATGTTCCTGTTCGCGTTAGAATTTATAATTTTTGTAATACCTTTATTTTGACGTTTCAATAAAATTGTTTGTCTACGTGACGTGTTTCAACGATAACCTAATTTAGAGGTTACATTGGTGTCAGAAGTGTGACGTTCCACAAAGAAGACGTTTGGAATAGACAAGTGAATGCCAGTGACGAGATCAAGAGCGACGGAAATGGAGTAAACATTGAAACAGTTAATGGGAATAATGAAAAGCATGGTGAAAGATTTGAAAAAGGAAATGAAAAACAGCCAGGATGAAATGAAGAGCAGCCAAGACGAAATCATGAAAGATATGATGAAAGATTTGAAAAAGGAAATGAAATACAATCAAGAGGAAGTGAAGAACAGTTTAGAGAAAATGGAAAGTAGTCAAGAAGAATTGAGAAACGAAATGAAAACCAGTTTACAAGAAAACAATAAGAAGTTGGAAGAAACAATTAAGGTGAAACTTAATGAATTTGAGGACACTGTTGAAGACGAAATCAATCAATTGAGAAGTGAAGTGCAAGATAAAGTCCAAGTCGTAGAAGAAAGTTGGTAAGTTACAGAATGAAGTCACAAAAGTCGTAGAAGAAAATATAGTAAAATTAGAACACGAGGTTAGAAATTTAAAATCCCAGTTGTCCGCGAGGAAACTCTTTAAGACTGAAAGCAGCTTTCTTCCATCGTCAAGGGTGGAGCCACCAACATTTGGTGGAATGGTGTCATGGAGTACTTACCTTAAACAGTTTGAAGCAGCTGCCTTGGCAAACAACTGGTCAGAAGGAGAAAAAGCTACCTCACTAATAGTGGCTCTACGAGGTGAAGCTATGGAGATATTAAGAACGCTAGCTGAGGATAAACAAAAAGACTATCAAACGCTGAAGAGTGCTTTAGAAATGAGGTATGGCGAGGCTCATCTACAACACGTTTACCAGGCTCAACTAAAAGGCCGAAGACAACGCTTCGAAGAAAATCTGCAGCAATTTGAGACATATATAGCACGTATGGTGAAGCTAGCCTACCCCACCGCACCGACCGAATTCCAAGAACAGTTAGCAATAAGTAGCTTCATTGATGGCCTGCGAGACTCCGAGATCAGCCAAGCGTTAAGATTAGCCAGACACAAGAATATATCCGAAGCTCTAGCCCTTGCCTTGGAAATTGAAGCTGCACGGCAAGCTTCTAGAAGCAGTCAAGGCAGAACAAGACAACTAAGATTCAATACGGAAGTACGACGTGAAGCCGAGAAGGATAACGAAGGATTGATAGATAACTTGAGAAATTTATTGGACAACTACCAGAAAGGACAAGTTCGGACCGATTCACGGTATACAGTAGACGAAGACCCATTCTGTGTTGGAACTGTGGAGCAAGGGACATCTCAGAAATCACTGCTCTAGGAATATTTCCAGTCGAAATCGAGAAGAGTCTGACAACTGGAGAATAAGCAACAAAAGAGTCCAACCACAACTGAGTTCTAATGTTAAGACACAGAAGATTCAATTATTTAAATTGAGACAGGACTTGGAGAAAAAGGAGAAAACTGTAACTAATCTGAAGAACCAGAATAAAACTTTGAAAGCTACTAATGACTAACTCTTCAAGCAGATAAAATTAATTCAGGATCAAATGAAACAAAAAGAAACCCAGTGGATTAAAGAGAAAGAGGAACTGTTGAAAAAATTAAAACATAAAGATCAGTTGTTGCGAAAGTTAAATACCAATAAAAGCAAGTTAGAAACTCAGTTGAAAGAAATAGAAAGGGCAAAACCATCCAGTGGAAGAAGAAGTAGAAAGTAACGTAGTAACTTTAACCACTGAACTGAATGAAGCGAAAGAAAAGGACAAATTTTTGTGCCAAAGAACTAAGTTGCAGAGCCCGAATGAATGGGATCATAAAACCCTTGCTAAAAAGCAGAGCGAAGTCAGAGAACGATTTTATTGGCTTGGAAGTCGTACCGATGTAGAAGAATGGTGTCGACATTGTAGTACTTGCACGTTGAGTAAAGAAGGTTCTATAGTGGAGTAACCTGATCGGGACGATCAGTTCTAAGAGGGGGGCAATGTTACGGAAGCTCACCTACCTTTTAGTTTGTTAATTATGTTCCTGTTTGCGTTAGAATTTATAATTTTTGTAATACCTTTATTTTGACGTTTTCCGGAATATTCCAGGCTATATTCTATTTGTTTCTCGACACGTTCTCGAGATCTCAGAAACTTCCAGAACTTTAAAAATCTATATAAGCAGATCATTTTCGGCGCTGGAGTTAGTTTATATTGAGCAGTCGAACGCGAATGACTGAAACGTCAAAGTAAAGCATTTGACAGTTGTGAATTTGTTGCAGCAGATTTCTTGTATAATCAAGAGTGACAATAAAGTTGTTTGTCTACGTGACGTGTTTCAACGATAACCTAATTTCGAGGTTACAATAATATGGACCTGATAATACCCTCAGTAATCCATGGTTTTATTTTACGATACTTGTTATTTTTATATATACTCGCGACAAGAATTCAGACGACTTAGGTCATACGAACAAATGAATAATTCATTATATTTTCATCAAAATATTTAATAAACTGCAACTGATAGTAATAAAACTATATACTACACTAAAATTTTGCATTATATATTGCACTAAATTGCAAAACATTATTGTTCTTAATGCGACCAAATATCGAAAATTACGTTGACAATAAAAACAAATGTGTAACGTCAGCCTTGACGCAAGACGTCTGACTTCTTGACGCTAGTATAGGTACATTTAGTGTTCTTTTTTTAAATTCTTGCAACATTATCATTTTGTTCACATACACTATCAGTCCACGTTTCGTTCAGCAAATCCCTATTCAAATTGTCATAATCTATTATACTCGTATTTGTATCAATACGAATATTATCAGCCTTTTCCATTTTTTGTTGGAAGTCCATAGACAATAGAATAATAAAATGATCATTTAAGTTAGTTTCAATTACAAAAGGCCAGATATTTATATTTTTATTGAAAGTCAATTCATCCAAGCGAATAAATACATGATTTATTAAACGTTTAGAAAAATATGTTACTCTCGTTGGCTTGTTTATATAGGATAAAAACCCATGTTGTTCAAGTGTACATAAATAATTGTCAACTTTATTACTATTTTCTCCATTACCATTATTTATATTTATGTCCCCCAGAAAGATTTCAATATTCTGCTTCATAACATATAGAAAATAATTATTTAGCTCTTGCACATTCAATATCTGTTTGGGGTGGTCTATATGACGCAGTAATACCAAAAGTTAAGTTACATTTTCAAAAAATTAATCTTATCAGATTTATATCTGCAAACTTGTCTATACTTATATTAACAGTCGAATTAAATTACTAATTTTGTTTAATAAATTTATAGGAAACAACTTTTTTTTCCAAAATTTGGTAAATCCGAGAATAAATTGTTTCTAAGTGCTTTATTTCATCGAATATATCTTTACTAATATCAAATTGGTACGTATCATACTATTATTTCATATTTTTCTATTAGCAGATTCTTTTTATTTTGTTTCATGTAATGAAAATTTATTTCTATGCATAGGACGCAGTAAAATTTCTCGGAACAATCGAAAATGATGACTTACTGTCACTGCAGTTTGAATTGTCTTTAGTATTGGAACTGCATTTCAAAAAACTGAATTTCACTAAGGGTCGTATATTTTACGTTGTCGTCAATTTCAATTAGTTTTTCCTGCCACGTGTTTCGAGCAACATACCAATTTGTAAACAGAGAATACATATAATTATGTTATCTAACATTAACAACTTAAAAAATTGTAGTTTGGTTTGTTTATAATGTCACTGACTATAATTTTGGCACCAATCGTAGTTAAATCTAATGAATCCCAAATTTTGTATGTATTGCTTTTTAATAAAATTTTAAGTAGAGAACATAATTTAACTATCGAGCAAACCAATAAATCTAGTAATATATTTTCCACAACTTCTATTCTGGAAAAATATGTGTATTAAAATTAACTGTTCTATTTTATATGTTGGTTTGATTTCCACTTCATGAATAAAAATAAAATTATTCGTATTGAATTACCACTGTTGTAGCGATAAATATTAGAATCATAGTTTCTTCACAGCCACTACCTAGGCAGCATGTTTGTAAATATCATAATTTTAAAGTTCTAATTCAAACATAACTTTTAAAGTGTATGTTTAATATTGTTACGGAAGCTCACCTACATTTTTAGATTGTTAATTATGTTCCTGTTTACGTTAGAATTTATAATTGAAGCTCACATACCTCGTTAGTTTGTAAATTACGTTTCTGTTTATGTTAGAACTTATAATTTTTGTGATACCTTTATTTTGACGTTTTTCGGAATATTCCAGGCTATACTCTATTTGTTTCTCGACCCGTTCTCGAGATCTCAGAAACTTCCAGAACTCTAAAAACCTATATAAGCAGATCATTTCGCCGCTGGAGTCAGTTTTATATTGAGCAGCAAACGCGAGTGACAAACGTCAAAGTAAAGCGTTGACAGTTGTGAAATTGGATTGAAGGATATTTCTTGTATTATCAAGAGTGACAATAAAGTTGTTTGTCTACGTGACGTGTTTCTACGATAACCCAATTTCGAGGTTACAATATGTTATACTATAGGCCAGGAGAATTACGAAAAAATCTTTCAAATTTGGCTCTAACGTGACGTAACTTAGATAACTATTGGAATCGCTCGGGAATGGTATACCTATTGAAAATATCGAGGTGCGCCAGCTTGAAAAGGTGTGCTATTTGCATAAACAACGAAAAAGAGAAAAAAATTGCAAAAATCGCATTTTTTTCCGGAAACAATCGCATATAACTCGATAAGTATGCATTTTAGAGAAAAAATGTATACTTATAAATTTGTTCATTATGAAATTTTCTATAAGATAGAGTTGGTCCGATATCCGTAGATTTGAAATGTTCGCTGCAAAATGCTCAAAAGTGCAAAAAAAAGTAGGTAAAAAACAAGGTAATTTTAAATTATTTATTTAATAATGAAAAAACAACCCAATCACGTCATACATTTAGAGAAACGTACTTGACTGCAATACAAAACGAGGGCCGCAAGGCCGATTAAGATCGGACTGACAGTTTTTTTATAATGCAATTGGTAAGTAACCTACCTTGAAAAAAAGACCTTTTTTAATTTTGTGCCAAATTCAAAGTTATGTATATTTTTTTGCGCCCGCGCTCTTACACCTTTTTGGACCCTTAAACTATCATATACAATTGCAATCTTAACCATTTTTCAATTTTTAATAATTTTTTGAGCTGTTTTAAAAAGTTTGAAAATTTTGGCTTTTAAATAAATATCCTGTGAAGCGGGATTTGCGAGTGGGAAAAAATCGGAAACTATGGAAAAATAGTACTCGGAAAGACGCTTCTTTTTTTAAAAAAATCATCCAATTCGGTCCAGTAGATGTTGAGATATTAACTTCCAAAGTTGGGAAGGGTATGCGCCGTAACGGTTAATGATGTAACAATAAATTATATACCAATCGATAGGTTTTTCCGAGATGTTTTCGTATCTGCTTTCAAAAATTACATTGCACGTGTGCATCACGCACAAAAATTTGCATAAACATTGTGTAGTGCGCGCTTGGAGCCGAAATTCGGAGGGGTGGGGATAGGCTGCAAAATTTCCGCGCACAAAACATACTAGATTCGGCGCTTCAAAATCGGTGCGCTCGCTTCAGGATGATATATCTCGGCTTCTACTGCACCGATTTTGACGATTTTTTTTAAATTGGGGTGGAAAAACGAGAGGATTTTGATAGTTACATTTATTAATTTTAAAAAACAAACAATCGGTGGTCGATTTTCATAATCAAGCATTTTTTAATGTTGCTAAAATTAGTGCTAATCATAATATCCTTATTGGGCATATATTGTCCATTGTAAATTAGTTTTAAATTGAAGAATTAATGCGTAATAATGTTATAAACTAATTTAATTGTTATTTAATGCATATAGTATATTGAATAACAGGAGATAAGGTATAAATAATCGTAAAATATCGACAATTTCATTAAATTTACATAATTTACAGAATTTATTTATAATACAAGTTCATTTGTTAAAATAATTGGCATACTTTCTTTTACACGGAATTTTGTTGTCGCTGTCTTCTACATCTATATTACTGTCTAATACATTTTTTTCGCAATATTTACAAGTTTGACCGTGGCATCCTACGCAATAATCGGAACATTCTAATCTGTGTTTTACACAACTACAAGATTTTGTGCAGCAGTTTGTACATTTACAATTGATGTATCGTAATATACTGTCAGGAACTAGTTGGTATATAATTTATTGTTATATCATTAACCGTTACGCCGCATACCCTTCCCAACTTTGGAAGTTAATATCTCAACATCTACTGGACCGAATTGGATGATGTTTTTTAAAAACGAAGCGTCTTTCCGAGTACTATTTTTCCATAGTTTCCGATTTTTTCCCACTCGCAAATCCCGCTTCACAGGCTTATTTTTTTAAAAGCCAAAATTTTCAAACTTTTTAAAACCGCTCAAAAATTATTAAAAATTGAAAAATGGTTAAGATAGCAATTGTATATGATAGTTTAAGGGTCCAAAAAGGTGTAAAAGCGCGTGCACAAAAAAACATTCATAACTTTGAACCTGGCACAAAATTAAAAAAGGTCTTTTTTTCAAGGTAGGTTACTTAACAATTGCATTATGAAAAAACTGTCAGTCCGATCTTAATCGGCCTTGCGGCTCTCGTTTTGTATTGCAATCAAGTACTTTTCTCTAAATGTATGACGTTATTGGGTTGTTTTTTCATTATTAAATAAATAATTTAAAATTACCTTGTTTTTTACCTACTTTTTTTGCACTTTCTAGCATTTTGTAGCGAACATTTCAAATCTACGGATATCGGATATCCATCTTATAGAAAATTTCATTACGAACAAATTGATACGTATACATTTTTTCTCTAAAATGCATACTTACCGAGTTACATGCGATTGTTTCCGGAAAAAAATGCGATTTTTGCAATTTTTTTCACTTTTTTGTTGTTTATGCAAATAGCACACCTTTTCAAGCTGGCGCACCTCGATATTTTCAATAAGTATACCATTCCCGAGCGATTCCAATAGTTATCTAAGTTACGTCACGTTAGAGCCATGCCAATCTGTAACCCTCCTGGCCTACTAAAGCAATAAGGAAATCGGACTAATTAAATTTGGACCATTTATCAGGGCAACGATTTGCATTTACCTGTGTGATATATAGAAGAAATTTATAATTTATTACCTAGAATTATCTGCAATTCATGGAAAATTCATCTATGTAATAAATCGTTATGAGTTTCAGACCTAAATCCAATAAATTAATTCTTTATTAATTGAATTAGATATAAAGTTGCTTCTCAATTTACTTCGATAATTCGCCACTTTTGAAAACAAATTTCTAAACTAAATGACAGATACATGTTACAGTCAGTGTAATAAACTGAGAATTATTAGTAATTACCAATTATTATCAATATAAACCAACAAATAAAATTACAGTGGTAAATTTATCGTATTAATATATTTTTATTAATAATTTCCCCATATCTGTAATTTACGGAAAATATACGTCCCAGCCTGTCGTAGTTAATACATTTGGAAGCATTCCAAAATGATTGCAACAAAGCTTGGATTGAAGAATTGTGAATACACTGGACATTGTTTTAGAAGGTCCTCAGCCACGATTTTGGCTATGGCGGTGCAGACATAGAGATGTTAAAGTGTCATGGAGGCTGGAAATCGTCTACGATAGAAGGTTATGTTAAGAATTCTTTACAGAGTAAGAAACAGATATCAAAGAAGATCATGGGGTCAAATACAGATTTAACGAACGGAAATTCGAATTTAAACAGATTCTCTGGTGTACAAATTTCTCATTGTAAAAAGTATATTATTAATATTTGGAATAAATCTTAGCTTTTAAAATATTTTTTTAAATAATAAATAAATAAATCTTCTAATAATCTAAGCAACGAAGGGGTTGTAGCGTGCATTGAAGGGGAGAAAATATTTCTCTGTGGGAATGTGTTTGGGGTAGTTAGGACATAAACATATTAAAAGTCCCCGCCCCTAGCCTGTTTGTTTCAGATGGGGAGGGAAGTTACAGAGATCTCTTTTTTAGTTTTTCTTTTATAACTCGAAAACGGTGCGTTGCAGCAAAAAGTTCTTTACACAGAAATAAGAGTTTATAAAATTTTCTATAAGATTGACTTCTTACATTTTTTCGCTACGTTTCCGAGATATTTGCTCTCAAATATCGATAATTAAGAAAAAAAACAAACGTTTTACAGAAAAGCACTCCCTAATTTTCTCTGTCAGTTCATCTATAAAGCTCCGCGATGAAAACGTCGTAGATTATATCCTGCCTCTCCAACAGATTTGTATCAGTAAAAATGTGACTTCGAATTGAAAGACTGCTGTAACTATTGGCTCCATTTCCCTTGGTGTTATTCAATGAGTGTGGTATGAGGAAAACAACCTAGCCAGAACAAGGATAGACTGATCAACTTATTGAGCACTAAACTCCTAGAAAACGACACCATAACATATCAAACATCACATAATACTGATGTATTAATTGTAAGCAGCGCTATTGCCAGTCTGTAAGTAAAACAACCAATGTGGCTACTACTACAGCAAAAACGTCACCTGACCATAACATCCTGTTCATAAAACTTGACAGAGGAAAAGTACAAACCAACTCTTACTCCACCCATCGAATGTAACAGCTGGTAGTCAAGGATATTCTTATACGCATTGACTGGCTGCGATTTCTACTAGCGCAACATTCCGGAAGAGTAAACTTGATTTTGTAAAAGCCAAAAACATCCTGATATAAAAGGAGTAGTTGAAGTGTTCCCTGGGCGAATATGCATGCTGAAATGGTACGTTGCGCCTGTAATAAATCGTAACTAAACACTCTCAGTTACGATTTATTTTTGAAATCGATATCGAACATAAAACGAGAGATTGTATCATTTCCATCCAACAACGTATTACGCACGTTCCCTCTGGCTGGGAAACCAACTACCTCCAGACCTTTGAGGTTAGGAACACAAAGGCAATATATTGGCTACTGTGATGATAAAATAGCGAAGCAACACCCAGAGAAATTTTGGGCCTCATATTTGGTAGATGTACGAAAGGTTGTAGCAGTGGAAGATATAGCTGCAAAAAAGCAGCGATGAGTTACTCTCGATTATGCTAAAATTTCAAACGAATATGACGAAGAAGACATAAAGCTCACCTGCGCTTCCTACCGAGACTGATGATAATAATAAGGGTGATTCGCAATTTGTGTTGACTAACGTATAAGAAACGGGGTTTTATTTAACAGAAAAATGTTAATAAAAGCGTCTAAAATATTATATAAACAATAATTTCCACCCATTCAAAGAAAACTAATATTGAAATTGAGATTCCATTATGGCATTAGGGTTTTCATCAAACCAAACGTGAGTGATGTGGGAGGTTGGAACCGAACACAGTGAAGCACTTGGAGATGTTTACTTGATTGTTTATTGCTCTGAACTGGTTACAGTAAATGCAAGCGCGTTTATATAATTATAATTTTTAGCTGAACATGCATAATAAAATATATAGTATAAAGGTTATATAAATGAATAAAAAGACTTTGATAAAAAATAATATAGAGTCATTGGGACACTAATATAACTCGTGTTTATTGTGAGTAGATTACAGCATCTCTGGAAAAATATGCTGGAGCGTTTAGCACTCGTCATCTTCAACGTTACCACGGCCTTTTTGGAAACGCTTGTATCATTCGAAAGCTCTTGTTTTGATTATAGGAAACTCACCAAAAGCAGTATTTAACATTTCTAAAATATTGTTGCACTTACACTCGGACTAATACAACTAATAAAATCAGATAATATAAAACCTCGGTAACTTATTCACAAATTGTTTATAGGGATTTCTTTGCAATATAAAATTTACAATTATTATTAAGTAAGGTGTAATCAACATATTTCTCTCGCTGTGGCTATTTCTAACGTACTATATCACAAATCTTTATTAAAATATATAACAATTTTTCCAATTGCAAAAATATCAGTACTAGGCTACCTCAAGGGGCAGTATTGACTCCGCTCCTATTTATCATGTTTCTGAATGATTTGGAGTATCATCTGATAAAAAACATTAAATTAATTCTATATGCAGATGATGTCACTGTTGGGCTAGCATCCGAATCCCTGATGAATTAAATGCATTGGCATGCAAGTTGATAGATTAATTCTGCTCGTGGTGTAAAAATCATAAATTGGTATTGAATCTCCAAAAATCGACGTATATACAATTTCTTAAATGACGTGAACAACCCACACTAATTCTTAGTCACAAAAACACGGTCCCTCAATCTTCTGTAACAAAATTTCTGGGTTTATTGTTAGACAAAACTCTTACCTGGTCAAACCATATAGATTTAATTTGTAGCAAGTTGAACTCCTCATTTTTTGCGATACGAAATCTGCAGTCAGTCTTATCTAAACCAAAATTGATGAACATGTTTATTGCCACCTGAGCTACTTGATTATCCTTTATTTTACAGAAAAAATCATTCGATTAATATTCTCTATTATGCCACTAGATTCTTGCCGACCAGTTTTTAAACAAAATATTTTATTAACATTACACTCAATTCTTGCATATGGGGCAGCATGTTTTGTTTATAAAAATAGAAATAAATTTGCGTCAAATGCTAGTAAATATACATATAATATACGCACAGCAAATCATTTACATAAGAAATTATAACCTTTCACTTTTTAGGAAAAGTCATTATGTCTTGTGTTCAACTATTTTTAATAATCTACCATGAAGTTTAAAAAATAGCAAGTTTCTCTTTGTTTAAAAAAAAATGATGAAATATTTTGTAAGTGATTTTATACTTTGCGTGAGGTTGTTGAGAGCACCTAATTAATTAATTATTTTTCATTTGTCAGCCTTTTGTTCTCATAACATTTTACTATATTGTATTATCTGTTTTTATTGTATATAGGTGTCGTCATATTTTGCCGCCGAAAATGTGCAGTTAATAGGATGACCTTCTTGTTTGCACCCTGTATTTAAAAAACTTTGCAAGTAGTGCAATAAGGCTGTACTTTCAGTAATCGTAAAAAGCGTAATAAAACATTTGTAGAGGAATAAAGCAGTAACCATAAATTTGCATTTGGGTAAAATTTTAAGACCCAAAGGGCAGTCCCCTTCAGTTCTTTCTCTGGTTTACCTTTCTCGTTATTTGAGACAGATTAAGGAATGGTGTGCAAAATTGTGTAAAATTTCTTAAGCTTGAATAATTTATTATTGCGAAAACGCGGGAGAGACGTTGAAACGTAAGAGAACGCAATTTAATTAATATTACTAAAAAACCGCTGAGACTTTATTTTAGCATGTAAAATGGCCTTGCAAGAATATATTTAAATAATTAGAGTCAAATCTAGAGCGTAAAAGCTGAAAAAATATTTATATTTATCCTCGGTTTGAGGATATATTTTCGAATTAACTTTACTGGGTCCCTATCTTCATATATAATAACACTTTCACTGTTTTCTTATTAATATTTTAGTCAGTGAAAATGAGATGGTAGAAATCATTCATGATTTATGTTACTAGTGTAGGTAGGTAGGTCTGTTTACAGCGCAGGATTTAATTTTTCAAGTGAAAGGGTCTTCTTGGGAGGAAATTGCAAAGGGTGCTGGATATGTTACAAAAATGAAAAATACGCTTAACTTTTGGAACTATACGGAATATTTCGAAATGAACATAGCAATATTACTAGAGAATATATTGATCAAAAATTGCTGATAAAACTGAAAAATAAATGGAGTTTGCTTAATAAACATATGTGGTAGAGGCGCACTTTTTTAGATACAGGACATATAAGATAATTTTAGAAAATCGGATTTTGGGATATCATTGTTTAAAGCACAACATATTTCATCACAATTTGACATAGATACGTTTTTAATAGAACTGAACACAACAACTTAGCGATTTCTAAAGTAATAGTGTACTTATTTATCGAGTTTGTATGTGTCAAATTCTGTGTTGTAATATTTTGTATTACAAAAATTGTGATATGCTGTTTGTTCTCTGGTCTGCATAGTAATTTCTTAGGATTGTATTATGCACTGTGTTTATTACAGAGTGGCCAGATGTAAACGAAACAGAGCCACTCTCAGGAACTGCGTCAAGATTGTAGAAAAACGCTCAGACCCGTCGATTTTAGATTAAAATAGGACATTCTTTGCTGGTATATTTGTCTCCGCCACTTTCACTCCCAAGCAAGGGTAAGCATCGCCCCAAAATATTTGAATGGCATTGGAGGTTGAGTAATATTTATTTTGAAAGCTCTTACAATTCTATTTACAACAGACTTTAAATTTTATAATTCCGCTCAATACTTAATAAGAATTTTGATTTTGAAACTTATGTACAAACAATTAGGAACGGTAAAAATGTTACTCATTCGAAAAAAAATACATTTTAATTTTTAAATTATGTTTAGTTGCTTAAATGTTCAAACTGATGACCGCCCGCTTCCATACAAGATTAAAGATTTAGTTCGAAACGTTCGCGCACATTCTGAAGCATTTCCGGAGTGATTGGACTGCATTTGTCGACAATTCTTTGACGCAAATCTTGCAGCGAGGCTGGCTGTGTTTTATAGATTTTACTTTTTAGGTATCCCCACAAACAAAAATCAAAGTGTCCCCAATGCCATTTAAATATTTTGGGGGGATGCTTACTCTTGCTTGAGGGTGAAAGTAGCGGAGTCAAGAATACCAGCAGCGCTGTTGAGAAACTGGAACTGTCTAATCAAAATAGAAATAATAATAATAATAATGATAATTCCCGTAGACTTAGATCGGCCAGAACTGCTGAAAATGAGAAAGATATTTTAGATTTGGTAGAAGATCCAGCCATTAGCGTAAGAAATATTTTTTTACAGATAAATACGACATGTTCTAGCGTATGAAGAATACAAAAAGACCAAAAGACATACCATTACATAAAAGTACAAGAACTTTTTCGAATCTAACTGCAGCGATACTTCCAAACCATGCCTGTAAGTCAACTCTGGATCTCTGTATTCTGGTAAAAGTTTCCATTATTATTATGTAGTAACGTGTAATAATCACAGAATAAATGTTTACTAAAAGAACAAATTACTATTCAAATCAGATAAGCAATATACTTCAATTTCTGTTGTACAAAATATTAACGGAAGAGTTTCGGGTTTGACACATACACACTAAATAAGTAGTATTACATAGATATCCTGGTTGACGTAAAACGCTTCATTATTAACAAATTTATTGAGAACATTATTTTATGTAAAATGAAATTTTATATGGTATCACATAATGTAGAATGGACAATGTAATTTCAAAAAAGTTACAGAGTAAAATGTCAGTGAAAGTGCTAGCAACTAATTCTTTCTAGTTTTTACAGAAACACTGATAACACCAATCTATCAAACACCATTAAAATCGTCTAATTTTGATGAAATATGTTCCGCTTTAAAAAATACATATACCTATCGACAATTTCATTTTCTAAAATTATCAATCATGTATCTCAAAAATTTGTGGTACTAGAACATATGTTTATTAAGCAAACTCCACTTATTTTTCAATCTTTTATCAGCTCTAGCACTATTGTCATGTCTTTTTGAAACACCCTGTACCCATATGAAAACGCCATCAAGCATATCACATACCTACTGCATTTAATTCGTAAATAGTTATTAATGATGCTAGTTCAATATGATCACTATAATGAAACGCGTGAACATAACGTTAAATCACGAGGTGTTAGACACAAGTTTCATTGACAAAGTTCATATCGAACGTGTATCATTCAAAATTTAATTTACGACGATCCAAATAGATTTAATTTGTAGATTCGATTTATCTTAAAATATAAGAAATGTTTTCATACATTGAAATTCAAATGTTATGCCGGTAAATATACATTTTTATTATTATTGTCAGAGAGAGTATATTATGGCAATAAGTAGGTAAATTCAAAAATAGCTCAATTGCTGATGTGCAACAAAACAGGCAAATAGAAATATAATATATAACATACCTTTATTTAGCAAATGATATACATACAAACAATACAATAACAACCACAAACCTTAAAAAAGAAATCTATAAAAAGTTTACACTTAGTGTCCTAATGTAACTAACAATTAACTTATTGAAATTATTAACCGGCCCATTAAAATTTTTATATAAACAAGTATATAAACAGAAAATTCATAAATAATTAAAAATCACGAAAAAATGTTTGAAAATACAATGAAAAAATAAATAATAAAAAAGAAATCGAATAGGCCATACCCACACACGGAACAGTAGGAATTGTAAACAAACTCACGTACTCAAGCTAGCACGGTGACGATCATAACCATTTGAAGTAATTGATGAATGGACTTTCATACAGATTCGGAAATTGCGGATCTTTACAGAGAAAGTAGAAATTGCCGCTTCATCCCAGGGAAGGTACGAAGTATAAGAGGCGTGGCGACGTGCATTGGTCTAGCATTCCCCACTGCTACGGTAATCGGTTCCGTATCGTCAACGCCAATTCGCCATTGCAAATCTAACTGTCCGGTCAACTGATGCCAGTGTTGCCAGGTCTCATGCATTCCGAGGAAATCTCATGCTCTCATATTTTGATTACAAAATCTCATGCTTTTTAATAGACACAAAAAGAAATAATAAAATTATTAAAATTACTCTTTGAAATCTTCCAAGACAAAGACCTAACGAGAAATAAAGGCAAAATTGAGGGCAAAATTGAATAGATAGAGGTAGGTATCTACAATATTTGGGTACTTGAAATGTCCTTTATTGTAGACTGCTCTCTTAATAATTAGCAATGAATACATAAACGGGTATGACAGTCTACGGATATGCGGTGTGTATGCTGTATTCACGCTGTATTGCAGTGATTCTTAACTCTATTCCGTAAGGGTACCTACATTTTCTGGAAACAACAGATTTTACCACCCGTGAGTCACCCTGCGTCACGTCAACTGCGCCTCAACGTTCGCCCGGCCTAACAATAAAATAAATTAGAAAGGTTACGTGGTTAATAACTTTTAAGTAAGTACCTGTAAGTACCTACTTACAATGTAATATTATGATAAAATAGCAGAACATAATGCTTTTTAATGAAATAAAAATGGCATTACAAAAGTAATTAAAAAATAAGTTGTGTCAAGAGGTGTTTTTCGATAAATTAAGCCATCTCATGCTTTTTTCTCCAAACCTCATGCTTCTTTGAAATTATTCTCATGCACTGAATTTTTCCCACCTGGCAACACTGCCTAATACGAAGACGCTGTGGTGGAAGTATGCGTGTAGCATGACACAAATACACGCAAGCGGCAAAACACAATTCACCATCAAGATCCTCACTTTCCAAATCTGTATAAACTGATGCAATAATAATATAAAATCTTCCATAGTTATTAAAGTTACCAAAAAAAAAATGAATAAATGAAAGCATATTACTACGGCTAATTCTACAAATACTTGATTTCTCCATAAAAAAA
The DNA here is from genome assembly GCA_025584915.1 of Monochamus saltuarius. Taxonomy (NCBI): domain Eukaryota; kingdom Metazoa; phylum Arthropoda; class Insecta; order Coleoptera; family Cerambycidae; genus Monochamus; species Monochamus saltuarius. Next base: position 35,050,464 of record CM046726.1, read on the forward strand.
GTATTCGAATAGTATACTTTAAAATATGTTCGGGTTCAGACAAACAAAAATAAATAAAATTTTAAATTTGATAATGTCAAAACAAGCCGACATAAGTTACATTATAAATGGGGAACTTTGTTCTTTATAGTAATAAATGAAATTCAGTTTTAACATCCGCGTTTTCCATGTGAAGCGTCTTTAAAAGCACGGTAAAAGAATTTTTCAGTAAAACGTTAAATTAACTCTTGGAAAGCGTCGACGAATCTTGAATGTCATATTTATCTTATTGTAATATTTCACATGTCATCCACCGTCCCCTTTTGTTACCCTCTTTTGAATCCACTAAGGTAACGTGCGGATTTAAAATATCTCAAAATGTAAGTTATTATGAATATATTTTAAGTATTGTGCCTCGCCGAAGAGTGAGTAGTTTTTTGTATGTACTTTGTCAGCAGGGATGTCACGTGTTTGTTTTGATTAGTTAATTCAGTTACAAAAGTACAGCTTTTAAGTTATGTTATATCAGATGGAATCAGAAAAATTATTGGTGTAAATTAAATCAAGTATTCTTTCTCTGACAGAACTGCTTTAATATAAACATTGTACAATATGAGTTTGATTTTATACCTACTTAGAATTACTTCTTTTATAATAAATAAATTATAAAAATAAAATAATTTAAGCATTATTAATGGTATGATGGAATTGTTGTGTCAAAGAAAAACATATTTTAAGATGAGTACCAACAAATTTTATGAAAATAATACAGTGATTCGGTAAAAAGGAAATTAAAAAGTTTACGATAGTTTCGATGCAACGTGTTTTCAGTTATTTTTTAATCTTAATCTTTAAAATTGATAACTGTTGGTTGGATCTCTTTAAGAACGATATTTTGAAAACACGGAATTCCAAGAACAACTACTCTGCGAGCTAATGCCCCGACCAGCATTGAGAACAGACCCGACAGAAGGGACCATGTGTACGCGATGTAGACAAGCTATATATAGCTGCCATTTAATACTCCATCTATGGCATACTGATGAGAACAAATAAGTTCGAAATTGGTATATGTCTGGTGGGCTGCTGACGAGTAACTTTTGCTGTTTGATATAGGATTTTCAGGTATAATTTAATGCTGGTCGGGGGCATTAACCCACAGGGTAGTTGTTTCCTGGAATTCCAAGTGTGCAGGCATACCCGATACAATTACACCCGTACCATTTACAAAAAGTACATGCCATGACTGAGGCTGATTATCCTTCACGTTTACAATGTCGTGTATTTTCTGGAAAACAAATGACTCTGCCTAGTTTTATAAATAAGGTGCTTTTTACCGATGAAGCTGGATTTAAACGTGATGGAACAATTATCTAACATAATTTACATGCCGGTAGTGCTGAAAATCCACATGCTATATTAAAACAAAATACTAGCATATATTTTTAGTTAAACATATGATTCGGGATACTTGATAGGACCGTACATCATTGACGGGAGGAAAGTAACTATTTTTTTTTCTTATTGCAAAAGTTCTTTATTATTATTAATTATTTTACTTTTTTGCCTGGAAATACTAACGTTACTATTAATAAATTATTATTACATACATAATTAAATATGCGTTTATCTCGAAAATGGTAAAAGCTTTCGAATAAAACAAAGTATAGTTTTTTTTGTAGTAAATTGATAGGGAAATCCAACTGCTAATGCAAAATGTCAAATATTGCAACACTGTCAAAATTGTATAAACCCTTAAACTTAATTTTGACCACACCTGTATGAATCGTATCGAGGATAAGGCGATTTCATTTCAGAGTAGCAGAAATAGTCAATAAATAAAAAGAATAAATAATGGTTTTATTATCAAATACTGAAGATACTCTAATTGCAACTGTTGACAATGACTTAAATAGGGCTGTTGATAGGATGAATCAGGATTTACAAAACATTGATTATTTAAATTTCAATAAATTCAGGTTAAATACTAACAAAACTAAAGCAATAATAATTACAACAAAATATAAATACTCTAAAATCTAAATAAATAACATTTGACAACACGGATATTGAAATTCACGAACTTTATTTTACGAGAGAATATGAAAGACTATGTTACATTTGTATTTGATAGTTATTTAATATTAAAATAAAGTGGACCTGTATTACATCGAAAATAACACAGCATCACCATAAAAGTGGTTCGATGAACTAAACCTATATATTCTTATATATTTTCACTAAATGCGTCCATTTAACACTATCGACCTAGAATCACGGTCATTCCAAGGTCAAAGCGAAAGATAGACATGTAAGTGGACCGGACTATCGTACAATTATGTTCTTGGAGTCACTTAATCTGAATTCGCGATTATATAACCTCATCAGATCAGCTTCAATGTCATTCCAAGGTCCAATAGAAAAATAGATATGTATATCGGCAAAATCATAATATATTTTTGTTGTCGCTGGATCCGAATTTAGAGTTCATTTAACACCATCGTCCTAGGTTCTAAGTCATTCCAAGGTCAAAGCGAAAGATAGATATGAAAGTAGACCAGATTATCGTACATTTATGTTTTTGGAGTCGCTGAATCTTTATCCGGGTTTCATTTAACCCTATCAGGTCACTCTAAAGTGAAATCGAAACGTAATGTCAATCAGCTCTTTTCCAATACGATTCCTATGTTTATAACTTGTAGATCTGTCGTTGCTATATATATATATATATATCTGTAATGCCTTACGTTACAGGAATATAGGGAATTGATGCTACCCGATATTATATGATGTGAGTTTGCGTCACACCCAATCACTACAGATAGGTCTATATCCTTAACAAAATTTACTATACTTTCTAACTCTCTCATAAGTGGTAGTCTTTCATTATTATATGGGAGGTACTACTAACTACAACCTTACATCTAACTCCACTCGCCTTATATTCGAAGATGGCCGCCGTAGCATCCCTGGTCCCCAATTGTGATAACGGCACCATCTAGAGTTCTTAGAACGCCATTATGCATGACTGAAGCGCCTCGGTTCCAACCTCCTCGCCGACTATCAGCTGATAGCCTGTACCTTCCGGCCTCACTACTTTATTCCTGTGACATATGGCTCCGGAATTACAATCAATACTCCAGTTTTACCCGTCAGTAGCTTTACCAGTTCCCCAGTAGTCGACTGACTGTGCTGCAGATTAATTTGTCTCACCTGCAATGTATCAATCTTGAGGCCTAATGGTATAGGGGGGTGCTCACTTATTCTTCTCGGCTGGCCCGGGCTCTACTGGTGCCCTGGGTGCCTGGCGTGCCACTCCAAGTCGATACCCGTCGGCCAGAGGTTTCCAGCTCTCGAGGAGCCAACCCATAGAAATCTCGTCCTGAGCTGTCACCAAAAACCAGCCCAGATCAACCAGGCCAGAGTTTCTGAAACGAAGTTCCGGTCCTCGGAGGCCCCCTTCGGAGCCCACCATGGTTTGGAACATCTCAGAGAACAGATTCTCCCACAGCCTTTTCCCTTCGGCAGAGGTTATCACACCATCGTCACGATTGTACAGTATGACAACCTGAGAGACATGGGAAGGCCCCTACGCAGAAGACGAAGGGTCGGCACGCCTTACTTTCTCCTTCTGCCGCTTTGGCGACGTTGCCTTATCCGTCCTAACCCTCTTGCGTTCAGTCTGAAATGAGGGGCCTGGTTGTCCTTTTGAATCTTCTGGTTCCTATCCCTAACCGCAGCAGGAGCAGTGGGTAGGACAAAGGATCGCCTTTTAGCTTTCCTCTTGTCCTCCGTCCGCGCCCGCCTTGCAAGGGGCCACGGGGTACTACCGGCCTTTGGTTGCCTTTTCCTGGGACCACTTTAATAGTGGTCCCTGGCTGGTAGTGCATCAGTTTCAACAAGGAGCGATCTCAGGTGCGGCTGCTGCGGCACTTTGCGGTGTCCTCTGCAGTCCTTGTCCCTTTCTGGCTTCTTTTCTTCCCTTCCTGTTCCTAGTTCTTGCCCTTATTCTACTTTCCTGTTTCCTTTCTTTCTTCCGGGCCTCCCTGGTGGCTAAATCCATGGGAGCACGTTCCTGTGCCTCCTCGGTTACGCCCCCTGAGGACCTCAGAAGTTTCTTCTCTCGTGACGATGAGCTGGGCGAGGCAGAATTAACTCTACCCATCTCCATTGCATCTTCTTTTGTTGACTTAGGGTTCTCTGTATTTGTTTTTGGTGGTACGTTTACGTTTTAATTTTCTGCGACTTCCATGCGACGAAATGACATTAAATTCGATATTCTCGAGCGTTTGGCGTTCTAATTGGTATTCCCACATGCAAAGACAATATCTGCATACTTTTCAGTTGTAAATAAATACATTTTTTATTTAGCACTTTAGCGCTAGGTGTCAAATGAATAAACAAAATGACACAAATAATAATTGTTATCATTTTTATTTATCTATGGAATTATATTTTTTAAAAATGCTTATTTATAACATGTAAACAAAAACGAATCGGTCCTATGTTTATATATGAAAAAATGCTTGAGAGTAACTCAGCTACCATCTGTCATAGAGTGTGTAGAAGATGCTGTATAAGATTGTACTGTACTTTAATATTATTTTTGATATACAATACTGTACTATATATAATTTTGTGTATATTAGGTATATAAAGTTTCTTTCTTTCCTTTTAAATTTAAAAAATAAACCACGGGTCAAGTTTTCTTAAACATTATTTACTGTTAAAGCAATATGTTTAGTCAAAGTAAAAGAAAGGTGAATGACTAAGTTTTCGTGTAATATTTTATTTAGAACAATTAAATCTTCCTACCAGTATGAATACATCTAAAAGATATTGCGGGATTATTTCTTTGTCAGAATTCCTTCTACTAAATTTGTGGTTAAATAAATCAGGGTTGGAAATGGTAGATATAATGCTTTAGACCCCTGACGAAATTGTCTTTGCTTATATTGTGTAAACAGAAATTATTTGAATAAGTCTTTGAAATTTAATACATTTGAGCTGAGAAAGGCTTTTCAAATTATTAACCTGAAGAAAGCTCCAAAAAAATCAATATACCCCATTGTGTCTCTCCTTCTTTCTCTCACTTTCAATTAACCTTAAGGAAAACCTATACATATTAAATTTCATTTAAGTATTTGATTTCATTACTTATTTTTCGTATCAAGTCAAATTTAAGTTTAAATTAAAAATACTCTCGTGATGTTCGCATAAAGCAATTAAAATTAGCTAAATGAAAACTCTGTATTTACACTACTTGGACTTGCTTCTTATACATAACTTATAATCATTACTTCTTCTGGTTTTGATGGCAAATTTTTCTTCAAATTTGACATGTAATTAATAAAATTATTATTATTTTTTTAATTATAAAGATTGGAAATAAAACCAATAAACTATACAAATCTCATCACACCAACATCTACATCTTTTTTCGAAATTAGCACTTTCATAACTTTCTTGATTCAAATATCCTTACAAACAAAAATCCGTAACAGTCAAATCGGGATTCTGAGGTGACCAACAAAGTATATCAATAGACATCTGTGCTATAGTCAGTGATGGTTATATTGGCAAGGCTTCTCGAACTAAATACTGTCTATTTGTAGTGGGAGGATTGCAAATTATTCCTTCATAAAAGCAAATCTTCCACGCCCATTGCGAGGCAGTCAAACTCACTCAACGATGTATAGTTGGTAAACAGGAAGAACAGAAACTTTAGTCGGGAAGTGGAGAGTGGACCGACTTATTAGAATATAATTGGATGGTGGATGTATACACTCCCACTTGCATTCCATCTATATTATTTTGTTTGATTTAAGTTTATGCAAATAACGAAGATGGGGCAAACAAAATATCATGTAGAGATTTTCCCAGTTTGATAATGTTGAATGTGTTGTTTACACTGTCTTAACACAACAGTTCTTTCTGTAAATCAGACAAAACGCATGTACTTTCCCAACCGGTATATTTATATGCAATTTGTTTGCATAATCAGCTAATAAACAAAGACTTTTTTATTTTTCCCAAAATTATCTACTTTTACGAATATCTATTAAGTATTGTAGCGATGATTCTTCAAAGCATAGTATATTGTTAAATGAATGCTGTCTTACATTGAGCCTGATCTTACTCATATTCAGCATTTTATTTATTCAGACTGTATTAGAATATGGAGATAAACTTACACGTGCACCTTTTCATTGGATTATCCATCAAAGCGGTACTTACAATCCAAGTTTCAGCCAAGAATACCGACGGGAAGACTCCCATAGCTATAGCTTCTTGTCCACATGGACCACAGTCTTTCTACTCATTTTCCTGTTGCACTGTTTGCCTTAGAGCCATCTGTAAATCAAACTGACCACTTCTATTCTCCTTGATCACCTATTCCACTTTCAAACTCCTTATAAAAGTTCAACTTTGCAATAATTCTATTCGATCTCATTTCCATAATATACTCGAATAATACCGTATTAATGAATTTGAACTGCCTCCTGTTATCCTGTTATAAGGTATCATCATCTGTTCATTACTCCTCTTAAGTTTCCATTCTCGTTTTTCTTCCGCCATAATAAGCAATCGTGACAGATTCAAAAATAGTTCTAAGCCATCTGTTGAATTCGAGTTATATCTATAATTTATCTAGGTTTTCCTATGTGGCGATTTATTTCACTTTGTCACCACACCATTGTCACTATTTTGTACACTCAATGCAACATCTTCGTTTAGTCTCTAAGTTTTCCCTATATATTAGGCATCACACAGTGCTCGTCCTACCTTGTTCAATATATTTTCCAAATTAGCATTTCAGTTAAGCTTTAGATCTAGAGTTAATTCCAGATTTTTGATCTGCCTAGACAGCTTAATACATTTTTAAGCAGTATTCCATCTATGCTCCTTCTGCTGGTGAAATAAAACTGTCTTGTCAGGTTTGACTGATAGCATTTGACCTAAAAATCCATCTACATTTAGTGAGGAGCTGAAATTAACAGAATTTAATAAACAATTCTAATCGTTTCATCCGAAAAAGATATATGATCAGTAGCAAATGAATTAACGGAATTATAATACTCTCAATTTTATTTGCATGCAGAATGAAAAATATTTATTAAATGAGCAAAAACATTGATGAAACAATATTTACTAAAAGTAAGACTGTATCGCCATTTAACTAAAATATTTTTATGTAAAAATAAGCTTTATATTATTATGGTAGGTATCCATTTTTATACTGCTAACAGATTTTGAGCAAACAGATGTACAAAAATTTCGTCTTAAACGAGTCTCCATTTGTTTATAAATAAAACTGATTAATTATTACTTTAATTAATTAATTCTAAATATATTAACTCTCATTCTCTACTCACTCTAACTATATTAACACTCCTGCTCTATAGTGTGCTAAGTAAAAAATTAAAAAAAAATTGTTCTTATGGAATTTACTTTAATCGAGATATGAAAATAATGGAAGTTCCTCATTTTAAAATTCCTATCAATCATGATGACAAATTGTAGCAGTGAACTAGAAAGTTTCATACTAACTCATTTTAAGGCATATTTTCTAACTGAGTGAACTATAAAAGACCACTTTTGTAAGACCTATTACACCATCTTTTGTCTCTTGGGTTTAATTTTCCGAGAGAATAAAGTTGCTTCCTTCATATATAAATTACCTCAAAGTTTTTAGTGTTTATTTTGAAAGATCACGCAACTTATATCATAAATGGATATTCTATCTACAGCCACCAACTTACATGCAACATTCTGGTGAATTATGATACTTGTTTATGATTGAATAGGAATTAATTTAAATCAAATTTTTAATCCTACATTTTTGTAGGTATAAAATTTATATATTTATTTTTATCTATGCTCTATTTTTTAAACTAAGAGAGAAGAGTGATTCAAATTTCTCGCACCTAAACACTAGTTTGTTATTTGTTAATTTGTCGCCAAGTTTACATAGCCCACATAAATTCATGTTTATTCTTTAACATGTCAATTATATTAATCTAAGATGCCACTCCATAGATTTATTTTATGTTTATTATTCCTCTTTATTAATTCAAAAGCAAATAAAATAGTTTTTTTCATAATTCAGCAATGAATTATATTGCTTTTTGTGCATTTTTCCGTTTCTTCAAATTTACCGCCAAAATGATCTAATTATATTTTCTAGTTACTTTCCCCATTGTATATATGACTTCTTCATTTACTCCTCTTAGTTTAAAAATAGAGTAGATATAATTATACAGCAAGAAATGTATGTAAATTTTAACTTCAATTGTGTATCATTGAATAAAAATAAATAAATAGTTTTTTTACCTGACAGAAAAGCCTATTCTATAACAAAAAAGTTAAATTTTGACGGTTGTTTCCATTCTATACAAAAGAAAACAGTTAATTTCAACGGGAGTTAAGTAAAAACAATAAAATCATATTCTCTGTGACTTATTTATGCTACAATTTTATTGTTTCCATTAATTTTGGACCGTTAAAATATTAATTTTTAATGATCCCTCTTCTAATACTATTTTTGTATAATTTTAATGAATTAAAATTTATAGGTTATAATTGTTTTCAGGAGAGAACATACATTAAATCAAATACAGCTTCGTGATAATACTGATGACTTGTTTCAGTTGCCAGATGATATATTTTTGAAGCTGTTCCGACTTAAATATTGGTGCTAGCACCTTATCAACAGCTTGATAGGGCACCTTGTAGTCTGTTTAATTCTCCTGCTAAGTGTTTCCATGTTGTGTAAAATTTTTCTAACTGGAAAGGGTAAATTTTTGTGTCTAATAAATATTTATTTTGATCAAAAAATGTGGTAATTATTTACAACAACGTATATCTCTCCAATCCTAACAAAAAAATTCTTACCCCCTTATTTTCGAGGATGCTGGTCCCGAATCTTAAATCAGATTTCGACGATCGCATGTAGGTAGTTTTCGAAAAGAAAATGTTTCAATATTGTAACCACTATGTATTACATTAGTTTGAAATTGAAATATAACCCCTATATATTTTGACAACAGTGTGGCGTTATGAAATGAAGAAGGCAGGGGTGTTATGTTGCAATTTCAATCTAATGTAGTGTATACATAGAGGTTACAATAATTTTAAAATTTTTATTTTTCGAAAACTATATGCGAGCGCCGAAATCTGACTTCAGATTTGTGATCAGCACCATCGAAACTAGGAGGGTAGGAATTTTCTTGCCTGGCGCGTTAGCACCTGTACGCGACGGGCACAAAGTAAGGATAAGAGGGGCCAGAGGGGAATGCACGGGTTGGACACTGTAGTACGCGACCAGCAACACTCGTGGCGCCTTGTCGTTCCAAATATTAGTTGGTACAACTGAAACCAGTTATTTATTTATTCTAGGTTGGTATACCTAGCACCCTATAATGGTGAGTTTATAAAAAGTCTTAACCCTAACTTAGTCCTAACTTAGCCTTAGTCTTTACCCTAAGAAGTTAAATGTACATATTTCTATGTGTACGTTTATAAAAGTCGTAACTTAGTCTTAGTCCTAAGGAGGTCTTAAGACCTGACCTTGAAAGTTCCTATCTTTTAACTTCTTAGGACTAAGACTAAGACCAAATAAGTACGCCTGCGCGAAAGTGCTCCATTTCCTTCTACATGCCTTCTACGGCGTCAGCGATTGGCCAGGGCTTGTAGAGACAAAATAAAGGTTAAGTTACGACTAAATATTTATAAACAGTGTCAAAATCTTAGGATTAAGATTAAGACTAATGTTAAGGTTAAGGCTAAGTTAGGACTAAGTTAGGATTAAGATTTTTTTATAAACTCACCATAAGCGTCAGTGGGGCCTTGTCAATCAGTCAATTAATTTTGTAGTTTGTGGTGTTTGGTATTATTTGTGTAGTAAGTGTTCTCGTGGTAAAATTGAAAAGTGTTGTGCCTTTGTGCTGATTAATTAACATTAATATGGTATGTAATTATTGTGTGCCAAATTGTACTTCCAGGGGCAACAAAATACGGATGCATGTTCTTCCCAAAAAAAAACGATTCCTTTATGTCTTAATCAATATATTTTGTAGTAATTAGTCAATTATATCTATTATATGTTTTACATTTTAAATAAACTACTGATTTTTTATATTTCTTTTTTTTCTCAATCACAAACTTTATAGCAATATTAGTAAATGCAATATAAAAACTTAGAGTGTCAAGTATTTTTATTAATCTGTTGTTGACAACTATTGCTCTAAGTTTTTATCTTGCATTTTTGAATATATTTATTAATGTAGTTGGTACATTAGAAATAAATCTCAATTAAATTTCCGCTTCAAAGCACTGCAGCGCCGCAGGTGTTGCTGGTCGCGAACTACATACATTTTCAGTGTCCTATCTTTTTTCGGCCAATGATCTGTGCGGGAATGGGTGAGCAAATAATAACTCTAACCGTAGTAGTAGTATTTTGCTTGCAAAAAAAATAAATATGTAACCATCAACTAACAAATAACACAATTTACTAACATCTATTTCAGTGAGACAGCATCATCTAACAAAATATATTTATTTTAAAGAGCACTACGCATTAGTGTCATCATAATTATGCAATTTGTCAAGATAGAATAAATTTTAACAGCACCTAATTTGGTCCTGCTAAATTTTAATATTTTTGGTAAAAATAAATCCCTTAAAGTTTTTAAAGGTTACACAGTATACAGTGTTTCTTTTTTTTTCTTTATTTTGCAACAAGTAAGTACACTTAATAACAGGAAAAAGAAAATACTAACACATTGAGAAGTATAACTAGTTCTAAAAAAACTAATTAAAATAAAAGACAACCAACTGACAAAAAATGCCAAGTGCTAGTAAAACAATCTTAACTAAAATTAAAAAATAATAAATAAATGTGAAATATTACATATATGTATATCAATAAATGATTAATTAATAATTACATATTTTCTCAATTCCAAGATACATCTTTATGTAGCAGACAATGGTGAACGATGAACATCTCAGTTACTACAAATTAAATTAAAATTATTTTAAAAAATTGAAATTCAGGTATCCTCATAATAATATTAGTTCTGGCATATTCACAATAAAAAGTCATTGATCGGTACCATTAAGCTTCGGTATATTAAATGCTAACTTTTCTAATAAATATTCACTAATTATTAATAACTAATGTTATTCTGCAACAAATTGTACAAAAAAGTTGTTAAAATAATGCACCTTGTACTTAAAGAATTAAAATGACTCACCATTGAGTAATAAGTATTATCCTTGGTATTATTTTTAATGCTCTCACCAAACAGTACAGAATAATCAATACCGCATTCGGAAAACACACCAAGCTTCTTGAAATACGAATAATTTAAACATTTTTTTCTATACACGCTCAATTTGACTAATATATGTAGCATAAAAAGGATACCGCACAAAAACTCTAAACTACACTTTCGATATGTGCAGAAAATTAAATTTTCTGATGAAATAAAACTCCAAGGTCCTTTGAGCTAAACGGTAAAGTAATATTATTAATATTATAACCAAACGATAAATAGTTATTATTTCGTGTGAAAGACACAACAGAACATTTAATATGCTAAGATGGTGTGACTGACACCAAGTACATATTGCATCATTAAGTTCCAGGACTTTTTGAATTGCATGGCAACGCTGCAACGGAGCGCAGTGCGGTTGGGAGTTATTGTTTGGCATGACTCAACCCAAGCACTACTGTTTTTTCCGATGCTTAATTGCTTTCGTTTTCGTGAAGTTACAGCTACTTTTGTAGAACAAGTTTTGCGTGTTTGGCGAGTTTTCGATATTTTGCAAGATGAATTTCAAAGAAGAGCAAACGTGTTTGTGTCAAGTTTTGTGATAAATTGGGTAACAAAAACATTAAATTGAAGGCTAAATTTTTTGATAAATATAAAAAGACAAAAAACAATTGGTTTTATGAAGAATTTAAATGACTACGTAGGATAATTAAAACTCAAATTGATACATTATTTTCTAACTATATTAGAGAAGCAGAGTCTGGTATTTCTACTAATCCTCAACTTTTTTGGTCGTTTGTTCAAAAGAAAATGAGAACTTCAAGGATTCCTGGGGAGGTTTTATATAATGATCGAAGGTTTAAGAACCCTACTGATGTTGTAAATGCTTTCTCTGAATTTTTTGGTAGTGTCTTTCAGCAGTCTGATCCAGAGGATGTCTCTGCCTTGCTCTTATAACAATAATATCGTTTTTAATGAGATCACTGAAAGTGAAGTTTTTAATGCATTGAAAGAATTAAAAATCAAAATGACTTCTGGCTCGGACGACATCCCCTCTTTCATAATAAAGGATTGTGCTGCTGTACTAGCAGCCCCGCTTTGTACGTTATTTAATTTGGCTATAGAACGAATATTTTCCCAAGTCGTTGGAAGGAAGCCAGAATTTGTCCAGTTTTTAATAACGGGGATAAATCACAAGTCCAGAATTATAGGCCAATATCCATAATATCAAATGTTTCTAAGGTCTTTGAAAGAGTCTTATATAACCGTATATATCCGTCGGTCTGTAATTTAATTTCTTCATATCAGCATGGTTTTGTAAAAGGTAGATCTACATCCACAAACTTAGCTGTAATAACAGAGTACATTACAGGTATATTAGATAATAAGGGACAAGTGGATGTGATTTATGCCGATTTTTCAAAGGCGATTGATAAGATTAGCCATAAGACACTGCTTCATAAATTAACAAATTTTGGTTTTAGCCTTGATATGATTCAATTTATTGAATCTTATTTAAGTAAGAGAGAGCAGTTTGTTTATTATAATGGTTTTGAGTCGACTCATTATATTGCTACCTCGGGGGTTCCTCAAGGTTCCATACTTGGACCCCATTTTTTCTTATATGTATTAATGATTTAAATGATGCAATTAGTTCTTGTAGACTCTTTTATGCTGATGATTTAAAATTGTATTCTGTTATAAATAGTTTAGAGGATTGCTTGAAGTTACAAATTGATCTTGATCATATAAATTCTTGGTGCTTAAAAAACACATTGTATCTTAATCCTTCTAAATGTAAAATTCTTAGTTTCTCAAGAAAACAATCGCTTTATGAATTTGTATACAGCATTGACAATAATAATTTATCCCGTTGTAATTCTTATTTAGATCTTGGAGTATTGTTTGATGTTAAATTAATACTTAATGATCATGTTATTGAAAAGACGAATGAGGCATTGAGATTTTATGATTTTATAGTTCGCAATTGTAAGCAATTCTCAAATATTGAAGCTATTAAAACACTATTTTCTGCTTATGTTCGCTCTAGGCTTGAATATGGTGCTCTGGCATGGTATCCTTATTGCAATATTCAAAAGTTACAAATTGAAACAGTTCAAAAAAAGTTCTTAAAATATTTAGCCTACAAAGTTGATGGGATTTATCCTGAAATTGGACTTAATTACGACATTTTAGTCAGTAGATTTGATGTTGAAACTCTGGATTCTCGTAGAATTTGTATGTCACTCACATTTTTATATAAGTTATTGCACAGCACCATTGACTGTGCTGATTTGCTTGCTGCTATAAACTTTTTAGTGCCTAGGATAAATTCAAGAAGTACTAACACCTTTAGACTTGCAACGCCAAATACTAATATTTTATGTAAATCACCGGTTTTTCTTTATTTTCTATTTTTCTTGGTTTATATTTCTTAAGTTGTATTATTTTGTAAATTGCCCTGTAAATGGGAATCTGTTGGGCAATAAAGCATTATTATTATTATTAACACTTTTACCGGAACTATGCAAATGTTGCAAGAGGCATTTAAGGATGAATGTTTGAGTCGGTCAGGGTGTCGGTGAAGTGGGGACTGGATTGCTCATTTACGATTTCTGCACGGAAAACGGCATGACTGTCATCTTCAGTCCCTCTACTCACCAGACCCAGCTCCTACAGACTTTTTCTTGTTTCTCAGACTCAAGAGAACTTTGGAAAGGCAGAGGTTTGACTCGATTGCAAGAATTAAAGAAAATTCGCTGGAGGAGCTAAACAGCATTTCAGAAGCACATTTCTCAAGGTACTTCCAGCGGTGGAACGACGTTGGTAGAAATGTATACGTTGCCAAGGGGAGTACTTTGAAGGGGGCAATGTTGAATGATTTATAATATTTTTTAATAAAGCTTTAGTTCATTAGTCCTGAAACTTTTTGATCACCCCTCGTATTTCTGTAACAACAGACAGATATCACTATCACGAATATTACAGTAAATTTTTAAATTATCTGCATATAATCATTTTTAGCATACTAAATTCGGTGGAAAGTCATTATTTGTATATATTAGAAATAATGAAGGTTGCAAATTCAATCCCTGAGGTACCCCAGAAGTAGCTAAGAAAGAAACGATAACTTTCACATTCAATATACTGACGTCTATCAAAAAGATATGATCTAAACAATGAGATAAGCTTGGACGAAAAACCAGGTATATTTAAGTAGTAGTATATAATAGGGTATATAAGTCTATTCTATCAAATGCCTTTTAATAATTTAAATATATAGCATCAACTAGGCCTACATCGCCTAATATCTCAGTTATGCATTAGGTAAAGCAAGCTAAGTTAGTAAGGCATGATTTTTTCTCAACAAAACTATGCTGATCTCTTGACAAGATTCCTTTTGCAGTATTATAAATAAGTTGATAAACAATAATACAGGAATAGGTCACTAATTTGTAATTTCGGATGGATTACTAGTTATTAGTATTGAAGAAACTCTCTAGTGACTTTCCACGTAGTAGAAAAAGTGTTCGTGCTGAAATTTAAAAATATGTGCTAAAGGCTGTGACAAAAGTCTAATACAGTCTTTGACCAAGAAGCTTGGTATGTGGTTTGGGCCTATAATTAGAGCTTCTAAGATTCTCTAATAATATCAGCTTCTGGTAATGCTATTAATACTAATAGCAGGTAAATTTTAATTAAAACTATTTTTAGAAAAATTATCACATTGTTTGGAATCAGGCATATTAACATGTACTAGAAAAATATTGAATGCATTCATGGAAATACAATCATCTCTCTTCATAACACCAGAGATTCTTCTTATTACGTATGAAACTACCTTGGATCATATTTTCAATAGAACTTAGAAATTTATGGTAGTCCGTACTTATTTGCATTTTAACAGATGCCCTAAGTAACAAAATCATAGTAAAAACCTATTTTTGTCATATTACTAGAGAACCGTGGTAATAACTACTGTAATTACATATTTTATACGGAACTGACATATCTAATATTCCTTGTAATTTAGTATGTAAATATTGAACAGCTTTATTGACTTCAGTACACTTTATGGTACTTTCCCAATACATTTGGGAAACAAGTTGATACATAGAGGAACAATTTGTTTTTCTAAAATTAAACATGCGTAAGTTTCTATTATAATTGCAATTAATAAATCCTTCTGTTACTAATTCAAAGCTAAAACCTAAAGAAGGATGATGGCGATGTTCATTAACAAGATATGAAATATCCCTCTATATATAGCAGTCCATTTTAGTAAGTACTAAATTCAGCAAACGATAATTTGCATTTTAACGACATTGTCCTGGTTGAAATTCAATATTTCCATAAAATGTTTAATCACACCGTACTTGACTGCAATCTATGCCAAATCAATGACATTCTTATAATGCAAGAAATTGTTCTAAAAAAGTTTCCATAGCATCTACGTTAGTACCAGACGAGACAAAAAACAACAAGTGCATACATGATAATAGAAAAACATATTAATTTACTACCAACAATATCAATGCTAGACGTTATTGAAGTAATATGATTGAGATAAATTTTCTGAAAATCTAAACTGCTTTTCGCAGCCAAGAGAACTCCGCCTGCTTTTGATACATTTATTACTGTAAAGTTTCTGTCACTTCTAAAGACTCTGTAATTCGAGGGGAAAAGTTCTGAATTAAATACACCCGCCAGCATTGCATTGGAAAAGAGTTCAAACCATTAACATTTTGATAATAACATGCGATATTAAAGAGGTTGTTGAGTGAATTACGAGTACTTAAAAATGTACATTTTTCAGTGTTCCATTGAAATACTTTTACTTTAATGTTTTTTTCACCATTATTTTTCCGCTGTTCCAATTCAGTTTTCAGCTTTATATAATAATCAACTTGCTTTTTGTCCTGTCAGAAGACAGTGAAATATTATTAAATGAATAATGAGCAATGAGTAATGAGAGCTAGAAGTTTTAACTGTGATCTTGATGTTAAAATTTAACAAAAACCTTTAGAGAATAGACCTGTAAATATACTGTAACAATTTCAAAGTATTGTCAAGAATGGAAATTTAATAGAAAATTAGTTATTGGAAAACAAGTCTAATTAGTAAATATATTTTAAAAATAAAATCATTTTAAAACTCCAAAGCAATCCAGTTCCAACCTAGTTTAAAATCATTGCATAAACGATATTTTATTTCAATTTCGCAACTATATTCTTTACTGTGGATAAAAATGTACAGTCGGCAGATTACAACACTTCCAGGTACGTTGACCACAATGACGTTTTTACTGCAAAGCTCTGATTGGCGGTGGTCCCTCAGGCCACTGCTGATCTGACAAAAATCATGAACCAAGGGTTGGAACTTGAATGTGGAGGTAACGGAAGGAGTCGGTGGCAGTGTGGAAAGTGATGAAGTTCTCCCCCTTTTTGGAATAGCAGTATCTCCCCTAGATCATGGAAGTTGGAAATAGGTAAGACCTATATTAATATTTGTACAATCTCCAGCTGGTGACAATATTTTCTCGCCCCTATGTTTGTAATTATTGAATAAACCATTTTGTTACTGTTTTTTTGGTGTGATTAATCTACATCTGTAGCTAACCCCTTGTGCGTAGAGATGCATACGTAACATATGGTGGAGGCGCCGGGCATAAAGAAAAGGAAGCCGGGCGGCCTTTGATTTCGTTTGATATTTATAATTTTTGAAATTGTATTTTTTCTTCACCAAATACGTAACATATGGTGGAGGCGACGGCTTTGATTTCTTTTGACCGATTTAATATTTATTATTTTTATACGATGCCGACCTGGAATTTTTGTATCTATAAATTGTGTTTTTTTTTCCTCTACCAAGTACCATAACATATGACAGAGGCGCTGATGTTCGATTTTAAAGCATACTAGTAATTATAATTTTTTCCTTATAAATTCATAATAAAGTAATAATATTTTTAAATAATGTTTTTTCTTTATTGTTATAAAGTTTATAATATTTTAGTCTAGACTTTTACGAATCAATTATTGTGAGAACCATTTAAACTTTGCATAGAATATTTCTTTCTCGTTCAGACTAATTTACATATTTTTCTTTGTGTGTGAATTTTAATAAAATAAAAACTAATTTTTGCTTATTTGATAATTAAAAATATAAATATGGTAAATAATTTATTTTTAAAAACATTTAAATTTAGAGAAGTTAGTTTTTTTTCGTTATTCTGAAATTTTTTTTCTTAAATGGAAAATCTCTGATTTTAGTGGAAATATTTTTGTAATAATTATATATAATTTCTTTGTCATATAAAATCCAAGGACAATAAAACTGCATATTTTAATTTGGTTCTGGTAAATATATGGAAACATTTTTTAATTGAAATTTAAATCAATTAAATTCTAGAATTTTGAATTTTTAATAAGATATTGGTTTTTATTTTTCTAGTTCTATACATTTTAATGTCTTACTGGATTAAATAAATTATTATTTTTCTAGTTTACATTTAAACCATTGCAAGGAAAAAATGAAGTTATTTGATATATGATTATATTTTTTTATATAGAAGAATGCTTAAAACAGACATTTCTACTTTGGTTTCAGTAATGAGAACATTTTAGTTTAACTATTTTTATATTATTAATGTTGAGAATTTCGTTTTTCCGAGTATAATTTTGAATAATAAGTTTTAACAGTATTTTAACGTTGAATATAATCAGCTGAAGAGGTTAATGATATTTCTTTTTGTGTGTATTTCTTTTTTTATCTTATATAGGTAAATTTATGGTGTAAAAACAGGTGTGATTTTGGTTTTGATTGACAGTTACATTTTTTTTTAAAATAGTAATGTTTGTTTTAACGGCTACTAAAAAGTATATATTTTTTAGTTAAATTCGTTTTATAAACAGACAAATTTTAGTTTTGTTGGTAAACATTTTTTTTTTTAATAAGATACATTTTTCAAATTTTAATTTTACCATATTTTGTTTAGTAATTTTGAAAAATTTAAATAATCTTTTGTTTAAATATAATTTCCTTGTGAATATAATTAAAGAGCTCATTTTATTTTTTATTAAGAAATATATATTTGTCTTAATATTTTGATTTAAATACATTTTGAATATATCAAGTCGAAACAGGCCACCTGGAGTTAGGCTATTATTTTTTTTTATTTCTGTGCGAAATATCTACATATATTTAAAAGTTTAACAGTGCGTCAAGAAAAGTAATTACATGATAGGGTAAGAAAGGTAATTCTTGTATTCTTTATGAGTTATAAGAAAGAGGAAATATTTTGACTTAATTTGGAATAAATATTTTTTCACAAATATAATTTTCAGAAAAGATAATTTTAATTGATGCATTTGTTATGATATGATACCAGCTGGAGAGTTTAATTTCAATGAGATTTCTATTTTTTTCTTTGGAGAATTTTTATTTAAATATAGGGAACCTTACTTAGTAGAAAAAATATAAAGTAAAATATTATAAATTTAATAAGTAAATAATAGATGTGTAATTTTGAAATGTGAAATGAGCGAATGATGCGAGATGAGAAAATGAAGTTAATAGTTTTATATTTATATGTATTTTGTTTTTCTGATAAAGAATGGAATAATAATATTTTGTTTTATAAGGCACTGATTGACATCTAAACGTTCCATGAGAGTAGGGCCCACTACATGGTACAACGTTTAGGAAGACCTACCTGAGATAGTATAGTATAGAAGAAATCTCACGGTTAATAATCAGTATAAGGGGGTGTATTTATGTATTTTTATAAGGGAAATAAAACCCCATTGCTAATGATTGAAAAATAAAACATAGAATACAATTATACAAATAAATAATTTTAAAAATTTTTAAAGAAAGGAAAATAAAATACTCCCTCCCCCCCTTATACTAAACCGTTCTCGATTAAGGAAATAATTCATTTCGCATTATGGTTGGTAAGTAGGACTTAAATTCACTTGATCATGCGCATAGTCCGGAAGATGCTCAGCAAGGAATTTAGGTCCATAATAAAAATATGTAGAAAAATCAAGTGTTAGAATTTTCATTCTGTTTTTTTTTATTTCTCTAAAAACTACGATGCAGTTCTCAAATAATGAAACGTTATCGCTGGGTTATTTAAGCTGGCAGTTAATACACGTGGACTGCTAGATAAATATCAAAGTGAGAGGTGAAATATTGAAGACTGCCCTAATTTTTGAAAATAGATACATATGCATACATTTTCTAAGAAGTAAATTTGGACGCGTGAGAACATATTTATTTATAATTTTTTTTTCTCTTATTACACAACAATTTTTTAGAGTAAATTTAACCGATTTCCTTTTTCTCATCTTATTTAATAATCTAATAAAATAAATGAGTTGTTTCCTCCTATGGGAACTGAGAGTAAAGTAAATCTACGTTTTTATTGAAATGGTTACTAAAAGTATACAGGGGGATTTAAAAAAAAATAATAATAAGGTAATAGGTTAAAGGGGCAAATGAGATTAATATATAACATAGGTACCAAAAATAATATAACAATGAGCGAATAAATACATAGTAATCAAGAAAAAATATTGAATAATAAATAAATATATGAATTGATATGAATATATTGAAATGAAAATTTGAAAAAATAAAAGGTACATGATACGCAACATTTAAAGAAATGAAGGAAATATAATTTACATAAAATAGTGAATACAGCTGACAATTTAAACTAAATAAGAAACGCTTATAAATATGGAAAATTGAGATTGAGATTAACAAATACAATAAAATTGAAGGTGATAATTTATAAAGACAATTGAAGGAAGTACAAATGAATACTTTAAGCAACAAGAGTCAAAGATACGATAATATATTGAAACTATGAGGTAAAGAGAAAAACTAGTTAGTTTTAAACATAGAGATTAGTCGGGTAACAAAGGATATATATAGATATACAAGATATATTTTTCTTATAAGAAATAGAAAGGGTTTTATATTAATTAAATAAAAAGTATAAGTAGTGAGATAAAACTTATTAATGTTTAAAATATTATAATAAAGGTGATTAAATTTCTAGGAAATGAGACATTGGTCGATACACCATGAAATAAATAGAAATAAAATAATTATAGAATTAAAAATTATTGAAGTATAATAACAGGGGTAGTAAATATTTTAATTAACAAAATACATGCATAAGATTTAATATTTTGTTTTATAAACAGTATAGAGGGGATATGAGATAAAATAATATCTAACTAATAGAATTTAATAATAGTTATAATTAAGGGGAATTATCTATTTTTGATTTAGATACACAGAATAGACAATATATAGAGATTGGTTTATTATTATTTTTTTGGGGATAAGGAAGTACTTAGTCATTTATAACAATTACCATTATTCTCTATTAATATGAACGAGTACCTAATAAAAGGGGAAGAGAAGACTTAAAATAGAACTTTGTTTATATTGAGTTTATACATTTTTTTTTGGTATATGTTAAATATTTAGATTTGTTTAAAAGTATACTTATATGTGAATTGTTGTTACATGTACATGGAATACCTGGAGCACACTGTGGGCTAGCAACACAATTCTACAAGGACTCACAACTTAGATGTTACACCCCGGACACCTACTCCTTGGTAGGACGATGGCAGTAAGACAGTGGCAAACCTAAATCCGCACGATCCTGGCAGGATCCAAATATATATATATATATGCAATAGTAAGGTCAACATCAAACCAATTGGCACAGGAAAGGAAGACGCAACATCTCCTTTACCACAATATAAAATGGTGGCTCCGTCCAACCATACAATTTTCTATGCGAGGGAATGAAGGAGAAATTAGTTCACCTAGCTACAGGCTAACATACATCCGCTAAATAGATTATCTCATGGTTGATCAGTCCCAAAACTTCCAAACCAGATGATGTTATGGAAAAAAGGAAGCCCAGCTGTTGACATCTGCCACGTCCCAACCTGGCAGTACGGTTCTACAGTATGCAAATCTGTACTACAACTGTGACAAACAATGTAGTACACCGTCCTGTGAGTAACGAACGAACAATTTTCCCCAACATAGATGAACAGTTATGTCAGCCCATAAAAACTGAATGTGATGTGTTTCTGTGTGTGTGTGCTCCATGGATATTATTACAACATGACGAACTTATTTTGGTTCAAACTTAAATAATAAAATAGAGAAATTTTTATATTTTAACTTAACATTGGAATACTAAATGATCAATAATTGGTAACTATACTATAGAAATTTCTTTATTTCTTTAATTTATCCCGTTTGTGTGTTTTTTTTTATTTTTAATCCCCACAGGAAGGGCATGTTTTAGGTTACTTTATAACTTTAAGATTGTATTCTCTTCACCCTTAGGACCCCATTATTTAAAAAGGGATAGGAATTTTTTTTTATTTACAAGTTTTTTCTGTTTTTTTTATTATTATCATTATTTTTTTTTAGTACACCTGGCGAGCTTAAAGCTGGAGGCCAGCTTTCATGAGGTAGGGGAGATATGTCAAGAATGGAAATTTAATAGAAAATTAGTTATTGGAAAACAAGTCTAATTAGTAAATATATTTTAAAAATAAAATCATTTTAAAACTCCAAAGCAATCCAGTTCCAACCTAGTTTAAAATCATTGCATAAACGATATTTTATTTCAATTTCGCAACTATATTCTTTACTGTGGATAAAAATGTACAGTCGGCAGATTACAACACTTCCAGGTACGTTGACCACAATGACGTTTTTACTGCAAAGCTCTGATTGGCGGTGGTCCCTCAGGCCACTGCTGATCTGACAAAAATCATGAACCAAGGGTTGGAACTTGAATGTGGAGGTAACGAAAGTCAGTCGGTGGCAGTGTGGAAAGTGATGAAGTTCTCCCCCTTTTTGGAATAGCAGTATCTCCCCTAGACCATGGAAGTTGGAAATAGGTAAGACCTATATTGATATTTGTACCACCTCCAGCTGGTGACAATATTTTCTCGCCCCTATGTTTGTAATTATTGAATAAACCATTTTGTTGCTGTTTTTTTTGGTGTGATTAATCTACATCTGTAGCTACCCCCTTGTGCGTAGAGATGCATACGTAACAGTATTGTTTGACAAATAACCCATGGCATCAAAGAAATTCATTAATTTAATTTAAAAATCTAGTTGTTCTTGATGTAAAACAAAACTAGTCAATCAAACACAATTACTTCAAAGTGACGTCCATTTTCATGCATACAAAGTTCAATTTCTAATATTTGTCCACAGAGTTTTGAATACTTTGGGAAATAGACGTAAAAACTTTGTTGCGTTCTATATTTTCACAGGTACTGCAATAATTTTTTTCTTTCAATATTTATATTATCAATTGTATTTCTTTTATTACTATTATAGTATCTCAATAAGTTGATGTTTATTGAATACGTTTACGTCTTTAGTACAGCAAATCCTTTTACGATTAATACTTACATTAAGAATTATAAATTTTATTTTATTTCTTAAGAATCGGCATATTGTAAAAAATAATAGCATAGTGTAAAATAACCGTTATTTTTTGGTATAATTGAAGTCGAAAAGTTGAGTTTTCTGCATAACAGTAAAGTTATTGTTATTTCATCTCAAATAAAAAATATTAGCTTTCATCTGTTTAGTTCTGCAATTAGGATTTAATTTATAACGCTTCTCCGTAACACTGCATGAAAAGTTTCCGCAACTGTTTCTCTCATTTCTATATACACAGCGAAACTTCCACAAATCACCACCATATATCAAACTGAGGCCAAAAGTTTACCAAGATTTACAATCTGTGTTCCGGGAACCTATCACTCTTAAACCATATTTTTTCTATTTTAAAGTTCCGAGTGTGCTGTATTATTTCTGATTCAGGATTTATTTTACTTATTATGTTCATAGTGATTTACTTTGTTTTTGAAATTAGCCTTCCTTTAACACATTTCCTGGAAATATTTATAATTCATTGAAAACTACTAGAGAACTATTAGAATACCTAATTAATCAAACATAACTGAAACAAATAGCAACATAAGTAGAATACTTTTCAATTTTTCATTACGCTAATATGTTTCTTTAATATAACTAGGTCATTCCTTAATAAAATATAGTGTTACGGAAGCTCACCTACCTTTTAGTTTGTTAATTATATTTCTGTTTGCGATAGAATTTATAATTTTTGTAATACCTTTATTTTGACGTTTTCCGGAATATTCCAGGCTATATTCTATTTGTTTCCCGACACGTTCTCGAGATCGCAGACACTTCGAGAACTCTACAAATCTATATAAGCAGATCAATTCCGCCGTCAAAGTCAGTTTATATTGAGCAGCCAAACGCGAGTGACAAAACGTCAAAGTAAAGCGTTGACAGTTGTGAAATTGGTTTGAAGGATATTTCTTGTATTATCAAGAGTGACAATAAATATTGTTTGTCTACGTGACGTATTTCAACGATAACCTAATTTAGAGGTTACATTGGTGTCAGAAGTGGGATGTTCCGCAAAGAACACGTTTGGAGTAGACAAGTGAGGGCCAGTGACGAGATCAAGAGCGACGGAAATGGAGGAAACATTCAGACAGTTAATGGAGATGATGAAAGATATGAAAAGGAGCCAAGAAGGTATGAAGTAAGAAATGAAGAAGAGTCAAGAAGATATAAAGAACAGCATGAAGGAAAACTTAAAGAAAGAAATGAAGAACAGTCAAGATCAAATGAAGAGTAGCCAGGATGAAATGATGGAAGACTTGAAAAAGTAAATGAAATACAATCAAGAGGAAGTGAAGAACAGTTTAGAGAAAATGGAAAATAGTCAAGAAGAATTGAGAAACGAAATGAAAACCAGTTTACAAGAAAACAATAAGAAGTTGGAAGAGACAATTAAGGTTAAATTTAATGGATTTGAGGAAACTGTTGAAGATGAAATCAATCAATTGAGAAGTGAGGTACAAGATAAAGTCCAAGTCGTAGAAGAAAGTGTTAGTAAGTTACAGAATGAAGTCACCAAAGTCGTAGAAGAAAGTATAGTAAAATTAGAACACGAGGTTACAAATCTAAAATCTCAGTTTTCTGCGAGGGAAGTCATTAAGACTGAAAGCAGTTTTCTTCCATCGTCAAGAGTGAAGCCACCAACATTCGATGGAAAGGTGGCATGGAGCACTTACCTCAAACAATTTGAAGCAGCTGCCTTGGCAAATAACTGGTCAGTAGAAGAAAAAGCCACATCACTTATAGCGGGGTGAAGCTATGGAGATATTAAGAACACTAGCTGATGGTAAACAAAAGGACTATCAAATGCTGAAGCATACAAAGACTTTTTCCTAAATATATAAGTTGTAAAGTAGATGATTTCTACCCATCTCATGGTATTGATCAAACAGAGTTGTTGATCAGATTTCAAATGAATGACTTATTTCTAAGGAGAATTTACTATTCAATTATCTTTTTATTTCTGATCTATTGAAGTATTTAAATTTCAATACATCTGAATGAATAGATTTAGTTTTGAGATAAAATATGCTAGATTATTTATAGAATAAATCTCATTAAAGTTATACCTATTTCCGTTATAATCGGATCATGCCTGGATTAGCCAAATAAGTTATAGGTACTTATTTTAACTTGCTGGTTGAGTAATCTACATAGCTTGTTAGTCCTATGGCGGCTGTGATACCAATAACAGAAATAAATTTATATACGGCTAGGAATTCTGATATTGGATCCACCCCCAAAAGCGTAGCACGAGAGCAATAGGGTAGGTTAAATAATCTCGACTAATATTAATTTTGTGACTGACGCAACATTTAGCTAGCGTAACAACCAAGATAGCTCTACGAAAGTAAATAACTAATAAAATATATAATTAATAAAATACAATCGTAAATAATGAGTTTACGATAATACAGGATGTCACCTAACACCTAACAAATGTTACATACTTCAAGGGTATCTAGAACCCAAATGGGGTCGATTTAACCAAACTTGCTTAAACGAAAAACGTTGCAAACAATTACAGTGTTAAAGTTTCTGTTTTTATTTCTTGTTTTCTCCTTACTTCAGAGAGACATGATAGACGCGTTGCTAAGAGAACATATGAAGAACTCCGAATCGCAGACAGCCTTCTCATACATTTGTTTCTTTATTCACCAAATTAAGAGAAACTGGGAACTTTAGATATAATTCATGAAATGGAAGGTACGTTCAAAGAAGGGTACAAGACGAAGAACAAATTCTAGAAAGAGTAGAAGAAAATCTCGAAATTAGTATTCGTCGTTTGTCAGCAGTCACATGAGTTGGCCGCAAAATCGTCTCAACTATACTCCATACGCAGCAGTATGTACAAAATTTGCTTGAACCAGGCCGCCCGCTGAGATTAACATTTTGCGAACAATTTCTCCAGTTACATAACAGGAATTACACTTCTCGGGAGAACTGCATTTATAGATGAAGCTGTTTTTACATCTAGTGATGTTTGTAATTGAAAAAACTCTCACGTGTGGATCGAAGAAAATTCAACACGAATTTTCAGTTAACGTCTGGTGCACGATTATAGGAAATTTAATTTTGGGGCCTATCGCTCTACCTGCAAGGTTGAACAGCCAAAATTATTTGAAATTTCTTCGGCAAAAACTTCCTAGACGACAAATGTGGTTCAAGCACGATGGTGCCTCTGCCCATTACAGCTATTTGGCTTGGATTGGTCGAGGAAGTGACTGTCCTTGGCCTTCTCGCTGTCATTTGAAAGAAATTGTTTACAACTTTGGAACACTTAATACGGGAGCACAACTTTGCCTTTTCTGTTAAGGGACACCCTGTATATTGCTTTTATTTATTTTTTTCTTGAGGAGGCATCGAGGGAAACTCTCCCTTCGTACTAAGCTCCATATTTATACATCTGCCTAGATTTTCAAGATTTCTTTTTTTTCCCTATGAAAAATTATCCTTAAATTTTAACCAACTACTTAAACATGTTTCCTTTACAAAAACTAAGCATTATGCAATTCTTACATAATTTAAAATTATGTAGAAAAATTGAAATTCCATAAAAGTCTGTACGCTTGGATATACTAAAAGTTATAGAGAGTTAAAACCATCATAGTATTGCCAAATTAACAACAATTGAAAGCTTCATTAAATATACGCAGGATATTGTAGTTTTAGTTGTGGGTAATCAAGTTTGTAATATTTGACGTGGATTAACGTTAATATAAAGTTACGATGGTTATTTGCTTCATGTAACATAATCATTTAGAATTAATTTAATGATTTTGTTAATTAATTAGTTTTGTTACAGAATATTTAAAGCCGCAAAATTAGTAAAATCTATTATCACATCACCATTGCCTTAAAATTAACATATATTTTCGATGAATAATTATTATGTGATTTATTAGCAACATTCTGTGTATTTTATATTGGATGTAATAAAATTATAATTTGGAAACAAAGACAGAGTAATGACCAGTTAGAGGAAAATTGCATTGTTTAGTCTCTTATCAATAAGACCAAGAAACACTTGCAGTCGCAATTGATTTGTGTTAACAGGTACTTTAGAAAAAAATCAATAACTACTAATAGGTAATAGGAAATGCATAAAAAATTCATTGTTTCATAGGTATTAAGAACATACGTTCAAGCACTCGATATTCATGAAACATCCATTTTATGTCGTGCGGTACGTCCGAGGACGAGTTATGGACGTCAGTGGGATGTGCAGCAGTGTAACTCCCAGAACTGTCCTGAATATTACATCCGTCGGACGTCTATTTTATGTCGGTACTTTCCAGGACATCCATTGGACGTCCCAAGAATATTATAATTATATTTATCATTATGTAGGGTTATATACTTTGCCTTGAGCTATATAACACTATATAATAATAAATATAAGAAATTCGGTTTTTCTGCTCCGTATTAGAAGAAATTAGGGTACATACATGCAGACCGACGCGTCGAGCGGTGAGTCAAGTAGAGAACAAAGCGGAGCGGCGAAATCGACACCTGTATTTTGACGGCAGTGTATTCAAGGTGTCCTCGGATAGGTAAAACAACTCTTGTATGAGACAAAACATTTTGGTATTGAAAAATTACTTTCTGGGATTCAGCTCTGCCTGTTTAAGAAACAAAATCTACTATAATTTCAAATCCGTAAAATCCAGTAAGCTTTGAAAAAAAATTGATTTTTTCACGGGTAAAGTGCTGGTTTTGTTTGGGATATGACATGTTATTAAGAACAGTTTCTCAGAATGAAAAACTGAGTATATGTAAAAAAAATCAATGTCCTGCGCCTACTTTGATTTTTTTGCTTTATTTCAGATTGCACATGTCCCCAATTTTTCATTCAGAGAAACTTTTCTTAATAACATTTTATCGTACCTCATACAGAAACAACACTTTACTAGTAAAAAATCTGAAAATCGAGCAAAAAGTCACACTATTAGTTAAAAAGTTGCGACAATATTGAATGAAATTAAAATACGAAGCGCTGCTACGAAAACGTACAGTATGTGAAAATAATGGGAAAAGAAAATGCGTCAGTATAAAAATTATTTTAGAAAAGTCATTTAGGAGCCCATGGAACATTATTGCGAGAATTAAAAATGGAAGGTCCAATGCAAAATAGTGTTTTGGATATCAACTGAAGACTTCGATTAGTTAGTTATAGCTGAAATTTGTGACGTATCTACGGCGGATGTGCGATGCGATGCAGTGTTACTATGACGCTTGAGCTACGGCGGTCGGTTACCTCGGGTGCCACTTTCTGTTTTAAAATGTAAAAACACCACTACTCTGGCAGTTCCAGTGAAGACACGGTATATTCAGAGGGTTTAGGAAAAACAGATTTCAGGAACTGAAAAAGTCACAATAGATGTCACTATCTATATATTAAAAACTCATCTCTCATTCTACAGTGCTATTTAAACTAAAAACGAATTAAATTAATAGCAAGTTAATAAGGGGCGAGGTACAAGCGCTAAATGCGGGGCAGTTGCTGTGGTCCTGGAAAGAGAGTTACTGAGTTGGCCGGTCGGTAGTAAACAAGCAGTGGCAAACTACGGACTAACTACCACGAGGGAGCAAGCAAACAAGCAATTAGCACAAGCAATTATAACTACTAATTAATACACTTCTCTCCTCACTTTCACTCCTGAAAGAGAACGATCAATAGCAAGTCAAAAACAGAAATGATCCCTCGGCCAGGTTCCGCAGGATGGCTGGCCGTTGCGCTGAAAAATAAAATGACAAGACAAATCGATTTACGACTTAGGTTTCAGAGCAACGAGTGATCAAGGCAACCTCCTTCCTCCGAATACGTAGTCAAGATCTACACACGTGATCAAGGCCATTTGTTTCAGTAATATAACCAAAAAACAAGAAATCGAGTCAGCTAAACGTAAACAGAGACAGTGTGGAAAAACTTGTAATAAATTTAAAGACACTAGATTTTGCAGTAAGGAAAAACTAGTAATAAATTGAAAGTTACTTCATTTTCCTTGCGTCTTTCCTCAGTTGCCTAGACGAGCGCTCTCTCTATCCCTCCTCTGTTGCGCATTTGCTTAAGCTACTTGCACAGCCATGGTTCTCGCGGTCTACTTCGAGCTGGCTGGAGTTGAAGCGTCGACAGGCTTTCACTGTGGGCAATTCCAAATATTTTTCAACGGGTTTCACGGACTATTTTATTAATAAAATAAATAAATTACGGAATAGCTAAAATCACTTGATTATATTATTTGAAAGTGTTAGCAATCTTCTTAATTTAAAATAATCAACATTAACTAAACTAGAAGAAGTATATATTTTATAGAAATAGTTTAGCATTTTATTTTTTTCTTGGTTTCTATAGCCTTTACATTTTATATGTCATACATAATTCTAGGTATGGTATAATTCCATGTTTTCTATTAAAATATAAGTATATTCTCTTCTCCAGGAGTGTTGATTTATTTTTGAATTTTCATTTATTATACACTCTATGTTGCAACAACATCGAGAACGATTTGAAATTTTTACTGCTCGTTAAACTCTCGCAGGTATGCGTGTATACTATAACAGGCAAGTACTTGCTGGCTACAGCAACTGTTTGCGCAACTCCCCTCTCAGCACCAGTTTCACACATGCTGCAATTAATGTCTGAGAGCGGCTCTATCAAGAGCCACTTGCAGGTGTCCACGAACTTTAACTGTATTATCGGCATTAGAAAATATAGTTACAGTATACTAAGGAAGATAATAGCTATTTATGTGGTATATATTCATCAAACTGTTCATACAAGCTCTCTCAAGAAACATTTAATTATTGCAAGAAAAATTTATGAGAACTCCATTGTTAATAGTGGCAATTACAAAAAACTATTTAAATTTGTTTTCGTCAAGTTTATATACCCCTTCACACTAATGAACAGAACTTTATGCGGAACTAACAGAGAAACATCAGAGGCTCTGTCTATCATATTTTCAAAAGTTTTTACTAATGAACCTATCAATGATGTTCTTTCCGTTATTTAGCCCTCGTGTGATGTCCACTTTAGACAGAATAGAATTTACTCCACAATTCATATCACAATATTTTTTACAAGGACATGTCCCATCAGTTTGGAAGTCGGAATCCATCATTCCAACTTACAAAAAGGGAGTTAAGCTAGATCCCAGTAATTATAGTTATATAAGTTTATTTCCTATTGCTTGCAATGTTATGGAATCCGTAATTGCTGAATCTATAACGGAGTTTCTTTTACGAGAGTACATCGTACCGAACCAGCAGCATGGTTTTGTTCCGGGCTCTAACTTGCTACACTGTGTTGATGACTGGTCACTATATATATGAATAATCCAATCGATATCATTTATCTTGACTTCCCGAAAGCATTTGTCAGGGTACCGATAAGAAGACTCTTACACAAACTTGAACACCTAGGAATTCGAGAAGACTAGAACCGATGTATTGGAAACTTCTTATTTGGCAGATTTTTCACGGTTAGAATAGGCGATGTATATTCTGAAGAAAGACCGGTTACGAGCGGTGTCCCACAAGGTTCTATACTAGGTCCGCTGCTCTTCCTCTTAACGTTAAATGAAATTTACGCGGCTGGTGCGCAACACTGTCACCAATTTCTTTGAATCGTTTATATCACAAATGAATATTATTTTAACCTGTTCTATCGATTCCTGAAGTTATCAAGATTAAACCTGAATCACTCTGTCTATTGTAATTCCTTTTTGTTTGGGCATAATAGGTTTTTTTTAAAAATCTCTGCCCTTTTCCTAATTGTAATAATAATATAACAAACTGTTATAAAAGTTTTTGGAAATATCGTTAACTTTTAGATAATATCCTCCAATAATACGATATTTTACATTGGTCGTTGAAATGAAAGAGATTATAGTAATTATTTATCAACACAAATTCAGACAATCGAAGGAATGTTGAAACTGGTTGCCCTTTAGGGACCGTAAACAAGCCAATAAGTGGGTGAACACTGAACATATGGGATGTTTGCTAGCCAGAAACAAAACAAACACCGGATCTAAAGTTCTTAGTAAACTAACAGAATTTAATTTCGATCTTATAAGACAACACAAAATTTTAGAGTATGTAGTACACATGACTGGGAAGGAAATGGTACTGTATGTAATTTAAAAATATGCCATATAGTTACATAAAATACTAATACCCTTGTTTATGTACTTCATAAACACGGCTAATACTAAATATTAAATTTATTTGTTAAAACCGCTGCATTCCTTGTCGCGATATGACTGAACTTTATGTTCCGATGTCTTTACGTACTGAAATATTGAAAAATACAACACGTAAAACAAAGGTAAATAGAAAATAAATTTCTTGTTCTGTTCTGTCTATTCATTGATACTATAAAAGCTCCTTTAATATACATGTTTTGTTATACTTTGCTATACATTTTAGCAATTCTTTTCACATACTTATAAATGAGAGCGAATAATTCTATATTTGGTACCTACTAAGTTTATGTTATAAGAATAGTTACATCTACAGTAATAGGTATATAAAAAATGGAAATATTTTCATAGATTTATGTACAATCGTTTGCAATAATAATGACATTCTTTAAAATAAATTTTGCAATTTCTTTTGAACTGCTAACGAATTTATAATGAAAACTACTTTCAACTTTTAACTTTAGTACTTGTTTTACTCACCAATAGAGATTTAATGAAATTTCTACTCAAAACATCCAGAAGTTCAAAAACAGTTTGAGGGAGTGTCATTATTATACAATTCTCTTTACAACAGACTTTAAATTTTATAATTCCGCCCAATAGGTACTTAAAAAGAATTTTGATTTTAAAGTTGAAACTTATGTAAGTTATGTATAAACAATTAGTAATGGTAAAAATGTCACTCATTGGAGTTAAGTACGCCAATGGTATACATTTAGTATTTCTTGCGTTACATTGGTTTTTGGCGATTTGTTTTCACTTTCGTAAAAAACACAATTGTAAAAAACAGAAATGAATACTATACACACACAACGAACGTAAAATTAGTGGATTCCAAATTTATTTTCTAGTATTATTTGGAAGCGTTAGTTGGTAGTTTATTTAATAATTATGTTTTTGAAAATTAAACACTATGGTTTAATCCACTGCGGAAAAGGTATATCTCAGATATTTAATGAACAACATCAAGATCAACATGTCAGGAGGAAATATGTTTTAGAGTTTGTAAAAAAAATTCAAGAGACAGGGAACGTAGCCAATAAAGAACGAGAAATTGAAAAACCTATAGTTAATGAAGCTAGTGAAATTGCAGTTTTGGGACAAGTTCATCTTGATCCTACATTGAGTACGAGACAGCTGGCATCTGTGGCTGAGATCAGTCGAACTAGCATACAAACCATTTTGAAGAAGAATCAATTCCATCCATTCAAAATACATTCAGTCCAGGAACTTCATGAGGATGATTATGACTGCCGTTTGCAATTTTCCAAAATAATGGGTGAGCGAGCAGGGAACGATCCACAGTTCCTTTTTAACATATGTTTTTCTGATGAATGCAATTTTTTCTTGAACGGGGCGGTAAATCGTCAAAATTGCCGCTATTGGTCAGATTGACTGATATTATTAAAAATGTTCCAGAGTATGATGAAGATCATTTGATTTTACAACAGGCCGGTGCTCCTCTGCATTATGCGTTAATTGTCAGTATTTAAACCAACGTTTTGCACGGAATTGGATTGGGAGAAGAGGCAGCATTGAGTGACCTCCACGATCACCGGATTTATCGTCCTTGATTTTTTTTTGTGGAGATACCTAAAAAGTAAAGACACAGCCAACGTCCCTGAGATTTGCGTCAAAGAATCGTCGATAAATGCCGTCGAATCACTCCGGAAATACTTCAGAATATGCGCGAAAGTTTCGAACAAAATCTTTATTCTTCTATGGAAGCGGGCGGTCATCAGTTTGAACATAATCAACTAAGTAGTAAGTAAGCAACTAAACATAATTTAAAAATTAAAATGTAAATTTTTTTCAAAGTATTGAACGGAATTATAAAATTTAAAGTCTGTCGTAAAGATAATTGTAAGACCTTTCAAAATAAATATTACTCAACCCCAATGCCATTTAATATTTTGGGGTGATGCTTACCCTTCCTTAACGGTGAAAGTGGCGGAATCAAAAATACCAGCAAAGAATGTCCCCTTTTAATTTAAAATCGAAGGGTCTGAGCGTTTTTCTACAATCTTGACGCAGTTACTGTTTCGTTTTCATTTGGCCGCCCTGTATATCAAATAATAGCACTGGCCGTGAAAGCATACAAACCACTGTAATTTGGAGTTTTTCAGAAAAAACTATCATACTTGTGGAAACTCATACCTATGATCGCCGGATGTCCATTAGTTAAAATATGAATAAACAAGAACCATATCCATATTTTCCAGAATTGAAAAAAGTTGTTGTGCGTCATATTAATACAAAATTAATTACAAAACTACAATAACTTGACACAAACTGACATACTTTATTTCGTTAATACTATTTTAATTGATATTCATATAAGATAACACGTCCCTCTCTTTCATAGTTTAATTGATAAAAATTGCATAGTAAAATAATAAGTAGTTTGTGTATTGCAAACATCTCAAAAATTGTTAAAAGTAGGGTTTTCCACAAGGTACAACATTTTTCACTGAACAACTTCAAGTTATTGTATTTTTAAATTTCCATGCTCCAGTGTCAGATCAAAAATGAGGTATAGTAAGTTTTTTCATCACAAATACATTATGTGGCGCCCCAACAAAACAGCTCAATAGCGATATGATATTTAAATTTGACACCCCAAAACCTCATCGGCACCAAATTTAAAATCGAGAGGACAATAATTGTAAAATTAGTAAGATTTCGAACTAAAAATGTTTTATTTAATATTAAAATTAGCCTCGACACATACATTTATAAGTTTTTTCTTAATATTTTGTTTTAAACTATTACTATGTGGCGTGTGACCTATGAAATATCCTGTATTAGGGTTCCATAAAATTTAATAATTTTAAATTAGGTGAATTTCTTCGTAAACGAAGCTATGATACTGTGTAGTAGACTACGTCAAGAAAATAAAACGCTGTAATGCCGCTTGGCAACACACGGTATGCCGCCTCGGTATGAATGCTTTCTTATACCGCATTTTTTTTTAAACCGCATCCGCTGCCATGTCGGTTTTGCTGCATTGTTCTGAGGAATTCTTTATTTCGGTAAATAATCAGGTGACATAATATAATATTCTCGTTATTTACTAAGCCATAGTTCAGCTATTAAATGTTCAAAATCATTTATCATTGTAGAAAATACTATTTCAAGAATACAGCACTTTAAAAGACTGAAACATATTGTTACCACGTCAAAAGCTGTTATTTGACCAAATAATAACATGTTTCATATCCTAAATGATAGTAGTATTCATTAGTATTTTACGTACTTTTTCTTATACAAATATGAAAATCAAGTTAAATATATTGGATTCAGGGAAAAATTCTGTGTCGGATTAAGTTAAAAATAAATCGTTTCCGAAAAAAATTACAATTACCGTATTTTTGAAACCATTAACGCTTTTAATTCTCAAGTCCAACCAAAAATAGTTACAGTTATAGTCTGCGACGTTTTTATTTACAAAGCAGATAATGTTTAATTTGAATTTATAAACAATCATTCGGTATTGTCAACACAATGTAATTTGATTAAGTTGTATATATATTTTCAAGGCTTTAATGTCGCTCTGAAATAATATTGATTGAATACCTTGCTCTAATAAAGGGAACTATTAAATTCCAGAACTCTCAAACATTTTAAAAATGAATTTCATATTGATCCTATAAGTGAAGTTACGATGGCAGTTCAAGGATCAAAGTTAGTTTGAACTGAAAAACTATTAAATAAGTACATGCCAAATCTATTTTTTCTACGTTCAAGCAAAAAACAAAACTTTATTGAACTATATTTAATAGAAAAAGTGGTTCTTTATTGCACTAGTTGAATAAAATGTTTATTGCATTCATCTGTCATTCTACTACAGCGTTTTGTCTTCATGACAAACATAAATCTTCAAATCGACGTCTACACTGAGTGTCATCTAAATAAAACATTTTTTGGTTTTTGCATGAACGTTGAAAACATATTGCATGCAACTCGTTCAAAAAGTGCTTATTGCCTGACAGCCTCGTTGGACAATTTCACGTCGCGTGCAATAAACACTAACTCTTTGTACTTGTTGCATAAATAACTATTTAGCCCCTATATATAAAAATGCTATTAGTACCTACTTTCATATTAAAAATAATAAAATTCAAACAGTTGTTAGTTTCCATATCATTATACTCTCTACACATTCTAATTCAAATGTTTTCTTCCGCACAGCTACATGACAATATTCAGATGATGCATGTATCTCTAAATATATTAATGAACTGTGAAATAATCAACAGCCGGATTCATGAAACGGGCGTAGCGTTAGTCGGACTAACCAGCTTTGCGCCCGTATAAAGCGCGTTAGTCGGACTAACCAGCCTTGCACCCATTCACGAACATGCGTTGCTAGGCATGCGTTGCTAGGTAAGCTGTTTATTTACGTCCATATTTGCGCCAAAAGTTAGACCCAGTATTGTACCTGTCTAAAAATCGCGTAACTTCGGCCTCTAGTTCCTTGCGTTTCCCATTGTATATTTAGTATTTATATTCAAAAACAGTAGTTTTCAGTGCTACGGATTAGTTAACATATCATGGTGCAACAGAGGCGTAAATTTTTTGCGTAACCTCCGCTAGTCTGACTAACGTTACGCCTTGTCGATGAATCCGTATGTAAGTGTTTTAGGTAGGTAGGTAGTAATTGATTTTCAGTAGGCATTGCAGAAATATTTTTAAACCCTACAAATTTATGTTTTAAAAACTTGACATAAAGGTTGGCGTTCTCCAGAAGAAACATTGTTTTAAGCTTTACTCATTTAGAGTATCCGCGGTTTAGATTTTCTTAATAAAAATTACAAATTAATGTTTATTACATATAAGGAATACACCGTAAGGTACAGTATAAATTTCATTCTAATGTTGCACAATTCGAAAGACATATAGAAAGTAGCAGCCCAAGAGTGATAAACTAGATCAGAGCGTCCCGATTAAATCAACTCGGTGCATTTATACAAGTTATTGAATACCTTGCTGCCACCTCAATATTTAACAAAATAATGACAACAGTTCATGATGGTGCAAAGACATATTTCATCGACGAGTAATATAGGTTATTAAATTGAATTGAAAATTTATTAAAAAACAGAAATGTTTACAATACAAGTGAGTATATAAATGTGTATATAAAAAAAGATGACATACTGTTTACAAATACATACTAACAAAACTATAAGTATATGACAAAACAAACAGA
Source organism: Monochamus saltuarius (assembly GCA_025584915.1). NCBI lineage: Eukaryota > Metazoa > Arthropoda > Insecta > Coleoptera > Cerambycidae > Monochamus > Monochamus saltuarius. The sequence continues at coordinate 35,086,649 of CM046726.1, forward strand.
ACCGTTACAAACATAATCATTTACATGCAAAGTATAAAAAAAGGAAAAAAAATGTATAAAAAACGTATAATTGCTATGACAACAAATGTTCAAAAATGTTTCTTTTGAAAATTGCAAGAGTACTAGATTCTTTAATATTAGATGGAAGTTTATTAAATTCATTTATTCCGGCATCGAATATACCTTTTTTTGTAGTCATGAGCTTTACCCTGTTAATATTTAAATGCCTTTTATGGCGCGTATTATATGTATGAATGTCATACGAGTGCTGCAAGTTAGCTGACAGATAATCAGGGAGCATGTCATTAACTAGTTTGAAAATAAAAATTAGGTTATATACGACATCCATCACTTGCTTCATTTGCTTAGTTGACTTTAGTTCTAAGATATACAGGTGATTCTTAACCCATACGCATAAACCAGGAAAATTATAGCGGAATACAAAAATTGACGAAAAATGAAAAAAAAAATGTTTTTCGGTTACAGATATACCAATTTAATACAAATAAAAATAAAAGAACGTAAATTTCATAAAATTGAAAATGCATTCCATTTATCATAGTAACTGTGATGTTATTTCCGTGATTTCCAATACACAGTTCAGCTCGCTAAATCCATGAGTCTCTTATATGTACGGCCAAAACCAGGCTTTAGTCGAATTGCCTCAGCGGCAGCATGTATGCGACTTCACAACTCTGTTAATTTCGGTAACACACATCATATTTTTTATGTACCTATGTAACCCCAAAAATAAAAGTCACGCGAATTTAGGTCGGGTACTCGAGGGGGGGGGACAATTGGATGGCCTCGGCCTATCCATCGTTCGGCAAAGACTTGAACCAAATGTTGTCGCACTAGTCACGCAAAATATGGTAAAGCACCATCGTGAAGAAACCACATATGCTGTCTAATGTTGAGATTAACTTCTTCGAGGAGTACCGATAAATTATTAATCAAAAATTTGAAATAAGTAAAAAAGTTCATATGAATATGGGTCCGGAAATGCTTCTTAAGGGCACAGGGACTCATTGAAGAGGGAGGAATGGAAATCATTTTTTTGCAATTAATGAAATTTGGTATACACAGCTAAATTTTTATGAACAATTTGATGGACTAATCCATTTATTTCGACAAGGTGGGTACGGGGGGCCCTTTGTATTTTGCGTGTGTAACTTTTTTGCGGCTTAGTGTATCCATCTGACTATCGAAACAATCGATTCTCCTACCTGTTTTATTTGAAAAAGGTATACTTTGCTGAATCTCAAAATTTTGCACGTCTCCATAATTTATCATTCTGAGCATCTTTTTCAAGTAACATTTTGCTATATTTTCAACAGAAAAGGCACTTTACCTAACACCAAAACAGTTTTTACTCGGTGCACTAAGCATTTCAAATAGGATTATTTAAAAAATGGTTACTCCTACCGACTTCAGCAAAGTATACCTTCTTTAAACAAAACAGGTAGGAGAATCGATTGTTTCGATAGTCAGATGGATACACTAAGCTGCAAAAAAGCCCATCTTGTCGAAATAAATGGATTAGTCCATCAAATTGCTCATCAAAATTTAGCTGTGTATAGGTACCAAATTTCATTAATTGCAAAAACGATTTTACGAAACCTATTCCTGGGAAATCATAGATAACGTCTTTTGACTAAAATTTGCTGACATGAAATTGAAATTGTACACTTTCTGAAATAAAATTGACTTTCTGAAAGATTAAAAAAAGTTTTTGATACATTCTTGATGAATAATTGTAATAAAGAAAGGACAAACTTAAATTCCGAGTCCACCTCAATATTCCGGCTGAGTAAAGTGTTAGGTTTGAATAAAGAAGGAAATTTATTAATAATGTCACCAGCATTAACAAGCTTGCTCTTTATGTAGTTAATAAATTAATTATGGAATGTAGATTTAAGAAGATTAAATAATTTTCGACTTTTGAAGTAAAACATCTAAATTCAACATCTGCGATAATTTCCTGCAAACTTTAAATGAACCGCAGCTTGGAAAAATGATCCGAAACTTTAAAATTAAATTAATTACAAATCTGGAAATAATTTATATTGAAGAGGGAAAACTTGGTAACCTAAGGACGGGGAAATAATAAATCCTTATGATGCATATTAACTACACGTGGCAGAAAATGTATTACGGTTGAAAAATCTTGTGAGAGTAGATATATTTTTTATACAACTTAAAATATAGTTTATATGTACTTTCCTAATAAAACAAAGGCACAATCAAAAATGACTGCTCTTCTGCTAGTACTACCAATTTTGTGATTGAATTTCTTATTACATATATAAATTTAAAATATCGCGCTGGTTCGTCGCATATAAAATTAATATTTCTAATACCATAAAATATTAAAATAAAGAAAATTAAGGCACACCGGGAATCTAATGCGTTTGTGTCCAAGGTTAGAGTAGATAAGAAAAAATAGTCATGATGAATTTTTGGTTTGCATATTATAGTTTTCTCTATTTGAATTTTAGCAGTATTATTGATCACAACGTGTAAGTAATAGGTATCAAGAATTAATATTAGATATCTAAGTTTTAAAAATTCAATAGTCGTTAAGCCGTTATATTCGAGCTGTTAGAAGGCAGTTACCAAATATTTTGAGTAGGTACCAAAACCAGGGTTACATAATTTTCCTCTCTTATTTTGGCTAGCAGTATTGAGTTTTATATAATATCCCACGCTCAATAAAAGGTTTAATATTTTTATGCAAAAATACTCCATTTAATTCAGGGAATTAATGGCAAACCAGCATATACAGTATGCGCCAAAAGTATGAAATAAATTCAATAAAAACGAAACAATTATTTTTTGGGAAAAATCCTCGAACAGGGCGATTTTCAAATGTCATTTGTTTTTGAGTAATGACGTCATCGATTTTTTTTTAAATGGCAACACCATATTTTTTTTACATATGAAAGTTTTCGAGTAAATGACGATTGAATGTTAGAAAACGTAAATTTTATCCATAAAAAAGTAACAATTCTAAGGTATGTAAAATAAAATACAATTGATTAAATTTTATACTTAAATTAAATTTTCGAATTGCCATCCACCAACTTCTTGACAATGCGCAAGTCTGTGAAGAAATTCTTCTTGCACATTATGAATGATTTCTGGGGTAACTCTGCGTATTTCGTCCCGAATGCGATTTTGAAGTTCTTCTAAATTACATGGTTTATTAATGTACACAATGTTTTGGTGCCTGGCAATTCGAACATTTAATTTAAGTTTTTAAGCTTTTTTATTTCATTTCTGACTTTTTTGTAAACTGATAGACACATCAATAACAATTAGGTAATGCGGTCATGTGTAGTAGATGAAAAACTTATTAGCGGTGGGCATTTGTGTAGAAATTACTACGCGTAAGTTGGTTTGTCATCTTTTCGTTTGTAACCAATAATTCTGTCAAATCTCAACCGATTTCTAAAAACGGTACGTCACTGTATTCGCAATGAAAAGGGCTTTAAAATGATGTGCCACAAGTGGGGTAGTTGCATTTGAAATTTTTAAGTTGGGGTTGCTAGGCATTAGGGGCATGAATATATCGAGTTGGCTTGACTGTCAAAAAAGCTCCCCCCAAGAACAAAAATCGACGGGTCTCGGCGAATTTTGAAATATTATTCGGTTTTCCAATTATAGAGGGGGTCAAATTTTCGTTGGGATACCCTGTATAATATTTCCAGGAGATGAGGAAAAATAATTCCGTAATTTTGAACACTAAAAAGTGCTATTACGAAAAGTTATTTAATATTAAAGGCTATGCAAAAATTTCAATTTGTACATAAATAGGCCTATTATGATAATAAAAATAAAAGCAGATCGTTGAGTTCAATGATATAAATAGCATTTCTTATTCTTCGAATTGGTTATTTTCTCAAAAGTGAACCAAATTTAAAAATTTGGTTTTCTTCATCGAAACCAACACATTGAAAATGATTAAATTCTTCAATACCACTATTAGAATTCACGAATCTGTATTCGATTTGGAACTTGAACTTGTTACTTCTCTTAGTTTGTTTATCAGCTTGAATTTAGGATTGTAATCATTTTTCTTGCTCTTGCTGATGAGATTTGACATATTATTTTGCACCGGTTTATATTTTTTTCTAACGTTAAAATAGTGCCAGAGCCTTGTGCTATTTTTAAAACTTGTAAATTGTAAGTAATAGTTTTCCTGGTAATACATCAGCATTAAGTCTATGTAATGAAGTACTTTCATGTCTTTATATACAATTTATTATTTGAATTGTAAAACATACAACTTAGCTGGCATGCTTCCAGGTCGAACAAGTAACAAAATCGGAATGAATATCTACCCTAAAGCCAACACTATCGCTAACCATAATACTTCGCACATTTATTGTTATTTATGGGCCTGGCCCGGTCGTTTGGGTGGCTGGACTGTTTGTCTGTCATCAGATGATAGTTATCTCCTAACATGTATAAGGCAGTTGAGAAACATGGTCTAAGTTCTGGAGCTTTTTCACGGGTGTTTCCAATATTCACATTAATATCACCAGTATAGTGGCATCTAACTCTGTATTCTCTGATAGAGGAAATGAATGGCATGATATTATACCTGGATTATAGGGAAAAAATCCGTAGCCTTAAATTCAGATATGATTAACTACAGCTAGTTTGCTAGGGTTGCCAATCGTATTCAATTTTCAGTCAGTCAGTTTCCAAATTAGTACTTTGTAAGACGTTCGTCAAGATTATCAGCTCAGATTCTACATTACTATAGACAGCTGTTTTTATTGATTTATTTAAGTTATTATTAAACTGCTTTCTAGATTAAAAATATACCCTGCTTATTAAATAAAATAATTTTAGTTGAAGAAGTTCAAATTAGTTGGCTACTCGCGATTCATTTCTTGGCCACAAGTATTAGATAATCCTTCTGGTTTAAGGATTGAAAGATCGAGATTATCAATGCAACCAACCGAAACCAGCCATCTTCGTATCACTGTTGAATCTGTGTTTTATTTTCAATTGAATCGCAAAATGGTATGCAATTTCTTTAATTTGGATAACGGAAAATCGCAGTTCTGTATTAACCAATTTTTTTGATCAATTTATACCCATCGTACAATCCAGCTCCATTATGTTTTGCTTATGAGTTTTTTACGTTACGTTACAAAAATATTAAACAAAATAAAATTTAATACTCTATTCCAAAAACCCCAATGATTTAACTAAAAATTAGCTGAAATCTATAATAATTTTATTTTTTTACATCAGTAAGAAACCACAGAATGATGATTCGTCCAGTATCTCGAAATATACTTACATATACCAATTTTTTGTCAATATGAGAACATGCGTAGATCTAATAACCCAATCACTAATTTCCTCTCGCAGATATTTCGGTATTGAATCTCATAAATTTATATTTATCCATTTTGTGAGAAATTCCTTATATGCTCCCTTGATGCGGTTTGGTCACGTATAAACAGTTCTGGCAATATTTACAAGATCAAGAAATTCAATAAAGCCATTTTATTGCGGTTTTGTGAGATTATGGATGAAATTGGCCCTAAATTAGGGATACAGTTCAATATAAAACAGGTGCCTAAAACAAAGAATTTCATTGGATACTAATTTTTGTTATATCTGGTTATTTATTATTAAGTTATCACTTCTAAATGTTGAGGCTGAGTATAATCATAATTATTTTATAAATTTATTACCAACAAATCGTAAATATGAATAGCTATTTAATTTAAACTTCTTCAAAATGATTGTTAAAGCAATTCAATAATAATAAATTAATTAATAAAAAAGGTACAGAATTAGTTTGAACGCACCCACAAATGATTTTTTTAATTATTATGAACCAAACCAATTCATTATGATCCAAAAACAAGAACAGCAATAAATCATAAAGACATTTGGAAACAGTCGCAGCTGCAAGCAGCCAACATTTTACGGGAAAGTGTTTCTGTATGTGTAAATATTAATATTGGTTTATACATTATATCACCCTATTCAACGCAGTTCCAGTTTTTCTAACCAAAGGCGCACAAACTCCCATTTATTTCAAGATATTTATCATAAGCTTTATAATGTACCGTATGGTAAAACATAAAAACATATTAAAAAGTAAAGTGTTATTAGTACCTAATTGAAGTAAAATCAAATTGGTAACTACTTAAGTAAAGCAAAACGGGTTAATTATTTTAATAAGTAGCTAATTGAAAATATTTTAAAGATGCAAATATATAATATAGTAAGTGTCTCCTGTATATTTATTTTTTGCTTAGTTAATATTATGTAATTCAAAACATATTTATTAATAATTCTCTTACAGTTCTTATAAATAATCTAATTGCTAATTAGTTATAATATATTCTTTGAGCCGTATTTAATCTTGTACTTGCTTTAATAAACCATTTGTGCGATTAATCTGATTATTTAATTTTATAAATAAAACTGGCGACGAGAAAGAGACAGAGAAGTGTTGCGCGCGCCATTGCATGTGACAGACAGAGATGCCGAGAGTTCTTTTGAACGAACATTTTTCTGATTTGTATGTGCGCTCTATTGATCAAATACTGAATTCAAGTCAGGTTAAATATGAACCATTATATCAAATTTCTTGCACTCACACATTTATTTATCAGCGACAATACATAATTATAAAATAATAAATGTTTCTGTTCCAAAATGTATATCTTTCAAAAGGAGATTGTCATATGCTCGATTTATATGAATATCAAATGGAGGAAGTTGATGAAAAAAAGTTATTTAGATATTTTTAGGTATTAATAATATTGTGTTAAAATAACTACTCTGTGGGCTAAAGCCTCAACCAGCGTTGAATTACATCCACAATATCTACCTATATATTCCTTATTATTAGCTTTTGTAACATTTTTTACTGTATTAGAAAGGTATTTTAAGCTAATATAGATCAAATCTCCTACAGTTCCTATCAATGAAGTCGTATGTATGCTCTCTGATACCAAACATCTAGGTATGCTAATGAACAATTCGACAGACAAAGTTCTAATCAATAATTATCTAAAGAAATTAATCTATCTAAATTTACTAACCTGGTTTAATGAAAACACTATAAATATCTAACTTTTGACAGTGGGAACTCGAAAATTCAACCACAGAAATAGATCAAATCCCATCTATTGTGGTTGCAGGAATGCAGGAAATTAGAACAAAAGACGAAAATCCTATATATACCAAATTCTATATATTCCCATACGTCTATAAACAAGAAGTATAGAATCATGTAACAAAAATGCTGCAAGAAAATATAATTCATTCAAGTATAAGCCCATGGTCCTCACCGATTTGGGTAATTCCTAAGAAAAAATATGCTTCAGGAATTCAGAAATAGCGACTCGTATGTAGTAGACTATCGAAAATTAAATGACAAAAACTATATTAGAACTTTACCCCTTGCCAAACAATACTGACATACTAGATAAACTAGGGCATAGTAATTATTTTGCTACACTTAGAGAGTGGGTTTCACCAAATTGAAACGCTGCCAAATTCCATAGAAAAAACGCGTTTAGTGTTGAACAAGGCAATACGAATTTTTCAGAATGCATTTTGGATTAAGAAACGCTCCAAAGTACATTCCAAAAGGTTATGGACAATATTTTGAAAGATTTACGATACAAAATTTGTTTAGTTTATATGGATGATGTAATTATTTCTTTGACATCATTACAAGTACATATCTAAATCTTCAGAAAGTATTTAAAGCTTTTAGAACACAACTTCAAAATTCAATTTAAAAAATCTGAATGTTATAAAATACTTTCTGATACCTCAAAAACATCGCAATATTAAAACCCGTTTAGGTCTTTAATGTTACTATAGATGTTTCCAAACTTTTCCAAAATTACGAAACCCTTTACTTAATGACTTAAGAAGGAAGAAAAAGTAATTCACTCTCCCGAATTCATTAACATATTTGAATATTGTGAAACACTTATGGAACGACCCAATACTAGCATTTTGCGACTTTGAATAACAGTTTACTATTACATCTGACGCCTCAAATTACGCTATAGGTGCCGTACCTAGTCAAGACGATCATCCAATGAGGTATGCAACAAGAACATTGAACCTGATAGAAATAAATTGAAGTACTATTGAAAAAGAAATGTCTTTGATTGTATGGGCTTGTAAATATTTGTACCTTACATTTTTGATAGAAAATTAATAATTCAAATTGAGCATAAACCATTATAATGGTTATTTTACAAAGACGGTAAACAAAATACCGACTGTCTATATAGAATGAAAAATTGGCACAAACCCAATTGACTTAAATACTAACCCCGGATATAGAATTATTACAGATAGACGATTTTATGTCAGATATAGGCGATTAAATTGGAGAGACTAATTGACACCCTAACAGCCGAACAAATATATTCGACGAAATTGAAACAGACCAAGCACACCCACAAACACCACAAGATGGTGTAGAAACACAACATCGAGCAAATGAAAATCCTATACAAGAAATACCCTACGGAGAAAATTGTTCTAACCAATACAATCACCAAGTTGTCTTTCAGGAATCAAACAATACTATTATTGACTCATCAACACTCGAAAATCCATTTATAACAAAGATCAGACAACTAGTAACTTTTAGAACTACAGCACCTGACGATGATGTTATTAAACTACTATTATCTTTAATTTTTCCAAAATTCACTTATTATTTATATTTCAAAAAGCCGGAAATAACCGAAAAACTAGACGAGCCAATAAAATGACAGACTTATGATACTATTTACGATTATTTAAAGACAAAAGAAAAGTTTACCTCAAAAACTAAACCCATATTCAAAGAAACACAAATAGTAGCAAAATAAATAATAAACAATGTCAATAAACAAATAGCAAACTTTTTGAAAGCTTAACAACTTCTAGAACATTTTAAACAGCTATACCTACTGAATTTATATTTTCTGTTAACCTAATTGCAAAAAATACTTATTCTATTGACACATTGTTTTCATTGAAACAGTATTGTTTGTCTTTATAAAACCTTATAATAAACATTTAATCTTTATTTCTTCACAAAAAATTTTTCACTACATATGGATACATTTGCTATCAGTTTTTATCTTAGAATTCTATACGGATAGCTTAATCAAATGCATTCAGTTCTCCCACTACCACTATTAAGTAAAAATTGTTATATCTTGTATTAGTAAATGTTAAAAGTAATAATTTCTCACAACTTACAGTTTTGTATCGTTGGTGGCCTGTAATTCTCACTTCTCCTTATCTGGATTCTTCATGGCATGAACTTTGCCTGCTGTCAAACCTCAAAACCGTATTCGACATCTTGTGCCAAAATCGGTGGAAGCTAGCTCCTGGTCGCACTTTTTTAATTAACTTATTCACTTTCACCGAGTTGTTTTGGTGATTTTACGGAATTTATGACCTGGTGTGTGTTACTAGTATGGATGCTAGAGACCAACCTATCTGCGACACTCGTACACCACATCAGTTCTTTCCATTGTCTTAGCAACTCCTTCCACTTTGTCTTATCGTAAAGGTACACGTAATTCGGTAGGTGACTTTGTTTTTTGCGTACTTCCTTCTTCAAGAATTTTCCTTTCCTACTACTTGATTTTAGCAATTTTTCTTCAAAGAACAGTCAGGAGAACTCTCTAGTTTACAGTTGCAAACATAACTGATGATAATAGAAGAAATCAGCACCACACCACAAGCTGTTCTAGGAACCTTTTTAGATTCAACCCCGTCCCATATATTAAGCAGCTATAAACATAAGGCTAACGGTATGGACCGCAATAGACTGAAAAAATGTAGAAAACCACAATACTTTCTTGATATGTTACGTCTGCTAGAATCAACTATTCTGGGAGGAATTTATAATATCGGAACAGAATCACCCTTTAAAAAGCAGGTAGTAAATATTGCTACACAGAAAATTGGAGAATATGCAGTCTAAGCAGAAGGATGTCGGTAAGCTTGGGTAGCTATGTACCTACCCTTCAGGCAAATTGTATACTATTGGATTTTGTGCGTACAACTGTAGAACTATTTTCTGTAAATGTTTCACAAATAACTTAGTTATTTATGTACGTGATTATATTATAGACGGTTAAAGCTTAGTTATTTAGGTACGTAATGATAGTGCAAAAGGTTCTGTTGTATTAATGAAAAGTTTTATTAATTCCAAGTACGATCAGATTTATGTATCATCATATATAATTATTACAGAATATTTCATATAATATAATGAAACCTTATATATTACATATTATATATTTAGGATACACGCAAAATTAATCAGTGCTAGGCATGGATTGTTGCTGAACTCTCAATTTTGGCTATTGGCAGATGGTGCTATGTATAACGAATTTATTAATACATTATGACTTACTTTTGTAGATGCCGTTTGTAAACATGTGTCCCAGTAAAACAAGTAGTGTACAGGAACTTACCTAAAAAAGAAAAAAGACGTATTAATTTATTTATTGATACATAATGTTTTCTAAAATGTAGAGCCAAACTGGAATATTGAAAATAATCTACGTGGAAAACATTTTAATAAATTTGTAATTTACTGATCCTTTTGGCAATTATATTTCGGGTCCAGTCCTCCATATTACATAATTGTTTACATTGTAGTACATGCTTCTTCCACTCTCGAGCACAAGGTTCAAAGAATATTTTAAAAATCAACCCTGTCCCGTTGCCTAATCTGTCATCTATCTGTCATCATTGTGTTTCTTGTGCTCCGAGCAGTCGCACGTGTTCGAATACCGTCCAGATTATCCAATCGCCAAAACGCATTTGCTATTACTTATAGCGTCTTATAGTCAAAGGAATTAGTACCTTCTGTAAGTATATAAATATATTCACATTTATACTTGATATATACTTCTAAATAATCTTAAAAACGCATGCGGAAGCAGTCTCTTGGAAGAGGCAGCTCCTATATCACACTAATCTTTTCAGTATCAAAATATGGGTAAATCCAAGAGAAATAAAAGGAGCCGTAGTAGGTCATCTAGTAGTAGTGAGTTTGAAAGTAACAAGAAGTTGTCAAAGCGTCTAAAAAACTGGAGAAGGAATTACTTAGACGCCGTTCTTGTTTATCGTCTCGATCACGCAGTCGCCATGTGAGTCGACAGCGTTCTCCTTCTCGCTCTCACAGCCGTTCCCGCAGCTGACAGCACTCGATTGGATCGAGCGCATTCTTCTGATTTGGATTTGCCACTTGGAGTGGAAAATCCCTATCCCCAAGAAACCAGAAGCGATGCCTGTAGCATTGTTTTAGAGAAAAATATGGACGCTTGCAGCGTTGCCATAAATGACGTTGATGCTGACGATCTGGTGATTCACAATGATGTGTCTTTGCCAGAAGATGTTCTGGAAATTCTAGGGGAAGATCCACAAAAGACATCTACTAATGCGATCGCACTACACGACCAGTTAGTCGTTAGATGGAATTCTGTATTACAAAATGGTCTGAAAAGAGATGATCTTGTAGATATTTTAAACAAGTTCACTATACCTACCAATTTATCCAACTTAGCCCCGCCAAAATTAAATCCAGAAATTTCCGCGTCCTTACAAAAACATAATTTATCAATAGATTCTTCACAGTCTGAAGTTCAGAATCAACTAGGTAAAGGGATATGCGCTTTAGGAAAGGACATAACCGACATTTTAAATAACATCGATAAAGTTCCTGCAGACTTTAAAAATAATGTTTTATCTAATCTGTTAGATTCTGGCAGAATCTTAACGAATCTTTTCCATCGTATTTCACATACTAGGAAAAACCTTATCATACCTCACGTAAAAAATCTGAAAGTAGTGGCAGATAAATGTATACCATCTGAATATCTGTTTGGCGCGGATTTGATGGATAAGCTAAAATCTCTAAAAACTATTGAAACTGTCAGTAAGGATCTTAAGATAACTGCTAACAGACCAAAGGTTTCGCTCTATAAGGGACAAAATAGAGGAGGAGGAGGAGCTCAAGCACGGAATTATAATCCGAACCATCCTTCCACTTCTTTCAGTCGTCCTTTAAACTTGCTCAGACCGGTCAGAAGCCAGACCTCGAGGAATTACCATTGGGAAAGCATCAAGGATTCCCAGTGGAGAAATGGAGAGAAGAGGAAACAGAGGGACTAAGTGTAAGTTTTTATGCTGGTCGCTTAAGTAAATTTTACGGACAATGGCTATCAATCACGTCTAGCACCACTGTACTGAATTGGTTGAAGGGATATTCATTACCTTTGGTTAAAGAACCCTTCCAGTTGCAACCCCTTATATCAAATAACTTTGATGCTAATGAGCAAAAAATCATTGAAACTGAAATTTTAAGCTTACTTAAAATGGGTGCCATTCAAAAATGTAACCCGACACAAAAACAATTTGTTTCCAGAATCTTCTTGGTCGATAAACCTAATGGCAAAAAACGATTTATCCTTAATTTAAAAAATTTAAATAAATACGTTTTTGCTCCACATTTTAAAATGGAGGATGCACGCACGGCAAGCAGATTGATCCAATACAAATCTTACGCTACGACTATTGACCTAAAGGACGCATATTATTTACTTCCAATTAAAAATGATCACCGAAAATATTTAAGGTTTTGCTATAAAACTGATTTCTATGAATTTGTTTGCTTGCCGTTCGGCTTGGCATCAGCGCCTCATGCTTTTACCAAGCTTCTGAAGCCCGTAGTCCAGATCTTACGTGCCAGAGGTGTACTTTGTGTAAATCACACATAGTGACGATTTTTTAATTTTGAGTTTGTCAATAGAGGAGTGTTCTAAAAACACCCTTATGGTCACTTCATTGTTAAAATTTTTTGGTTTTTTAATTAATACAGAGAAAAGTGTACTTTCTCCTAGTACAAGATATAAATACCTCGGTTTTATTTTTGATTCCACTGAAATGACAATGGAGTTGCCTCCTAATAAACGAGAAAAAATTCAAATACGGATTCTGAAAATTATCAGTTGCAACAGCTGCAAAATTATAAAGTTTGCAAAACTTCTCGGTTTATTAACTTCGGCTTGTCCAGCGGTTAAGTATGGCTGGCTATATACCAAGCTTCTAGAAAGAGCTAAATATCACGCGCTGCTTTCAAATAATCAAGATTATAATGCAGAAATGTATATTTCGCAGGAAATAAAAACCGAATTAAAATGGTGGCTTGCAAAAATTCCTAATTCAAAAAATGACCTCAAAAGGGATGTTTTCAGTTTAGAAATTTTTACTGATGCCAGCTTATCCGGTTGGGGAGTTTTTTGTGAAGCAAAAACTGCATTTGGATGGTGGACAATCCTTGATACAGATAATCACATAAATTATTTGGAGCTGCAAGCAATTTTTTACGGACTGAAATGCTTTGCTAACAGATTATCAAACTGCAACATTTTAATTCGTACAGACAACACCACGGCTCTGTCATACGTCAATAGAATGGGGAGCATTAAATTTCCAAAATTAAATGCTTTAGCTAGGGAAATTTGGCAATGGTGCGAGAACAAAAATCTTTGGATTTTCGCTTCATATATTCCTTCCAGCGATAACTGGCGGGCTGATGAAGCTTCTCGTACCTTGCAGACCCAAACGGAGTGGTCTCTTAATTGTGACTTTTTCATAAAAATTGTAAATTATTATGGCATGCCCGAAATAGATCTATTCGCTTCCCTACATAATTATAAATGTAAAAGATACATTTCTTGGCTTTTAGATCCAGAAGCTGAAAACATTGATGCATTTACAGTTCATTGGGGTGACCTAAATTTTTATGCCTTTCCCCCATTTTCACTGATTCTTCGCTCTCTGCAAAAGATAGTAATCGATCAAGCATCAGGAATTTTAGTTGTGCCATTTTGGGAATCACAACCCTGGTATCCATTGTTCCTAAAATTAATAGATAGTAATTTACTCTTTCTTGGTCCTTCTGATAATATGTTGGTTTGTCCTTTCAGCAAAAGGAAACATCCCCTCTCCAACGAACTTATCCTGGTTGCCGCGAGGCTATCAGGGAGGCGTTTCGGCACAGTAATATCCCCGAGAACGCTATAATCACTATGGAAAATTCTTTAAGTGACAACACAATAAAACAGTATAATATAACCCTTAAATGCTGGTGGGAATACTGTAACAGTGTTGGGATTTCACCATTTGAAGGGGAAACATTACATATAATATCTTTTCTTCAAGATATATTTGACAAAACTCAAAATATATACGGTTCATTTAATTCGCACAGATCGGCCCTTTCCTTAATAACGTCAAAAAATTTAGGAGACGATTTGCGATTGAAACGTTTTTTAAAAGGCATTTTTAGACTTCGGCCTTCTAGACCAAAATATAATTATACGTGGGATCCGCAACTAGTTCTCACATATTTGAAAAATTCGGATGACAGCAACCTAAAAATGTTATCTCAAAAATTAGTTACTCTGATAGCCCTAGCTACAGGGCAGAGAATACAAACTATATCATTAATAAAATTTTCAAATATACACTTTTCTAGTACAGGCTCAGGAATTTTTGTGCCGGACTTAGTTAAAACTTCTGGTCCTAAGTCATTACAACCTTGTTTAGATCTCCCGTATTTCCTATTATCCTCGGCTATGTGTAGCCTCAATTTTAAAAACATATTTAGATATGACTGGACCCTTAAGACAGCCCCAGTCAAATAAGTTGTTTCTAACCTACAGGAAGCCTTATGTTCCAGTTGGTAAGCAGACTCTCAGTCGTTGGATCAAGGAAATTCTTCAAGCAGCGGGTGTGAATTCTGATGTTTTTAAACCTCATTCGGTTAGACACGCCTCCACGTCCGCCGCCGTAAGAAAAGGTCTTTCAATGGATGTAGTAAGAAAGTCAGCAGGTTGGAGCTCGAAATCCAATACATTTGGAAAATTTTACAACAGGCCTTTAGTGAATGCCGATAGTTTTCTTAATATTGTATTAACGGATAAAGATTAGTTTAGAAAATGTTTCATTTTCATTAGGAATTTTGATTCGTTTGTTCACTTTATTTTAATACTTACAGGTCGTAATGTTAATAGGTATATTTCAATATGTACCTTAAATATATTCTGTCTTTAACCAATTTGTTTTACGGCATTCTTTCTTTGAACATCTACAATGTAAACAATTATGTAATATGGAGGACTGGACCCGAAATATAATTAACCGATCAAATGAACTTACCTGTGAAGTTCGATCGTAATTATATGAGGGTCCAGTCCGAAAATATTACATCCCTCCCCCCATATCCCAGTCTGCCGTAAAACACATACTTTAAACAAAATGATGACAGATAGATGACAGATTAGGCAACGGGACAGGGTTGATTTTTAAAATATTCTTTGAACCTTGTGCTCGAGAGTGGAAGAAGCATGTACTACAATGTAAACAATTATGTAATATTTTCGAACTGGACCCTCATATAATTACGATCGAACTTCACAGGTAAGTTCATTTGATCGGTTAATGTTTTGTTAATTTTTTTTCATTGGTGATCAATTTTTTGGATAACATAAATTATCTTTGTTCTAGAAGGAACTTAGGAAGCTTCTTTATGAAGTAGTCTAAATCATTCATAATCAACTTATTTTTCTCTTGTACTATACAGGGTAAGTCACTAATAATGGTACATAGCTTAATGGCAGATTGTTAACGCCAAAATAAAGTGATTAAGCCATCAATTGCTGCTCTTTTTCATGCTACAGAGTGTTAAATTTGAAAAAATGATTCGATTTTTTGCTATCTTTTAAGAGCGTATTTATCGACTGTTTTGAAAATGTGTAGTCTTATGTTTTGCAGGTGGCAATTACGTGCCAGCAACAGTGTTGAGGTCATGACTAGAGGGCCCTAGTTATTAGTTAAGCGACAAACAATTAACGCCGGTCCTGATCTCGCACTGCGACCTGTGGAGTAGAATGTAGTGGATACTACGAAAATCAGTGTTGCCAGATGTGAATGTTTTCTTCACATTGAAACATTTGGCCTAAAATTTGACCCCTGTGAAAAAATCAGTTTTTTTTCAAATCACTAAAATGTGAAAACATTTTTGATTTGCTTTAAAGTAAACTTTTTTTTTAAGTTTTCAGTTTCTAATACATTTTTTATTAAAGCAGTAAGTTTGCAACCAAATTTTGTTTGTAGAAATCCAACCTACCACCTGCTAAAATAATAGTATTTTCTGTAATATCCTGTATTCTGTTTCTACATCTCGAACCATACATTACCGTTAACAGAGAAGTAATTAATTCACTACAGTTTATTTCTCCTTATTAAAGCAAGAACTATTTATATTGATTTTGAATTGCATTCTTTACAGGAATTTGTTGAAAAAATCTTAACGACCTTTCGCAATTCATTTTTATTGATTCTAGTCTAGTAAACATATTTGTGAGATGTCGGTAAGGCTGTACCAGGTTTTTATAACTAATTTCTGAAAAATCCAGTTTAAAATTAATGTATGTGTTGCGTTAGTGCACTGTATTATGTATAGCGTGAAAGATAAAATACTTTGATAAACACAAAAAAAAAGCGTAGGTGCTGAGGTAAGACACTTACCCTTAATTCGATGATGTGCACTGGCCTCAGGCAAATTATAACAAGCGATATATCGTAGAACGGCGCGGAGAAATGCTTCACTCGCGGGGTATTGTCTTCTTTTCACTCGCGCACCGGGTCTTCGGTCAAAACCTCACACCTTTTTTGTCGCAAGATTTTAAATTAAGAAATGGGGCTAATTGTTTGTATGTAAGCATTTAATACTATAATATATACACATATATTTTACTTAAAATTAATAAAGCGGCATGACGAACCAGTATGAATATCCTTTATCTATTTATTTGTTCGTTTTACAAATTCCATAAAATTATACCATCTGGTAACACCAAAAAGATTGGAAGGAATAGAGGTAACAAAGATTAAACTCTACTTGCGCAAAGGCTGCCTATTTTCCGGGAACATTTAAACATTTTAGTGACCAATGTTTATCCATTTTCATGAAGAATTAATGATTTAAAACATGCACGTATTTAATAATAAAACTTTTTTCGATCAATAAAAGATGTTTTTTGTATGTATGTTACCTATGCAACTCAACAGTTTTTATTCAATATAGGTTATTAATATGTAAATTTTGATAAAGGATCTTAATATTTTAATGTTTATTTCGTCTATATGAAAGTGGCACACATTAGAACATTGAAAAATATAATTTTTCCTCTAATTTAGTGCTGTTATTTCGTTTTAATATTTATGAAATATAATTTCACATTTTATTGTATGCCCAATTACATTAATTTGTTGCACAGAAATTAATAATTACTAGGTATATTTTTATTTGTACCAAAAGTAGTAGTGAACAATATTATATTAAGATCGCCACTTCTAGCAGAGGAGAACTAGATGGCTCCACCAATAAATTATTTCAGAGATGATAATAAATTAATTGGAACTAATTTTATTGTTAATGAAAAGTTGTAAGGGTTTAGCATTTCTTGGAGCTCCTACTGATATAGTTTGATTTGGAAAATATTCGGTAGTTTACGAGAAATAACATTTTCTATGTTAAGCAGTTTATGCTCAAAAACTTTTTTTTGGATGAAAACAGTTATTTAAAATATGTCAAGAGGAAATTTGAGGTTTTTTATAGATGCCTTAATAAAATTGAAGTCTCGAAAGGGTTTAAGATTTAAATGAATCATATTTGAAAATCCTAATATTTTGTCGACATGGAAAATGAAAAATAATTTGCTCACCGGGTACAGTTTAGAATTAAAATGAGTTTATAACTTTGGACGCTCTGTAAGAGAGGGCGCTCGCCTCGATTAACCAAGATAGGTTATACGACATACCTATTATTGCAATCAATATTTTGTAATTTTATATTGTCTTAAACAAACTGAATTGTTTAATACATTTAAATTTACATAGTCTGTAGCTTTTGTTAATAAATAGGTACTTTGCTTTTTAGTTTAAAATGTATAGTGTATATGATATTTTGCTCCTTGCATTTAAAAAATATTTCTGCTTATCGCCACTTTTTGTTCTAATGGTTATATTTTATTATTTTCTTTACTATTTTAGCTAAGTAAGGACATTTCTAGTATAAATAAGGACGAAAGCACACAGAGGATGAAGTAAGGACTGTCCTTCTGAAGTAAGGACAGGTGACAATCCTAGTAGAGACAGTTACAAAATTAATCCTTGCTGTTTTGTTGAAAAGATATGTAGTGTTAAAATGGTAACATTGCTATACCTTTCCAACATCTATTCGTTTTCTGATTTTAAAAGGGGTATTTCATGTAAAACAATTAATTTTAGCATCCCCTAAAAAGTTACAACCCTTTCAAAGTAAGTGCTGAATCAAATTTCCAAGTGTCAAAACAGCAGCTAAACTAATCGTAAGAATAATAACATTAAATAAACTGGTAATAGCGGCTGAACTAAAATGACAGTAACTTACTGCAGAAAGTACCGTTTGGAGAATCATAAGGTTGAGATGCTAGTTTTTATTTTTATTGTACGAAAACTATAGATATTTCGTAATTTGTGTAAAAACAGAGATTTGTTTTGAATAGAGCTATTAAAAAGTATGAATAAATTCTGATAATAAACGTACAAGAGATACGAAGTGACGAGTGCAATAGGTCAGAGCAAGTGCCATTTTAACGCAACTGCTTCCATGTTAAAATTGAAGTGTTTAATTTGAACGCATTTTAAAATAGCACATGGAAACTTGATTAAAATATCCACTTTTAAAGGGCTGCAATTTTTTAGAGGATGCCAAAATTAATTATTTTTACATGAAACACCCTCTAAAATCGGCTCAGAAATACACTGTTTCATTATCTTCAACTATTTTCGAAACACTAATTTACATATTGAATGTTTCAAAAGATACTTTACACTTTTCATTCAGTCGATGAATAGAAATATTAGTTTTTTATGTTGTATCTAGTGACCTTTCATAAATTACTGATGTTATTTTAGTCTGGTAATAGGTCAATTGTAGTAGAAAAACTAAATATCTTACAAAATGCCAACGTTTCGGCTTATATTTAAGCCATCTTCAGGGCTCTAGAAATGTAAATGTGTTACATAACCAATATAAAATTACAATAAATTAAAACTTAAGAAAGAAAAAAAAACAAAAAACAAAACACATTGAAAATTACACATTAAAATTACAATTTTTAACTTAATATTAGAGCAAGATAAGTAACTAGTAATATTTATTTGTATTTTATTTATTTTAAAAGAAAGGGGAAAATGTAGGCAAACATAAATCAAGCTAAAAACAAATTACAATTAACAATTTTATAAATTACCTGTAGTTAAGTTCTTCTTCGTCCAATTTAATGTAAAAATTAATTGTTTATTAAAAGTGTCTATTACAGGTGAAAAATATTGACATATATATAGAATTATAATTAACATCAATGGGAAACAATGCTTAATCTATAAGAATCGAGAACTAGCGTAATTATTGTTTATTGTTTGATTCTATCGATTAAGTCTATAAAATTGAAATATGCCGTATTTAAATTTTGAATATCTTGTTTTTTGTTAACAGAATCTTTATGTTTCTTAATATTAATCAATTCATAAAAAATTCTTTTTTTATATATTTTTTTTTTGTTTCCCAATAATTGTAGCTTCTTCAAAGTTAAATGTATGTAAATATGTTTGTGTATGTTCTGCAAGGGCCGTTTTGTTATTGTTGATCAATAATGACATTGGTTTGACCCTTCGTACATGTTCCGAAATTCGTGTTTTTAGGTAGGTAATTTCCTGTTTGACCTATATAAACTTTGTTACAATCACAAGGTATTTTGTATATAACATTGCTCAACAGTTCTTTAGGGGTATCATCTTCTGTTGAAAATTGTTTTAAAGTATTTTCACTACTAAAAGCTATATCTAAATTATCATTTTTTAAAATGTATCTTACCTGTTCTGAAAGACATTCAATATATGGGATTATAAAATATTTTTTGTTATTTTCTTCAGTAGTAATATTACGAACCGGTTTATTGAAGTTTTGAGTATTAAATACTATCTTTCTTATAAGTTTTATTGGATAATTATTTTTAAGAAGATATGACCTTATTAAATCTAAGTTTTTTTGTGGAATTGCTCGTGAGAAAGATTAAGAGCTCTGGACTTTAAGTTAGTTATGATATGGAAGGCGTTGATCACGAATCTGAAGTCAGATTTCGGTGATTGCATGTAGTTTAAAAAAAAATTCAAAATTGTAACCTCTATGTATACATTACGTTAGGTTGAAGTTGCAATATAACCCGTAATATTTTCACAAGTGTGACATCATGAAATGAAGAAGGCAGAGGCAAATTCAACCTAATATGTGTGTACATAGAGGTTACAATTTAGAAAATTTATTTTCGTAAGCTACATGCGAGAGCCGAAATTTGATTTTCAAATTCGTGATCAGCACCCTCGAGAATAGGGGGGGGGGGTGTAGGAATTTTTATGTTAAGAGTTTTACGCTATTGTAAATAATTACCTTAATTTTTTTATATTACTATTTGTAGAAGTTCTTATAATATTAGTAGGGCAAACAACAGATTACAACCGCATATCTTCCAAATATTAATAACACAATAATATAACAACAGACTATACTACACAAAACACAAGTAAAATCAGAAATAACTATAAAAATTTTAATATGATTTTTACTTGTGGTATGATCAGATAAGCCGGAGCTTCAAGAGAAGAGAGAAGTAGAGGAATAGAGAAATTCGTTTTTTGTTAAAGTTTTTATATTCAAGTAAATTTAAATTAGTCTGGTCAAAGTGAACTGCAACCCATAGTACAAATTTGTACTACGAGTTGACATTTAGTTCTACGGTATATCTGTGAAATCTTTTGTTGAAAAGTCATACTTACATTTGCCTTATATGTATATTACCACTGTATAGTAGTAGTTGTTATCTTAACTATATATTGAAATTTAGAGATTTTATGTGATGCTAGCGCCAAAAATAAACCTGGTGGCAGAATTCGTCCCCTTAAATACTGCCCAGGTACGAACATGTATGTTGTGGAATCTCAAGCTACACCAACCAACAACAGCAGTAAACGATCAAAGAAGAGGTAATATCCCCTTATTCTCTGATTAGTGGGGAGAGGAGTAAGAAATTGGCAGGAAGCGCAATAGTATTTTCCACTACAAAATTTCTGACTTTGAACTGACCATGAATAAACAAAGCTTCAAGAATGTTATTTTTGATATTATTTATGTTCTATATATTTTACTTTCTAAGATTTCTGTACCTAAAAACACCACAAATTTAATCATTTTACGGCGAGAAATATCTAAATTTAATCATCCCCATGAATTAATCGAACACCTCGATTAATGGATCGTATTATCTTATTAGCATGCACATAGATATGTTGGGCTTGTTAAGCATCAATTGAAGCATTCATCTCCGTCAACCGCAAGTACAAAGATTCCTGACATCCACGAAATGTACTTATGTAGTCGGTATATTCAGTTCCTAAGGGGATGCGAAATTAGACTTCCAGCAAATGTCGATTTCATGTTTAGCGCAATCTATTCAGCTTCTAACATACAACGCAGTCAGATGGAAATTGTTGTATAAGGAAAAGCTTAAAATAAAACGAACTTGGGGATGTTCTCTAGCTGATAAGTATTTAATAACAACACATCATTGAATAATAAATATTAGTCAATGACGACATGCAAATATTGTTTACAGAGCGAATGTTGAAAATGGAAATAATAATTGATTTGTATATGTACAAATTTGTATATATTTGTATAATGTATCTATTAATTAATTTAAAAAATACTACATTTTTTTTAAATCAAATCGTATTTAAATTATCATATACATATTTAGACTTGTTATTTGCTGTTGTTTAATTATATAATTTTGTATGTATTTTATCTATACTATTGTTTTAGTATGAGATTCGACCGCGTGATTATTACGTGCATCTGCTTTTAATTAAAATATAATTTTAATAGACGATTATTAATTGAGGAATACGTTTCTATATGGCTGCAAGTATTTTTAATATACATGGTGAGTCAGTTTATATTAGCAGCACTCTAGGATTCGAGAGAGAAATAGTTTCATACTTTTTTAAAGTTTTTTTCCACACAGCTCCTAAAGTTTTTGAGATAATTAATTTTTTACAGAAAGTTCATCAATCTAAATTATTAAAGGTTACATGCTTACAAGAGAACTTTTACCACTACCTATTTATTTATTTATTTATTTATTTTTGTAACGTTTCAAATCGTTTTAATAACTAAATAAAATATTTGAGAATTTTGAGAAATTGCAGTCTGAACTAAATTTGCAATCTGTAACATTAACTGCCAGCGCACATTGATATAACTGTCTTTGAAAAAACATCTCAAATAACATCTTATTCATCCACCATTTAACAATCTACATAGAAGGCCTTAAATGGAAATAAAAAAAACAAACAATGCATTTAAGTCAAGTTACGTCAAATTACGCTGGCATTTACTGTGACAGATTTCAAATTTAGTTCAAATTTCAATTTCTCAAAATGCTATTTCAATTTTCAAACCATGAGATATAATCAGATACATTTTTATATTACTCGACAACGGTCAGAATTACGATAAAAATGCAAAACACACAAAAGTTTCTACATTTAACGTAGAATCCAAAGTGTTTACAGATAACAGTCAGAGGCGTACCACAAAAAAGTTCTGGACAATAAAAGGGGGCCTGACTTCCGAAAAAACATCACCCTGTGCGTTTTCAAATCTTTTAAGCATGTCATAATTTGTAGACTATCATAGGTAATCTATGATAAACATTTGAATAAATTATCTCAAAAACTATAGGAGCTGTGCAGAAAAAACTTAAAAAAGTCATATGTTCATAAAACATACTTAAAATAAGGTTCTCTATCGAATCCTATAGTGCTGCTAGTATAAACTGACACCCATATTTTTTTAAATAATGAAATACGACAAACGTCATTGGAAATATCAAAATTGATGGAAAAGGATTTTGTATTCAGATACATTTTCAGGACTTTACACGTCGAGGGGTCGTTATTGTGCCCTCCGGCACCTACCCGAGTTCTTTCGCGACGATATTATAGCTGGAAATCTTAATATGAAAATTTCAAAAGTTTTGTTTACTTCTGTGACTGCATACGGAAATATCCAAATAAACACAGTTTTGACATGGTGCTAAGTGTGTCGTGTGCTGGCTTAGTTATTAACGAATCGAATGACGTTTGGCAGAAAACTATTCCTGTAATAATAATACAGTTCTATAACAAAAACTCGGATCTGGAGGTCAGACCATGTTTACTATGTGTTTTTGGGGTCGTTGAATCTGAATCGGTTTAACCCCATCACGTCAGGGTTTTGCCATAACCTCCAAAAACCTAATCATTTTTTTCAGCTCTATTAAACACATATAACCCAATAACTCAATATTTAAACACAAAACTCAAGCTGTCAACCCCAAAACCCAAAAACAAATCACCCCATAACCCCACGACCCCATAACCAATAAACCCAATAACCGCGTTACTCATTGCTTCAACTTATGTTGCATCACACTATTTGTCAGTGCTCTTTAAACAAACTATATCCTACCCCACAAACCCAATATAACCCAATAACCCCACAACTCAAGAACCCCATAACCCCACAATCCCATAAACAATAACAGTTTTATATATCCCGGAAAACGAAATGGGACCCTCGGCATTAGAAGTAACAAATTACACCACGAAGAAATTGCGCGAGATAATTTTGTACATCAGGTACTTAAATAGATAGAAATGATTTATTGTGTGAATATAAATATATAAAGGTATATACAGGGTTAACTATGACTAAGTAGAACAATTTTAATCACGTGCTCAGGGAGACCTAAAAGACAATAAAAAAATTATTCCAGAATTTTAGCTCGATATTTAAAAAATGGGGCAAACCGCTTTTTTCCTACAGAAAGTCGGCGCCCGTGATAAGCATTGACTGAGATAAAGCTACATCTGTCAACAATGTCAACTACCATAAGCGGTCGTCTTTTTGCAGCGTTTCTAAATGCAGACGCGACACAAATTAATATTCTTATTAGTAATAATACCTGATAGATAGGTAACAGTTAATCCAGTTAGCTCCAGTATTTTGCATTAGTTTTTTATTATTTCGTACAAACTGGCAAAAGTACATTTTCACTCATTACAACCACTACCGATGAGACACATTTACTGTAGGCACAGTCAGATAAAATGCCTAGGTATTTATTATAAGACAATCAAACGAAATTATATATGTGATAACATAAAACTATTAATGCACCCGCGGCAGTCTTGTGCCATAACAAATCCGGCGAACTATATTGTGGGAAAATATCTGTACCCGACACATACATATATATATATTGAGACAATATGAAATAGCAGCGTTAATACTTATGAGAATTTACATGTTTATTTAAAAACCATAAAATAGAATAGAAATTATTGTTGTTATAAAAATTAAAACATAGTAGAATTATACAAAATAATATAAAATTGACAATGCAGAGCATATAAACAGTTATTGTAGAGTAAATTAAATAAATTACCATTTTTGAAAGAAAAAATAGTTAAAATTCATTAAATATTGGGACATGATATCACATTTTTGTATAGTACATAAACAAAAAGGACTTAAACCAAGATTAAAGTATATAGAAAGAAAAGAAAAGATCATTTAATAACATCATACACATATCAACATAAGTCAAGTGAAGATAATTAAAATATTAGTAATTTAAATAAATAAAATTAGTAAAATATTTAGAAATGTCAAATAAATATCATAGACAGGGACAAATGTCAAGTCTAAAGTTGGCTTCACAAGGGATATAACAATGTACATAAAAAGAGTAATATTGAAGAATATTTAATAATTAGATATAAGGAAAATTGTAATAACATTAAAAATTTTGTCATAGTTTTAAGTAGTGGAGTGAAAACATAAAAAAAAGTGCATCGAAAAACTATATAAGATCATATGTATGGACCATAATATGTGTGCAAATTTTACAACAAGGCATCAAGTTATCAAATTGGTAGAAAAAGAGTGGAAAAACAAAAGTTTGTTGATTAGATACGAAAGAATGTAAGAACGGGCAGCGTCGGTTTTTGAACAGAGGTTCCATAAAATTTAGAAATTAGCAAGAAAAAGTCCAAATAATAGTCAAAAGTAATACTCACGTTGCAAGAAAAGTGTCGAACAACAATATAAACAGAGATCCAGATCCAAGACAGAAATTTGGCAGTACCATATAGTGGGAAAACCAATCATCTGCAGCCCAATCACCAGTTCAGAGGGAGTTCCAAAGGATTTCCAGTCGAAGTCTTATAAAAGAAAATCAACTACAGGAAGGTATTTTATGTGCACATAAATTCACAGAAATTTACGTAAATTTTATCAGAGAAAATAAACGCTAGCTAGCTATTAAATTCACAAAATAGACAGTCACAGACTCTAAAACTTATTAAAACAATAAGTTACTTACCGTAGTATAATTAATAATCTTTACTTTTCTATTTAATATATTAAAATTCGTTATTTAGTGGAACATCTGTCAAAAGGTTATGATTTGCAAATATAATACATTACCATCAATAAACATACACTAGCAGAATACCATAGAATCACGGATTTTAAGAATGTGTTGTACTATGTAAATTTCAAAGATAGGCAACTTTTAATACGTAACTGCCTTAAAAATAAAATTTATATGTTACCTGTTAATAAATGTTCATAAAACGTTAAATATTCTTGAATAAGTAGTAAACAAATCTCTTATGAAATAAAAATTGTCCATTTTAAATTGATATTTATTTGAAAGTAAGATACAGTGTGTTAAAAAAGATTTGACTTGACGAGCGAACCGACTACCAGAGTCTTTGTTCTCCAAGCAGCCAGGGTAATTGAATAAGCATAAAAAATATATAAGATACAGGTTTGTAGTCCAATAAATACAAATTTTCTTTTATACACAAAATACACAAACACAAAACATTACAGAAACACAAATACAATTTCAACACAAATATTAATTGGCGCCCAACAAAATTTCATAACATAACAAATTGGCGTGCCCAACGTGAGGCAAGCTCGAAAATAGTACAGGGTTAAAAAAAAGAAGAATACAGAAAAAGAAGGAAAATGGATCTAAGAAGTGGGAAACAACTTGGAGAGGAGTCGACGGAGACACAATCGGACCAAGAAAGTGTAGAGGAACAGAGAACGAGTGTAGGAGAAGCAAGCGAGACAGGAGTAAGAGGTATGTTAGAAGAGATGATGAGGACAATTATGGAGGACAGAAAAAGACAAGAGGAGGACAGAAAAAGACAAGAAGAAGACAGAAAAAAATTGACTGAGACGATCATGGAAGGACGAAAAGAAGATATGGAAAAATTAGAAAAAGGACGAAAGGAGGACTTGGAGAAATTAGAAAAAGGACGAAAGGAGGACTTGGAAAAATTAGAAAAAGGACGAAAGGAGGACTTGGAAAGTGTGGTGACATTATTGGATGTTAAATTAAAAGACATGAGAGAGGAATTCCGAAAAGATTTGAACGTGTGGAAAGACGATTTAAAGAAAAATGTGGACAAGATAGAACAAGACGTAGCAACAATGGTGACTAGGACGAATGAATTAGAAGACAAGGCAAACCGACAAGAAACTGAAATAGGGACGATAGAAAGACAGGTCAACAAAAATACAGAAGAAATAGAATTAGTCAAAAGTCAAGTACAGAAAGGAATACCAGCAGATCAAGAGGTATTGGACAATGAAAGAAAAAGAACAGAAGAACAGATAGAACAGCTTAAGAAGGAAATAGAGCATGTCCGAGAGATGAAGCATAGAGAAGGAGAAGTAATAACAAAAATAATATGCCATGAAGACAACAAAATACATAAATTTTCTGGTAATATCAACAAACTACACCCTGTAGTGTTTTTAAAAGCACTAACCAGAAAAATACAAGAAATTTATGATAGGACAACTTCGGAAGAAACAAGAATGGATAGAATCAAGGAAACTATTAGGGAAAACCTGGAAAATGAGGCGTTATTATGGTTTAATGGTATTGAAAATAATATAAACGACTATACACAATTTACACAACGCTTTACACAACATTTTTGGGGGGACAATGCACAACTAGCAGTAAGAGAAAAATTGTATTTTGGAAAGTACAATCCTAATTTAACAAACAGTTTAACAAATTATGCATTAAGATTATACTCGTCTGCACAATATCTAACCCCAAAGCTAAACGAACAAGATTTGGTGCTATACATTTCACGACAATTCAAACCGGAAATTGCAGAAACGATTGCTATGCAAAATATTAGGACTATGGAACAAATGTACAATTATTTAAATCGGGTAGAGAGAAATGTCACAAATAATCATCAAAATTATAGTAATAATATGAATAATAGCAATAGAAACAATTCACAAAATTTTCGTAAAAATCAAAATAATAATAATCAAGATTTTAGATATAATAACAATTTTAATCATAGATCCAATAACTTTAGGCCTAATAATAATAATAATACTAATTATCCACGAAACAATTTTAACAATAATTTTAATACTAATAATAGATACAACAATAATGGTAATAATTTTAACTATAATAACAGATATAATAACAATAGAAATCAACAATATCAGTATAATAATAATAGAAATTATAACAATAATAACAATGATAATTTTAATAATAGATTTAACAACAATAACCAAAATTATAACAGAAATCAAAATCAGCCATCGAGACGAGACGATGGAAACCAAAATAGACAGGTAAATTTTCAAAGTATACGAAACTCGAGCAGATCAGTAGAACGTGTCCAAAATTCACAAGGTGACGAACGACCAGTTGAACAGCGCAGATCTGTATCAATGGATAGGGAACCTGCAATACAAAATGTAGATAACAATCAAAATTTTCAGTAGAAAGCAAGTCAAACAACATAGTCAAAAATTTTATTAGTAATTATACCCATCCTCGTGAATTTATTAAGTTAGATGAAAATGTAATTATAAATCAAAATAATATTTTAGTATATGTAAATTCAAAATTTCAAAATTCAAATCTAGAGATATTGATAGATTCTGGTTCTGAAGCTTCATTAATTAGTAAAAATATTTTAGATAAATTTCCTCAATTGAATAAACATATTATAAAGGTGAATAGAGTAACATTAATAGGTCCTAACCAAAAGAAACTATATGATGTAAATAAAATGCTAAATATCAATCTAAAATTTAATGAAAAAAATGTATTATTTCAACTTTTAATCGTGCCAAACATGCCAATGGATATAGTGATAGGTTCTGATTATTTAAACAAATACAAAGCTAAAATAGATTATGAGGCAAGAAAATTATGCATAGATGATATATGGGTTGAATTTAAAAGATAGGGATGAATTTATGTACATAGAAGGAAGTGAACAAGGTAAAGTAGGTTTTGATGAAGGTAGGAATGAAAAGGAAATGTATTTTTGTGGGAATGATAATTATTATGATGATGAGGTAGATGATGAAATATTTGATATTAATAAAATTAAAATAAATGTAGATGATAATTATGAAAGTGAGGTAAGAGCAGCGTTAAGAAAATATGAGAGGTTAGTGTCAAATGAAATGAGAGTAGCTGAGAGTTATGTACATAGATTAGAGGTTAGAGATATTACGAATTTTAAAGCAAAAACATATCCCATACCATATATGCATAAAGAAAAGGTAAAGATTGAAATTGGCAAATTATTAAAAGATGGAATAATTGAAAGAAGCAATACACCATATATATATACGCTGGTAATAGTAACAAAATATAATTTAGGACAAATAAAATTAAAATATCATACTAATCATTAAAAAAATTTAAAATTAAAAATTAAATTGAAAATTTTCTTGGGAAATAAAATTTCCAATTGAATTTTGGGAAAATTGAGACAATATGAAATAGCAGCTTTAATACTTATGAGAATTTACATGTTTATTTAAAAAAACCATAAAATAGAATAGAAATTATTGTTGTTATAAAAATTAAAACATAGTAGAATTATACAAAATAATATAAAATTGACAATGCAGAGCATATAAACAGTTATTGTAGAGTAAATTAAATAAATTACCATTTTTGAAAGAAAAAATTAGTTAAAATTCATTAAATATTGGGACATGATATCACATTTTTGTATAGTACATAAACAAAAAAGGACTTAAACCAAGATTAAAGTATATAGAAAGAAAAAGAAAAGATCATTTAATAACATCATACACATATCAACATAAGTCAAGTGAAGATAATTAAAATATTAGTAATTTAAATAAATAAAATTAGTAAAATATTTAGAAATGTCAAATAAATATCATAGACAGGGACAAATGTCAAGTCTAAAGTTGGCTTCACAAGGGATATAACAATGTACATAAAAGAGTAATATTGAAGAATATTTAATAATTAGATATAAGGAAAATTGTAATAACATTAAAAATTTTGTCATAGTTTTAAGTAGTGGAGTGAAAACATAAAAAAAACAGTGCATCGAAAAACTATATAAGATCATATGTATGGACCATAATATGTGTGCATATTTTACAACAAGGCATCAAGTTATCAAATTGGTAGAAAAAGAGTGGAAAAACAAAAGTTTGTTGATTAGATACGAAAGAATGTAAGAACGGGCAGCGTCGGTTTTTGAACAGAGGTTCCATAAAATTTAGAAATTAGCAAGAAAAAGTCCAAATAATAGTCAAAAGTAATACTCACGTTGCAAGAAAAGTGTCGAACAACAATATAAACAGAGATCCAGATCCAAGACAGAAATTTGGCAGTACCATATAGTGGGAAAACCAATCATCTGCAGCCCAATCACCAGTTCAGAGGGAGTTCCAAAGGATTTCCAGTCGAAGTCTTATAAAAAGAAAATCAACTACAGAAAGGTATTTTATGTGCACATAAATTCACAGAAATTTACGTAAATTTTATCAGAGAAAATAAACGCTAGCTAGCTATTAAATTCACAAAATAGACAGTCACAGACTCTAAAACTTATTAAAACAATAAGTTACTTACCGTAGTATAATTAATAATCTTTACTTTTCTATTTAATATATTAAAATTCGTTATTTAGTGGAACATCTGTCAAAAGGTTATGATTTGCAAATATAATACATTACCATCAATAAACATACACTAGCAGAATACCATAGAATCACGGATTTTAAGAATGTGTTGTACTATGTAAATTTCAAAGATAGGCAACTTTTAATACGTAACTGCCTTAAAAATAAAATTTATATGTTACCTGTTAATAAATGTTCATAAAACGTTAAATATTCTTTATTAAGTAGTAAACTATTCTCTTATGAAATAAATATTGTCCATTTTGAATTGATATTTATTTGAAAGTAAGGTACAGTGTGTTAAAAAAGATTTGACTTGACGAGCGAACCGACTACCAGAGTCTTTGTTCTCCAAGCAGCCAGGGTAATTGAATAAGCATAAAAAATATATAAGATACAGGTTTGTAGTCCAATAAATACAAATTTTCTTTTATACACAAAATACACAAACACAAAACATTACAGAAACACAAATACAATTTCAACACAAATATTAATTGGCGCCCAACAAAAATTTCATAACATAACAATATATATATATTCCTTTATTTAATAACAACTATAAAACGTTTAAAATTAAAATAACGCACTAAAATCTGAAGAAGGACACAAAACGTAAACACATGAATTGAATTATGACATGACTGCGACCGTTGTTTGCTGTTTGCCTACTTTGATTCTCGCAGTGGTGGCGTTAAATAAAGATTTACTATAATATCCAAAACCATTTTTTTCGCTTTATAAATAAGTTTGGAATTTTTTTTGAAAGGCAATTCCGTTAATTCTTAATTTTCTCTATCCCCTCTTAAAATATTTTTACTTAGTCATATTAACCCTGTATAAAAATATATATGTAAAACTAACGTACATGTAAAACAAATGTAAATTTGTAACATAAACCGTTTTGTTAATTAGACTTCCAAACAACAGGCTCTTCAATTGCCTTACAAACAAGTTTAAATGTAAATGTAATATATGAAGGTATTTATTTAATAAATTAGGAGCCATATACCAATATGACCCCTCAAATTTTGATGTTACATGTTGAGGCATCGTGAAAATCCGGACATTTTTACACGACCTTACTACGCTTCCGTAGACAGAAGGCAGATATCAAAGTTCTTTAAACGGTACAGCATTTAACACAACTACCACAATTCAGCACAACCGCGCTTTTTAAGTTCCAGGCAAAATGGGAGATGCAGTAACGTCGTGTCAAAATTTCTGGTTTTTCTGGATTTTCCGGAGAACGGAGGCAAATATCAAATTTCTTTAAACGGCACAGCGTTTGACACAACTACCACAATTAAGCACAATCGCGCTTTTTAATTTTCCCGCAAAATGGGAGGTGTAGTATGGTCGTTTAAAAATTTCCGGTTTTTTCGGATTTTCAGGAGAACGGAGATAGGATCGAATTTCTTAAAAGGGCACAATGTTCAGGACAGCTAGCACAATTTAGCACAATCCCGTTTTATTATTTTCGGTAAAAATGGGGAGCTAATTTCACGCCCAAATTTCCGGTTTTTCCGGATTTTCCGGGGAACGGAGCCAGATATCAAATTTGTTTAAACGGCACAATATTTGGAACAACTAGTACAATTCAGCACATTAACGAAAAACACGATTTTCGCGAAGTGGGGAGCTACGTGGAAAACACGGTTTTTTCATTTTCTAGGAAAATGGCTTTTATTTCACACATATCGTTAGGACTATTTATTAACCAAATCCCATTTATTTTTCATGGTTTTATCAGTTCTAGCAATATTGTCTTGTTCTATTGAAACATTCTGTATAGGTACATAGGATTATACAAATATGTAAAATTCTATAACGATCAGAAATACAAAAAGGATAAAGAAAGTAAAATGATAACTAATAAAAAAATTACAAGAACTAAATCATCTATATTCAAAACGTTATTAACGTAACGGTAAAGAGTTTGAATTGTCAAATACTAGGTTACTAAAGAAATGTTGCTTAGTTGTTGAAAGTTTTCCTCTATTTCCTAAAGTCTTGATCTGTCAAACTCAAGTCAAGAATGTATCCTGAAAAGGTTGATACTGATAGAAGTCTTCAAGTAAGTAAAAATAAGATGTCCACGAACTCGTCCTGCTTCAAGTGTTGTTGATTAAGTTGGGCAAGTTTTTCTTCATACGTTGATCTTGAAAACTCCAGTAAAATTTTAATCGCGGATCTCTGCATGCTCTGCAGTAGATTAATGTTTATTTTCAATAAGGTTACCAAACATTAACCACAAATTCTAAGACGTCAAATCTAGGAGTTACATACTTTAAGAAAAGCCTCTAAAGTAAGATATAGAAAAACTATATAAATAAATTGACTGTAATTTTGAATTACATTGGTAACATGGGAACTCTAAAGCGATAACATTTATTATAACAACTTGGAAATGGTATCAGTTGAGTAGACGAGATAAACCAGAGTTTGCGTTAAAAAATAAAATAAAATAATTGAAATTAAATATCTTTATGTGTACCGATTTGACACAGTTTTAAATAAATTCATTGCTGTTTTTAAAAGGAATATAACAAAATCTAATGGAGTCAAAAGAAATTTCTTTTAAAGAAAAGTTTAAAAACTGCCAAGTCATTTAGAATTAAAAAAAAAACGTCATGTTATATCATTGGATTTTCTGCTACATTATAACCCTACTGTATATTAAGAAACACGTATAAGGGATTATCAACAATATCACACCTCGCATATTTTTTTCAAAAAACCATTCATACTTGAGTTAATATAAAGTAGGCATTAAATATTTTTTATGAAATGCGATACAAAATGAAACGGCACATCATTTTAAATGAGTAGCCATGTTTTAATGCAAAAGTTAAATAATCATCCATTTCAGTAAATTTAGAGTTGTTACAGTGTCTGTCTTTACGTTAATAGGAACCCTGAGTGGATTTTTTTTCTATTAAACGCCTTAACTGATCTTTTGCGTATCAAAGGGAGAAACACGCTAAAATGTATCCTACATGGGACGCAAATAAACGATTTTATATTTGTTAAACACGAAAGGTTATAGGAAAGTAGAGAAAGCGAAGGTTTAAATTCTAATAGTTACTGAATAAACTAGAGATACGGTAGCATATGAATCAAGGAGGGGACAATTTATACATAGTTATTAAAGGAAGTAAAATGCCAAGTGAAAGTAGAACAGGACAGGAATTATTAGAACTACAGTTCGGGCAGTAAGACAGTGACAAATAATGCTAGTGATAAACCCGAGAGTAAAAGACCTGAAGAGCTTAGAAAACAACAGAGAGGCACTTCTTTTTTGAGGAAAAAAATAAAAAAAATAGTCTAGAATCAAATATTAGCATTAAACACATAGTTTGAGAGAGATGAAGTAGTTCAAGTCAAATCAGTCAAGTTCAACGAAATTGAAATTACTATAGACGAAATACCGGAAAAGATACGATTTGAATTAGGTTGAGCATATACAGCACGCAAGAAAAGATCAACGTGATTCAATGTTACCAATGTGGACACAGATGAATGAATTGCAAAGAATATGTAGACAAACATGAGTTGAGCAGGAAACGCACTACTTGAAGACAACCCGATCAATCACAGTTTCTTCTTATTATCTTATTGAGAACCACAGTGGTATTTACTCTTAACATAATTTGTCTATGATTTGCCATTTTGTAGGTCTTTATGCCGTGGTACTAGTGTGACACAGATCTATTACGAGTAAAACAGTCCTATGACAATTTTATACAAAGAAGTAAACACATTTTTTGCATAAGAAGAACTTTGCCACTGCTTCACTTTTAATTATTTCTATGTGATTTCATACATTGAACATACATAGCTGCATATTTAACCCGCAAATAATAGATTGACATCTTACTCTAAGTAATGTGCTTGGCACATGACCTGGTAAATTTAAAATTAGTAGGTATGTTTACAAATATGCATCCTACTATCCTACCATGACCGATGAGATCAAAAAAATATAATTTTCAAAAATAATCTTTGCTGCTTGTCAGCAATAAAAATGTGTAATTGTTTCGCCCTGTGGAGTACTGAGAACAAATTAAGGAAATTCATATTATTAAAGCTTAATTTGATTAAATATACTTATGTCAAATTTAAATGGTTAAAAAAATGAATTAAATTTGGTAAAAAAAAATTATTGTAAATTTTAAAGGCAATTTGTTAAGGGTGACAAATTTTGTGATCGTGAGGATAACACTTTTCGCTGTTTTTATAGGATATCTCTGAAGCTCGACGGATATTAAATTGATAAATTGACTGAAACGTCTTAATTTTTTTCCAGATAAGAAATTGTATCGATCTGAAGCGTCTGAAGTATTTATTTTTATTGGATGTTCTGATATCTTTCTCAGATACTCTTCAATTCTTCCAGTCTGTTTTACTTTGTACCAATAATAACTTCACTTATATAAATTATGAAAGGAATCATGATTAATGTATTGAAATTACATGAGGTGAATGTTTAATAAAACACATTTACAGAAAAATGTATTATTTAGAATACAGGTTTATAACATAATTTAAAAATGCAGCATCGGATGTAATAAAAATGAACCGGCAAAGTTTGACGGTATGAGAAACTCATAAAAATAATAAGGGTAAACCTGAAGTACCGGTTTTTCTTTCAACACGACATATACCTCAAAAAAGTAGGCAAATTCGTCAAATCACGTTTTTTCGAGATCTCAAAACCAACTGAAATATGGGCGTATGGAATTATTATTAATAATAAAGTAATTTTACATTTCTGTATAACTTATTCTGAATTCATTGTAATGGTGGGCATATTCGATGCACTGTACTAGAAGCCAGGCCAAACTGCCTACGTTTGAAATTTTGCGTGCCGATTCGCCTTCTCACCTACAGGCCTAGAGTTAGAACGACGGGCAGCAGTCTGGTTAAGATACTCCATTGTCTTCTGATGCAGAAGAAATACTTATTTGTCCAAAATATGGTTTCTTCAAATGTTTGAAGTCAATTGCCTACAATATGTTGGTGGGAAAATTAAAGACAGTAGATGCAATATTTTTTGAAATAATGGTAAAACTTTTTAAAGAAATTCCATATACGAATTTGCGTCCATACGCAAATAATTTCTATAATCATGAGGCTCCAGTAGTAATTCGTTGATTAGGTGCATATAAGAACAGATTTTTCACAAATGTTTTACCCATTTAGAACGTTTGCGCTTTATCTTTGTTGTTTCATATACATCAGAGTAATCGAGTAGGCATGTAGGAAACTTAGTATAAATATATAATTTGCAATTAAATTTTCATCTGTAGAGCAGTTGCGGGCGTTCCTGGAGTGTAATATGACGTCACTGTATTTGTTGTACTACTTGTCACCTTGAAGGTCAACCTAGACTAGCGCAGGCATTATCTCTGTGTTCAAATATATGTTTTAAGTGTTATTTATTGCAATGAATAAGCAAAAGAAAACAAAAATAATTGTATATGGCCCAAATGAAGACAAGAAAGCAGATGTAAAAGACACATTTTGGGAAGAATTGGCGATGGTCACTGAATAAGGTAAAGGAAGGATATATGTAGCAGGCGATTTCAACAGTAGAGTGGGAATAGAAGATGAAATATACAAAGGGATACTAGGAAAATATTACTTTCAACATAAAGATATAAATAAATATACAAGAGAAATGAAAAGCAGAGGTGAAAAATCGATTATTGATTATACATTAGCAGAGAATAATTATAAAAAAATGATAAAAGATACAAAAGTACGAAAATGGCCAGAAATTGGTAGTGATCATTATGTAGTAATTTTCGAAATTAAAGAGAAAATAAAAAATGGAGCTAAGAAATAACTAACAAATACTAAAAAACCTACACATGAATCGATAAGATCGTATAAATTAAAAACAAAATAATAGGGAAGAAATTTGAAAAGTTAGTGACAAGGCAGAGAGAAAGCAGAGAGGATGAGATTAAAGATGGAGATATATAGCATATCTGGAACCAATTTAATTTAAAGACATATAGACTCTACCAGAGAAGTATGTGGGATAAGAAAAAACAATAGTAATATCAACCAAACTTCATGGTGGACAGGAAACACTAAAAGAAAGGAAAAATTAAGAAAAAAGCATGGAAGAACTATCTATCGATCAGTACACCGGTGAGTTACACCGTATATAAAAGGAAAGAAAAAGAGTAAAAGAGCTAATAACAACAGCTAAAAGAAATCAATGGAAAGAGTTATCTTATTTAAATGTTTTATTGCATACTGAAACTCCTAACAACAAGTTAACAATGTTAAGTACCATCATTAGTTAATGAAATTATCAAAGAAATATGCACAAAAATGTTTTGGTATTTTTGAAACAAAACCTCCCTTATTTTACTCGCCGTTAGACAAATTGTGTTTATTACTTTTTAGATTTCCATAAAGAGCATAGAAAGTTATGAGAGTTTGCCAAATTTAATGAATTTGTCTCTACGAGTCTGGGAAATACTAATTAAAATCAGTCATCAGGAACTAAGCTTTCACATCCTGTATGTCGAAAACAAAGCGATTTAGGATAGACGTATATAGCATATTTGGATAGAAAACGCAGTTAAAGTTATGATACTACTTTTAGAATCATCTTGAATAACTTAGGTATATCAACTGCTTGAATTTTCTGTTTTATATCATTTGTCAAATTAATTATCTTTTTAACAGACATGGGAAAATGTATGTTTTCTAAAACTCACATGTAAAATATTTAGGGTTAAATTCAGACATTTCTTTACTACATTTTCTAACAATCCGTTTGTGCTATTGAAAACGGAACAACCTACATATGCGTATTTATTTTTGTTTCTCCTACTTCCCGTGTACAAGATGTTACAGAACACATCTGGACAGAATTCTGACGATCATATATCTTAAATGTAGAGATAAGAAATATGTCAAGATATTTTTTGTCTATAGTGTTAGTAATACTTCACAACAGGCACTTTTTACGCTGCTTAAATTTATATGGGTTGTCAGTTATAGACCTGAGAATGTATTACAAAAACAAGCTAGCCCTAAACTATGGTCCATTGTTTAAAGAATACCAAAGATTGTAGAGTAATAGTCATAGAGTCATACATTTACAACTCTAACTTTAAATGCAGTTTTCTCTAAAATGGTGCATTTTAGCAGCATGTAACAAGTACACCTTTTTTTAATTGAATAGAAGGCTGTTTCAAAATAATTAATAGTTTTCCAAAAATCTCCTTCCCTAAACAAAATCTTAAAGAAAACCGTAGCACAGGCGCTGTGAACACCCGGTTCAGGGTACAGAAATTCGACAATATGGGCCTACTATGAGGGTAAAAAAAAATTAAATAAAATTTGGGACACATGGTCTTAAATGGGATAAGGTAAGTTCCATTTTCAATTGAAACTTTTATCTTTAGAATTTGACAGAAACGACTTATGACGTCATCATACGTTTTCCAGAAACATACACATTAGCGGTGGAGGGATCAAGTAGTTGTTGGAAACTAGTTGAATGTTCGTTGTTTAAAGTGCATAAATGTCACAAAATACTTGTCATTACTCAATTAGAACGACAAACGTATAACTAAAAAAAGTTTATGTTTGCTAATTTAAGACCAGTTACAAATAAATCAAGAAAAGCTGTAGAGTTATATCGAGACAGGTATCCAGAGCCCCTTATTCCTGATCAAGATTGGTGGAGACGTTGCGATGAAATGCATTTTACCTAAATTTCCTGCACTTCTAGAGAATGTCTCTTTGCAACTAAGGAGAATCCTACGGTTTCAGCACGTCGGAGCTCTACCTCACAAGGGCAGGATTGTGCACCAATATATAATAAATAAAACTCAATAATCAGCATATGGAAAGACCTGCGTGATTCCAGCGGAAGGTTTCGATAGCAGAACAGGAGTAAGTGGACGTCGACTCACCCTCGAAGCGGTGGCGAAACATGATCAGCTGCAGAAGTCTCCGGAGTAGCAGGCTAAGGTTGTGCTATCCTAAGGACGAAGCTATGGAGATCTCACCCAGGAATCACCAAATAAATAAAAAAAATAAAATAAATAAATAAACGAGAAGTTGCTTCTCAAAGCCTAAGCGGCAGAATACCCAGATAATGGAGGAGGAGGTTGTCTCAGCTACCGCGGGGCAACGGCTCTGAAGACGTCGACACTTTGTCTCGATATAGTGAGGAGTGCACAGCAATGTCCCATAAAAAAACCCTAATATCGATACAATGACAAGTTAGAAAGGTCAATAACTAAATTTTATATTCATACCTTATTGAATAAGGGTCTTTCAGGCTAAAGAAACAATGGCCCGCAGAATAAGATCACATGAAATGTCCATGAGGCCAATAATTCCCCAAATAGGCGTTTTCTTATAAAATATCATAAAATCGAGTTACACCACCAATTTCTAATGAAAAAACTTAATTTTGAGTGTATTCAAATTGCACCCACATTTAGATTTTACAGAATTGAAAAATACTTTGTAATAACCACAAACAATAAATTACCACTATCCAAGGTATGATATAACAAAAATCATTATGACAAAATGTACTAAAATAATATAAACTAACTCTTAAAATCTAAAAATAACACTATTTTTGCATGTCAGAAACTCTATGTGACACGAGGAGGCAGATAAAATTAAAAAATATAATTAATATTTCAAATAACTACTAAGGTGAAATTTGGACTGTTACAAAATAAATAACCCACTGGTTTATGAATTGAACTGAATTCTATGTTCCTACATAAACCCACGAAGCAGATAAAAGAACACTGTTTTCAGTATTTTCTCTATATAACGAGTACGAGTGGGAGGAACAGGCAGACAGTTTCTGACTTTGATGCTGTTACCGTAGACGAATATCTCCCTTTTCCTTATCTGTGACTAAATGTTAGATTGGATTAGAGCAGGGAGATGGTGATTATCAAGGTGTATAGGTTTATCTATACCACCAAATATGAAATTTACGCTGTTATGCAACATGCAAAACAGTATTTCATGGCAAGTTCGTACATTTCTGAAAAGAGAAGCCTGTGTTTTGTTGACAACTTTATGGGGTTATTTTGCGATATAACAAAGTAATTTGTAAAAATTGATTTATTGTCAAAATAATGTTAGTAGAAGGAAATGAATAACTGGTTAACTTGGTCAGTTTTTACTATATTAGAAAGGTATTTTAAGCTAATATAAATCAAATCTCCTACAATTTCTATCAATGAAGTCATATGTAGGCTCTCTCTGATACCAAACCTCTAAGTATGATAATAAACAATTCGTCAGACAAAGTTCTATTCAATAATTATATAAAAAAAATTAATCTAGTTATATTCAATAACCTAGTTTAATAAAAACACTATAAATATCTAAGTTCACTTTTGAAACTGTGGGAACTCGAAAATTCAACCACGATAGATGAGATCTGACCCATTTCTGTATTTTTAGGATTGCTTCTTCAGGTTGAATCAAATATCTAAGTATAAAAAATCTTATACCAATAAGTAAAAATTATTTGAAATTAAATATCGAAAATGTCAAAAGTGATAACCTGTCAATGAATTTAAATTAAACATGACAACCACCTTAAACTTAAACAATAAAAAATTGCACCCTTTATGAAATCGTTTTTTATATATTTTTAGGTATTAACAATATTGTGTGAAACTAGCTGCTCTGCGGACTAAAGCCCCGACCAGCGTTGATCAGTTTACGATCAACATTACTTAAAAAGCTGCAATTTTGTATCTCGTTTGTGATGATCTCCAAGAAACTGAATAATTTTTCTGTATAAATTACTTATGGTCAAGTAAATTTCCGACTTATTGAAATCGAATATGAAAAAGTAGCCCAATGGTGAGATATAAACCGATCTTGTAGTTTCCGATATACCCTGCCATTACAACGAAATTGGGACACACAATTGACATATTAAATTTCAGTTTAAAAAATATTTAATATTGAAGTTACAAAACTTTAATAGATCAAGTAATAAACTATTTACATTTCATTACATAGATAGTGAGATAAAAAAATCAATAATTATTGGCAAATTATTAAGAGAGGCTGAAAAGTTTTTCGAATTTGTATACTAACAGTAATACAGAAAACCCTCGTGCTGTCAACAAAAAGTAGTCAGAGACTTATTCAATAATAAAAAATCCGGCAACAACTAATTTTGACCTACCCTATTTAGGTTACCATGCGTACTCAACGACAAGCGTGCAGAGCCGCAACACTGCCAAATAGGTAATAACAGACATAAACAATTAAATTTGTATTTTTATAAACACTCGGTAT
This sequence comes from Monochamus saltuarius, assembly GCA_025584915.1. Lineage (NCBI taxonomy): Eukaryota > Metazoa > Arthropoda > Insecta > Coleoptera > Cerambycidae > Monochamus > Monochamus saltuarius. The sequence continues at coordinate 35,127,240 of CM046726.1, forward strand.
AATGAATATCATGAGTATTTAACAGAATGGTCCTATAATAAATGTTCAACCGCAGTAATTTGGCACCGTTACCAAATGAAATTCCCCCGCCGATATTTTGGCGGTGTTGAAGGCTTAAATGATTTGGGATAGAAGAAGGATACTCTTTGTCCTGCCTCATCGATGTAGAGCTGGACAGCCTCGTGACATCGTCTACCCCAACCGGTGTAGGGCCTCTTCTGTCAGGTTTCTTTCTTCTTGTACCTGAAAAATGATTTAGCGGAGGAGGGGAGAGTGGTTAGCATTGTGGCGGTCACTCCGGGTCAGTCCGGGTCAAGAGGTGTCTGGGTCTTTTGTGTTTGTCTGTTACATCAGGTACAAGGCAGAAGACGAAGTTCTCATGGGGAATTGATCGTACTTCCTCGGAGTGGGTTTTGAAGCGGAAAAGGCTTATTTTTTCTACCACTTTGCTCATAGCTGGAAGTAGGCTAATGGACCGGTAGTTGGAGCGGAATGTATGCACCGAGGTATGCTCTTTGTAATTTAATTCCCGTTTAATACATTAACGACGGAATAAGTCGAAGCTCGTTCGAATCCGTTTTCTTATGCCCCCGTAAGCCCGTCGACGATCTGCATCTCGAGCAACGCGGCCCGACTTCTCTCCGTTCTCCCTTCTCCCATCAGTTACCATCTTCGCATTGTTTAGAAAGATGCGTTACGCGTGTTTGTTGTTTCTTGTTGGCATCACTAAGTCGCTAGTGTAGTCTATAATTATTAATTAAAGTTACTATGTATATAAATAGCAATATAATTGAGTGAAACTAAATAAACCAGGAACAATTAAAAATTAAAGAGCTCCGTTGTTTCCTGTCTGATTAAAACATTGACGTTGCTGAACAGAGCCGTGGAAAAATGTATAAAAAACATTTTAATAGATATGTAGGTATTTAAGAAACAATTGAATTTGGGGCTGTTGCGAGAAAAATGTTTTCCGAGAAATCTTGGAGGAAAACGGAAGCAAGAGATCTGATTCTTATGCAATTAAGTGAGAAAATAAAGAAAAACAAGAAAATGGTAAAACTCATATTCATGTTTTTGAAAAACGATATCCACGATATGTATTTTATATAATAAATTTTATTTATGGAAACAACCTTCTCTAGCGTTATTGTCCGAACATGAGTCCGGTTTATAAAGAACTAAACTGATCAGTTACAAAAATAAATATTAAGTAAATGTTGAAATTCATTTTTCGTATTTATTACGTCAATTAGAACTTTTCTATAATGTCTTTTAAGAAATAGGTAATACGGTGTTAGTATGAAACGAATTACTGCCGCTAGCTATTATTGATCGGATTCATTTCATCTGAAATTAAATTTGAGCCCCTGTTTCAACCTCTTCTTTTAGACGTTGTAACACAACGCAGAGCGACACTAATCCCTCTTCATACTCTGTACTAAAAACAATTCACGAAGCATACAATTTTACCGTTAAGTGTACTAAGCACATAAAAGAAAATATAGTAGCGAAATATTCTTAATTCTTCGTCTACTGTAAGTAAAATTGTTCACGTGAAAATTTAATAACTCTGAAGCAGGTAAATATATTTTTTGTCGAATATTTGAATGTAATAAAGATTTCATAAAATCTGTTTAATTGTTCAAGGTTATAAAATACTTCTGTAATACATTTCCAAGGTGAACTTTGAATGGTTTAAAGATCCCTCATACCAACGTGGCAAATGCGGCACGTCGGCGGCAATAGGTAGCACGAAGACTTCGAAGGGCAGGTTTGATGCGTGTCATTCCAAGATTACACGCAAATGTGTTGGTTAGTGGAGCGTAAGATAAAAACTTTGGAGTCACGTTCGATGTGTGGCGTTGAAAGAGCAAACGCCAAAGAAGTTTTCAGATTTTAACCAGTCACACATAAAGATTTCTAAGATCGTGTAAAGTACGAGACGTTCCGGAGCGACAGTTGGAATGGTCCGCATCAGAAGCGCTCTGTGCCACAAACGGTCGAGTTATCCACATAAATTTAGCTGGCAATTGGGTTTGTTAGTGAGCTAAATGTGTCTCACATCTGGAAGATTTGGAGTAGCGCGTGGCATTTTAGAAATCTGAAAACTTCTGCGTTGTGATAGTGGGTCTTGACACTCCACTAAGCAACACTTTTAGCGTTCGGTCTTTGAACGACACATTTCAAACCTGCACTTCAAAGTTTTAAATATCACGGCCCTCTCACAAACATTCTTGTGTGCGATCCTTGAATGGCATACATCAATTCTGCGAGTCGAATTCTTCGTATGTGGTTTACAACACAAAACTTTTGAATGTGAGACTCCAAACTGTCGATTAAACTTGTGTGGATATTTTGACCGTTTGTGGCAGAACATGCTCCTGACGCGTATCGTTTTAATACTTCGGTCCGGAAAGTCCCACTTTGAAATCTTCGTTTACGGCTGGCTAATGATACGATGTTAGGGTACAGACAGAGTGGAAGTAGGTTCACCGCTTACTGGTAACCAGCGCCGAATATGTACTTATAAGCTATAAAATAATTATCTGTAATTATATATTTAAATTTAAAAACAGCAGTTTAAAGCAGGCTAAAGCGGACACACCCTGTTCCAAACTGCGCCTATATGCTTTCAAAATTATAACATACTTTTAAATGGACACTTACACAATGAAAGCAGGTTGAAGCAGGTCCGGGCCGGAAACGTGCGTGCCCGCTTTTATTAGAATTCATATTTAATTTATTTGTACGCGTGGGTCGCGTATAGAATAATGGAAGAAGTACGTAGTAATATCTTCAGTTTTTCGATAACCTATATAGGACAAAATCCGCAGCAACTGATATATAGTACACACATATTGGAGAGAGATTAGTAATGAAATTAATGAAGAGCTAAGTATTGAAACATACAGGAAGGCTGAAATATATATATGAGTTCCTTTATTTTGGTGTTTGATAAATTATACCAAACAAAACATATTTGATTTAACAACTTTCTCTGACCATGTCAGATGTTTGTACATAATAATTACAAATACACGTTGTTACGTATTTGTCTTATCGTTAGATTAATTATACGTAATTAGTTTACTTTTCAAAACAAATCCGCGTCCTGTATTTCTGTTCAAAGTAACTAAAAACTTATCTATTTTTGTTCTTTTTCTTTTATTTGCGCGGACAGAATGAGATGGGTTTTTTTGCGATCTCCCTCCAAAAATTCCCAGTCAGTTGTTAATTACTTTTTGAATAATTCTAACCCTTCTTAGTGAAAACCAGTGTTTCATGCCATCGCTTTACGCATTTTTCTATTTCCTATAAATCCTTTTTCCCTGCTTCAAAGAACGATCGAGACGACATCAGAGGGCCCTCACCGACATACCGGTTATTATAAATTGTTCTATTTTTGTTTATGTACGCAAATATCAAACATTAGGTACAAAAAAACGAATGGCACTTGCCGCACTGATATCACTACTGCTTAGAATAATTTGAGGTTAGAACTGTTAGTTTTAGACACTTTTTTCATAAGAGTTTCTTGCTTTTTTTGATCAGATATACTTGCCCCTTTATTATTGGCACTTAGAAAAATGAAACAAATGTATATTCTGGACATCTTGTATATTAATAATGTTAGTATTTTTATTAAGGTTGCTGAATATATGTGGCTGATTATATGTTGGCATAATTTTGTTCAAAAGTAAATTCTGAAAATTATTTATTATGTTAGGTATGTTTTTTTTTCGTTAGAAAATTTAGCAATTAATTTATAATTTAGATATTTATTCTATGCAACCTTGCAACTATACATATGGCTTAATTAATAGTAATTATAAAAAAACTAAAGTAAATCAATTGCTTCTCATCTTAAAGTAATAACAAGTCTTTCTTCCGATATAGCTTGCTTATGTAGATTACACCAATTTTTCATTATACGGCATATAACTTTATCTAAAATGCAGTAAAAGATTTCTTGTGTCATCCTTGTATATTGAAAAGAACTTTTCTTGAAATTTGAAATAAATTAATTCTGAATAATTCCAAATTGTTTTTTCTGATTTAGTAATTATAGAATACAAAACCATCAGTAAGTCGTCAGATTTTGCAAGGAAGTACTTAAGACGTATCGAATAAATTTTTGTCCATTTCTTAAACTTGAAATGCCTTAATCAGAACTTTCATAGACCTCTTTATTTTTGAGATACAGGACGAAATCTAAAAAAACTTTTTAAGCGATTCTTTGTATTTCAAAGCATAGCTGAGATATCGGAATGGTAATTTTTTTTTCTGATAGAGTGTTTTATGTAGAGTTCAGTGGCGTACTTGTAATTTGTCTACAAAGTATCTCTTTTAAAATTTGACCCAAACCTACATTTTTTTTAAATGAACACCCTGTATGCTTTTTTGCCATTCAATGGCATTACTTTTTTCCTTCATAACGATATATAATAATTGCTATTTTATATTTTGGAAATTGTCAAAAAACGTTAAGTTGATAAAACATTTTTATAATTATACAAAATTAGTTTATGAATGAATTCACTACAATAATTCTAAAAATAATATTTTCTCTTCAATATCTACAAAATAATTTTAGCAAGATAATTATATTAACCAATTAAGAAATTTATAAATATTTTTAATTGAATAACAATTGAATTGGCAATTACACCGAAATTGTGACAACCTGTACAACGTGCTCATGACTGCCAATAACCAGCCATACACAAAGATTTTAAAAGCCAGCCATACACGAAGATTTCAAAGTACGCTTCAGCATGGGACGTTCCGGAGAAAAATGTTGAAACAGTACGCGCCAGGAGCGCGTTCTGTCACAAACGGTCAAAATAACCACGCGAGATTAATTGATAGTTTGGAGTCTCACATTCAAAAATTTTGTGTTGCCAGCCACATACGAAGAGTTCGACGCGCAGAATTGATGTGTGCCGCTCAAGTGTTGGTCAGTGGAGTGTGACATTTGAAACTTTTTGCAGGTTTAATACGTGTCGAACGCTAAAAGTGTTGGTTAGTGGAGTACCACGTCTCACTAGGCAACACCGACGTTCTTTTACACGTCACACCTGTTCAGATTACCACCAAAAAAACAAAAGCCAGAATATCTGAAGCAAGCCAACTAACCTGCCGAGAAAGGTTCCCTACTCAGCTAAACCTCTAGCAGGAGTTTCTTTGAGACTTATCGCGGCCGAAGCTAGTTAGGTTACTACCCATCAGATGGCAATGGTTTGCTATTTTGGCAATTTAATTAGACGAACTAAAATTGAAAATGCTGCCTTAACTGATTCTGCTTCTTATATATGATATTAAATATAATTAAATAATGTAATCTAAACTATTATAATATTTTTGTAGGAAGTTGACAAAATAACCGTAACAAATTCATTATGTCTTCGATGGGGACTTTCAATGCAGTTGGGCGATATTCGAATAGTGAGTTGGCGCCCTCCGAATTAAACAAACTGGCAACACTGCCAGGGGATATTGTGAATATTAACAATAGAATGCTTATAAGAATTGGCGGCATTCAAGTAGGTATATAGGACTTATAACAAATAGCGATATCAATAATGAAATTGAGAAAAATCAATCAATACAGTAATTGCAATTCAATTAGGTAATATTCTGTTTCTGTGATCCACATGGACAATAAAATATTCGTTAAAAACATTACCAACTTAGAAACAAATTAATAGTAGGTTGGCAGTACCCCACGGAAGTGTTTTTAGTCCACTGTTATTCCTTCTTTATGTGAATGATATCTATAGTGCTGTAAAAGATTCATATATCAGTTTATTTGCTGATGACACTCTTATTTCGGTATCTGGAAAGGACTTTAATAATGTAACAATTATGTTACCGCGGACTGGAAATGTTATATGAATGGTTATACCTATGTAAACAAATTAAAATTAAATACAGCAGAAATATAATGTATGGTGTTGGGGTCCAAAACAAACTGCTGCAAGTATGAGGATGTCAACAATTTAATGTAAATATCAACGGGGTAAACAGATTATTATTTATTATTATTATGTAATAAAGAAGTCGTGCAGATACTGCAAGTATTACAGAACAAGGCAATAAGAATAATCTTAAATTGTAATATTATCTATCCGCCAGTAATCAATATGTTAGCTATAGCCTTTAAGCATTAAGCAAAGGATGATAAAATCTAATATGGAAATAAATATAAAATTAGGAAAAATCAATTACCGTTGTATTTCATTAAAATGTTTCCGTTTCAGGATCATGATATAAAAATGTATTAATATTGTTAATATTTAAGCTACCTTGTGCTTTTTTGCGGCACTGCGACAGAAAATGTCGGAGAAGAAATTTAATAGAGGGGAAGACACGTTTTTTATTCAATAGGATTTTTATTAAATAACTTGGATTTCATTTAGAAATATCTGAATCATGTGAAGTGCAGTGCTGGATTTTAAAAGGCACAGTAAAAATATTAAATTATATTGATATTAAAACGTTATGATTTAATAATAAATACCTAAATTATTGGTTATAGCATGTTTAAGACAACCAGTGAATTGTAATTGAGCTATATCCACCTTCATGTACATTAGCAGCAACATAAAAGTTTCCAGCCTGGCTCAGTGTCAAATATTATTTAAATAGTGTTGCTTGTCCGCCACTTATGTGCCTAGACAATAGTATATTATTCAACGAGCATATAATTATGAATCTAAAACAACTACTTTGCATGAAATGTGTTTTAGGGGCCCACTTGGATCAAAATCGAGCAAGTAGTATGTGTCATACAAGACAGTCTGCAAAATACTTTTACAGATGCCTACAATTAATGAAAAGCTGACCATGGAATATTAATATAAAAAGTGTGTTGTGTTGGCTTTCCTGACAACTAATAGACTTGATTTGATTAAATCAAGGTGATTCAGAACGTATCTAAAAGAATTTGGGAATAGATGCGTCAGGAAAAAATTGAGTCGGTATCGTAATTTTTTTTTATAAAATTTAGTTTCCGAGTAAAACATTGAAGTTGTAAAATTTTCAACTTTTATATCGCTGAGCCACTGTAGCTTCTAGACAGGCGATTTTGAATATTGAAATCCAATTACTTTTTGTAGTACTAAAGTTTTTGTGACGCCAGTGTTTAAATTAGTTTTTCAAGTGTCAAAAATGGCTTACGTGTATAGAAGTAACTCGGACTTGATGGATATCGTTTTAATTTATAACGCTGTGAAAATGCTTTTGCAAAACGATTTCCCGGTAAACATGTGCCAAATGCAACTACTTTTACCGCGATGTGCAGTGAGTGCAAAAATAGTGCAAGGCGAGGGAAATTTAAAACCCAATCGTGGAAGAGATGGAGGGTCCAGGACATCCACGGTCTATTGCAGTAGTGTGACGTATCTTACACGAGGGTCAATCCATGTACACCATGTCCAAGCATTAACGCCAAGGGATTGGACGAGGAGGACAAGTACTATGGCCGCCACGAACTTTAAATCGTGGGGATATTTAAAGAATGAAATGTATCACACCGAAGTGGATACCTACTATTGATGATTTACGGAAACGTATCATAGTTGCTGCCAATAATTTACGAGTGCAAAACCGACAAGAAGCAGAAATAAAAGTGTTTTGCGTCAGAGACAAATGTGTAACAATAGCCCTCCACGGATACTTTTAGAGATTACTTCAAATATGCACCTATAATGTCATCAGATGTCGTACAATCGTTTTCGTTATAAAAAAAAATATTTTTTCTTCGTTGCGGATATCGCTTAAATAATCTACTGTGGTGACATATGTAATGTTCCAGATATTTGCCAGACCTCATCCAGATTTTTAATACGGAAGCATTCCACAATATTATAAAATTATTTATTATAAACGCACTAGGTAATCCACGCGCGGATGCCCCTTCCTTCAAACTGAAATGTCGTGCCTTAGTAATTAATAAATAATAACAATAGCGACAAAATCAGTTAAATTTGCTGTATAAAATCGGCGTTATAAAATGTTATTTATTTCTTTCCTTGAGCATTACTTTCCATTTTTTGTCCGCAGATTGCCGCCTTATCAGGTTCTACAGTGGACCAGTTTTCAGTGCCGTGCAGAAGTGTATTTTTAAATCATTTTCGAACTGCCCTTTTTGATTTTTTATTTACAAAATTGTATTTGTAAGAGTCCCCTGTATACTCACAATTTTTTTTAGATAAGTTCTGAATCACCCTGTATAATGTATCGATGTCATAAATCTGAGCAAACAGTAGCTACTTAGGAGTTACTCAGGGGTCTATCCTTGGAGTTCTATTATTTAGTCTATTTATAGATGATACAATAGATATATTAACGGTAAATGCTTTACTGCCAAGATTTTCATCATAACTTGAATTTAATTAATAATTAGTGTTTTATAAACAATTATTTATATTTAAATCCATATAAATGTAAAGTGCTAAAATGATGACACTTGATTACACACTTACTAATGATTTTTTTCAGACCGGAATGGTCATTAGACATTAGATTTGACAAAAAATAAACTTTAACAGTCGAATTTCAAATATTAATGGTAGGTAAGATATATCATTAGAAAATCTATCAATTTTGAAAATGAAATTTCTTCTAAAAATCTTTTCTCTTCATGATATTCAAGACAGAATATGCTTCAGTGGTGTGATCACCAAATTATTTATTGTATATTGACCATCAGTAGGCCAGATGTAATAATTTAAATATATGTTAAAAAAATTAAGTTATATTATTATTTGAGAGAGTAGTTAAGAATATTCACTTGGATATTCATTAATATATAATAACAACGATTTCATTTTCAGAAGTTTATGTCTGACTGTGTACATTTTAATATTATATTAATAACTTTAAATTAGCTGTATTATGTGTTAATAAACATAAATTAGGTATACAGGGTTAACTATGACTAAGTACAAAAATTTTAACCACGTGCTCAGGGAGCCCTAAAAGACAATAAAAAAGTTATTCCAGAATTTTAGCTCGATATTTAAAGAATGGGACAAAATCCTTTTTTCCTACAGAAAGTTGGCGCCTATGATAAGTATCGACTGAGATGGCTTACGGCTTAGATCCATAGTTGACATTACATCTGTCAACAACTACCATGCGGTGGTTTGCAGTGTTTCTAAATGCAGAAACGACAAAAATTAACATTCTTATTAGTAATAATACCTGATAAGTAGGTAACAGTTAATCCAGTTAGCTCCAGTATTTTGCATTCGTTTTTCATTATTTGGTTACAAACTGGTAAAACTACATTTTCACTCACTACCGATAAACACACTTCCTGTAGGTACAGTTAGATACAATGCCTATGTATTATAACAAAATCGAAGAAAGGGATGAGTAGGTAGGTTCTAACAGATAACAGAAAACGTTTAACACCCACGGCAGTCTTGTCCCATAACCTAGAAAAACAAACCGGCGAACTATATTGTGGGAAAATATCTGTACCCGACACATATTCCTTTATTTATTAACTATAAAACGTTTAAAATTAAAATAAGGCACTAAAAACTGAAGAAGAACACAAAACTACAACGTAAACCCAGGATTTAAATTATAACATGACAGCGAACCGACTCGACTGGACCGACTGCCGACTGTGGCCGACTGTTGCATGACGGTTGCTTGCTGGTTGCATACTCTGATTCTCACATTGGCGGCGTTAAATAAGGATTTAATATAATATCGAAAAGAATTTTTTTTTGCTTTATAAATAAGTTTGGAAATTTTTTGAAAAGAAATTATGTTAATTCTTATTTTTTCTATACCCTCTTAAAATATTTGTACTTAGTCATAGTTAACCCTGTATATAATATAATTTCCAGGAGTAGTAATTTTTAAAAAGGATAAAAATATTGCATGTTCTAGTCACCTTGATTATATTGAACTATTCGCACAGTACATCTTTTGACAGGTATAACAAATACTTGAAAATAACAGAGTAATCAATACGTTTTGAATTATTGCTTTCTAACCTCGATAAATAATATATACATAAAAACTAGTTCTGTTCTTTGTTCTGCTTGGGAATACGGTAATAGTGTTGCGATCAATCTATAGCATTGTATGTATAACTTATTGAAATGGTTAGATTATACAGTGCGGGCTACCAAAAACTTAACACTTAGGTTTACTTTGTTTTGATTCAGACCCCAAGTACCATACAAGTTCAACGTCTCAACTTTATTTATACCTATATGTGCATATTTTATTTACTCAATATGAGTTAATTAATGTACAGGATGAGTCATAAATGTTTAAACTAATTAATAGATTATTTAGAATTTGATGTAGCAAATAGCATTGCCAGTAGGTATTATCCTGTGTCCACTATAGTAAACCTTTTTTTAAAAAAGTATTGTGCTACCGATTAATTTTGGAAATATTTTGTTTTTTAGATTTAACTTTCATTTTGCTAGAAACAAGCATACTTACAGGCTACAACCTCAAATCGGAAGCTAGTAGCTACGCGGTAGAGGCAGTCCTACTACAGGGAAAAGAAGAACCCCAAGAGCGCTCCATCGAGTACGCTAGCCGACGGCTAACGGCGCCCAAGCACAATTATTATTCCACTGCAAAACGAGAGACATTGGCAATGTGTGGGCTTGTCAGAAGTTTCGCGCTTACCCGGAAGAAGCCCCCACTATCATTTTTACAGATCATCAGATAATAAGTCTGAAATTCCTAGGGGACGACTCGCACGATGGACACTAAAATTCCAAAGCTATGTCATCACCATCGATTATATGCTCGGAAAAGCCAACGTTGTAGCCAATAACCTTTTTCGACCACCATGCCGTCCTGGCCAAACTCTAGCATATTCTATATGCATAGTATCCGTGGATGTTCCAGCTCAAAGCTCCGCAACAGTCAGAAACAGCTAGCTATAGGACGTAGATCTAAAGAATATCATCCAGTACCTAAAACGAGGCACGCTCGAACCTCCAGCACGTGGATCTCCCATGGTTACCTAATGAGTCAAGAAGTTTTATATAGGTACTTTAACTGGAAGTTGCATGGAGTCCTAGAGGTATAAGGTCCACTACTTTCAGACCAGCAGGATTGCTGTCCTTGACCTTTTCAGACCACTTCCAGAAGCTCCAACAGGCATCAAATGGATCCTAGTCATCGAAGACTCGCCACGAAATAGGTCAAAATACTCGAACTAAAAAAGGCAATCGCGAAGGTATACGGAAACATTCGTCAACAAGGTCTTATTAAGGTACGGGTTTCCGAAGCCACTCATCAGTGACAACGGAAGTTTATAAAGCCCTATGGACGTACGATCGGACCTACCATTGAAAACGAAAATTTCATCATAGAAATAACTCCTCACTTACTTAGAACTGTGAACACCCTAGCGCAAGTCAAATACACTACCGAGACTCAGCAGTATAAGCGCAAAGTACACGAAGACGCCAGCACAGGCCCGTTGACACCTTCCAACCCGGAGACAGAATATGGGTTAATACACAGCTCCTCAGTCACGCCTTCTAAGGATTCACCAGTAAATTTGCCTCAAGGAGTGATGGAACATACCTCATCTTCGCAACTAAAGGTCCATGCAGCTACAAGGAAGTTTATCCCAAAGACCCCAACTCTCCAATCAGTGCGATAAATAGAGATCGCGAATTCCTCAGAACCCGTCCTCTCAATAAAACGACGTGGACGTCCTTGGAAAATCACAGCTGAACTACAGTGTCCAAAAGAACCAGAAATGGAAGAATAAAATTAAAGTCCTTGCAGAGGCGGGTCCCGGATTTTGAGCAGGAAATTGTAAAACCGCTAATAATAATACTCCGGCCGGTAACCAGAATAGCGCTACTAGTACTCCCTGTGCTCTACCACTGAGGACGCGCTACCTACAACCACCCATGCCGGAGCAACCACTCAACGCACCCCACTCAATGCAAACCCTCACAGGTACCGCATGAATAAGCCCTTAGCTCTGAAAGGGGGCCTTTACCAGACGTTGAACACATAATACATAAAACCTTACAAGTGTGTATAAATTCAGTTATAATTTTGTAAATTCATATTATGTTTTACAGGAGCATTTTATTGAGAATATGTAGGGATGTCTTTATGTAGTTAAATGAAATCTGAATCTAAAAAACAATATTTCTAATATTAGTCAGTAATGCAGCATTTTTTTTTTAAGATTTACCATAGTAGTGACTATAAGCCACCAACTGTTATTATTTATTCTGCTGGCTTCTCACAGAATAACACAACACACACTCCAAATTTCAAAGCAATTAAAACACAGGATTATTTGAATTTTTGCAAGAAGTTCCGGATACATTTATTCACTTAATTATGACTCACCCTGTGTATCTATATAAATATTACTAGAGTAGCAGTAATAATAAGACAGCCATCAGGAAATATTATGAAGTACTAGAGTAAATAGCTGCATTTCTTGGGGCATATTGCTTTTCAGCATGTAAAGGAGGAACATCATTCACGTTATCAGCCCGGCTTTCAGGCGTAAGATGTGTTCGTAATAGCCTCATATTGCCTGACAAAAACCTACTTTTCAATATTATCTATAATAATATTCTCCTGAATTCAAAAAGTATGTGCCCTTCGAATATACTTATGAAGGAAATAGGATTCATTTAGCTTACATCCAATAAGCTGAAATATTCCAAAAGTAAAGTTACTACAATAAACACATTTTTTATGAAATTGTCAAATATATTGTATTTTTGTAAAATATGGGGTGTAGACTGTAGAGGCAATATAAAATTAAAGATTTGAAAAAAAAGTTCGTGCTCCGTAACTGATGACTGTAGTAGGAAATTGAAATTAATTTTTGTGCAAAAAAAATAACATTCAACAAATTGACTTAGGGCTGTCGTCTATTTAGCCATAAACAAGAGAACTACTGCAGACAGGAATCTCCAAGGAATGAGGGAAACTATGTTTAATCAAGCGATTGCAGCAACAAAAATTCCGAAATATTTTTAAGATAAATTAAACCAGCTATCTGGATTTTAGGTAGGGTTGACGTTCAAGCTGATAGCTACTGCTGATAATATTTTTTACTTGACTTGCTTGCACATTTGCATTTAGTGCGCACTGAGCATAGTTGCATAGATGAAAATGTACTTAGGGGCAAACGCAGAGGACTAATTTTGGTTTATATCGGTAGGACTGTAACAAAAAATTGTGATTAACTATAGGAAGTGGTCTGTACTGATAAAATAATGTAACTGCAGTAGGAATTAATAAATGCATAAAAGTGCTCTTTCATTTATTCATTTTTTATAAGCACTGCAGATGTAGCAGATAATCTATACAGGGTATTAGAGATTTGACTGCCATAAAATTAACAGGCTATAGTATAAAACAAAAAATCTGATATGGCATGGATGCTAAACCTAAACATTTTCGAGAAAAAATTAACAAATCTCCAATTTCATGTATCAGCATTCAATAAAATTCGACAATGTTGATATCATAGAATGTAGCAGCAACGCAAGAATGTACTCGAGGCCGACGCCGGCTAGGACTACAGATCAATTGGAATCTGAACTGCAAAGTGTCTTGCCGCAAATTATTTTATGTACCACTATTTCCTTATTTTGTTTGTTAAAATATTTAGCATGAGTATAATGATGTTATTAATTTATGGATACGCTGCAATTCTACGAGAGGAAGACATATTTATTGAGATCATTTCCTCCAACTCGTCGAAGTACCTCAACGTCTTCTGGATACTGGTAGTATTGTTCCTGGTCCTGACAATAATGGCCCAGGTTGACAGATAGACGTGAATACGGAGGATCATATTTTGGACACACACATTTATCAAAAAGGATCCGAGAAGTAGCTAGCACACGAGGTATAACTCGATAAGTCAGAATGTCTAACTGAACCGTCCACAGAACTCTACGACAACAATAATTGTTCACCTACAGTGGGTTCAGATATTGTCAGTCCGAAATTAACATCAACACGTTGGCGTTGGCATTTTCAATTTTCCTAATATTCAAAACTGGACAGAGGAACATCCACAAACCATACCAACCTCAAATTTCCATCATCGTTTTTCGATTAATGTTTGGTGTAGATCAACTAATACGACCTTGTATCTGTTCAGCCAGACTGACAGGAGATGCATATTTGAATTTTTTGGAGAACATTCTACTAGAACTGCTCGAAGATACACCTCTAGACGTATATGTAGTTTCTGCACGACGGGGCCATGGCAGATCCAAGTCAACGTGTAGCAGTAAGTAATATTTTTGAAAATTGCTGGATAGGCAGCAACGGACCACGTCGTTGATCAGCCCGTATACCTAACTTAAATCCACTGGATTTTTATTTATGAGGATACATGAAGACTTTAGTTTAGCCGTCGAAATGAAAACACGAAATGACTTGCAAGAATGGATTTTTGTCGGTGTCCATGAAATAAGAACAAATCCGTGTATTTTCCAGGTAGTGCGCGAAAATTATATCGGAAGGTGTGGTACATGTGTGGAAAAAAACGGTGGACATTTGTTCTAATTATGTGTTATGCTAGTTAGATATTTAAAAATGACTGTTTTTTGATTTTCGCAAGATACTTATATTTTGCATATAAGTTATGATTATATCTGCGACGTTAGTCTTTTTAGAAGTTTTTATTACTTATCTTTTACCTATCAATTACCGATACCCATTTGGTTTAAGTTATGTTGTCGTTTTAAACATTAAAAAATCATCCAAATTTAAGCACCAATATAAAACAATCCTTAATTCTACTATTCTCTCCTCTGAATTGCAGCAGTTGTCTAAGCTAAATTATTAATCTTCACAATAGTTGTGTATCCTTGAATTTTTTGTCATCACTAAAAAACAAGCTGGCACATGGCAGGCAACCAACAAACTCGTGATACAATCCCTTGAAACAATAACTTGACTTATTTTAAGAACGGGTACATAAATCGATTTAGAAATAAGTTAAAACTTTTAAAATATTCCTTACAAAATAATGACTTACATACTTTCCAAACTGTCGACAATTGACAGAATATTCTTCTAAGCAGGAGGTACCTCTTGATTTTGCGAAAATATCTAAGAAGCTATAAAGGAGTTTACATAAAATTCGAAGAATTTGACAATTTGGAATGTAGTGTACAGTTATTTAATTATCCATATGATCGATATCTGAAACTTCGTAAATTAGGATAGAAAATAATATCAGTATGCAAAAGTATGTTCTCTTCAATGAAGTTGATTAAAAAACAAAATAGGAACCGCTTTGCAAATATTTCTCTACTTAACTTTTTTGAGATTAACAACAACGGCGGTTGAGGCTTAATGTCAATATTGTTGAGCAACCGTAAACCCCTGATTATTACATTATGTTAAACAGAAATATTTTTATTTAAAACTATCCTATTCTACAGAATGTCTTAATATTTTTAGAATATTAAATTAATCTCTAGGGATTAGCATAAGCTAACTTGCTACCATACCATTTCAAAACAGACTTATAATCTACACACTGGATTAGTTAGCTAGGCTTGAACTGGCACCAAAATTACCATCACTAAATATGCATTGCTATTACTATAAACATTACTTCTACTCGATTAACCAATATTGTGTATGTATTTAACGTATAATATAACCTTAAGTATGCTTTCTCGACAATTCAAACACAATCCGTATCTCTGCATGTGCATGATATGAAGCCATCTTTTACAATATACATCTAAGTACATTTCCTAAATATATTTCATGTTCATTACATTCTCATCTTTTCAGAGTCTTATACGCTCTGGAAATAATCTAGTAACTGTTATATCTATAGGTGTTATTCACATAACGTTATGCTTTTACCACTTGAAGCTATAATATTTAGTAGAAGTGGTCATAGACCAGGTTTTTGTTATGTGAAGAAATGTTTAAATTGTCAAGTCAAAGTTCTGTGAAAAAGATCGGTGTGTTACGTAATTGTATTTATAGATTTGCATTGCGTTGTATTTATTTTGCTGTTTTGATTTGAACAACAGAAGAGTGTATAATAGTGTTATTGTAATTGCATCAAATAAAAAATAAGAAACGTCAGGAGTTATTAGTTCGCGTGAACTGGATCCTCGCTATCAGGTTTGCTTCTGCGCTAATAATTTTCCACAATTTCTATAAAAGGAGTAAGTTTGCACCTAATTTTGCTTGTAGGAATCCAACTTATCACCTGTCAAAATAATAGTAGTATTTTCTGTAATGCCTTATATTTTGTATCGTACAAACATCTCATATCGAATCACACATTAGTGTGTGTACAGTATTTCAAAATTGTGTCATCAACTTAAAAGAACAAATTAATAATGGTTAATAGATGTTATAATAATTTAATTAAGTTTGGTCATGTTAATACTAGGTCTATTTTACCGAGTTTTATAGATGTATCAATATAATAACAGAGAATATATTTGATATATTTGCCGTTACTTGATTTTTTGGACAGTATTATGCCTGTTCTGACTACTTCTTAAGAGCATATTGTGATTATGGGTGACGTAAATGTCAATTTATTCAATATAAATAACAGAATTGTAAGGTTTTGTTTATAAAAATATTATTCTATTAGTTTGTAACAATAAACAATAAAGCATTAGTAACACTAAACCGTATTTTGAATGACACTGAATGATGCTTACCCAACATAATATTGGAGCAATGTATGATTCGTGAGATATGTGACAAGTTAGTCGCCTTGGCGAGATGAGAGAGTGAAGTGTGGTGTACCTGTACATGTGTGTGATGCTGCGTTGCAGTTAAGATGTGAGTACTGTACAGATTATTAAGGCCTATGAGAGTAGTTTATTGGGTATACCAGCGGGGCAGTATAATTGAGGTACTGTCGAGAAAACCTCAGCATACGATGTATGTGAAAGAGCGCTATACCTTCGAGTTGAGTTTTGGTTAAGTATGAGGTCTTAACGACTCGAATGACACGTTAATTAATTTAACCGTGCCGAGTGTAATGCGCTGCACTTGTGCATCCGGGGAGGCCTTGACTTATTTTAGGGTGGCGCTAGCTAGTTGCTGAAGAATACGTATATTATGGTAAATGAAGTTTAATGTACTATTAGTATATAATTAGATAATTTTGGTATGGAGCTTAACATAATTAGATAATGAGATTTATGGCACAGATGATGAATGAGTGATGCCAGATGCCTGGGGTTTTAAAACCCCCTGTGAGTATAATAGTAGTATGTTACGTAGCAGAACAGAAATTGTTTATTATGTTGTTTCATGTATCTCAACTCATTGGGTCATTGCCTGAGGCTAATACCGGTGAAATGTAACGCATTACGAGTGCCCATTAGTATATAATGTAAGTTTATTTATTATTAAAAATATCAATCAGGATAATCTTCCTAATTATACGCAAAGATTTCACCTATTTTACAGAATTAGTCAGTGTTTTGATAGCTATGACATGGCGCAGTTAATTGAGGAAGAGATCACTCGATATACGGAGACACTATTAGATCCAATATTTATAACAAATCCGATGTAATAGCAGAGGTACATTAAATACGGATATCTTCACTGATCATCGTCTCACATTTTGTGAAATTTCTTTCAATATTGTTAAGTACAAGCAAAAAATGATTACCTTTAGAGACTTTAAAAGTCTTAATCATAATAGCTTTAATAATGACCTGAATATTATACAGTGGCCTAATATCTTGCGCATACATAATATTAATGATAAAGTAAAATTTCTTACTGATCATGTCATGCACCTCTTCAATATACATGCGCCACTGAGAACTGTTCGTATTAGCAAACTGTAATGCAATTTCTTATTCTTGAATGACATATCGTTGAAATTCTTAAGTAATTATTATTTAAGCAACAGACACCAACAAGTAATATTGAATAATAGTATTTCTCAACAAATTGTGTCTGGTGTGTCGCAGGGTTCAGTTCTTGGGCCTTCATTATTTTTACTTTATACTTTGGACTGAAGAAAATCACATATCTATAACTAATTAAACATCCATAAGATGAAACTATCCTTTTACCATTTTTATAGAAAATATTTGAAAGATAAAGTAACTACAAAACGTCAAAACACGTATAAACCTTAGAGGATAAAACAACTATAAAGCTTAAAGGATAAACCTTAAAAGATAGACCTTTATTTGAATTTAGAAAAAAAGATTTCATTTATTTTCCCAAATTAAGCATTGATTAATAAATAACAAAAAGAAAAAGCCTCTTTTAACCAAAAAACCCTCCTTCCAAAATCAATTTTCATATGGGTACAAAATATATAGTCAATGTCAAATAATAATAATAATAATAATAATAATAATAATAATAATAATAATAATAATAATAATAATAATAATAATAATAATAATAATAATAATAATAATAATAATAATAATAATAATAATAATAATAATAATAATAATAATAATAATAATAATAATAATAATAATAATAATAATAATAATAATAATAATAATAATAATAATAATAATAATAATAATAATAATAATAATAATAATAATAATAATAATAATAATAATAATAATAATAATAATAATAATAATAATAATAATAATAATAATAATAATAATAATAATAATAATAATAATAATAATAATAATAATAATAATAATAATAATAATAATAATAATAATAATAATAATAATAATAATAATAATAATAATAATAATAATAATAATAATAATAATAATAATAATAATAATAATAATAATAATAATAATAATAATAATAATAATAATAATAATAATAATAATAATAATAATAATAATAATAATAATAATAATAATAATAATAATAATAATAATAATAATAATAATAATAATAATAATAATAATAATAATAATAATAATAATAATAATAATAATAATAATAATAATAATAATAATAATAATAATAATAATAATAATAATAATAATAATAATAATAATAATAATAATAATAATAATAATAATAATAATAATAATAATAATAATAATAATAATAATAATAATAATAATAATAATAATAATAATAATAATAATAATAATAATAATAATAATAATAATAATAATAATAATAATAATAATAATAATAATAATAATAATAATAATAATAATAATAATAATAATAATAATAATAATAATAATAATAATAATAATAATAATAATAATAATAATAATAATAATAATAATAATAATAATATCTCTACCCCTCATTCTAATCACGAGGATTAGCCCAGAAGTCGAAGACTTGTGCGGGAGAGGGGCGGCATATTATTATTAAGCAGGCCGCATTTGCGCCCAGGAACGACTTACGTTGGTAGGCCCTAACCACCATTCAGTGCAGGAATGAGGAAAACCTGGAAAACCTCAGTAATTAGGGGGGTAGTCAAATGTCAACCGGTATCAATCTCTCACATTGACCCAAGCCAACATTCTTCCACCCTACCATACCCGCAGAGAGGGTGCCAATCTCTCCACGAATATAGCTTATATACGGTCTACCGGCTGCGGGGGTCGAACCCACAGCGATCCAGTCACCTCGATTCAAGTATTGACGCCTTAAACCGCGCAACCACTGACCGATCCGATCAAACAATATATAGTCAAAACCTATTGTCAAAATGTATTCAATAAATCTTATGTGTCTCCTGACCTCACGAATTTTGTTGCAACCCTATCCCTACTTATGTTTCCTTAAGACTTTTGATTCATACGAAATATGACACTCTTATACCACACGCGAGGAACCCTCTCAAGAACTCAATAAACATTCCCCAGACTCAAAATGCTAAGACAAGTATATAACATAAAAACTTTCGATCTTGA
Organism: Monochamus saltuarius; assembly: GCA_025584915.1. Taxonomy (NCBI): domain Eukaryota; kingdom Metazoa; phylum Arthropoda; class Insecta; order Coleoptera; family Cerambycidae; genus Monochamus; species Monochamus saltuarius. The sequence continues at coordinate 35,147,120 of CM046726.1, forward strand.
AGAACAATACATTTCAATAATAATGTCACATAAAACTGATATTATAATTCATTTACCATTGATCACTTGAACATTAATCCATAAAATAACTAATATGTTGTAAGAGTTTCAAGTAAAAGCCAAAATTAATGAAATATCCTCATTAACAAAACGTTACTCTAGCCCACCAACAAACTGTTCCAGATGTGACAACCTCTATGTATTTGTCCATACAAAAACCAATGGATAAGGCTAACGACCTAGACAATTACACTCCATGTGAAGACAATAATGAGTATCCTACATACAGATCCTTAGCAAAGAAGTTTATAATAAAAACCCTCTATCAAACAGTGGAAAAATCTAAAAAGTGGAACAAAACCTTTTAAAATAAAGAACGAAAAAGGTTACACAAACTGGACGAAATACTGAAACCTGACCAGAAACTACCCTGAATCGAATATAACCAATACAATAAGCATGACGATAATACACGGCATAACAACATACAAATCATGACAAGCTCTCTATTCATGATCCTCTCAACAAAAAGTCTTACCTTAAAAAACTCGTCATAATCAACCCTGCTCAACCCAGTGAACCAACCACGCAGAAGCCATAGAAACTATACCCAATGCAGAGGTTTGCCCAAAAAGAAGACTTACTAACTTTATATAGCAAATGTAATATTTATACTCATGTACAAATTTCATGTATATTAACTAATTCCACTTAAAAAAACGTGTACTCGTTGTTATACTCCTTGCCAATATTTTAAAGAAGGGAGGTGTTATGCCCTAACCCTATATTATTATTTTCCTTATTAATATGCATAATTGTTATGGTTACATGTTAAAAATACTTTATTATCTTTTTATGATGCAAAACCTACAGATAACTTAATGACGTAAATATCCAGGGTATCTGAAGGTTCATTGAGTTTAGATTTAAGTCTTCCACGACGCTTGTAAAACATCATTGTTAAACAAAGTTTCATCCAATAAAGGTATTGTACCTGAAGCCAAGTCATTTTGTGACAGTTACCTAATTGGCAGAAGAACAATGTTTTAATAAATCAACATCTTTAATTTATTTACGGTGTTAGGACCAAAGAATATAAATTGTGTGGATGCGATTTTTTGTTCATAGTATCTAATATAAAGGGTGTTCCGAAATGATAAGTCAATATTCCGTGAGGTGATTCTGCACGAAAAATTAATGTCACAAAGTCCAAGATTTAGGCTTTGGGTATTATACAATTTTTTCGACTCTACTCAAAATTAACTAGATATTTTGTGAGTCGATTTATCTCTAATTTTGTACACGTGTGTATTCCTTTGTATCTACGTTATTAATTTGACGTATATTTTCCAACGCCAAATGGCCTAAACTGTTCTTGGCCTTTAATGATAGTCAAAACATCTTTAAATCGGTTCTCTTGATATATCATTCTGCATTGTAATAAATATCTTCTAATAATTTGTTTAACTTTGTTGTAAATTTAATTGAATAATTTCCGAGCTGAATGCCACGCCGGCGCCGTCGGTTCTGGTAACTTCACGTTTCGAGAGAGAAAGAAATCTGCAACTGGATATCGGGTCTTCTATTCGGTACTTATATAGTCCGTTGTGTCCCAAAACGTTCTGGTTCCTGGCTTGAAGTCAATGAGCCGTGACTTTCCGGTTCCTGACTTTCACGTATAAATCTTTTCTAAGTTCCTGGTAAATCTGGCCCTTCATCTCTGTTAAAGTTATTTTAGTTTTTCTATATTTTTATGGCTTCCCTTTAAAGTATTGGGCAGAATCTTCTCTCTTTTACCAGAATATTTTCCCAAGTTTAAAGAGTGCCTCGTGTTCTGCCGATTTCTAAAAGTTATTATTCTTGAAATAACTCTTGTGTTCCTTCAACGCCGTACTCACATATTTACCTATTTGTTCAATATACACCTTGCCGCATCTACACGAGATATTGTAGACACCCGGGCCCTGGAGTGTGTTACTCTTGCTGTTGGCCTTAGGAAATGCTGCTCCTACCTTTTTCGAGGTGCTGTAATCTGTATTAATATTATATCATATCAAAAGGCGCTCTATTTTATCTGTACATTCGTGTATGTAGAGTAGATAGGTCGTTGCTCGATAGGTTCCCGTTTCCTTTATCTCTGAGATCCTCTTAATGGCTTGTTCTATGTTCGTTTTCGTATATCAGTTTCCTGTGAGAGGCGTTCGTAAATGGTGTAGTTCTCCTTCCAGCTATTCTGGTTCACTAATGATGCATGCCCGATATACCAAGGTGTTAAGGCGGGGATTTTGTAGAAAAGAAATTGCACAGCCTGAGTGAGCGAAATAGCGAATCAATGAGGTCTATGAGACAGTATTACACACAGGTGAGTTTCCGAATACATTACCACCTATTGAAAAAGTCTTAGAACTTGCCATTTATCACCAACTTTTAAATCATATTACTGTTAATGATATTTTATTTACAAATCAGTCGGGTTTCCGCCAACAGCATTCTTGTGAAACAGCACTTCAATTGTGTTTAACTAAATTTAAATATAGTATTGACAATAACAATTATGTTGTAGCTGTATTTTTAGATTTAAAAAGAGCTTTTGAAACTCTTGATCGTGTTATCTTAATAGAAAAGTTAAAACGATATGGTGTTGGTGGTAGAGTATTACAGTGGATGGAAGATTACTTAACTGACAGAATGCAAAGAGTTCGAATTGGGGAATGTATATCAGATAATATTGTCAATAACTTTGGTGTGCCACAGGGGAGTGTTTTGGGACCTCTCTTATTTCTTATCTATATCAATGATATGTCATTATTTGTTAATTGTGAATTCATTAATTTATTTGCAGATGATACGTTATTGGCTTGTAGTGGTCCAAATCTGAATGAATGCATAGATTTAATGAATACAACGTCAGTCAATATTTTAAAGTTAATAGATTGAAACTCAATGTTAATAAAACAAAGGCTATTATATTTACAACTAAATATAAAACTATTAATATTGATGTTAATAATATCAATTTAATCATCGATAATGAAAAGATTGATGTTGTAACTGAAATTAAATATCTTGGTCTGTTACTTGATAATACTCTCTCATTTAATAATCACGTTAAGTATATTCATAATAAAATATAGAAAAAATTGTTCTTTTTTTCACGAGTTGCAAGTAATTTACCTATGTATTGCAGACTTACGGTTTACAATAGTATCATTCGACCTCATTTTGAATTTTGTGCATCACTAATGTATATGTTTAATTTAAATCAACTAGCTCAATTGCAAAAATTACAAAACAGAGGGATGAGAATTATTCTGAATTGTAATAATTATACGCCAATTAGATTTATGCTTTCTGCACTCCAGTGGCTTTCTGTTAGAAATCGATTGTTTTACTGTACCATGATATTTATTTATAAATTATTGAATGGTTTATTACCTAATTATTTTGATCCATATATTATGTTTAATTATAACACTCATTCCCATTTTACCAGAAGTGTAAATTGTATACATATTGCGAGGGTTAATTACAGTGGCACAAAGAATGTTTTATTCTACAAGGGTGTAGACAGTTATAATAAGTTACCAAATGATGTTAAATCCGCTCAGTCCTTATCTGTATTTAAGAAGAATCTCCTTAATTATGTTATTAGTAATTTTGGTTAATTAATTAATGTTTTTCTCTATTGTTGTTTCTTTTTTTATGTCATTCTAGACTATATTCAATTAAATTTGTAATATTAGGATGTTCCTATTTCCAATAAAGTTGTTATTATACAAACCGTATAGGCCCGAACCGCACGGTTCACTGAAGTTTATCGTGCATTTTGACATTCATAAAAATGGAAGCGGTGATATATGTTATGATTTTACTCCAAAATGTAAAATTAGCAATAAATATTAATCTGAAAGTGAAACACAAGTTGTCCTATATGTCCTGGCTAGTCAGTGAAGTAATTTGGTGGCTGTGGCTGTGATAATTTTGCCGTAATTGCGACAAATTGGCGTAGTAACTGTGTGGCTAAAATTGAGGTATTTTAACATTTATTTTAATTATTATTGTGATTTTATGAAGAATGAAAATTATCTCACGCACTAGCGGGAACCTTTGTGAATACGTTGATATATAATAATAACCAATTATTTAAATTTTCTTGGAGTTCTGTGTCCTCGCCTGAAGCCCTGTTAGACAGTAAAATGATGTATACAAAATCCCAGCCTTAATACCTTGGTATCAACACCTTGGTGACGAGATTTAGCATTCAAATATATGTCAGTATCGGTCTACTTCCTGTAAACACAGTGTCCTAATTTTCCATCTCGCCACCTCTTAACAAGAACATCTAGGAACGGCGGAGTCTCTTCTAGAGTTTTTTCTAGATTTGGTTTTAGTCAACCATCCGGAATGTAATAATCTTCTAATATTTTTTATTTACCTATATCAAAATTTATTATTTAGTGTGTCTCTTCTAATTTTTTAAGGAAATATGTTATATATCCACATTACGATTCCTGTATTCTTTACATAAATGAGTTAAGCAGGAATTTTTTCGGTACGTCATTGTTTAAATCTTGATTCTCTACATAGATAATTTTTTCATTATTTCTTCTACTATTAATTTAGAACCAGTTTTCGATTGGAACTGTACTAACAAACCTACCCGATAGTAATATAGGAATATATTTATTTTATTAATATAATATTGTAACATTTAGAATCAAATATATTAATTGTCGTTAGAAAGTTCAGACGTTGACATTTTTACGAAATACTTTTAGTAAGGACACCATTGTAGTAACAAGAACTGATCTGTTTCATAACTATATTAGTAGTTCTTCAATTATATTCTTAAGGTGACAAGGCAAGGATAGTCTATCCATGTTCTTTTTTATAAATATTTTCAAACAATCACATTCCAAAGAATAGATGCATACTACATTAATCGATGCCTAGCGAATGTCAATAAGTACTCGAGAAATATCAATCGCTTTTATAGGTTTACATTTACAAATATCATTTCAGAACTGGTTCACTCTCTTTTTCTGAAATAAGACAAATAACTTGTGTACAATACAGTGTAACAATCACATTCCAAAGAATAGATGCATACAACATTAATCGATGCCTAGCGAATGTCAATAAGTACTCGAGAAATATCAATCGCTTTTATAGGTTTACATTTACAAATATCATTTCAGAACTGGTTCACTCTCTTTTTCTGAAATAAGACAAATAACTTGTGTAAAATACAGTGTGCAGAATTCGTGAGTTGATACAGTAGTCGAATTTCTGATTACGTATTTCGTAGTATGTAAGTGGAAGATAGGTACAAGGAGAATACCAAAAATCTAATAAAATCATTGTTTACCGAACAAATAAGTGCAAACAGGATCTCATATGCTGTATACATATTTGCAACAATATATTCAACCATCTTTCCTTTATTGTTTAAAACTGTTCCCAAGCGAAATAAAATCATCCCTTTAAAATTTTACAATCTTGTTTTACCCTAGAAGCATATGTCATAGTACCTAGCAAAGGTTAGTCGTCAGCGGCGCCGCTACACATTTAGCGGTTTCGAGTTTCAGTATGCTACAGATAAGGCAATTGACGACCCACCCTAGGTGTTCATATCATGTCCAAGCGGACACAAGGACATGTGTAAACGAGACTGGCACATTTAGTGGTCACACGGCCATAACAAAAAATTGGGATTACGAGGAAACATGCGTTTTAGGTTTGCTATTACTATTTTTATAGGTGAAAATGCAGAGTGAAAACACATGTAAGTTTTAGGATTCATTTGTAAACACATTATATAATTTTAGCAGATGAAAGGAAAACAAGATAATCAAAACGATTTTTTAAATTACACTAGCGATTTCGTGCATTTTCTTTTCCATGAATGCAACATTAATAAATGTCATTTAGAAAGATAGGTATGTCTGCTGATGCGACTTGACTTTTCTTTTGAACTTTCATCGTAATATTATCATCATAATTATTCATCATCTTTACAATCATCATTGTAACCTGAGGGATGTTATTTAATTGTCGTTATGGGCAGTAGCGTAACGACCTTAATTCGATTGAAAGGGAGCAAAATATTTATAATTAATTTGAATTTATTACTTGTGGGATCCTTGCAGTGTGATTTATCTAGTTATTATTACTTACTCATGTTGGGCTTTATAATCCAGAGTATCGTAGTTACTTCTTAAGAAAATGCCACATTTCCACATAAAGGTTTTTAATAACAACAATAACAACAGAAAAAAGATAAATAAAGTGTTAACAAAAAATAAAGGAAATAGCTGTTACAATAAACAATAAATGAGACACTAAGAACATGGAACTGATACGCGACACGCTAATATACGGAAAGTAGCCTAAAGAACCGGATTTATGAATTTACTATAACTCTCAGCAATTACAATTTATTTACCCCGAGAGATATGTGCTGCCTATCGCGTGAACGAAAAAAAAAACTTGGTTCGATTCCACTATTGAAAAAGAAACGATCATTGGCTAATCCCTATATTTTAGCAACTTGTCCCTGACTCTATAAAAATCTAAGACATTTTACACTATCTACCCTTGTTTTCCAGAATTCCTACGCCTCTTATTGAATATTATCTTTATCTGATGGTGCTAAAAGGACAGCATATGATCCAGAGAGGCTTTTAGTTCTATTTCTCTATAAACTGGTTACTTGAACGGAAACAATACATTAGTCGCTTGAGTGACCTTTTGGCGACAAACTGGCCTCTTAAATTGTCAACTTTTACTTACATTTTTGAACTCATTATAAATTATGGATAGAAAGGTTGGTCCCCTTGATAAACCGATAACCCGCATTGGCTGTGTTACAGCATTATCATCATCAAACTCATCAATATTATCATCATAACTATCATCATTGTCATCATAACAATCGGGGTTAGCATAGTCATCGACAGATATTGCTGTAAGATGCAGAATATTTTTTCCTAAATTTTCTTATCTTGTAAATTGAACCAGACATACAATGATATAATTTTATCCATCACCAAGAAGAGCTATTTTTTTTTAAATGAACTTTTTTGAACTGTTATGTACTACTATTTTAGATCTCGTAAATCCTATTTCTAATGTCAACCAATCTCTTCAGTTCAGTAATTTTCGACAAATCTTATTATTTTAGTTACAAATCTTATTATTAATAATACACCCTGTATATAAATATTAACATAACATTATTAAAACACATATGAAGGGTATAAGTCCATAAAGAGCTACCTATGTCACAAAATATGTACTTATGGCAAAGTGAAATTAAAAAAAACTTAATTAGTATGAAAATTATCCAGTTATAGCAAATTGACTACAATTGTCACTTGGACATGAAGTGATAACTCTCTACTACAAATTAACATTTATTTTAAAAAATAAAATACAAAATGAACAATTATTTAACCATACTACCAGTTGTTGGCCAAAAAGGGGTAAGTCAGAAAATGATTATGAAAATCAATTAAGTAAAAAGAAGTTCGGATGTAAAAAATATTCTTAATTCTTTGGTAGGTTGTCAAAACAAGATTGTGCTTCACCAGCGCAGACTTTTTTTAATGTTTGCGTTATGATAGGTATTACAATATAATAATGATAATTTATGATCAAATTTGTCTGTAATTTTACATAACCTTACGATTGCAATTTGTAACCAGCGTAAAGTTATGTAAAACTACATAATAATTTTGTAAATGAAATAAGTACACTGTAATAATTCAGAAATAATTACGGATAAAGTTCCATATTATGTTATGTGATTTTACAGTTATTATGCTAAATTCCATCGTACATTTTAGTCACTATAATTTGTATTGGTTTATACATTGTAATTTTTACGTTGGAATTGTAAAATATAGGTATGCAATTTTACTGAGCAGATAATTTAAATTTTCTTATATTTTATATACAATGTGTCCCACTTTTAATGGAGCCACCCTGGTATCAAGCTCACCTGATATCCGAATACTTTGAAACTTTGGTGGTGAATATATACCTATAAAGTGAGTCTTTAGACGTAGCCATATTGATTATAGTCAGAAGCGTCCAACTTTAAGATGAAGAAAGGGGGTCGATTTTTCAAAAAAAGGTATTAGCAATTTTTTTAGAAAAAAACTAGCAAGATATTCTTAATCAGCACCTTTAGAAACCGCCTTGTACAAGATTATATCGTTGTTATATCGGTTGAAAGGTGTTTGATATATGGGCCGTTGAAAAACAATTTTTTTCAACTTAAAATAATTTGTATCTTAAAACGGGCTCTCAAATGAAAAAAATGTATTCTTTATTTTTTGTTCAGAATAATGGTATCTACTGGTATGAAATGGTTCTACAACAAAATAATAATACAAACTTTTGTTTTCATGACTTAGGTTTTTATTGAAGATTATTTGTTAGAAAAATGGTAGGTATGTACCTACGTACAAATTAGAATGTTTATCTTATTAAAAAAAATGAAAATATTATTTTGTTCATACCAGTACAATACATTATTCTGAACAAAACATTTTTTTTTATTTGGAGCTCATTTTACAGATGTAAATTATTTTAAATTGAAAACAAATGTTTTTCGACGGCCAATATCTCAAACACCTTTGAACCTACAACAATGTAATCTTGTACAAGGGTGTTTCTAAAGGTGTTGATTAAGAACATCTTACTAGTTTTCTTCTAAAAAAATCGCTAATATATATATTTTTTAAATCCCTTTGTCCATCTTAGAATCGGACGCCTCTGATAATAATCAAATATAGCTACATCTGAAGACACACTTTATAGGTATATATTCACCACCAAAGTTTCAAAGTATTCGGATATAAGGTCAGTGACATACCAGGGTGGCTCCATGAAAAGTGGGACACATTGTATACTTACCTTTAGAACTAACATTGCAAAATATGCATAAAGAAAACTTTTTTCAATAACTAATATTATTTCACATACCTATATGAGTGAATATCAATGTGTAAAAAATTTAACAATATGTAGGTACATGTTATCGGTCAGTGGTCGCGCGGTTTAAGGCGTTAGTACTTGAATCGAGGTGACTGGATCGCTGTGGGTTCAACCCCCGCAGCCGGTAGACCGTATATAAGCTATATTCGTGGAGAGATTGGCACCATCTCTGCGGGTATAGTAGAGTGGAAGAATGTTGGCTTGAGTCAATGTGAGAGTCTGATACCGGTTGACATTTGACTACCCCCCTAATTAATGAGGTTTTCCAGGTTTCCCTCATTCCTGCACTGAATGGTGGTTAGGGCCTACCAACGTAAGTCGTTCCTGGGCGCAAAGGCGGCCTGCTTAATAATAATATGCCGCCCCCTCTCCCGCACAAGTGTTCGACTTCTGGGCTAATCCTCGTGATTAGAATGAGGGGTAGAGATATTACTATTATTATTATGTAACAAAAATGTATATACTAAAGAGTTCATCGATCATTTCAAATATTTTGATGAATATTGTATCAGAAGCCAATTTAGAAATGTATTATATTATTTTTGTAGCCGTGTGTTGACAGAACAAGTTGACGACAAGGAAAATTTCTTACTTTTAATGTTATGGAAAAAGGAAATGTACAAAAGTACAGGTTTAAGCTAGTCAATATAATATGCACGATATCCCTTACTAACAAGTTGTTCGAAGTACAGTAGATTTTATTATTAGAATTCAATAATACATATCTACAGTTTACTACATTATTGTTTCTAAATAGTTAAGAAGGCTTTGTCAGGAGCAAAAATAACTACTGTGCATGAAGATTTTCTTAGAATTTGTTATTTCATCATCTAAAATGTATTACAATTCTAGGTATTTCATTCGCATTAGAAATATAGTTGAATATTTTCGCTGAAAATACTGCATAATTATTCTTCAGTAGTAGTCAATTGTTCACTTATTTTACATTAATTTATATACAGAAAAAAATATATATTGCTATTGCTTGAAAATTGCATGCCATCAACTACACAAATAAACGGAAAAAAACCACAAAGAACGAAATCGCGCGTGGTATGCTATTCTTTTGTTACAAAGTTATTAATTTACCAGATCAGTACTGCTTACCTAATATAAATTACAACTTAAATTTATTATTATAGTCTGCAACTTAAATGTATTATAGTCTAACCAATTATAAGGCCGTAAACGAGAAAACGAGAAAAAGAAAACATTTTAATACATGTATACACCACACTGTTATTTTATTATTATTATTGATTTGTATATTAATTTATATTATTATCTATTTCTACCTGTTCCAATTAGATTTAGGATCCAAAACGTTATGAATAATTAATCTATCATTTTCTAAAATAAATCTCTTAAATTTTTTTTAAAACAAACCTATGCTATTTATTTGATAAAGAAGTTGCTTTTGCTGCAATGGCAGCAAGTCACCAATTACTGTTAGACGATCTGTATCTTTGCTAGTACTTATCACTTGCAAAAATTCTAGAAAAAAATCATCGTAAAATTCAACATTGGTAGTATATAAACAACATATATACATAAATTGACTTATAATTTGTCATATTTATTTTTACACCAAAAATAAAGGGCACAGTACAATTAAAATCCAGATGCCAAGCCGTATATAAACTATTTAAAGCAATAAATACCCCACCACCTCTAGTAACGCCTATTTCATCAATTTTGCGATCAGACCTGGAAACCCGAAAATCAGTACACATCAACTCACGATCTAGAATAGTAGAGTCTAAATCCGATTCACTAAATGCTATTAAATCAAAATCGACTGTGCGCAGGACAGTATTCAGCTTCCGAATTTTTGTTTTAAGCTCCTTATATTTTGGTAGTAAATTACAAATTTTACATTTTCTTCAATGTCACTGTTTACATGTCCAGTCGCATTTGAAACCTCATCCACATCTAACTGTGATTGCTATTTAGAAGAAAATAAGGACGATTTATATTGATTTAGTTTGTTTTTATAAATTGAACAACGAAATACATTCCAGGCTGTATGGTTGTAATCAGCAACATTAGCATTTAGCAGTACAGCTATCATAGTTAATAAACACATTTCCTATATTTATTACTTGGCAGTACGACTCGGTATCAAGCTCCAAAATATCCTGTAATTTTCAACAATAATGTCACCAATTTTGTGTACAACAATGCCCTAACGGTTTGCTTTTCGGTTTTTATAGGTTTAGTTTTGTTCAGCGTAAACTTTCTATGGGATAAAAAAAAAGAAAGAACTGGGGACGGCCTGGATGCCACTTAAATCTAAAATAAAAACTTATTAACTAATTAGGTTCTTACAGCGTTTGCTATGTCAAAGAGTCATTTTAATTTCCGTTTTGAAATGTTCATTAATATTATTAATTGGCTTGTACCAATTTCATTACATTTAATTCAAATTTTATAAATATTGAAATGACCTTTAATATACAAACTTATTTTCTTTTCTTTGAAAATTACGTTTTGATTTTTAATTTGCATTTAATTAGGTATGAAATTAATTTAAAATACTGTATCAAATTTATGAAACTCACTGTTAATTTTTACCGTCTGTTCAAAATTATTTTATATCCCTTGGGCCATTTTGGTTGGAGTAGTTTAACATTGAAAAGTTCAAAGGAGCTGCGAAAGTTTCAATATAAAGGAAAACAAGTGTGACTCTATTTCATTATTATAAAAGTTAACATGAATAGCAATAAATGAATTGATGCTTATTTCTACGTCCTCAGTAAAATATAAGTATTAAATAGATACATAAAATACAAGTAATAACCAGCATCGAATGGTGCGAGTCAGGCTGACTACAGCCGTCTATCTACACAGGGTGATACAGAACTTATCTAAATAAAAATTAGAATGTACTCTTAGAAACACAATTTTGTAAAGAAAAATAAAAAGATCAATTCAAAAATGATTTAAAAATATACTTCTGCACGGCACTGGAAACTGGTCCGCTGTAAAACCTCACAAGGCAAAGCGTGTAATTGGCGACCGAACAAAATATTGAAAGAAATTCCCAAGGAGTAACTCTTTATAAAACCTATTTTATACAGTAAATTCAACTTATTTTACCGCTATTGTTATTAATGATTAAGATAATTAGTTTGAGCTTTTAATTAATAACATTGTTTGGCATACAAAGTTTTGGGCCCGTTTTACCCAGTTTCTACATACTAACACAAATGTTTCTGCTTTTTGTTCGTTTTGAACTTGTAAGTTATTAGCAGCAGCTATAATACGTTTGCGTAATCATCAATACTGCCCACTTCGATGCACTTCATTTTTTAAATATGCCCAAAAAGAGAAGTCTAAATGATTTAAAGTCAGGAAATCGTGGCGACCATGGTACCGGTTTTTCTCGTCCTGTCCCTTAGTATAAATGCTTGGGCACGCTGTAACATGGTACGGATATAATTGAACCTCGTGTATGTTACATCACACTGCTGCAATACGCCGTGGACGCCCTGGACCTCCATTGCTTTCACGATTCGGTTATATTTATTCCGTGTCTCGCTCGCGTTGCACTACATTTGCACTCACTGCACATATGTTTACCGGAAAATCGTTCTGTTAAAGCATTTTCACATCACCATAAATTAAAACAATATCCAACAACTCTGAGTTGCTATACACGTAAGCCATTTTTGATACTTGAAAAACTAATGTATTTACGCGCATAATAAAAACGTCAATACTTACTATAAGTAATCGGAATCGGCTGGCTAGAGACTACAGTAGTCCAGCGATATAAAGGTTGAATATATACTGATACAAATTTATCTGTAATTTCACCTAACTTTACGTTGGAAATTTGTGACCAGCGTAAAGTTATGGAAAGTTACATAATAATTTTGTATATAAAATAAGTACACTGTAATATTACAGAAATAAACATGGATAAAATGCCATATTATGTTATTTGATTTTACAACTATTATTATATACACTATAATTTGTACTGATTTATACATTGTAATTTTTAGTTTGAATCTGTAAAATGTAGATATGTAATTTTACTGAGTAGATAATTTTCATATATTTTTTATGTACCTACTTACCTTTATAACTAACATAGAAAAATATGCATAGAGAAAATTGTTTCAATATTTAATATTATTTCACATATACAGGGTGTCCGGAAAGTCCGTCAGGAAACTCCGTGGCGTGATTCTACGGGTTAAAATAATAGCAGTTTGTAAAGAATTTATTTCGAATTCTCAATTGTTTGCAAGTTACAGTTTGTCAAAGTTCAATTTTTAATATTTTTCTTTCTAAATAGGTAACTTAATTAATTCAAATTCTATTAATCTCTCCTTTGGTACACCCACTAAGTACATCAAGCTCTATTGGGACATTGAGAGAAGAGTTTTATTATACGCCGCTAGGGGGCACTTTACCTAGAACTCAAAATTTGTAGTGTTCATAACTTTTTTCTTGCTAGATATCACAAACATTTAAACATTTCTGGAAAGAGAAACAATTTTATAAAAATTATGTACTCTTTATTCAAGTCTATAAATGTAACCGTTTAGCAGAAAATCGCTATTAAAGTTTTATTAAAATTAAATTTTGACAGATTTTCAGTCCTGTTTTATCATAATAAATGTTCGTAATGACCTCCATTCACTTCGATACATTTTCTGACACGTTTTAAAAATGATGACACGATGAAAAACACCGATATTGTTTCGAATCACTTCACATCCACCGATAATCCTTTGACGAAGATCGTTGACGTCATTTACAGGTGTCTCAAAAACTATCGCCTGCAAGTGCCCCCAAAGAAAAAAATCCATAGGATTGAGGTCGGGTGATCGAGGTGCCCAAGATACCGGTCCACCTCTACCGATCCAACGATTATGATATACCTCATTTAAATACGCACGAACAGGCAAACTAAAATGCGGAGGTGCGCCATCTTGTAATAGCCACATATTGATGTCTTGCTTCCTGGTATGCATGGGGATTCTCATCGGACCACCGATGAGTATTATGATAATTTGTAACACCATCTCTTGTAAAACCAGCTTCGTCGGTAAATAAAATCTTATTAATAAATGCATTAGCCTCATCATATCTTTCTACAATGCTATTACAGCGCCGTAGACGACGCATTGGATCTTCATCATAAAGAGCTTGTACCTTTTGCACGTGGAATGGATGAAGAAGTTGCTCATGCAGAACCTCCCAAATTGAGGAACGAGGTATACCCTCCTGAGCAGCAATTTTTCTTGTGCTTATAGCTGAATTTATCTCTATTGCATCCAGCACTCTTTCTTCCTTTTCTGCAGTTCTTTTGGTTCTTGGTCTTCCTGTGTCATAATTATAATTTTTAAAAGAACCTTGCTCCTCCAGACGTCTATAAATGTTGACGAATGTTTGGGCATGTTTCTATCATGAAATGCGTCTATGTAATTCCGGCGCGCTTGTTCTGCATTACCATTTGCTTGTCCGTAACAAAATACCATGCCACGGTATTCAATATTTGAGTATTGCTGGGCCATTTCTCAGATTTTTATTCTGAAACATCAGACCTGCTTTAAACAATTTTCGTGATAATGTCAAACAATAAAATTACTAGTGACATTTATTTGAAGCAAAGCATCTTGATTAATTAAAGAAAGAATTATCAAAAATTTGATTTTTAATAAAACTTTAATAGCGATTTTCTGCTAAACGGTTACATTTATCGACTTGAATAAAGAGTACATAATTTTTTATAAAATTGTTTCTCTTTCCAGAAATGTTTAAATGTTTGTGATATCTAGCAAGAAAAAAAAGTTATGAACAATACAAATTTTGAGTTCTAGGTAAAGTGCCCCCTAGCGGCGTATAATGAAACTCTTCTCTCAATGTTCCAATAGAGCTTGATGTACTTAGTGGGTGTACCAAAGGAGAGATTAATCGAATTTGAATTAATTAAGTTATTTAGAAAAAAAAATTAAAAAAATTGAACTTTGACAAACTGTAACTTGCAAACAATTGAGAATTCGAAAAAAATCCTTACAAACTGCTATTATTTTAACCCGTAGAATCACGCCACGGAGTTTCCTGACGGACTTTCCGGACACCCTGTATTACTGAATATTAATGTGTAAAAAATTGAACAATATGCACGTTTAAAAAAATTTATGTACCAAAGAGTTTGTTAATCAGTCAAATATATTTGTTTAACCTGAATAGTGCAACAAAAACCAATTTAAAAATGTATTGTATTATTTTTTAGCCATGTGGAGAGTGTATTGTAGAAGTTTTTACTTTAATGTCATGGAAAAAAGTCTCTGCTTGTTAAAATATAGAAAAGTACAGATTTGAGCTATTCATTATAGTATGCAGGATATCTCTTACAAACAAATTATTAGAAATACAGTAGATTTTAGTATTAGAATTCAATAATTAATACACTATGCAAGTCATATTTTTATTTCTAAATAGTTAAAAAGGCCTTGTCAGTAGCAGAAATAACTAATGCGTAAGAACATTTTTTCAGTGCAATTTATCCATCCTTCTCTGTAAAAGTGTATTGTTCACCCATCATCTAAAAATGTATTGCAATGTCGGTATTTTATTTGCATTAGAAAATATGTTGAACATTTTCGCCCAAAATTTTTGCTACATAATTGTTTTTGAAACATCAGTTTATATTCCTTGTTTTTTGTTTTTTTTGTGAACATTTGTAGATATACGTATGTATCTGTGTGAAAATAAATAATTTTGATGAAAACATCTAAACAGCGTACCGTACTCTACCGGCACGACCTGTCTTGACGGCCGCTGCAAGTGACGATGCGTGCTAATACTGGTACGTTGCTCCGTTAAATAACATGGGTACCTTCATGAGCAGGCTTTTATGTTCCATGCTGTGCTGGTCCCTGTAGGTACATATAATATGCGCGACCTTGAAATGGGAACTGAATCTCGCCGCTGCATACAATAGTTTGTTTAAAATATGATGCTATAACAGAGTTGTGCGTCTAGTCAACAAGTTACTCCGGTTTTGTACATGATGATGATGATGAGATTATTCTGATCTTAGCCAAAAATTTGAAGATATTCTTCACTTGGTTATCCCCGATTGTGTATTGAATCACTGTACAAAATCTGTTGATTGCTTTCCCGTCTTTTTATTTAGTAGAATGTGGAACATAAATAATCTTATATCATCCCATCAGCTTTACCAGTCTCATTGAAAACATAATAAAATGGTTTTGTATTTTAAAACTAGTAATAATTTCAATAAATACTTGAAATATCAAAATGTTTAGTTTATATTTCATTTTTACCTAAATACATTAAAATTTGTAATTTTTCTATTATGCAGTTATGTAGACTTGTTTCATTTGGGGACTCATAGCCGGGTTTTTGATATATGTCCATGGGCAGAATAATTTTGGGAACCACTGCTATATATGAATGTCCTATAGATCTGTATCAAATATTTTCGTCATTTTCCATTCAAAAATTATTACTTACAAATTTAGTAAACCATATTCCCTAGGAAATTTTATCCTATAGGGATCATGTTTCAAACATTACAGTGGCTATCAGTTTCTCTACGGTTGTATTACTCAAAAATGATCTTTATATACAATATCAAATATTTTCATCATCATTTAACAGTGATCTTTATGTACAAAGTACTTAATAATGTAGTACCTTCATACTTTTGTGAGTTTATTAGCTTAAATTTGGATGTTCATAAATATGCCATAAGAAACAACGCCAATTTGTATGTATGCAGAATGAATAGAAGAAGTACCATGAATTCTTGGCTTTGCTACATACAGTAAATTACCAGACATAGTTAAATCTAGTCCATCATTAAGCATTATTAAAAAACAGTTGATGGAATCCATCCAAAATTGCAGATAAAATAAAATTTCTGTTAAATATTTTAATAGTGTATTTGTACCTACGTGATTTCTTTTTAATTGAGTATGGGAGTTGGATCTACCTTTCATAATGTATTATAACATAATGTATTTTTTTAATAGCACATATGTGTTGATTTTGAGAATGGAAATAGTAAAATGTATGACTGGAGCTGTACCTATGTTTTTGTATAATACCTGCTATGTTATTAATGTATTTTTTAATTTATTTTATGTATTGTTAGTGAATATTAGGGTTACCTATTTTCAATAGAGATTCTGCTTCTTCATTACTAATCTTGCAGACGAATGTCAGCAATCTTGTGAGGAATTGAAATATGTAAAAACTTTGGATATCAAAATTTACACTTGACAACATGTATAAAAACATCCTTTATAATATATGGCATTATTTATAAAGTGTATGTTTTACATAGTATTTAAAAACTTATATTTATTGGGCCAATTTATTAAGAAATAATTTTGAAAAAAAAAATGTGTCACTAATTAAACTGTCGAAAGTTGTTTTTAAATGTTAAAAATTCTGTCAGTTTTCTATATCGTTAAAATTTAAAAATAGCGGAGACTATTAATTTAGCTGACTAGACTAAAGGTAACACGTCACACATGCAAAAAATCTAATTTAACTTGTCGAGAACGATTTAAAAATTGCAGTTACTAAGCTGTTATGTTGAATAACTAGTCACATGTTATTTTATGCTTTTACTTTAAATTAAAAAACTTTTAAAGGGTAAAGCCTTCAATTCGAAGAGAATACGAAGTTCGCAGCAGAATGAACAAAGAAATCGTTATTTTATTTTTAATCTTCTTCTTGCCGATGCTTAAAGTGACTTTCGAATTCATTTAAAAGTCGAAGTTCTCAAAGATAAAAACATGAATTTCAAATTTGGGATTATTCTCTTATACTCGTACAAGATAACATTGATTGCAGAGAGTGCTCATTAAAAAATAATCTTTATGCTAATTTAAAAAAAAATCCAACCTGGATAAAAGACAATTGACAATTGTTAATCCCTAAATATCTCAGTGCAAGAAAATTAAATTAATGCGAAATTCAACAATATCTATAGGTTATCTATTTGACAGATATTCAGCCAAAATTATAAATTTAGAAGTGTTTGTTGTAATGGGTATTTATGTAATAAAGTGGCTTCAGATTTACATGTTTTAAGATAATACACGGAGAGACAGTTAGAGATAGATATTGTGTTTCCAACAACAGCTTATTAATCACTATATATTTAAATTAATGTTAAAATGTATATTTAATTATAAAATGAATATTTGATTAAAATACGAATATGTACACAGGGTTAACTGTGACTAAGTACAAGCATTTTAAGCACGTGCTCATGGAGGTCTAAAAGACAATAAAAAAATTATTTCGGAATTCTAACTCGATGTTAAAAAATGAAACAAAACCCTCTTTTCCTTCGGAAAATCGGCGTATATGACAATTAATCATCGAACGATTAAAATTCAAAATTATTCACTAAGTTTCATACTCTTCAAACATCAAAGAACATGATTAAAGTTTAGAATATCATACATATTATAATATTCTAAGGGTCCAAGAAATAATTTTTCAGAACACTGCAAACATCATGGTATATTATAGTTTAAAATAATACTAATATTTCGATTCGTTGGTTATTTTTAATATTGTTGCTATTACTTGTATCAACAAAATTTAATTCCTAAACAACAAAAGAAGTTTATAAATGTATTGCCATGAAGTACACCTTGCAGTAGTGGCCTACAGATGGCGACTGCATCAGATGCTGTAAAAAATATCACATACGATACAGCGATTAATTTGGAATAATTTTTCAGTACTTTCCACAAATTTAATTTTTTGCTAATTTTTTGTATATTTACAATCATGTATTCAAATGCCTAGATAACGGATAAGTTGCTGATTTAAGAGTCCGTCGCGCGCTTGAAATAAACCGATTTTTAACGCTCGGCCCATAACACTTATTTAAACAACGAATACACATAGCGGTCCAAATAAAAAAGTAATCGAAAGACAAAGTTGTTTCCTAACGCTGCTGTGTAATATTTTTTTCAAAGTTAGTTTTTAATTATATAAATTTAAAGAGTACTGTGCAAGAAATCGTCATATTTACAATTTATTTACTTAAAAATAAAGGCTTAAATCGAAAATTGGTTACACGAGGGAAGTAAGTCTGTCTTTTAGCTTTGTGACGATACCAAAATTATATCGAATTGATAAAAATTACTCAAAATTCTATGCTAAATGCCGAACGTCTACAACTTCAGAAACGAATATATTTTAAATGCTGCAACCACGTGTGTTTCACTCAGTGGGAAAAGATTGGTAAATGCAGGCAAAGAAATACATAGTCACTTATAATCTATAAGTTCTCAGTTGAGACAGTATTGAATTAATCGATCCTATGGAGTTCGATGTTTTTATTTTCATTGATAGAAAGTTTTTTCACCCCATGAGGCAATATTATAATAATAATAATAATAATAATAATAATAATAATAATAATAATAATAATAATAATAATAATAATAATAATAATAATAATAATAATAATAATAATAATAATAATAATAATAATAATAATATTATTATTATTATTAATATTATTATTAATTCAGCTTTTTTTATTTCATTTCTGACTTTTTTGTAAACTGATAGACACATCAATAACAATTAGGTAATGCGGTCATGTGTAGTAGATGAAAAACTTATTAGTGGTGGGCATTTGTGTAGAAATTACTACGCGTAAGTTGGTTCGTCATCTTTTCATTTGTAACCAATAATTCTGTCAAATCTTAACCGATTTCTGTACTGTATTCGCAATGAAAAGGGCTTTAAAATGATGTGCCACAAGTGGGGTAGTTGCATTTGAAATTTTTAAGTTGGGGTTGCTAGGCATTAGGGGATGAACGTATCGAGTTGGCTTGACTGTCAAAAAGCTCCTCCCAACACCAAACATCGACGGGTCTCGGCGAATTTTGAAATATTATTCGGGTTTCCAATTATAGGGGGGGTCAAATTTTCGTTGGGATACCCTGTATTATATGTCAATACTACCACTAGTAGGTACAACAACAAAATGCTCGTGTCGCACGAGCCAACTTGTGGCCTTCTTTTTTTAATATTACTAATAAAAACCATGTTAAAGGCATGGCTACACCATAAACAGTTTGTCATCTATAACAAATTCTATATAAAAGCATAATAAAGAAGTTATAGGGCATTATTTTATTAAAATACTTTCTTATTTACTTAATAAATCGATACACATATGTGGCAACTGCCAGGTTATATTCTACTAACTATATTATTGATGTGATAAAAGTCTACCCTACTTAGATTTTTTAAAGGGATTCAGAAAGTTATATTAGGAATTTTATATCAAAAAGGTAATATTACCAAGCTACTCAGCACCCATCAAAATACCCATATACCAAATTTGATCGACAAATGTATATTGAGTGTTTTTTATGCGATGCGAGACTTCGAAAAATCAGGCCACTGAAAATTATAATAAGCACATACAATACAAGTTTAACACTTTAATTCGGCGACAGTAATAGTACATTATACTATAAGGGAGAGAAATGAGTTATTTTGGCAGAGGTGCAATTTGAAGCCCAATGCACCGAGGACAAAATAGCATCTCTCCCGAATGGTATATACTATTTTTTCCACGGTCTCATTAACTTAAAAACATATATTTTGTCATTATGAAGTAAGTAGCACTAGAATTATTGTATTCGGATTTGAGCATTTATTTAGTAGTCGTTGAGTTATTGTCATAACTACAAAATAAACAAACAAAAAGAATTGACAAATTAAGGTGCTAATTTGGTTTAGTTTAAAGTTTGTTTAGTGCACAATGAATAATTGTGAGTCGGAAGAGATTGTGGAGGCTGCAAATATTGCAATAAGCAATTTGCTACCTACGAAGTCAAGATCTTTATACGATATAGCCTACAATCGGTTCAAAAAGTGGTGCGCCGAGAAAAATGTTCAAGTATACAGCGAGAATGTTTTGTTGGCATACTTCAGTGAAAATGCAAAGAATTACAAGTCCACATTATGGGCGCAATATTCTATGGTTAAGTCATGCTTGATAATTTACGACAATATAGATATACAGTGTGGAAGAAAGGTACGGAATAAATTCATTATTTCTAAAACTACGAAGTTTCATGAAATTTCCTCGGACAGGTCGATTTTGCTTTTTAAAAATACTCTTTTTTCTATATCAACGCATTTCCGACGTTCATTTGTTTTCGCGTGATGACGTCATCGGATATTTTTTTAAATAGAACCCCTATATTTTTTCATTGGATTCTTGTAGAGCTTCACTTTCTGAATTCAAAAATGTATAATTTCAACACTTTATTCCTTCAACTTTAGCAATAGTGTAGCTATTGAAACCTGTTATCGTTTCAGGTAAAGTGCCTTTTCTACTGAAAATACAGCAAAATGTTACTTGAAAAAGTTGTTCAGAACGGTAAACGACAGTCGCTGAAGAATTGACTGTCGTTTACCGACTGACTTGAAAATAAGACCAAAATTACTAATCAGGTTTTAGTAGGTACCACTACTAGCGCAATCACAAAAAGTGTAAGTGTAAGCGAAAGTAATAATCCTTCTAATATTTATTTTAAAATTGTACAAATGTAACATTTAATTTAAATGTCAATAAATAATTTCAATGTTATCTTTTTTTTTTGCATGAAAAACGTTCTCCATAATGTAAACTCCCTTGGGAGCATTATACTCCCTTGGGAATAATCGACTACTTCTGTTTTAATTTTGATGTCATAGAAATTGATTTCTACTCCCGATCGTGAAAAAATATTATTAATTTACAAAAAATGTAATGAATTATGTATACAAAATTGTTAAAAAAAAATATAAAATGTTAATCTCAATTAAATTATAGTATTCTCCACCATACCTTCTTCCAGGTGAACACATTCTTCCAATCGTCTTCTGAAATTTAAAATTACTTTACATAGCTTATATTGTTTAACAACTTAGTATTAATAATCCCATACATTTTTTGTAGGTACTAAAAATTATAATAAGGTCATAGATTGCCATGAAAGTGAAAACAAATACCAATCGGGCAAAGCAAAAATACATACACTACAAGTTTAATACTTTCAATTGCGGCCACTGTAAAAATAATGAACGTACACAAAATGTAATGTAATGTAATTGTGAATACTAAATTGTTAAACAAAAATTACAAAATATTAATCTAAATTAAATTTTGGTTTTCTCCAACAGACCTCCTTCCAATCAAACACATTTTTCTCATCGTCTTCTTAAATTTAAAAATGTTTTTTGCCGCTGCAGTAAAACATTAACGTAGGTAATATTTATCAGTCCAGCCCGTTTTATAAACATTTCAAATCTGTAGTTTCAAATATTTCTGTTTCTACCGAAGGTAAGGAAAATCCATTCTATAATAGATTTTTTGTTAAATAGTGAAAATGTTAGAAAGTTCTCTGATAATGGCTCATCTCCCAATACAACTGAAGAAATTGCAATAAAAATTTTTGTCCATTCTACACCTAAACGATTATAGGAAACCTTCTATGGGTTATAACTTTCAACTATAGAAGAAGTATCAACTGAAGAGGGTAGTCTGTAAATAACTATCAACATATAAAACAAAGTTCTGAGGTTCTGAAGGCACCTGATAAATGATGATGGGCATCTAGGTTCTAGAAATAGTTACCACTGTCTTCTTATAAAGAGTATATATACTTGAAACGACAATTGAATCTCATTATTTCAACTGCAGGTGGCGTTCTATTCTTAACAGTAAGGAGCTTGTGTCAGCATTACCTTGGACATTCAAAACGCTTGTAGTCTTATATAAATTCATCAATACAACTTCTTTAGACATTCAGAAGGAGTTTTGTCTACTGTACAGTGCGTTTCAATAACTTTGATAACATTTTGATTAGCTGTAACTTTTCTGTTTTTAAAGATATCGGAATGAAACAAAAACCATATTACATAGTGGACTACCAAGTTTTTTCTTATTAGAAAAAAAAAAGACCAATGATTTTGAGAGATCTTAACCTAACTTATATTTTTTTAAATGGAACGCCCTGTATATTATTGGATATTTGGATTCTACTCAAAATTCCAAGCATATTTTACAAAGCATATCCTATACCTATCTTCAACTGTTTCTGAGAAATAGTTTTACAAACATGTCAAATTATCATAAAAATTGCTCTACTTGTTCATGACACACTTTGCACTGAGCTAAAGCTGAAGTTCGGCATTGCTTGAGCCGTGCTGGTAACAATCGAGCCTTAGTATTTTGTTCTGTTGAGGAAAATGGCATACAAGTAGAGCAATTTTTATGATAATTTGACATGTTTGTAAAACTATTTCTCAGAAACAGTGGAAGATAGGTATAGGATATGCTTTATAAAAGATGCTTGGAATTTTGAGAATCAAATATCAATAATATACAGGGCGTTCCATTTAAAAATATAAGTTAGGTTAAGATCTCTCAAAATCATTGGTCTTTGTTTTTTTTTCAAATAAGAAAAACTTGCTAGTCTACTATGTAATATGGTTTTGTTTCATTCCGATATCTCTAAAAACAGAAAAGTTACAGCTGATCAAAATGTTATCAAAGTTATTGAAACGCACTGTACATGGACTTTCAAATCGCATTTTACGGAGTTAATGCGTTTTGACTGTACGTGGGCAAGTGGTTTTCAAGTTATGCCAAGCGAATATTTATGAAAAAAGCGAGGTAAAAAGCAAATAAGAGGGTGTAGTAATGAAATATTTTATGAAATTAATAATACAGAAATGATGATAAATCGAAGAAATATGAAACTTGAAAAAAAGGGAAGAAATTAGTAAGTATTATATTGTGAGAAGTACCACTTTACCACTGAAAAACAAAAAAATAAAAAGCCTGACTAAGTTATTGATTGAATTGGCTGCTGCAGATTGGAGGACCGATCCAGCATTGGCTGACTCCAATTCTTCCTGGGAATGTTTTTGTTGAAGATAAGAATAATAAAAATGACGATGATGCTGAGTATGAAGAACTTTGTCAGTGTCAAGAAGATGACGGTGGGGTAAACTTATAGCTCCAATAAGATATTTCTGTTCAGTTTAATAAAAAATTAAATGTTAATTTTGTAATAAGTAAAGACTTATGTTTTGCTTATAATTCTAGTTCGTGTTTCATACATAAACAGATTATCATTAATCATGATGTGCTTGATTCTCCAAACAAAATGAATTTTGTCAACGTCGAACAAGAAAAAGCATTTATGACCATTAATGTAGATGCAATATTTTCGGTATAAACCCAATATTAACAACGGTATTTTTTCTAAATTTATTGTACTTTTGAAGGTTTTTAAAGTTAAGCTATTTCATCAAAGTACATTTCATTGTTTCCTGGAAATTTTGTAATTTGGACAAAATGCATTTTGGAAGTCTGCTCCTCAATTTGACATAGATAGAAAATATATTAAAAAATACTTATTAAAACAAATCAAATACTTTTAATTTTCTCTTTTTAAAAAATAGAATCAGTAAACGTATAAATTACACTTGCAACGTAATATTTAAATACAACATAAAAGATCGCACTATCAAATTGTTGAATTCTGCCAATACAGATGATGTAAACATTTTAAAGTAATTCTTATACAGAATTCAGTTTCTATGCTAAAATTTTAATCATAAACAAAAACTCTCTACTTATGTAAAAGGGGTAGAGGGGGCTGTAGCAAAACGAAATATTATGATTAAGAACCCTTCAGTACAATAAAGAAAGTATATTAAATGAGAAAAGGGTGACAGTTGCTTCAGGCGATCTGCAAGATATTAAATTTGACAGCATTTTACGGAAATTCAGGTCAGAGACAAGTCAGAGTTTAAATGGAGATCAAAACGACATAAGGGACATAATTAAAATGCAACAGGAGCACAAGGACTACATTCAAGATATTTCTATACCGTTTTGTGTAAAACTTTTTAGTAGCGAACAATTATTCATATTAAAGAAACAAAACTTTGGTTATCTTCCAGTTATCTATTTTGATGCCACCGGTTCTGTATTAAGCACATCTTTCAAAAACAATTTTTAAAACGATTAAATATTTTAGGAATTTCTGTGAAAAAACTAATAAGTTGTCATAATCGGTGCTGTCGTGACTAATTTTAGCTTTGCTAATTACATGCCACAAATTGACTTGTATAATCGTAGGTATAGAATTATTAGAATATTTAAATTATATTCACGTTACTAATGATCCATTTGTGCCGCGCACATTTTCAATCAGGCAGCAAAGATGGAAGATGCAATGGAAGTCATACGGTTATAGTGCGCGTAGGTCGCCATAAAATGATGAAATGTTTCTTATGTGGTGTTATAGGCACGTA
Source organism: Monochamus saltuarius (assembly GCA_025584915.1). Classification (NCBI taxonomy): domain Eukaryota; kingdom Metazoa; phylum Arthropoda; class Insecta; order Coleoptera; family Cerambycidae; genus Monochamus; species Monochamus saltuarius. The sequence goes on from CM046726.1 coordinate 35,172,479, forward strand.
ATTTCGAAAAATATAATACGTTGAACAAAAGTTAAAAATAAAACACATGTTTTGTTTATCCACATTTACTATGCTCGCGACAAGAATTCAGACGACTTACGTCATACGAACAAATGAATAATTCATTATATTTTTATCAAAATATTTAAGAAACTGCAACGGATAGTAATAAAGCTATATACTACACTAAAAGTTTGCATTATATATTGCACTAAATTGCAAAAAATGATTGTTTTTAACGCGACATAATATCGAAAATTACGTTGACAATAAGAACAAATGTGTAACGTCAGCAGTGACGTAAGACGTCTGAATTCTTGACGCGAGTATATTTAAATTCTCCTCAAATAAAATAATAACTTTTAGAAAGCGTTTGCACGACGCACATTATTTTGTTATTCTAACCTCACATATTAACAGTTATTTTCTCATATCTTTAAATAAAAGTGAATAATCTTATATGCAGTACTTACGAAGTAAATTTATGTTATAACAATATTTACATTTACAGATAAATAAGTAATTTCAAAGATTTCTGTACCTAAAAATTTGATTTGGTTAGATCGGTTGTTCCCGGTAGGTTCGTTTTTTACGGCATCTTTATATATTCGCAGGTGGGATAAGGTAACATTCCTGTTATTTGCTAAATCTTGATTATTCAGTTATTGAATGCTTTAAAAAATGATGCATTTTCTATGTTCTTGAGTGAATTTTATTTATAGATAATAATATTTATCTTACCAAAAGCGTCAGTAAAATAACGCTAACCTTATCAGATTATTTTTCTAAAACTTTAATACCCGATATCTAAAAGAAACTAAGTAGATATTTATGAACACCATATACATAAAAGCTTCTTTCATAGCTTGCATTAAGGATAACCCCAATAAATGTTTTCACTTAATTATAAATCACCACAATTTTAATAGCAGAAAAGGACGGATATTGAACTCTAAATGGTTGTAGCAATTATTATTTATTAATACATGTACAATTTATGTATAAATAATAATATTTATTTTGAAGTTACAAAGAGAACACATTATTTTAAAATAAATAATAAATATGCCTAATATTACACACATTTTTTTAGAACTTGTGTTTAAAACTTGAACGTTCAGGTTTAATTTTCCATTGTTTTGGAATTTGTAAATTTATTATTGTTCACAAACTGTGTTACATACCAAAAATTCTTTTACTGCCATGACATTTATAAAACGAGCACAAACAATGAATAACCCGTTATCATTTTTCGTTATGCAAGGAAAAATACATTTTTGCACCGAATATTCCGGATATCTGCTATTGCAAGCCAATGTATGTATATTTTTTGTCTCTAAAATCAAATATATTCCGAAATGAACTATGCTTATTATATTAAAATAGTAATACTAGTGGTAATCAAATGTAATACATTTTTAACATTTTACTTCAAAAAAATACTAACAAATTTTCAACATATATTTCGATATGTACAAATCTAAAGAATATATAGAAATGATCTACAGATTTAAAGACTGCGCCGCCGTTGATAGAACCTTAGTTGAAGAAGTTTTTCAAACCGTTACAATTCTGGCATCACTAGATTTTTGTTTTATGCAGTTACCAATGCGATGCAAAGAGGATACAGAGGATACATTAAGGAATTGACCATATTTTGCTTCCTTAAGTTACAGGTCTATGAAAGTACTTTTTTTATTTAATTTTTGTAGTATAGAATAGTTTCCCTTCTATGGTAATTTTACTCAAATTTTTAAAAACGTACTTTTCTAGATAAACATGAATATCTGATTGATTTTTGCTCGAGAATGCTTTAAAATACACTTCTGCACGGCACTGGAAACTGTTACACCGTTAAACCTGATAAGGCGGCATGCAATCGGCGATCGGACAAAAAATTAAAGGAAATACACAACGAAAGAAATAAATATATCATTTTATAACGCCTTTAACGCAAAAATCAATGAGATATTTGTGTATCATAAAAGAATTTTCTTCTCCTGTATATGAGTACAATTGCCCAACAAAAAAGAATATTATCGGAAAATATTGAAATAAAAAAGGATCATCTTAAGTCTATAATTTCTTAAAAAGCAAAATTGTACTAAGCTAAGTTGATTTAAATCACATTATTTTGGTCCAAGGTAGTTAGCATCATGTATGGCCCGTTCTTTACTCAACATTATGTTAAAATAGGACAAGTCGATAGCTGATTGACCCATAAAACATTCTAGTAGTCCAAAAATATAAGGGTTGCAAATTTGCTCCAGTAAACAAGCAATCAGTAGGTACTTAAAAATCATTCTATGTCAGCGCGCCATTTATAAAGTATAAAACTGAAGAACTTATATCTATCTTCTGAATATTTGTTAGATTCTTTTAAAATTAATTTATTCATTTTTTATGAGGTTTTATCTGGAAAATGGAATATGAAATTGTGGAGAGAGTAGCTTAAGCGGCTACAGCATTTAGGCCCCATTGGGCCCTTTGTACTTCCTCTCATTAGAAGATCAATTCATCTGAGCGGCTAACCAGCCTAATAAAGAGAAGAAGGTGGTGACGTGGCTCAGGGGGATCTCTCTAATGTAGGTCATGGGAGGCTATCGTTTTTCAAACACGGATTTTCTTATTGACGAAATGCCAGTGCACTCACAGAGTGCATGGAGTTTCGTCTTCCTGTTCGCTTACACTTCCTCAAATAATAAAGGTGGTTTCTTAACTAACAGTGTCCATTTTGAATACCTATCACCAGGCGAAAATTCATCTTAGACATGGCCAGGTACTTTTTCGTTGTATCCTTGCAGGGGTAATCTAACTCTTTAGCAAATTAACAGCTATTTGTTTCATCCCACCGATTTTACATTCTTTGTGGGTGTCCTCTTCGATAATTCCAACAAAAGCTGACAACGGAAGCATACTGGAAGAACCAGGTCCAAAAATATTGAGACCCGCTTGTCAGCTACTTTATTGCCATTGCACCGCTCGTATTCCTTCACCCAGCATACAGATATGCTGCTGTCGGTTGAAGCCACTATCGGTACTTAACGGCTTTCCCATGCTGATCTAGTTATCTTATGATTACATAAAATCAGTAGTGTAGGTTCTAATGGTTTTGAGGTTATTGAAAAATGTGCGATTAGAAAATAAAAAATTTACGTATTATAGTACATGCATGACAGTGCATCTTCCCATTTCCCCGCCATAATCCGCCAGTAATAAATTTCTGTGGCTAAGGCGGAGTCACGTGGTCTTCTCGGTCTCCCGATCTAAACCTTTTAGACTTATTTTTTGGGGTAATTTTTTACTTTTACTAAAATTTAGTGTACAAAATACTGGTGTAATTAAAAAATATAAATAAAACATTTTAGTCTGATTTTTATCCAAACTAACCATTCTTCCATAACTTCTGGAATATCCTGTATAATGTCTAATATGTACTTATTCCAAATGGCACATATAAAATTTTTAATTAACCAATGAACACCGGTAGATGTGTAATTAATAGAAGGAATTAGGGACCACAAACATATAATACTTAATACCGCTAATAGCAGACTCTTATTTATCATTCCAGTTCAATGGTTTATCAATTCTATCAAAGAAAACCTTATTTTCGGGTCCCTATTCAGCGTAACTAACTAAATTAAAATGGCTCCTAAGAGCATCCTACTGAGGCTGTTAATACCTGTTTCCAAACACGGTTAACAGGTTTAATTAATATCTACAAATTTATACGATAAATTGATTTAGGTAAATAAGGCTTAACCGCCTTGCGGCTAGCAAATAATAGATACACTGTCTGTTTGCTGTGGTATTCTATCTAAACAAACATCACTTCAATTTGATATACGCTTCTCTTATCAAATTGGATATTTATTTCCTCACTTAATGTTTGTCCTTTTAACTTCTGCTTAATTGAAATAGCACAAACAGCGGCATTTTTATAAGTGTGGTGAAGTTTATCATTCCAGGTAATGCATATTTTTTACCACCATCTCCCTCAAGGTGATGTCACCAACTTTTTGTATGGCAGCCTACATTTTTTATTACGAATTCTACTTCTTCTTGAAATTCTGCGTACAATAAAAATCTGATTAATCGATGGTTAATATTAAATATCTAATAGTTTTTTTATAGCTAACAGTTTTGACATAATATGGTTCTAAAGTTTATTTCTCATGATTCGATTCTAGTTGGGAAATTATTTAAATGAAGTTTTTCGATGCTGAATTTGAAAGCGAGGAATATTCAATAACTGGCTCGGTTACCTGACCTTTAGATTTCTTTCTTTATCTTCAAATTGTTACATAATGAATTTTTGGAAAACAAAATCGATCTGTCTGAGCGATTTGAATTTAAATAAATAAGGGATTGAGTATTTAGAGCCGGCGTCTTCAGCCGGCGTTCGCACTGTATATTAAGCCGCGTACTCACTTGTAACAGAACCTCACCGAGAACCTCGTCGCGTGGGTTCAAAACGACCGTGTGGACGAGACCCTGTAACCCCGTCGCATCGCATCACATCAAACATGGGCGTTTACACTGAGGTTCGCAGCGTTCTAGCCCATACACACTTGTAACAGAATTTCACTGTGAACCTGGCCGCGTGGCTTCAACACGACCATGTGGACGGGATCCTGTAAATTTGTCGCATCACATCACAGCGAACATGGGTGTTCGTATTGAGTTTAACAGTATTTCCATCACTTGTGGGTATTTCTGCGTCGCATCAAGTATATGTACTATATGCGAATTACTGTATAGATCTATTTGAATTTTTTTGTATTTCGTCTTATCATAGAGTATATCGTTCATATTCTTTCAGTTTTAAACAGACAGTTGTGTTCTATAACCTAACGATTCCTGTGAACTTTTTTATTTCACATTTTTGCTTGTCTTGAAATACACATAGCAACTGTAAAAATGGCGGTGAAAAATACAGGGTGTTAAAAACATAAAAAAATGTAAAATTGTGTCAAGAGTAAAGTGCCACCATTTGAAGAAATTAAAAATGTTATAGAGTAAAGTTGTCTTTAATGCCAATATAACCTCATATATGAAGTATAAAGATTGTATATGATATGATTTTTCTTTTTTCTTTTATTAAGATTGAATACATAATTATTATGTAGGTAATGGAAACACATAACACTAAGTCAAACTACTTAATTAACTAACGTTATACATGGCCTCCCCTGCCATATATTTTTCTAAATGTTTTATTAACTAAATGAATTATATTTTGGTTTATGTAGTCTATTTCTTCTCTAAATTTTCATTACAATATCTGGTATGCCGTAAATTATGTGAATATATTTTTTGCTTCAAATATTTCCATAAAAAATTAAGAGGTTTTAGGATTAAATATGTGAGAACATATATTTCAATTTATGTCGGTCAAGTTAAGTTGATTGCACAAAAGATTGACCCATTCAAACTTTTTCGTTCAATTTACGAATCATTAATGGTTTTCATTTTCATAAGTTGAAACGTGTTTGAGACTTGTGAACATTTGCTAGTCGATTTGAATCATTTGATTTTGGTATTTATTCCGCTTATTAATTTTGCAAGACATAGGACAACAAAATGATATTAAAATGATCGGAGAATGGTCAGAGAATACCTACTATGGTAAAATTTGTAGAACTGTATCATAATCATAACTGTGTTGAAACTCCATACTGATTTTTCATTAGGATCCAATTTCTTATCCAAAAGCGGCGTTGCCTATCCCATTGCATTTTTCTCAGAAAATGAAGGGTAGTCCTCTCCCGTACTCTTTTTTATCCAAATCTGGTGGTAGTAAATATATATTTTCATCCCCTGTGGAATTGAAAAAATAAGATCCAATAATTTAATTTTTCAATGATGAACTTCCAACAAAATTTTACTCTAGTGAAGTTTACGACATTAATTTCACCACTTTCTCATGAAAGTATACTTTTTGATACTTTTGGTTCAATCAAACTAATCAGCAACTCAAAATCAGTTGAAGACAGTTTGTCATTTTTTGTAAAAACTACTGATATGTTCGAGTATTAAATCTGCCAGGAACTTACAGCCACTGTACTTCATTCTTCTAGGTTCGCGCGAGGTTTGCAAGTGAGTACGCGGCTTTATGAAGTAACAGTCAACTTCTTGACAAGAGTTCGAACTTTAGGTATTTTCATGTAAATTAACTATCACATTTCGAAAGAAGGGCTAACATGTGAACGCCAGTCTTGTGTTAATTTATAACTGTAGGAAATGACAATAATTGTCTAGCGTACTACTGTTAGAGTTCCATAAAAACAGTCATAAGTCACTCTAGAACTCGTCATAGACTGTGCGGTGCAGTCAGCGATTGGTGTCTGGACTAAAAAACAACTCGAGCTTTTTGTGCAATCTTATTTAGGTCATTTGTTGACATTGTTAGCCTAGATCAGAATTTATTAAAGCATCAAAGATTGAGTAATGATCCTTGAATTATAAAGTATTTAGGAAATTTTAAGGTAAGTTTACGGATTAGTAATTCTACAATACCTAGTATTTACATAATTTTACTTTGGTACGAACTGGCAATTATGTTTTGGGAATATAAATATTTATATTTTAGGATCGATTATCAGCAATTTTCAATTACTCTAAAATATATCAACATTTTAAAAGAATATACAAATGCAACATTAAAAATAGAGTTTGACTGCATTATACATTAATCGTAACTACAATAAAAGTAATTCAATTTTTAAACCAGCCAGATTCCCCATTCCATCCATTTTGACACACCGGGTAGATGAAACTGGCCAGATGTACATTATTATTTATTGATAATTACACCCTGAATACAGCCTACATTTCTGTCTTAAGATTAATTAAATATTGAACGCACTGTAAAAGTCAATACGCAGGAATTTATAATTTATATATCGGAGGGAGTTTATCATTGGATATGTAATTAAATACTATATCGTAAGACTTTTAGAAAATATTTTTATTTTGCTTCACTGTAAATTAACAATAAAAAAATAACAATAACAAAGCAACTCATCCATTAAAAGAATTCAATTACAATATCCCTTTCTGATATTATAAACAATAAGTTTGGGTGTAATCGAGACCTCTAAAAGGTAGAATCGGCAATCATTCATTATAGAATAACAAATAAGGTAAAACCAAAACGTTGTAAACATGCTTTATAAAATTATATTAATATATGGAACTTCACGAAAAATTAAAAAAAATTGATCTTTAAATTTAGCTGTTTACGAATCCTCCAAAACGAAGTAATAAATTAAATATTATTCGCATATGATATCACAAAAAAACAATAGATATAATTAAAAAATTACAATACGGAGGATATTGATTTCTAAAAGAGGAATATAATGATTTCAAGTTAAGTGAAAAATGTTAAATGTGGTTGAATTTCGAGTTCCCACTTCAGAGGTTAATTAGAGTATATCAGGTTAGTAAATAGATTACATTCTTTAGATAATTATTGAATAGAGTTTTGTCTGTGGATGTTCATTAGCATACCTAGATGTTTGGTATCAGAGAATATACATATGACTTCATTGATAGGAATTGTAGGAGATTTGATACATATTAGCTTAAAATACCTTTCTTAAACAGTAAAAAAATGTTACAAAATAAGGAATATATGGGTAGATATTGTGGGTGTAATTCGACGCAGGTTGGGGCTTTTGTCCACTGAGTAGTTAGTTTCACACAATATTGTTAATACCTGAAAATATATGAAAAAACTATATATTGTATTATAATCGTATGACATTTTATACAGGATGATTTACAAGGTATCCAAAAAAATTTGGAAATAAATGCATCATGAAAAATGGAGTCAATATCATAAAAATCTTTATAGTTTTCGAGTAAAAAATGATTGGAGTTTGAGTAGTATTTTGAACCTTTATATCGCTGGGCTACTGGAGTCTCTAGCCAGGCGATTCCGAATATTAAAATCCGATTGTAGCATTAACGTTTGCACGATAGTGTTTTCATATTGGATCGGTCAGTGGTCGCGCGGTTTAAGGCGTCAGTACTTGAATCAAGGTGATTAGATCGCTGTGGGTTCGACCTCCGCAGCAGATAGACCGTATACCTATAAACTACATTTGTGGAGAGGATTGGCACCCTCTCTGCGGGTATGGTAGGGTGGAAGAATGTTGGTCAATGTGAGAGATTGATTTGATTGATACGGTTGACGTTTAACTACCCCCCTAATTAATGAGGTTTTCCAGGTTTCCCTCATTCCTGCACTGAATGGTGGTTAGGACCTACCAACATAAGTCATTCCTGAGCGCAAATGCGGCCTGCTTAATAATAATATGCCGCTCCCTCTCCCGCACAAGTGTTCGACTTCTGGGCTTATTCGTGATTAGAATGAGGCGTAGAGATATTATTGTCAAAAATGGCTTACTTGTTATAACAAATCAGAGATGATGGAAATAGTTCTAATTTGTGATGAAATGAGACAAAATGATTTGGCAGCTTCTCGCCTGTACGCAGAACGATTTCCCTGCATACTTATGCAAAATGCAGCTACATTTACCGCGAGCGGGCAATTTGCAACCGAATCGTGGAAGAGATAGAGGTCCAGGACGTCCATGGCGTATTGCAATAGCTGAGGAACACATTTTAGAGGTTGTTGACGATAATCCTCAAATAAGTACCTGGAAAATCGTTCAACAAGTACAACAAATATCCCAATCAACAATCGCGGCGTTTCATACATGAGACTTTATTTTGTCCGTACCATGTACAGCATGTCCAAGCATTAATACCAAGGGATTATGCCTCACGAATTAAATTTTGTAAATGGTTGCTGTAACAAATTGCTCAAAATCCCAGATTTTCAGCTGACGTGCTAGTTGCAGATGGAGCTATTTTTACACGGAATGGGGATGTATAGCATTCATAATACTCATGTTGGAGATTTTGAAAATCCTTACGCGATTCAATTACCGATAATCGCTAGATTAGGCCAATAATATTACCAAATCGAATGGATGGGGTTCAGTATCTCAAGTTCCTTCGAAATGATTTGCCTGGACTTCTGAGAGATGTGGCCTTAGCTGTACGACTCCTAATGTGGTTCTTGCTCGATGGTGCTTTTCCTCATTTTCGATAAAATATTCGAGAGTACCTTAATGAAGTTTAAGGGGTACGACGGATTGGACAAGGATGACCCATCTGGTGGCTTTCACGATCTCCTGGCTTAAATGCTTTGAATTTCTTTGTGGGAATAAAAAGATGAAATGTGTAGCACCTGTTTATAAAATAATTATTTTATAATGTTTTGTTAGCCAACTTTTGAAATATAAATACAATTAAACTAAACAGCACCAAAGTGGACAATATATTATTCTGTGTAATAGATATTATGAATTTTTAGTATGATAATGTAAGGTATTCGGTGTAGAACTAACTACATCTATCGGCCGTTCGCTACTCCATGCCGGACTGAAAATGTCACAGGCACGAAAGCAGCTAAAGTTTTTTCTAATTTTGACATATAACATCTTTTGTTATCGAAACAAGTGTCAAAACGTTCTACTTTATGTATCTAGTTACATAATGAAAACCATTTGGCAACTGATTACGAAAAGTTCGTTATGTCACTAATTGCAAAAAGGAATTAAACAAAATACAACAGAGAAGTAATAAAGTAACTTTTATTTAAGTCAGTAATTTTATAAATAACATTATTATATAATAATAACGCAGTTGCTATACTGCCGTCGTAAGAAAGAGTGCCGTATCTACAAAATAACAATTGGGAGTAAAATTAGGCAAACGCGTTTTTGTCATAATTTTATTTTCTGTGGAACAGTATTATTGGAATATATGTTTCTAATGTTTTTAGTGCTAAAAATTCAATGAGAATACTTTTGAATAAAAAAAGTTTCTTGCGTTAAAATGCACTTACGGTATTTTAAATTAATACCAGACATAATGTTTATATAGGATATCAAGGCAATAGAGCTTAACTAACTAATTACGGAATACTAAACTAATAAAATTTAGGTAGTTATACTAGAAAATACTTTCGCATTCATTCAGGATGTAATTATTATTTAATTCTATTTACGAAGATAATGAAATGAAGGAAACAAAAATGGAATTTGTATAAAAAGCACCATTGCAAGTGGTAGCAAGTATTTATTTTATAAAAGTCTGGAAGTATTACAGGTACTCTAGTAACAATCCTTATTTTTAGTTTGAAAAATTAAATGAAATTAGATATTCCTAGTTAAGTAACTTAAAGTAACATTGGGTATTACATTGCATTACACATCACTCTAAATGTTCTACTAAATCATTTGGTTCTTCTGAAACTGGAAGATTATTCCAAAGCAACAACCTATCTGCAGGTATAATAGAAGATGCATTTTTTAATAGATTACTCTTTTTAAGACAGGTGTACCTCCGTTTCTAGTATATGGTTCTGGCTCTGCAATTGCACCATTTTTATGACCGTCTTTTTCATGAAATTTAACTGTACGTACTCATCTTCTGAAAAAAATTTTATAGCCCAAGCTGAAGCTCCTCGCAAAATACAACTTGTATAATGTCTGACAAATAGAATTTTGGTTTTAACTTATTAAAATTATTTTTTGATGAATGGTCCTTCCAGTGACAGAAGTTCGAAAATTCCATAGGTTTTGTAATTACCTTCCTATTATTAGCGCTGGAAACAGCCATTTGAAAATCTTTGACATCGCACGTTTTTTTTTTGTTTTTTTTTAAGGCACTTTCGATTTGATGATGAAAATTGTCCGCGGGCATGAATGTATGCCCGGGTTCAAAGTATTTTAAAGTTATGGATAAAATGCTAACATGGTCAGAATTGATTAAATAGACAAAAAATGAGTAAAGTGCCCAGTTTTATTCTGGGCAGTGCAATTGTCGAGCCAGAGGACAATGTGATGTTTATCATGATTATAAACTGGAAGAAGGCACTTATAATTTCTTTTTTCTTTCGTCCAGCCGTAGCTTCATGCCATAACACTGCAAATGGTTTTTCTTTTGTACCTGTACCTAAAGGTACAAAACTTTCATTGAAATATCAAGTCGCGGTAACATTATGACTTTCTGTAAATCTACAGAAGCGAAGAGGTCCATCGAATTTTTAGCGGTTTTTACGTCATTTCTGTACGTTTCTCGGGCTATCTGAGCACGTTTAATATGTGTGTTCCATGTCACACAGATTTCACACTAAGCCTTGCTTTGGGTGTGACATATTATGTAGTTTATAAGTTTCACATTTTTCATACTCCTCATGTCCAAGATACACAAACGAAATATTTTTTCCTTAACGACAACGTTTCTGTAAAGTTCATATGAGCAGTCAGTCGGAAGGTAGATATAATTTATTGGGAGCATGCTCACGTCGATAGTGAGAAATACAAGGTCGGTAGTTTTGTATGTGATCATAAATAATTGGTCGATCAACGTTTGTCGATTTGGATGCAATCCCATTTTATCTTCTGCTACAGTTATATCAGATATGCTGCTCACTAGTTTTATAATTGTATCATTAGATTTGTTGAAACGTAATGTACTCAAATAGAATGATTTACACACTTGTACAATCTCACTTTCATTTTTCAAATAGTACTCTATTGTGTCATTTCTTCTGGAGTCGTTGTCGGTACAACTTCTTGTTCTTCTTTTACCCAGATTTTTTTGTTGTTGTATGAAGTATAAATAGTCTCCTAGAAGTCCAATCTGGGCTCCAAAATTTTTCATTAATATTTTCACGTCTCTCCGTCGTAAGGTTTCTAGAACAGCCCCTTTTGCATAAGTTGCTACAAGAAGGTTTTAACATATGCTTTTGCCGAGTTATTTGCATTTGTTTGCCTTGTTCTCTGCAATGTCCCATGTGCAACTAGTTTTCATCTCGCATTCAAATACTAACCGTTATTTATGATTAAAAGAGGAACATAGAATTAGGAAAATTTCAACGTTAAAAACCGCAACTGATGGTTGTGGTGTAGATACAGTTCTTAAAGGTACCATGAGCAGATACACGTTTTTAGGTTACAACCTTTTGGTTTAGATAATATTAGCATGTTTTAAAGCCGTAACTTACAATCGAGAGGCACTTACGGTTATAATACATTGTATTGTAACTTACGGCTTTCTTAGTGAGGTTTTTAAACAAAAACTGGTAGTATTTACTTACAAAATAATAGCGTAAGCAAGAAATACGGTTTTATTAGATACATTTGTTACTTAAGGCTTTATAAAGATAAAACTTCAAGAAATACGTCATAATTAAGAAAACGTATGTGCATTTAGTATAGCTTAGAATGTAGATACGCCATTTTAACCTGCAAAAATGAAGTTTTCAGCATCAGTTTATATAAGAACCGTATAAAACTGAAAATCCTCAAAATTGTAGATACGGCACTCTTTCTTACGACGGCAATATAGTTAGTGAAACTAATTCCAGAAGATATCTTATTTGTTGAACTTGCAGTAATATTCCGTGAATATATTATTAGTATTACTCGGTTCTCTAAGAATATCACCGGAAATTGTTTTTTTTTTATTTTCTGTAGTATTTTCAATATATCCTTCTGCAACAGAATTTGACTTCCAGCCGCCGTGTTGTTTTATTTTTAAAACATTAGCCTCAGAATCTGCAATTAAAGTGGCTGTAAATCTTCTGAAACAGTGCCCCGTGAATAATGCAGAATTCGGCAAACCAATCATTTGAACAATCATCTTTGGTAACTGACCAATAGTATTAATTCCTACTGGTTGTACGCTACATTTATCATTTCTATATCTAACAAAGAAACTATTGTGTTTATAATTTTCCGGGCGTAGGTTTCTATACTTCCTGACAATGTCAACAAAGTTTGGTCCTTGATATGCGCTCCTTTGGAGGGTGTGTTCCTTGGGTCATTTTAGGGGGGATACTTTCTATAATTTTTTTTTATTTCAGCCCTCTCTTACGAGATAAGGGCTTCTAAAAAATTGAAAAAATTTCGGTTTTCATTTATTCATCAAAAAACGGTTAAACTTATAAATCTGAAAATCGGTGAATACATTTAGTTAATTAAGTGACATTGTTGAATACGATTTTTTTGTTTTACCAAATGTATACAAGGGTGGCAACCACCAACCTCTGTTGCTTTCTTTAATTAGAATTTTCTATTCTAAACGTTTCTCGATATGAAAAAAATATAGTAAATAGGACAATCAATTTACAAAATTGTCCCCCTTTTAGTATTTTCATGCAGATACGCGTTTCCTTTAAAAAAAAATCCACGTACGTACATATCCTCGGGTGTGGAATATGTAAGCCAAATAATTTATATGAAATGTAGTAGGCTGCTGTCACTTTGATGGTTTTATTGTTTGGATTGTCATTAACAATTAATGTCAGATATCTACCACCAAATTAGTTATTCTTTTCTGTTAATTTATACTGCAATTATGAATTTTCAATATTTCCAACGAAATCCCGTCAGGTACTGCGTAGTGTAAATTTAAATTTTTTACAAAGACTTAAGCTATGTGACCGACATCTGGGAAGGCATTTTGAACACCACATGTAAATATTTAATAAAATTAAATTGAGCCTATAGCCATAGGTTGGTGGCAGCCATTTTTAATGATAAAAAAATCAAAATTAATGGTAAGTGAATTTGACAATCTAAACTTTTCATCTTTCTCGTGAACTGATTATCCAAAATTATAAAACTAGATGGCGTGGAAAAGATACTTAATGCCATTTAAAATGATGTAAAGACCTATTACAAATAACTATTTTTCATTTAAAATTTTAAGTGTGAAGGTCACTCCCATTGGCTGATATAAATTTGAAGAATACGTACATCTATAAAATGTTGCCCTCACAACAAGAGCTGGCGGGTTCGAGTGTTTTGCATCAAATCTAAGAAAACTTAGATTCACCGATGGTTCATATTGTATAATTGCTTGATTTGGAATTTTTTCCAATTTAGGTATATTCACACAGCAGTTAGGGACTAGTTTGAAACTGTTAATTTGATCAACTACTTCTTGAGTTACGTGCACTGAAAATACATACAACTTAACTGTTTGTAACAGTTTGAAACCCGTCTCTGACTCTTGTGAAAACAGACCTATTATCCATTAATAGTATGTAGAATATTACAATGTTATCTTGAAACGTTGCCAATTTACTCATAAAAAAGTTGTAACGTATAATTTATGGGAACTTGTCCGTTAGAGTGATTAATATAACCATAAATTTCAAAGCGATATTACGAAAACTGATCATATGAAATTTATCTGCTTCGTTTTAGATAATATGTACTGCAGATACAATATTCAAACTGCTAGAGCCCATTTTCACAAGTTGGGCAAAATATTTATATATGTTATTAATATTTATATAGATTTATTTATTTATTTACTACACAAACCCAATAGAATGTACATTAAATTTACAGGGTCGGAATAACAACATAACAAGAAAAAAAACAAAAATTACATATGACACACATATACAATTAACAAAATTCACAAGATAACAACAAAAGAAAAACACAAATAACAAATGGCTAAAACAAAGACTTATTTGACTAAATTTACAGTTTAAAATATCAAGATTATTCTCAATATACTAATAAATTACGGCACATAGTATACAACGGTGAGTTGAATAATACATTAGTCCGGGCATTTCCGAGATAAAACAATGATGCAGAACGAGTTGATCTGGTAGATACCTTAAAACTAATCATCTCAAGGAATTGCAGACAGTTAATTATGCCAATCAAGTATTTGTATAGAATTGCTACGCTTTGCATGTTCCTGCTTTGCATTGCATTAACTTGCTCTCAAAACGACTTATCAATGTATCATGATCGAAGCCAAATGGGGAGTAGAAGTGATCTATTTTAAATCTTAAAAATTTCAAAAATTTTCTCTGAATAGCTTCGATATTGTTTATATGTACATCGAAGTAAGGGCTCCAAACAACACTAGCATATTCCAATTTAGGTCGGACTAAAGTATTATACAATAATACGTATAACAAAGCCTAGCATTTGTAAGGCAGATGCTGTTATATTCTTAATGTGATCTCTAAAGGAAAGATGGGCGTCAAATGTTACTCCTAGATCTCTAAACTTATCTGCTGGAATTAAATTGTTTCCATTGATGTTATAATCAAACACAATTGCATTAATTTGCCTGGTATATGACAACTTTGCACTTATTTATGTTCAGTTGTAATTTATTTTTATCGCACCATTTTTAAATATTATTTAAATCATTCTGAAGAGATAAACAATCAGCATAGCTATTTACTCTATAATATAACTTCATATCGTCAGCGTAAAGAAGAGATGGGCAATGCAGTTCATTAACAATATTATTAATTATTAATATTAATAAAACCTAAGTACTGAACAAACTGACATCTGTTACACAGGTATGACTGAAGAAAATCAACTAACTGAATACGAAAACCAGATGAACACAATTTAGTTAGAATCACACCATAATCGAGACAGTCAAAGGCCTTGCAAAAGTCCGTATAAATAACGTCCACCAACCTTCATCTAAATTTTCAGCTAAGTACTGTGTGATGCGCATTAAGTTGGAAGTTTTTGAACGTTTTGGTACAAACCCCTAGCTGATTAGTAGTAGTAGTAAATGCGGGCGGCCTTAGCCTGGCAATTAGGCCACACATGGGCTCTTTTTGCCTACCTTGGCATCCCATCACCCCTCCACTATTCGCACTCGGCCTTCCTCGAACCTACCCGACGCCCTAATGAACGCCAGGATCCTGGCCCATGGTAGGCCCCTCATATCTTCCCTTTGCAGCTCCTCGGTGCCAAAAATCCTATATCTTAGTCTTCCAAGAGCCGCACAATATCCTAGGAAATGGATAGGGGTCTCCTCCCCCTCTCCGCATTCCGGACATAAGGGACTATCCTCTATGCCTATCAAATTCAAATGCCTTCTGAGTCTGCAGTGGCCTGTCAGGACCCCCACCATTTGGTTCAGGGACCTTCGACTGAGGCTCAGCAGCCACTTCGTCCTAGATTTATTAGGTTCATTGAAGAAGTCGTGGGCCTGTCTACATCCCCTGTCCCTTCTCCAATTCCCTCCTAATGTATTATAGGTTCATTTATTAAGGGCACTATTCATACTAGCTCGCGTAATTCCCAAAAAGGGTTCGGGTCCCTGGCAAGGTGCCCCAGATCCGAGACGAGCTAGCAAGTCAGCCGTCTCATTACCGGGGATTCCCTTATGGTCAGGAACCCAGACCAACTTCACCTCCCTTTGTCTGGCCAGGGACTCCAGGGCATATCTACACTCTTGAACAAGACTGGATCTCGTCACCGGAGAGCTAAGAGCCCTGAGTGCAGCCTGGCTGTCAGAGCAGATGAAGATTTTCTCCTCCACACAATTCCTTGCTTCTTCCTTGCCTGCTACCATCAAAATAGCAAAAACCTCCGCCTGGAAAACCGTGGAGTGTGTGCCCAGCGAAAAGCTCTGCCGGATATCCAGGTTTTCCAGATATATTCCTGCCCCAGAAAACTCATCCCCTACCCGGGTTCCATTTGTATAGCATATCAGAGATCCTGAAGGAAACATGTTCTCTGCCCTCTCCCACTGCTCTCTCGAAGGGAAAACAGTGGTATACCTCCTTCCCAACCTTAGTTTATCCTTTGCTTCAATAACCCTCAGAGCGGATACTGGATTCTCCGCCCTTAAGGCTATAGCAGCGTGACCCTCCACACGACCTTCTGCCTTCCAACAACCTGCGTCCCTTGTTCTCAGGTAGGTCGCCATCGCCTCCTTTACAATCTATATGTTGGAAGGGGTGGCAATCCCAACAAAACTTCCAGGGCGGCAGTTGGGGTTGTCTTCATCGCCCCTTAAGCAAGCCAGCCTTTGGATCCTCGACAACACCTTGGCCACAGTCATCCGGCCCACACTCGGCCACCAGACCAAGGCCCCATATTGTAGTCTCGGCCACCAGACCAAGGCCCCATATTGTAGTCTCGGCGTGATCACCGCCGTGTACACCCAGTGAAGTACCCTTGGGTTGAGTCCCCAGTTTTTGCCTACTAATTGCCAAAGGGTTGCCATTGATTTCCGGGTAACCCCTTCAGTCTGTGCCCCCCAAGACAACTTACTGTCCAAGGTTACACCCAAGTATTTTACCTCCTTACTTAGAGTAAGGGTTTTCCCATACATAGTTGGAGCCCTGAAATCTTCTATCTTCCTCCTTTTTGTGAAGAGAATAAACTCAGTCTTGCTTGCATTGACCGAGATACCCGTCTCATCACACCATCTCTCTACATTCCTACAAGCCCCCTGCGTTCTGTCACATACTACGCCCAGGAACCGGCCTACCACTAAAACCACGCCATCGTCGGCGTAGGCTTGAGTGTCCCTGTATCCCTCCTGAGTAAGGCAATTTAGGAGACCATCCATCACCAGGCACCATAGGTGTGACGAAAGGCCGCTACCTTGCGGGCAGCCACCCCAGGTCCCAGGTCCCTGTGGCAGTCTCCCATAGTAGCACTGACTCTTCTCTCATCCAATGCAGATCTCACCCATCTGACCATGCTGATTGGTACATATACTATTTTTAAGTTGTGGATAAAAGTATAATGCAATACAAATTCAAATAATTTACTGAAATTATCAATAATCGCAATAGGACAATAGTTCAGCACGTCTGCCTTATTGCCTTTCTTAAAAATAAGGCATATTTTTGAGACTTTCCATGTATCAGGAAATTTGGTAGATAGCCAAGTTGAATTTGTATGCTCTTGCTATTACTATAGAACGTATTTATAAATTTACAGTATTTATGTAAACCTTTATAAAACTTGATTTTAATAATAAGTTGTTAAAAATTAGTTTTTATGATGAAAATTTAGTCCTAATATAGTTCTAATGTTGCTACAAAGAATGGATCAACTTAGATATCCAGTACCCAGTTTACAAAATAATGTTAACACCAAACTTGTCACATATTTACAAACCTATAATTGCTAAATTAATTTAATGGGGTGTAAGAAGAGTTATTTAAATGATATGAGTATAAATACATACCAAGAGTAGTACTTAACTACGGTGGTGTAATTTCTTTCCGATTCTTCATATTAAGGAGTTATAGTTTACCTGAAACAAAAAATAGAATAATTAGAAAAATAATGTAATCTTACTAGAATTTTTTAGTTTAACAGGAAATGCTATTATTATTCCGATATAAGGTTTTTTATTACGCACATTTGCAGAAAGAAGAACGCATTCTCTAACGTTCTCAAGGCGACTGTCCTGTATAACAAAATAAACTAACTACAGAAAAGAATTGTTTAAAAAATACTAGATCTGCTAATAGTTAGAGAGATACTTCTTGTGGTTAATCAAATCCTCAAGGGTATTATTGTGAACGACGCCTAAAAAAAACATACGTAAAAACTGAGAGAAAGGGGGTGCTTCGTCCACCTCATTTTTTCAAATGTATGCTCATGAATAATCTCTTCTACTGCCAAATTTTAGTTTACTAATGTTTAATAAATAATGGACTCCTCTAATAGTAGAAAAACAGTGGTTCAGTTGATTAATATTCTCCATTGATTCAAAATAAACATCGTCTTATACAAACCCACAGAGACTGAAATCCAATGCACTAAAATTGAGGGAACGTGATGACCACTGAAGAGTTCTCTCTACGTTTAATTGACTGAATTATTTTTTTAATTTAAAAGTATTTGAGGTAATATAAAATAGTCATTTAAATATAGTAAAATACAATTGAAAAATAAGAATAAAAAAGAAGAAAAAAAAAGAAGTAAGAACATTAGATTTCTCTACTTTAGGAGATAGATCTGTGCAGCAATTACTATAAGTATTTATATATTTTTAGGTTTTAATAATATTGTGTGAAACTAACTACTCTGTGGACAAAAGCCCCAACCAGCGTTGAATTACACCCACAATATCTACCCATATATTCCTTATTATTAGCTTTTGTAACATTTTTTACTGTATTATAAGGGTATTTTAAGCTAATATAAATCAAATCTCCTACAATTCCTATCAATGAAGTCATATGTATGTTCTCTGATACCAAACATCTAGGTATGCTAATGAACAATTCCACAGACAAAGCTCTATTCAATAATTATCTAAAGAAATTAATCTATCTAAATTTATTAACCTGCTTTAATGAAAACACTCTATAAATATCTAACTTAACTTTTGGTCAGATCTCATCTATTGTATTGAATTTTCAAGTTCCCACTGCCAAAACTGATAATACGGTAAAAAACTTCTAATACAGTAAAAAAATACTATAAGTATGTTACTAATCTGTTCTGTATCTTAAACACTGTTTTAATTTTTCTTATTGAAAGAAATTACACAGTAAAAATACATTTGTTTGTGTGGAAGTGGTAATTATGGTTAGCCTTATATTCAGAGACACTCTGTATAAAAACAGTTTGAAAGTTCAAAATCACGGTAAATTATCTACAAATTGTTCCTTGGTAATTTTTTTTGTTAGTTAAATAATGTTATTAAATGCAATCCAGTTCTCTACGACTATTTCCAAAATTGTATAGTTTCAAAAACTATTATCTCGGAAAAGAAGAGTTTTACGGAAAATTATACATCACATATTTTTTTACTCTACGATATTGAAATAAATTATCAATGGGCGTACGTCAAAGAAATATTTAGTGGACCCCCCACAGTTTCTACGTTTGTTTTTTAGGGTTAGTTTAAAATAATACCCTTAAAAATCTAGTTAACCGCAATAAGTACCTCTATTCAATTTCAAACTGATACGTGAACAATTGAGTGATTGCATTTGCAAGCGAAGTATTTTGTATATAGGTGAAAATGCGCAATGAATGGGATGACCCTCTTTTTTGTTACACCCTGTATTTAACGTTGCTCTGATCTTAAATTGCTGTTGTATTTGTTTTAGTGAAGGGAATTTGGTAAGTATTATTTGAATTGGTAAATATTTGTTATGTTTAGTTTTTACTAAGAAAATACATTTTTCATTACGAAGTAATAGGTACGAAACAGCGAGAAAGGAGATAAAGGAAAAGGAAAAGTGAATATGTAGATTGGCTATAAAATTTATCTCAAGACGAAATAAAAACACAAAGACAATATGTTGGCTGTAAGCAATACGCCTACAGAATAAAATTAAGTTTTAGTTTTAAATCAGGACACATCGAGAATCGATAGCAGTTTGTTAATTTTGTTTACTTTAAATACATTTAAATGCAATGCATAGAGGTATATAAATTTTTACTTGATTTCTAATCTGCATAATATGTGGTTTGTTTACTTTAAATACTTTTTTCTACAAACATGTTAAAAATACTATTGTAACCTCTTAATTGCCTTAGCGTAGAAACACGTCACGTAGACAAACTGTATTGTCACTCTTGATTATACAAGAAATATCCTTCAAACAAACTTCGCAACTGTCAACGCTTTACTTTTACGTTTGTCACTCGCGTTAGGCTTGTATTCGGCTTCTCAATATAAACTGACTGTGACGGCGAAACCGATCTGCTTATATAGGTTTTTAGAGTTTGCGATCTCAAGAACGTGTCGAGAAACAAATAGAATATAGCCTGGAATATTCCGGAAAACGTCAAAATAACGGTATTACAAAAATTGTAAATTCTAACGCAAACAGGAACATAATTAACAAACTAAAAGGTAGGTGAGCTTCCGTAACATTACTGCACCATAGAACCTTCTTTACTAAACGTGCAAGTACTACAATGTCGACACCATTCTTCTACATCGGTACGACTTCCAAGCCAATAAATTCGTCCTCTGCTTTTATTCAAAGTTTTATTTCTTCCTAAATGAACGCCACCTATACCACTATGCAGAGCTTCGAGAACTTCTGGCACTATTTTTCGAGGTAATATAGTTTGGTAAATCCTTTCTTTACCATTAGGACTTTCCAGTACTCTTTTCAATACGCCATTCTGTATTACTAAAGAATCCTATAGGGTCCAGTAATTTTTCAAAGACAAAGATCTGTTGGAAATGTCACTATGAAGAGCTTCAAGAACTTCTGGCACTCTTTTGAGATAATACTGTTTGATAAATTCTTCATTTGCCATTAGGACTTTTCAGTACTCTCAATACGCCATTCTGTGTTACTAAGGAATACCATAGTGTCCAGTAATTTTTCAAAGACAAAGATCTGTTAGAAATGTCACTCCACTTAGATCTATCCAGGTTTTTAATCATCCACTGGTATATATCTCCAAAGTCTGAATCTTCACTCTGTTCTTTAGTAGTATTATCCCATTCATTCGGGCTCTGCAACTTAGTTCTCTGGCACAAAAGTTTATCCTTTTCTCTCACTTCATTCAGTCCAGTTGTTTAAGTTACTATGCTACTTTGTGCTTCCTCTTCTACTGATGCTTTTGCTCTTTCTGTTTCTTCCAACCCAGTTTCTAACTTGTTTTTACCGGTATTTAACTTCCGCAACAACTGAGCTTTATGTTTTAGTTTTTTCGACAGTTTGTCTTTTTCTTTAACCCAATGGGCTTCTTTCTGTTTCATTTGATCCTAAATTAATTTTATCTGCTTGAAGGGTTCGGCATTCCAAAGTTTTATTCTGGTTGTTCAGATCAGTTACGGTTTTCTTCTCCTTCTCCAAGTCCTGTCTCAATTTAAATAATTGATTCTTCTGTGTCTCAAAATTGGATTTCAATACTGGCTGGACTCTTTTGTTGCTTATTCTCCATTTGTCAGGCTCTTCTCAATTTCGACTGAAAATTTTCCTAGTGCATTGATTCCTGAGATGTCTTAACTCCACAGCTCCAACACAGGATGGGTCTTCGCCTACTGTATATCGTAGAATCGGTACGACCTTGTCCTTTCTGGTAATTGTCCAATAAATTTCTTAAGTTTTTTATTAATCCTTCGTTGTCCTTTTCAGCTTCACGTCGTCCTTTCGTCCTGAATCTTAGTTGTCTTGTTCTACCTTGACTATTTCTAGAAGCCCGCCGTGCGGCTTCGATTTCCAGGGCCAGGGCTAAAACTTCGGATATATTCTTGTGTTTGGCTAATCTCAACGCTTGACTTGAAATTGTATAGCTATAACGTTTTTATATAATTTAGTACATTATAATGTTGAATGTATGTGCCTTGTAAATAAAATTTGTTATTATTTGGTTCCTCGGCAACATTCTCGTGGAAATAATTGTTTCTATTGGCCTAGTTGCCGTTCGAAGATCATGCGTAAGTCACCAATATATAATATGTGTAATGTATTCAATACTATTTTGAGTTTCTGTGATATTAATTATGACACGTTAAAAACTATAATTGGCTCATATCTAGAAAAATGTAAAAATTTATGTATCCGCATATTGTGTAGTAATTACTAGAAACTTCACTTTACTTTTGTTTTTTGTTTTCTGTAGTTTTACTAAATGTGATTTTCAGATCCTATGTTTCCTGTTATTGGGTAATTTACCTGTTGGAAATAAACGTGTTATTATTATTATTATTGACTGATCTCAGGGACCCGCTGGCCATCAATAAAGCTGCTTACTTCACCATACGTGCTATATCTGCCTCAAATTGCTGCAGATGTTCTTCGAAACGTTGTCTTATCCTAAGCTAGCGTTCTTAATATATCCATAGCTTCACCTCGTCGAGTCAATATTAGTGAGGTAGCTTTTTCTTCTTCTGATCAGTTGTTTGCCAAGGCAGCTGCTTCAAACTGTTTAAGGTAAATACTCCATGACACTTTTCCATCAAATGTTGGTGGCTTCACCCTTGACCATGGAAGAAAGCTGCTTTCAGTCATAATGAGATCCCTCGCGGACAACTGGGATTTTAGATTTGTAACCTCGTGTTCTAATTTTACTATATTTTCTTCTACAACTTTGGTTACTTCATTCTGTAACTTACTAACACTTTCTCCTACGACTTGGACTTTATCTTGTACCTCACTTATCAATTGATTAATTTCGTCTTCAGCAGTTTCCTCAAAT
Source organism: Monochamus saltuarius (assembly GCA_025584915.1). Lineage (NCBI taxonomy): Eukaryota > Metazoa > Arthropoda > Insecta > Coleoptera > Cerambycidae > Monochamus > Monochamus saltuarius. Next base: position 35,195,500 of record CM046726.1, read on the forward strand.
TAGATAAGTTGGTTAGTCTTCATTTCATCTTGGCTATGTTTCATTTCCTTTTTTAAATTTTCTCCCATTTCGTCTTGACTCCTCTTCGTATCTTCTTGACTCTTTTTCATATCTTTCCTCATCTCCATTAAATGTTTGAACGTTTTCCCCATTTCTGTTGCTCTGGATCTCGTTACCGGCATTCACTTGTCTACTCCAAACGTCTTCTTTGTGGAACATCCCACTTCTGACACCAATATAACCTCGAAATTGCCTTAGTGTAGAAACACGTCACGTAGACAAACAAACTGTATTGTCACTCTTGATTATACAAGAAATATCCTTCAAACAAACTCCGCAACTGTGAACGCTTTACTTTGACGTTTATTACTCGCCTTCGACTCGTATTCGGCTGCTCAATATAAACTGACTGTGACGGCAAAACCGATATGCCGATATGCTTATATAGGTTTTTAGAGTTCTGCGATATCAAGAATGTGTCTAGAAACAAATAGAATATAGCCTGGAATATTCCGGAAAACGTCAAAATAACGGTATTACAAACATTATAAATTCTAACGCAAACAGGAACATAATTAACAAACAAAAAGATAGGTGAGCTTCCGTAACACTATTTTTAACACTCCCTTGTAGCATTAAACATATTGGTCAAATGATCACTAAGCACTATTGCCTTAAAGTAAATGTTAAATTGTGACAGTAAGTTTGCAATACATTTAATTTGTACTTCCTTTATTAATATGAATACTTATATTACAATTTGAAAAATTAAATCTTTCCATAGTTCTACCACTATCAACTGAAGCGGCCGCATTCCTAGTTGACGTTTGAGCAGAATCCGCTGATATTAATGGCACTGAAAGCAGTTTTCGGGCAATCGTTTCCAACGAATCTTTGATGTAACTGTCAGCGTTGTTGAAGGAAGATTTCCATCCATACCGCTTAATTGTCGTTAAATTTGCTCTACTATCTGCTAGTAAGCTTGCCGACGAACGCCGATAACAATGTAGAGTAAGTATAGAGGTTAGAACTTGCAGAAATTTAGCAGTAGCAGCAGGAAATTTTCCAAACGTATTTATTCCCACAGGGTTTAGAAAAAGCCGATATCTTCACACCACTTTAAAAACTTATTGTATGCAATATCATATTGAATCTGGGATTATTACCAAAGTCCAAAATAACTCGGTTGGCCGCTTCATCAATTTCTTTAAATGGATTGTTCTTTTCCATATTTTCTTTAAATATTTTAAAGGCAAAAAGACACAACGTTTAAAAGTGACAAATCCAAAGCTTTCAAACATTTCGTAGATGATGAATAAAACAATGGTTGCCACCATGGTTACTATATATCATTGGCAAGTGCCCATTTCGAAAATTTGATATAGTGCCTACGCTGCGCTGCGCTCATTCTGAAAACTTTTACATGCGTGCCTTAAAATGCATTTTTAACACTCACATCGTAAATATCTATTAAATGCAATGCATAAGGGTATACAAATTTTTACTTAATTTTTATTCTGCATATAAGTTGCTTCAAAATATCACAAAATCAAGTTTCATATACTACGGGCGTAGATATGAATCCAATGTTGATATGGTTATATTGTTTTTTAAAGCTGTGTACTTACTTATTTTAGCATTTTATATTGACATTGCGATAAGAACAATGTTTTATTTTCTGAGATGTGCTATTAACTTTCTTAAAACTCTTAGTAACCCTTCTCTAAGTTCTAAAATTATAATGCTTTAAAAACTGATGAATTATGGCCTCGAGACGACTGGTTCTGCTACCCTGACCTTCATCATTTATGCATGCTCATATCAGACAAACCCTTAACCCGTACAAACCCACTTTATTGATGTGCAAAACTTTCTATCCCTTAAACCGTAAACTTGAAGCAATCCTCGTATTCCTATATTTTATTTTTTGCTCTAATATTGTATTAAAGGATAATATATAGAATTACAAAATATGTTTCCAAATTCAAACATACTAACTGAATGTAACTTTAAGAAACAATGTTTTTTTTATAGATATCGACCTCAAAACGTTTAAAAAAAGATACAGAGTGATAAAATTGTGCTGTCAAATAAATTACTTCAAAATGAATTAGATATTAAATCCAAATAAAGCTTAACACCAGTTTTTAGATAATAAACTGCTCTGTGACAGAAACGCAAAATAATTGAAAAGTACCTATTTATATATGCATCTAACCAAGAACAAAATCGTAATTCAGTAAATTTTGGGTTAGTTATTAGAAGTCACTTACAAATATTTTCTTGTATTTCTCGAAGTTAGTTCACCTTACTCTTGTGGATTTTTTAAGACGAGCAATTATCATTATAAAAAGCCACCTTTTGTAGCAAAAATTAAAAATGAACATTATTATAAGTAGGTAAGGTTAACCCAAGTCGAAGATAATTTTATAATTGTTTCGATCTATGTATCAATATCGGTTTATGTGACTAATCAATTGTTACACTTCCCCCAAAAAACCCTTGGAAACATACTATATACTTGTCGATTTCATGACCTAGATATTCAGTTTTTGTCTACATAAATATTATTCTATTCGCGGTGCCATATTGTTTTTTTTTAATACTTCTAGTAGTAAAGTCAGTTTCAATAACATGAGAATGTATTAGAACTTCGTCTAAGTATGCTAAGACTATGAGGAATTTCAATCAGTCTAAAATAGCGATCCTACTTCTCTGAAGTATGGCTGGGGCGTTGATTAAACCAAACGGCATCCTTAAGTAATGCCCGTCAGGTGCTATGAACTATGTTTTGATAATAGAATTCTTGAACTGAATACCTGTCACTAGGCAAAGATTTGTCCTAGACATAGTTAGGTACTTTATGGCTGTATCCTTTCCGGGGTACTATAGGAACTCCTTAGCAAATAGCGCTATTTGTTTCATCCCATCATTTCCTAAATACTTTGTGGGTGTCCTCCCTGATAATTTCAACAAAAATTGACAACGGAAGCATACTGGAGGGACCAGGTAAAAAATATTCAGACCCGATGCACTTCTGACCAGTTTATCAGTTACTTTATTAATGTAATATATATATTTGTTAATTTGTATGATTATATCGTTTCAACAGTTCATTCAAAAACATATTATTTCTACTGATTATTTCAGTAGGAAGGGTGTAGCTCACTTCACTCTATAAGGAACGCTGCGGGAATGATAGGTATATACATATATTTATGTATTGTTATTCATGTTACTGAATATTGATTATAAAGTGCTACATTCTTCAATTTTTCATGTTCGTGTTATCACACAGAATGTATGATTCTTTTCATGTATTGAATAAAATTTCGTTTAAGAATATGTTTATGATTTTCAGTGTTCCTACAGAAAATCAAAATATTTTGGTGTTCATATTGAACAAGTTTGTTAGCTTACTTTTCAACTCCTGTACCAAATCATATCATTTCTATAGTCGGTTACTATCATTGATCTTGAAGTTTTTATTAAATGTAAATTTTTAAATCATGTGACCTACTCCTGCATAATTACTTGTACCCTACTAAATTCTGTATAGCTTGTGAGCTGTTACATATATTTTTTCCAAAACATATTCTTTATGAATCTATATTATATTATAAAAACAAGTATTTAATAAAAAGTTATAGATATGTATGATAGATATAGCCTAAAGTGAAACAAAATAAACAACTAATATTTGTTAGAGAAGTAATTCACTTTTCTTTCCTTAATATAATAAATAGTTTAATATAGTTATATAGATAAATAAAAATATACAAAAGATTGATCAAAAGTAAGTAGGTAAATAGATTTAGTAGTGTTTGCTTTTAGATGAGACACAAATGGGAGGTACCATGTGAATGGAAACCATCCATTAATAATTATAATGTATGGTAATGCAAAACAATTAATATACGCATTCTGAAAACCATTTAATTGCACGCTGCAGGAATCTACTGCCTACTGTAATGGAGTGACAGTGCAAACTGGCGATGTCACATATCTCACGAAGTTCTGTGATGAAACCGACACCGGCACCAAAAAGATTTGCAGAATTTTTACTTTAAAATAAACCTAATATTAGATAGATCTGACCAAAGTCAGGTGTCTTTAAAAGACGTGAATAAAATGTTGTTATATTAATTTTGAAGAAATTGCTGTGGTTGATTGCTGTTAGAAATATGAAATTTATAAAAAAAATTAGCGCATACCGTATTACAAAATCTGTTCGAAACTTTGTCCCTCGACTTGAAAACAGATTTGGGCATGCTTCCAATTTTACCGTCTTAAAGTCAATATTCCTCCTGGCTGCTGTTCTTGTATTCGTGGCAGCAGTGATACGCTCCGCAAATCCTCAACGGTTTCCACTTCGGCACGGTACATCTCATTTCTTAACCACAAAGGGATGTCAAGAGGATTTAAATAGGGAAACCGAGTAGGCCATGCTACCGGTCCACCCCGGCATATCCACCGTACTCCATGCACTTGATAGGGATAATCTCCAACATATAACCAAAAGTGAGGAGGTGCCGCACCATGTAAAAACCACATGAGATGTCGAACAGCTGGAGGTACATTTCCAAGAAAACCATCCATACGATTGAGCAATATGAACGGTCCGATTAAGCGCTCATTAATAATTCCTGTCCAAACATTCAGTGAAAAACGGTGTCGGAAGTGGTCCCGTTCTATTGTGCGGATTTTCGAGTTCCTAAACAGATGTATTGTGAATGCTCTGTATTCAATTTAAATTTCGAGTAAAAAAAGATTAATCTATAAGTGGAGATTTTCAGCATTTTGCTGCAGCAATCCGCTGGTGATAATACTTGAACACGCTGTATATAGTATGGGTATATCTGAGCTTCGTGTAGTAAAAAAAATATTGAAGCTTACTGGCAATTAGGCCATATTTGGTCCTTTTTACCTGCTAACTTACGCTACCCTCCACCCTTACAATCACAAACATCCATGGGTAGGACAGAAAAATTCTGCTCCGTATTGGATTCGAACCAACTTCCCGCCGCTCGTGCTTCCCTGACAGCAACTATTCGTCGCCGCCTTGGCCGCTCGGCTACCGTCAGCCTGAGCTTCGAGTAGTAAACGCCACACCATTGATTTGGATACTGCTAAAAGACGTTGTGGTCATTCAAAGCCATCATCTCGTCCACGATTTCCACGTGAATTACCAGTATCCTAGGTCAAATGTGCAATCGGTGAGTGGACAAAAAATTGAAAGAAATTTCCAAGGAAATAAATAAATAACATTTTATAATACCAATATTATACAGCAAATTCAACTGCTTTTGTCGTTATTGTTATTAATTATTAATAAAATTAATTTGAGGCTTTAATTAATAAAATAGTTTGACATATCTGATGTTACAACAACATTTTGGGCTCGTCTTACGCAGTTTCCACAAACTAACACAAATGTTTTTGCTTTTTGTTTGTTTTGAACTCGTTTTGAAGTTATTAGCAGTAGCTATAATATACATATGCGTAAACATCAATAGTGTTCACTTCCGTCGATACACTTGATTTTTCAAATATCCCCATAAAAAGAAGTCCTTATTGTCCATTTTGTTGGTATTAATTCTGGAACATGCTGTACATGATATGGATATAATTGAGCTTCGTGTGCTATACTGCTGCAATACGCTGTGGACGCCCTGGACGCCATCGATTCGGTTTCGAATTTTCCGTGTCTCGCTTGCGTTGTACTACACTTGCAAAAGTAGCTGAATTGGGCACATGTTTACCGGGAAATCATGCTGCTAAAGCATTTTCACATAAATTTAAACGGTATCCATCAACTCCGAGTTTCTAATATTGCCACTTCAAAAACTAATAAAAATAGTCGCATCACAAAAACGTTAATGCCTATTATAAGTAATCAGATTTTAATATTCGGAATCGCCTGGCTAGAGATACAACAGCCCAGCGATGTAAAGGTTAAACTTCAATATTTTTTTAAATAATTTTACAAAAAAAAATTTTACGATATTGACTCCAATTTTCATGACGCATCTATATCCATTTTTCTTTTTAGATAAATTGTGAATCATCCTGTATATGATACTTTTTTGTCTTTAATTTTAGTTTTTCAATAACCAAATATTCCTTTTTATTGATTTCCTCTTTATATCGGAAGTCAGGCGGAAACCAGTAGGGAAGTTTATTACTTTTTGCCTATATTTCACGTTTCGATACCTTTTTCCATTATTCAAGGCATGTATTCTGACTCATCTGTTATTTTATTTGTGGCGGACCACCGAGTTTAATTTTATTTGGTGAGACGGATTCTACTGATGGATTTGTATATCTGTTGAAATGAATCTGTATAGCTTTATTCAGTATTGTTAAATCAAACTTCAAAAATATTTTTTTATATACAGATTTTATGCTACGACTCAAACCATATTATTTAAGAATAATTTTGTATAAACTTATTTCTGAAATGTGCAGCTCTACATTTGAAGAGGTAAAATAATTCGCACAGAAAAAATGCATTGGATACTGTATTAAGTTATAAATAATCATTGAAATAACAAAATGAAAGAAAGAAAATTTTAATTTTTCATTTCATTGAACATAATAATATGATGAATTACTAAAATATCTGTATGCTGTTTTTATATTCAAAGCAAACAGATATATCAGAGACCGCGACCGAAATGTTAGGAATTAGACCAACTTGCCTATGTAAGAAATCCACAGTTAATGATAGAAGATAGAGGTACTCCACTAATTGTTGAATGTACAAAACAATATTTTTGATGTAACTTAATATACATTTTAATTTCTTTGTGCCTAATATATTACTAGAATATACAGGGTGTTGCAGAATAATGTTTAGAAAATCTAGGGGAAAGTTCTATGTTTAACAATAAGAAAAAGTTTATATAAACATGGGTCTGTAAATCTATCGTTTTCGAGGTTTTTTAAAGTTTTCTGTCCTAAATACTATATTCTACATTTCTCGAAAACCAATCGAGATATTTGGCAACAAAAAAATGTACGCCATTGATTTTTGGACAAATTTGAATCGCTCTCTTAAAGCCAAGTTAATTATGCTTTAAAAGTGTATCTTGAACTTTGTCCTCCTGACGCACTGTTTTCGAGATGAAAATCTAAAATAGAACGAAATTAAAATTTGATTATTGATCCTCCAAAATCGATGTCAAAGGAGATCTTATTGCAGTGCAAAATGAAGTTAAGTGAAACTTAAACCATTTTTATTCGACAGGCCTGTTGATCCGAATATTTTGATAGGACTATTTATACTAGAATATTCACCAAGTATGCTAAATAAAAAAAATAGCAAGTAACGCCTTATAAATAATTTTAACTGGTTTAAATGAGTAAATTATAATTTTGCTTTAATTTTCTGCATATGCATGTGTCGTACTTTCGATGTTCTATCGCAGATGCGCAGATTAGTACAGCCACTTTAATAAGTCCGGGTTCACTCGGTGGAGAAGTCCAAGGTTCAGGAATATTATAAGACTCGGTATCCAAAATGAAATATTTATTTCATAAAATAAAATGTCACCCTGTAAATAAATAATCCTAACAATAATAATTTCCCCAACCTACATTTAAATAAAATAAATCCTGAAATAATAATACGGGCGATTCCATGTCAACTGTCTCAAGGTTGGTGCATCATGATTTTTTTTTCAAACCAAAACTATTTCATTCTATTGTAGGTTCGAATGCAAGTATTATCCCAAATTTTCAGCCAGAAATACTACTCCTAGAGTTTTTTACGGCCAATTTACGTTTTTTTTTGCGTTTTTTGTTTTAGGTGACAAACGCGTCGGAGGCTGGAAAAATTCTAGAAGACCTATAATCGATGTAAAATTGTCCAAGGAATCCATTCCTGCTCTCAGAAATGCACAAAAAATTTTACATTTGCCAGAAATCGCAAAAAAAATTTTTTTTTAAATTTAGTGTCTCTCGTGTGAAAATTTTGAATTTTCTGCAGGCGCGCAAAATGGTCGTATTTTTAGTGTACTTTTAAGTACTTTTAACTTTCCCGTGTGTATTTGGGTTTTAAGGGTTGAAACAGTTGAAAAATGGCAGAAAATAGACAAATCAGCCTGAAACGGTTCATTAAGCAAGAGAACCAAGTGGCAAAAGTTGAAAATATTTTTGTGGGTCTGAAGCTTAACCCTCCACGATGAAGTCAGGTCATTTTCATTGAATACCAGACCATCTAGAGGTCTAATATTGCCACAGTCACTTAAAAATTGCAGCACGAAAGGTGTACGCGCATAAAGGCATACCAAGCTTACAGGCTCAATTCACACGGTCTTGCACTTTTGAATTCAGCCACGGTCGTTTTCATTGAATACTTGACCATCTAGAGGTTCAATATTGGACTCGGTTATAGAGGCAAATGCCGCTGATTGACGAAAAATCAAGTGATAAGGATATTATAGGACAACACCGAATATTTCCTTTTATTAAGTAAGTAAGTACTTAATAAATCCTTTTTTAAAAAATTCTACATAGGTAATAGAAAAAGTAATAGAACTAAATATAATTTATTACAAAGTTGCAGATCTATAAAATAATATAGGCATTAAGTTGTCGAGGAATTTTTTTCATTGCTATTATGAATTATTTTCGTATTTAGACTACCACCGCCATAAATTTCTCAAAGTATTTCACAATTTTTTCGTGCTGAGCACTGTTCAACTTGAATGTGTTCGGGGCCTTCTTTATCTCGTTGAGCTTAACTTCGCAGAGTATTTGGTCAAGCATACTGGTGGATCCAGGAATGAATAAGTTTGGCCCACTTTATTGGAGGAAAGTACTGAAAACTCTGCTTCCAAATTTACTTCATCCGAAATCATTATTAGCCCTAAATGCCACATGTGATCAAAGGTAAACGCTGCGTATTGAGCACATTGCCAAGATCTCATAACTTTCCCGGTCAAGTCAAAAGCTAGAGCATACTTGTCATCCAAACTGGTATGTTTGCATTTGATTATCTGATCATTATGCAAAAAGAATTGGTGGTAACGTCTTGTTGCAGGAATAGTTTTACTCGTTCTCATATGCGTTTCTCGCAGCAAGGCGACTTCTTGACTGGGTACTTGACAAAATTTTAAGAGTTCGCTTAGTGAAATAATCTGGTTGTTGTATTTGACTTTCCATTTCACATGTAAAGTGCAAGACCGCGTGAATTGAGCAAATACCTGAAGCTTGATTGGTATGCACGTACACCTTTCGTGCTGCAATTTTTGAGTGACTGTGGCAATATTAGACCTCTAGATGGTCTGGTACTCAGAGAAAATGATCTGACTTCATCGTCGAAGGTTAAGCTTCAGACCCACAAGAATATTTTCAACTTTTGCCACTTGGTTCTCTTGCTTAATGCACCGTTTCAGGCTGATTTGTCTATTTTCTGCCATTTTTCAACTGTTTCAACCCTTAAAACCCAAATACACACGGGAAAGTTAAAAGTACTTGAAAGTACACTCAAAAACGAACATTTTGCGTGCCTGCAGAAAAATTCAAAATTTCCACACGCGAGATACAGTAAATTAAAAAAATTTTTTGCGATTTCTGGCAAATGGAAAATTTTGGCGCATTTCTGAGAGTGGAATGGATTCCTTGAGCAATTTTACATCGATTATAGGTCTTCTAGAATTTTTCCAGCCTCCGACGCGTTTCTGGTAACGCTTTAGAGAAAATTTGTTACCTAAAACGAAAACGCGAAAAAACGTAAATTGGCCGTAAAAACTTTAGGAGTAGTATTTCTGGCTGAAAATTTGGGATAATACTTGTAATCGAACCTACAACAGAATAAAATAGTTTTGGTTTGGGAAAAAATCATGATGCACCAACCTTGCAACAGTTGACATGGAATCGCCCTAATACAAAATTACAAACTAACAAATAGGGCGGTAAGGAATATACGGTGAAGACACCAAGTGTCGCGGAAAGAGCCTGCGAAACACCCGGTGTCGAAGACCACGGGACGACCTCGAGTACCGCGGAGTAACACCTGCTAAGTAAAGTACTCGGAGTCGGTGGAATACGGGCAAGACCTCGAGCGCCGCGGAGATTACCTGCTAAACGCTCAGGACACCCAACCCAAGGTAGAGTGCCGCTGAAGTTACCTGCTAAACACCCTGGGGTAGAGGAAGGTTGAGTGCCGCGGAAAGAGCCTGCTAAGCACTGCTAGTGAAGGGGATTTTGCGATTTTACAAATTATTTTACTAGCAAATACCTAACATTATATATAAATAACACTAAATACGTACCTTTTTATTTACAATGTAAATTTTACACGATAGATCTGCTCCGATATTTAATGAACTTACTGTTAATAATGATTTCTGTATAGCAACTGTGAATCAAATGAAGTACCTAGGAATAGTGCTTGATAGTAGGCTAAGGTGGGATATGCATGTAAATTATGTGGCAAAAAAATGTAAGAAAAATTACACAGCCACACAAAAAAAAAAGTTCTGTGCCCGAGCTCTGACCTATGGTACCCCATGTATTTTTGGCTCCCGAAACCGATCCCGGTGTCGGTATAGCCCAGACGTTCCATATTTGCGCGCTACGGTAATAAAAATGGCCATTACCTGGAAATAAGCTCAAAGATTTATCTTCGTGCAATTGAAGGGCCCAAACATTAATTAGTTGTTGACGTAGGAGGTATTGTAGCTCCTTTCTTTCTTTTTTAAATTTTTTATTTTTTTTTCATTTTTTTTACTTTTTTATTTTTTTATTTTTCTTTATTTTTTTTATTTTTTTGTCTATTCACTGTGCAATGCTACATGAAAACAATCCTCTTAAATCAATTAAATCCTGAATACGATGAAATCATATGATTTTTTCTGGCAATTTGAAATTTTTTAGGACCAATTTTCTGCCAATTCGTGGCCCTCAAGTGACAATTGGGATGTGCGAGGTCCTATCCAACAACTGATTCATGTTTGGCACGGAGATAAAGCTTTGCACTTATTTCCAGGTAATGGCCAAATTTTGGTCATTTTTTGGCTGTACCGCGCAAATATGGAACGTCTGGGCTATACCGACCCTGGAATCGGTTTCGGGAGCCAAAAATACATAGGGAACCATAGGTCGGAGCTCGGGCACAGAACTTCTTTTTTTGTGTGTGCCTGTGATTATTTACAGTTTCAAATGTTTAAAAACTTTTTTAGATCTGAAGCAAATGAAAATTTTATATCACGTTTTATTCTACTACAAAATTGTGAAGACAAATTTATGGGATTGTTCCAATGATAATTCAAGTAAAATACGTATATGGTTTAGAGTACAGTGAAAATACACTTACTCCTCATTAAGATATTTGAAATTTTGAAAATTGACCTTGCTCTGGCAAAAAAAAAACAGCTGGGGGAGGTGTACATCAATTGAATTATTGTAATGTCATTTTCTTCTCATTGCTAGATGGACATTCTGTCTCATCGAGAAAATTAACAACCTCATAGTGTTCACTGCATCTTTTAAAATCTGTTTACATCATAATATATTATAGCATGCTACAATACACCAACAACTTTCAGTCAATTTGTAAGAATCTTGATGTTTTGTATCGTATTACAATACGCTCAGTCATATTCAAAAAGCCTAGGCATATTACGTATAATACGCCCGATTTTACAGTAAGTCTACGACAGATCCATTATATGAAAATAAGATTAAGTAATTAATTCAGGAAGTATTCTTCTCACTAGATTTTAATTATTGAGTTATGGAAAGCATAAACTGCGGAAACTAATTGTCACCCTAAATTACGTAAAAGCTCTCCTTCAAATCGGATTTTAGCGTTAGTAAAGTAGAATTTAACTGGATTAAATGTTGGCTGAATAAGATCCACGGTTAAAATAAATTCAGTGAAATTCAATCAGATAAATATTTCTTACTCAAGTCAAACAAAATATTATTTCCGAGATTGGAGACTAAAGACTTGTAAAATAATGGATTTTTTTGTTTATAAAGCTTGGTGGACTATTTAAAAATTTGACAGAGATGCATCCTGTTCCGTTTTCATTTAGTTTTAATAAATATTAGTCATTTTCATATTCAACTTATTTAATATTTTTTGTAACCAATGAGATTGTTTTTCCGACCTACTCACCCAAGAAGAACAAATTTGATTCGAAAAATTTGGTGAGAATAGTTCTCTGCACCCGCTCCATATCGCTACATATCTAATATATACATCGCAAATTTCCAAAGTGCAAATAATAATTCAATGAACTTTTAGATAATTAATTTTAGACTTTAGCGCTCGTTTAGTGCAGCAAGAAACCACGCTACATTTTAGTTCTCCAGGAGAGGAGGCAAGTTAGGGCACTTCGACTGTAGGTCTCCCTCCCGTTGTAGTTTTTAAATTTAATTAAAATAGAATATTAGTGACAAAAAATATTTAGTGCCAAAATGTTAACAATAAAGGCCGAAAGTTTGTTGTGAAATACTATGGCTCTTTTCATGATGAATGTAGAGCAAATTCGGGTGTACCCCAAGGGTCTAATTTGGGGTCACTCCAATTTTTATTTTTTATAAATTATATAACTGACGAAATACAAAATTCGAATTGCTTCATGTTTGCAGACGACCTAACGTTTTACAAACATATCGAATGCCCTAGTAATTATATTTCACTCCAACATGATATTGATGCGGCTTTTAAATGGAGTCGTACTACTACTATACTTGATTTCAATGTTCAGGAATGCTATAATATAGCCTTTACTTGCAATAAGCAGACAATATCTTATCGGTATAAAATGAATAACGTTGAGTTAAGCAAACAAAGTTTTGTCAAAGATTTAGGTGTAACTATTGATTCCAAACTATCGTATAAAACGCAAATTGAAAATATAACCGCCTCAGACTATAAATCCTTAGGTTTCGTGATACGAGAATCAACAATTTTTTTGAACATTAATTCAATTATCTCTCTTTATAACATTTTAGTTAGGCTCAAATTTCAATATGATTTGCTGTTATGGCATTCACAACCTGGAATATATACAGAGGTAGAAAAAGTTCAGAAGAAGTTTCTAAGATTAATCTATTTTAAATAATATAACAGACCTCCAGAATACAATGTTGCTCGGACTGTTCATTTGTGTAGAGTTTAAAGTGAATATATTATATAATCGATGTGTCATTGAAATGCTCCTGTTTGGACACAGAATAATAAACTCTCTTATCGATGACTCATATTTGTTTTCCTTGATATGTGTTAATACCCATCTGAGAAATACATGAACTTCCCTACATCCCCATTCGTAAGACAACCCAGTTTGCACCCCATTTGATACTGTTGCGACTAATTAACCAGGTTTCCTCTAAGAATAGTGAAGATCCATTTGGATCTTTCGGAGTTTTTTTTAAAATCCATAAAAAATATATATTCAATTGATAATCTATAATAATTATTTCTCTGTTCGTGTTATCTGCTGTATTTATGTTTAAATTCTCCTAGTTCTTAGGTACTTATACTGTACCTGTGTTAAGATATACTACTATTTGTATTGTATTTTGCTATTACTTACGTACTATCCATGTAATTAGGCAATGATGCCTGTTTGGAAGCAATACAATAAATATTTATTTCTTAAAAATAATGTCAAAATGTATTCCGTCACATATCAATCGGTCTCGAAATCTGGATCTTAAATTTGCAAAAACAACTGCTAGTACTTAGTCTCTTTTTTTGTTTGAATTTGCAATTTTTAAGTTCTCAAAGTGCGTAGTGCTGTCTCATATACCTTGGATTTGATCTCTCAAAAAAAAAAATAATAATAATAATATATCGAAAGAAAACAAGTCAGAGTACCTCACTGTAGGTGTCTCTCCCTTTAAAATTACTTTTTCCGAAAAAAATTATTGCACCGCCGCCAAAAATCTTCTAGCTGTGGGCTACGATCCTGTCTTGCTTAAACCAGGTTTTGGCATCAAATCTCTTGAACTCAAAAGTGAAAAGCAATGAAGAGCACGCGATATTCTCCCGTGCACCTTCTTCTAAATAATCCATTCTTTCTAAATAATCCACAATCTTATTTTAAATGGAAAATACCAAGTCGTGACGCTACTATACAACGTTGCCAAACCAACGCTCTACAAAACATGGAACCTTCATATTTGAAAAGCAGTGTTCCAATAATTTTTGGAGCAATAATTTGTATACAAATTTTTGATACTATGTTAGCATATACAAGATGTCTCAGGTATTACTGGTATTCTCAAAAGGGGTGATTTTACAGTCAAAATAAATCGGATTTACCTAAATATAATATATCTAAAAGTTCATTGTTTCCGAGATACAGGTTGTTAAAGATTTTGAAATTTTTATATACTTGGAGACCCTTCGTGATAAAACAACAATAATTCTAGGTTGTAATGAGATATCTTAGGTCTACTTATTCAGTTGTTTAAATATTCCCAATGTCGCCAGTGGTAACAGAGTTTCTGTGTCACTTTTCTTTTATTTACAATAAAAATGGTTAGCCACTGTCTTAATTATAAAAAAAACGTAAGTTGGTTTAAGTTTAGATTATTTTCAACAAATAATTATTCTTTACAAATTTCTTTAAAATGCATTGTATTCAAGTATTTGTTCATTTAAAATATCTCTTCAATTCGTAGTTTGTGCATTTGTATCAAATTCGAAGAAAACTTAAAATCCACTATACAAATTTTGCACATGGCCATAATTTATCATTTTGAGTAACATTTTCAAGTAAGAGTTTGCTGTATTTTCAAAGGAAAAGGCGTTTTACATGAAGCCAAAACAATTTTTCCTCAGTGCATTGAATATTTCAAATAGGATATTATTTCGAAAATGGTTACGACATTGACAAGGTATACTTTTTCACATAAAGAAAGTAGAAGAATAATTGTTTGATAGTCAGATGTATATCCTAAGCCGCAAAAAAGCTATGCCTTTTTAAAGAAGCATGATGTTCCATATGTGGCGCCCTCTATTAGTAGCGGCAAAATAAGAACCAAATTTAAATTGCTCGCCCCCAAAAACTCCAATGTATCCAAATATTTGGATTTTTAAAAAAATATTTGCAAATATCGAAAATAAAATTTTTATTTTGACATTCTGTATCTTTTTAACCATCAACTTTTGACTAAAGTAAGTTTAGTTATATCGCATTATTTTGTTGTCAAGAATCTACTCCTGCCCTATTGCGCATTTTTGAAATCAGAAAAAAAAACATTTTAAAAATTTACGACTCAGGGTTCTATTAAAAAATATATTATTGCTTCTTGTACACCTCATCTTCTGCACGCTACTGTACTTCCAATAACTTCGTTGGTTTGGTGTAAAACTATCCTAAGTCGATTTAGAAAGAATATGAGTAAATCGCAATGGCCTTTGTAACTATATTGTTTTTTAAGCTGAATTTTAACAATTTTAGGAGTTATTTGCATTTAAGGATACTTAAGATATACAATATGTTTAATTTAAATATGCATTCAAATTCTTGTGAAGATTGTGAAGGGATATAGGCTAGTTTATATTAATGAAAAAATCCTGTGATGCTGTTAGGATACCTTACATTTTGTAAATTTTAAAGGCGGTAAGTTGAAAACTTGGACTTAGGATAGTTTTACAGCAATAATTGATATGTTCTACAACAAACACTTAATAACCTATTTTTAGGAAAAAATGGACTTAGGATAGTTTTGCACAAAGCCGACGACGTATTAAAGTGATTCAGTTACAGTCCTTCAACTTTTATTTGAAACTTTATTTTGTAGTGGCCTAAATATAAGGAATAAGCCTGTACGTTACATCGTGAGAAATACTTAATAATTTACATCTATTCAAATGTTATTTATTTTAAAACAATTATTCTGAGGGTGTGATAATGTTTATAGTGTCGTATATAATTTTCTCAGTTTGCATTTGGTGTGTAAAGCTCAAGAAATGTCATGATGAAACATTATGTGAAGTCATATTCTAAATGACTTGTCAGCCTGTAAACTATTATTGATCAGTATAATTGGCCTAGTGAAGGTTTCTAATGTGCTTAGTTTTTTTAGACTTTATCTAAAACAGTTACGAATTTATTGAAATTACTAACTATTTTATTATTTAAAAACGGTGCCCTTAAATTTATGCCAGAGTATGATTCAAAGAATAATGAAACAGAACAAATATTTCTGTATGATCGTCTTGTGCAATTTGAAATAAAATCTCTAGTTATTTTCAGTTACATTCCCATAAGCTAATTATTCCAGTAAGAATCCCCCTTTTGTATACTCCAAATTAATTTACTAACGTTATTTTTCTTTCCCTGGGAGAATATCTTACTTCCAGGATCCCTTTGTTATTTGTCACGGTGTCGGAAGAAGCAGTCAAATAATTTTTAATTATGCCCTTGTCTTTCATATTTATGGTTCATTAACTTCTTGTTTTATTTGACACATTTTATAGCAGATACAATTTATGAAATTCGAGACTAAATACTTACATCAAATATCTTGTAATCGATAATGTTTTATTTAAAAAATACGGTTAACAATGGATGTTCAGCAATGGCTTGTGTTTGCTTTCAAAGTCGTAGTTATTGTTCACTTTTCACAATAAAATAATGCAAAAAATATCTTTTCAACTACGCGATACCAAAGATGGCTACTGTACAGAAAGGCATCGTCTAGTAATTCTAGCATGGTAAAATATTTAACTTCAGTCAAAAATAAAATGAATTGGTTGTCTACATGCTTTTATCAAAATTTGGTAACTTTCGTTCCTCTAATTTATGGTCTTTTGCTACCATGTCTAGATGTAATTTGTAATAACAGCTATACAGGGTGATTCAGAACTTATCTAAGAAAATGCAATCGGCGACTGGACAAAAAATGAAAAGAAATTCCTAAGAAAAGAAATACATAACATTCTATAACACCTATTTTATACAGCAAATTCAACTGCTTTTGCCGCTATTAATTATTTAAATAATTAATTTGTGGTTTTAATTAACAAAATAATTTGACATACTTGATGTTACATTAAAATTTTGGGCTCGTCTTACCCAGTTTCTATAAACTAACACAACTGTTTCTGCTTCTTGTTCGGTTGAACTCGTAACTTATTGGCCGCAACTATGATACCTTTGCGTAAATTATCAATGTTAGGTATCCACTTCGGTGCGATACACATTTTTTAAATATTCCCACCAAGAGAAGTTGAAATGATCTAAAATTAGTAGATCGTAGCGACCATGGTACCGGTCTTCCTCGTCCAATCCCTTGGCATTAATACTTGGGCGTCCTAGACCCTCCATCTCTTCCACGACTCGGTTTCAAATTTCTCTCGCGTTGCTCTACACTTGCACTTACTGCACCCCGCGGTAAGAATAGCTGCATTTGACACAATCATGTTTACCGCAAAATCGTTCTGCTAAAGCATTTTCACATCGTCATAAATTAAAACTAGAGTAATACTACTTAGCGTAAAATCATATCTCTTTTCCAGAATTCCCTTGTCATTTATTATGACCGCTTTATCTCTTATTTGTTGTTTATTAAATTGATAAATTCATCCATTTCGGTGTTTTAGATTGTTTTACTTGTTACATTTGTGATGGACAGTCTGAAATGTAGTATATTGTCACGGAATTTGCCCCACTCACTCCCAAACCGACGACTGTGGCACCGCGAATTGCCTAAGATTGCTCCGATCGCCCCTACGCCATTCTGGTAAACAAACAACATGCGTGAATCGAGGCGTTACCAGAAAATCGTGGAAACGACGAGAAGCGTTCCAGTCGTACGAGAAAATGGATCTAGAGATACTGGAATATACCTGGAATATTCGTTGGGTCTATAAAAGAAGAATAAACGGCCGAGTTAGTTAGTCTTGTATTAGTCTTGTACTAGAGTCTTGTATTAGTCTGAATTGAAGTGTTTAGTTGGAGATATCAAAGTGATTTAGATAGCGATTAATTAAATAAGTGTTTAGTTGACCAGTAGTCAATAGTGTACTGAGCAGTTAATAAAGAAGTAATTAATTAACGGATTGTTTTTCTGGAAGTAAGAAAAAGACGGATTGGGAAATCCGTGACAATTTGGTGTCGGAAGTGGATTTAACTGGAAGTTTCAAGAGCTTTCTGGAACCCTGTCCACAAAGTGGGATTTAGTTGGAAGTTTTAAAGAGCTTTCTGGAACCCTGTCCACAAAGTGGGATTTAAGTGGAAGTTTGAAGAACTTTCTGGAACCCTGTGCGCGGGTGGAATAAAGACCCAAGTGTGATATATCACCGCACTCGTCTTGTCGAAAGGAAGTGAACGGTGGTATTCGCGAAGGACAATCTCGAACATTCTAGAACTTTGTACAGGAGTGAGACAAATACCCAAGTGTGATATATCACCGCACTCGTCGTGACTCAAGGAAGTGAACGGTGGTATTCGCGAAGGACAATCTCGAACATTCTAGAACTTTGTACGGGAGTGAGACAAAGACCCAAGTGTGATATATCACCGCACTCGTCTTGACTTAAGGAAGTGAACGGTGTTATTCGCGAAGGACAATCTCGAACATTCTAGAACTTTGTACAGGAGTGAGACAAATACCCAAGTGTGATATATCACTGCACTCGTCGTGACTCAAGGAAGTGAACGGTGGTATTTGCGAAAGACATTCTCGAACATTCTAGAACTTTATACCAAAGTGAGACAAAGACCCAAGTGTGGCATATCACTGCACTCGTTTCATTGTAAGGAAGGCAACGGTGATATCTAGAAATACATTCGTGGACATTCTAGAACATTCTAAAAAAAAAAAAATAAAGTGAATGCCTGTAACTAGAAGCCAAGTCAATATGGATGCACAACTGGCGAAACTGTTAGAAATGATGCAAACGATGCAAGAACAGGGACGTATGATGCAAGAAAAGTTGGAAGAACAAGGGCATAAAATGGAAGACCAGACAAAAACAATGCAAGAAAAATTTGAAGAACAAGGGCATAAAATTGAAGATCAGTCCCAAACTATGCAAGAGAAATTAGAAAAGAAATTAGAAGAACAAGGGTGTAAAATGAAAGATCAGATACAGACAATACAACAGGAAATGAGAGGTCAAACGAAAGAAATGCAGACAAAGTTAGAAAAATTGGAGAATACACTAGAAGAGAAACTAGAGGAGCAGTCACATAAAGTGGAAAAACAAGTAGAAGAGAAGCTGTTAGAACAAAGAAAAGAAATCAACGAAGAAATGTTAGCACAAAAACAAGAAATAGACGAAGAAATAAACTTGGTTAGAGAAACCTGCGAAGAGCTTCGACATACATTAGACAAGATAGCAAAGCAGGACGTAATCAAATCAGAAGGACCTGTTATCCGAACTCAGAAGACGAGACCCCCTGAATTCGACGGCAAGGTTTCCTGGAATGTATATCTGCGTCAGTTCGAAGCAGCAGCTGCAGCAAACGAATGGTCTGACTATGAAAAGGCTACAGCTCTGATAGTTGCTCTACGAGGGGAAGCTCTTGACGTCTTACAAGGAGTTCCTGCTGGGCAGCAGAATAACTACGACATTTTAAAACAGCATATGGAAATGAGATATGGGGATAAGCACCTGCAGCAAGTGTACCAGGCACAATTGAAAAATCGTCACCAACAAAGTGGAGAGAATTTACAACATTTTGAGACAGACGTTGCTCGACTGGTTCGATTGGCATATCCAACAGCCCCGTCAGAATTTGTAGATCAGTTCTCCATTCAAGTTTTTATCGACGGCCTAAAAGATTGCGAAACTCAGCAGGCACTACGACTCGCTAGACCTAAAACGTTGAATGACGCTCTTTCACATGCACTGGAATTCGAGGCAGCAAAAATGGCGTCCGGTAGACATGTTAAAGTGCGAGCCATGAATAATAACAGCGATAGTATGGCAAATGGAGACATAATAAGGACGCTGAAGGAGATTGTTGATAAGTTCAGCCCAACTACTAGGACAAAGAAAGAACAATCTGATAGTCGAAGGGATGGCCTTGTTGAATGCTGGAACTGTGGACAGATGGGACATCTGAAGAGACAGTGTAGGGCCACAGTCGCAGATCAGCAAAGGCGCGACTCCCAAGCGGCAGCCTTCAGGGAACATGTTAAAGTGCGGACTATCAGTGATAACAGCGACAGTATGAGAAATGAAGAGATAGTCAAAACACTGAAGGAGGCCATTGATAAACTCAGCCTAACTACCAGACCAAAGAGAGGACAAGCTGATAGCCGAAGAGATCGCCCACTTCAATGTTGGAACTGTGGGCGGACGGGTCATCTAAAAGGACAGTGTAGGGCTCCAGTGGCAGATCGGCAATGGCGCGACTCCCAGGCAGGCAGGAAACATGGAAACGCAGAAGCCCTTTCTAGATCTTGTCCGACCAACTGCAAGCACTGTAGTAGTCCTCAAAGAAAGAAGGACATATCATTTGTTTCTTGCAAGGTGGTAGCAGCCCAACCTGAAGACAGATGGAGTTCAGCGGCGATTCGGGAAGACCAGCAAGCTGACTGTGACATCAAGCCCTTACTAGACTGGAAAGAAGCCAACAACTGACCCTCATGGGCTGAAGTCAGCGGTAAAGCCCAACATTAAAGAGCTATTGGGCTCAATGGAATTCCTTGGTGTTGGAAGACGGTGTCCTAAAAGAGCATGGGAGAACAATGACGGAAGAAACAAGTACTACTCCCGAGGTCCCGGATCAAGGAAGTGCTGCAGGAAGTACATGGAGGTACTGGGGTGGACATTTCGGTATCAATAGGACTCTACAGAAGATTAGGGAGCGTTTCTACTGGTTGAGCTGTAGGACGGATGTAGAAGATTGGTGCCGAAAATGTGACGTATGTGCAGCCAGCAAGGGACCGAAGACCCGTTCCAGAGGCAAAATGCGCCAGTACATCGTAGGAGCACCGTTCGAGAGGATTGCCATTGATATCGCTGGCCCATTTCCGAAAACCCAAAGTGGCAACCGATATCTGCTAGTAGCCATGGACTACTTCAGCAAATGGCCGGAAGTATACCCTCTTCCCAATCAAGAGACCACGACCGTAGCAGAAGCCCTAGTCAACAACCTGTTCTGCAGATTTGGTGTGCCCATGGAACTGCATTCAGATCAGGGCAGAAATTTCGAATCAGGTGTGTTCCGAAAGGTCTGCGAGCTTATGGGAATACGGAAAACCAGGACCACCCCACTGCATCCCCAGTCAGATGGTATGGTGGAACGCTTCAACGCCACACTAGAAACCAATCTGAGGATGTTTGTGAACGAGAACCAAACAGACTGGGACAAGCTCATTCCACTCTTCCTGTTAGCTTACCGCTCAGCTGTCCATGAAACTACTGGGAAGACTCCCGCAAGGATCATCTTTGGAAGAGAGCTTCGCCTTCCAGCAGATTTGGTATTTGGTCGTCCTGCGGAACAGCCCACCGAGCCAGACACTTACACCCATGAGCTAGAACGAAGACTAGCAGCCGTACACGATCAAGTCAGATCTCGAATGCGACTAGAGAGCGATCGCATGAAGACTCGATACGACGTCCGGGCCAATACAGTCGGATTCCAACAAGGTGACCTGGTGTGGCTGTACAACCCCACGCGGAAGAAAGGAAGATCGCCTAAACTACAGAACCGTTGGGAGGGCCCCTACACAGTCATTAAAAGAATCAATGATGTCGTCTACCGGATACAGAGGACTCCCAGGAGTAAGATGAAGGTCGTCCATCTGGAGCGTCTGTCCCCGTATAGAGGTGTATCCGATCGGGACGATCGGTCCTAAGGAGGGGGCAGTGTCACGGAATTTGCCCCACTCACTCCCAAACCGACGACTGTGGCACCGCGAATTGCCTAAGATTGCTCCGATCGCCCCTACGCCATTCTGGTAAACAAACAACATGCGTGAATCGAGGCGTTACCAGAAAATCGTGGAAACGACGAGAAGCGTTCCAGTCGTACGAGAAAATGGATCTAGAGATACTGGAATATACCTGGAATATTCGTTGGGTCTATAAAAGAAGAATAAACGGCCGAGTTAGTTAGTCTTGTATTAGTCTTGTACTAGAGTCTTGTATTACAGTCGTGAATTAAAGTGTTTAGTTGGAGATATCAAAGTGATTTAGATAGCGATTAATTAAATAAGTGTTTTCAATAGTGTACTGAGTAGTTAATAAAGAAGTAATTAATTAACGGAGTGTGTTTTTGGAAGTAAGAAAGAAAAAGACGGATTGGGAAATCCGTGACAATATTAATGAAATTTTACTTTTTATATCAAATATTTTTTAGATGTTGTATATCAAAAAATTAATGATTTCTTCTGAAATTATGCGTATATATTCCTATTACTATCAGTAAACTTAGCTGAAAATGTTTTGGTAATTTATTATCCAATAAGACATTTAAAATAACGAGACATCTACAAAAGTTTGAACACAATTTTGAATCTATTGAAAACTTGAAATAGTGTTAAAAGCATTAGTAATAAGTGTTTCCTGGTAGAAATAAGTATTTCGTCTAATTGTTCATTCCACTCAAGCAATTTAGATGGTACTAACTATAACTTTAACAGCTACATGCATCTGAATATCTTGCTATCAAACATTTTCTGACTGAATAACCCTTTGACTATTGAGAATTTAATTACAACATTCTGAAGTACGTTGTTTTTTTTGCAACAGAATTATTATTATTCGGTAGCATTTTGTAGATAATACCGTCGTTATTGCTAAGTCCTTTAACAAAGTAGCACAATTTTGAACATTGTTCATTTTTCAAACACGGAATTCCAGGAAACAACTACTCTGCGGGCTAATGCCCCGACCAGCATTGAATTACACCTGGAAAACCTATAGCAACAGCTAGAGTCATTCGTCAGACGCCCACCAGACATATACCGGTTTCGAGCTTATTAGCTGTCATCAGTATGCCATAGGTGAGGTATCCGACGAATAATCCTAGCTGCTTTCGTCTCTCTAACCCGACAGAAGGGACCATGAGTACGCGGTGTAGAACTAACTACATCTATCGGCCGTTCGCTACTCCATGCCGGACTGAAAATGTCACAGGCACGAAGCGTTCTACATGCAGTAGACACCATTGAAAGCTGTCGACCTTTATCGCGATCGGCGAGAAACGATATTTTGCAAACACGGAATTCCAGGAAACAACTACTCTGCGGGCTAATGCCCCGACCAGCATTGAAGCGAACCGCCGATAGATGTAGTTAGTTCTACACCGCGTACTCATGGTCCCTTCTGTCGGGTTAGACAGACGAAAGCAGCTAGGATTATTCGTCGGATACCTCACCTATGGCATACTGATGAGAGCTAATAAGCTCGAAACCGGTATATGTCTGGTGGGCGTCTGACGAATGACTCTAGCTGTTGCTATAGGTTTTCCAGATGTAATTCAATGCTGGTCGGGGCATTAGCCCGCAGAGTAGTTGTTTCCTGGAATTCCGTGTTTGCAAAATATCGTTTCTCGCCGATCGCGATAAAGGTCGACAGCTTTCAATGGTGTCTACTGCATGTAGAACGCTTCGTGCCTGTGACATTTTCAGTCCGGCATGGAGTAGCGAACGGCCGATAGATGTAGTTAGTTCTACACCGCGTACTGTTTGTTCATTTTTGTTCCGAGTCATCAGATCCTACTAGGCATAATGCAAAATAACTAAAGATAATTCGAGAAAGATACCATTCCAAAATCTCTGTCACATTTCAATTGCTTTCGTTTTTACCAATATAGATAATAATAATTATGGATCTATCTAAGTTTCATTTCTATCCATAAAATCCAGATTAACATTAGAGTTAGACGCTAGATTGCGAAATATATTGCATTCGAGAAAGCAAACGAGTTTTGCAATTGAGTATCAAACATAAACTGTATCCCACAGTTTAATTATTACTAAAAATGAGAAGAGAAAATTTTGACATTTATAATTAATTTATTTGACATATCAGCTAAAATTTACTATCATGCCAGTAATGATGATAGCAACGCAACAAATAACCTTTATTTTTTTAAATCCTGAATTGGTGGCACTTTAATGGGGATGTTTTGTGGTTTATTGTAATTGAATAAAATCATAAAGCATGTTATCATAAAATGATGAAGAAGATCTACCATGTGAAGTATCTGAAGAAACGAAAAGTCTAATTTCTAGACTTATTCCCAGTAAATCAGTCTGGTAATATGGATCTACTTGGTATTAACTTTACTCAATGGTATTAGTCTAAGAAATTGTATTGAAATGTATCTCAAAGTACATTTCAAATATACAATTAAGATAACGCAGGCAACATTATAGTATATACAGGGTCGGAAATCGGTGATGGTCTATCTGCCGCTACATGAGAGCGACAAAGTAAAGTATAGAAATCCGTGCGATAGACAAGGATGGCTATAGGAAGACGTTTTATAAATTAGAATAACATCTGAGCAGTCACTCCCACTTCTAACCGAGCGAAGATGGCGACTGGTCGCTGAGATATATTAAATGCAGAAGAGAATACTAAACGTCAAACAAAATATAGATATAGAGAAATATTTCATGTTAGTGCTGTATTTGAAAAACAAATGAGTAAGATATCTTCCAAAAAAAGTAAAAAGATTTAACGAAAGCGGAGATTGAGAAATTCTTACAAGAAGCACCAAATGAAGGCATGTTATCAATTATTAATGAAGGTGAGTCATATTTTTATACATATATGTTAACAAAGTGCTTAAGTATATGGTTTCAGGTTATTTTAATATTTAGCATATGTAGGACATGCTGAAGAAGCGAATTATTAAATTTATATGATATTGAGGATAAAGATTCAATTATTATTGTAAAAATACAAACTCAAAGAACATTCATTATTTCAAATTTGCCCCATATTAAATTATACCGAAAATATACTTTGCATCCAGAGTAACCAATCATAAATATTTTATTAAACATATCTGTGGAAAATGTGTAGGTCAGGTATTGTTATTAAATTAAAATTAGAAATACTCCAAAAGAAATTGCAACATACATATTTAAAATTACCGGAAGCAGAGAGCTACACTATTGCTTCCGATGATAATCTACATTCCTAGCTGATTCTATAGTTGATTTTCTCAGTCTTAAAAGACATATGGGATAGTGTTCTTTTACGGTTACGAAGGGATATATTGAAGAATTAATTGAAAAGAAAATTGAAATTATTAATAATATCTTATCTGTTCCTGGTGCTTCTTCAATAATTACCCAGTGCCTTAATCAAGAAAGTATTGTAGTGAACGACTTACCATCCTCGAGAGAAGTCAGTTTACATAATTATTATACAATTACGACTTAAACGTTAAAAGAAATGATTTACTATTAAATTTATTGTTAATTGAATTGATTAGTACTGGTCGATTGTTAAGATTTATGGTTTTGTTGAAATAATAAATAAACTGGTGAAATAACTAATTTTATCAATTATTTCATTGATTTTTGTAGGAAGATGTAAATTTTACATCCTAGATGTAAAAGACTTTTACGTTCTGTAAATAAAAAAAAATCAAAGTCAATCAAAATTTATATTTAATTTTCAATACCTACCTCTCATTAAATCATTAGGGCATTAGGTGAAACAGCCAATATCTTATAATTTATTAATCGCTCGTTTTCGTATTTATAATTCATTAAATTGATATATGTTTATAGCAGCGTACCTTCTTGGTTTATCTTTATTACACCTTATTGCCAGAGGATATACGATTAATCTCGTTGCAGACGACGACCATTTCAATAAAGAAAATATATTCAAGAAATTCGTATACGTTTATGTGACCAGAGCATTTTATATTTCTTTTTGTTAAAAAAATTCATATATTTTAAAGACATTTCCATTGAAATCCAAAACAACTAATTGATGTTTAGATAGGTTATTTATCATCATTTCCAAATAAAAGGCATCACTATTAAGTTTTTTCTTTTTCTTGTTTTATTAATACAGTTTTCAGTAGAGCCGGTGCAATTTTATTATACTTAGAACCGTAGAATAATTTCTGTCTCTATCCGACTAGATTTACAAAACTGTTTCGTCATTTCATTTGCTTTGAAAGCTACTTGCTACTTTGAAAGCATTTTTGGGACTTCTGATATGTTTAAATTTGTGCTTACCAGTAGCTTCTGTCGATGCAATTGCTTTACAATTTTTTTCTTGGTTGTGTCTCAGTTTTCCAAAAAGTCGTAAACCATCACAAATTCTATCTACTTCCCATGTAATAATTTTTGTTTAATAGATTTGTCTTTGACATAAAAATTTACCAAAGGGATCACATCTCTGACATGCAAGGCCATCATTTTTTTCCAATTTCTTTCTTTGTGTTCAGCATTTCTGTCACGTCCTTGTTGGACCATACAGTACCAGATAAGTTACTACTCCTTCAGTAAGTTTGTTTGCGTCCACCATCCCAAAAAATCTCAAGTGCCCATCTTTATCAGGTTGAAATTTAAAACTATCGAAACAACAGTCACTCAAGATCGCACCGAGCCCGTTGTAATTCAAACAAATTTATATCGCCGCGGTGTGGTCTCGGCTCGGTATCGGCCCACGGTAAAAAATCGGTATAGTGACTACGCATTAATTTCTACAGTGCAATTGAAGACTCTGATGCAAGAAGGGGATATGTGCAAAATTTTGAAAAATGAGATTATTCTGTGTATAGGTAACAGAACATGTCCTTTCACTGTGGTGCAAATATGGTACATGTGCGATGAATAGCTATAGAGTTATAATAGAAAAACACATACCTATCCCCTATGATGTACTGATGCATGAATGGTATATGTGTCGTGGTTCTTATCCCGTTCTTGCACCACAAATAATTGTACTTTTAAGACACGCCGATCACATCCCCTCTCTGCAGCCGTTAAACAGCCATGTTTGTTTACTTTTTTAGTCAGTATTGTTTTTCCAGCAGAGTAGGAAGGTATCGCGCGTTAAGGTCGTGTTTGTTTTTTATGTGATTTTCTAGTAGGCAACCCAGCTATTAACTAATTATTATGAAGAAACGTGGTGAAAATACAGGACTAAGTGATGATGAGAACACTGAATGTGAAAGCGAGAAAGAGGAGAGTGAGCCATTTCAGAGTTCGGGCAGCGAATAGCAGCCATCCTCACCAAGATCGTCCTCTGAGGATGAACCCGCAGAACTCGTAGAAGGACAGGAAATAAACAAAGCAGGTGTTAGAAAAAAGAAACTTGATGTGAATAGTTGCAAAGGAATGTGCAAAAAGTAAAAAGGGCCAGGGGAGAAAGGTATAAGTCCATGTCCTCGGGAAAAATAATACCGGAACGCAAACAAGGCAGTGCCTGCAAATGCGAAAAAGAGTGTTTGAAAAAACTTTCTCCTGATGAAAAAAATGAAATATTTACAGCATTTAATGGCCTTGCAGATCAAGAAAAACAAGATTCATATCTATCAAGTTTAGTAACAGTGAATACCATTAAAAGACGTCGTAAAAATGTTTTGCCACAACGAAATTACACATACAAGTATAAGGTAAATTAGTAGGGCTTATTTTTTTGCATCCTATTATTCAAATTTTATTTTTGTTTTAGCTGAGAAAGGGTGCATTCGAGTTATCAGTCTGTAAGTAGGCTCTATGTTTAATCCATGGAATCGGCAAGAAGCGCTTAGAACGTATTGCAAGTCATTTGACAGCCAGTGTAACCCCTGTCCAAGACAAACGGGGTAAGCATGCTAATAGGCCGAACATGATTCCGGAACCTTTGAACAAGCAAGTTCATGAGCATACTGAGAGCTTTCCTAAACAAATATCCCATTATTCTCGAACAAGAAGCAGTAGGCAATATTTGTCTCCTGATTTAAATCTTACAATCATGTACGATCTATCTCAAAAAATTCGAACCAGAAACTTACAAACTAAAACAAGACAAACTACCGTTTAAACCTGAAATTAGCTATGATTTTTATGGTCGTTATTTTCGGGAAAATTTCAATATCAGTTTTGATCATACAAGGAAAGACACGTGCAAGAAATGTGACACATTGGAAAACAAGATTGAGAGAGCGGAATCAGAAGAAGAGAAGAAAAGTTTCGAAACCAAAAAAAAATACACATTCTCAAGTCTGAGTGGTTCTACAAGGAACTGAAAGAAAAATCGAAAGAGGCAGAAGATAATGATCATATTGAAGTTTTGTCTTTTGACTTTCAGCAGAATTTGCCCCTTCCCAAGGTGCCATCTGGGGATGCTTTTTATTTGCGTCAGCTATGGGTCCACAATTTTTGTATACACTCGGCGAAAAAACAGGACATTTTTGATGTACGATGAAATTATCTGTAAAAAAGGGGCCAACGATGTTTTAAGCTTTTTACAATATTATATTGAGAACGTACTTAGTCCAGATGTAAAGATTCTATACTTATTTAGTGACAACTGTTGCGCCCAAAATAAAAACCATACCCTGGTTCGATTTTTAGCAACTTTGTGTTATACAGGTAGATTTGGCACAATTGTGCATCGTTTTCCCGAGCCAGGGCATAGTTTTTACCATGCGATAGGTTTTTCGGTATAATAGAAAAGAAGAAACGTCGTATAGATAGAATTTTTACCGCAAGAGTATATGGACATAGTCAAGTCATCTTCACGGAAATTTCATGTCATTCCTGTTACCCAATCTATGGTATTTAACTACACTGATCATTTGAAAAGTTTTTTATCCATCCCCAAAATCGGAAACGAAAGAAAAGTTCGCTATTTCGTCCTATTGTGTATTCAAATACACCAAAATATACGTGAAGTTGCCTGTAGCGCCTCGGCTAGCATCGGTGATCCTCAAACAATTTTTGTATTATTGAAAAACAATGCAAACCCTACATTAACTAACGTGGGACAGGCTTATTTAGATAAGTTGGCTTTGAAAGATGCGAAGTATAAAAACGTAATGGTATTGGCCAATGAATATGTAGGCAAAAGTGACATGCACTTTTACTTGTCTCTTAAATCCGATAAATGTGTAGAGAACCAAGATTCGGCGGTTAGTGAGTCCGATAATAATTCTGATGTAGAATAAGAATTTATTGACCACAATGTTTTTTAATCTTAATGTATTTTTGACATTAGAACATATACCTAAATCTACAGAAGTTGTACTCGTTCCAAAAATCCGTTGCTTTTGATTTATAATATTACCATATTTTTATTTTTATATCTTATTAGTTTCGCTTTAATGTGAAGATGTGAAGGGTTATATTTTTAGTTAAAGTAGTATTTAGAATAATAAAGATAAAGTTATCTACAAAAGTATTGTATCTATTTGCTACTTATCCCTTTCTTGCACAAAATTAGAAAAAGGTTAACATATACCTTTTTTGCACCACAAAACTATTTTCCTAAATTTATAGTTTATTTCTGCGAGTAACTTTATCTAATATAGACAAAAATATTTATCTCCTCTATCCCTACCTCGAATGACATTAAAACCAATCTAAAAAAAAATAAAAGTTTTTTACCTCTCCTATAAAATCTAAGAAATGTTACTTATCTCCTTCTTGCATCAGAGTCTCCAATTCAAGCACAGAGTACGTCCGTGTTAACGACCGATCTTTATGCTGAATAGGTACACAGCGTGGTCACTTTTACGAGGACCAGTACAGGGATTTTAGAAACGGTAATATATTACTGGGTGGCTTAAATTAGGAAAAGTTACACAGTTTTATGCCTTTCAATTTTCTGAAATGAAATATGAAATATTTTGTAT
This sequence comes from Monochamus saltuarius, assembly GCA_025584915.1. Lineage (NCBI taxonomy): Eukaryota > Metazoa > Arthropoda > Insecta > Coleoptera > Cerambycidae > Monochamus > Monochamus saltuarius. The sequence continues at coordinate 35,225,253 of CM046726.1, forward strand.
AGTTATTGAAATACCGGCTGAAAACTGAAAAAGTGAAATTTATTTTTCGTTTGATATTTTTTTCATTTTTAAAATAAACGTTATGGAATTTGATACTCTTATATTGTTTGCTATAAGTTTTCTAATAAAAGTGGAAACAAAATTCTACGCTTACTAGATTTCCAAATTTTCATAGTCAACTTTTGATATTCTCATGGCTGATTTTGATATCGCCGAAGCGAGCGAATAAAGAGAATTTCCACCTGCATTGGAAAACTTATGTCGAACAAAATAAGGATACCAAATTTCATAGCATTTATTTTAAAAATAAAAAAACATTATGAAGGAAAAAGGAAAATGCACTTTCCAGTTTTCAGTCGATACTTCAGAGCTACACAAAGTACCTTCATATTTCTTTCAGAAAATTTGAAACGCATACAAATACGCAAGTTTTTCTAATTTAAGCCACCCTGTATATATCACTGTCTGTATATATCACCGTTTCCGAGACTTCTGTATTGAGATGTACAAGTACACATGGTGACGATATTTAATATTAAGCATAAACTTAATCTGTGTCTTTAAAGGAGTATCTAGGTATCTGCTGATATTGCTTTCGTTATCCTAGGATAAAAGTTTAGGAGCGTCAATATAAATTTTTGCTATGGTCAGAAGATAAAAAAAGTGTTTAACTATTAGTATGTCACTTGAGACTTGAGTTAAATTGTTTTCATTATAACAGTAACGTAACCTAATGGGCTAAAATATATTTCACTCAGTGCACGATGTTAGGTTATCTTCTATCGTTATAATATTTATCAGTAGCCACTACTAACTCATTAATATTAACCCCTAATATCGTCATGTGAGGTCCGATATATGAAATTTATATTTCTGCATCAGAAAAGTTCAGAAGAGCCGTTTAAGTCTGCAGCATTAATATTAAATGACGTCTATCTCGAGCAACACAAAATATATTACAACCATTTTCAGTTGTAAAGTCTCAGTAGTTCAAAACAAGTAGATACATTTATTTTATAAAGTGCCATTATTAATGCAATATATTGTACTTTAAATATGTTGTCTTGTACGAAAAACAAAGTTACAGAAGATGTTCAAAGTGCCCTCCGTCCATTTCCAAGCAGGCACGACATCTTCGTCTCAACGATATTCGAACTCTTTCGAAAACACCCTCCTTGGTTTGAATTTCTTGACACGTTTGATTAATCCGTAGCTGCAGCTCCTCCAGGCTATTTACAGGAGTACCATACACTAATGTCTTCAAATATCGCCAAACAAAGAAATCTAGAGGGTTCAGATCAGGCGATCTTGGAGGCCATAAAACAGGTCCGGCCCTTCCTACCCATCTATATGGAAAAGTTTGGTGTAAATGCTCTCTAACGGCCATGGAAAAATGAGCTGTAGCACCATCATGCTGGAACCACATTTGTTGCCTCTGATTCAAAGAAATGTCTTCCAAAATCTCATACAGTGTGTTCTGCAGAAAGCTGAGGTAAGCAGCGCCTGTTAATCAGTTTAGTAAAACAACAGGACCTAGAAACCTGTCACCTACAATACCCATCTAAATGTTTAATGAAAAACGTGCCTGATGTTCCGATTCTATTAGAGCATGAGGATTTTCGTCGGCCCAAATATGCGTATTGTGAAAACTAAACACTCCATTTCTTGTGAACCCGGTCTCATCAGTAAAAAGAATGTTTGTAAGAAAACGAGGATCTTCATCATCATAACGTAGAAACCACCGGCAAAAAACCAAACGTGCTTGATGATCATTTATTGGATTTAAGGCCTGTACTCGTTGCACATGGTATGGATAAAGCAATTGCTCGTGAAGGATTCTCCAAACAAAAGGACCACTAATTCCTACCTCGGCTGATATTCTCCGCACACTCGTACCTGGATTCTGCTCTACCAGTGCTAGAATTTCTTCTTCTGCTCTAGGAGTAGATACCGACCTTGGTCTTCCGGATAAATGGCACTGTTTGCTCAAGGAACCGGTATCACGCAATCTTTGGGGAATTCTTCCAAACATGCGCTGTGAAGGAATCTGGCGATTTGGATAAGCGTCAACATAAAAACGTCGCGCTTCGGTGGCGTTTCCGTTAGCACGACTATACATGAAATGCATGTCTGTTAATTCTGCGTTAGAGTAACCAGCCATAGCGAAAGAAAACTTGTGTACTGAGAACAACTGTCAAATACGTATTGTTTATTTCACTGAACATCAACCAACTACTATTATAAGAAAATACACAATATTTTTGCAAAATAAAAAAAGGACTAAAAAACATAAAACATTCCATATCTCCGCAACTGTTACTTTGCGGACCCATGTTTATTGCGACTTTTCTGCTTATTTTGGTTCATACTATTACCTCCTTAAATATTTTACACTCTTTTTTAACACCCTGTATATGCGAGTGTCTTTATTAAAAAAAGTAATATGATTTAATATTAGTACAATAAAAATCTTTTCAATTTGTCTAAGGTTATTGTTCGAAGCCGTAACTTATATAATTTTTCAACCTTGAAAACATTTGTATCATTTTTTACTGCGTTGTAAAGGTATTTTATGCTAATATAAATCAATTCTCCTACAATTCCTATCAATGAAGTCATATGTATGGCCTCTGATACCAAATATCTTGATATGCTAATGATTGTGCAATTTGTCAAAAAAGAAAAGGTTCTATCACCGACAAATTTTCTGTGACACCCGCGTCATCAACATTTTATTTGAAGTTTTTATTGATATTGTAATCTCTACGTTGACTTAGCCTTGAAACACCTCATGTAGGACAACAAACTTTATTATGGCTAGTTGATTTCACAAAGAATAGCCTTTAAAAAAAATTCACAACTGTAAACTCTTTGACGTTCGTCACTCGCGTTGGGCTCCTGAACTTAAAACTGACATAAACTGAACTGAGAAGGCGAAACCGATCCGCTTATATATATTTTTAGGGTTCTAGGATTTCTCGAGGTGTCCATGATCTAATTCTAACGCAACCAGGAACATAATTAACAAATTAAAAAGGTAGGTGAGCTTCCGTAACAATATCATAGGGAAATTCTATCAACTGACTTTTATAAAATCGCATAGTCTAAAAATGTATTTCACTTATCAAGTTATCTGCTCTAGCAATTTTATCTAAATCATCCTGTACAAAATATAGATACCAAAAAAAGTTTATTAGTATTAAGTAAGAGTAAGTACAGTCGATATTATGTAATTCTTGTTACAAATGAGTTATTAAAAGCTTTTGTGTCGTTTGTACATAATAACATCGATTTGGACAAAAACTTTTAGCTTTTCAGACTATTGGAAACATCCCTGTAAAGCAACAAGCTTACCCGTATATACTTTGTACGAACATATTGACATGATACCATCAATCATCCAGCTGCTTCGTATCTATGTATATCCTCTAACAAATAAACGAATAATCAATAAAACATGAATTATCTACTAACATTATACGACGGTATTTTAAAGAATAAAAGCAAATTTCATATTTAAGGTTACACTTTACACGAAAACATCTTCTTTTTCAATGCACTACCCACGTACCAGCTTATTTATTAGTTAAATAAAGAAAACTCATTTTTGATATGTTTCTTGTTAAGTTTTTGTTTTCTTAAAGCGTCTTCGGAGAAAATTATGATATTCAGAAGAGGGAGGATTAGGGCCATACGGAGGAATTTTGTAAAATATACTATAATTCAGAATGTTTGACGAATAGCTACAGATAAATGTTTTCTCTATCAGCTTCATAGTATCGATTTGAGTACTTCATCCGAATGTGTGTTTATTTGGTGCTGATTATTGTCTTTCCATTTTCCTATTAGTTCCTAAGTAGTATATCCAGGCAATTGCAGCAAAAAAGTTGAACTCAATTTTTTATACAGAAAGATGAGTACTGTGCCAATAAGCGATTAGTTGGACATCAAAATTGTACCTAAAAGAAAATACGGACATCTGTGGAAGATGTATTTTTATTAACTCTCATGCATTTCGATGTGCCGAGTTCTAATCTGAAGTCTGTTGATCTGCATCACCCACAGGTTTTGCAAAATCGTGAGGAATAGCTGAAAAAAGCGTTAAACATCGGCAAAAAAATGGTCTGTATTGTTTACCAGACCTGCATATCTTTATGTATTTTCGAACAGTGAATCTAAATCTAAGTCCGAAATGTATACTATTGTTATGTACAATGTTTGAGCAGGAATTTTAGACGATCGCATAATTGGACCGTTAATAATGTCAAATCGAATAGATGGTTGTTATCACAAATGCTACAAGATACTGCGCCCCCTCATTTTAAGCAAAATGTTCGAGATTACCGTTTTGAGATTCAGGAGTACGAGGGATGGGATGAGGAGGAGCATCAGGCTGTTTGTTAAGGAATAGTTAAAAATGAAGTGTTTTGTACTGAAATGAAAACTACTGGTGATTTACATGAATGTATTGGAGCTGTTGAAAAAAATTTACGACTGCAACACCAGCAGGAGTTAAGAACATTTGTCTTGGTATTAAATTAACGTTCTAACGTTCTCCTTCTCCAATAAAGGTAATCAACAGGACATGCAGATAAAATATATTTAATAGCATTTTTTTCTCTTTTGTTATATTGTATTTTTGAATGTGTTCTTAATTCCACTTTTTTTTTTTTTTTGAAAAAACAAATCTTTATTGAGGACGTTTTGTTACAATTTAACTGAATTGAGTTTTATTGCTTTTCCATTAGTAACAGTAATATACGTAGTAGTAGAATAGTAAATTTATTACCGAGAAATCCTACAAGAAGCATAAAATGTTTTTTTAAAATAAAATAAAATATTAATATGTCTGTAGCCTGCAAATTTTGGCTGTAGATATTATTTTCTTCATTTGCGGAAATATTACTTGTTAAATTAAAATATCTTTCAATTGAATATAAAACACAGCAAACACAGTTGTTTTTACATATTTTTTAATTGGCCGGAACTAAAACATATCATCGCCTAAAACCCGACTTATGTTCCTAAAATTTCAATATTTTCCACACAGCTGTACAGTTATATAGATATATCGTTCTCATCCCCATAGTTACTCTGAATCTGTTTCTTCTGAGAAAGAGAGCGGCATGTTTCGCAAAACATCAAGAAACAAAAGTTGATGTTCCAACCGCGTAGAAATTGTTCAACCATTGAAGATTGTCAGCTAAGCCTGTAAGCTGAACTAGTGTCGTAATATAATTATCTCTCGTAAGATAAAACATTTTTTACAGGGTGATTCAGAACTTATCTAAAAAAATCTGGTGCACAGGGGACTCTTCCAAATTCAATTTTGTAAAGAATAAATCTAAAAGGGGAGTTCGAAAATGATTTAAAAATACTGACTGAAAACTGGCCCACTGTAAAACTTGATAATGCGACAATCTGCGACCGGATAATTGGAAAGAAATGCTCAAAGAAAGAAATAAATAACATTTTATAACGCCGATTTTATACAGCAAATTTAACTGCTTTGTCGCTATTGTCATTAATTACTAACAGATTTAATTTGTGGTTTTAATTACTAAAATAGTTTGACATACCTGATGTTACAACATTTTGGGCCCGTATTACCCAGTTTCTACAAACTAACACAAATGTTTCTGCTTCTTGCTCTTTTTGAATTCGTAAGTTAGCAGCAGCAACTATGATACGTTTCCGTAAATCATCATTAGTATGTATCCACTTCGGTGTGATACACTTCAATTTTTATCCCCACAAAAAGAAGTCCAAATGATTTAAAGTTAGGAGATCGTGGTAGTCATGGTACCGATCCTCCTCTTCCAATACCTTGGTATTAATGCTTAAACATGCTGTACATGGTACGGACACAGACTAAACCAGACCCGATAGTAAGACGAAGAACGCTGATTTAGAGAGAGATCAATATAACATCCAATTTAAAGGGACTGTGACGTCACCGTAAGAGCACTGAAATATACTACCTGTTCGGTAATCTCCGGGAATGAAAGCCGATAGGCTCTCGCATTTAATCGGTGTTTGCAAACGTGTCATTTTAATTAACCTCATCTTGTGTTAGTTGCACGGTCAGTTGTGTCTTGTGTGTCCCATGTTTTAATTTTGTCCTGTTGTATTTGAATTAAACTAAAATCGTACCTAATTTTATTGTACTCTTAATATTTTTGTTCTTTAAATACAAGGGGGCCATCAATGCGGATATTATAGAAGAAGGAAAAGGGATTCAACATTTCCTTATAATAACTAATCATTGTCATACAACTGTTGATGATGATGATGTTATTTTCAGCTTTTCTATAATACCCATATAACTTACTTACTGTCATTTAAAAACATGTATTATATATTATATAATAAATGGACTCTAATTACTTTTGATAAATAAAAAAAGAGTATAGGTACAAAACATTTAATAATATTGTAATTTAAAAATAATGTAATTTAAAAAAGTAATTTTTGAGATTTTTAAAATTGTATTTTAAAATACTTTATTACTTCATTACTTTATATTTTTTGTATTTTTTTTTAAATAAACGACTAATAATAGATATATCTCATACAAAAACCGTAGACATATAATATAACAAGAGCAGCAAAAGTGATTGAATTTTTACCATTCCTTTTTAACCAAATTTATATGTTGATAATTTATTTTCAAGTTGACTGTCCTATGTTTGTTTAGATACTATATATATGGTGCAGTTCTCTATGTCCATCATTGCAATATGGAACTTAATAGGTAACCTTAATATAAATAACAAAGTATAAAGAATTTTTTTATATTCCTTTATCAATTTGTAACACAACACTTGTATTTTGCATTCCTTGTTTGGCTTTAAATTCAACGAAAGCAATTATTTATTTTTGTAAAATATTTTTTTAATAATTTTTTCTATTATTTTCAAGTCTCATAGTTCGGTTAAATCGCTTTCTATAAAATAGCATTATATTTATTGTTTATAAGTGTTTATACACGTTCTAGTTACACATACGTACTGAAACCATACTGATACATGAAGACATGTTTTTATTACACAATGCACCATGTTTTGATAAAAGGCAACTATGCTTTCAGCAAAGATAGGTAAATCTGGTAAAGCCGGCAACGCTGCTTACATCCGATTTAAAGGGACGAGGTCACCGAGTCCCGGCGGCGAATATCAAAGGATTTTGCCTAGGTGTCGTATCTGTATTTTATTAATCTGTGGTACGGATATAATTGAGCCTCGTGTATGATACGACGCTACTGTCCGTAGAAGCCCTGCACCTCCATGTCTTCCACGATTCCGTTTCAAATTTCCCTCGCGTTGCACTACATTTGCACTCACTGCACAACGCAGTAAAAGTAATTGCATATGGCATATATTTACCGGGTTCTGCTAAAACATTTTCACAGCGTAATAAATTAAAACGATATCTATCAACTCCGAGTTACAAATATACACGTAAACCATTTTTGGCACTTGAAAAACTAATGTTAATACTGGCGTCACAAAAACTTAGTGACTACAGGGTAATCGCATTTCAATATTCAGAATCGCCTGCCTAGAGACTACAGTGACCCAGCGATGTAACAGTTGAAAATGCTACAACTTTAATAATGTTTAGTCGGAAATTATTAGGATTTTATAAAACATTTTTCTACAACATCGACTCCATTTTTCATGACTCATCCATTCCCAAATTCTTTTAGATAAGTTCTGAATCACCCTGTATAAATTTTAGTCTTGTTGTGTAGGATCGAGGATTCTATTAACTGAATAAAATGTAAAAAAAAATAATTTCTGGAATGTGTAAGTAATATATTGATTTGAACAATACATTGTTCAGATATTTAACCAATTAAGTGACCTAGTGTTTTGGAAATTTAAAAAAAAAAACATAAAATACTAATATAGCTGATTGTAAGGGCAAATGTGGCAATCGTGTTGAAACACTGCTGATGAATAGTCGTCATTCAGCAGTTGTTTTTTTTTTCAATTATAAGATTTATCCATTTGACGCTCTAAAGTTAAACATAACCGTCGGAAAATTCGAAAAGTAACTGCTTTCCGAAATCATTAGCTCGACCTCAACAGCTCTATTGTAGTCCTAGTCTTTTGTCAACAAATTTTCTCTTGTGAATTTCTTAATTTCATTATCACCCTTAAATATAAAGGTATTTCCAAAGTCTTGTGTGATTAGGTCTCGAAGTTGTGTTGCATATATGCACAGAGACGGTTCTCCAACTTGGAATCGTAACGACAATTAAAAACAAACATATTATCCTATTGTTCGTCCAATTAACAACTTACTTCGCCGTAGGCATCTGAAAGGGGAGAGAGTTAGATTATCTTAATTCGTGGAGTAGAAAACTCTCCGAGAAACCACTACATCAACTTACGCCTCAAAACATTATAACAACGCACTTAATTCGAAATCTCTTGGTTGGTCTTAGTTAGCTCGTGGTAAATCACAATTGGTAGCGTTTAGCAGGCAGCAGCGATTAGTGAGCGAGTAATCAGTATCGTTCTGAACGATATTTTTGAAAAGCTGCATCAGTCCAGTGTTTAATTCATTCACCATATACAGGGTGATTCAGAACTTATAAAAAAATGAATGAACTTACTCTTGCACATACAATTTTTTTAAAAAAATCAAAAAGGGCAGTTCGAAAATGATTTACTCATACTCATTTTTTTCATTGTATTGATTTATTATTCATTATTACCATTATTTCATATAACTTTTTATTATTTACAGATTTTCCCTCAAAATGTCGCCTACAAACCCACGTTCCAGAGGCAATGTACCACTCTCCCAGACTGAACTTGAACGTATTGCTCAACAAATGTCTAAGGATCCAGAAAGTGATCAGGAAATTAATTTCAGTGACCACAATAGTGATTTGAGTGATGAAGATATTGTCATAGAGCGAATAGCGATAGTTTGTCAGAGCAGCAAAGCGCTTCAGAAGAGGAACTTGAAGAAAATCCTTCCAGCAGAGAGTACGTTGTTGGAGAAGATGGGTCAACTAAATGGAGTAAGTCGACTTTTGCTACTTTTTCTAAAACAAAAAAAAATAACATAGTAAAATCGGCTGCAGATGTAAAACAATGCGCTAATAATATTACTACTGAAGGCTCTTCTAAAGATAGTCGACCTTGACATGATAGATGAAATTGTAACTTTCACGAACATGTTTATTGATGAACTGAGACGAAAAAAAGAATATGCTAGAGAGCGAGATTGCAAGAGTACAACTCGCAGCGAATTTATGGCCTATTTGGGATTATTATTCTTAACTGGAATAAAAAAATCACATCATGCCAATGTGAAAGAAATTTGGACCAATGACGAAACTGGTATCGAAATTACAAGGGTAGCTATGAGTTATAAGCGATTTTTATTTCTAACACGATCCCTAAGGTTTGATGATAGAACGTCGAGGACAGAAAGACGTCTTACTGATAAATTAGCTGCTATTCGCACATTTTTTAATACATTAAAAAAAAATTCCAAAGACTGCTACAATCTAAGTGAATACAAAATTATATATGAGATGCTCCACCCTTTCAGAAGACGTTGTAGCTGGATTCAATACATACCAAGCAAGCCGGCGAAGTATGGAATTAAAATGTATGCTTTTTGTGATGCCACTACATTTTATACATCTAATCTTGAGGTTTATTGTGGTACTCACATCCTATGTTCCACGTAAGAATAAAGGCGTGATACTCCTTTCTACCCTACATGATACAGAGGAAATTAACCCTGTAACTAACAAACCTCAAGTAATTATGGATTACAATGCTACAAAAAGTGGGGTAGATACAGTTGACAAAATGTGTGCAACGTATTTAGTTTCACGAATAACAAAAATATGGCCATGTGTTATATTTTATAGTCTGCTGAACTTTTCTGGAATAAATGCCCAGGTGTTATATTTATTTGCTAAACCAACTTCTGTGAAACATCGAAGAATCTTTCTAAAAAACATGGCACTCACTTCGAGAGCAGAACTCAGAAATCTTCCATCTGATATAGCTGCATTTCTGAGAACAAACTACAAAAAGCATGCAGAAGAAAGTGATGAAGTTCAACAAGCTTCCAAACGCGGTGTGTATCGTTTATGTGTTTTAGATAAAAAAGAACCTCTGCATCCATGAAATGTAATACTTGTAATTCTTTTACTTGTAAACGCCATTCTATAACTGAAATTTTATGTATTAAGTGTCAAGAAATGAACTGTTCACTTTCACCATAGAAGTAAATTTTTATATAGGTACCTACTCTGTATTATTTTGCTCCTTTAAAATAAAATAATTATGGCTTTAATTATGGTTTTTAATAATTGTCCTAAGGCATTGGCTATACCAAACAATATAAAATATTGATCATATTTGATGCAAATATTGATACAAAATCCCAAACATATGAATGTTATACATCCTATTCCGTGTACAAATAGCTTCATTTGCATTAACACGTTAGTTGTAAATTTGGGATTTTAAGCATTTTTCAGCACCAATCATTCACAAAATCTAATTCGCAATTCGATAATCCATTGATATTATTGCTTGGACAATCTATACGTGGTAAAGATATAACTAAGCCTCGTATTTTACCTGCTTGCCTGATACTTATTCGACATTATCTAAAATGTGTTTCTCAGCTGCTGCAATACCTGCTAATGTTCTGGATAACTTTTTCTCGGAAACTATAAGAATTTTGCTTTATTCTTGTTTCGATATTGACTATTTTTATGATATATCTATTTCCAAATGTTTTTGAATAAGTTGTGAATCATATGAATTAGTGAATAGATTGAGAAGAGAAGTAGTTCACAGGCAAAATTAAACAAACTTTGATAAGCAGGATCTCTTTTCTTATGAATGTTATCTAAGTCGAAAAGTATTTTAGAAGGGACGAATCGGTTTAATATACCTATCAAAAAGCACAAGCCACAATATTTTTGTAGACATAGTTAGCGCATTAACTCGATTGATATCAGAGTACTTACATTCTGCGAAGAACGATCTAATATTAATATCTAATATTAATTTTTATGTGTCTCCCTGCAATTTTAGAGTACGTCACCCTTTTTCAATGAATTTTTGTAAAACTCAATCTGGACAGAATTCACCAATTAATAGAATGTCTAAGTTTTTTAATACGAACTTTTCTAATGTGGATATATTTAATATTACTATAGGTATTTTCAAAAAGCATATTATGATTTTTTTTTACAAATTTGTAAATTATTTTTTCTAATTATAATGTAGTTTTCTCTCTCTTTTACTTGATAAGTGTATTTATGTTACATTTTTGCAGTGTTGTTATTTTTTTCTCTTTCCAACATTGTACACCAATTTCTTTAATTTTTTGTTACCTACTTTGTGGAACACTTTTTAGGCTACTTTGCCTGTTGTGTTTTTCCTTATTGATAAATAAATAAATAAATAAACGATGTCTGTTACCAGCAAATGTAAGAAATTTGAAGTAGAACGTTTTGTATAGGTGATAAAGTCAAAACGATATAGCTTAAGAGAGCTTTTTCGAGTTAGCTATTGAAAAATTTTTGAAAAAAAAATTGAAAATGGTAAATCAGTTGATTCTGATAATATTTCATCTTTTTTAAGTGTTTTATAATATCTTCGGGATTTCCTAATGCTGTGGGTGTATAGCGATAGTTGCCATGTACCTATTAAATAGAATAAAGGAAAGAATCAAGATTTTTATAATAAAAAATACAAAACAGTTGTCTAAAGTCAATTTCTTAATTTTCATAATAGTTCCTTTTCTTGCCATCCCTAAAAAAAACAAGCTGGAACATGGTAGGCAACCAGCAAAAGCACTCAGCAGGCGCACCGGACTAGTTCGTGTATTCGCAATGTAGTGATAAAATTTATTGATATAATAACGAGATATACTTTTAGAACGGCTTGAGTTATGCCCTTGTACTATTTAACTTTAATCTTTTAAGTGTTTTATAATATCTGACATGGAGTGTGTCGTTTCACGTGAAACCCAACCTATGATTGGAGAGGACAGTCATCACCCTGCTTGGACTGTGTATACTTTGATGGGTAATGTTAACTATCTTAATTTTCCAGTAAATTGTAATAACAGAGCATACAATTTCAAAAAAGCTAATTTTCCTGAACTGTACAATGCCCTCTTACATACTGACTGGCAGTTTGTTAAAACATACACAGATGTTAATTCTGCTTGTGATGCTTTCTATAAAAACTGTATAATATAATTGACCAATGGATTCCTACTTATAAAAAAATTAAAAGAAAGTACCCATCTTGGTGCAGCAGTCACATTATTAATAATATAAAACTGAAAGCTTATGCGTATGATGTTTACGAGTTTAAACGTGTGAGAAGCATTCTTAAATCTGATATATCACTTGCTTATAAGAATTACATCGTTAATCTCCAAATGAATTTTAAAAATGATCCGAAAAGTTTTTGGTCGTTTGTCCAAAGCAAAAAGCGTGGCTCGAGAATACCAAGTGAAACTTTCCTGGATAATGCTCGATTTAATGACCCTAGAGATATAGTAAATGGTTTTGCAAATTTCTTTTCCTCTGTTTTCTCCACCAGTAACCAGGCTAATTTAAATACTACAAGTCACAACTGCCACTCAAATTTTAATTTACTTTATTTCACGGAGAATGATATACGTACATCGATCTCGAAGTTAAAAAACCAAATGACTTGTGGAGATGATCAAATACCAAGTTTTTTAATAAAAGACTGTTCAGGAGTATTAATTGAACCACTGCTGCATTTGTTTAATTTAATTATTGCTTCAGCTACTTTTCCAAATATTTGGAAAATGACAAGAGTGTGTCCTATACTTAAGAGTGGTGATCCTGCAAATTTGAGAAATTATCGCCCTATAACAATATTGTCTAACTTTGCAAAAGTCTTCGAGATGACACTATATACTCAAATCTTTAGTACAGTTAATGGTTATATATCTCCTTACCAACATGGTTTTGTTCCAAACCGTTCTACTGTATCTAATCTAGCTCAGTTTACTCAGTACACTGCACATTTTATGGACAACAGAGGTCAAGTTGATGTAGTATATACAGATTTCTCGAAGGCCTTTGACAAAGTGGATCATGCCTTACTCATTGATAAATTAAAACTATATGGGTTGAACGAGAGCACTATCCTACTCATTCGATCTTATTTATACCAGCGTAAACTATATGTTTCTTACAATGGATTCAAATCTGATAATTTTATAGCAACATCAGGAGTACCTCAAGGATCGAATTTGGGACCATTCCTGTTCATTATATTTATTAATGATTTGTCTACCTCTCTGGATTGTAACCATCTATTTTTTGCCGACGACTTAAAATTATTTTCTAGTGTGACTAGTGATCAGGATTGTATGTTACTTCAGAAACAGGTGGATCATGTGGGTAAATGGTGCGCGGAAAATAAGTTGCCTATCAATATAGATAAGTGCAAAGTTTGCTCTTTTACTCTCAAAAACAACCGCTAACATTTGCCTACAGTATTGATGATGTACTATTGCAGTGTTGTGAGAATGTTAGGGATCTTGGTGTGATATATGATAACAAACTGTCCTTTACTGATCATATTAATGGAATTACAAATTTAGCTAATAAGGCTTTAGGCTTTATAATAAGAAATTCAACGTCATTTAACAACGTCACTGCACTGAAATGTCTTTACCACTCATTGGTTCGATCAAAATTAGAGTACTGTAGTCTTGTATGGTACCCTTATTACCAGACCCATATTAACCATCTTGAAAAATTTCCGCTTCCTTAAATTTTTATCGTATCGTATAGATGGTTATTATCCAGTTAGGGGATATGATCACAGAGTGCTGTTGGATCGATTTAATGTCCAGTCTCTGCATATAAGGAGAATACTTAATAGTCTGTCATTTCTGTTTAAACTTTTTCATGGCAATGTTGACTCGTCTTCTCTACTCAATTTATTTAATATACGAGTACCTAGACATGGATCTCGTGTTGATGGCATGTTCTATTGTCGGAATGCTAAAACAAATATTCTTATCAAATCGCCGGTTTATGTCATGGCGAATAACTATAATGCGATATCTCTACTTTGTGATATTGACCACTGCAATCTTAATAGTATGTTGACTGTAGCAACTGAATTCTTTAGTATTTTGGAAACTTAGATTTATTTTATTGATTGTATTTATTATTATTATTATTATTATTATTATTATTATTATTATTATTATTATTATTATTATTATTATTATTATTATTATTATTATTATTATTATTATTATTATTATTATTATTATTATTATTATTATTATTATTATTATTATTATTATTATTATTATTATTATTATTATTATTATTATTATTATTATTATTATTATTATTATTATTATTATTATTATTATTATTATTATTATTATTATTATTATTATTATTATTATTATTATTATTATTATTATTATTATTATTATTATTATTATTATTATTATTATTATTATTATTATTATTATTATTATTATTATTATTATTATTATTATTATTATTATTATTATTATTATTATTATTATTATTATTATTATTATTATTATTATTATTATTATTATTATTATTATTATTATTATTATTATTATTATTATTATTATTATTATTATTATTATTATTATTATTATTATTATTATTATTATTATTATTATTATTATTATTATTATTATTATTATTATTATTATTATTATTATTATTATTATTATTATTATTATTATTATTATTATTATTATTATTATTATTATTATTATTATTATTATTATTATTATTATTATTATTATTATTATTATTATTATTATTATTATTATTATTATTATTATTATTATTATTATTATTATTATTATTATTATTATTATTATTATTATTATTATTATTATTATTATTATTATTATTATTATTATTATTATTATTATTATTATTATTATTATTATTATTATTATTATTATTATTATTATTATTATTATTATTATTATTATTATTATTATTATTATTATTATTATTATTATTATTATTATTATTATTATTATTATTATTATTATTATTATTATTATTATTATTATTATTATTATTATTATTATTATTATTATTATTATTATTATTATTATTATTATTATTATTATTATTATTATTATTATTATTATTATTATTATTATTATTATTATTATTATTATTATTATTATTATTATTATTATTATTATTATTATTATTATTATTATTATTATTATTATTATTATTATTATTATTATTATTATTATTATTATTATTATTATTATTATTATTATTATTATTATTATTATTATTATTATTATTATTATTATTATTATTATTATTATTATTATTATTATTATTATTATTATTATTATTATTATTATTATTATTATTATTATTATTATTATTATTATTATTATTATTATTATTATTATTATTATTATATCTTCGGGATTTCCTAATGCTGTGGGTGTATAGCGAGAGTTGCCATGTACCTATTAAATAGAATAAAGGAAAGAATCAAGATTTTTATAATAAAAAATACAAAACAGTTGTCTAAAATAAATTCCTTAATTTTCACAATAGTTCCTTTTCTTGCCATCCCTAAAAGAAACCAGCAAAAGCACTCAGCAGGCGCACCGGACTAGTTCGTGTATTCGCAATGTAGTGATAAAATTTATTGATATAATAACGAGATATACTTTTAGAACGGCTTGAGTTATGCCCTTGTACTATTTAACTTTTTTATTATCTATGTAACTTATACTGAAGTTATAGCAGTGAAAGTTCTAATACCCTGTATATTTTAAAATTTGTTTTCCTACACATTTTCACAATTTTTACTTAACAACAATTTATTTAAAAAGCTATAAAGAAAATCCAACTCACGTATATGTTTAGTGGGTCATTTAAAATATTGATATTTTTAATAAAAATGTTCACTTCAAAGAGAACAAGCAGTAATAGGTATGTGCATCATCTAATGAAATTAAAGTTAAATCTTATCCTACGAAAGAAGAGTTATATTTTAGTTTCTTATATAAAATAGAATTATTATGTCGTGGATCAATACATATCTGCCCCTTTTCTCAGGTTTGATTAGTTTCTAGAATATTCCAATTTGTGAAGACTAAATGGAACTTCAGCTTTTTACAATTTTCTTTTGATGCAGTTTTAGGCCAGGCGCTCACTAGGAGTTTTTCTCCGCTCGACAAAAAAGCGCTGCGACATAACGCCGTGCCGCATTTTTGTAACATATTGTTTTCAATAATTGTATTGCGCGGACTTACAGACATTTGGCCGCTGCAGCGATTGGCCGTTAAGTACGCTCAATACAATTGAAAACAATATGTTTTAAAAACTGCGGCGCGGCGTTATGCTGCAGCGCCCTTTTTGCCGCACAGCGAAAAACTTCTAATGCGCGCCTGGCCTTACTCTGTGCATTATATTTAATTTACTTATGTATTATTTAAATTAACACTACTTAATTTTGTTTACAGATATACAATATCAATTAGTTGTTGATTAATGGGAAATTGTCAAAATTTATTTAAAACAATAGGAAAAAATAAATAAGATGAAAGGGTAAAATATAATAGAAAATTAATTAATCTTTGTCACTAAACGAAAATTTAACGATGTGTTTTATAATTTTGGTTGTCATTCTTAGTTGATAAACTTACTTACACGTATAAATGATTGGCATCGCACAAAGGAATGTAAATGAAATGTAAAATAGATCACCCAGAAACGTCTAAAACTTCTGAAAGCAAACAACGAGCCCATTAGATTGAAAAAGTTGGTAATGAAATGCATTCATATAAGAAATCAAGTATTTAATTCTCCCTGTAAATGAGGGTAATGTTTTTTGTTTAACGATTCCCGTCAATTTTGTAAATATTCAAGGACCTTAAATGATCCGAATTGAGGTGTTTGATAGCCGTGACTGTTCAATTAAAACTTTGACAAGTTTTTGTTCAGCGGGAATAAACCTCTTAAATCGATAGGGGTATCATTAATTCCCCAGACCTGTCAGGAACTCTTGTGTAGCTATAAATAATTTGTTTCTGTCAACGTTTTATCAATATTGGCACTTCTTAATTTAATATTTTACTGAACTGTGCCAACGTAAAATTTTGCTGGATGGACATGACTGAGATGAGATATTGGTTAAAATACTGACATAAACGCCATTTTCTGCTTAGATGGCAGACAATGGTTATAACATTTCATACACTTATAAGTGTAAGTACGTAAGTTCAAGTATATTTCACGTCAATAAATAAAGTATCTCAAACAAAGTCTATCAACTAAATTATTCTTAAACAGAAATTGTTATGATACTGTTTGTTTTAGTGAACATTGGTGTGTTAATGAATATTATTTATCTAATATTAATTTATATAATTATAGTTTGATATATTTTTATTGTAGGAAAATATACAGGGTGTCTGTGAAAGGTTGGGAAATTTCGGAGCTGGAGATACTGGTGACCAAAAAAAGTCGATTGAGCCAAATATGCCTTATCCGAATGTTGCTGGTTTCAAAAATACAGGGTGTTCAATGCTAGAATTTTATTTTGAAATATCTCAATTACATTGAAACCTATAGGAGTATTAAAAAAAAATTGGCACAATTATGTTTTTTGGCACGGCAAATAAGAATTTATAACTAATTTTGACGTCACTAGAAGAGGGCGCCACTTATGGCACAGCATATTTCTTTTAAATAGCAGAAATTTTTTGCTGTTTAGTGTATCCATCTGTCTATAGGAACAATCAATTCTCCTACCTGTTGTATCTGAAAAAGGTATACCTTGTTGAAGTCGTTAGGAGTAACCATTTTTAAATAATCGTATTTGAAACATTGATTGTAGCGATTGAAAACTGTTATCGTTTCAGGTAAAGTGCCCTTTCTACTAAAAATGAAGGAAAATGTTACTTGAAAAAGATGTTCAGAACGGTAAATTATGGAGACGTGCAAAATTTCAAAAAGATCGGCCTGCTTTGATAAAAGCTTAGTGCTTTGTTGAAAAAATGGTTTCAAAATCAAACCTCGCCGATCTTCTTGAAACGTGATGTGCCATAAGTAGCGTCCTCTACTAGTGACGTCAAAATTAGTTAAAAATTCTTATTTGCCGTCCCAAAAACATAATTGTGCCAATTTTTTTTAATACTCCGACAGGTTTCAAAGATATTGAGATATTTCAAAATAAAATTCTAGCACTGAACGCCCTGTATTTTTGAAACCAGCAACATTCGGAAAAGGCATATTTGGCTCAATCGACTTATTCTGGTCACCAGTATCTCCGGCTAAGAGATTTCCCAACCTTTCACAGAGACACCCTGTATAGGCATGGTGGTGGGTGCATGTATGTTCGATCCTGACTTAATAAAAAATCTATGGATATCAGTCTCCATGTAGTTGAATTAGATGCCGAGTTTTGTGCTCTATCAGACCGCTTGTAATTTGTACATATAGATCTACTTCAGGAGATACTGAAGTTTTTATTAATCATTTAGAGGAATTGTTAGATTGTTGTGTATCAAAATATAAAACAATAGTTATTGTTGGAGAATTGTAATTTTGATAAAGCCTCCAATGATCTTGATGAATTCATTTTCCTTCTCGATAACTTTGGTTTGAAAATAACAATTACTATACCAGGATAACCAAAAGTTGTTTGGATAATATTATCACCAATTTGGACGAGTGCCTTTATAAGTCTAAGGTGACCCTTGCATATCCGACCATGCTGGTCAAGTTATCTGTATTAATTATTGTTCTCATATGAAAGTTAATGTGAGTTTTCGTAGAAAAATGTCAAGCCAAGGTATTTCTGCGATGAGACACACGTTATATAATTTAAACTGGGATATGTTTCCTGTTTTTGATTACGTTGATTATATTGATATTGAACTAAAATATTAATAATTTTTTTCATTAAAAAGGCAGAATAATAGAAACTATCCATTTTCTTGATTTAATGATAATCTAAAGGTCATGAGAGATCAAACGCGATGGAAATGATGAAAACATTTGAAATAATAATTTAAAAATGTTTGATAAGTTTTAGTTCGTCGACGTTGCATTGGGATGTCCTCTGTAGCTCCAGCAAACGCCACAAATTCCTACAAAGTAACTTCCAAGGTGGCTACCTAAAACCGACAGCCAAGCAAGCAGGGCCGTGTGAAACTACAGACTACCAGCTCCTGTTCTCGCCACAGACATCAACGTATCGTACTGTAAGTTATTCTCATATATCTCCTAACACTTTACATTATTATTTACTGTAGCTCTAGTTCTCGGACAACAAAATCCGCCAAGTCATTCTTTAGTTAATGTATTATCATTGTCTTGTGAGTATTCTGAATAAATCCATTTTGAGGGTTGTTTTCTGTCGATTGCCGAGCTAGTTACTGAATCATTAAAAGTGACATATTAAAGCTTTGGGACTTACGACCCCAGAGTAGCTTGGAAATATATTATTGATATTCATCTAAATTTTGACGATATAAAGTGAGAATAATCACAGAGAGAAAGAAATAGATGAAATACAAAGTGATATTGTCAAGAAAATATGATTTATCTATCTAAATTACTATTTTCCAAATTAATATTTCACAGGTGTAAATATAATAACAAAACCATGTTTGACCTTGAAGTTGTCGCAATTAATAATCGTTTATCGTATATAACGCCAGTTTGCACTTTTAACAAAAAAAAAATATATAAAATCAAGTTAATTGTATCATTTGTACCATGAATCTCTCTATCTGACTTAATGATTAAACAATGGAATAACTTCCTTCATCATTCTTCCTCCAGTAGAAAGTAAAACATTGTATACAGGATACGAAGAAAACTGGAGAAGGGAAGAAAGTCAGTCGTTAATAAACTTGGTTACAAGTAGGAGGACTCCCACCTGGAAGATGGCCCCAATAGAGTAATAATAATTAGACTAATAGCATTGTAAGTTCAAGAACTGTATGTTCAACCCGGATAGATAAACGACTTTATTTAAATGGAGATATTTTCTTTACCTCATCCTTAGCCGTAGGATTAGACCCAACACCTAAGAAGAAACCGTTTTCCGAAATAAATTCCAAATAAGATCAAATCACAACATTTGTTCTAACAAAGTGCGTGATATAAATTAAAAAAAAATATTCCTATAAAGTGGCAAAAGTACAAAATAACAGTTTATAAAATTAAAATTCGGGAATAATAATAAAATTTGATGTTAAAAATTCTTCATTCCTCTGGTTATTTGATTAAAATAATGAAAAAGTTGGTGCTGGCAGGAAAATCTAATTTACGCTACAACTTTTCTTGCAGAGTAAGATTAAAAACCATATTTATAACTATGTAGGTACCTTAAGTTGTCACACTGATCAACCCAAAATTTGTATAGTTGTTATAAGGCTGATTTGATGTTTTGTTTGAGAAAACAAAAAAATTATTAACACATCCCCCACAAAAAAGGTCTGTTCCTTTGACCTATCTTTATATATTTTGACATACTTAATCC
The DNA here is from genome assembly GCA_025584915.1 of Monochamus saltuarius. NCBI lineage: Eukaryota > Metazoa > Arthropoda > Insecta > Coleoptera > Cerambycidae > Monochamus > Monochamus saltuarius. The sequence continues at coordinate 35,245,844 of CM046726.1, forward strand.
ATATATAAAGTCCACTTAGCTCGAATACCCCCAAAATTTTGAATAAATCGCAAAAATAGTGAACAATCGCAAAAATTACGTTATTGGGCGCTAAAAAATCTGAATTTTTTTCTCTGACCTTGATCAGGTAGTCTTATGTATTTCGATACGCTAAATCTGAAGTCTGTTGATAATGCATCATCTACACATTTTGCGAAAATTACGAGAAATAGTTGGAAAAGGTGAAAAATCGTTAGAAGCCGCTAAAAAAGTGGTATCTTTTATATATGTGTTTTGACGCACTGAATCCGAATCTACAGTCCATTTAGCTCAAACACCTTCAAAATTTTAAGTAAATCGTACAAAAAATCACGTTACCTAGTGAGTGCAAACAATCTAAAAATGTTTTTCCGACTTTGATCAAGTGTGTTTCTTATGTATTTCGATGCACGGAAAGAAAACTATATTAATATCAAGATTGATATATACACTTAATATCTGAACTAGCGTTCACTATTCCTCAAGTATATTAATACTTTCTTGTAATATTAACTTATTCTTGTATAATAATATATATTCTTCATTTAAGAATAAAAATTACTTGAAATCAAGAAAATTACTATACTTAAGATGAGATAAAGTTGTTTTTTACTGTATTATTACAATATGACTTCATTGATAGGAATTGTAGGAGATTTGATTTATATTACCTTTCTAATACAGTAAAAAATGTTACAAAAGCTAATAATAAAGAATATATCGGTAGATATTGTGGGTGTAATTCAACGCTGGTTGGGGCTTTAGTCCACAGAGTAGTTAGTTTCCCACAATATTTGCTGCTTTCCATTTGCTACAATTCTCAGTTATTCTTACCTTAGCTTAGATGAGTGCCGTTCCGTTTGCAATAATGAAGTAAGCCAAACTGAGAATTTTTACCTCCCCCCTTCCCGATGCAGCACAACCTCTTGAGCTTGGCTTGTAGCTGAGAAATTTGGCTTAGATGTGCCCCTAGCCCTAGATCATATACTTTTAAGACTTATGCCGCATTCACAAGTTATTTTTATTAAGTTCTGCCAGTTCCGTGACTTTTTAAAATTGAGATTATTGTTATTAAACCAATTTATTTTTATTAAATTTTTTTTCGAAAACTACATGCGAGCGCCGAAATCTGACTTCAGATTCGTGATCAGCACTCTCGAAAATTGGGGGTAGGATTTTTTTTTATAAGATTAGAGATTTTTACGATGTTGTAAATAATTACTAAAATTTTTTTTAGACATTCTGAACTTTTGACAATTTTGAGATTATCAACAAAGGTCGTTCGCTTCGCTAAATTCGCCAATTTATGTTCCTTTTACATGATGAGCTAAACTGAGTGGCTTAAATAATCTTACCTCACTTCATACTCACCTCACAAGTAAAAGGAAAGTACTAATTATTAATACCTAAAAATATATATAAAAATAAGGTTGTTTGTTTAAATAACTGTTTTGTTTTATTAATATAATATCAATTACTTGAATCAACAACAGTTAATAATCAATAATCAATATAATGGGTTACTGCAAATATTTGAAATAATATTGAATAAAATAAATAATAACATTGTAATAAAAAAAATGAAAACCATATACTACACTAAAATTTTGCATTATATATTGCATTAAATTGCAAAAATTGATTGTTTTTAACGCGACCAAATATCGAAAATTACGTTGACAATAAAAACAAATGTGCAATGTCAGCCGTGACGTAAGACGTCTGCATTCTTGACGCGAGTATATCTAAATACAGCAGTGTGTTTTAGTTCGTATACGATTTACATGCTTTCGGACAACGCAGTATATTATACGTTTAGAATATTTAATTTGTCATTTCTGATATTATTACATTGTTTGTTTGTGGAGACCACTTTATTATAAGTTTAATTGGAAATACAATTAGTTCTAAGTTTATCGAAAAAATTAAAATGTAAAGAATCAATTAATTTTTTTTTATTAAGCAACCAGATTATATACGGGCTTTAGAAAATCAATGGTAAAGTAAACTTATATTTTTTTCTTACTTATTCTTATTCAGCGCTTCATTCCTATTCCGAATAATATGTTCTGTATTTGCCCCTAGCTTTTACGTAATGTACAATGTCATTTGAGGAACTTAGATAATTTTGCTGTATGACTTCACTACATTAAATTACCTGTTTTATTCTGAAGTTAATAAATTAATTAAAAAAAAATTATTAATGTTAAATATTCATTACTTTTACTTATTATTTTTCAAATTACCAAGTAGTTTCATGTGAAATCAGATGCCATAATTTTATAAGTAGACAAGTAGAGTAGTCTATCTGGTACTTGCCCAACGGCATTGTCGCCGCAAATGTCACGAGCGGATGTATATTGTAAACAAAGGAATAAGTTACGTTTAACAATACCGTAAATTAACCACATCACCGCTAATAATTATGGCATTAACTACACAGTATTTACACTATGTATCTACGACCTACATATGCCACAAAAACGCAAAAATACAAGATCCTACAGATTCTAGTTTACATCACCAACACCTGCACCTTTATCCAAGGAAACAAACCACGCTGAACGGTGTGTAACGACATTAATGTTTTCGGCCACGTAGTTTTGTTTACTTTCTATGGCAAATTGTTAATGTTAATAACTTAATTTATTATATGATTATTGCTGACAGACACATGTTCTGACCTTTCAATATGTTTAAAAGTATAAGTATGCTTGAACGTCAAGAATATGTAAATAGTTATATCAAATATACATTTTTACTGAATTAATATGTATGCATTTGAATAAAGATTAAAATTTTAAGTATGTTATTATACTTATATATAGATTAGATCTTTTCCGTGTGTGCTGAATTGCGAGAAATAGTTCCAGCTAAAAGTAATGTGATTTTTTGCGATATTTCGCTTTTTTTGTAATTTACTCTAAAATTTGAGGATGTTTGAGCTAAACAGATTTCAGATTAATATTCATTGCGTGTGGTCAACTGTACAGACTACTTTTTTTCGTCAATTTTTAACGATTTTTCGCCGTTTCCTGCTATTTCTCCCAATTTTTGCAAAATCTGTGAGTGATGCAGCTCAATAGACTTCAGATTCGCACTCAGCGCATTGAAATATATAAGACACTTAGTCAAGCTCAGAAACAAATTTTCTGATATTTTTTTGGGTTCACTAAGGTAATTCTTTACCACTTTTTGCTATTTTTGCGTTTCATTTAACATTTGGAAGCTGTTTGATCTAAACGGACTTCATATTAGGATTCAGTGCACAAAGTACTTAAAGATAGGTGGATCTCGTCAAAATTACAAACCACTTTTTTGTGTGCCGATGTAATTATTATTAGAATGTTATATGCACGTAACTTCAGGAATTTTAAAATGTTGAACGTGTTATACTTCTAGGTAAAATGCTGTTTCGCTCATGATTGTGTGATGATAAATATACACCGTTTCCAGTGCGAATATAACATTCAATTTTTTACTTTGTACGGTGAAAGGGTGACAAGAATATGAAGAGTCGGACTGTCGAAAAGATGGATTACGTTTGAGACAAACGTTATGAACGATATGCTGACTTGATCCCTACCAACAAGAGTCCATTTAAGGAATTGCTAAAGGTAAATTAATTATTTATAACCGACCGTAAAAACTGTTATTTAAATGAATACTATATATTTACGAATATTTGTCGAGCCCTTAAATAATTGTATTAAATTTAGATTCGTTATAGTACGGAACGTCTCTAAAGCGAGTTTCATCTTGAGTTAAACTCTGAATGGAATTGTGGCAAATCCTGTAAGCCCCAAAAACAGGCTAAGAGCCGTTGAAATTGTTTTTCTTTGCGTAATTTAATACAAACGTTAAAACAAGATTTACACTTTTCTTTTCCTTATAATACTTCACGTTCTAAATGCACTACACTCAAAAACTGCGATGTTTATTTTTTTTAATTTGGAAAAATGACTTTGTATTTTTGATGAAAAAATGATAAATACAAATATTATAGCTATTTTCGAGAATATTTTAAGAATGTTTTCAAATAAAAAATTTACAAGTAAATTATTTCAATAATTTGTATTTTTGAACGACAATCGTGATTAGTACATATTTTCAGCACATATTTAACATTAACTAAATTGAAGTATGAACAAAATTATGTTGTTAGTGTAGAGAAATATATGTTTTACATAATTTGTTGAATGATATGCAAAATAGACAAAAACAATTTCTACAATTTGGATTGCATTGCATCTTTAAATCATTTCTGTTTATACAGGGTGTTAAGTAGACGTCAAAAATTCAGAGGCGTATTCTGTAGTCAAAAATAAGGGTTTTTTTGTTGAAAGAGAGATTTTGATCCAAATGAAGAAACAACTACTCTGCAGGCTAATATCCTAACCAGCATTAGATTACACCTAAAAAACCAACAGCTAACAGCCATGGTTAGTCGTCAGCGGTACCACCTGACGTACCGCATTCAAGCTTGTTAACTTTCATCAGTAGGTGAGACCACTGAAGAAAAACTTCTTTTCAATAAATGGTACATATTGTGAAAAAAACAATTTAAATAAGAAATCTGATATCAGTAGTTTACGCAAAATTTACACATTCATTTTAAAATTTGAGAAAAACAGTTTACGAGGTTCAAATTTACCGCCAGTTTCTAGGTTGGTAGCACAGTTGGTATTCCTTTTCCCTCAATTATGGTTTTTGTCACTTTTTTCAATTCAAATTATTAGTAGGCCGTACGCGACTCGAGCCACCGGTTGAAATTGTTTTTTGTGCTTGTTTTTATCTATTGTACACATGCATTTCGATTTTAAATATTTTTAAATATCTCAAAATTGTTCAACAATTATCAATGTTTCCACTGGCTCTATTATGTGTTATGAAACCTTTTTTCAATCTAATCTCATGTTAGTAATTTTATCATTAATTAACTTTTTTGTAGTTTAATAACAAAAAAATTATTGTAGATTATCTTGATAAAGGAAATAAACATTTCCGAAAGCTCGATGTTTTAACGAAGAGTGTTCTTCTTTCTTTCTTGGCCTTTTTTCAATATTTTTCGACTGCAACCCTAAAATATATATATATAAGCAGAAAGGTAATCACGAATGATTAGTTGACACAAAAGTTGAGGAAAAACTTTTTAGGGTTGCAGTCGAATGCTATTCCCATGGGCTATTTTAAAAACGCCTCAAATTAAACGTTCCAATTTTTGCATGGATGCATTTGTGTTCAAATGTTACTTTCTTTACCTATTCCACTCGTTGCCACCTTATAGTAAGGAGACCAAATATAACACTTTGTATGTGTTTGTTATCAGAATTTTATTGTACTTCAACATTTCAATGATTTTTTTTAGATAGCTCTGTTCAAAACAATTTTTTTGTCTACATAAATTACGAAATAAAGACATCATCTCAACCATATGATTCTGCGAATGATACTTTCTTCAGTAGGTTCCTTATTAGTAATTATTGGTGCATCATACACACAGCAACAAGTGGCGAGCACAAGGACGAGCCCATCAGAGATTTCAGTTTCAACTGAAATCCGGCCAACCACGTTGTGATTAGCATCAGACACACACTGGCGAACAGTGTTGCCGCGTTCAGTTTCTGAAATGTATTGAGCAGAAGCAATAAAATGTACTAGATTGTACTAAAATTTACGATAAAGTGAAATATTGCCGTTTCTCATAGCGTAGACCTATTTTTGCGCTGATGATATTAAACTATTATGTTTTGCAAAGTATTTTTATTTTTTATCATAAAATATACATGAAACAAAAATATAAATATAAATAAACATAAACTATTATTTTTAAAATATAAATGATATATGTTATATTTCATAATACCTACTTATATGCCAAAAATCAAACAGAAAACTATTATTTTCTAATATTCTTATTATATAGCATAAAATATATACGAAAAAACAAATACTAGGCTTGTTTTTGCAGCAGTTGAAAACGGTTTGGAAACTGTCAGAAATATTCGAACGCGTTACCATTGAATTTGACGCAATAAATAGTTGGACGGACCTTTCTGATAGTTTCAAACCAATAGTTTCCAACTGCTGCTAAAACAAACCTAATATTTATATTCTACTCGGCCACTTCGAAGAATCATCGACCGATTTGTATGACCTTGGTCTTATTTAAAAATGTACTAGAATTAGGCCTATTTATGATGAAATGTACTTTTGTACTTTGCTGTCGAAAATGTACTAGAAATAGTACAAATGTACTAAAACGGCAACACTGCTGGCGAACATTCAGCAAGCCCAACCATGTTGTCAGATCGCGTTCGCTAGTAAATGGGGTTCTTTAGAATGGGGACAACCCAACTTAAAAAAAGTTAGAGACTAAAATGTCAATGGAAATGCTAGCAACTAGCGCCCTATAGTTTGTACAAAAAAAATCTACTAACACCAGCATGTTCGGTATCACCAAAAAAGTATCTTTGTGAAAATTGGAACGATAATATTATTTTTCAAAAACTTACATCCAAAATTTGATTTTCTAAAATTGTGTTAGAAATGAGTGGACATATGGACATACTTATTTTTTTAATGTTCTATTAGCCCTAACCCTAGCAATATTGCTATGTATTTTTTAAAAAGGTAAATGTGTACTCGATAATGATGTATTTTAAAATTTTTCATTTGTTTAAAAGGATGCTTTAGGCATATTTTAGTATATAAAAAATCTAGCTACATAGCCTAAATCAGTATCAGCAGTCATCAAGTTTGTATTTCTCATTAAAAATCTAGAGGCATTGAAATGACTGCAAATGAAAAATTAGCCTATAAGAATTTGCAATTGATATACCTAAAATAATGTAAATATTGATTAATGATATTTATACAAATTAAGACATATCGATAATATCTCACAGGTGCAACATTGGCATTAGCCAATAAATAATACTCTCGGGATTAACTAAAGTTTTATGATGAGGTCAGAAACCCAAACAAAATAGTTTGAGATAACAAAAGTTTCCTTAAGTTAATAAATATCAGACGGAAACGGAACTTATGCATGCAGATAATAATCTCGTTTATACGAGAAAGCAATGGAAAAATATTTACCTTTGCGTTTGCCATGGTTCCAAAATGAAACACGATACACAAATTAATTCAGAAAACGAACAGTAAAACAAATAAGTAAGACAAATTTTGATCTTCCAGTTTACTTTAATCTGCAAAATATTTATATTACAAATTTCGGCCCTTATTGTTTGCACGGTAGCGTGATATAAACTAAACTGTTTACCACCACTGTCTTAAGTAATCAAAGGAAGCGGCTAAAACACACGAAATGCACAAAGTTCTTTTGAATGCGAACGGAACATTAGTAAATGACAGAATGCCGCCACCTATCTATTTATTTACTTTAAAAATGTTTAAAGGAATATGTGAAGTACAGAGTGCTATTTATTTGCGATATTAGAGATGTTCACAAAAAAATTGTTTAAACGTCGTAATAGTTATTTATGATGTGAGGTTGGCGTTTCAAGAACAAATAATCGTATCTAAATATGCATAAAAAAAATACACGAAGTAGATATTATAGAGGTTCATATTAGCGTAGTCCTTAAACATAATGCTGAAATTGAATCATTTCCTTTAACTTTTGAAGGAGAAATGTGCTAGAGAACATGAAAAACCCTGAATTTGTATCTTATCATTGTGTTCTATACACAAAAGTACTTGATAATTTACATAAAATCAGGTGTCACTAGTTTTTTAAAAGAATTCTGCGGGATGTGATAATGTTTATAATGTCGAATAAATTTTCTCAATGTAAAATTCAGGAGATTTTATGATAAAACATAATAGGTGAAAATGATGCTCTTTTTCTTATTCTAAATGATTTGTCAGCCTGGAAATTGTTTTACATCCTGGACATAACTTGTATAATTGGCATAGTGAAGAGATGTTCTTATATACTTACTCAAGTCTGCAATTTACATCAGTGCCTTAAAACACTTTTAACACAAATATCATACAATATTTTTTCTACAAACTGCATTAAAAAGAATTATTAACCCGGGTAGAAATAAGTTAATTTTTAAATAGCATCGTAGGCACTATATCAAATTTTCGAAGTGGCACTTGCCAATGATATATTGTAACCATGGTGGCAACCATTGTTGTATTCATCATTTACGAAAAGTTTGAAAGCTTTGGATTTTCCACTTTAAAACATTGTGTCTTTTTGCCTTTAAAAGGTATAAAGAAAATATGGAAAATAACAATCCATTTAAACATATCGATGAAGCGGCCAACCGAGCTACTTCGGACTTATTACCAAGAAAGTCCCGGATTCAATATGAAATTGCATACAATAAGTTTGTGAAGTGGTGTGAAGAAAAAGGCGTTCCTGGAAAATATACTGAAAATGTATTTTTTGCCTATTTTGAGGAGAAATTTGAAAGTATTCATCTCTATGTTTTAATTATTCTATGATTAAAGCTATGTTACGAATAAATAGCGACGTAGATATCAGCAAGCATTTTAAGCTCATTACGTTTCTGAAGTGTCAAAGAGGAGGTTATCAACCCAAAAAATCAAAGATCTTGACCAGAGACCAAATTGAACAGTTTTTGAAGTGCGCACCGGACGACGAGTATCTTATGATGAAAGTAGCTACTATTTTGGGAATATTTGGTGCATGCCGTAGTGAGGAGCTTTTCCAGTTGACTCTCGACAACTTGGAAATTATGGGCACTTCCAGTTCAATATTAGTTAAGATATTAGATACCAAAACCAAGGTTCCACGAAATTTTAAGAATTTTATTTGGATTTTTACCGGAGATACATAGCTCCTCGTCCAGAAAATGTGGGACATGGGAAGCTTTTCCTAAAGTATGTGAACGGCAAGTGTACGAAAAACCCCTTGGAAATAAATACGTTTGGAAAATTTCCTGATGCTGTTGCTAACTTTCTGCACCTTCCAAATTCTTCGTCGACAAGCTTACTAGCGGATAGTGGAGCAAAGTTAACAGCAATTAAGTGGCATGGGAGGTGGAAATCTTCAACAGACGCCGAGGGATACATCGAAGATTCGTTCGAAAGTAAAAATTCGATTGCCCGAAAACTGCTTTCAGTGCCATCAGATTCTGCTCAAACGTCAACTAGGGATGCGATCGTTTCAGTTGATAGTGGTAAAATTGTGGAAGGATTTAATTTTTCAAATTCTGTGAATTGTAATATAAGTATTTATGTTAATAAAGAAAATACAAATTAAATGTATTGCAAATTTATTGTCACAATTTCACATTTACTCTAAGGCAATAGTGTTTTAATTTGCCCATTTTGAGGCACTGGTGTCTTAAAGCAATATTTTTAATGCTACAAGGGAGTGTTAAAAATTGAATTTTTAACATGTTTGTAGAAACAATGATTTAAACATATCTCTAAACCATATTTGCAAATTTTTACAAAAATCAAACAATTATTTGTAGATATGGAAAACGTTTAAAATTAAATCAATATTCGTATGAACCCGCTCTGTGACCTCCCACAGCGGACCAAGTTAGCGCGCAAAAATTAGTGGTAGGTTAGGTTTTCATGTAAATAGTCTGCCAGGTTTGCCTTTACCTATGATTTTTAGCTGTCCGCAAAGACTTTACAAAAGCGAAACTATAAGAAATATTGTTTTAAATATATTAGAAGTAGTTTATTATATAGGGTGTTACAAATTGCATGCTATAACTTTGTTAAGTCAGAAAAGGAATGCGGAAAAAGTATCATTATGGTTATGGTGGTCAGTTTTTTATAAATGCAGTTAACATAACAAAGTTTAACTTTAACTTTAAAGAGATAATATAAAAATAAATTAAATCACACACATTTATGTCATGTCCAAAAATTTCTCGGTCTGCGAGGTAGCAACACTAATATGATATAATTCACTTAATTATTAATTAATGTTTATTTACTGAAACCATACTAAAAAGTTATAATTAAATTATATTAGTATATCATCGATTATTTTATTATTATTTTCAAGCTTGTTGCAGAAGATAAAAAGTAGCATGAAACGATTGACTTTAGAAATTGGAAAGCAGATTCAAAGAAAACGTTCAAATGATCACTAAATTTTCATTGTGAACGTTCTCATATCATTAGCATATCTTGATTTTTTGTTTAGGAGATAAAGTTGATGATGTATTCAGAGTTCGATTTTGAGGAAAGCTATATTTTAAATTAATAAAATGAGCAGGAAGTAGCCCCCTATTACTTTTAGATATAACCTAATTAACTTAAACCAAAACAAGAAAAGTCATAAATTATTTAAACAATACAATTATCATTCTTGACATTCTCTATTCAAAATTTATGTTTTGTTCAACTGTCAGAAAGACGACTTTTTTAATCACTATAGATACGCAAAATTATTGATTTTTTAACGGCGATGAACAAAGGCGCGCTATCGCGAAAACAATGAAAACAAAAACAAGAGATCATGAAAAATAGTATATTGTTATATTAGCATTAAAAGTGTCACTTTTTTCGCGAGGCGAAGCGTGGCGTAGCCGAAAATTGCGTGACAAAAAAGACACCTTAAATCCGAATAAGACATGCTATTTTTTCTCCAACGGAAATATCCCATGACAGTCAAAAAATGTCATAGTTTTGTGACAGTTTTTTTTTTCTCAGTTCGGGTACTTTTTTCACGATTATGTCACTTTTGACATTGACACTAACTTCAGATAAAAACGTATTGAAAAATAACAAACCTATAGTAGCAAATACTTTGGACAGTTGGACAAAAATTATTGTTTATATTGTTTCGTGCGCGAAATCAGTATTTTGTTATGGTGCTTTCGAATGATTTTTTGTTTCCACCTACGACCTCGACCAAAAATTCACATTCTCACTCGCTATTAAAAAACACAGATTTTGAGCAGTTCATATAAATGTAACTATTCTTTAAATAATTTTAACTTATATAATAATTTTTATAGTTTGATATCTAAATCAACGTAAAGGAGACTTGACAAAGCAAATCCTGAAAATGCAGAAGTAGGTCAGATCTCATCTATTGTGGTTAAATTTACAATTCCCATATGTTCAAAAGTGAATTTAAGTTTTGAAAGTTTTATGATTCATTTAGCCAGATATGTCTTTTTTGTGATAATTTTAGCTAAAATTTATGTTTTAGATAATTCAACTTTGTTTACTATTTTTATTTTCTCTAAATATCTATATGTGTTTAAATTAATTTAATGCCTTTAAAGTAACGTAGAATCATTAATAAAAAATAAGATTCCCCTAAATTGCAAAAACTTAAGTGACATGGGTAATATTGTAAAAGTGTATTGTTCTGTTTTATCCTTTCCCTCTCTTGCTAAATTTGTACTGTGCCCCATTATTACCAGAAATTGGGAAGAAGTTGGAATGTAAACTGCTTCTTATTCGAGTTCAAATGCTTTCCTTTGAAATATGCCCGCAGAATGCATATTGTCATCACAGCAGGATTCGAATATATTATTCATATTACGAGCATATTCCCCTTTCCATCTTAACAGCACTTCTTTAAAATTTTGAAGAGTGCTTCAGATGAATTGGACGCACTTTCGTAAAAGAGTAATAACTTTCCCTCACTTATAATTCAGATGGTGTTCAAGTTTTTGGCTGTATGTATGGCTTATAGAAAAATGTAACAGAAAAAAATATTTATTTTATTTTTATTTTAATGTATTTAGTATACACCACCCCACAGCCTAAGCCAATTAATGGGTGGGGATAACATATTAAGATTAGTAAAAAAAAACTTAAATATACATATAAAATAAACACAGATAATATAGAGAGAAAAAAGTTGTACATATGTAACAAAAGAATTACAGATTAAATACAAACTAAGAAATCGAATAAAAGAAAAAACACATTAACTTATAGTAAAATAAATATAAGTGTCATGATTTTTAAGTTGTAAAGACCTTTTTATTAATGCATCTAATAGTTTCATGAAAAATGTCCACAAACATCTGACGATAATTAAGATCCATTACGTACAAAGATGAAAATTTTAATAGATTAGTTTTAGGGGTGCGAAATTAAAAAGGTCCTGAAAAACGGGTGGCAGAATGGGGAGTGTGAAAGTATAATGCAGCTAGTAAGTCTGGATAGTCGATTCTCCGGTTACAATTTTATGTAGAGTGACCAATGAATTACATACAGGGTGTCCGGAAAAGACGTGTACAACGGAAGACCACAGACTCCTGGGTTCAAAATAAGCCGATTTAGCCCAATTTACTTATTTCCAAAATTGCTTCGTTTAGCCGCTAGAGAGCGCCAAAGTTTGCGAAAAATTTTTGTTTATTCCGAATATCTCGAAAACGACTTGATCGATTTTAACCATTTTTAGGCCACGCAGTTATAAGTCTAACTGACACTTATTGACCTTATTTAGAATCTTTTTCAGTCATTAGAAATATAAGAAAAATGATGTATCATGCAAATATAAGCACATATTTTTTAACCTCCTGTACAATTTCTCTCAGTTTTTTTTTTGTTAGTAGCTGACTTTATTTAGAAACTTTTTTTATACTTTCAGAATTTTGAATAGATGAGTAGTTTAGGCAGAAAAATATTTTTCGTATGTCAACAATATCAGCATTCGTTCTGCAACAATGAAGTACCAGAAGTTGGCTGTTATTTTAAGTGTCAGTTGTGTGTTAAATCTAATCAGCTACTGAAATTAGTCTCTCGGTGTATTCTTCTTGCTCAATTACTTAGTTACTTTAGATCTTACTTTATTTGTTGTCGTTATTGTTGTGTTTGTTTATTTTTCTCATTTTTCATTATTTCATCATGGATACGTATACATATTCCGAACAAGTAGATATGCTTTTGGTTTATGGATTTTGTCAAGGTAACGGCCGCAAAAGTGTTAGGGTCTACATGGACAGATTCCCTCATCGACGAGTGCCAAATCATCAAACTTTTGCCAACATCGAAAGGCGACTTCGCGAATTTGGTTCCTTCCACCAAATGAATGCGGCTCAAGGGCGTCAACGTACTACGAAAACTATAGAGGTGGAGGAACAAATCCTAGATAAGATAGAAGAGAACCCAAAAATTAGTGCAAGACGCATTGGACATGAAATAGGGACCAAACCATAGTTCATGATGTTTTGAAGGAGCAATTACTACATCCGTACCACATTCAATCGGTACATGAATTGCTACCCATTGACCCCGAAAAACGTTTAGCATTTTGTAATTTTATACAAGATCAAAGAGCCCATGATATCAACTTCAGCAAAAACATTTTATTTACAGATGAAGCATGTTTCACTAGGTCAGGCATCATTAATAACCACAACAAACACGTTTATGCTGATGAAAATCCACACTGTACTGAAATAAGACATTTTCAATATGAATTCAGAGTAAACGTGTGGGCGGGAATTATCGACAACTTTATTATTGGCCCGGTTGTGCTTCCACATCGATTGAATGGGGTCAACTATTTAAATTTTTTACAGCAAGTATTACCTAATTTGTTGAACGATTTGCCGTTATTACTTCGTCGTAACATGTGGTTTATGCACGATGGTGCACCCCTCATTTTACAATACCCGTTCGTCAATATTTACATAATCTGTATCCTAACAGGTTGATCGGAAGAGGAAACGATGCTCCTATTAAATGGCCACCTCGAGCACCAGACTTAACCCCTTTCGATTTTTTTTTGTGGGGTGCAGTAAAAACTAAAGTATATGACTCAGCAGTTAATAATGAATAGGAATTGTTTAGGCGAATCCAAGACGCAGTTAATATTTTACGAGGTAATGCAGGAATCATGGAGATGCTGCACTACAACTTCGTAAAACGGATTACTTGTTGCATAAGAGAAAACGGTGGTCACTTTGAGCATTTATTGTAAAGTGATCATAACTCTTTTTTGTTATATTTTATTATCTTGTATTTATTAAATAAAATATAAATGAGAGTTTTGGAATTTTCGTTATTTGTTGCAGAACGAATGCTGATATTGTTGACATATGAAAATATTTTTCTGCCTAAACTACTCATCTATTCAAAATTCTGTGAGTATAAAAAGTTTCTAAATAAAGGCAGCTACTAACAAAAAAACTGAGAGTAATTGTACAGGAGGTTAAAAATATGTGCTTATATTTGCATGATACATGATTTTTCTCATATTTCTAATTACTGCAAAAGATTTTAAATAATGTCAAAAAGTGTCGACTTATAATTGCGTAGCCCAATAAATGGTTAAAATCGATCAAGTCGTCTTCGAGATATTTGGAATAAACAAAAATTTTTACGAACTTTCACGCTCTCTAGCGAATAAATGAAGCAATTTTGGAGATAAGTAAATTGTGCTAAATCGACTTATTTTGAACCCAGGAGTCTGTAGTCTTCCGTTGTACACGTTATTTCCGGACATCGTGTGCTTAGGTCATTAAGATTGAATCGACTTAGTAAAGTGCTTTGTGGTACTCCTTGAGGTGGATAAATATTGTCAGTTCTAAACCATATGTACTTAACATATCTACGTTGTATGCCCCCTAACTTCTTAACATGGATTTGATAAGAGGGACACCACACTAGCCACCCATATTCCAGTTTTGGCAAAACGAACGATGATGTGTTCAACGAAACTGACCTTACTATCAAAGATTATCCCGAGATCTTTAAAACTATTACATTTTCTAATTGGGTTGCTGTCAATCTATGTAATTAAAAGTAGTAGGATTTACTTTCCTCGTGAGACACATATAATAATTGCACTTTGAACACAGTATACATTATATATTATATACAGCGAGTATACATTACATATTTCATTACTCGCGGCAAGAATTCAAACGACTTACGTCATACGAACAAATGAATAATTCATTATATTTTCATCAACATATTTAAGAAACTGCAACTGAGAGTAATAAAACTATATATTACAATAAAAGTTTGCATTATAAACTTACCGGCAAAAAAACCGGTCACTAAAAACTAGCCCCAATTTTAAAGTTGATTTCCTTGCGAACCGCTCATTTGATTTTGATGATCTTTTTTTAAATTGTACATTCATTTCTTAGGAACGGATGCTGTGTCGGAAATTTTTTTTCGGAATTTAATTTGAGCATATACGGGCACAACAAAAAGAAGTTTTTTTCCCGAAATTTGTAACACCCTGTGGGGTGTAGCAGCTACAGTC
Organism: Monochamus saltuarius; assembly: GCA_025584915.1. NCBI lineage: Eukaryota > Metazoa > Arthropoda > Insecta > Coleoptera > Cerambycidae > Monochamus > Monochamus saltuarius. Next base: position 35,261,073 of record CM046726.1, read on the forward strand.
TTTATTGCTAACTTGAGTCACACTGTAGCCTCATCTTTTATGAACATTTTGTTTTTTTAATCACATCATTATCTCTCTTTTTATTGGAGATACACTGCTTTAAAATGAACGCCTCGGAAAAAGGCTACGCCGGCAGAAATTTCTACGTGTAAATAATCAAGGCGTAAATGGATTGATTGTTTGAAATATGACAATTAAGAGTATGTTAACGGTTGTCAAATTAAAAAAGTGCCACTATCTGCAACGGATGTAATTGATCTGCGAATTGCACTTCAGGAAGAATTTGATGAAATTCCACAAGGATTTGTTACAAACCTGATTGATTCCACGTCGATTGAATGAAGCCATTTTGAAGCGAGGCCACACTAGATATTAGTTCCTTAAAAATGTTTCCTTTTTTTAAAATTTCAATTGTTTTTACATTAATCTAAGTTTTGATGTTTATTTGACTTGTTTTATGAGTTTTTTCCGAGGCGTTGGTTTTAAAACAGTGTATCTCCAATAAAAACAGAGATAATGTCGTGATTAAAACAACAAAATGTTCAGAAAAGATGAGGCTACAGTGTGACTCCAGTTAGCAGCGACTGTAGCTGCTACACCCCACAGTGTTACAAATTTCGGGAAAAAATTTCGTCTCTTTGTTGCGCCCGTATATACTCAAATTAAATTCGAAATAAAAATTTCCGAGATAGCCTTCGTTCCTGAGAAATCAATGTACAATTTAAAAAAAGATCACCAAAATCAAATGAGCGGTTCGCGAAGAAGTCAACTTTAAAATGGGGGCTAACATTTAGTGGCCGTTTTATTTTGCCGGTGAGTGTATATTGCACTAAATTGCAAAAAATGATTGTTTTTAACGCGACCAAATATCGAAAATTACGTTGGCAATAAAAAAAATTGCGTAACGTCAGCCATGACGTAAGACGTTTGAATTCTTGGAGCGACTATATACAAACTTTAAATTTTTAAAGCAAATATACTAAATTATATTATTTTAAACTTTTTCCTCTTTGTTAAATTTTTTGTTCAGCTATCGATATTTTATGCAGACCCTTCTCTAAACGCAACTGTAACTCAATGTCACTGGGAACACTAGACAATCAATCGAGCTGTTTACTTACTAAAGAGATCTATGAATCAGACGTTCAAAGAAGTGAAACGAGACGGAAAAATAATTTTCATGTTAGCAATTGGACTTTCATGTTTTGTAGTACTTAATGATGGACATTTATTAGCTTCTCTCTTTAATCTGTCAGATAGTATCGTAAATATAACATTCCTTTAATTTTTTTTAGATAAATTGGAATATAGTTACAAAATGAATTTTAATGCTGCATGATGTCGTATAAATCTGTGTTTGATATTATTAATAATATCATATTTGAATTTGACGGTTTAATATATCATAACTGTCCCACGCCCATTATACAGGGTGAGTCAGTCATAATGTCATTAATTTTAACCACGTATTCGGGAGGTCTAATAAAGGCAGAAAATCGAAAAAAAAATGTTTACTCGACCTTTAAAAAAATAAACAAATCACCCTATAAAATCAGTAACACGACGTTCCTGGTGCGCTACGAACTTTCTGATGACGCACCCGACGAATTTAATGCCGTATCAAACCCATCGATGCCGATGTTTACATACATAACATCGTCTAACACATCAGCGTGTTATTCAAATTTACCTCCATTTAGCACACTGCATTTCCCGCATTTCTTTTCCTCCAAATTTGTAGATCATGCCACACATTTGGAGGGGGGATGGAGAGAATACAAGCAGTAAGCAGTAGTTTGTTTATTTCGGTCTCACCTGACGTATTTGGCGTAAATTCACAACGCATCATTTTACAAATTCCGAATATGTGGAAATGCTAGTGTTATACGGAGAATGTTTACGAATTGCGACTGACCCTAATTTTATTAATAAAGTGCTATGAACGGATGTGTTTTACTTGAAATGTGGGCTGTAAACAGGTTTGTACCATACTACTTAGAAAACAATAAATTTCTAGGCTGGATGTACGTAACTACAAATTGTACATCTGGTTATGTGTGTGGTTAATTGTACTTACGAGTAAGACTAATAATTCATATTTATTTGAAAAACGTAGTAAAAACGTAATATCAAAATTATTAAACTGTAATAACCTACCATTCGAAAACATTTATTTATTATCTACATTTGTTTTTATTAACGAATAAATCAATATTTAAGGAAAATTCATTCATGTATCTAGATTTAAAAAAATAGTTTTACTCCTTGTCGTTAAATAACAGTACAAAAACTAGGTAACTAGGTTATTGACCTAATAATACGGTAGGTCAAGATTAACTCTCGATAACTTAGATTAGCGGCGTGCCATTTCGGTCTTGGACAGTTTTCTGTCGACAACACGATGGTTTTTTATTACTTAGTATTTAAACACGAAACACTGTTCAGCTTCTCTTAATAATTTACCCATTGGGTATAGGTTTTTTATGTAATGTACGTAAACGGTTTATTACTCGGTTTATTATTAGACACGTTGGAGTTTTGTTGCAGTCATCAGCTACATTTGCTCAGAGAAAAATCGACACGCGAGTGTACGGGTATCGTTTGATTGGGCCGGATATTAACATTTTAAATTATTATTGGCTGAAGTTGAACTGAGCAAGAAAAAATAATATTCTAAAATAGTCAGTACAACCGTTTATTTGTGATGTCTAAAACCTAGGTAGGTAGGTACTCTATAGAAAAATATTACAACTTGACAACATTGCATCAGATCGACATCGAGTTGAACTGTGAGCTGTAAACGACCAAGGCTATCAGTGGCCAGCGACAGTCTGAAAAGGGGGTTTAAATAATGATTTGAAAATATTTTTTTCGGCGTAAATATGCATTTCGATTTTTTTTAATCACGTACTCGCATTATACTCATTATTCCCTATCTCCTCTTAAAATTAATGACATTATGACTGACTCACGCTGTATACGAAGCAATTTTTACAAAAAAATGTGATGTCTGTAAAAGGAATTGAAATAGTTTGTCAAGACAAATATTTCTTTAATCCAGATATTGTATGGGATATTTAGATAAGGTCATAGAACTTTTATGAGATCCGGTTGTATGAATGTTACTAAACCATTAATCAGCAGGTAGTTACCTACAGTTCAAATTGAAAAATATGTTATAACAAAGATAATCACTATTATTAATTTTTATTCAACTACAGATGGAGCTGCATCATCAAACTTGACAGTTTAACTAGAGCTGAGATTAAGAAAATATCATGGTGATGATTTGAGGAGCCATTTACTACAATTAAAAAATGTGGAATTATTACATAAATATTGCATAATTCTGGTAGTATAGAGTATTTTTTTAATCATTCTTAATTATTTATTTATTTGCGATTTTTGTGGTCAAAACATGGCAATGTCTATATTAAGTTACTTCATTTAACCACGAGAGGACGTAGAATCTTGAAATCGAATGTTATTGAAAATAATTCTAATTTTGTAACATTTAGCTGTCAAAAATAATAAATATAATTCGCATATTTCTTCCGTGCTGTGAATTGCGATAATAAAGTTTGAGTAAGCATTCGCTTATAAGTTTCTGACTATCAAATAAATAAATTTTGTATAACAATTACGTTAATTTTTTATTTAAAATTAATTGGTGAAGTCCTAAATATTTGACAATTCGGAAATTTGTTTACATGTAGTATAATTATATTTTTTCATAAAATTGTTTATGCAAAATAATAATTTTTTGTATGAAACAAATAGATACCAATTTGCTAAGTAGTTCCAAGAGTACCCCAGCAAGGATACAGCAAAAAACCTGTATTATATCAGGAAGTGTGGAAACATCTTTTTGTAGAGGTTGCGAACAGGAAGACGAGACTGTGCTTCAGCACTCGGTGAGTGCACTGTCATTTAGAGGGACCTCCCTAAGCAACGTCATCACCTTTTTCTCTTTATTAGGTTAGTTAGCCGTTCAGGTGGATTGATTTCTTAATGGGAGGAAGCACAAGGGGTCCAATGGGACTTAAGTGCTGTGGCTTTTTAAGGTTACCCTCCCGCAATTCCAGAACAATTATTTTAAAATAAAAAGACTGTATATTAAAAAATGCTACAATTCTCTTGTAGGCAAAAATTTAACACATCAATATTTTGGATACAAATGTAATATGCATGTTACATAATATTAATGAACAGTTACAAATAATGTATGTATTAATTATCATACGAAAGACGTTAGATATTAATAGCAGATTGCAGCTATAACTAGATTTGGATTTCAAAGCCATGTATCTGGCATAAATTGGATTGATTACACATAATCACCAAAAGTATAGGTACAAACTTCAATTAAATCTGAAATTCGATATATGACGTAATAAGTACCTAGATTCTACTGGGTTATTTGACTAACGTAATCTAAACAATTTTTGTAATATTGAAAATCTCGAAAATAGTAGTTAGTAATAAATACAATATTTATCGCACAGCCAAGGAATTTTACGGTAAAGACAATGTATAGGGTTTTTGTTTGAGTAAAAATATATAGGTAATTGATTTAAAACAATACATTTTGTTAATATGACCACTACAGAAAATAAGTAAATATTTGTAAATACATGCTATGCATTGTAATAATCGAGGTAATAAATAAATATGAAGTTATTTATGTACAAATGGTGTTTTCTGAAGTACCTCGGGTTTTATACAAGGTTAAATAATGTCGTTTTCTATTACAGGCCATGTTAACACAATGCGCTGCGACCGGAAATTGAATAAGGTATTTGATTTTGTTAAAATATTTCTCGTGTAATTTTTCACGCTTTATTCAGAGGCGCTAATTTATGTTTGAGGTGTTAAAGTGTGACGTAAACAAATATTTTTTAATTAAACGTTTGTCACAAGGTAACTATGTAATTTGCCGTCAATTTTTATCAACAATTATATTAAAAAATACCATACGAATTCTCACAATGACATTACTTACCTATGATTCCACTTTAAATTAAAATTAAGTACTCATATGTAAGTACTTAATTTAGAATTTAGTTGCAACACTTTATTTTTTATATTGCTTAATTTTCTATGATAATAACTTTTTTTCGAACGCCACTGGCATGAAAATTATTAAAATTAGGTACATATACAGGATGCTCCAAAATTGGTATGCAATAATTTTATCCTAAAATATAAGAAACAATTTAAATACAAGGTGTTCCAGCCTTAATGATCATGATTTTGGGGTTTTATACAAAATGTCATTAGGATAGTTACAAATAAAAAACATATGAACTTAAGTAGGTCGGGAAATGTTCAGTTTCCGAGATACTTGATACATTCTCTTTTAAGTAATATTAAAAGATGTATAGATTAATTATTGAAAATTTAGAGGAATATTTTATTTGTCTCCATTATTATTTAAGATATCTTAGCGATCAATATATTATTTTGCACATCTATTCTAAGCTAACCATTTAATTTTAAAAATCAAATTATTTTTATAAAATTGTTCAACTTATAGCCCCCCTTATAGCCCCCTTCGGATTTTCTCTGTATCACTCTCTTATAAAAAAATCTGATCAATTTATGTAGTAGGTGCATAACATTTTATATTATATTTTATATATCATTTTATTCCATCATATTTGTTTCCATTTTCGACAATTGCCAAATTTTGCCAATCACCAAACTTTATTGGTAACGATTTCCTTATTTAAAAAAACTTACCTTCACCGAAACAAGATACATACTTTTATTTTTTATAATTTATAAATTGGAAATAAAAAAATTGTTAATTTTGTTATAAGACTTTAATTAATACAGTATTTTCAGACGAATCCTGATGTTTTTAGACGAGGCAAAACCGAATATGGAATAGCAGATCAGTCGGAAAAAACTTTTTAGGTACACACAAATTTAATATACGTGTTTGGTAAGACGATGCATTCTTTGCAGGAGGTTATAGAACAAAAAATAATTTGGCCGTTTCCGATATTAAAAAAATGATCCGTCAATTTTTTTTAAAGGACCCCGCACAAAAAGATAGGAAATGCACTCTCGGTCAAATTGTCTGAATTTTTGATATGTTATACATTTTGTCATCCTGAACAAAAGTCTCAATGGGCACTAAGCTCCAAAGTCCATGGTTTGGCTCCTATGGAGCTCCGAAGCTCCGTGACTCCACCATCGGCATCGTATAGAAACCTCTAAAACGCATGTCACCTTTTGAAAATCATATTTTAATTATTTTAATGTATGCCCTCAAGTTTTTGAGGATGCTGAATTTGAAGGTGATGTCAAATCGATAATATTGACAGTTGACAGCTGTCAAATAGCTGTCAAATGCTTCAAAGAAAAACAAATCTTATATTAAAGAATGTTATCATATGTTTTTGAGGACGCTGAATTCAAATAAGATGTCAAATCGATAATATTGACAGTTGACAGCTGTCAAATGCTTCAAAGAAAAACAAATCTTATATTAAAGAATGTTATCATATGTTTTTGAGGACGCTGAATTCAAATAAGATGTCAAATCGATAATATCGGCAGTTGACAGCTGTCAAATAGCTGTCAAATGCTCTTAAAAAAAAATCTTACATCCAGGAATAGGAACTTATGTTTTTGAAGACGCTGAATTCAAACATGACTTTAAAATAAGTTTGTTGAAACCAATGAAATTGACAGTTGGCAGCTGTCACCTTACAGACTCACCCCTGTGCACGTCTGCCCAATCATAATCATAGTTGCATAATAATAATAGCTGTTAACCTCAAGCCTGCCGAACGACAGACCGATAAACACAAAGTATATAATAATAATATAATAATAATAATAATTTTATTTCAGGAGACGGTACACAGTAACCGTATTGAAAAAGTCACAAAAGTACAATTAAACAAATAAGGAGTAATACTTATACTAATAAAGAGTAAAGTACAGTCATACATATAGAGTGTAAAGTAACAATTAACAAATAAGATTAACAAAAGAGAAGAAACAAAATACAATACCATCTACAATGATAAAAAAAGAAAAATATCACAAAACAAATCATCAACAGAATAAAAGCATTTTTCAAGTAAATGCAGTTTCAAACTATTCTTAAAAGATGCAACAGTGGCAGAGTTCTTAATATGATGTGGAAGTTTGTTAAAAATTTTTAACCCATATACAAGGTGTCCGGAAAAGACGTGTACAACGGAAGACCACAGACTCCTGGGTATAAAATAAGCCGATTTAGCCCAATTTACTTATTTCCAAAATTGCTTCGTTTCGCCGCTAGAGAGCGCCAAAGTTCGCAAATAATTTTTGTTTATTCCGAATATCTCGAAAACGACTTGATCGATTTTAACCATTTTTGGGCTACGCAGTTATAAGTCTAACCGACACTTTTTGACATTATTTAAAATCTTTTGCAGTCATTAGAAATATAAGAAAAATCATGTATCATGCAAATATAAGCACATATTTTTTAACCCCTGTACAATTACTCTCAGTTTTTTCTATTAGTAGCTGACTTTATTTACAAACTTTTTTTATACTTTAAGAATTTTGAATAGATGAGTAGTTTAGGCAGAAAAAATATTTTTCGTATGTCAACAATATCAGCATTCGTTCTGCAACAAATAACGAAAATTCCAAAATTCATTTATATTCTATTTAATAAATACGAGATAATAAGATTAATATAGCAAATAAAAAAAGTTATGATCTCTTTACAATAAATGCTCAGTGACCACCTTTTCTCGTACGCAATAAGTAATCCGTTTTACGGTTTTACGAAGTTGTAGTGCTCTCCATGGATTACCTCGTAAAATGTTAACTGCGTCTTGGATTCTATACTTTACAAAAAATGATCGCTAGGAGGTAAGTCTGGTGCTCGAGGTGGCCATTTTATAGGAGCATCGTTTTCTCTTCCAATCCGCTTGTTAGGATACAGATTATGTAAATACTGACTAACGGGTATTGTAAAATGGGGTGCACCATCGAGCATAAACCATATGTTATATAAATAAATGAATTTTGGAATTTTCGTTATTTGTTGCAGAACGAATGCTGATATTGTTGACATACGAAAATATTTTTCTGCCTAAACTACTCATCTATTCAAAATTCTTAAAGTATAAAAAAGTTTGTAAATAAAGTCAGCTACTAATAGAAAAAAACTGAGAATGATTATACAGGGGATTGAAAAAATATGTGCTTATATTTGCATGATACATGATTTTTCTTATATTTCTAATGACTGCAAAAGATTTTAAATAATGTCAAAAAGTGTCGGTTAGACTTATAACTGCGTAGCCCAAAAATGGTTAACATCGATCAAGTCGTTTTCGAGATATTCGGAATAAACATTGGGCTAAATCGGCTTATTTTGAACCCAGGAGTCTGTGGTCTTTCGTTGTACACGTCTTTTCCGGACACCCTGTATATTGGGAGACTTAAAAGTAGCGTTTATTCTACTATATGGTATGTAAAAATCATCTCTGTGCCTCGTATTCATATTATGAACATCTCTGTGTCTACAAAATTTATCGGTGTTATTAAAAACATACACTGCTAGTTCAAACAAAAATAACGAAGGCAAAGTCAAAATTTTAAATTTTCCAAATAAGGGTTTACAACTACAAACTTTTCTTACTCCTGCCATACAACGTATAATACGCTTTTGAGCAATAAAGACATCATGCCAACCGGTAGACAGACCCCACAGACACAAACCGTACCTAAGTCTACTCCACCTGAGCATAATATAGCATAAGCAATTGCGTATCATGCAACACGTGACGGACATTCCTAAACATATAGTAAAGTGAGTTCAATTTTGAAACAATGTACTCGCAGTGTTGTTTCCAAGAAACGTGTTTATCTATAAATAGACCCAAAAATTTGACTTTATTGTCAGGCGGTGACAACAGAGAGTTGTTGATTTTTAAATTTAAATTTAAACACTCCTTTTGAGGATTATGAAACCTCAAATAAGAGGTCTTGTCGGCATTAAGATATAACAAATTTCGATTAAACCATGCAGTTAAACTACTAAGTGTTTCATTGCATTTGCTCTCTAGTACACTATCGGATTTGTCAGTAATTACGATTGAGGTATCGTCTGCATACAGTGTAAAGTGCGCGTTTGGAGATGTCTTATGTATATCATTAATGTAGAGTAAGAAGAGCACAGGGCCCAGAATAGACCCCTGCGGTACTCCCAAACTGATGTTACTAAGTTGAGAATTAGAATTTACTTTACAATGATCAATAATACCACTTACAGTTGTAAATTGTTTCCTGTTGCATAAAAATGATCTCAGCCAATCGAAACTTGTGCCCCTAATTCCATAATTGTAGACCTTGTTTAATAATCTTTCATGATCGACGCAATCGAATGCCCTGCTGAGATCGCAAAATATCCCAACAGGACACTCCCCTGCCTCGATCATGTTAATAACTTCCATATAAAATGCATGTGTGGCTGTCATGGTTGATTTCCCCGAAATAAATCCATGCTGAATGTTAGAAATTATATTATTCTTGGATAGAAATGGAATCATTCTGTTCAAAAAAGCATATTCAAATATCTTAGAGAATATACTTGGTATAGAGACAGGTCTATAATTTTCGATAGACATTGCATCATTTTTTTTGTGCAGTGGTATCACTTTACCTATTTTTAAGTTGTCAGGAAATTTACCAGTGCAAAAGGATAAATTAACGAGATATACAAGAGGAGATATAATAAAGTTTAAATTATTCCTAACAAAAGACATTGGGATATCATCAAAGCCACTAGAATTTTTGTTTTTCAGTTTAGTTTTCAAAAGCGCGTGTAATTCATTTTCCGTATATGGACAAAGTTTAAGTATTTTAGAATTGATATCTACTAATGTAAAGTTCTTATCAATGTTGTTCTTCACTAATGGAATATTTTTAATAATCTCAAGATTGGCTTTAATGAAAAATCGTTGAAGATTTTAGCAACTTTATTTGGGTCACTTATAACCCTACCTTCATTTTTATTTGAATATCACCATTGCTCCTTTTTGCCTTATTTGTAATCTGCCCTACAATATTCCATGCAGATTTTGTTAAATTGTCAGAGTTAGAAAGTAAATTCCGATAATATAACTTCTTTTTTGATCTGATTAAGCTATTATGACTGGATTTAGCACGTCTATATGCCGGTCTTAGCTGTGGAAAGTCGAAAAGCAGTGCATGCAAGTTTTTTAAGTGTTTACTAGATTGACGTATTTCGAAATCTACCCATTTTTTATCCTTGTGGTATGACTTATTATGCTGTTTAAACAAAGGAAAATGTGTATCAAAGAGATGTCTAAACGTATTATAAAAATAAGTGTATGCAACATCAATATCATAAAAAGTGTAAAGATTATTCCAGTTTTGTTGACCGATATCATTAACAAACTTCAACATCGATTCGTCGTTATAGTTTATTTTATATATTTATAGAAAAACGTCCACTTTTTGAACACCGATACTCAATTCGGAAAATATCGATCTGTGATCCGATACAATGTTGTCAAATACACAAGTCGTTCCCTCATTATCAAAATTTACTAAAACATAATCGATTGTGGATACACGGGTCCTCGTAACTCTAGTCGGCCATTTCACTAAATTAGTGAAATTATAAGATGTAAATATATTGTTCAATTTCAAAAAATCATTACTTTGCTGACTTCCACAATCAATATTAAGATCTCCGCATATAACAATTTTTTTACCAGGTGTATAAATATGATTTAAAACATTATCAAATTTATCTAGAAATATCTGCAAATTTCCAGAAGGCGCACGGTAACAGTTCAAAATTATGCCTGTAGTATTATCTATCAGTTTAATGGATACGGCGCATACTTCAAATTGTTTATCGATGCAAAATTGATCCAGATCTATCGACTTAGAATCAATGTCACGTTTTATCCAAATACCCACTCCGCCACACTTAAACGAATTGCGATTATAACTACTTCTCAGCGTAAAACCCTCAAAATACATATTCTGTACAGATTCAGAGTTGGTCCAAGTTTCCGTGAGGCAAATACACTGTATACTGTCATTGTAAGGTTGTAAGTCTAATATTAAGTTGTTAATTTTGTCGACATTTAAACACTGTACATTTAAAGTCAATAAAGTGGGATGAAATATTAGGTTACGTTGATCTTCTTTTCTCTCCGAAACGATAAAAAACGTTGTACACAAGCCCCATAAGGCCATACGCTAGGGTCCATAGCCTTACTGAAATTACTCCGATATAAACCATATATAGAGAGTAACCGACGCTATTTGACAGATATTTGACAGCTGTAAACTGTCAATATTATCGATTTGACATCTTATTTGAATTCAGCGTCCTCAAAAACATATGATAACATCCTTTAATATGAGATTTCTTTTTTTTAGCATTTGACAGCTGTCAACTGTCAATATTATCGATTTGACATCTTATTTGAATTCAGCGTCCTCAAAAACATATGATAACATTCTTTAATATAAGATTTGTTTTTCTTTGAAGCATTTGACAGCTGTTAACTGTCAATATTATCGATTTGACATCATATTCAAATTCAGCATCCTCAAAAACTTAAAAGCATACATTAAAATAATTAAAATATGATTTTCAAAAAGGTGACATGGGTTTTAGAGGTTTCTATATTATGGTGGAGTCACGGAGCTTCGGAGCTCCATAGGAGCCAAACCATGGACTTTGGAGCTTAGTGCCCATTGAGACTTTTGTTCAGGATGACAAAATGTATAACATATCAAAAATTCAGACAATTTGACCGAGAGTGCATTTCCTATCTTTTTGTGCGGGGTCCTTTAATTCCTTGTTCAATTTAGAAGACACAAGGTCTCAATTTTTTTTACGACGCACTATTTTAGAGTGAAAAAAATTAAAATATATTTATTGCATGGCGTAATCCGGTTTAAATAATCCATCGACTCTGTATATAAACTTTAATACCTACATGTTGCAAACAACATTATTTTGTTAAAAGCTCCCAAAAACGCATATATAAACATCTAACTATACCTATATTTGTGATAAAAATGAATATTTCCTAGAAAATGGTGAGCTTGGGATTTTAATTACCATGCCATCACAGTAAACTAAATTGTTTAATGTAAACATAATATAAAATGAAACATGGCAACTTTCTGGGATTGAGTCTAAAAAAAGATCAATTTAAGAACTCAAATGAATCCGTAAGCATATATAAACTGGTGGAATTTATACTTTCTAAAAAAAAAAAAAAACTGGTGGAATTTAAAAAAAAAAAAACTCAAAGCCTGAACGTACAAAAAAAGTTCTTACAAATTTGTTCTTCCTTTTGAGCGTGACGCGGTTTCTCGACCAACATCCCATCCCGGGCGCAAAGAAGTATAACTTCAAAAATAATTTTGGCACTAACTAAAAAATCCCCCAGTCTCAGATTAACTTTAAAAATGTTTTTTTTTTTATTTGTAAAAAGGTAAAGGATCTTTAAATCACGGGAAAATATGTATTTATTTCGTGAAGACACTTTCATATTTTATATTTATTCACACGTCACCGTGACATTTTCTTTTATATTTTGCGAAATTTTCTTTTATAACGTAAAAATTGAGCAATAGAAGTTCGAAACGTAAAACACAGGATAAATTTATCGTAAATCTAATAATAATTACGTATGTATCGTTTTCACTATGTAGAATTAAAACTGCACTGTTTGTTAAGAATTGCTTCTTGTGCAATTCACAAATAACTTTTTTTTTACTTCGTTTATGTCACAAAATGACGCAATATTTACATTTTCACAAATTTTCTGCCATGGTTTAGTGCGACATTTGAAATTTAATATAACTGATATTTTTTGCATCTATCGTCATTTCCATACGCATTTATATCGACTAGTGAATATTTTCAAAGTATATTATACACACAACCATAGAAAATAGCTTGATAATGGCCATAAGTACACAGTATACCATACATTTACTCAACGTTTCAAGTTGAATCAGAGGCCCAAGCCGAAACACACTCCGTTGCAGTTCAAGCGAGACTGAAGCAAAGTGGTATTGCGTGGGTCGAGAATCTCGGCAGCAAAAACAACGCAGCGCCTCATATATGTCGGCCCCAGCATCTAAAACGCATATTTGTATAGGGCTGCAGCTCTTTTAAATTAAAACAGATTAGCAGAAGCTAACTATTATTAAATTTCGCAACACGCTATTTAAAAGCAGAATAGTCTACTCTGCCGATGGGAGATTTAATTATGATGATGGGCTCTTTCATTGTGCTGAAATGAAAAGTGTAAAAATGCAACGGTAAGTTCTAAAATCAAATTGTTAATAGCAGCCAGATTTTTCAAATAATGTAGTTAGGTACATACTTGAAAAACTAAGAACTATATATTTATTATGTTACAAAATTAATAATGGAATGTTTTGTTTTCTAAATAAAGAATTTAATGTAGGTACTTACAACAAAATAAAACATTTGTCTTAGTATATATCTAATAGCTAACATTTTTAAATTTTAGTTAGATTAAAGTTTTTTTAGTAATTAAACAGAGTATGTAAATAAATCTTCAAATTTATTCTTTCTGACTCTAAATATCGAAAATTTTATATCAACGTCAAAATACTTAAAAAATATTCAGTTCAAGATCTTCACGAGAAAGCTACGGAAACAATGCAGTGGCTTATGTTAAAAATAAAAGAGGAAAGTGCAGTTGCCTTCTAACTAAAACAAAACCCCACTATAAAAATAATTATGTAGATGTTTAATCATCAATTTTATTATTCAAATTTAAATGGCATACTAATTTCATTAGTTTGAGTAGTTTTATTGAACCACCTTGTAAAACCAAAAATTAAGCAATCTATAATCGATATTAAAAAGACTAATAAGATGTCTACTGTCATCTTAGAGCCATGGTTCTAAGCTATCGTTAGTTGCCTCACAACATTTTTGCATACCTACTGACGGCATTTTTCACAGTTCAAGTTCATCGTAGAAATAATTTTATCTCTTACATTTTATATCGAACCCTTCAGAAACAATTTCGCCGTGACACAATCCGATTATGGACTGATTCTATAGATTAATCCCAGCTAACCACTAAGACTTACGTGATAATTTTGTTAACTTTTCTATTATAACTTTATTGTATTAAATACCTGCGTAAATAAAATATTAGTTACAAATAGTAAGTGGTTTGATGCTCTTTCTAAATTATTAAATATAATTATAATTCAAATATCCATTCTTAATATTATTTGACCAGAATCGTTACTACCAATACAAAATTGTTTTGAACTACGTGTGACATGTGATGCTGAAAGTCACATATTTAAAGTAGGTGACAGCTTTAACTGCGTTACGAAATAGAGGCTGCCACATAATTGCTCTTGTAAACTGAGTTAACATGACGTCGAGTCAATTGTAATGAAATTACACCACGTCAAATCTATTTCTGAACCCTCCCTTGGCCGCTACACAACTAATTTCATATAATGATGGGTTCTATTAATTCTGTGTCTAATTGGGACATCTAAATAATATCTACACATTTGATGTTAGTTGATATTTGGGATATATAATTCAAATTATTATTAATTGCCTAGTTATTATACAGTCATGTTCCAAATTGTATTCCCAAATTTTACAATATATTCAGTTCAGCAACATAATCTTGATTAATAATGTTATTTTTTAATTTAAGTAAGATTTCGATTCAAAGAAAGGGCTCGGTCCTGACGGAATCCTCGCGATTTTTTTAAGATCCTGTGACATATTAATGAGAATCAGAAACTTTAGAAAAATATTTTCTAGATTAAATCAAGTATTCTACTCATATGTTTTGGCGAGTTGAATTTGAATATGGTCTGATAAGCCCCCTTATTCAAATATTTTGCAAAAATTAAAAAAAAAACTAGAAATCCAAAAACCAAACCAAACAAAACTAAAAATCTTGAATAAATGTCATCGATTTGAATTACTTGGGAATAAATTCTACTGACTCAAGTTAAGCTTTCTTGGATGTTGCTTTTATACTTTTTTCCCTTTTAGCAAATTCTTTTTTCTTCGAATGACATATGCATGTTCATCTTGTTATCGATTCTCCATTTCACTAATATCTTGAGGGAATTGTTCTCCTTGTTCTTTACAGTAGTTTCCGAGGTTTTGAGAAAAGTAGTCAAGATGAGAGTGAAGGAAGTGCAATTTGACTCGTCAAGCAATCTAACTGAAATTTTACAACAACTCCTCAAGCAAAATTTTGTTTCATTTTCTAAAAAGTTCTATATATTTTTGAAACTTTGCAATTCTGCACTAACATTTATCTAAAGTTTCTCACTCTCATTAATATGATTTTTCTGCACTTTCAGCTATTTTTGCAATTTTTGCAAAATATGTGGTAATGAAAACTGAACAGATTCCAAATTGATAGAGCGCATCAAAATTTATAAAAATTATACGATCAGAAAAAAAAGTTTCAGAATTTTCTCGTATTTGCTTATGTGATAAAATAAGAGGACTTCGGATTAGGATAGACCACTTTTTTATTTTGTGTGCCGGTGCTTTTATCATAGTATTGTATTAATATTTTGCACATTTAGATGAACATTATTATATGGCAATAGCCACCAAAAAAGGGTTCCACTTAGAAAAAAATACAATGTTACCTACACCTCAGTCTAGTTAATTCTTCATTTCAGTTACCAGTGCCGTAGATATTATGAGCTCCTTTTGTAAGCATAACTTCAACGCATTAAAACATATTCCAATATTGTAAATAATTTATCATCACATGCTTCTCTTTTTCTTAAAGTAGCTATACTTCTTGTCTGTCATTATTAATTTTAATTAAATTTTTAACTTCATTGGATCTAGCCTTCGCTTATTTATTTTATGTATTTATGATGTTGTAATAGGTATGTCCAAGCCAGGAATCCAGACTCGTTCCAAACTGCCAAAAAACGTTTGTTCAACTACTTTTTGCACGATGTTTACTAAAAATAAATCCATAACTTTACTGGTTGAATATTTCTTATTAACAGTTTGAAACCATTCCGAATTTCTTGCTTGAACAAGCCTATTATATCCTCGTCCAATTAGATAACACATGTAGTAGTACACCGTCGAGTTCTTTGATCAGCACATTTAAAAGATGAATATTCACAACCAAAAAATGGTTCGATAACTTGTATACCGCTAGCCGGACATTCATTACACTGTTGTGCTTTGTCGGGATAACACGGTTTGAGTTTATGTGTGTGAAAATTGTAAATGCTGGAAAGAAGTAGAGTTACTAGTGACATCGATAATTAACGATTAAAGAAGCAGAAAATTATTAATGAAGTTCACATAAACTTCAGAATTATTTCTAGGTAAAACTGTAAACCTAAATATGATAAACTCACCAAAAGTTATTCATAGGTAAAATGGTAAACCTATATGAATAAAAAATCAGCAAAAATTATTAAGCCTGTGAAGTTAATCAGCCAAGTCTATGACGCGATATTTGCTGAGAGATTTTTTTCTGCTCAGGTGAGGTCGATTTTGGATCGGTTTCAGGTAAAATGTTGAAAATAAATACGTAGTAACTAGTGAAAACGGTAATTAACGATTTAAGAAGCAGGAAATTGTTAATGAAGTTCACATCAACTTCAGAATTATTCCCATGACGCGATATTTGCTGAGAGATTTTTTTCTGCTCAGGTGAAGTCGATTTTGGATCGGTTTCAGGTAAATTGTTGAAAATAAATAGCTACGTAGTTAATAGTGAAAACAATAAAGGAAAATGTTATTAATGAAGTTAATATATAATAATATATTATATTTATTTTTTGTTTCTTAAAAATTTTACAATTTTAATAATGGAATTTCCATTTTGTTAGGTATGTTTTCAAAATAAAAAGTAATGAAGTTAACGCTGAAATGAGCTAATGCTCAAATTTTCTCTAACAAGTTGACTACAGCAGCGTATTTTAATACTGGAATTAACTTTTTAGATGTAGCTTCATTATTACTTAATTTTAATTGCTTCCACCAACTGCAGTCATATTTTAAATATTTAAGTATCTGTGAGAGTTTTAAACTAGAAATTCAGAGTTTGAAGACATTTAACAAAACCAATTACAGACGACAAAATATATTGATGATTGTACGATTTATAAATATTTATAAGTAAATCAACTCTATCATATAACTTAGATATATCTCAAATTCAAACCCAAGGGCTGTCCGTCACATATCTGTCTACACAAAATCAGTTATTGACACATATTGACGACTTAATCATGGATGCACCCATAACTCCTATTAACAGTCCTTTGGTTCAGTCTTATAAAAGTAGATTTGTGTTAGGTTGGAAACCTTTATATTGCAGTCACTATACATTTGAAAAACGTGAGAACCACTTGCACTGTGATAAAATTGGATCATTTAACATTTATTTTGTTATTACATTTTTTAAATAATTTTGTAATTTTAGTGCAATCTGAAAAATGCCTTTATAATAATATGAGACTGGTGTAAACCGCTATATGACGCCACTGCCTGCTATAGCATGCCGCGTTGCGCTCACTACCGTTTACTAGCATTTAGAATACGAAGCATAGGAGATTTGTTAGCGTCGGTAGGAATACGATTTTTATTATGGAAAATTAAAAAATTTAAAGTGTTATTAGATACACTAAAACAGATCAATCAAACTTTAGATATTGTATTGTACCGAGATAATAATAATAATAATATCTCTACCCCTCATTCTAATCACAGGGATTAGCCCAGAAGTCGGAGACTTGTGCGGGAGAGGGGGCGGCATATTATTATTAAGCAGGCCGCATTTGCGCCCAGGAACTACTTACGTTGGTAGGCCCTAACCACTATTCAGTGCAGGAATGGGGAAAACCTGGAAAATCTCATTAATTAGGGGGGTAGTCAAATATCAACCGGTATCAATCTCTCACATTGACCCAAGCTAACATTCTTCCACCCTACCATACCCGCAGAGAGGGTGCCAATCTTCTCAGTCTAGCGGCAGCTGGGCGCGAACCAACTCCGATCTAGTCACCTCGATTCAAGTACTGACGCCTTTAACCGCGCGATCACTGACCGACCTACCGACCGAAATGCCCCAGTACAACAGTTAAATCTTTTATTAGTTTAACCCGGACTCCCAATACGTGAAATTTATGACAAAAAGCAATGAAGCGTGACATATAATAATTTATAATATACTTACGTATAGGTATCTAGAATTTATTCTTGATGTTTAGTTTAGTTTAACTTAAATTCTTACCTACATGCATACATTTAAAACTAAACAACATACCTACGTATTAAGTATGTATGTTATTTAGTTTTACCATATACAGGGCGATTCACAACTTATCCAAAAAAATTTGGGAATAGATGCGTCATAAAAAATGGAGTCAATATCGTAAACATTTTTTTAGTAAAATTCTTACAGCTTCCGAGAAAAAAATATAGAAATTGTAGTATTTTCAACCTTTATATCTCTGGACTACTGTAGCCTCTAACATCGTCGGAATGCATTCTATCCGCGTTTTTAGTATTAACGTTTTTGCGAAAGTGTTTACATTAGGTTTTCAATTGTCCAATATTGCTTACTCGGAGTTGATGAATATTGTTTTAATTCATAGTGAAATAAGCCAAATTGCTACTTTTACCGTGGTAGTGCAACGCAAGCGAGCACGGAAATATTGCAACCGAGCCGTGTAAGAGATGTAGGTCCAGGGTATTCACGGCGTATTGCAGCAGCTGAATAATACATTTCAGAAATTGTTGAAAAGAATCCCCAAATAAGTACCAGTCAAATCGTTCAATAATTACCTACGAGGATTGTCCCTGTCAACAGTGTGGCACATCATACACAAGACTCAATTATATACGTACGATGAACAGCGTGTCCAAACATATGATGTTCTTGTGGCATTATGAATGGTTGCTGCAGCAAAATGCTCAAAATTCCAGATTTTGAAAATCCGCAAGCGATTCAACGGGATTATGTCCAACAACGCTTTTCTTAAAATGTTTGGACAGGTATTGTTGATAATCACTTGTTTGGACCATTCATATTACCAAATCTAATAAATGATGTTCAGTATCTCGATCTGCCTCGAGTTCTATAAGATGTGCCCTTAGCGGTCCCACTCTGAATGTGGTTGTTGCACGATGGTGCTCCCCCTCATTTTCGACAAAGTGTTCAGGAGTACTTTAATGATGTTCAAGGAGTACGATGGATTGGACAAGAAGGACCAGTACCATTACCACCACGATCTTCTTCTTTTTGTGGGGATATTTAAACGTGAAGTGTATTATATCGCTTCTTGCTTGGAGAAACCATCCAAATCGGCCACGTAACCTGTAATAAATGTTCACGTCAGGCGACGCTAGGTAGGTAGCTGACGTCACGCATCCTAGCCTCGCATACAGGTACGTTTTGTAGCCTCCCATCAATTGGAGATTTTTAAATGCTCAACACTGCCTTACTTTTTTAAATTTTAATATCAAATTTGGCAAGAGTATTTGCCTATTATCAGACTAGCAAGAGGACAATCCAGTAAAGCCTAAGTCAGGAGGAAATTTTATGCTAAAGGCCATGTCCTGAAGGATAGTAAATTTTACTTTTATACTCACCAATATTGCTAATATTTACTTTCTCTTTATATGTGTCTCTTTTGTTACATTTAATTATTTTGCATTCGTTTCTACATAAAACTTCTGAATTTACATTTTCTAGAGAAGCATACATGTTCGGCAGCTATTGATTCTTTTATTGTTGCAATTATATGGAAATTTACATTTAAGTATATGTCATTGTCAATGCAATTAGAGCCTAATAAACGGATGTCACTATTTCTTTTTCCTTTTTTAACCTATATTCACCGTTTTCTTTACAACTTGCTAAAACGATAGGTAGGTAGGCGACATCAGTGTACTGAACTGTGTGTCTTAAAGAAACAATTAATCATAATTTTTCAATTTAAAATAATTAGAGCGTAAGTTGTTAAATTAGCGTACCTCGCCTACAGTTTAAAACTTATAAAAAAAATATATTTAATAATTTTAGTGCAATCAATAAATTGCTCTCAGCCAGACATTCAAGAACCGGCAAATAATACATACGAGGAATTATTACCCCAGAAAACAAAGGTCAAATATTACTTTTATTGCGATAGATTTATTATTTTATTTATTAAATTTTTTTTCTTATCTTATTTGGGGGATCTTACGGAAAATACATGGTACGACTCGAGGGGATTGTTCATAACGCACTCGAAGAATTTGAGCGATATAGACATCATATTCGATCTTACTATTAACTATACAGAATGGTAAAAACAAACATCGATGAAATGCATGATTTTTTCAAATATGCATAGAAGAAATAACGTAATATTTTAATCGAAATGGCGTTTATCCTAGACAATTTCGTGAAAAAATAAAACTAAAAACGGTATTTAAAATTTACGTCCCCATAAAACAGAGATAATCTGTAACGTCAGATGACGTTTGCACATGTATACCTAACACCGCATTGTGCTTTGTATCTGTATACGTTTTCCATTTTCGGACAACGCAGTACCTACATACGTTTAGAATGATCGAATATTGCATTTTGCCAATATGTACGAATACAGCATACAGCGCCTAATTAAAAATATTTCACCGTGCTAAATAATGAAAAGAAAAATGTGGTGTAGGGCAATGAAACGCGACGTAAGGCTCTCCAGCATTGCAACATTGTTTGTTTGTGACGACCATTTTAATGTAAGTTTAATTAGAAATGCAAAAGTAGGTAGGCTTAAGTTTATCTAAATTTTCTTCAAGGGGACATATCTCTTTCAGAAAAGCTTTGTATTATTCATATACCTGTGACCTAGAGATAAAATTATATCCAAATTAAGTTTTCTACCATTGACCTTGTATTTTTATCCAGAATAAATTTTATTATAACCTTTTACTAGGCAGAAAGATGAACCCGTTCTTCCAGAGTGAAAAGTAATTACTAACAAAGTTCTGTGTATTACTAACGTAGTAACTACCCACAAAAATAAAATATATCCATTAATGCAGTAATTAATATTATGTATTGTTTTATTCGAATATATATATATTTGAGCCAGAATAGAAACAGAAAGATAAATCTTGAGAATTGTAAAATATTCACATGACCGGTTTCATTCTGCATTTATAATTGGAGAACGCAATTGAAATAACTTATAAAAGTCGATTTAGGAGTTACTTGGAACAAATCTATTTGAAGCTGTCTTTCTATGAGAGTAATTTAAATGAACTGCTCAATTTTCCTAGCTAGCAAAAGCAGAATGCAATATTTCATCATAAAATGGGTAAAACTTAATAACTAGAATTTAGTCTGCTGGTAGCAACTAATATGAAAGTTCATAAAAATGTTTGTTCTGAGATTTTCTGCGTGTTGCGATGGTTGCAGTTTTTAATTTTGTTCAAAATCTGGCTTGTGTTGATAATTTATAACCATATTTCTATTAAAATTTCCTACTAGTGCCGCAATATTAGCTGATTCAGCCTTGTTTGTATTATGAAATTACTTACAGAATACTCCATATTGTAAAAAATCAGAAATATGTAGAGCCAAAAAATGTATTTTTTAAATATATTTGTTTTGTTCAATTGCTGGTAGATGGTTTAATAGTTTTATTGACCACATTAAGATATCAGATCAATAAATACAATAATAAAATATAACTTTGTGGCTATGAGATTAGGTGTTATGCTGAAACTTTATCATTGGTTTTATACGCTTCGCGATCATTTTATTGTATACCAACGTCTTATAACCACTTACAAGTTTGAATTTTGTTCCATTATCATGGTAATTCAAAAACATTTCCGAAAATGTTTATCATCCTTGGAGTAAGCTGCATATGCTTATACTGGAAATGTTTTAACATTTGTGTACAGACTGGCAATTTGTTGGACATAATTAGATATTTTAATTATTTTCTATTATTAAATTTTTAGTAACTTATACATACATAAACAAACAAGAACAGCAAGTTATTATTATTTATAATAATTATTCCTCTTATATACACATTTTGCTTAGAAAATTGAAATTCAATTTTGTAGTGGAATATAAATCCTGGGCTCTGGCCAAAATATTGCAGTTTGACAAGTTATGAATCTAGCTGTTGCCTATCCAAAGCAGTGTTGTCAGATGGTATAATTTTACGAAAATTCATCACAGGTCATCTTATTGGTTCATTGCGACCTGCTGGGAAGTCGGTAATTTAAAAAGTCCTGCACTTTAGACAAACCACATGAATTGTTAAACATTTAAGAGCGCATTCTCAAGTAGTTCCAGTACATTAGTTTCATACATTTATTTTAAAAAAATGAAGACAGTTTACGCTTGATCTGAAATAAAAAAGATTCAATAAGCATACCGTTAACAATACCGGCTCAAACATCCAAAATCTCTGTTGAAAATTAGTTTGGTGAATAGAGTGGGAATTTTCCGTAGCCCATACGTGCGTTTTCAAAAATTATTTATCTCGTTACAAGTAAAAATTGATTCACGTTGATGGAATAAATTTTTATTCCCACTTGTCCTGTAAAAGTATATCATTTGAGGATGTTCTTGTGGCATTAGCGCTTGAACTCATTGCACGTGATAGAGATAAAGTTGATTTTCATTTAAAATTCTCCACACAGTTATTTGAAATACATCAACTTGCTCTCAGATATATCTGGTACACGAACAAAACATTATCAGCATATTCACATAATTGCAGCTCATATATTTTAAAAAAACTAGTTATATCAGGCTTTGCTACAATATTACTAAAAATACAATATGGAATCCATTACTCAAAAAGAAAATAATTTATCTACTCTCTTTACTTTTTCCACAAATATATTGTAGACAGTTAGTTACGTTCTCAAATTAATAATTTAAAAAAAAATAAGTTCTTCCATATCAGAAGACTACGTTAATCAGACCACTTCCCATTGTTCTAACCTTCGGTCTGTAGCCATTCCTCGCACATACAAGGTTCGATTTACATGCGCGAAGGCAAACAGGCAGGCAAAATTTCGAGCGCTGGCAGTTTTTAGAGAGGTCAAGTGTTCAGGCTGGACTAATACAACCACTAACGTTACGGTTTACCAGAAAATTTGATAACCGGAAGATCTGCCTTCCGATAAATCGCATTGTGTATGGCCACCATTATATTGAATTTATGATAAGTTTAATCAGGAATGAAATTTGACTTTTTTTTATTAATAATTCCAAACTCCTATATCCGTTGATTTTAAGATTTCTATAAAGCGTTACATGACGAATTTACTTAGTTTCTTGAGGTCTACGTCACGTTTAAAAAACCTTACTAACGAACGTTTTGCATCCAAAATGCTATCATCATTGTCATAAGTTTTTACGCAAATATTTCATTTATCAGCAAAAAATAAAAAAAATATATTTTCCAATCATTTGTTGTTGTTTGTATTTTGATATAAACTATAGTTTTACTTTTTTCAAACTTCTATCAAATCTACAAAAATAAAGTGAGCTTTAGTACTACTTGCATTTCGTTCCTGTTTGTTTAAATTTAAAAGCTGAAATTCAGTTGAGATTTGATTTATGTCTATAGATAATACTAGTTTAAATCCTACAAAAGTGTCGTGTGAATGAATGCTGCTCAAAAAAGTTGTACGCCTTTGGACAAATGTAGCGAAGATACTTGTGGGCCAAATACACTTGACCACATTTGGTATCGACCCACTTAGGAAGCGCCATCGTGGCGCCAGAACGATTCGGCAATGGACTCCAGCTGGGACAGTGACCAGAAGCCGTCCTTTCCAAGAACGACCACCCAAACTGGAATTCTCGAAACGTCCACCGAAACCGTCAGGGTGGCGCCAAGGAGAAAATATATAGTAGTACGACGCAGGCAGAAAACAGGACACTCCAACAAAGCTTCGCGTCGACAACATCTTATACATCCTCTGCTTCTTTGTTTTAAATAAATATATTATTTTTACCGTTGTGAGAGCGTTTCATTTTGGCTGCACGACACAAGAAACCCTCATACTGTTAAATACACATGTGTTGAATTTCCTCTACGAATGTATTCTCAAAGTTTGTTGGTAAATATTAGAGATAAAACTTGAGAGACTGTTCAACCTGCTTAATCATAAAAATGTGTTTCATAAATCTGGAAGCTAGATGTGTATTGGAGGTAAAGGTAGAAAAATACAAGTGATGAAAAGATAACATCAGATTCGAAAATCAGTTTGTTTTAAATCATAAAAAATATACAGCAGACAAAAGCCATATATAAAATTAATACACCTCTTGAATTGAAATATCTATATATTTATGCAATATTGTCACGACATATGATAGTTCAGTAACAAAGTACCTATACCCCAAGAGTATTCAAAGATTATCCTATTATATATTGCGTTTTAAATTCTTTCTGATAAATCGCGAGAGTTAAGCGAGCGTTAAACCGGCTCAATGTTTTTAAGATCTTTTAATAATTCACAATATTCAGATTTCGAGATTCCATATTTTTTATTTAGCTAATATTTGCTAGTGTTTATGTGACATTGCTGATGTTATTTTCAATTCGAAATATAACAAACGATAACATGTACTGGTAGCAGAAAAGAATCATATCAGGACGATACGTCCATTGAAAACCATATTCCGTACTTTGAAAAGAATATATATTTTAGTATTCAGGATATATATTTAGTATTCAATGTTTATTTTGAAGAGAATAACTTTCTTGAACTAAAGACAATGGCGTAGATATGGGATCTTGAACCCCCACTTCTGCGCCAATGGTGAAAAGTATTTTTTGAGTACCAATATTAAAATTTTGTTATATTTTCTGAAAAACGTGTTCTCGAGGAAATTCACTGAGCAGCATTGTTTTTTAGATATTTGAATCTGGATTAGCCTATGAGATTTAAAAAAATACAGACCATCATTCATTAAACAGTGGTTGTAAACATTTGGTTTATTATCTACATGGAAAGTATACACTTTTATTCGTCATTTGCGGGTGGAAAGTCTTGTCTAGGGAAGAAAAGTAGTTTCTTCTTTTATTACTAAATATTAGTGCAGTTACATAACATAGTAGACAATGAAAATTTATATGAAACCTATTTCTACTGATCCAAAATTTTAGCCGTACACCTATGGATATTCTGCATAATCATAAAATTTGGATACGGATATTCGTAACAAACATATTTCACTTTTATATTTAAAACAAAAATATAAACATATTTTAGCATGCTAAAAGTCACTGACAGCTGTCACAAAAAATATTCAGTAATTAGAGACTCACCACATTAACACATTGTGAAGCACAATACTGTAATCTATTCGATAAACATAGTCCCTTGTGTTAAACTTAGTTTTGGAAAATGGAAAGTGATTCTAATTTTACAAGTACTTCTCCTGAAATTAAGAAAAAAACCAAAATAGAAGCATTAAACTTATTTCTGCAGAAATCTAAAGGTACCTAGATATAAAAAGAGTACATCGATATTGTACTCATGATACAAATCATGGGCCTATATCAAGAAAATAAGAAATCAGTCAGAAAATGTTTTGTTTGCTTACTTTTAAATAAAACGAAAATCATTAAAAGCTTCAACACTTTGGTTGAAATATTCACCGTTACGCATAATGCTCCAATTGCAAGATAATGCTGTTATTAAATATCCAAAATTGAAACCATTATTAAAACATCAAAATACAGGACACAAATCAAGGTTAAATAAGAAATAATACGTACTTAAAACGTATCCGTTAGTTATTACCCGTTAGCTGTTGATGTTATTGATTCAATAAAATTAGATATCAATAAAAAAAAAGTAGTACGATATACATATGTAACAAAACGAGTCCGCGAAACAATATAATAAAACCCGGGCCAGGGATGGGAACAGAAATGGAGGCGACATAGAGACGTCTCAAACAAACGAAATCTTCTGTACAGCCAGATTTCATTCGGCACGCCGGACGATATATGGGCCATTTAAATTTAAAGGGTAATTTTTCTAATAACCATTGGACACGGTCGAACGCTAAAGATTAACTAACAACTGCTTAAACATAATTTATTAGTTTCGGGTCGGAAAAGAAAGACGTTTCTAAAAAGCCCTTTTGTCACAACCAAATGTTAAATAAACCAGATGTGGAAGCTGACGAACTTTACGCTTTGTAGTCAGACCCCTCGTGGTGAAAGTAACCAGAGGCGGCTTCACCAACGAGACACAGATTCCATGGACGCTACGACCGTGAGACATAGACCAATAGAAACATAGGGAACCATACCATATCAATCCAATATTGTAAGTTGTCATAGATTCGCCGCCAAAGTCGATCAAGGAGTTTTTCGTTGGGTTTTCTCCTTTAAATTCAGTAAATCAAAGGGTACAGATACCGCTAGATCGAGGAACCCAACCACTACATAGGCGCGGAGCCCGGCGGAGGGGGAAGGTAAAAAGGAAGTCAATTAAAGCCAATAAAACATTAACGATCCTGGTAGACACGGAAAATCAATTAACTAAGAAATATGTTCAATTAGTTTCTCTAAGCGCCTTTAGAATTGTATAGCCACAGTTCATCGGAACCCGAAAATAGCTTATAGGCTGCTAGTGACAGCCAATCCCTGATCTTCACTGAAGTTAGAGTAGTGGACGACCCTCTTTGCCTTTAACGCACATTTTTTACCAAAATACCTGTGATGGCGTCGACCCTAAGCACAAAAGGGGAGGTTACCTAAAGGTTCCCAAAAATCGCAATAGGCTCGTTCACCACGGAGGACCTGAGATTTTTTGGCTGACACTCGAACTCGTCGTTTCGTTATTTCATCCGATCCGTGAAATGCTATTTTTCACTATTTTCTGATTAGTTTTAACTTGTATTTTTATCGTCGAACTGGACTTAGTCTCTGCAACGTGTGTCGGGTCGTCCAGGGTCTAAACCTTAATTTAGTTCATTGTGTTGTATAGAATCATCGTGCTCTTTGCGTAATCGTGTGTGAATAAAATCCAATATCTTCCTCGAATCTCGTGTTTTATTTCTTCTTGTGAAGCAGAGGTGTGTGCGTGTCTCAGGTTAAGGGATTAGCAGCCACCAGGTCCAACCCAGGAAGTAGAACAAGGTAAGTGGATAATCTAGGTATAACACTCGCAATCTCACCTTTAATGGGTTTGCGAATCGAAGCTCGAACGATAGTAACGACAATTTCCCTTTCGAGATATGATGAATTTGTAGCATATTGATGAAACAATAATACCTAGTCATTTAATTAACGGCCAACCTATAGGTTTATTACACATAGATAATAGAGCAGAACAAGCAATGCTTACTTAATCCTATAATTTCTATAAGAAATTTTTAATCCCACAATATTACTCTGATCAGAAAAAGTCAAAATATTTGAAAAACAAAGCTTCTTAGTGAATTTCCTCAAGAGAAAATAGAATAAAATTTTAATATTTGCACCATTGGCGTAAAAGTTTAGGGCGTTCAAGGGTGAATAAACCCCACTTAGTTCAAAAAAGTAATTTACATCAGAATATTAAAACTTTATTATGATTACTGCTTATCAAGCTTGAAAGAAAAATATTTATTTAGTAGATAATAAAAAATTATTATTTTTAAAGTTGAACGCTAAAAATTTTTATCAGTGTATGTACACACTGATTAAAATCATTAGCGATATTACACGTTGGATTGCTGGTTATTTATTGTCTAGGTCAATGGAGTGAAATAACATACCAGAATGTAATGTTACAACTGTAATGTAAAATTACTTTCTACTTATGAATATGCATTTTTTCATAGTATGTGGTTGCTATTCTGGATAAAATCGGCTTTTGTACACATGAAATGTATTTTTACATGAAATATGTAAATGTACGATATTCACATCGAAATTCTTGTAATACATTATGGATTTTGTATTTTTTTACATTAATGTATGATGTGAACAACGTATAGGTGAATTTACAATCATTTTTATCAGTGTATCAGGAAAACGGAGTGTCACAGAGTCAAATGTTACAGGTAAGACCCCTATTATGTCTTGATGCTCTATTTTTTCCCAAAGAACAGAAAACGGGGACACCTTTACTACGGAAAAATTCACATTTTTAAAATTAACAAAATATTTTAGATATTCGGTTTTCTCACGTTGTCTGCATTTTTATATTTTTCATGATTTCCGATGTAATTATATTATCACACCTAATCGATTGTATAATAATTAGGTTTAATTTTGTTCAATAATACAATTTAACAACAAGGGAACTAATGTGTTTAATATAAAATTTTCAAGAGCCGACAGCAAAATTAATGAAACTTGAAACGCCAGAAGCAGATAAATTTGTGCTGTTGAAATAAAAAATATGATCATAAAATTTGCACAAATACCAGAGATGTAGAAGCAAACTGCAGTAAAATTAAATTAGATGCATAAAGATTACATCTTGTTGAATTTAAATTTAAAAAAGTAATAATATTTTCACGGGAGACGGTAACTAGTAAAAATGTTTACATCAGATAGAGGAAATCCTGTACTATATATAAGTAAATGAAGTTCTAAGAAACATGAATATTAATAAATCTGAGAAAATGTTCTGTTTTTATAAAAATTATTTTGCTAAGGAAAATATTAATGCCATTTCTGTTGAATTGTACACTAAACGTATTTTGTAAAGTTAGAAATATTGACTTGTAGATTTTTTTTGCTTAACTTACTGTTAAATTAAAACAGTAACTGTAATAATGTCTATAACATATAGTTCAATTACCGTTTAAGGTAGTTTAGTGATATTTGTTTCAATAATACATATTGTTAATCCAACAGTTTAGTTTTTTTTCAACTGACGTGTTTTTTTAACTGACGCTGTTTTGGTTATTATTACACCAACTTTGTCTCTGTAAAGTAAACTATATATTTTATAACTCAGAGATGTTCTAAGGGTGTCCATTAATGAACATTAGGATTTGGGAACGCGGATCCGTTTTCCACACAATTTGACATTACCTCTGGGATGTCCATCAATGATCAACAAAAGGATATACCAGGTGTGTGTAAAATATATCTACAGTGGATTTCTCAGAGGGCCTTTTTTGGTATATTCAAAATTATTTATAATAATGAGATAAACGACAGTTATTTATAATTTTCCATAAGAAGTAAAGAAAAATGCTCACTTATGCAATGAAACTTTAGATATCGTAAAATCAACAAACAAACTCGTTCTATAAACTAGACATGGAATGCTGGAAATTATATACAGAGTGTTCAGAAACTAGTGGTCAAAAATGACAGGGCATACAGACGGAAACAAAATAATGTTAGTATGTCATATACATTTTGATGCTATCTGGCTTCCATTCGGATATACAGGGTTTCTAAGAAGTTAAATATTGAATTTCTGTCATAATTTCTAACCAGTTACCTTGGCAAGCTCTAAATTTGGATAATATTACAATTATTTAAGTTGGAATTAGACATACCTCATTTTACAGTTACGGTCAAGATAAAGTTTTACAATTTGTGCAATTTTGACAGTGTTGCCAAATTTGACATTTTACAGTTCGCAGTTCAATTCTCCTATCAATTTGCTATAAAAATGCTTACCTTATTTTATTTATATATTACCACTTTCGAGATAAATGCATATTAAATGATGTATATAATAATAATTTATTAATAATGAAGTTAATATTTCCAGGTAAACAAACGTATTTAGACAATTTTAGAAAATGTATAGAAATTCGAAGTGCCCATATTGAAATCGTTCCTTAGTATTATTCATTATTTAATTTTTTTCCTAGAACTACTCGTATTAACAACATGAGTGTGGCCTTGTGCCATTTTGCTGAACTATTTCTAATATAGTCATAATTTAATGAATGATTTATCAGTGCATTCTCCATTTCCATCCTTAAAATATTTAAATACTCATGAGAAGTAAGCCGTCGAACAATCAAAAACAATTTGATACATGCTGATTTTCCGGGTTGTTATGCCGTGACCTCGGTAACTGGTAGCTGCCAGAAACAGTTAAAATGCACATCCCTAGCATTAGCTGGGATACTTTTACTGGTGACTGCAAAAGCTTCGTCGCACTGAAGATGCCGACAGTGAAGAGCGGCGAAACGTTTGGAAGCATGAGATGCGACCAGTTACAGCGGCGGCTACGGAACGCCTCGGAGGACCACCAGTATCTGAGAAGCGGTTCCGACCGTAGCAGTCGTAATACCAACAGTAGGAACCGAAATCAATATATGGACAGGCCCAGAGACACCGATAGCGGGTCTTTCCCCACAGAGCCTAGCCCGAGAATAACCAGGGCAGGTAAAAGTATCCCAGCTAATGCTAGGGATGTGCATTTTAACTCTGTTACTGGCAGCTACCAGTTACCGAGGTCACGGCATAACAACCCGGAAAATCACCATGTATCAAATTACAGCACTGGCCGTGAAAGCCTAAAAACCACTATAATCAAAGTTAGCAAATGTCGAATCTGTCGAATGTGTTCTTGATTTTTATTTTAAGTGAAGAATAACTATATTTTTTATTTAAATTATTGTGTTATATATTAACGTGCTCGTAATTTTATTTATTTACAAAACGATTGAATTGAATGCTGTACAACAGAATCTAGTTACCGTAAAAATTTTCTTTCAACAAAAATCGATTTCTCGTATATTTTGATTCTTTAAATTTCAGCTCATTCTGTTGATAAATAATGACGCTAAATGGCATTTTCTAAAATCACTATTTTCAGTTTTTTCACAATATTCAGCAGCGGCAGCTGATATCTTGGATACGTTTAGTTTACTTTAAAGGCCATGAAAAGACACAACTGTTTTCTAATTTGAACCACCCTGTATATTTTACGGTTTCAGAGATAGTAGTGGTGAGCCATGAAAAACGAAAGACCTTGTATATATGTGCAGGGTGTTTCAGGAGGAGATGTACATACTTCAGTATATTATTCTACGTTCAATTTTAAGCAAAAAAATTCCTATGAACTTAGGTCTGGAAACGCTTCGTTTAGGATATACATGATGTCCACGAATATAGCTTATATACGGTCTACCGGCTGCGGGGGTCGAACCCACAACGATCTAGTCACCTCGATTCAAGTACTGACGCCTTAAACCGCGCGACCACTGACCAATCCGATAAGTTTTAATTATATAAAAAATATTGAATCAGTACCTATGTTTTCCATTTTCTATACGTTAAGAACGTATAGACCGATTGTTTTGAAAATGTGTAGTCTTATGTTTTTTGCGGTGTCAATTACAAATATGCAAACAGTGTTGATGTCACGACAAGAGGCGCTAGTTATACTGTACTGTCGATGTCAAAAAAATTCTAACTTTTTGCATTTTACACTTTTGAATTTTTTAGTAAGAAACTATTGAATTACCTTCAATTTTAAATAGAAAAGGTATACCTGTTACAAATCGATAAACTCCACCGTTCTCGAGAAACAGACGATTTAAGTTTTTGAGATTCGGCGGGAATTAAATTAGAAAATTAGATATCAAAACTAAATTAACAATAAGACGAATACTACAACAATTGAAAATTATATTATGCATATCTTAACAAATTATTAATCATAAAAAATTCTTGAAGTGACCACCAGTGACTTCGTTGTACTGTCTTAGTCTCTTATTTAAATTTTGTCTGACGTTAAATAGTTGCTTGATAATATTAACTGATTCTTGAATCTTTTGCCACAGTTGTTATTGACTATTAATAATGTCTTTGTAAATTAAAGATTTAATATTGCCCCAAATATAAAAATCCAGCGGATTTAAATCAGGGCTTCGTGCAGGCCAAGGAACTTTGCTGCCGTGTCTGATCCAACGGTGCGGAAAATTTCTATTAAGATATTCTCTTACTCGTCGGGGGTAATGTGCAGGTGCACCATCATGCAAAAACCAAAAGTTTTACCGTAAATTTAAGGGAATATCTTGAAGCAGTGGCAAGTCATAAATAATTCTCTCCGTTAAATGGACGTGGTAGTACAAACGGCCCCACAATAGTATCGGAGAGAATTCCACACCAAATATTGATAGCAAACTCTTGCTGAAAATGTACTTCTCTTGGCAGATGAGGATTTTCTAGTTTCCAAGACTAATTATTTCTCAATTTGAAAATACCTCGCATATTCGTAATTGCCACCTTAAAAGAACATAAGACTAGGTACAAATTTTCAAAACAATCGGTTCATACGTTCTTAAAATATAGCAAAAAATCGAAAACATGTTTTCAACTTTAACACCCTGTAGAATGAAAAGGAGCAATAACTGAATAATGCATGTTGGACTCGATCGCTTTATTTTGCGTTAACAATCTGCCCTTAAGTTATGTATCATTATTAATGACTCACCCTGTATATTTCGCATTTCTCATAATGATAACGCTTAATCTTAAAGTAAAAATAAATGATATTCAACAAATAATGTAATACAAATTAACACAAATCAGTAATCATAATCGTTGAAATTTTAATTTATTTTATGAATTACTAAAAATTTGGCACATACTATAATTTAATTTATTTTTCTTCAGTATAACTATAATATAAAAACTGGGTCTGCGTCGGATTAGACGGTGGAAGTTATACTTCTTTAAAACAAAAAAAATCCTTTCAGAGCCTGAACGTACAAAAACATCTCATTCCTTTTGAGCGTGACGCGGTTTCTCGACCAACATCCCATCCCAGTAAAGAAGTATAACGTCACGTCAAAAATATTTTTAATATATTTATTTAAAGAAAATATTTGGAGATCCTTGAATTTCAGATATAACCTAAAAGCAGTTATTCTATAAATCCCAGTAGTAAGGTTTTAGTACTATTTTTATATGCTCATATTAAGATTCCCTGGATATTGTTTTTGAAATTGTCTGCTCAGTTTGTAAAATGATTTAAAAGTACATATCGCGAATGTTCTGTTAAAACGGAAACTGTAAAATTTTATCCCATGACACACTGTATATTATACGCTTATACGTAAGAAGTAAATTTATGTTGGTGTCCACAACCAGTAATTCTCCACGCTGTATAGTGGGTTGTATAAAAAGTTCTTAAAAATTTGTTCTTCCTTTTGAGCGTGACGCGGTTTCTCGACCAACATCTCATCCCAATGTGTCTAACGGGCGCAAAGAAGTATAACTTCAAAAATGAACATTAAATGGCGGATATTGATTAAGAACTGTCGAGTTTTGTATATGTGAAACAATAGATACTAAAGTATTTGTTATTGTAAAAAAAGTTTTATTATTAAATACGTATATTATATCTGTTTTAATCAGTAATTATTTATGAACATGGGTAGCCAAAATTTATAAATACAACCCTAATGTTTTCCCCACCTAAGTCGTCCAGTTGCGGTAAACAGGCAGTCTTTGCGCAAGTAAAATTTAGTCTGCTATCTCCACCTCCTTCAACCTCATTGGCATAGATTCGTTTGAAAGCAAATAATGACTTATTTAATCGATAATTAAAATATGTTATTATTTAAGATTGTAATATTCATCTTACAGGATGTCTTACAGTGCTCGCAAATATATAGGGAGGGGTACGCTTAAGACATAAGGAATGGACACCTCAGTTATTGAAAATTGTAAAATATAATTTTCTGTACTAAAATAATGAGGTCACGCATCGATATTGTGGTGAAGTAAATATCCCAATCATAATCTTCTATTTGAGGTTTCAGATGATTTGGTTTAACTTTAAAACCTAGAGTAGATAAAATTGAATAAAACTAACAGTACTTCTTCTTAATTCACGGCCCGCTGAATGTTGGTGATAAAACTGTCGAGTATAAATTAGAGGTTTATAAAATGTTTGTTTCAAATACGTTAGTGGATCCATTGTCCAAATAGTTGTTTTATTCATCTTGTTATTTCGCTATTCCTTAGAGATGGGGTTTTGTCTCTTTAATGCATAAACACTGTGTATATTTTTTAAGAAATAAAAAATTATTTGTTCGAAAATTGTCATCAAAAGACGACATTTTTGTCACCTAGCCGAAATACTTTTATGATATAGAACGCCAAAGTCTTTTTGTAGAACATAAAACCACTGTAAAATAATTTATAATTTTTTATGATTTTAAATAACATTTTCAATACAACAGTAACTATTAGGTACAAACAGGACGATTATTATAATTTATTTTGCACTAGGTAGGCACATGTAAATTGAAAGTGCCGATATTACAGTGAGTTAAATTCATGCCAGATCCATTTCTATCAGTTATCTCTTCTCAAAGCTCCACAAACATCAATTATTAAAATAAACAATTGTCCAAAATTAGTTAAATCGATTGTTTTATATTAATTTGAATTATCTTTCCTAGCAGAAATCTATTATCAGGTTCTGTTCAATTTCCTCTTTCGTTAGAACTCCGGACTTTTTTGTATGGTACCCAACTTATTTGCTTTTTAAATATGGTATTAGTTTTGGAAATTTTCTGATATTTACATTTCCTTTGCCATTTAGTATACTTTTAACATAGAATATGTATACTGACCATAACAGCACTTTGTGTCGTTCCAATACTTCCCCTGATAAACCTTCTTCTTCCCTTTCCGAGGTCATTTTGAATTAAACACTCTTAGAATATGAATTACAATACTTAATTCTGACACTATTTTTTCAAACAACTAATTTTTATTGTTTATTAGGTTGCTGTCGTTATGATAGTCACCGTGCCCAAACTGTCTTGATTTAAACACGGTTCAAACGATTTCAAATATAAATTAAATTGCTGTAAATAACATAATTGTCTTACTTTATTGCAAATTTCGAAAAAAATATTGTTTGTATCTCGAACGCGAAATGCTTTTACGTACCATTTCGCGTTCTAAATACAAACATAACTAAATATGTTATTAATACAGTGTTGCCATTTTCTTAGGGTTCCTAAACTTTAAATCTACTTTTTTAAAATTAGAGATGTATTGCACGCACACAGCTACAAATAAATACTTTTACTAGGACATATTTGCAAGAAATATTTATTTAGCGATAAACCTAATACTATTTTCAAGAAATATCTAATTCCAGCATGTCTCACATCTATATAGTCTAATCGTCACTGTGTCACCACTAAACAAATTTTGCTCAGTCGCCAGGATTAGTTGAGCGTGAGAAATTGCAAAGATCACGCTTCAAATAGGACGTAGAGCCCTAGATTTCACGTTTATGTGATGCCAATGACATCAAACCCGTTAGATGTTCCTATCCAAAGACAAAGCGGGGATTCTGCAAAATTTACAGACTAAGGGTGCTGATGTTTACATAATTATCGACGAGCTTTCCTTTTGGCGTCGGTGATTGGCCTTGGTAGAGGAAATAAGCCGATGCTAAATAAATGATGCACGTAAAAGCAAATAAACAGAGTGGTTTTAAGGAAGAGCTTCTTTCCGCCTATAATCACGCATCATGTATTGCTCCTTATTATTTCTCTTGTTATTATTAAAATTATTCAATACTCTTCGTAACTGTTTGCAAAAGTTTATAATTATAATACATAATTTAATAATATATCTTTTATTTATTTTAAATTATTTATGATCTATTGCTCTATATAGGTTATCCTGTAGGTTAATTTAGACTTAGAGGATATATTATGTGTACATATATGGAGTCTCATGCAATCAAAATAAGCATATTTGACTCAACTTACTTCTATCTTATTTCTTCCTTTAATCGCTAGATGGTATCACATTTGACAGAAATATTGTAACCTCTACGTTGACATAACCTTGAAATACTAAACGTAGAAAAACAAAACGATATTGTTACTACATACTTAATTCACAACAAATATTCTTCAAACAATTACAATTGCCAAATTTTGTGATGTTTCTGCTATGCGCGTTCAAAGTTTCCGCTGGGTCCAAAAAGGAAGATGGCTCGGAATGTTTTAGAAAACGTCAATATAAGTATATTAAAAAATAATTATGAATTTGAACGCATATAAGAATATAATTAATTAACAAACTAAAAAGTAGGTGAGCTTCCGTAACATTGCCTCCCTCTTAGAACTTATCGTCCCGATCAGGTTATTTTGTTTTCCGCATGGTCTTCTTGGTAAGGTGACAATCGATCGATGTGGACAATCTTCATCTTTACTTGGGGATTACTCTGGATCCTATACACGACGTCATTCAATCTTGACACGATAGTATAAGGGCCTTCCCAAATTTTTGACAGTTTGTTTCTTCTTGGGTTATACAGCCACACTTTTTCATTCTCTTGAAACCAGCTGTTGTTAGCAAGCAAGTCTACCTGGTCTTCATTCTATCGCTTGCAATTTTTAGCTCCCTTCGTACTTCTTCATGGACCATCTTTATCCGATCTTACAGATGACGGAGATAATCACTTAAAATTTCCTCATGTTGCGGTCGGCTCATAATTTGATCTGTTGGTACACGTAATTAATGAAATGTGGTACACAAAATCACTGCAAGCGACAAACACACACTTCGTAGTTCAAATACCAACTGACCTGTACTCCCGGCCTGTCCTTAAGTACCTACATTCTTGTGCTGTTGCCACATTCCGCGATATCAACTGTATCGAATGTTATTGATTAACGAAAAAAAATTGTTTTATTAACCCTAAACAATAATAAAATTAAAAAGGGCTAAATATTGTACTTTATGGTCATTTAATGCATGGTAAATCTCCTGAATTAACTGAATCAGAAGATCTGTAAAAAAAAATCTCAAAAATGTTTGGGTTTTGGAACCATGCCATATAAAGTTTGTTTGTTTATTTTGATATTATCGCATGTTAAGTTTATGGCAGTCAAACACCCTGTACATTGTTTTCATTTGACGAAATGGCACTTGGATACTGGTTACATGTCTCTCTGTGAAGAGAATAAATATTTCGACATAGAATGACCTATTGCGTAAGAATGCTTTTATCCAAATCAGTTTCATTCACTGAAGGCAAATTTTATTTTACTAAGAAGTCTCTTATGGGACATGTTTTCAAGGACCTTAATAAAATCCAAATAAACGATATCTGTCTACATCTAATATGAATTAATAAGTATCATGAAATACTCTACTTATAAGTAGAATGATATTAGATTCAATATTCTCACAATTCATTTTATCTGGCTGCCACTATTCGCAAAATTTGAAGTACGTATAATCGTTTGCAATAATAATGGCACTCTTTAAAATTAGTTTTTTTGAACTGTTGACGTTTTCCTAATGAAATCTACTTTCAACTTTTCACATTTGTTCTTAGTTGTTTCATTCACCAATAGAGATTTAGTGAAATTTTACTCAGAACTTCAAGAAGTTCAAAAATTGTTCGAGGGAGTGTCATTATTATTGCAAAAGCAAATACCTAAAATTCGCAGCCATATATTTTTCTTTAGTTTCTTATTAAAGAATGCCCTTTAAAATATTCTGATATAATTGGGCACCACCCTGCTTTTTATGCTGGCAACTGTAATAATTTCACAGAAATAATAAGCGAATGCTAGAAATGTTCTATAAAAAGAAACATACGTGTGTAATTTAATTAAGTGCAGTCTACAATTGTGTCAACATACTTTCAGAAACACACTCTCTTAACGTCGTTTAATTAACACCGTAAAGATATAGTTAAATAAAAACCGCTTTACAGTATGCAATTGTTTCAAGTCTCTTGCATGAAGGCATGCGCACTGAACAGTAGTGTATTACAAAACCCGTCATAACTGAAAAACCCTGCCACTTTGAAAATATAGGTTTTGCTCGATTTTTCTTTCAGCTTTTCTTTTTTCAATTTTGGGGAATAATTTAATAATTTGTATGGTTACCACCATACGCAAAAATTCCTTGGCTGAATTGTCAAATTCAAACTGCCTTCTTTTGTCTCTATTTGAGCTTTCACAATATACTAACTGAAACCTTTATTTTATATGTTATATTGTTTGTTATTGCTATTTGTCAAATTTGGATAAACAGTTTAATTTTTAGTGTGCATTCGGGTTGAAGTGTTGGTATCACTTTTATTGCAATTGCGAACTGACGACTGTAAAACAAACTGCAAGTCAGAACTTTGGAAAAGGCATTGCAGATGCAAGGGCTTGCTGCAAGCAAGCAAAATAATTACGGACTGTAAAGCGGCTTTATATTTCATATTTGATTAATGTCGATTCTCTTATTTTACATTTTAAGAAATATTAATTTTTACACTAATAGTCAGGATTAGTCGTCGATTTCCTCACCTATGGCATATTGATGATAGCTAATAAAGGAATATTTAACCATATTTTTTGTAAAATGTAAAAAATCATACAAAGGTATACGAATGTGGAATAAATGCGATCTATTTAAGAAAACAACAGTTTCAAAAAACGTCTTTGAACAGCCTTCAATTTATTATATTCTGTTTGATAGTAAGGATTACATACTACGGGAACATAATCTAGCTTTGACCTTACATAAGCATAATATACATAGAAAAGCATTTGACCGTCTATATTATGGTTCGTTATAGGGCAAATTGGATGAGATTGGTCTAAGTACTGTTCTTATTGCCTTATTTTATGCATAATAGATAGCAATATGTGCAATACCGTGGTTATCAGTTCGAGAAATATCCATTAATTATATTATTAATTTGTGGTGTGTTAGTAATAAATTACCTGTAAATATTGCCACGTGCAATGTAATGTTAGTTGGTTATCAGTTCGAGAAATATCCATTAATTATTTTATTAATTTGTGGTGTGTTAGTAACAAATTACCTGTAAATGTTGCCACATGCAATGTAATGTTATTTTGTCACAAGTCTCGTGTCCTGCTTTATGGCTACAAGTTAGATCATATTATTTTAAATCGGCCTAACACTATATGCGATCTCGATGTCACTTTTGATTCGATACTATTCTTTGTACCAAAAAGCCTATAAACTATACTATAAACTCTTGGATTCATATTAAAGAATATGAAATAATTTAAAAATATGAATACTCTTAAACATCTTTTTATCACATTTGTCAGATCTAAACTGAAGTATTCATCTATTGTATCGAATCCTATATATGCAGTACAGAACACAGTAACTGAAAGGATGGAAAGGCGCTTCTTTAAATCTGCAATTTTTTCTTTGGATGGTGTATATCCATTGAAAAACACACCTTACAATTATTTCTTGGAGATGTTTAGCATGAGTAGTTTAGAAAACAGGAGGAGTATAACAGCTGTAGGGTTTGTGTTTAAAAATTTCCATAATAAAGTTAAATGTTCGTCTCTGTCGCCTTTGATAGATTTTCGTGTGCCTAGAATTAATAACAGAAATAGTGGATGTGATATTCAGATTTTAATTTTTTTGTTCGTGTCTCTCGACCGGTGTTCAATCAAACAAGTTCAGTTGGTAACTGCCTTTATACAAAATATCTTGTCTATTTACATTTTGCAGAAGAGGGGATACTCCCTTAATTAATGTAAGTAGGAACCAGTAATTTAGTATGTAGTAAGCAATGTTGCTTACTCCCAATATGATATCTCCTTTTTTTAAAAATGAAGTTATTATTAAAAATACATAATAGCGTTCCCTATTTACTATATTATATACACTGACTATTTATACACTATATTTACATATTTTAAAACCATAATTTTAAAGAAAGTACTTAGAGTTTATAAACTTATCTAAACTTAACTAAAATTATAATTAACATAGGTAATAGTAACTATAACTACTTGCTAATATTCTAACATTTCTGATTTTTTCACTTTTCTGCCACTTTTCGTTCTTAGAAATAGAGAATTTTTTTCAATAATTTCAGTATTGGGAGACTCAATTTCAACATTACTTTCTATATCAGTGTTATTTGTATTGTTTTCATCATCAGAATAATATAAATCTGAATTTTCATAATATTGTTTTAAAAAACTAACATTTCTTGTCCTAATTGAGCCTGATTTATATTCTGTGACCAAATACGAATTAAATTTTAAATTTTTTGCAAATTACACCTAAACCTCAAATATCAATATTTTTTATGTATACTTATTCTCCCTCCTTAAAATCTATACATTTTCTTGTATGTTCTGTATTTCTGTAAATAATATATTTGTTACTGATAACTAGTAACTAAAGCCGTTATCAAGGATAAGCTTTTCGCCTTCCTCAAAATTTACAATTTTGAACAAACTGCGATTTGCAAGTCTGGTCCTCATATGTAGGTACGTATGGGTTTCCATGCAAGTTGAAAACCACCAAAATGCACCAAAATATCACTAAACTGGACCCTGTATACATACATATAATTTATGTCTTGGGTAGATGATCTAGATTTTTACGTCTACATTGTAAGGGTCATATGGTTGTAAAAACCTGAGTAACAAAACACATATGCATTATATTTCTTATTTTTACTACTATACCCTATTGATTTCTGCGATGTATCCAGCTTAGCTACAAAATATGAAAGTAAATATTTGTCTTCAGGTCTTTAACTTTGAAGTCAGTGAAATCCCTGTCTCTAAAAATAGATATAAGAGCATATGCATGTTTTATTCTGTTTAGTAAAGCAAAAGATGTTACTCACCAGATTATTAATATCTTAAATTTGCTAAGAAAAAAAATACCGTTATGAAATTTTAGTCGTTTTGCTTCTGTGAAGATATAATTTCAATCAATCAATATAAATCAATCTGCAACTTTCCCTGTGTTTAAAAAAGATGATAGAGACGTTATAGAAAAATAATTTCAGTAAATTTGTTTAAATAGTTATTCATGAGATACTCTTTAGTCACGTTAAATCATAAATTTGTACTGATCAGTATGGGTTCATGCCCGACCGGTCTACAGTTACTAATTTACTTTGCCTTACTCAGTATTTGTGTGAAAATGGAGGCCTTGTTGTTGTTATTTATACAGATTTTTCCAGAGCTTTTGACAGACTGGACCACGCTATTTGAAGACTGTATTCTGCTACAACGTGATATTGCAGTCATTAATGAATCGTGTTTACATAACAATTTATTTGTTAATATTAATAAATGTAATGCAATGATATGTACTAGAAAACTAGCTCCTATTACATTTGATTACACGTTAAACTACCAGAAACTTATCTCTGTTAGGCAATATAAAGATCTCGGGGTGTGTTTTTCATCAAAATTATCATTTACTGATCATAATGACAGCATGGTATCCCAAGCTATCAAGAATTTAGGATTTATAATACGCAACAGTCATCAGTTTGGAGGGCATGGTACGCTTATTCTATTATACAGGGTATTAATAAAAGAGTGTAAAATATTCAGGAGCTAATAGTATGAGCAGAAAAGTCTTAATAAACATGGGTCCGCAAAGTAACGGTTGCGGGGATATGAACCACTATTCGTTTTTTAAACATTTTATTTTATTAGGAATAAACCGACAAAGTAAGCTTTTAACAAACAAAAAACAAAGTTACTGAAGATGTTCAAAGTGCCCTCCGTCCATTTCCAAGCAGGCACGACATCTTCGTTTACAGGAGTACCATACACTAACGTCTTCAAATATCCCTAAACAAATAAATCTAGAGGATTCAGATCAGGCCGGACCTGTTTTATGGCCTCCAAGATCGCCTGATCTGAATCCTCCAGATTTCTTTGTTTGGGGATATTTGAAGACATTAGTATATGGTACACCTGTAAATAGCCTGGAAGAGCTGCAGCTACGGATTAATCAAAAGTGTCAAGAAATCCAAACCATATTAAAATCTGGATAACAATCATTTATTGGAAAATCCGACAGGGGGATACGTCACAAATATTACTCCGTAGTTGATTGACCGGAACTTCTTTGTTATATTAAATTATAACCACCTAATTTAGTTACGCGTTTTCGCTCTTCTATGTTTCATATTCCCACATAATGCTCTTAATAATGCTCCAATGCTTGTGTTACAATTATTTCTCAGTGCATAATACCTTAGAGATGTTTTTTGTAATGTTGAAAATATTAAAAACGCATTTTTTCATTAATTTTAATATGTATGTAAATTTTGTTTGTATATATCTATTATTACTTGTTTGTTTTTTTCCTGTCCTGTAATTGGATTCTGTCTGGACAGTGTATTTCAAATAAATAAAGGACACGCGCATTACAATTTAAATTTTTGGTTTAACTCTAAAATATAATTTTAGAACTAAAAAAATGGGGGTATCTAATAAATCAAATAGACATGCGTTCTACAGTTCTCTACATAAAATGATCCTTCATGTGTTCTATCTGAGAAAAGTCAATAGAGCTTTAAGCGAGGGTTATATTTTCTCGAAGTATGTTTTTACGAAAGCAAACATATATTCCAGTTTGAATATATCGGACAGTTTACATAGGTATAAGCGTTAAACGTGGCATATCTGAAAGGTTTGCCAATCCAAATAAATTTTCAGACGGATCGTAGGTACAAGGTAAATACTGTATTACAAGGAGGCATTGTGGTGAGAAAAGCAATAAGTAGTTACTTTAGTATCTATCTTTTGAACATAGATGTTAGGTTACATATCAATAAATATACATAAATAATTTTGCACGAATGCATAAGCGAATAAGCCAAGAGATCAATTTAACTTGATATAATTTTGGTTTATTTTTATAGATACTAAATTTAAATTTCGCGGTTAAATATAAAGATACCTACAACAATGAACGGCTATTGCTGTGGATAACCCCTTTTTTATATAGCCTTATTATTTACTGTAAAAAAATAGTATACTTATGGGGTGTTCAATATTTGGAATATATATTATAAGCCATCATATTGCTTAACATTCCGTTCTAAGACCTATATTTCATTTACTCTAAAACTTTCCTATGTAAGAAGGCAAAATCTAAGTACTGTCTGATAAAGAATTAAACGATCTTTCAGAATCAAGGAAAAAAATATTGTGTTGCCATTTAAAAAAAATCGATGACGTCATTACTCGAAAACAAATGTCATTTGAAAATCGCATTTTACGCTAAAATATGTATTTTTTAAATTAAAAATCGACCTGTTCGAGGATTTTTCCCAAAAAATAATTGTTTCGTTTTTAATGAATTTATTCCATACTTTTGGCGCATACTGTATAGGTATTTTATAC
Source organism: Monochamus saltuarius (assembly GCA_025584915.1). Taxonomy (NCBI): domain Eukaryota; kingdom Metazoa; phylum Arthropoda; class Insecta; order Coleoptera; family Cerambycidae; genus Monochamus; species Monochamus saltuarius. The sequence goes on from CM046726.1 coordinate 35,304,278, forward strand.
AGTAAAGTGAAATATTTTCTAATAATTTCTACCAACAAAACCTTGGAGAAAACAGTTTCTGGTACACATATTTTATGTATAAAATAAACCAATGTTTACCTTTTTTACTCCAAAAACATCCGCATTTCAAATTCAATTGAAATATTTTAAAGTGAGGGTGATGGCGTTATTCAAAAAATGTTCCTATAAAAATAACGTATCTAAGTTGGTTTATTTTTATTAAAGAAAGTTAAATTTAAACCACGACCTATTCACTTCAGGACACCCCTTATAGGTAGAGCTATACAAGGTGATTCACAACTTATCCAAAAAATAGATGACTCATGAAAAATGGAGTTAATATCGTGAAGAAAATTTTTGTAAGCTCCTTATAGTTTCCGATAAATACAACATAATGTATTTACATTGCTGGGCTATTTGTAGCATCTAAGGTCATCGGAATCCATTCTAACCGAGTTTTTAGTATTAACGTTTTGGCGATATTGTTTACATTAGTTTTTTTAACTGAAAAAATGGCTTACGTGTATAGCAACTAAGAGTTAATGGATATCGTTTTAATTTATGGTGAAGTTAGCAGCTTCTCGTCTGTACGCAGAACAATTTGTCGGTACATGCGGTAAATGCCGCTACTTATATCCCAGGAGTGCAACACGGGCGTGACACGGGAAATTTTCAACTGAATCTTGGAAGGCATGGAGGTCCATGTTCGCCACAGTGTATTGCAGCAGCTGAGAAACATACTTTAGAAGTTTTGAAGAAAATCCCCGAATTATAATAACAAGTACAGGGAATGTCTCAATCAACAGTGTGGTGTACCATACATGAGACTCAATTATATCTGTGCCATGTACATACAAATTAGATTCTATAAATGGTTGGTGCAACAAAATGCTCAAGATCCCAGATTTACAGTTGACGTGTTAGTTTGTAGATTAAGCTATTTTTACACGACATGGGAAATATAACATACTCATATTTGGGATTTTGTTTTTAATCCGCATGCGATTCAACATGATCATTTCCAATAATGCTTTTCCGTAATTGTTTGGGCAGCGATTGTCGATGATCGCTTGATTAGACCATTCATATTACCAAATTGAATAGATGGATTTCAGTATCTCGTGTTTCTTCGAATCAATCTGCCTGGACTTCTGGAAGATGTGTTCTTAACTGATTAAACAAGGAGGACAGGTACCATGGCCGCCACGATCTTCTGACTTAAATCCTTTGAACTTCTTTTTATGGGGATATTTTATTATTTAAGTTATGCACATATTAAATTCAATAAACGTATAACATACTCATATTTGGGATTTTGTTTTTAATCCGCATGCGATTCAACATGATCATTTCCAATAATGCTTTTCCGTAATTATTAAGGCAGGGATTGTCGATGATCGCTTGATTAGACCATTCATATTACCAAATCGAATTGATGGATTTCAGTATATCGTGTTTCTTCGAATCAATCTGCCTGGACTTCTGGAAGATGTGTTCTTAACTGATTGAACAAGGAGGACAGGTACCATGGCCGACACGATCTTCTGACTTAAATCCTTTGAACTTCTTTTTATGGGGATATTTTATTATTTAAGTTATGCACATATTAAATTCAATAAACGTATAACATACTCATATTTGGGATTTTGTTTTTAATCCGCATGCGATTCAACATTATCATTTACAACAATACTTTTCCGTAATTGTTAAGGCAGGGACTGTCGATGATCGCTTGATTGACCATTCATATTACCAAATCGAATTGATGTATATGTGATTCAGTATATCGTGTTTCTTCGAATCAATCTGCCTGGACTTCTGGAAGATGTGTTCTTAACTGATTAAACAAGGAGGACAGGTACCATGGCCGCCACGATCTTCTGACTGAAATCCTTGGAACTTCTTTTTATGGGGATATTTTATTATTTAAGTTATGCACATATTCAATTCAATAAACGTAAAAGAACGTGTAATAATATTGACGAAAAAATGTAGGTCAATTTGAACATTACTTTTGATTAGAAACACAATCGAAATTTAATTACATTCGGTTACTGTTGTTGGTATTACGGCCACTACGATTGGAACCACCCTTCAGATAACGAGACGTCCAGTAGCAACCCATGCAACTGATCGCATCCCATGCCTACAAATGTGCCGCTCGTCACTGTCGGCATTTTCAGTAGTGACTTTGCAAACTGAGGGCACGGCATAACAACACCGGCCGTGAAAGCTTCAAAGCCACTTAAACTTCATTCTCAAAGTACTACAATAGCTGCACACACAACAGAAGAGACTGCAATGTAGCAGTTAAGACAGTAAAATCACTTCATAGAATGACCTCCTATCTAAGGGCATGGACGATTCATTACACATTTTACTCTTACGGCAGATTTAAATGGAGTATTTATATGTTAAAAGTAAAAAATGCGTATAATGCGCAGTTTATTTTTATGTATATCATATAATATTTGTTGCACACACTTTGTTGACACAAATAATATTCGGATTAACCGTCCGCACTGAGACCACCACAGTTCACACAGTGTAGATATTACGGAGTGGATGCAACCTCAAAATGATATTCGCAGGTAATATCCCAACACAAATAGTCGACTATTATTTTCGTTATAATTCTATCGAGAACGCCTTGTATTTCAAGACAATTTGATGAGACCATAGGAACATAATAATCTGAATAACTCTCGAGCGGAACTTGAGGGAGTTATTCTTTGATTATTAATGTTCATATCGTCGAATGGAATTGTCTCGAAATATAAGTTGCTCGGGATAAATTAAAGAAAATAATAGTCGCTTTTTGTCATAGTCGAGTGATATCCAGGAAGATTATTTTGTGAATAACATCCCCAATCTTTGAGTATTTCGGGTAAAATGACAGTTGGGGTAGATGCTCAAAATTCATAATTCTTCTACAACAAGAAGAAATAAATTGTCTCCAGACAGACTCTTTACCCGTTTTAGTATTATGTGATTGATTTACTTATGTGTTCACTAATTTCTTTAATGGAACATGAACCAAAACGAGACATTTTTAAATTTGACTGAATCTGACGTCAAATTTTAACACTTGTCATTGCACTCTTATAAAATCGAATTATATAATAATATACAGGGTGAACCTTAAATAAGTAAAAATATTTTAACCAGCAGTATAGTTCACTGTGTAGAACACATAATTAATAGTTGTTTTACAAAAAAATCAGAAATAAAAAAGTGAACTTTATATAACTTTTGTAAATTTTCTGTGGAAAACTTGTTGAGGACCGCTGACTTTCATACATTTATGAGTCACAGCGCTTCAGATTGAATGTGTACTTCACAGTGTTGCCAGTGTTACACAAATGTCTTTGCTTGAACAAACTCTTAAATTTAATATAGTTGTGTGCAAAACATAGTTTTCCGTTATTATTCATAAAATAACTTAAGGAAATTCTGTCTTGTGTCTCTTTCTAACAGTGTACAATGGCATTGAACTTGTGAAATGTGGATTACTGATTAAATAGTTAATTTTTTAACAAACAGGTAAGCTTGTGTGCACGTTTATGTATAATTTTTGAATATTGGACATAGTAATATAACGTAATATCTTTTTAAATACTTTACGGCAGTATTTAACTTGCGAAAATTCATTTTTAATCGTTTATAGTAAGGTCAGTTAAGCAGTTAAAAGGTATGTTAATATTGCTGCGTATCATACTACATACCCAACTTTACTGTACTTATGCTTCAAACAAGTATTTTTAAAATAGAATTAACCGTATTACTTTACTATTACGTTAAGCGAAACGTAATATTTATATTATAGAAGATATGGCAACCTTGTTGCATATGGTTCATTAACTTGGTTAAGCAGCGGTCCTCAAAATGTGGGTATTTTTGTAAAAAATTAATATCTCCGTAAATATTAGAAATTTTTAAAAATGGCTTTCACTGGACTGATCTATATGACGAACTACACCAGCAGTTAAAATATTTGTACTTATTTAAGGTTCACCCTGTATAATAATAAATACATCTCTACCCCTCATTTTAATCACGAGGATTAGCCCAGAATATAGCCGCAGATATTTTTTATTTACCTAAATAGTCGACCATATTGCATATCATGTGACTAAATTTATGACTTTTTATAAATGGAGCCATGTGTGAATGAAACAATCACGGCTAAAAATTCGTGACTTCCTTCCTTTAAAATGGATATTACCAAAGCTGCCAAGTTTCATATACTTATTGAATTCACAATTGCCATTTGCTATTTTACTTGTGTTTTAACACGTTTACATAAAACAGCGCGTCTGAGAATTGAACATAAACTGAGAACTATGGTTATATTCAGACCACTTAACACGCTTTGCCGGCCGATATATTTTAATCGTGTATTCGTAGAGGGTTTTAAATTGAATATTATATCCGTCTCTCTTGAAGTTGCTTTTTCTTACTGCCCAGGATGGGTAGTATGTGGTTCGGGTTTGAAAGAGCACTATAGTTTGGTTTGGCTAAGTATTTCCATATGACCAAGTTTTAGCGTAGAGATGTTAGTGACCTTAAAGTACTGATTAGGGACGTGCATGGAAACGTCATATGAATGAAACAAAGTCAAGAGTCCGGAACGCGAGAAGAGGGTTATGAACTTCGATTTTCCGTTAGGTTAGGTTTTTCACAATGATAAAGAAGCGCTCTGCATAACACCTTAAGATGAAAAATTGAATCTTACATATAAAACACTACCATATTTCATTGTTTTATTACTTCTATTTTAAAGCATTGTTCTCTCGGATCTACCGCAGCCTCTTGGTTTCTACCTTCTGATGGATACATACAAATATCTTTGTACAAATCTACTGCAGTGATATTCAAAACCACAACTATCAAGTCTAAAATTTGCGAATTACGGTTTAGACACCTCTGTTGTCGCAGCTCCTGTTACTGCATTCTGGAATATGATACAGATCGTAAAGTTCTGTTGACAAAATTTATTGTGGCTTGACTTGAGAATTAATCAAAAAATGTTAAAAAAAATACAAGTTCTACAATATACACGGTGTTTTAAGAGCTTTTGAACATAGAAGAGGAAGCTAACACATGACAATATAAGATGAGAACTCCTGTTCGAAAATGTACTGTTTTGGGACCACAGCCTACGACATGAAAGATTCGTAATGTCAAATAAAGACTAAGATACTATTTGCCAAGTAAATGATCGGCTACAAGATTGACTCAAAATGATGACCTTGAACTTCATTACACCTATGAAGGTGACGAGCCAAATTCTTTGCATTCTTTGAAATAGCTGTGGGTTTTCCTGAATGAAAATAGTAAGAATTCAACCAATAAGCTCTGTCACGGGTTTAAATTTATCTAAAATCTAAATTGCACTTGATTTCGTAATTTATAGAAGGAGCAACTGTAGTATTAAGATCAAACATCCAGCTGTCACGGGAGAATGTTGCTGTTGATTACTTATGTGCCAGTAATAGTGTAATATTAACAAAAGTGTTTATTAAATTAAATAAAATACATATACTTACATGAGACTTTTGAAATGATGGACTCCTAATTTATAATTGGTTTGGTTATCAACACCTGTAATTTGACCTAAGAATATCATAAATAGTTATAGTGGCGCCTTCGGGAAGATGACCTAACCTAATATATTACTAAAATGCTATTAAAATGTCGTAACTTAATACTAAGGATTATTAAAAAAAGATAACTTATATGTAGCTATGAGAAGTCCTACAAAGTGTTTGTCCTGCCAACAACCCTTTCGGGGTAATTTTGGGTGTGCTTGTGGATCGTCTTGGCAGCCTATACCAGCTCTGATACAGATTGTTTCTAGGATTTGTATTGGGTACCTGCGGTCTAGGAAAATCTACCTGAGACACGCTTTGTGTTAGTGTTCAAGGTGGTCTAGCAGTTAAAATAATAGGTTGCTTCTACACGGGTGTTTAAATGCAACTATTTACTGATTCGCAAGTATGATTTGATATTTTGAATATACTATTTATATCCACTGTAGGCCGGAGCAATGGCAATAGGTGCGAAAAATAAACTGATTCTTTTTGTTTAGCCTGGGTGCGGGATCGTTGCCTTTCAGTTAATTAAAAATACCTGTAAATTTTCTTTGAAAAATATTTAGTTCTTCAGGTTCCTTTTTCATTTTAAAATGAGGGAAAATTGTAAAAATTGCAATTTTTGTTGCAGCTCTTTGCTTGTTTTTCTTAATTAATAAAAACAACCCACGTCAGGTTTAATTATCTGAAAAGTCACAACAGGCATCGTCTCACAATTACTTAGCTGCTTTCCTATAGGACCGGTAAAGCCTCTTGGATCATTAGTTTTTCCATCTATCTCATGAACTAAATAACGAAGAGGAAGTTCATTACAGTGCAGCAGGCATATAAACCAATGAACCGGTTTTCCTAGGGTAACTTCTAATTGTTTTACAACACCATTCTTGAAGCCTGTATTTACTACAGTACCGTCACAACCCGCTGCCGCAATTTTGTGTAAATTTTCACGCAAATAATTTTGAAGGAAGTTCAAAAGACTTGTCTTAATAGTACTGGCACTTCCGGAATTAGGCGTCACATGACCTAAGAAAGGGAACCTGGTTCCGCAACAAGAACTATGTGTTCCTCAGTAATTTGCTTACTGTGATAAGAAGATCCAATTTTCTCAACTGCCAGTGTCTTGTCTTTTCTCCCGTCAAAGTAGATTCCAGAAACTTCTTTTTGTTGTCCCATTTCCATATTAACTAGATTTTCCCTCCGTCTTTTTCTTTCTCTTCTAATTTTACTTCTGTCAATGATTAAAGAAGGATCCGCGTCACTCACTAAATTAAAATCTTTAAGTACAGCGTTTACCAGGAGAGACGCATTTCTATCTGAGAGTCCACTTCTGTCACATGCTTCAGCCACATTAGGTAAAACCAGTCCTTTTCTGTATGACATTCTTAAAGACGTTGATGCCTGTGACACATCAGACTCGGTACAATCGGTAACATCCATGTTATCCATTTGGTAACAGTAGTCGTCCTCTGTACTTCCACTTTGAACAGTAGTATATTCTGAATTTGTGTTTTTAGTTTTATTCTCAAATCTCCTTTTCTTCAATTCCTTTCTTTCTAATGACTTTGCGACTTTCTTGGTAGTTTTAACATCAATTTTGCCGATCTTCATCTTTCTTTCACCCCTCTGGTCTTGTAAAAATTCTCGTTCCATTATAGGAACTTTGATTTTACACCTACACAAGTCAAACGTGACACATTTGCACGGAGAAATGTCGAATACTTTTAAACTATCGTCTTTAAATATTTTAATTTTGCCAACCAGTTTATTTTTCTTTATCACCTTATACTTTTCATTGTAGTCTTTTATTTTCTGAATTATTCTTTGGTCTGAAATAATATTAAGGGAAGCTTTTTGCCAATAACTTTTACAAATTTCCAACACACTTGCGTCTTTGTTGCTTTTATCCTTGAAAATTTCACGATATCACAAATACAACCTTATAACATCAGAATACGTTGGAAGCACGTTACTACAAAGTTCACTTGGTGCTCCAAATATTTCACATTTCACTCGGGTTTTAGGCATTTTTAAATTTTCAATAGAATTAAAAGTAAATTAGAAATCTAATCGAAAACACGTCTAACGCAATCAGAGACGGCACTTAAACTAATTCGGTAAATCCATCACCAAAATACCAGACCAGTTACGACCTGTTTCGACAAGACAAGAACTTGAGGTATTAGTGTTATTTTAATTACTTATTTACTTAATCTACGTTTTGTTTTAGGGTTTAAACATTATTTAAATTTGGAGTTTTTCATTCAAATTTTATATCAAAGAGGAACCTGAAGTTATCTTCACGCAGAACTGATTTTTTCTTGTGTGAATTTCAACTTCAATATGTACCTATTGTGCACCCAGGGATATATGAAATTGAAAAAAAGATTAATTTAAAAAATATTCAAAATTAGGGTTTTTTATTAAAAAAATTTTAATTTCACATTCAAAAAGGAACCTCAAGATGTCATCGCACAATGCCTATTTTTTTTAAAGTTAATTACAACCTAAAAAGACAACTAATTCACGCCCAGGGATATAAAATTTCAAAAAAGTTTTTTATTGCTCCGCTCTAATATCCAGTTCTACTGGTACTTTGTCACTTAATGATTTATTTTATAGAGTGCTCCACCACCTGTAATCTTCGATGTTCCGATCGAAAAATGAAGTGAGAATGAATACAATGTAAGTTATACCTTTTGTACATGACCAACATAAAACTCTTAGCATCATTGACTAATGAGAATTCAGAATGATTTTGAACACTAACCAATGCGCGTGGTCCCTGAACCATGACGTAGAAGAAATTTTTCGTTACATCGATTGTTCTTAATAGCTTAAAACATTTAAAGGTAAAGGCAACAATTGTTGAACTCTATACATATAGTTTGTAAATAAAAAGTGAATTAAGTACCGTTTAGTAACATTGAGACCTATGAATGGTTATTTATAATTAAGTTTATGATCCTTAGTCAGTCCCTCTTAATGGTCACGTCTCATCGTTGAGGATCCTTTTAACCATTTATTACTTTTTAAATTACTAATGGAAAAGCATTAAAACTTTTTTGTAGAAAAACACCATAATGAAATTTTACAACCCCACATTCATTATCATTAGTCTCCAAAAGTATAAAAATCAAATCTCATTAACTTCCCCTTCAGCAAATCATGTATGAAAGAAAAAAATCAGGCAACAAATTCGTTCATCGTACTGCAGCAATGATCATAACTTCTTTAATTCAATTAAATTGCCCTCTCAGGCGGAAAGAATGAAAAGACTTATACCGGTATAATATATTTTGAAGCAAGACAAATTTCCGTATTACAAAATTACGTTGGAAATATATAGATGGAAGAGAATTACCCAAGTGCTTTTTAAAGTTCGCCTGTCTTACCTTTTTCGAGATTTAGCGTCGATGGGCCAAGGGCACACTTCAAGAATTAGACTCAGCAGCGGTTGGTTCCCCGCACAGAATGTATTTGTAACTTTTGATATGAAACATACTTCAAAGATCAAAGAAAAATATTCGATTTATATACATGATTTACTTAACCATTAAATATATAAGAAGCTTAGTTATATAAATTCATATATTTTCTAATTCTTAAATTTCTAACTTAATGAGAAAAAAACAAATTGAATAAGTATAAAAACAGATGAAATATAAATGGGAATTTAAAATGAAAATATATTGATTGGCTTAAACTATGCGATCAACTTTAGCCCAGTAACACACTTGAGGTTAAACCACGCGTTCAACTGCAAATTAAGTGTTGGAAAAATTGTTTGAATCTGAACGCAATTCTGATAACACCTCCGCTTGCGTATACCGGGATTATGGTGGAGTTGCGTTAATTATCAATTTCAACTAGTTGGCGATTGCAACCCTTACATATTCTTTTTCTACGTTCATGCAAAAAAACAAAACTTTATTGAACTATATTTAGTGGAAAAAGTGGTTCTTTATTGCACTAGTGCAATAAAGTGTTTATTGCATTCATCTGTCACTCTACAATAGCGTTTTGTCATCATGACAAACATAAACGTTCAAATCGATGTCACATTTTCCTAGACTTAGTGTCATCTAAATAACATTTTTTGGTTTTTGCATGAACGTAGAAAAAATATTGTATGCAACTCGCACTAGTGCAATAAAGTGTTTATTGCATTCATCTGTCACTCTACAATAGCGTTTTGTCATCATGACAAACATAAACGTTCAAATCGATGTCACATTTTCCTAGACTTAGTGTCATCTAAATAACATTTTTTGGTTTTTGCATGAACGTAGAAAAAATATTGTATGCAACTCGTACAAAAAGTGCTTATTAATAAACACTTACTTTTTATACTTGTTGCATAAATAACTATTGTTTATTCAAATCCATAAATATGAGTCAATTCTATTCATTCTGTTATTGTCCAGGCGTTTAACGTAACTCATACTTTTGAGATTATTGTATAATTCTACTATAACTCAGCGATACTTGTGAAATATTGGAAATAAATTAAATTTGTTTTTCTGCTTGGCACAAAATTTATCTTTTTTGAGTTTTTCAATGAAAATTGGAAATGTCGTATCAAAGAGGAATTTATTTATACAACTGAATAATCCCCTAAGCTAAGAATAATAAAAAATAAGCAAAAAAGATTAAAAAATTATAGGCAAAGAAAAATCAAACCAAAAAGTCTCCAAACGTTTTTCAAGAAACGAAATGAACATTTTTTAAGAGATAAACCAGAATTAGTATATCTTGGAAAAGCAAATAATTCAATACAGAATGGTAATTAATTATTGTTTTCGACAATCCCAATGCGACTACTTCTAGTATTTTCAACCTTTATATCACTGACCTACACTGTAGTCTCTAGCCAGGCGAAATATCCTATTACTTATCGTATTAACGTTCTTGTGATGCGAGTATTTACATTAGTTTTTCAAATGTCAAAAATGGCTTACATGTATAGCAACTCAGAGTTGATGGATATCGTTTCAATTTATGGTGAAGTGAAAATAGTTTAGAAGAACCATTTCCCTTTCCCGGTAAACATATGCTAAATGCAGCTATTTTTACAACGGTGTGCAGTTAGTGTAAATGTAGAGCAAACGCAGGCGTTACACGGGAAATTTGCAAGCAAATCGTGGAAGAGATGGAGGTCCAGGGCGTATTGCAGCAGTGTGGCGTATCATACACGAGGCTCAATTGGAGACTCTGATGCAAGAAGGAGATAAGTAACATTTCTTAGATTTTATAGGAGAGGTAAAAAACTTTTATTTTTTTTTAGATTGGTTTTAATGTCATTCGAGGTAGGGATAGAGGAGATAAATATTTTTGTCTATATTAGATAAAGTTACTCGCAGAAATAAACTATAAATTTAGGAAAATAGTTTTGTGGTGCAAAAAAGGTATATGTTAACCTTTTTCTAATTTTGTGCAAGAAAGGGATAAGTAGCAAATAGATACAATACTTTTGTAGGTAACTTTATCTTTATTATTCTAAATACTACTTTAACTAAAAATATAACCCTTCACATCTTCACATTAAAGCGAAACTAATAAGATATAAAAACTAAAAATATGGTAATATTATAAATCAAAAGCAACGGATTTTTGGAACGAGTACAACTTCTGCAGATTTAGGTATATGTTCTAATGTCAAAAATACATTAAGATTAAAAAACATTGTGGTCAATAAATTCTTATTCTACATCAGAATTATTATCGGACTCACTAACCGCCGAATCTTGGTTCTCTACACATTTATCGGATTTAAGAGACAAGTAAAAGTGCATGTCACTTTTGCCTACATATTCATTGGCCAATACCATTACGTTTTTATACTTCGCATCTTTCAAAGCCAACTTATCTAAATAAGCCTGTCCCACGTTAGTTAATGTAGGGTTTGCATTGTTTTTCAATAATACAAAAATTGTTTGAGGATCACCGGTGCTAGCCGAGGCGCTACAGGCAACTTCACGTATATTTTTGGTGTATTTGACTACACAATAGGAGGAAATAGCGAACTTTTCTTTTGTTTCCGATTTTGGGGATGGATAAAAAAAACTTTTCAAATGATCAGTGTAGTTAAATACCATAGATAGCGTAACAGGAATGACATGAAATTTCCGTGAAGATGACTTGACTGGCGGTAAAAAAATTCTATCTATACGACGTTTCTTCTTTTCTATTATGCCGAAAAAACTATCGCATGGTAAAACACTATGCCCTGGCTCGGGAAAACGATGCACAATTGTGCCAAATCTACCTGTATAACACAAAGTTGCTAAAAATCGAACCAGGGTATGGTTTTTATTTTGGGCGCAACAGTTGTCACTAAATAAGTATAGAATCTTTACATCTGGACTAAGTACGTTCTCAATATAATATTGTAAAAAGCTTAAAACATCGTTGGCCCCTTTTTTACAGATAATTTCATCGTACATGAAAAAATGTCCTGTTTTTTTTTCGCCGAGTGTATACAAAAATTGTGGACCCATAGCTGACGCAAATAAAAAGCATCCCCAGATGGCACCTTGGGAAGGGGCAAATTCTGCTGAAAGTCAAAAGACAAAACTTCAATATGATCATTATCTTCTGCCTCTTTCGATTTTTCTTTCAGTTCCTTGTAGAACCACTCAGACTTGAGAATGTGTATTTTTTTTAGGTTTCGAAACTTTTCTTCTCTTCTTCTGATTCCGCTCTCTCAATCTTGTTTTCCAATGTGTCACATTTCTTGCACGTGTCTTTCCTTGTATGATCAAAACTGATATTGAAATTTTCCCGAAAATAACGACCATAAAAATCATAGTTAATTTCAGGTTTAAACGGTAGTTTGTCTTGTTTTAGTTTGTAAGTTTCTGGTTCGAATTTTTTGAGGTATAGATCGTACATGATTGTAAGATTTAAATCAGGAGACAAATATTGCCTACTGCTTCTTGTTCGAGAATAATGGGATATTTGTTTAGGAAAGCTCTCAGTATGCTCATGAACTTGCTTGTTCAAAGGTTCCGGAATCATGTTCGGCCTATTAGCATGCTTACCCCGTTTGTCTTGGACAGGGGTTACACTGGCTGTCAAATGACTTGCAATACGTTCTAAGCGCTTCTTGCCGATTCCATGGATTAAACATAGAGCCTACTTACAGACTGATAACTCGAATGCACCCTTTCTCAGCTAAAACAAAAATAAAATTTGAATAATAGGATGCAAAAATAAGCCCTACTAATTTACCTTATACTTGTATGTGTAATTTCGTTGTGGCAAAACATTTTACGACGTCTTTTAATGGTATTCACTGTTACTAAACTTGATAGATATGAATCTTGTTTTTCTTGATCTGCAAGGCCATTAAATGCTGTAAATATTTCATTTTTTTCATCAGGAGAAAGTTTTTTCAAACACTCTTTTTCGCATTTGCAGGCACTGCCTTGTTTGCGTTCCGGTATTATTTTTCCCGAGGACATGGACTTATACCTTTCTCCCCTGGCCCTTTTTACTTTTTGCACATTCCTTTTGCAACTATTCACATCAAGTTTCTTTTTTCTAACACCTGCTTTGTTTATTTCCTGTCCTTCTACGAGTTCTGCGGGTTCATCCTCAGAGGACGATCTTGGTGAGGATGGCTGCTATTCGCTGCCCGAACTCTGAAATGGCTCACTCTCCTCTTTCTCGCTTTCACATTCAGTGTTCTCATCATCACTTAGTCCTGTATTTTCACCACGTTTCTTCATAATAATTAGTTAATAGCTGGGTTGCCTACTAGAAAATCACATAAAAAACAAACATGACCTTAACGCGCGATACCTTCCTACTCTGCTGGAAAAACAATACTGACTAAAAAAGTAAACAAACATGGCTGTTTAACGGCTGCAGAGAGGGGATGTGATCGGCGTGTCTTAAAAGTACAATTATTTGTGGTGCAAGAACGGGATAAGAACCACGACACATATACCATTCATGCATCAGTACATCATAGGGGATAGGTATGTGTTTTTCTATTATAACTCTATAGCTATTCATCGCACATGTACCATATTTGCACCACAGTGAAAGGACATGTTCTGTTACCTATACACAGAATAATGTCATTTTTCAAAATTTTGCACATATCCCCTTCTTGCATCAGAGTCTTCAATTATATTCATACCATGTACATACAGCGTGTCCAAGCATTCATACCAAGAGATTGGACTAAGAGAAGTGGTACCATGGCCGCCGCGATCTCCTGACTAAATCCTATGGGCTTTTTTTTTGTCAGAATATTTAAAAATTGCAGTGTATCGCATCAAAGTGGACACTGCATTTACGCAAACCTATCATAGCTGCTGCCAATAACTTACCAGTTAAAAATGGACAAGAAGCAGAAACATTGTTGTTAGTTTGTAAAAACTGGGTAAGACGGACCCAAAATTTTGTAATAAAAAAACTAGTAATATCTTCAGTATTTCGATAACCTATATAGGACAAAATACACAGCAACCGATATATAGTAGACAAATATTGGAGAGATATTAGTAATAAAATTAATGAAAAGGAAAAATATTAAAATATACAGGGTGTCCGAAATATGAGTGGCTTCATTTTGCTGTATGATAAATTGTACCAAACAAAACATATTTGACTTAACAATTTTCTGTGACCAACAGATTTTGAATATGCGACAACGTCGCACACCTACCATGTCATATGTTTGTACATAATAAATACAAATACTTGTAATAAATATACTTAGTGTATACGGCATTTTTAGAGCTCTTTTTACAACACAGAATAAAATGTAAAATAGTTATTTGTTCAAAATTAACGTCATTGCTTATGAAAAGCGTTTACCGTACAAACGTTTCGTTACCAGATAGTTTTACCTAGATTCCCCATTAATTAACAGGTCGTGGTTACTATAAATTGTACCATTTTTGTTTATGGACACAAATATCAAACAAATGCTAGGTCTACCACCACTAACAATAATTTGAGGTTGGCAGCAGCAGGTAATGAATGCAATGTTGTCGTACGTTCAGTACGTTACAGTTTTAAGGATCTCTTAGGAAACCTTTATTGTTTACTTCATTAATACTGATAAAAAAATCAAATTACAGTTCAGGAGCTTTTACTTAAACTTAATTGTGAATTAGTTTGTCATTTCGTAACACAGTTTTGCATGTTATTACAGTTGTATTTTTATTTTTTAAATGTATTTGTAGAACTATTAGTTTTATACACTTTTTCATAAGAGTTTCTTGCTTCTTTTGGTGAGATAGAATAGAATAGAATTTATTCAAGTAATAGATATATATCATAAATAATAATCAATAACATAAATATCCCGCAAAAGGAACAGTTGCTAGTTGTGCGCAGGATTACATGCATATGATGCCAGAATCTAGATACAAAAAAATAAAACAAAAGTCAGTAACAAAAGTAGCAAAAAAAAGCCCAAAAAGGTAAATAGTACTGAAACGCCATATGGCATTAAGCTGAAGGTAAGTATATTAGAAATTATTATTATGCTCAATTATTTGATAATAACAGATAAATAGTAAAAAGACATATAAATAAATAAAAATGCTATATTATATAAGGTTATGCCTTAATAAGGCACAAAAAGCTAAATAGTACTAAAATACGATGTGGTATTAAACTGGAGGTAAGTATAGGTATTACAAATTATATATGTTCCTTTCGCTTATAATTAATATTTTAATTCCTAACTTTGTTTATTTGTTAATAGCAGAATCCTTTAATCATATTATGAATAGTAACACGTGGTTGTTAAATTATACAATGATTAACATTTTTTTTGAACTCTTTGAAGTAATTAACGTTTTTGATTTCAGGTGGCAATCTGTTATATATTCTAGGAGAAAGGTAATGAAAACTTCTTTGTCCGATTGATTTGGTAGCAGATGGACATTTCAACGAATTATCTTTAATTCGTGTAGCATAAACCTGCTCAATATTAGGGTAGAGATCTCTTTTAAATAAGTACATTAGTATAGCTTGACAAAATAATTGTCTAGTATCATATAATTTATTTTCTCCAAAAATACTATCGCTTGGATAATCCCGAGGTTTATTATATATAATTTTTAAAATCCATTTTTGCAGGACGTCTATGTTTTACATGTAGCAATTAGCTGAACCTCACAAGTCAATGATTACGTAAGTAAAATGTGACTGCACTTGTGCGAAGTACATAGTCAACAAATATTTAACATCAATAATTTTACTAAAATATTTGAACTTGGAAACAAGGCCTCTTAGCTTTTTTATTAGACTTGTTATATGTTTGTCCCATTTAAGATGGCTATCAATTGTGATTCCTAAATATTTAATTTTATTTGCAGACGAAATTTCCAAGATTCCTCCACTGGATTTATTAATATAAAGTTTATTAAATGCTGGCAAATTATTATTTAAGGAAGTAAAAGGAAGAAATAAGGTCTTTTTTTCATTTACGGTAAGTAACTTAAATTCGAAAAAAAAATTACAGATATACAAGCTCCTTTAGTATCGGTACTTATATTATGGACATCCTATACATTAATAATGTATTAATTTCCAAAAACATGTTTTATTAAGGTTGCTGGATATATGTGGCTGATTATATGTTGGTATAATTTTGAACTGAATTTTGGAAATCATTTAATAATTTCATTATGCCAGGTATGTCTTTTTTCGTTAGAAAATTTAACTAGATTAATTTATAATTTAGAGATTTATTGTATGCAATCTTGCAACTATACGTATAGCTTAATTAATTGAAATTGGTACCTTTAATCTAACGTAAATCAATTATTTACCTCAAAGTAATAACAAGTCTTTCTTCCGATAGAATAGCTTGCTTATTTACGTAGATTATACCAATTTTTCATTATACGGTAAAAGATTTTTTGTGCGATCCTTGTATATTTAAAAGAACTTTCCTTGAAATTTTAAATACATGATGAATTCTGAATAATGTCTTCTATTGCGATTAATAGGGTTTACTCTAAATTGTTTTCTCTTTAACTTAGTAGAATCCGAAACGATCGTCAGATGCTGATATTTTACAAGGAGGTACCTAATGCCCGCTACATACTATGCGTGAATTCGTGATTCGCGATGCGTGATATGCAAGGAATTCGCTAATAGTGTGTAGGGTCTTGTTAGTTAAAAATCCATTCATAAAACCCTACACACTATGCACGAATTCTATACGAATCACGCATCGCGAATTCACGCTTAGTCTATAGCGGGCATAAGACGTATCGAATATATTTTTGTGTCTTCCCGCTTTTAAGGCTTACGGTGACCGCTCTATCAAACGATATATAACATCTGTTCCAACAACCGTCGAGAACTGTTCAGTACCGTGAGAAATGTTTGACCAACACCGTCTTGCGTCGCATTCGCCGAGAGTACATTAACAACTAAACTGACTGACTAATTCTGGACGGTTCGGAATCGATTCTTGCTGTGTTGGAACAAACCCATAGTTTTCGCTCAGTAACTCCTTAACGGATAATGATAAAAATATGCGGTTTTTTTTAATAGACTTCAAATATTATTTTACGTCGGTGCTGTGTTTTGAAATTTTGAAAAAGTGTAAAATAAATTTTTTTAAAATGAATTTTGCATATTTTCAAAATTTCAAAACATAGCGCCGACGTAAAATAGTATTTGTAGTCTATTAAAAAAACCGCATATTTTTATCATTTTTCGTTGAGGAGTTACTGAGCGAAAACTATATCTCTTTAGATCGAGCGCTCACCGTAAGCCTTAACAGCTTCTACTGTGTGCGGTGTCCGCGCGAGAAATCGGCGCTTATAAGCGCGAGTTACCGGCAAGTGAGAAACCCGCTTCCAGGCTGTCTGTATCCTAACATCAGGTATGTAATTTTTTTTATTAATTAAAACCTGAAATTGATTATATTAATAATTAATAACAGAAACGGCAAAAACCGTTGAATTTGCTGTATAAAATAGGTGTTATAAAATGTTATTTAATTCTTTCCTTGGGAACTTCTTCCAGTTTTTTTGTCTAATGGCCGATTCCATGTTTTGTCTTGTCAAGATTTACAGTGGAGCAGTTTCCAGTTCCCGTGCAGAAGTATATGTTTAGATCATTTTCGACCTGCCCTTTTTGATTTTTTTTAATAAAATTGTTTTTGTAAGAGTCCCCTCTACATTCAATTTTTTTCTTTAGATATGTTCTGAATCACCTTGTATAACTAAAAAGTAACAGAATGGAATGGTAATTGTACTTTTTACATGCTGTCCTAACTATTAACGTAAATTTGTTCCCTGTGCACGTTTACCTCTTTTTATTTGGTATTGGTATCACCAATTGATCTAGTTCATCAAACAGAGCACTACCCAATGTTAGACTTAGGCAAACACTGTTCTTTGATAAAGGTATACAACCAGGATCTCTTGACGGATCCTTGTATCGTATTAGATATGCTTGTACTAGTTCTCGTCGGAACTCTCGTTCGAATGTTTTGTGTCCCAACTGTTCGTATAAATATCCACGACATCAAGTAGCCAAGTATAAATGGGTCAAAACCAGTTCTTCGCTCGAATTGATATTTAATAAGCTGAAATCCTTGGTCCATCCTATCTGTTCCCCCCATTTGCTTCTTATATTTCGCAACTACATATTATGTTCTTGTTATTTGAACAATTGTTTTTTTCACACAGTGGACACTAGAGTGACATTATCGTCCCATCTAACTATTGAAATTACAGTTTCTCTACACATTTCCGAAACATAAGTTCCTCTTTTAAATTTTTGGCTAATAGTTAATTTTTATTCAAACTGTTTACAAAACCTCCCACGTCTTTTTCCCCGGGGTCTTCATCACTAAGTTTGATCTCACTTCAGTGAGAGAAATATATTTCTCTTACTTCAATATCGCCCATTTTCTCACCTGAATCCTCTAATACAGCTAAAGCTTGTTGAAGATCAAATTGAGGCCTGAAAATAAAATGGTACATAAAGGCCTAGCTTTGCCATATGGCAACGCACTGCAAAAACTATCATGAAATCTTATAAGTATACATACAATGTATCAAGTAAGTAAACTATTCGTATATTGTTAAAATAATGTATTAAGTAATATAAACTTCTAATATTGTATGCAACTGCAATTTGAACAGAGATTACACTACATACTCTCATCTCATGTCCATTTTTTCATCAAGAAAATAATTAGATACTTTAACACAGACACTTTGAACACGTATTTCACTAATGCGACAGTGCCACCTATTCATTGATGGAGTTTCTAGCATGGTTTGCATGTCTGACTACTCAAAATGTGCGTTTAGATTGTGAGTGTATATAGATAGTAGCTGATTTCCAATTGGCAAGTGGAGCGGTTCTGGAGTACTACTGAAGTACATCAATTTTATTTTTCGCGTTCCAATAATAGAGAACATTTTAATTTGATACATGGTGATTTTCCGGGTTGTTATTCCGTGACCTCGGTAACTGGTAGCTGCCAGAAACAGAGTTAAAATGCACATCCCTAGCATTAGCTGGGATACTTTTACCTACCCTGGTTGTTCTCGGGCTAGGCTCTGTGGGGACAGACCCCCTATCGGTGTCTCTGGGCCTGTCCATATATTGATTTCGGTTCCTACTGTTGGTATTACGACTGCTACGGTCGGAACCGCTTCTCGGATACTGGTGGTCCTCCGAGGCGTTCCGTAGCCGCCGCTGTAACTGGTCGCATCCCATGCTTCCAAACGTTTCGCCGCTCTTCACTGTCGGAATCTTCAGTGGTGACTCTGCAAAAGCTTCGCCGCGACTGAGGCTCTCTTGAAGTGGTCTTTATCGTTTTCCCCTGCCCCCTTGTGCTCTACCAATTTTTGTGGAGTTTTATGTGTCATTTCAAACATTGGGGTTATTGTAATATATTTTTATTATTTATTAGACCATTTACAATTCATTACAATGGATATCTTTGTTATGATAGAACCGTTTTACACACAAGAGATTTCTTCCGAAAATTATAATGAAAATTATGGGCAAATTTTTGCAAAGATTTTTTATTTATTTATATATGTATATTTCAGCTATCAAAGTTACTTTACAAATTGCCAAACTGGCAAATTTTGCCGCACTTTCTCGATTATAGTAATTTCCATTAAATTATTGATATAATTCTTGTATGTATAAAACAGCCAAAAAGTTTCACGAAAATTTGTAGCAAAATTATGAGGTAAATTTTTGCTATACTTCTTGTGTGTGTAAAACGGTTCGTAAGTATGTATCCTTTATTTAGATTTTGCTTCCTATTCAGTTTTATTTTAGGAAATGCTTTCTATGCATTCCAATTAATTCAGGAACAGTTGAAAAGCAGAACAGAACAAGAACACATCAGGAACACTTCCATGACAATTGGAAAGCCACTAGTGTTTCTGTTACCATCCCGATAGGGTTTAATATTTATATATTTTAATTAATTTTAATTATAAGAAAGATAGCATTTAATACTCAAAATTTCAATAAACCGGTTCGTAATATAACTACTGAAGAAAATAACAAAAAATATTTTAAAATCCCATATATTGAATGTCTTTCAGAAAAGGTAAGAAACATTATTAAAAAATGATAATTTAGATATAGCTTTTAGTAGTGAGAATACTTTAAAACAACTTTCAACAAAACAAAAAGATGATACCCCTAAACAACTGTTGAGCAATGTTATATACAAAATACCTTGTCGCGATTGTAACAAAGTTTATATAGGTCACACAGAAAGGTACCTAAAACACGAATTTGGGAACATGTACGAAGCGTCAAACCAATGTCTTTATTGACCAACAATAACAAAACGGCCCTTGCAGAACATACACAAACATATTTACATACATTTAGCTGTGAAGAAGCTACAATTATTGGGAAACAAAAAAAATATAAAAAAAGACTTTTTCATGAATTGATTAATATTAAGAAACATAAAGATTCTGTTAACAAAAAACAAGATATTCAAAATTTAAACACGGCATATTTCAATCTGATAGACGTAATCGATAGAACTAAACAATAAGCAATAATTACACTACCCGATATATATAAAACATAGTAATGTTTTGTGTTTTCTTTTTCCATTTTTACTTAAAGTGGAAAAAAATTACAACGCCTCTGTCACCGTATCTAGTCGATACATTAATTGAATAAAAGTTCTCGATTCTTATTGATTGTTTCCCATTAATGTTAATTACAATTCTATATACATATGGGTATATATTGTCAATACTTTTCACTTGTAACAGACACTTTTAATAAACAATTATTTTTTATATTAAATTGGACGAAGAAAAACTTAACTACAAGTAATTTATAAAATTGTTAATTGTAATTTGGTTAATTTATGTTTGCCTGCATTGTCCCCTTTCTTTTAAAATGAATAAAATAAAAATAAATATTACTAGATACTTAGCCCCAACTAGCATTTAAGCCTAATAGACTACTACACAAGAAAAATAATCCTGAACTGATCAAGATTTACTACTTTCCTCCATAAAAATAGTCTTCAATGTTACAAAATCTTATAATACCAAAATTTTAGTCAAAAATTTGTTAACTAAGAGTAATATAATGCCTTCCAAGTAAAATGAAATATATGTCAATTTATACAGTTCGAAATTACATATTGTTTACCTATTCTATGTTTTCAAATGCTAACATTCCAATAACGTGTAAGTCGAAGTTATAATTTACTTAATTTCGCCTAGAAATCTGTCTTCAATATCCAAGGATTTTTTAAATTATTACAATAGGTAAATATTTACATATTTATTACGAAATTGCAAAACTTATTTTGTCTTCAACTAGTAGTTAAAAATAAGGTAATAACTAGTTATTTTGCCCTATTAAATCCTTCAATTAGTTAAGTTCTATTTTTATTACAATATAATCCTATTTTCAACTTTGTTGATAACTTCTAAAGAATATTTGACCATTTCAATTAACCTAATAGAAATATTGTTCTATATATAAAAATTTCCTGGGTTGTACAATTTGATGAATGGAAACCATAAATACAGACTTTATTATATTAAAATCTAAATATCTATAAATATACTAACTCCTACTCTACTTGTAGCTTAGTAGCCTGACATAGGTAGTTTTTCTTTTGTTCCTATCCCTGATCGCTATTAGAATATATAAAATCAAACATATAATGTTGTCTCTCTCTGGCAAAAGTATGTCATATAAAGGGCATAATTAGGGTATATTTTGGTAATAATGTCTTTTATATGTCGAAATTTTAACATAAAATTGGTCCGTATTTCTTTTATGTCCAATTATCTTATTGGAATAAAATTCTTGCCGACCAATTATTAACTTCCATATTACTTCAGTTTTTTCCCCACATAATGAAAAAGGCCAACGAATATAGATAAACTTCCCTTATATGGAATTGGTCATGAAAAGTTTTTGACCAATTCAGAGGTCAAGTTAACGTAATTTTAACTTTAATTGTTTGTTGGGGCGCTTGCTCTAATATTAAGTTAAAAATAGTAATTTTAATTTTCAATTTTCAATGTGTTTTGTTTTAATTTATTGTAATTTTATATTAGTTATGTAATACATTTACATTTCTAGAGCCCTGAAGATGGCTTAAATATAAGCAGAAACGTTGGCAATTTGTAAAAATTGTTTTTTCTACTAAAATTGACCTATTACCAGACTAAAAAAACATCAGTAATTTAAATTGAAAAATTGAACTATTATTATATGCTTAATTTTCCTTCGCTTGTCCTTGATATAATTACGTTGTAGTCCCGTGAAGTCGGCCCGTCAGCACGAACTGTTTTTAGAGCTAAAAGAAATGTGTGTGTCCGCCCTTATCTCCGAGGTTCTTGCCATTCCGTTTATCGTGCTCGTTAGTGCCGGACGTAAAAGAAAGTGTTTGTGTGTGTGTGTATCTTCAGGATGCCCAAAAGAAAGAGTTCTTCCTCAGACCGGAGAAAAGACGAGATGAAGAAGCTGAGAAGACAATTGGTGCAGATGCAGGAGGCATTGAACAAAATGCATTCCAGTTCGTCTAACATAGGTAGGCAAAATATTATATTTAAAATTAATCTACCATTTAGTAAAGGTTAACGGATATTAGTCCGGAAGCATAGTATAAAATCGTGTGATTTTATTTTAAAACTAGCAACTAAATGTTTTACCAAATTTCCTAGACGTGTTAATCTAAGTGGGTTGTTTAGACATGTCTATACAGGACAGCGTGTGTTCGTCCTGAAACACAACATGAAATGGAATTAATGGCTCGTTATAAACTTCCAACAAACTGTAAATTGTTAGTACCTCCTCAAGTTAATAAGGAGGTGCAACCTTGTTTGCCAAAGGTCAGGAATGATCAAGATACTTTTATGGTCGCCCTGCAATTGCAATTAGCTCATGGTCTAGCTGCAATAGGTACTGTTATGGACCGCATTTTACCCGTTCCAGATCAAGCTGAAGACTTAAAAAGCCTGGCTGAGGCCTCTCAATTAATTGCAAATGTTCACCATGCAATTTCAACCCATCGCAGATTTAATATTGTTCCACACTTGAACCCGGATTGCCGAAAAGTGATAGGATCGCTTGAGATGGACGAATTTCTATTCGGAAGAAATTTTACAGAAGTATTTAAGACCGAGCAAGCTATGAAAAAAGCCAGCACTGAAATTAAGAAAAGAACGTGGCCGTCTGCTTATCCAGGTCCTTCCAATATTCAGCCTACGCCTTATTTAAACTACAAGCGTCCTCAATTCAAGAGAAGACAGAAAGAAGAGAAGAGGGAGGAAAGAAGGCCTGCCAACCGGAAGAGAAACATGAACACCATCAGTTACCGCAAGAAGTACCAACGTTGGTAAGAACCTCTAAATATGCAGGTTCCTTGAAAAACTATTTTCATGCGTGGCAAGCTATAACTAAAGACCATGTGGTTCTTAATTGGGTAAAAGGTGTAAAAATTCCTTTTCAATATAAACCAAATCAAATTGTTGAACCCCAAATAAAAATTGAAAAAAATCTTATGAAAAGCTACACAAAGGCTATTAAAAAGTTAATAAAAATAGGTGCAATTAAAAAATGTAAGCCACTGAAAAATCAATTTTTATCTCGTTACTTTGTCATTAAAAAACCAAATGGTAAAGACCGCTTTATTTTAAACTTGAAAACTCTTTACAAATATATTAACGTGCCTCACTTTAAGCTAGATGATTACAGAACGGTACGCAAACTCTTAGAACCAAATTATTATATGGCGAGCATAGACCTTAGGGACGCATATTTTCTAATCCCCATTAAAAATAAACATAGAAAATATCTTAGATTTTGTTTTAAAGATTCTTTATACGAGTTTAGATGCCTACCGTTCGGTTTAAATATAGCTACGTTTTTGTTCACAAAACTCTTGAAACCCGTAGCTAAACAGCTTCGACTTAGAAGTATACTTACTGTGTTTTATCTGGACAATATTTTGATAATAGGAAAGGAAGAAATAAATTGTAGATAAAATATGAAAATTACTCTTAAACTTCTTAAGAAATTGGGATTTCTTATTAATACAGAAAAAAGTATGTTACGACCTCAACAGAGGATAAAGTTTCTAGGATTCATATATAATCCTGTAGACATGATTATTTCTCTTCCAGATAAAAAAATTAAAAACATTAAATTGCTAATTTCTAGGTTTAAAAATAAAAATAAGTGTTCTGTCAGGGAATTTGCAGTATTAATAGGCAAATTGGTTGCGTCTTGTCCAAGTACAAAATACGGATTTATTCATATAAAGCCTTTCGAAATAATTAAACATATTTTGTTAAAAGATAATTACAAAGATTATAATAAAAAAATGATAATTCCACTCTATTTAAGATCGGAATTAGATTGGTGGGAACATAACATAGGTTTAGGACAGCATATAAAACCTCAAGAATTTTCCCTCGAAATTTTCTCGGACGCTTCAGCAAGTGGCTGGGGTGCTTTTAGCGAAGGAGTAAAATGTCATGGGTTTTGGGACGAAATTGAAAAACAAATGCATATTAATTACTTGGAGATAAAGGCAGCTTACTATTCATTAAAATCTTTAGTTAGAAATAGCTAACGTTCGTATATTACTAAGGATAGACAATCAGACAGCTATTTCCTGCATTAATCGGGGAGGTAGTATTAAATTTCCAAATTTAGATAAGGCAGTCAAAGAGTTGTGGCAATAGTGTGAAGCAAGAGACATTTTAGTTTTTGCATCCTACATCCCATCGTCATATAATATTGTAGCGGATAAAGAATCACGAGCAACCTCAATTGACACAGAGTATGAACTCAATGATATAGCATTTAACATCATTGTAACTGCATTTGGAAACCCCGAAATTGATTTATTTGCATCTAAAACCAATAAAAAATGTGAAAACTATATATCGTGGTTTCCAGATCCTGATTGTTTATCCGTAGATGCTTTTACAATAAACTGGTCCACTTATAATTTTTATGCTTTTCCCCCTTTCTCTATTATATCACGAGTTCTAGAAAAAATTATCCAAGAGAAAGCTAAAGGCATTTTAATAGTTCCATACTGGCCAGTACAGGCTTGGTACCCCATCTTTAAGAAATTGTTAATTCAGAGCCCTATTATCTTTAAACCTCACAAATTTTTACTTATTTCACCTTTCAGAGAGAGTCACCCTCTCTACAAGAAGATTTCCCTGGTGGCAGGGAATTTATACGGAGGACATATTTAAAGAAAGGCATATTAGCAGAAGCAGTGCAGGTCATGATTTCATCTCTAACTGAAGGAACCCTTAGACAATATTCTGCCTGCTTTAAAAAATATTGGGAATTTTGCCAGGGTAAGTTACTGAGCCCTTTTGAATACAACTTAGATATATATTTAAAATTTTTAATTGAAAATTTGGAAAAGGGCAATTCGTATTCAGTGTTAAATTCGTATAGATCCGCCTTAAATATAATATTTGCTCCGTTATGTAAGAATGATGAAAAAATAATAAATAGATTTCTAAAGAGGATATATAATTTGCGTCCACCTAATCCAAAATATGAGTTTACGTGGAATCCAGACCCGCTTCTTAAATATTTAGAAAAATGGTTCCCACTGGAATCATTAAATTTGGAACAATTAACCTACAAATTAGTAATTAGTTAACTCTTATGGCATTAACATCCGCTAGTCGAGTTCAGACATTATCCTTAATAAAAATTAGTAACGTCTCAAAGCTCGAGGAAAAAATTGAAATAAAAATACCCGATAAAATAAAAACTACCTCCAATGGAAAAATACAACCTATTTTATGTTTTCCATATTTTAGGGATAAACCTGAACTATGCGTGGCATCCACTATAGAGTTTTATATCAACAAAACAGCACCTTTTCGTAAACCCGGACATAATCTCATCCTAACTCATAAAAAACCCTTTCATTCAGCATCATCTCAGACAATAAGCCGATGGATTAAAAAACCTTGGGTTTAGGAGGTATAAACACAACGCTGTTTTCAGCACATAGTGTACGCCATGTATCAACTTCTGCAGCGCTAAGAGCAGGAGTAAATATTGAGCAAATAAAAAGTACAGCGGGTTGGACACCTGCGTCAAACACATTTTTTAAGTTTTATAATAAACCCGTTAGACAGCCAAATGTAACATTTGCTAATGTAATACTGCACGCAGATGGACCTTAATAATTGAAATTGTTAATTTAAGCAGGACATGTAATATTGTTCGTTTTTTGTTATTTATGTTGATAATTACCTCGTACAATATTCGTACAGATATATTAATATTAAATTATTATATTGTTAATGTTGCGTTAATTTTCTCTATATTGTTTACGTATTACAGTGTTATTTGTATGTTGCTATACAGAGTTTACATTAATTATTATTATTACCTCTTGTAACTCATATATTACCTATATGAATTTAAAGTAATAAAGTTATTACGTCCTTATAAAAATCGCCTGCTTTACTCTGAACATCTACAACGTAATTATATCAAGGACAAGCGAAGGAAAATTGTTAGATTAATTGACTTACCTTAAGGAGAATTAATCTGAATTTTCCGAGCTTGTCCGAAGATATAATTACCCAACCCACCCAAAATTCTGAGATTCCCTGTGCTTGGGCGATTTTACGACCACTTCAACGGAATGGCAAGAACCTCGGAGATAAGGGCGGACACACACATTTCTTTTAGCTCTAAAAACAGTTCGTGCTGACGGGCCGACTTCACGGGACTACAACGTAATTATATCTTCGGACAAGCTCGGAAAATTCAGATTAATTCTCCTTAAGGCAAGGTAAGTCAATTAATCTAACAATTTTCAATGAGTACGGAACGGCCTTACTACGATATAAAATAATGGTTCCAAAATAGATTCAAAAAGCGAATTCTTGTCCGATCACCGATAGTCAATAATCGTCAGGCGCGGTTAGTTAGTTCTTGACAACACCGCGTGTCGTTGTGTTTCCTTTTTTCCATTCTTTGACTGCCATGGAGATCCTATGGGAACAACGCAAACGTTTCTTAAATCGGCCGCGTTGGTCCTATGGGATCAACACAATTTTCAGCGCCTGTACAGCCGTTGGTTCATATTGAAATGAGTTTTTGTATAGGAAGGGACCAACATGGTCTAGATTATATATGATATAGAGATAGTTTGTTATTTTAAAAGAAAACATGGTCCCGCTATAAGGTGAAAATATATATCGAGAGGTTTCAGTTTTTCTTTATTTAACGAAACAAATGAGAACAATTAAAATGAACAAATGAAGATATTCTAAAGAAATACAGGAAAAATAACTTTTTAATTATGTATAGCTACACACTGGTTCCAAGATGTTTTATTTAGGGCATATGTACGTTGCTTTGTTCAGCGTTTTTCTTATAACAATTCTTGCAGATCTTTTTTCTGTTATGCTTATTTCCTTCGTTCGCTGTTTGATCAAGGTTATGATATGGATTATAACATTCATTACCTACTTTTACCAAAGTTCACTGAATAAATATGAGTTATACCACTCTCTGTCGGCACTTTGATGTTCTGAGATCAAAGTTGTACTGCCGCATGTAAATACTGTCGCAAAAATTGTCAATTACGAGGTACTTAAAATAGTAGTTTCTTTGCAATTTTGAAATATTTATATACGAGACATATTCCAAAACTGTGATGTAAGGCTCCTTATTGTGTAAATAAAATATTTCTAATGTAATAAATATAAATATTATAAAACGATTATAGGTAAATGTATAAAGTTTATGAGTTTGTAATTTTGTTAGTTAATCTTGGAAGTTGTATATATAGACTTTTTAATTTTAAAATAAAATATATACGTACTCTACTGCATAAAAAATAAGGTAGTCATGAGGAAAAGTTGCATAAAATGTTTATTTAAATATTTAAAAAACAATATACAGGGTTCGCCAACTAAAACAAAACAGAGCTGTTTTGCAGGTGGAAGTTCCTCAGGGTTCGGTGTTGGGGCCGACACTGTGGAACGTTATGATGACATCTTTGACGTTACGATGCCAGCAGGAATCGATTTAATAGACTTTGCAGACGACGTGGCAATTGTTGGTACAGACGTGAACTCTTGTGAACTGGTCCACAAAGTAAACTGTGCTCTGGACGAAGTGGGGGTATGGCTGCCTTCGCGCGGATTGGATCTAGCACCGGAGAAGACCGAAACCACGTTGCTGAAGTTTAAAAGAAAGAACAAGCAGTATACGCTGTCATATAGACGTTTGGGTATCAGATAAGCATTGCAAGTCAAATACTTGGGAATGGTGTTGGATTCGTCACTGACTTTTGTACCCAATATTAGAGCGGCAGCGAATAAGGCGGAGAGAATGGTTAATGTTCTCTGCAAACTGCAGCGACAGGAAAAGGAGTATGCTTTGTCATGTTGCCCAATCGATAATGCTATACGGCGCTCCAGTATGGGCAGAAGAAGCGAATAGGGTTGCGGCCTATAGAAAGAGTCCAGAGGAAGCTGGCGTTAAGAGCGTGTAGGGCATATCGCACTGTTTCTTTTGAAGCTGCTGTCGTTGTTGCAGGGCTCATACCTGCGGTGTGTGGACGCGTAAGATGATTCCAGATGTGAGGCGGTGGTATGCCAGAAAGCATACACGCAGGGTGGTGTATACTTAACGACATATACGCGGAGGCCTCTGCTTCTGGCTATTATGGGTATAGCCCTATGATTGGTATCGCTTTGGGATCCTTAGTTATGCCATCTTCTACCTCTGACTCATCCTCGATAATGGCGTCGATAAAAAAGTTATACACAAATGCTCGAAAACGTTAACTTCAATGTGAAGGGGGAAGGTTTTTTATTAGAAATTGACGATGAATTTCTTCACCCCCTAGACAGGGGATAAACCACCCCTAAAATTTAAATGGGAAGGGGGGTCGAATGACATCAAATTAAAGTTTTTTTGAAAGTCTTTATGGTCATACCAAAATTTCTTACTTTAGAACAATCGCTGATGAGTAAATCGATTTATTTCGTTATAAATACTACAAATACATAACGCACAAAATCACCTAATCAATTGTCCAAAATGCTGTCCGTTAACTTCCTGACAATGAACCAAGTCCCTGGAGGAGTGGAGTACACTTTCGACGTTAGATGACCCCACAAGAAGAAATCTAATGGAGTCAAATCTGGAGACCTTGCAGGCCATTCAATTGGACTCCTTCTATCAATCCAATGACCAGGAAAATATTCATTTAGAAATTGCCGAACCGCTAAAGCATAATGCAATGCACCATTTTGTTGGAATGTCAATAGATTTTCTGAATAATCCGGATTATTTTCCACAAGATCTACTAATTGGGGATAAGCGAAGTTGGTATAGAAAAAAGAGTATTTTTAAAAAGCAAAATCGACGTATCCGAGGAAATTTCATGAAACTTCGTTGTTTTAGAAATAATGAATTTATTCCATACTTTTCTTCCACACTTTATATGCAGACTAAAACCGATACGGTTAAATAACTACCAGGTGATTCAAACTAAAAAGTTGGTATCATAGATACCATAGGTTTATTTTAAAGTTAAAGCGTCATCATATTAAACAAGAGAAATATAAGTAACTAATTTACTACTTGCATAAGTCAGTCATTTTTATCACATCGAGTTTAAAAGAAAGTGCCCATAATTGGTTACTCTCCAATTAAAACAATTTTAAAACCTTGCTATGAGCATAGAAAACATAACATGTGTATCGAAAGCAAATTTTGGATAGAAATACCTAAAAATTATAACTTATCTCAAAAATAAAAAAAGTTAAAAACTAAGAACCAGACAATTTTAAATTAATTAGTTTTATTTAAATAACAGGTAATTTAGTTTTTGTAGGTAGAATAATTCATTATCAATGTCATTGTTTATGAAGTACATTTATAACAGAAATAATTGATTCCCGTATTACTGTAATGCAAAATGCATTTTTATGGGTTAGAAGAGTTGATAAATGTCGAAATATTATGTCATAACTTTATTGCCATTAAAAATATTAGCAACATAAATTCAACGAAATAAACCTCAATTTACGACAGGCATTTATAAGAACTTAAATTTATAAATGATACTGCAGGAAACAACTACTCCGCGGGCTAATGCCCCGACCGGCATTGAATTATACCTGCAGTATCTGTGTGAAACAGCCAAGAACCCTTGTCGGCCACTCCACCAGACATAGACCGGTTTCTGGCTTATTAGCCCTCATCAGTATGCCATAGGTGAGATGACCGACAATTGAACTGGCTGTTCCTTCATATGTAGTGTCACATATAAATCGAGTGCAGGTGAGATGTAACTGGTCTGCTACTTCCTGCTCGGCCTAAGCGGCTCGACTTGCAGAAAGCGACCAACAATATCGTAGGTATTTAACAGCAGACCTCTCGCCTCGGGCGATGCGCCATTAAACTTTATTATATCATAAATATTATTTGTATAATTAATGTGACTTAATACTTTAACGCCTCATAGCACATTAACGAATATGTACTGTTTTAGCCTTAATCTTAACGGAACGTAAATTGCCTTGCGGTTTGTTCCACTTCCTTCATTCTCTTAGCAAAATATCTTTTAATCCGCCTTAAATTCCTTTAAAGTTACTTTGAAGAATTTCTCATCATTTAAACGATAAAATACGGCGGCTCGGATTTTAGTACAATAATTGCAACTTATAATAATAATTTAGCTTAATATATATAATTCCAGTCAAAGTTAAAAAATAACCATTTTATAATTAGTTTGACTTTCATGATTATTATTTTTGCACAATATCAATACTATATTCTAAAATTGTGTTGATTTTGAATTAAAAAAACTACTATTGAAGTATATATGTTTTTACCCTAACCACATGTCTCAGATATTACCTATTCACCGAGTAGGTAGAGTTTAAATCTATTTCAAATATGACTTGTCTGTAGTAATCCATAATTAATCTAAATAATGTCTATATTTTTCTATTTTATTGCTGAAAGCACTACGTAGCTGGAGGACTGTAATTTGTTTATTAAAATGTATGTAAAGGTGTTTTGTTCTCATAGTACCCAGTACCTACTGTTCCAGTAGCTATTTTAGTTACATTATTATAGGTATTCGAAATATGTAATACGAAATTAATGGATATTGTTTTAATTTATAGAAAATCAAGGTACAGTGGCATGCGCTGCTTCTTACTAATACCAAAGTTTACCGAATAAATGTGTATTTTCTAAACTTTGCTAATACGCAGAAAGCTTTCCACTGTTTTCTTTACTGCCATAAATGATTATCTGACTGATGCATTTGTTACATATAAAACTGCATTTACACGAAATGGAATGAATATTACAAGCATGGGCGCTCGCAGAAATATTTCTCAGTGGAGGGCAAAATGGAAAATATGCATATGTGTTGTGAACAATATTTTGGTAAACGAAGAATTTAGTAGGAACGTTTTATAATGTGAATATTTTAAAAATATAACATGGCAATATCTGTAAGAAAACTCTTAGGGGACCCTGAGTCCCTTACAGCTCCCGCCTCTGATTTTTTTGTGAACATTGCTATTACATCACGGGATCAAAACAAGCAAGCTTAGAGCGGCGGCAACCTGGAGAAGCTCCACTTCGAAAATTGATTCTTGATTTCCTTCACAAGCGACGCACGGGAAACGCTGCCTACTACTGCAAGTTTCTTGCTCTTTCTTTATAAAAAAAGAAGACTTATGCCTGTCTGAGACATGATTCTCTTTCATGGCAATGCTCGATTAGACAAAGTGGCTTTGACCCAAGAAATACTGGAACTTCCATAGGCTAACGCTTGAACATCCGCGCCATAGCCTAAATTTAGCACCATGTAACTATCACCTGTATGAACTACTAAAGGAAGAACAGAAAAGAAACCGTTTTGATGACAATCAAGGTGTGGAAACGTTTGGGCGTAACTGTTTTAAAATTTAGTTTTACGGTGACAGTAAATCTATTAAAAACAAATTCCGGTTTATATAATCATCCATCTTCGTATTTGGGGTCGGTTGCAATGAGGTTCTGAAAATAAAAACAAATTTTATGGATTTAGCAAAATCTATCTTGAGTTTATTTCGGTCCTACAAATTGTATCAGTAAGAAACAGAAATTAAAAACGATTTTAATTAACAGCCCTTGAGTTAGTGTATATAGTCAAGGTTAACAGCCCAGGATAAAGCACAATTAGTGCAGAATATTAATATTACAATTAATTATTAAATCCAGTGGAAGTAAAAAGAACAGTATTTCAAATAGGACAAAAGTTGTCGAAAGTCAATAGTAAATAAGTCCCAGCCGCGGTGTTATCCACAGCCAATTATTACACTCGATGGCGGTTTTATTCACAGAAAAACATCAAAGGATACAACGTGAACATAGTCGACGACAGTGCTGCAGATGCCTGTATTATTCAAACTAGTCGCGTCGGGTTCATCAAAAGCATTGTATGAGTTCATAACACTCAAATAGCGCTTACTTATCTCTTGAAGGTAGACCTCCTGATAGAAAAAGACCCTCTTCAAGTATATCGGTGCGAGACTGCTCGGATTTCTCCTGTTCATTGATGCTGGTTTTGTGAGTCTCTGCACGAGGCTGAGCTTTCTGGTTTAAGCATTTTGTTTTTGTCGGCTCGTTTCCCACCTGACAAACTCAAGTCACAGCGAGTGTCAAACTCACGATTTGCGAATCTCTAGAGCAGATCATTGGCGATAGAACTCAAACGGAATTGTTAATTGTTAATACACTGGACCAAATATTCCTTTCTAAGCTACGGCAAAATCAAAAATGATAATCTTAAGAAACAAAAGGTGGTTTATTACATATTCAGTGGTAGAACGAGATCATTTACAGCATCGCATTTTGAGTCGTTGGACATAGATTATTATCAATAATCGACGATTGCTGAATAGGACCGTTAATATTGTTAAATCGAATAGATAATAATAATAATATCTCTATTCCTCATCATAATCACGAGGATTAGCCCAGAAGTTCGGATACTTGTACGGAAGAGGGAGCGGCAGTTCATATTCAGAATATGTATTTTAGAAATATTTTACTTCCTTAAGTAACATGTCATAAATAAGATAC
Source organism: Monochamus saltuarius (assembly GCA_025584915.1). Lineage (NCBI taxonomy): Eukaryota > Metazoa > Arthropoda > Insecta > Coleoptera > Cerambycidae > Monochamus > Monochamus saltuarius. Next base: position 35,337,493 of record CM046726.1, read on the forward strand.
ATTTTAAACATTTTCGAGAGAATAGAATAATGAGCTAAAAATATTGAAAGGTATTTCCTGAAAGATACATACTCTGACAAGTAAATACGCGAACCCGAACACATTCAGAGTGACATCGCATGCTCACTTTTAAGTTTGGCTGTTCGACACGTTCTCAAATAAGAGAAGAGATGTGGTTATTTCAAATTTCAGGAGGTCGGAGTAAAAGAACTAGTTAAAAAAATAGTAGGTAGTAGGTGAGTTGTAAAGTTTTCTGTACATCAATAAAAATATACAAAAATACCAAAATTTTTTTTTGATGCTGCGTTATCAAGATTCAAGTGATGACAATTTGAAATATAATATATATAATATAATAATAATTTATTTATTTGCCATAATAATACATAATAATCATACATATGTATGTAATCTTAAATAATAAACAAAACAAATTATTTAAACAAAATAAGTTATATAAATATAGCAAACAAACAATCCATCCGAGATACCACAAAAAGTAAACTTTGTCCGTGGTTTTTCTCTTTGAATGTTTGGTTTTTTAATGAATAATCATTTACACACGCTTATATTTATAGATAATACAATACTAAATACTAAATACTAAATTAATACTAATAATGATAATACATTAATATAATACACATAGCTATATTTCGGTAGTCAAATAGGTAGATAGGGTCTCTAATGTGCCAAAAAATTCAGTTGGACATAGAGCCCTAATTTTTTCCCGAAGCAAACAAAACATAAGTAAATAAGTATCCATAGTTGTGTTCACGAGTGTATTTTTGTCATTATTGTGTATAATTTTCTAACCCTAAGAAAAGTCGTATATTTTTTTTAATATTTTTTAAATATTATTAAATAATTGTTAAATAAATATTTACTAAATTAAACCACAGAATGAATATTCCAATTATGTTTCATTATACTGATGCATATTCGAGATACTTGTATCAAAGTTTACAGTATAAGTTACTTCCTTGGACACGTGTCGATATTTCCAGTGCCTTCATTTCTGGTATACATTGGTACGCACACAGCATTGCGCGGAGCACATCGGGAAACCGCTTCTCAACGATATCACGCCGAGTGAAATAAAATATTATGATCTGCAAACTTTGCTTGTATTTTTTATTTCATACCTACTAATATTCGCGATGAGAATAAATTGACTGTAGCTCCATTTTCTATTACACTTTTAATTATTACTGTCTTTTTGTATTGTGAGTTAAATAGAGTGCAAAAGGTTCAAAACCCCATCTGGGACGCTAATGCCTCTGTTCAGTCATTCTTCTTTGAAAAATAATAAGAAGAATTAATTCACACAAAAGTATTTAACACTGTATACAAACACTAATTATTAAATAAATAGAGGTTTGCTTTTCCTCTTCCAATAAGAACATTTCTTTTATTTTTATATTGATGATAAAAGCGTATATTTTGAACCTAACCAGTGTATAATTTAACCATTTGATGTTGGTAGCACTGGAGTGCCAGTCACCGCTAGATCATCAGGGCGAGCATGCAGCTAGAGGTGGAATTTTTTTGAGGGAGTCCTTTCTTTGCTCTTGTCGACGATGACGATTGATCAACAGATGGAATAACAACTCAACATCAAATTTTTGGTGAAACTTGGAAAAATTCAGGAAATTGATATGTTGTGGGAGAGCTGTTTATGGAAATAACTTAAGAAAACAGCTCTTTTCAAATGGATTAAGCGTTTCAGTCGTGAAGACTGCAAGGATGATGCTAGGCCAGGATGATCGTCGACCTCCTGTGTTGATGAAAACATTGAACGCCTCTTGTGTTATCCAATCGTCGATTAAGTGTTCGAATAATTGCTGAACTGATTGGAAAGCACAAGAAACTTCACACGTTCAATGTTGTAGCAGGCCCACCCTGTAGCATAACAAAGTGAGTGAGTGAGTGCGGTGTCGGAGGGGGGACTGGACAAGGATAGTGCCGTGCGCGGCGACAGCGTTGCCAACCGTACGATAATTATCGTACTTGTACGATTTTTTTACCCTTGGTACGATGTACGATTGTAAACTTATTATCGTACGCTTTTGTACGATAATTTCAGTCGTGTACGATTTTTAAAAATATTAGACTTCGGTCGAAGCTACACTCACCTAAATCGACGCATACCGCACAACATGAATGTTGTGCAGCAAAAAATGAAACTTGGTAGATAGTAAATAGGGAAAATACATTAAGTGGTAAACTCTTACAGTGTATGTTCTTTGGTCTGACGTTGCGAACTTCGTAAAACAAAAAAAAACATTTTTATTACCTGTTAAAAAATTATAGTGGAACATAGTATTCCCTATGAAATTATTATGTAAATGTTATTATATATTATGTTATTATGGTGTACGATAATTTCACGTTGAGTACGATAATTTTGAGTGTGCCGATACTATAAATTAGGGTACCGCAGTTGGCAACGCTGCGCGGCGAGGAAGTGTGCGAGGCCAGGGGCTGGAAACTTATATTACCAACTTGGAACATTGAAAAGGATGGCGATAGTAAATGTGGAACATCTCGTTAGATGGCAGGGATGGCATAGCATGAGCGTGCATTTCCTTCCTTACCGACATTGTATGATTCAAATAGTTTCCGAATTTGTAAAAAATATACATTGATATTATGTACATTTTGCATTACGCAGTAAATAATGCAGGTTCATAGCGACATAGCTATAATTTCGTGAATTTCGTTTAAATTTATATCAAAACAGTTTAGTGTATATATTTATGTTTTATTTGCATACATAATTGTGTATGATAAGTGTTTTTTATATTATTTGTTACATACTTGGTAAGTTTAGCGTACTTAATCGATGTAAAAAATATTTGTAACATGCAATGCTTCAGTTGTAGGGTTTTCCTGAACTCATTATGAGTGGTTACCGAAAATGTTCGGTTTATGGATGTACAGACCACTATTCAAGCCGATACAAATTTCCAGATCCTGATAATATCCGGAAGTTTTCAAAAAATGGTTGTTGGCTTGTCGCAATAGTGATCTAAATAGCTTAGAAGATAAAGAAATTTACCGATTAAAAAAGATATGCCACATTTATTTTAAGGAAAGTGATCTGCATTTTTCTAATATGGTCTTAAAAAAAAGCCGTTCCTTCATTAAATTTGCCTGAAGAAGGTAAACATTTTTTACTAAATTAATTTAAAATATTGTGTGTAATTTTATATAATAGGCTTGACTGTGTCTTTAATTTTCAGTACAAGTAGTTTCTTGTCCAGAGTGCAGTAATGCTGTAATTCCAGAAGAAACAGTTATTGAACACTGTAAGTATTACAAAATAACATTCATTTGTGTTTAATAATAAGTTTAGTATAACGAAGTTAAAAATTTTAGAAAATTCATTAATATCTTTACAAAGTCCTGTCGCAAATTTTATAAGGGTCAGCTGCAGTCTGCCGGTAAACATCCTAAGGGACGTCGTTTTACAACTGATGATAAAATTTTGGGGGTTTGTTTTGCACATACAGAGTGGCCCGTCCAGAAAGACGTATGAAAGTATGTATGAAAATACGAAAAACTATTTTAATTACGCCACTACCCTTAGAGCATTAAACTTACCAAAATGGTATTTTAAATTAAATATTTTAAAATATAAACTTCAAATAATTAACTACTTTTAATATGAATTGTGTGTATTGTAGGGTTCGGAACCAATATAGAAATATTTTTGTTTTTATGGAATACTTTAAAGAATTGCATTTTCTTAGAGGATTTTTTATGTTTATAGGTTTTTGAGAAAGTTAATGCTGATATACTAATGCAGAATATACTAATTTAGTTTTTTCATTATGGTTAATACTGGAATATCTATTTTGGTATTATATAAAAAAAAATATATTCTTCATATGACTTCAGTGACAAAATTACAAGTAACTGTGAGTTTTGCTTCCCCAATATGATGAAAAAAAACTTTATTTCACACTGTTTGCTAAATAAATATTTCCTGGAGTCATTTGGAGTATGTTATACTGTAATGTGTGTTGCCTAGGAACACTTTAATATTTTGCTTCTTAATTTTATTTAAGTTGAAATTAATACTTTTAAATATTTATAAGAACCTCAATTTGAAAATACTTTGTGGCAAAAATTGCCAACTATTTTTAATAAATATAACTATTCATTTTTAAAACGGTTATAGTTGTGGCAAGAATTCAGACGTTTTACATCACAGCTGACGTTACCTAATTGTTTTTATTGTCTCTATAATTATATTTTTTATAATTTAGTGTAATATATAGTGCAAACATTTTGTGTACTATACAGTTTTATTATTCTCAGTTACAATTTCATAAATATTTTGATGAAAATATATAGTATTATTAATTTGTTGTTAAAACGTAAGTTGTCTGAATTCTTGCCGCAACTATATAGAGTTTGACATAAAGTATTATACGATACATGTCCATGAAGGTCTTATTACAGTATTCGTACCAGATTGATAATGTAAAATTACTATTTTAAAATGGATTTTAGTAATGCTTCAGTGCGTCCAAAACTTGAGTGAATGAGAATACTTTTAGGTCACATACTGATATTTTTGGCATTATTATTCGTCAAAGCGAAGCAGCATTTTATGCAATGATAGATGTTTGCATATTTTTGTATTAATGGAGTATTTTTGAATTCCATAATTTTTATCATTAATATTAAATTATTCATACCTACATATCTTAAAATGGTCACTTTACAATTTGTTTGCTAGAAAAAATTTTCCTCTTTATGTCCGTTTGACTTTCAGTCCATCACACTAAGATTATTTATTTGAGACCAGGTTTTTGTACATCAGCAATCTTACGTCTTCCACTAGCCTGACATTCTTCAAACTTTTTAATTATCCATCTTTTGAACTCTATATATATATATTTTTATCTACTTATCAAACATTAAAATACAAAAAAAAAATTTGAATATGAGATTTTTAGCTGCTCCATTATAGTAATCCTATTAATAGATTATTTTGTCAACCGCAGCAAACCAATTTAAGTTTCATATCCACAGTAATGCTGGATAAAATGACGCTTGTCAGTATTTTGTCATCAGTAATACAAAGTCCTTTGGGATGTTTATCATAAAGCAACAAACCACAACTAATTTCTTCTAAAATGAACGCAAATGGCTCATAATGATATTAATAATTAATTTAAAATATCGTAACTCTATATTATGTCTGATTATACATTGGCTTTTATATGAAATTCTTTATTTTACAGATAAACTGATCACATTTTTTAGCACTAACTTTTGACTAAAAAAAGTTGTATACCACACATCAAAGGAACATGAAAAATTAAACCTAAATTATGATTTCAATCCCGGTAAATTTTATGTGAAGTCACTACTGAAGATGCGGACAGTGGCAAACCATTGGGATGTGACTAGTACCACATTACAGGACATGTTAAAGGATCATTATTTGAGGAACGATTCTATTTATAGTAGTCGTAGTATCAACAATAGAAATCGGAATCAATTTATAGGCAGGCATATAAGTTCTGTTAATGAGACAACCCCCACAGAGACCAGCTAAGAACAACAAGAAAATGCCTAAATTTTTCAGCAAAGGCTAGGAAAACTCGCATTAATTCTGTGACTGACATACATACTTCTGTGACTAGTTGCATAAGCAGAACCTGAAAACCATAGTATATTAAAAATTGAAGCCTTGATACATAATTATATACCTACGTAATGATTAATAGATATAAATTATTAAAAATAATATATTGTTTTATTAGATAAATATAGGTGTGCAGATATCTACAAAGTATAAATCGCCACCTTAATGCAGAACTAGTTTATGACCATTTTATCAAAAATCGGTTTTCTATTGTAACTGAATTATTAAAATATTCACATGCAGAAGTCATCTAAGTGTAAGACAAACTGCACAGATCATTGACCGCAAAAAAAAACACTGAAAATATGTATACACAATAATAATTGTCTTAAACTTCACTTACGTAACTTCTACATGATATGAACAATACTTTAATAATTTAGTTAGAACAGAAACCGATTTTTGATAAAAATGGGCATAGGCTAGTTCTGCGTTAAGGTGACGAAATATTTGAAATTTGGCGCCAGACGACGATATATATATATGCATACATATTAGTACCGGAAACAATCACTTGAGGGCGCTCATAGTTTTCAAATAAATACTTTAGCGCCAATTTTCAAATTACAATAAAAGAGAGAGATGCTTATATTAGTTCAGGAATCTCTCAGAAGGAGCATTGTCGTTGCAAATTGTATTGGAGTTGCCTATCTATATGTATATATTTTAATTTATCTAGGTGCGAGGCAGTCACTGTCTAGCTATGTGAACGTGCAGACGGCTGGCCCTTGTTTTCTATCTATGTATCTAGTAGTCCTTTGTAGTTTATATATAATATATGTAATAAAAATATTTGTCAGTAAAGTGCAGATTGTATCCCGCATTGCCAGCAAACCAAGCACCCACGTCCCTGAAGATTGGCTTTCAAGTAAGCCGTTGAAAGGTAACATTTGGCTCCCAACTCGTGGCTGGAATTTGGCGAATGTGTGGTTGTGACTGGTACATACGTTAAAGGTACGTTGACAAGTTTATACTATTGTGTGCTTCAAAAAAAAGTTACTAAGAACTAAATGCACTGTACGAGATAGACAATTTAGTCGTACATCTGTTTTAATGTTCGTATTCATCATAAATGTCGAGACAGTTACAGGGTGTGTAATGAAACTGTTGTCAATTAATTTTATAGTACATTTATGTAAAACTGTTATATATTTGTTATTGATATAATTGTATATTATCACAAAAATGAGTAAATCTAAAAGTAAATCAAATCAGAGTGATAATACTTCTGATTCAGAAGAGAAGATAGAGCAGGCGCTAGAAAAAATGTTGACTGACTTTAATAAAAAGTTGAGTACTACTTTAGAGAAAAGTTTAGAGTCTGTAGCTACTAGTATGGTGTCAGCCATTGAAAATAATGTGTTAATAGTTAAGGACAGCATTGTTAGATTGTCTGATACTCTAAAAAATGATGTTCAAAGTGATGTTTCTACAAATAAAAATGTAACTCAGGCAGACGCTAGCCAGAAGGTATCGCCGGTTGTAAATAGGGATTATATCGCTAGATGGAAGGAATTGGGGGGTGCGAACCTATATTTTACACCGGGTGGTCCAGTTCATCCAGTGGTATTTATTAGAAAGTTAGAGAAAATGTTATATGAGGCTGATGTGCCATTAAATAAACAGGTTTATTATGCGACATGTTGTTTGAGAGGCTCTGCTCAGGATTGGGGAGAAATAAAAGAGTTTGATAATTTTAAAATATTTCGCGATATGTTTTTTCAGAGGTATTGGAATAGCAAAGATGAAAGGGAAACGTTTTTGAAATTAAAGTTTGGGGTGTATGAAAGAGGCTCTAGGGCTGATTATTTTTTAAAAATGGTGAGAGAAGCCGATTATTTAATACAAAAATCGGATGAACAAGAAACTATTGACATGCTTGTGGGCCATTTTCCTGCAGAAGTTAAACGAAGTATAGTAAATTCTAGGTTAGATAGTTTTGACAGTATTGAGGCATATTTAAGAAAAATTGACAATACGTATGATAGTGAGGTTAATAGATATGATAGGGGGCGTTCAGAAGGAAGTCGTTTTAGACGAGGTGAACAGAACGAGCGTGTAGATAATTACGGTGGTAGGTCGAATCGAAATGATAATAATCGTAGAGATATGGGAAGTCAGGGACAGGATCGTGCAGGACCTGCTAGACAATCAGGAAATGACCAAAATCAAGACGTGGCTACTCTATTCAATCAAGCTTTTGACGATATATTAGAAGAAAATGATGTGGAGGTAAAGTCGGTGGCTATCGTGCCTACAATAAACGTTTTTGTTGAGACGGTGCCGACGCGAGCGCTTGTAGATTGAGGGAGCCAGGTAACCGCAATTTCAGAAAAGTTTCTAGAGAAATTAACACAATCCAATAGGAATATTCCGCGCATTCCATCAAGATGTGTAACATTGGGTGGCGCCTTAGGAAGTAAAACAACTAAAGTTCGTGAGCAGGTTTATTTAAAAATTTGTTCAGGTGACGTTAGCGTTGAGTGGCCATGTTTAGTAGTGCCTAACTTAGTTAGAGATTTAATACTAGGCTGCGACTGGATGTTAGATCATAGAATAATAATCAATTTTGCTAAAAACACGCTTGTTGGTACTTTCAATGACAAAAAGACAGAAATATCCTTTGTTGGTGAACCTAACCTAGGGGTATATATTTCGGTAAACGAAGTATATGATGAGGGGGAAAGAGTGTCTCCTAAAAAAACAAATTTAGTCCTTTATTCGGAACAGGATATTCAAATGGTGGCATCTGAAGCTGAAGTATTGTCCGAGTATTTTAAAAATAAATTAACAGAATTATTATGCAAATACAATGACATTTTTTCTGACCAACCAGGTCTAACTCATAAGTATACACACGAAATAATTCTTCACGATTTTTCGCCATTTTATTGTAAATCGTATCCCATCCCGTACGCGTATCGCGAAGAAGTTCGACGTCAAATCTTAGAAATGGTAGATTGGGGGGTCGTCCGCCAACAACAAACCGAATACGTTAGTCCTTTAGTCACAGTTAGGAAAAAAGACGGCGCGGTCAGAGTATGTTTAGATGCCCGTTTTCTAAACAAGCGAATGGTTAAGGACCACGTTGTTCCACCAAATCCAAGCGAGTTATGCTACGACTTCACTGCCGGGCAATGTCTTAGTACATTAGACTTATCAGCGTCATATTGGCAAATCCCAATTGCGCAAGACCATTAAAAATTCACGGGATTTAGTTATGAAGGGCACACTTATGTTTTCCAGGTACTACCATTCGGGTTATCTACATCAGTAGGCAGTTTCATACGGGGTTTACGCAAAATATTAGGTACCGAGGTGGTAGAGTTCGTCATTCCGTATGTGGACGATTTATTGACTTATTCTGAAAATCCAAATATTCATTTACGGCACCTGGAGATTATTTTTCAGATATTTCGCAAAGCTAGTATAACAGTAAAATTGAGAAAGTCGCAGTTTGCTAGATCGGAAGTAAGTTTTTTAGGACATATATTGTCACCGCTAGGTATTAGAATGGATCCAAAAAGAGTAACGGCGATTCAAGAATTTTCTCAACCACGTAATGTTAGACATTTAAAATCTTTTCTAGGATTAATAAATTATGACTCCCGATTTTGCGCGAGTTATTCAGACTTAATTGTACCACTCCTCCACCTACTCAAAAAAAAATGTTATTTGGAAATGGGGGGTTGAAGAAACGCAAGCTTTTGAGAAAGCTAAAGAAGCATTTTTAAATGTTAGTATGTTAAAACATCCTGATATGGGAAACGTTTTTTTATTCAGACGGACGCGTCTGGGTACGCAGTAGCGGCTTGTCTTTACCAAATTGACGAGACATCTGGGGAAAAGAAATTTATAGCTTTTACTAGTCGTACTATGCAGGGACCCGAATTAAGGTATACGGTAACCGAGAAGGAGGCGTTGGCGATAGTTGTATCTTTGAAAAAATGGCGTGTCTTTGTGCTTGGACACGATTTGACTATTATAACCGATCATAAGTCGTTATCATTTATAATGTCTTGTAGACTGTTAAGCGCGCGGTTAACTCGTTGGGTGCTCTACCTACAGGAGTACGAGTTTCAAATTCAACATTGTAAAGGTTCAGATAATGTATTCGTAGATACTCTTTCGCGTTACCCAATTAAAGAGCGAGAAAGTCAGATAGAGATTCCGGAAAACTTGAAAATTGAAATTGCGGTTGTTAAAATATCGGATCTAGCTAAAAAATTAAAACAAGTGTTGCAGTGATAGACGAGTTAAAAGGAAGGGAACCTAAGGCCCATTTTAAGAATTGGTTCGTGATTCACGAAGGGATACTATATAGACGCGGGTCAACTACAAATCAGGGGTTTAAGTTATGTATACCTATCAAACATGTTCCTGCTGTGATTTTACAGCAACATGAAGATAATGGCCACTTTGGTTCTGAAAAATGTTTTAATGCCTTGCAAAAGGATTATTATTGGCCGAAAATGAGGAGTGTATGTAGGCATATTATTTCGGGTTGCGATATATGTCAAAAAACAAAAATATCAAGTCGATTATGGGGTGAAATTCATAGCATTATACCAAATAATATTAACCAAATTTTGTGTCTGGATTTGATGGGGCCCTTATCGGCATCGCGTGGTGGGGCAACCCAATTGTTAGTAACTATAGATGCCTTTAGCAAATATGTGCGTTTGTTCCCTTTACGTAAAGCTACTATGAAGTCAATATTGAGATGTTTACAACAAAAATACTTTGTAGAGATTGCTAAACAAAAAACTGTTTTATCGGACAATGGTAGCCAGTTCACCAGCCATTTATGGTTGTCTACCCTTACAGAAGAAGGTATAAAAGTTTGTCACACTTCGGTGTATTATCCGCAGGGAAATCCTACCGAAAGATGTAATCGAGAGATAGGGCGATTGTTAAGAATGCTGTGTCATTCCCAACATGGAAAATGGGCCATGATGCTGTCTAATATACAAGATTGGTTAAATCATGTAGTTCATGGTAGCACTGGCTTCTCTCCAGAACAATTACACTTTGGTAAAACTCGACTAAATTCTTTAATCCAAAATATTCCCAGTCCTGACCGTGAGGATGACGATTTGACGCATAATCAAATAGTGACTCTGGCACATGAGAAATTACTGTCTCAAGCTGAAAAACGCAAATATCGTTTAGAGCAGAACAAAAAATTAACTCAGTTTTCGGTAGGGGATTGTGTATTAGTTCGCACCCATCCACAGTCTTCCGCAGTTAACCATGAAATTAAAAAATTCTTCTATTTGTACCAAGGGCCATATACCGTGACAGCTCTTAAAGGTCCTAATTCTTATGAGGTAACCGATGTCTCAACTGGCGTGTGCTTGGGAGTGCAAAATATTTATAATCTTAAGGCTTATGTAAAACCTCACTGTACAACCTATTAGTAAGATATTAAAACTCCCTTACTAGTAAGTTAATTTTAATAGGGAGGTGATGTAGCAGGCCCACCCTGTAGCATAACACAGTGAGTGAGTGAGTGCGGTGTCGGAGGGGGGACTAGACAGGGATAGTGCCGTGCGCGGCGAGGAAGTGTGCGAGGCAGTCACCGTCTAGCTATGTAAACGTGCAGACGGCTGGCCGTTGTTTTCTATCTATGTATCTAGTAGTTCTCTGTAGTTTATATATAATATCTGTAATAAAAATATTTGTCAGTAAGGTGCAGATTGTATCCCGCATTGCCAGCAAACCAAGCACCCACGTCCCTGAAGATTGGCTTTCAAGTAAGCCGTTAAAAAGGTAACAATGTGTTCATCAACACATGAGGTCGATGGTCATCCTGGCTTTACACCATCCTTGCAGTATTTACGGGCCTCACTGAACCGCTTAATGCACTTGAATATAGCTGTTTTCTTCAGTGCCTTATTTCCATAAACAGGCCCCAACATTTCAAGAATTTTCTGAGAGTTTGTTTCACCACAAATTTGATGTTGACTTGCTCCATCTATTCATCATATATTGTCGACAAGAGTCGATCACGTAATTACTGAACAGAGTACGTATTTTCTAGAAATGCATTTAGATATGCGTCTAAATGAACGGAATCTGCCGTTGCACTTTGTGTCAACGAATAGGTTTCCAATAATTCCATTATTAATTACCTGCCACTGAACACGATTCCAGATAGTTATCTACTACCTGTAATATGCGATTTGGCAAAGTAATTGTTATTGATGATGATTAATCAATTAAGTTCTCTTGGTAACATTTATAAGCTTTATTTTGAATACAGAATCACGTACTGCGTTCAAATCCCCTATACAATACGATTTTAAATACAACTAAGAAAATCAATTAGCAGAAAGATTAATTACTATTACGTTTAGGAACAGCGAGAGCCTTGAAAACATCTGTGTTATCAGTACTCAGTTTAAATAATATTTAGTTGAAATTGTGTAATTTTTGTATAAGAGTATATCAGGACATAAATGAAGGGAATACAGTACAAAGTTATTAACATATTAAATATGTTTTCTATTTCACGTTATTTAGGTTTAGGATATATAAAATGAAGCTATAATCAAGTTATTTTTTATTTAGTTACTGTTTTTAAATATATTATTACTGTGTATTGTAAAAAATAACAGTATAAAATGACAGTTAAGTCTTCCCAAGATAAAAAAATATACTATTTACTTTTGGATTAAAAACTTCGATCTTTGATTAATTTATATTTATGGTAAATAGATATAGGAAAAAATCTATTCGGTTTCGAAAACGTATGTTCGCTGTCCGCAGAGGTTACTAGAGTATATTAAAAGTATATATAATTTTTCATGGATGGCACATTTAGGGTGGGTTCAGAAAAATCTACTTCTTTGCCATCAATAAGATGTACTATACAGCATAAAGTCAAACAATCCCGGATACTTCTGCAACACGGTATCAATTTTTTCTTCACACGTTCAGTACTAGGTCTTTATAACTGGGAAATAAAGTGTCACATATTTTCTGTGTTATTTATTAACTATCCTAATGCTGTCCCAGTTGCTTCAAGATGGCAAATAACTGAAGGTATCACTTGAATGCAGTCGCTGTACCTTTTACGCCGTTAAAATGAACATAGTAATATGATGTTACTTCTAACAACGTAGCCCATTAACATATCTTGAAGCTTTATATTCCTTTAGCAAAAATCAGATCCATCCACTTGTACTTCCGATTTATGAAATTAAAAAAATGCTGAAGAAGCCTATTATATTGTGACTGCTCATTATATTCAAGGGTACGTATAACAATGAATGAAATACTGACGTGAAATATACGTAAACATTGAACTTCAGCGTCCATTTTCTTCTTAATTGATTATGTTGAATTACATTTAAATATATTAAGTTGAGTTATTAATTTTCTGCCTCCACAAAAACAAAGATACAAATTTGTCCATTATCTGTGGAACACATTGGATGTTCTGAATATCAATAACAATTTAGGAAATTCAACAAAACTATTGAATGCTGAGTCGAAATTGGCATCACTAGAAGTAGATACCTATCGAAAATTAAATGCAAGGAAATGAAATGAACCTTGACAAGGTCGCAAATTATTTAAAATCTCAACTTTTAGCGAATTTTAGCGTATTTCGCGTCCATGAGGGCAAGGCTTCAAAGATAATATTATTTTTTCGCATATTAAAGTTGTACTATTGAAATTAATCTTTTCATAAAACATCTGCAAGGATTACAACGAGGTTTAAATAAATATAAAAGTAAGAGATTTTTAGAAAGGGGTTTTACAACTCAGTCTTCATCAAGTATAAAACTATAAATAATTTTATTTTATAGAGGTATAATATAAATCGTGGTAGTTTATTAAAAATAAATAATAATTGATCCAGTGAAACATAAAAGATATGAATACTCACTATTTATGAAAAATGAATATTTTTTTGTTTATACAGATAGTGAAATATTGTGTGATTTTTTCACCCCCTTTATTGCAAAGCAGGAAAACAAGAAATATGCCAGTAAAATCTAATTTTATAAGTATTACGTTCATGTCAAAATTAGTTTGTATACAGGGTTAACTATGACTAAGTATAAAAATGTTAACCACGTGCTCAGGAAGGCCTAAAAGAAAATATTATTCCAGAATGTCGGCGCCTATGATAATTATCGACTGAGATGGCTTAGATCCATAGATAAGCTTACATCTGTCAATAATATCTACTACCATGCGGTCGTTTTTTGTAGCATTTCTAAATGCAGAAACGACAAAAATTAACATTCTTATTAATAATGATACCTGATAGATAGGTAGGTAACAGTTAATCCAGTTAGCTCCACTATTTTGCATTCGTTTTTCATTATTTCGTTACAAACTGGCAAAACTACAACATTTTCATTAATTATAACCACTCACTACCGATAAAACACACTTCCCGTAAGTATAGCTAGATAAAACGCCTAGTTATTATAGTAAAATGGAACGAAGGGAATAGATAAAAAAAACTTTTAATGTACCCGCCGCAGTTCTGTCCCATAACCTAGAAAACCAAACCGGCAAACTATATTGTGGGAAAGTATCTGCACCCAACACAAATTTCTTTATTTAATAATTATGAAACGTTTAAAATTAAAAAAGGCCCTAAATACTGAAGAAGAACACAAAACTACAACTTTATAATGGTAAACCCATGGTTTAAACACATGGTAAACACAGGAATTAAATTATAACATGACTGGAAATTTTACATTCGTGTTGCTAGTTGCCTACGTTACCTACTCTGATTCTGTAAACGTGTGGCAGACCAGTAGCATAGGCGGCGTTAAATAAGGATTTAATATATTTTTTTTTCGCTTTATAAATAAATTTGGAATTTGTTTGAAGGGTGATTCCGTTAATTCATAATTTTCTCTATCCTCCCTTAAAATATTTGTACTTAGTCATAGTTAACCCTGTATATTTAACTGTTTTTGAGAAAAATTTAAAATGTCAACGAATTTTATCCCCCTCCTTAAAGAGGCTGTAACTTTTTAAGGAAGGCTATAATTAAAAAACCTATATATCCTTCAAATTTATCAAGGAAACTACCTCTGATTTTTTTGTATAGATTTATGCAACTTCGTGTATAGTTTCATTTATAATCTTCAGAAAAGCACCATACCAGATCGTTAATAAAGCGATTTTTAGATCAAATAAGTTAGTCCGCTATATCATTTAATTTAATATAATAGGATAGAAGTCTCGGTTTGCGTCAATGTGAGAGTATTTGATTGTCTCCCTAATGAATGATATTTACCAATGTTGGTCATTCTTGAGTTTACATGTGGTCAGCAGAATAATAATGTTACGGAAACGCATCTACCTTTTCAGTATGTTAATTATGTTCAAAAACCCTGAAAGGATCAGCGGATCGGTTTCGCATCCACAGTTTACTTTATGGTCCGAAGTCGAATGCGAAAGATGTAAATGCCCAAGCCAAGATTTGACAATAATTGTGATTCATTCGAAGTATATTTGTTGTGTAATCAAGTTATGAAAAAATGAAGTTTTTCTACGTGGAGTGTTTCAAGACTACTGGTAAGTCAACGTAGAGATTACAATAATATGCTGCCTCATCTTGTCTACAAGTGACTGCTAATCTAATCCTTGAGGTTGTAATCAAGGGAAGAGGTATGTACGAGAGCTATTTTTTCACCTCCAATTCCACTGTGAAATGGCCTTTTAGGCACTAGAAGGCAGAGCTTTGCAGTGCATGATAGCACATCTTCCCCACCCTAAATTATGTCACTGTCAACTCCAACTTGTCAAATGAATCTGAGCTGTAGGTATGTAAACATGGCCGGATCTACTGATTCTTCCGCCAAGTGCGAGTTACAGTTCAGGCAGAAGGGAATAATGCAACAGATATTTATCGCAGAATGAGTCGAATATACGGAGAAAACTTCATGAGTAACGGTGAAGTAGGTACGAGAATGGTACAAAAAATTTAAAAATGGTCAAATGGATGTTCATGGTGGAGGTGGGCAAGAACGCAAGTCTGTTGCTAACCGCGTAAACGTTATTTCTATCTTCTTTAAATTTCCTGCATTATTCTCGCACAATACTGTTACTAATAAAACTTTCTCCGTATATTCGATTCACTCTACAATGACTTTTTGCAGCATTATTCTTTGTTGCCTGAATAAAACGAATGACGCTTTGCAACTCGGATTTGGCATTTGGCGGAACAATCAGTAGACCCAACCATGTTTACTGACAACTCAACTACAGTGACAAGTTGATGTTGGCAGTGACATAAGTTATGGTGAAGGAGATGCTCTGCCTTCTACTCGACAAGTCACTTAGCGGTGGAATCAGAGGTTGAAAAAATAGCCCTCATATATTTTGAACGAATCCTATATATCTTTAAAGAATGTGTTGAATTGAAGGGAACAATATCATTGCTTATTTAAATTTGTTGTCAACGTAATTCACCAAGAAGCAACTAAATTTTTCTTTTTATAAATGAAGCTATTACGTTGAATCCTATATTACAGTCAATACTATAAAATGCTTGTATCTGCTTTCTTTCTTTTATAATCTATTTAAATGTATTTAAAATATACTGACTGTTTAGTAATAGTAGTAACTTTGATGTAATTAGTAATTAAGTCTTATTTGTTTTATTTCACATCAGTAATCCAGGTTGCCTAAGTATAAGTATAAATGTACGCAAATTAATATTTTTATCATTGCGCGTTTTTGTGGTAAAAAAGAAAATCTCTAAAAAAGAAGCAAGAACAGTTCGCTCTCAACGATATAGAACAATTAACGCGTCGTCTAAATTCCGCTAAAATTAATTAGTGTATCGTCAAATCATTGTTTAGTTTAAATCCAGAATTCAATTTGGGGATCCTGGGGGATCCATTTTATGAACACCAGGCCGGCCGGCCCACACTCCAACAGAAGACTTCAGGTGAGTTCTTCTTTGCCACTCGCTTTTTGTTCTTGTACATGTAGTTAATATCTTGCGCGTCGCTTTGGAGAATATTATCTAATATTAATGATAATTCCCAAACATATTTTGGTCAGACTTCGAGCCGGATTATTAATAACATTTATACTTATTAGCTACATGCGTACAATTATGCTTTTATTTGTAATTGGAAAGTTAGTAAATTATTAAATTAATTATTTTTTATTAATTTCATTCGTAGTTTCGCTCACAATTCACATAATAAAATCTCAGTAAATTAAGCACATCTTATACTTAAATATTTATATTACTTATATATTACTAAACTTTTCTATTTTAAACTGCTGTCCGCCATTTGTAGGCGTGGGTTATCTCTCTTAAATTCAAACCATTTTTAGTTGTACATTAGATACATTATTCGAACAGCTATTTATTGTTCACTAGTTATTTTACAATTATGGAAAAAAATATTAAAAAATTTAAAGCTTTACGTCAGGAGGCAATGGATCAGTTGCATCAATTACATAATATTGCTCAGACAGCTATTGACAATATAGCTTCAAGGAGAATATTTAAAGTTAGATGTGAAGATATTGCAGAAATAAATTCGGAATTTAAGGAAAATCAGTCCAATTTAATATCGCTTTTATCAAGTGTTGAGGGTGCGGATATTGCAGTTGAACAAAATGTTAGAGATGCATTTTATCAAGAATATTACGCAATTAAAGCTATTTATGTCGACATCTTTGAAAGTGATGACGCAAAACCGCTGCCATGTCTGAAAAGCCAAATGTCAAGCTACCTAAATTAGATCTGTTGCATTTTAAGGGTGAATTACGCAATTTTACTACTTTTAAAGATATGTTTGAGTCTTCAGTACATAACAATAAAAATTTAGGTAATATTGAAAATTTAACTATTTGTTATCGTGCTTGTCCGGTCCCCGCTAACTTTAGCAAAACGCTACCGCTCACAGGAGATAATTATCCTATAATTTATAATAAATTAGTATCTCGCTACACTAATAAACGTGTATTAGCTAATTCTCATTGGCGCGAAATAGAAAATTTTAAAAAACTTACTTCTCACGATACATCCTCTCTTCAAAGAATTTTAGACGTTTTCAATGAAAATTTGAACGCTTTAAAAAATATCAACCTACCCGTGGCACAGTGGGATTTCATTATAGTCAATAAGATGTTAGAAAAATTAGATAATGAAACAGCAACCGCTTTTGAATTGTCGCTAAAAGGTAATGACATTCCTACTTACGCTTCTCTCATTGAATTTGTTGAACGACGTGGCCATGCAATGGAAAATTTAGCTCTTATAAATTCCCCCGAAATATGCAAGAGATCTGACAAACCCAATCGCTTTAATAGTTCAGTTTTTCTGACAAATTCCGAATCTACATTTAATTGTTTATTGTGCAATAAGTCACATCAGTTATACAAGTGCCCTGAATTTGCCAAGAGATCTGTGAATGAGAGATATAATTTTGTTAGAACTAAAAGATTATGCACTAATTGTTTAAGTTCCATGCACGTTTCTCATGCTTGTAGGTCAAAATCGACTTGCAGAATGTGTAACAAACGCCATCACTCGCTATTACATTTTGAGAAAACGCATACAAATATGACTTCCACTGTACAGGATGACCCTGTACAGGGTGGCTCATCTTATAATATATCACAAGATGGACTTATGTCAAAACGCTATACACAGGGTGATTCATTACAAGTGGAACCTTCCTCTTCCAACGCAAGTGGTAGTAAAATTCTACATTGATTCCGCCTGTTACAATTGCGCAGTCATTCACCGGAATAACTACTCGTAATACGGGAGTTTTATTATCAACGGCACTTATTGAACTCATCGATAAGTGGGGAAATTTTCACGTTTGTCGGGCTTTGCTTGATTCGGGATCACAAACTACCTTTATTTCGCAAGAATGTAGTAATAAATTAGGTTTGCCTCGCTCTAATCTGTCATTATCAGTTCATGGTTTAGGATCTATGCAAACATCATTAAATTCAGGTACTGTTAATACTGCTTGTCGACCAGTTGGGAAGTCTGGGCCGCTTTTAGACATAGTAGCAGTTATTCTACCAAAATTTGTGACGCTATACCGGCTGTGAAAATTCGAGAACATACTTACCCACATATTACAAATTTAAATTTAGCTGATCCTACTTTTCATATACCGGGAAAAATAGATATTCTCTTAGGTGCTGACATTTATCCGCAGATTTTAGTAGATGGTTACGTCAAAGGAAACTTAGAACAACCTTTCTGTTTAAATACAATTTTTGGTTACGTTCTAATAGGTAAAGTAAAAATGAATCTCTCGCAACAAATCAATTCATTTCTTTGCAATACTGATCATGAATCATTGGGACATATTTTAAAACGCTTTTGGGAGTTAGAAAATATACCTAACGTCCACGCAGTCTCAAAAGATGATAGTACATGTGAACAGTTTTATTTAAATACAACAACTCGCGACAAAGAGGGACGCTATATTGTAAGTTTACCTTTTCGTGAAAATGAACCGCATTTTGAAAATTCTCGCTCTTTGGCACTTCAACTTTTGTACTCGCTTGAAAGACGATTAACAAAAAATCCTTCTTTATATAAACAATATGCATCCTTTATGCAAGAATATCTGGAATTGGGTCACATGGAGGCTGTCCCACTTTCAAATATTTGTGATAATAGTTTTTATTTACCGCATTCTTTTGTGCTTAAACCAGATTCTCTTTCTACCAAGTTACGCGTAGTATTCAACGCATCTGTAAAATTACGATCGGGACCGACGCTTAATGACACTCTTTATATCGGACCTAAATTGCAAACAGATATTGTACATGTTCTACTTAAATTTCGACTTCACAAATTTGTATTTACCGCGGACATAAAACAAATGTACAGGCAGATATGGGTTAATACTTCACATAGAGATTACAAAAGCACAGTCTGGAGATTTTCTCCAGAGGAACCTGTAAAGATTACCGCTTGAAAACTGTAACATATGGTATATCTTCCGCTCCCTATTTGGCCATACGAACACTTTTAAAGTTAACTGAGGACGAAGGTGCCGCTTTCCCTAATGCTGCATCTATGTTGCACTCCGATATTTATATAGATGATATAGTAACTGGTAGTTCTTCATTAGAAAACGCAAAACTCTTGAAATCTGAGTTGATTGGTCTTCTTGCTCGTGGAGGTTTTCAATTGCGAAAATGGGCGAGTAATGAGCCGAGGTTACTCGATGACTTTCCCACTTCCTTTTGGCTAATGATTCTCATTATTGGGATGAAGGAAATGGTTTAAAAATTTTAGGATTGTATTGGCGACCATCTTCTGACGACTTTTCTTATCATGTAACTTCTGTAGCTGAAAATTGTTCTAAACGCCAAATTTTGTCTGAGTTGGCACGCATATTTGACCCCATTGGGTTTTTATCACCTATCACATTTTTTATTAAACGCGTTCTCCAGCATTTATGGTCTGCTGGAATTAATTGGGATGATACTCCGCCTGAAGATGTTCTCCAGTTTTGGAGACGATTTCGAGAAGAGTTGCCTCTTTATCAACTCTTCAAATTCCGCGATGCATCCTAGATAATTCTGATTCTGATCTTCAGTTACATGGTTTCTGTGACGCATCTCTTCATGGCTACGCCAGTGTCGCATATATTCGAGAATGCAATTCAGATGGAGTAGTTAAAGTTCGTTTTATTTGCTCAAAAGCTCGAGTTGCTCCATTACGTCGTATTTCTATACCACGCTTAGAGCTCTGTGGAGCAGTAATGTTATCAAACTTAGTCGCATCAATACATCGGATTTATCAAGGCAAAATTAACTTTAATCGGACTTATGTTTGGACTGATTCCACTATCGTGTTGTCTTGGATTCAATCTTCTCCCCATCGTTGGCAAACCTTTGTGAGCAACCGAGTAAGCTATATTCAGGAAAACATCGATTCCACTCAATGGAGATATGTTCAGTCCTCCGAAAATCCTGCAGATATTGCTACTCGTGGACAGTTTCCTTCCGAGTTCATAAATAATAAACAATGGTGGACAGGTCCTGCTTTTTTGAAGGAACCTGTCTCCTGACTTTGCCTTTCGATTCGGCGCAGTTTTCTTCCGAAGCTCTCACTGAGGCTAGGAAAGTTTCTTTACATGTAGTAACCGAGGAACATTTACTAGATTCTCTTCTTCAACGCTTTTCTTCCTTTGCTAAAATCCAAAGAATTTTGGCTTACGCTCTCAGATTTGTTAATAACTGTAAAAATTCTAATTCTAAAACCCTTTCATATTTGACGCAACATGAGCTTAATAAAGCAGTGTTAACCTTAGTTAAGCATACGCAATATTGTAACTTCTCAGTACAAATTGAACGCTTTCATAAAGGTCTTAAAATATCTAAACCTTTACGAAAACTAGGAGTTTTCTGCGATGATTCCGGACTCCTTCGGGTCGGAGGTCGATTGAGACATTCTTCGTTGTCACATGACCGTAAACATCCACTTTTACTTCCTCGCAGTGGGCGTCTTACTACTCTTCTGATAGAATGGTGTCACCTAAAATATCTTCATGCTGGTTGTCAGACAGTTCAATTCTTGTTAGCACAAACCTTCTGGATTTTGTCATCACGAAGAGCAGTTAGGACGGTCATCTCTAAGTGCCAAACTTGCTGGCGACAAAATCCCTATCTTATCAACCTATCATGGGTGACTTGCCGAAATTTAGAATTTCAGAATTAAAAGCATTTTCACATGTGGGAGTTGATTACGGTGGTCCCTTCCTTATCACTATGAATAGAGTGAGAGGTGCGAAATCATACAAATCGTATTTATGTCTTTTTGTCTGTATGAGCACCAAGGCATTACATTTAGAATTAGCCTCAGATTTAACAGCAGAAGCATTTTTAGCAGCGTTACGTCGCTTTATTGCCCGTCGGGGACGCCCCAGTCACATTTACAGTGATTGTGGTACAAATTTTGTAAAAGCTCAAAAAGAGCTCGCTACATTAATGCATTCCGCAGCTGCTACCGAAGCTTTGCAATGGCATTTCAATCCGCCCCATGCACCACACGTTTGGGGTATATGGGAAGCCGGGATTAAATCGGTAAAATCTCATCTAGCACGCATTGTAGGGCAACAGATTTTGACCTATGAAGAATTAAATACAGTACTAATACAAATAGAGGCATTACTGAACTCTCGACCGCTTACGCCTCTAAGTAATGACCCGCACGATCTCTTGGCTTTGACTCCCGCACATTTTTTAAACCTTCCACCGCTCTCTTGCCTACCTGAACAAAAGCTGTCAGATATACCAGTAGGCCGCTTATCTCGCTGGCAACTGCTTCAGCGCATTCAGCAGGACTTTTCATCACGCTGGAAGAAGGAGTACTTACATACTCTGTCCCAAAAGTCCAAATGGACTTCTTCCAATACTCCCTCTCCGCAGCCAGGTGATTTGGTCTTGCTGAAAAATGAACAGATGCCTCCTTCAGAATGGTCTCTTGGTCGTATCGTTGAAGTATTCGCCGGCGGTGATAATGTCATTCGAGTCGCCACTGTGCGCACTAAAAATGGACTCTTCAAACGACCCGTTGTCAAATTATGCCCGTTACCCCTTCTCATGATTGAAAAAAACGCTTACGCCTTTTTTGGGGGGCGGTATGTTTAGTAATAGTAGTAACTTTGATGTAATTAGTAATTAAGTCTTATTTGTTTTATTTCACATCAGTAATCCAGGTTGCCTAAGTATAAGTATAAATGTACGCAAATTAATATTTTTATCATTGCGCGTTTTTGTGGTAAAAAAGAAAAACTCTAAAAAGTAAGCAAGAACAGTTCGCTCTCAACGGTATAGAACAATTAACGCGTCGTCTAAATTCCGCTAAAATTAATTAGTGTATCGTCAAATTATTGTTTAGTTTAAATCCAGAATTCAATTTGGGGATCCTGGGGGATCCATTTTATGAACACCAGGCCGGCCGGCCCACACTCCAACAGAAGACTTCAGGTGAGTTCTTCTTTGCCACTCGCTTTTTGTTCTTGTACATGTAGTTAATATCTTGCGCGTCGCTTTGGAGAATATTATCTAATATTAATGATAATTCCCAAACACTGACTGAAGTGTATAATTCTCCTGCTGTTAGTATCAAAAATTTTTTCATTTAAACAAACCTGTACCTGTTAAATTAATAAATCTGCTGATGCAATATACACATATAGATTATTGTTATTCTGTATAATATCTTCATTTCAATATCTACCTAATTGGCCTGATTTCGGCAGCTAAAACTTAATTTTAATTCTTTCACTGAAACTACGTCATTTAGTTGAGTAAAATCGATAACTCGTGTTCAACTGTAACAATTATAATTGCAAGGCATACAGGGTGTTAGAGGTTTAACTGCCATAACTTTAACAAGCGATATATAAACAGAAACAGAAACAGCTTTATATAATTATATATATAAACAGAAAAAGAAAACAAAAAACTTTATATATACTCGCGACAAGAATTCAGACGACTTACGTCATACGAACAAATGAACAATTCATTATATTTTCATCAAAATATTTAAGAAACTGCAACTGATAGTGGTAAAACTATATACTAGACTAAAAGTGTGCATTATATGTTGCACTAAATTGTAAAAAATTATTGTTTTTAACGCGACCAAATATCGAAAATTACGTTGACAATAAAAACAAATGTGTAACGTTAGCTGTGACGTAAGACGTCTGAATTCTTGACGCGAGTTATAACTATTTTCGAAAAAATGGCCAATGTATCGAATGTCATGTGCAAAGTTATGTTTATTTAGGAATCTCTCTGTAACTTTCTGCGCACTATACCATAAAATGCAATGTTTATTATTTTTTTGAATTTATTTACTTTTAGTAGAACAATTTTTTATCTTGCGCAGTATGACGTGGAGTAAAAATTGAATATAATTTTAAAACATAAGTTTATTCAAATAACTTTGTGATAATATTTTAACCATTGTCAGGCCCGTTCCTGGGGGGTCATGCACTTGCGTGCATGATATTTTTTTCCGCCCCCTATACAGTGTGTTTCTAAATAAGTGTCGCAACGGAAAACTGTAAATTCGTCTTGAAAATAGAAACATTATTTTCCTTTTCCATTTTTCTCTCCGGGCTTTCGTTTTCGAGATACACGGTGTCAAAACTTTAATTTTTTTTACCTAGTTTTTTTTCCAATATCTTAGGATCCGTTGGAACTACAGGACTGAGCTTTTGTAAACACATTACTACTATTAATTGCTATTTTTTCGCACCCTTCTCGAATTTATTGGACGTGTCAGTGGTGGAGATTTTAAGGTATCGGAAGGGTTTTCCCCCCATAACTTTTACTCCACTGGAAAAATTAACATTTGGCAGCAAATTCTGAAGCGCCAATGAATTTTACACAAAAATAGTTCTCTTGGTTCATTGCACTAAAGTCAACCGTTTTGAATAAAAATCACTTTCTATGAACAAAAACATGCATCGTTAATGAAATCCATTTCAATAATATCGAAGACCGATAGGGGTGAAGCCGCAGCGTCATACAGAAACATGATTCGAAGATGTAATGCGTGCATTGAAGTCCGCGAACGTAATTTTGAACAGTTTTTGTAAATTTTGCTCACCAAATTGATAAAAAAGTTAAAATCCTATGTGTTGTTAAATTTCGTTAAAATTGTTAATTATTACTATCTATTATTTGAATTATAAAAGATTTTCGAAACGTTAGCAAAATGTTGACTTTAGAGTAATGAACCAAGAGAACTATTTTTGTGTAAAATTCATTTGAGCTTCAGAATTTGCTGTCAAATGTCAATTTTTCCATTGGCGTAAAAGTTATGGGGGGAAAACCCTTTCGATGCTTTAAATTCTCCACCACTGACACGTCCAATAAATTCGAGAAGGGTGCGAAAAAGTAGCTATTATTAGTGGTAATGTGTTTACAAAAGCTCAGTCCTGTAGTTCCAATGGATCCTAAGATATTGGAAAAAAACTGAAAAAAATGACACCGTGTACCTCGAAAACAAAAGCCCGGAGAGAAAAATGGAAGAGGAAAAAAATTTTTCTATTTTCAAGAGAAATTTACAGTTTTCCGTTGCGACACTTACACAATTTTTTTAACATAAATAAAGCACACACAATTAATCTAGTTTGTTTTTTTAATATAGTTAAAGTAACAAAATAAACAAACTTAAAACTATAAAAATAATAAATGTAAATACATACAAACAAAAATTATAGTAGAATACGACTGGTCTTTGAAAACACAAACTCATTTCATTATGATCGATGGTTTCACAAATTTGATTTTCAATTGAAATAATAACTAAATCTGATACACGCTGTTGCATCATAGAAGTTCATAAATAATTTTTAATTATTTTTAATTTTGAAAAACTTCTTTCTCCCGAAGCCACCCGTACGGGCAAAGACAAAATATTCTTATAAATAAATTTGGAGACAACGATTTTAAATTATTTTTTATAATATTAATTAAAATGCTTACAGGCAATTCTGAATCTGTACTAGAATTAGAGTAAAACTTTGTAAGACATAATTTCATTATGTAAATCAATTCCGTCAATGTCTTTGCATATATTATCTTGGGTGAATTTGCAAAGCTATATCCAAATTCCAAATTCATGCATGATTGTCTAACTACTTCAGAATCTAAATTATGATCGTTGCATAAAAACCAAATACATCGTTGTATCTATTAATCAACTCAAGACGTTTTTGTAAAGATTGAATTGTGGTGTCTAAAATTTGAAAATAGAATTTTTTTTTGACGCACTGAAGGAAATTCTTGCTCTATGTTGTTCTTTTTAACTTCTATTTTAGCTTCATTGATAAAGTGTTTGAAATCTATATCTCACCGTTTTTCAGTAAAGTAACTATTTTTAAAAGTTTAGTTTTAAAGTAACTATAAGATTTTTTATACTGCTTCTAAGAAGGGAACCATACGTATAAGTGCCGTTAAATCTATATGTAGCTACCACATCTATATTTTAGTACTTATAGTGGGGTAAAAGTAGTTAATGAGTCGTCTTCACACTTGGTCATAAATAAAAATAACAAAAATAAAACCAATCGGTGCAGTTAATGCCGAGGAGCCTCTTCGAAATGCCGCTCCAAACTTTTGCCGGCTGCGTGCAGGGCATTCGCTGCATACCCGCTAGAAACGGGCCTGACTATTGTATAGATAATGAACTAAGATAGTTATCTTTCAATGCTTCCGTCAACAAACTTTTCCGACAAATCTCGATTTGGACCTTTAATTCTTTGAATTTAACTCATCTTTAGTATTGTATAAATTAACGTAAGTAGCATGAGATTCACTCAATGATACAGTTACAGTAGTTTACTGTTTATTCTCATCTTGATGATGAATTAGTTAATTGAAGTTGGAAGTACTTGCTTGTTTATTCCCAATTGTCCGTTAGAATATTTGTATGTGAAATAGGTATGAATATTTAGAAAAAATTAGATGCTGTGGATGAATGATGTTTTCACTATGTTGCTACATTGGATGATATTGAGTTTGTTGTAAAGTTGTTGGGACTGTTGTTCAAGGTCACTATTGCAGTGTATCTATTGATACACTATCTATCTACTGATACACTGCAATAGTTCTAGAACTGATATTTAGAGTTCGTGGAAGAGATTTAAGAGTTGACAGCAAAGATAAAATAAATTGTTGATAATCACCAACTTTATCTTAATTTTTAGCTTTTTTCACACCTTTCAAGAAAAGAAGATTTTTTCTTCAATAGGTAGGTACTCTTTTTCAGCAATTCATTGGTTTTATTTCAGGTGGAGACATAGTTTATCTCTGTTTCTTCTGGGAGTTGACCTCTTAAACCTCGTCTTCTGTTGATAGTAAACTCGTTGATGGCTTGGGAGTTAAAGCATCTTTAGTAACGCGAAGCAGAAGTAAAAAGACCTGAAGATGGTAAATGAGATTTTACCGAAACGTTGTCAAACAAATGGTTCTTTTGAGGACCATGCAGATTCATCGCGGAAAGGAACCCGGAGAAATTTTACAACCACCTATAACACCCGCGGAAGCCTACGAACTAACATATATATATATATATATATCTATTCAATAAAATATATTTAATATTTTTTGTTGTAGGAGAATTGTTACAGTGGAAAAACATTAATAAAGGTCGCCTCACATGAGATATATAGAAAACTCCTGGTATATATAAATATTAAATATATTTTATTGAATAGATAATTAGTTTCGGTCGGTTTCATATCGGTCAATGGTCGAGCAGTTTAAGGCGTAAGTACTTGAATCGTGTTTGCTACCCGCCGCAGGTTCGAATCCTGCGGCAATTAAACCGTAGATCAGCTAGGATTGGCACCCTCTCTGCGGGTATGGTAAGGTGGACAAAACGTTGGCTTGGATTACTGTGAGAGATTAATACCCGTTCGCGTTTCACCACCCCCCTAATTAATAATTGGTGATTTTCCAGTTTTCCCTCTTGCACTAAATGGTGGTTAGGGCCTACCAACCTAAGTCGTTTTAAGCGCAAATGCGGTCTGATTAACAATAATAATATGCAGGCCGCTCTCCCGCACAAGTCTCCCAACTTCTGAGTTTGGTTAGAATAAAGGCTAGATATATTATTATATCGGTTTTTTTTAATTGAAACTAAACAAAAATGTATGTTGTGGTAAGTCGGTATTTATAAATAAACAACATCGTGCTGTTTTGAAAAATATTTATGCCAATGAATTTATTGCACATCGATTTATATTGTGTTCAAATAGCCTCTCCAAGTTCGTAAATATCCTGTATACATATATTTGTAATTATTATTAAAAATAAATTGCTTTGTCTGAGTGACCTATTTACCCACATTTCAAGAGCGTATTGTGGTCGACTGTTTACTGGTTGACCATAATACGAATTTAACCACAAGCACATGTGCAGTACGTATTATGTACAACAAAATTGAATGAAAATTGGATTTGAAAATACTGAACCGCGTTAATTTAAATCGGGAAAACCGCAGAAGACAATTATACATTTTAATACTGTATTACCAAGGGGTTTTGTAAAACATTGTATTTGTAATCCAATTTAGCAATATACAATGTCGGATAAATGTTAATTTATTATCAGAACTGCAAAAAATCGAGAACAAAATTAAATCATATTTATACTAGTACATTAGATTCCAACTATGATATTATATTATTGAAATTATTGGTAAGATTTTACTCGAAGATATTAAAGAATCCATAAAAAAATTAAAACCCAAAAAGTCAGCAGGGCCAGACGGTATCCCAGCATACATAATAAAAGGTATTGGTACTTTGTTGGAGTATCCATTACTGATTATTTATAATTGGTCGTTATCAAATAAAATGTTCCCTATGGAAAAAATCTATTGTTACTCCTATTCATAAAAATGGTTCATTAGGCGACGTTAAAAATTATAGACCTATGTCAGTGTTATCAGCAGTTGCAAAAGTTTTTGAGCAAATAATTTACAATAAAATCTATTATCATGTAATTAACAAGATATCAGAATTTCAGCATGGATTCGTGGCAAAGAAATCTATATTAACTAATTTGATAGTTTTTTCAGACTTTGTAAGTGATACTCTAGATAAGGTAGGGCAGGTCGATGTATTATATACTGATTTTGAAAAGGCATTCGATCGAATCAATCATGACGTTCTTTTACTTAAATTAGCTGGAATGGGATTTTAGTCAGATTTGATAACTTTTTGTGTCTCATATCTTTCTAATCGGTTTCAACAAGTAAAGTGTGTGTTCTTTCCGAATCATATTTGGTAAAACCAGGTATACCTCAAGGGAGTAATTTGGGTCCTCTATTCTTTTTAATTTTTATTGATGATATAACAACGTGTATTAAAAACTCTAATTGTTTATTATATGCAGATGATATAAAAATATATAGAGAAACTCAGAATACTGACGATGTTATGTTGCTGCAACAAGATCTATATCGTGTATATGAGTGGACCTTTGCTAATAAATTATTTTTAAATATAAAAAAATGTACTTCCATGGTATATACTTTGAGATCACATTTTCAGGAATTCACTTGCAGCATAAATCGTCAACCTTTAGAAAAAGTATATAATAAGAAAGATCTAGGAGTAAATTTTAGTGAACATATTGATACTATTGTACATAGAGCTTACAAGAACTTAGGTTTTATTATGAGACATACAAAGGAGTTTTCAATAAATATTATAAAAATGTTGTATTTCAGCTTTGTTAGATCCAGACTTGAATTTGCCGCACCAATATGGACCATGAAACAGTAACTGGATCACAATGTATAGAGACAGTTCAAAATAAATTTTTGGCTTATTTATGTATGAGAAAATTTCATAGACATCCCAATTACAACGATTATGAAAACATGAGGAGGGAATTTGACATTTTTAAATTATCAATCAGAAGGCGGATAGGAAACATTTGTTTTATAGCCAAAATGGAGAGGTAAATTCAGCTGAAATATTATGCAGATTAAATTTTTATATTGCTGCTGCAGTTCGACCAAGAAGTATAGTTTTTAAAGAGAGTTATCGCACAAATTTAAGAAAGAGCTTCCCTATAGTAAAAATGTCTTTGACTGTAAATTATGTCTGTCATGATATACATATAAATATTTTTGATGTAAAATCAAACAAATTAAAAAAAGATCTTATTACATTTTTTAAAAATCCTATTATCTGAGTCATCTTTATAACATATCGTTAAATTAAATATCTTTTCTTAATATATGTTTAACATATTTAACTCTAAATTATTTTAGTAAGTAGTTACTTTTTTTTCTGTTATCAATCTGCACTTATAGTTTGTTATTAATGCATTAAGTTTTGACATAATTGTAAATTTAGACCGAAGTGTCTGTATTATGTCAGTGAATAAATAAATTATTGACTAAGACATGGTTGTGTGGTGGCATATATGACGGTGAGGTATTTAATAATGATCTCTATCAAATGGTAAGATGCGATCGAAAAGGTAATGTAAGAAGAGGTAGGGTGTGTCTAGCCATTAAAAACTATTTTATTTAAAATGATAAAAATATCAAAGTACCATCATACAGCAGAAGTAGTTATAGTCAATTGTAAACTTAAAGTCCATATATATTTTTATTATTTATTTATATATGCGTTGCTCTTAGCAATGGCATAAAATCACTTTTTTTATCTCATACCGATGGTGTACCGCAAGGCAGCTTGCCAGGTCCTATTTTGTTCATAATAATGGCTAATGACTTACCAAAAATTGCTGACAATAATACTTTACATGTGTTATATGCTGACGACTATAACTTTATAGTTAGCGGTAAGGATGAAAAAAGCAATAGCCGTATACATAATCTAGTTGAAAACATGTCTGAATGGACCAATAAAATTTTACTAAGTCTAAATTGTAGCAAATCTCAATTAATGCAGTTCATTGTAAGAAATAAGACTCAGTGTACTAGTCCTCTTACAAGAGGGCAAATCTGTACACCTTGTAAATGAAACAAATTTCTTGGTTTACAACTTGATCTTAAGCTGTCCTGGAATGTACACATAATTATCATTTGCTTTTCTTATATCTTTAGAGAACTCTTGTTAGTGTTTGCACATTACTTTGTAATGGGCATGTTTACTCAAAATTATCCTAAAGCGTGGTTTGCAGGGGAAATGGCGCATATGTTGCTCTATCTTCGTTGCCCAAAAAAATGTAGTTCGACATATTGCTCGAGTGCCTAGGTGAATATCATTTAGACTATTGTTTGTAAGTTATAACTTATTAACCGTTCCTAGTATTAAGTATATATTGTTATATTTTATGTGTGTGTGTATGTTTTTAATTTTAATTTGAATTTATTTTTTATTATTTATTTTAATTTTAAATATTGTATTATGTATTTAATGTAAAATTTAAATATTAATTTTTGTTGGGCGCCAATGATCCTTTTATGTATTATGTTTTGTGAGTGTATGTTGTGTTTCAGCTATATTTCGTTCAATACAAACCTTTTTATATAATTTTTTTTTTATCTTACCTTATTTATACCAAATTTTGTTTATCCCTTGCTAGACACAGTTTCATAAATCAAAAGAGCAAAATAAACTTAAATCAGGAGTCGGTTCAAAATATACAGGGTTTTTATTTTATATTGTAACAAATAGTAACACTTTTGAAAGATTAACAAATTTTTTGTTCTAGAATCAATTTTAAAAACAATAAAGAATATTTTCTTTTTATTATTACTTCTCTAATGATAATTTTTCAAACTACTGTAATTTAAAACTTGGATATTGAATTTAATTGAAGTTTATAAATTATGCTAAAATATTCTTTATTTTTGTAATGTTGGTTGCATTCCTACAGAACGTAATATTTTCTAAAATGGCCGTTTTTGCTTGACAGATATATTTAGTTGCAATGAAATGATTGAATGTGGTTGTTATATTGGTTGAGTTCGACTTGGTTTTATACAGGTAAGTCCTGTAGTTTATTCTTATACTTTGCAAAGATTGAAATAGTTAAAATCGATTTTAATTTACTATAGCTATAGAAATTTTTATAGTGCACTTTATTTTTTAAGGTACCTGAGGTTAGGAATGTATTATTTTCCTTCCTGGATACTGCTTGGAAACAGGAAACTATCTGGAAACTGGAAACTATCCTGTGGGATTCTATGGAACTGCACAATTTCCCTGGATACGGATGATATCTTCAGTTGTGGCAATAAAAGCTATACTGGATGATGTAGAATGGTAAATTTAGCTGGTAAGTCGATATTTTCTTGATTTTACTTGTTGGTTTTAATAAATTTTGTATAATTTCAGGAGCTCTCTTGCAATGCTGCTGCTCTTCTCTAAACCCAAGCCGTAACTAACAACAACTTCTTTGTTTTTTATCCTTTCTGTAGATTGCCATGTTAAAAGGTCCATTCACATGATTTTTCCACAGTCTTTGGATGTCTTTTTATGCACAATTTCACAACTTATAACTAATACATTTTTTAAATGTCCTTTTATCTTTATTATACAATTTTACTTATTTTATTAATAAAAATAGTCTTTATTTGTTGTTTTTGGTCATTTACAAGAGATTCTTGTAAAGTCACCTTTACTTTTGACAGTTCTAGAATTTATTCTTATAATTTGACATTTCAATTTATTTTTTAGGACATGTTTTATTTGTAATGGGAATATCTTTCATAATGTTACTCGTTTGCCTACAATATGTATATCAGATTAATCTATAGACTTTCACCTTTTATTCAATATATGGTACTCTGAGTTTAATTTCCTTTTCTTGATGTACTGAGTGATAACAATTGTCAACGTCATGCAAATTTATGAAATTTATTTTTAAATTTGGTAATAAAATTATTAAATTAGTATTTTTATGCTAGGTAATATTATTTATTCTATGTAACTTTTTTATCCAGGATATTTATATTAACAATTCTTTATAATTTTTTATAAATTGACACTAATAATTATTAATTTTATTCCACTTTAAGTTCGGTCAGGTGTTATTTTCATTTGATTTTCTGTGTATATTTCAAATTGTTACAATATTTACTCTTGTGTAGTGTATGTAAAAAGAAATTTAGATATACTCCCAAATCAATGAAACACTCACGCTTACAACACTAGATAGAAATTCGACTTAAGGCAACCTCATGCAGAACGGAATTATGCCTTAAATGATCACATTCTATGTGCAGTCGAATTTATAAGAAGTTATCTGAGCCCTTCGAAAATAATATATCTATGAATAAGTTTATCATTATTGTTCTATACATGACATGTCCTATACCAAGAATTGTATAGCTTATACAGTTTTTTCATCTCTGGAATAAAGTATAAATAAATAAAATAATAGTTATTTATGCAACAAGTGCAAAAAGAAGTGAACAACACGTCCAGTGCAATAAACACTTTTTGTACGAGTTGGATACAATATTTTTTCTACGTTCGTGCAAAAACCAAAAAATATTTTGTAATTCAGTTGATATTCAAAGGAAGTTAATTTTATTTTTAAATTGCATTTTCTAGTAATTTCGTAATTCAGTACATAATAACTGAAAGTAATATAAAATATGCAATTGCTTAAAACGTAATAAGTCCAATCTCACAGAAAATAGGCTAAATTAATATGACATCGATTTGAACGTTTATATTTGTCACGATCACAAAACGCTGCGGTAGAACGACAGATAAGTGCAATAAATCACTTTTTCCACTAAATATAGTTCAACAATAGTTATTTATGCGACAAGTACAAAAAGTAAGTGCCTGATCGCCTCGTTGGACAATTTCACGTCGCGTGCAATAAGCACTTTTTGTACGAGTTGCATACAATATTTTTTCTACGTTCATGCAAAAACCAAAAAATGTTTTATTTAGATGACACTAAGTCTAGGAAAATATGACGTCGATTTAAACGTTTATGTTTGTCATGATGACAAAACGCTGTAGTAGAATGACAGATGAATGCAATAAACATTTTATTACACTAGTGCAATAAAGAACCACTTTTTCCACTAAATATAGTTCAATAAACTTTTGTTTTTTACATGAACGTAGAAAAAATGTTTTATTGCTTTATGTACCACCCAGTACAAATGGTGACGAATATTGTGAAATATATAATTCTATACAGTTCTTCACAATGTACTTGTAGTTTTAATTTACTGGAGATTTTTAGAAATATTGATAACCAAAAATAACTATTATAATTTTTTGATTTTAAATGAACTCAGTAATTTTAATATTGTCAGAAATGCAAATAATAATATACTAGATTTTGAACTGGTGGCAAACGATGGCAATAGTAGACGTACTGTAATGCAATGTGATGATGCATTATTACAATAGGATGCTTATCATCCTGCTATTGAAATAGATTTCACTCTTCCTAATAAAAAAATATGTCCCTACAGTACATGTAAGCATTATAATTTTAATAAGGCTAATTTTCTGAATATGAGTAATTTGTTAACTAGTAACTTTAGAAATAAGTGCAGATGTGGTAGTAAGTAAATTTTATGGCATTATTTAGAATGCATTTGACGGAACAGTTCTAAAGGTTACTGCTAATCAAAGTTTTATGGGAAAGTATATAATAAACTACAACACTTTGCAATCATACTATAATAACTATGATGATATTTTCCAAAGTTGAGTCCGACTATAATAAATCTGCGTCAGGTTGGTATTCTACCTCACATCGTAAAAGGCTGATCTGATTTTTTTAAAGTATATTTACAAATTATCTTTGAAAACAAAGACATTTCCTCATTTGTGGAATGTATCGATATTAATTTATATTTTTAAAAGTGGTGAGAGATCTAATGTTAGTATTTATAGGCTGATTTCAGAGCTCCCGCCAAAGTTTTTGAACAGATTTTGTATACTTCTATTTAGACACACTTAAGTAGTTTTAGAACTAGATAGTTCTATATCTCAGTATGGCTTCATATCCAGAAAATCAGTATTCACACTTATTTTCTTCTAAAAATTTTATTAGTCACTTCTTTGAGCACAAAATACAGGTTGACACAATTTACAGATTTTAAAAAAGCTTTTGATAGGGTCGATCATGACGTATTACTAAATAATATTTATTTATGCAACAAGTACAAAAAGTAAGTGTTTATTGCACGCGACGTGAAATTGTCCAATGAGGCCGTCAGGCCGAGTAGGATAAACCGTCGAGTGCAATAAGCACTTTTTGTACGAGTTGCATACAATATTTTTTCTACGTTCATGCAAAAACCAAAAAATGTTAGATGACACTAAGTCTAGGAAAATGTGACGATCGACTTGAACGTTTATGTTTGTCATGATGACAAAACGCTATTGTAGAGTGACAGATGAATGCAATAAACATTTGATTGCACTAGTGCAATAAAGAACCACTTTTTCCACTAAATATAGTTCAATAAAGTTTTGTTTTTTTGCATGAACGTAGAAAAAATATATTATAATGGCATTTCACATGATGTAATCAATGTCAATTTATTGTAAAGTATAATTGCTTTTACTCTGATGAATATTTTAGAGTACCACAAGGTTCCAATTTAGGAACATTATTATTTTTATATTTTATCAACGATTTGCCAAAAGTGATATTAAACTCTAAACTCATTGTTGAGACCCAAACTAAACTACTCTTCTATATTGTGGCATTCATAACCTAGAAAATATACATATTGTTGTGAAACAGTATAAAAGAAATATATGGGATTTTTATAATTTAAAAAATATAATAGACCGACTATTCTACCATCAGAACTGTGCATCTACGACAAGAATTTCAAATTAAATATTTAATCATTTAATAAACGATTATACCATTCTTTCTTTATTCCCCTTTAGGTTTTCCTTCCAAAATTACTCGATGCCAGCAACTATTACATGTACCCATTGTTAAGACTACTTATTATTCACTACTTCAAATATTGTGTCGTTTAACAAATTTAGTCTCCTCGAAATGTAACACTAATTTATTTCATCTTTCATTAAATAAATTTCGTGATAGTATACAAAAGATATTTAATTACAAATATACGACCAAAATTTCCTTCTCTGCAGTGTTCGGTAATTTTCTTTCTTTGTTTTTTTTCTTTGTTGTTGTTTGTGAATGTAATTAAATATTTCGTTACTTACCATAATTCTGCACCACTTTTTTGGTACATTTTTTGTTTGTATATAATATTCTTTGTAATTAAGCATAGTTGTCTGTTAGAAATGAATAAATAAATAAATAAAATAAAAATAAAATCATTTATATTTTCATTATATTTTAGTAATTAATACTGAACAAACATTATTTTTGTATAGGCCATGTACGGTTTTCGAAATCAAAATATTTTATTCGAAAAAGTTAGAATTAACATGTATACCCATTGTCATAGTCTAAATTGTTAAATAAAATACTAAATTATATAACTGTTCCAAATTTCTTGACTAAAAATATACTGATATTTTTCTATTTTGTTCCACTATCATTGCTTCTTATTACATTAATTATTTATTATTATGATTGTTTTATTATTATTATATCGTATAGTCTGTTTGGAAATGAAAGAGAGTAATAAAATTCCGAGATAAGAACTGGCCATGGGCGTGGTAATATTTCGTTTCAGGTAATTATCGGGTAACACTAATGCTAACAGGTAATGGGTGTACATTAGTATATTTTACTGGATACATCATAGAGCAGGAGCCAGTGTATTGTGACAGATCAATCCAGTCTTACAACTAAATATACGAAGACGTGCTAGTGCAGTAGAGTAAAATTCGACTTGTGTTTAGTGACTATTGTGCCAGTGGGTATAATATTGTTTGGGTAAAATGTCGAGCTTATCAGATTACGTACCTGATAAACGCGTGAAAAGATTAGCGCTATCTCAGAATGAGAATATTATTATATTAAATATATTTAATGCATTGAAACACCAAAATCCTACCCACAGTGTTCACGATATCGTGGAAAAGTGTTACAAAATGACAGGGATTGGAAAATCGACTATCTACAGACTTTCAAAGGAAAAAAAAATGAACAAGATACTGTCAATCCCCCAAAATCATCTACAGGGATGTCAAAAGTCGTTATAGATGATTTCTTTAAAAATATCATTCGCAGAAAAGTGCACTCATTTTATTTTAAAAAAGAAATACCATCGCTAAACTAAATTTTAAGTGAACTTTCAGAGGACAACGATTTACCAAAAATCAGTAGAAGCAAATTATGGGCCGTCTTACGAGAGTTGAATTTTTGCTGGGAAAAGCAGAACAAGAAATCAGTTCTTATCGATAAAGATAAAATTATTTGTTGGCGAAGATCCTACTTAAGGCCAATTAGAAAATTCCGTGACGAAGGGAGGAATATGTATTGTAACTGTAACAAAAGTATGGCAAGATAAAAATGTAAAACGTTTTCGACAAGCATTTTTGGATGGACTTTCGACAGGGTTCAAGGTACCTTCAGGAAAAGGGCGAAGATTAATAGTGACACATATAGGTAGTGCCAGTGGTTTTGTAGATGGCGGTTTACTTTTATTTGAATCTAAAAATACAGGTGACTATCACGAAGACATGAACGCAGATGTTTTCGAAGAGTATTTTACACAGATGTTGGATCTTATTCCTCCGGGGTCTGTAATTGTCATGGATAATGGCAGTTACCATTCACGGCAGACCGAGCGGACGCCTACGACTGCTTGGATGAAAGCCGATATAATTCAATGGTTATCCGCAAAAAAACTTTCTTTTGACTAAGTGACGTAAAAATTTTGTTAAAAAAATTCCTTGGAACGAGTACCTAACTGCAGATAACTGACAACGATGTTATACATCACGTACAAAAAGAGGAGGAGAAAATGTAGGAACTCGATAATTTAATTGACGTTACTGTGGAACCTATCGTTGTCAATCTAGGAGACGAAGATAATTCATCAGAATATTTAGAGGATGAATTTTAATATACCTACTTTTTTATATTCTTTATTGTACATTTATACAACACTACATTTATTTACTCAGCATAATTTGAATTTTCAAAATACATATATTTTGTGTGGTTTAAAAGTATATTCATTAAATTCAAATAAATATTTTGATAATAATATTGAATAATTTTATTTGAATTACTAAAAACCTTCTTAACACGGTTATGATGCTTAAAGTAGCCTCAAGTTTTGAAATGCTGTTTTTATATTGTTTACTTATAAGAGAAATGGACCGAGAAATTGAAGCGGCATAGACAAAGACGGATTGTCGGGGCTTACATTTTAGCTACCTGCTACAATTTAGTACAACCCGGTCACACAAAGTTTTTTTAAAAGTACACCTCATCTATACCGATAATACATAATATAAAAATATTGAATATAAGCACCAGTACTACATTTATTTACGATTTGTATACATAATAAGCTTTTATTACTCTCTTTCATTTCTCTTTCAGACTATAGTAGGTTAGGTTAGACGTGTTTTTATTTGGTTTTGACATTTTAAAACTACATATCATAAAAATATTTTTTGTTATTGATGATAAAGGCCCCACATGGGCGCGCTCTTGAGGTTATCGATAGACTTGCGTACTTGCCCACCTTGATTATGAACGTCAGTTGGACAAATTTCCACCGTCACTCATGAAGGTTTCTCCGTACATTTAACTCATTCTGTCATGAATTTCTGCAACATTTCTACCTGAAGAAATACAATGATTGTTCACAACTTGCACTTAGCAGAGGATTCAATAGATGAAGCCATGTTTACGGGCCTACATCTCTACTTCATGTGAAAAGTTGGAGTTAACAGTGACATAATTTTTGGTGAGAGTCTACTGTCCAACATACTTCAGTTTACAGTGAAATTGGAGGATGGAAAAAATATAAACTTCGTATATGATCATATGTTAAACTTGATGATAAACTGCTCTGATTTTACAATTTATTAATTTGGAATATGTAATGAAAGATATTATATTGGTACAAAACAGGTCTATTGTTTTCAATTGTCACATGTTACCTTGAATTTGGATGAACCCTCTAATATAGTTTTTCAATTGCTCAATGAAAACGACACATTACCTAGAAGTACATCTTTTTATTACTCCTGACAAGATTAATTTTTCTATAAAATATTGGTACAAATTATTTTATAGTCAAGCAAAACTATTTGTCACAATATCAAATTTCATACATTTTAAATATTGGAAATAGTTATTTTTGTATCTAGAACACCAAATGGTACTTTTGGGTTCGAGATGCAAACAATACTTTTTCGAAAACTTCAATATAATAAGACAATTACATTATTTCTTTATTCTCAACAGCGGGAGTGAAATTATATATTTATATATCTTCTATCTTGGGTACTATAACTAAATTACAGGGAAGTGAAATATAAAAGATTTTGGTGTTCTAGAACCTAAGTCTTTCGCAGCTGGGTGACAAACAAGACTCACTTTGTCATGACTTTTGATGAAATAAGTAATTGGTTTTTTGTTCAACGGAGTTAGTGTATCTAGTGGTAGATTTTAAATATTTTATCAACAAATAAATCCTCTATATTTTGAAAAAATAGAAAGAATTTTCTCTTTTCATTTGCATCAGGAAAAACTATGCACTTTATTTTATTTTGGATATGTGTATGTACATAATCCGTTTTTCAATAATATGTGCAACTTGATGCAATTCTCGCATATTGTCATATCTAATACAGAACAGGTATTTTACTATAAATATCCTACTTTTCCTTACTTTTACAGGTTCGAAATTATAGCACATTTTATTTCACAAACGCTTGTTTATGATATAATCGCACAAGACATATTTGCTCTTTTATCCCTTAAAAGAATTGTTTAAAATATTTGAGGACACGTTTTTTATGAATGGTTTCATTTAATGAAAAATAAATTAATTTCAAGGTTCGTATGTGGGGCAAGGAAGAGTAATTAAAAATAAAAAATATACGAGACTAAAATCCAATAATGAAAATGGGCACAACACTAATTATTAAATGGAAACACATTAAAATTAACTAAAATGGTGTGTTGAAGTTATTACAAATTATAAAGACGTTTCTTCAATTTAATTAATATAATTTTTCATTGCCCACAGAAACAACTCAACTAAATTTAATATCAAAAACGTTCGCTTCATATTCAGTGTGCCCAATAGGTTAGTCAGTTAGTTAGTTATTTCTAAGTGAGTGGGCCAAAAACTAGCCCTCCACTGTGAACATATGGTCTATTGTGGCTCACATTCATATTATACTTCACCTAACAGGTTTAGTCTCTTTATGAAGCCAATAACCTTATTGGGTGAGATTCTGTCCAGATCTTCTGGCAAGAGATGCATTTTGCCAAATATAGAAAATCTTGTCCGTTATCCAGCTCGACAGTAACATAATATGTGTTCTGCCGATTCGTCACTCTCTAAACACAACCGGCACTCAGCCTCCTCAGCAAGGCTCAACTTGTGCATGTGACCCCTTAACTGGCAGTATATAGGCCAATCAAAGTCTTTAGGTCAAGTCTATTTAACTCAATCAAACTTTTAGCTCTCTTTGTCGATGTGATCTATGAACGCCTTCGAGTGAGCGAATCTTGGCAAATCTCGCGAATACTCACGTACTTTTTCCTCCACCCAGGTTGATATGACTGCTTTCGCAGTAGCCGAAGCTAAGCCAAGAGCCGGTTCTGGACTTATAAAGTTGGAAGATGCACCTCGCCTTGCTAACGAGTCCGCTGTCTCGTTTCCCTGGATACCTGCATGACCAGGTATCCAAACCATTGTTACTCAGTTGCTTGTTCCCAACCGCTCGAGAGCCTTTTAATAATTCCATACCGTTCTTGAATTATACAGGTATACAGGTACAGATATCGACCTGCCTGTAACTCTAAGCTTTTTCAGCCTACATGCACCCAGTTCGATGGTTCGATTTCTGCCTGATATATAGTTGCATACTTACTCAAGCTTACGGATAGCCTGGTTTTTGAGTTGCAACTATACACTCCAGCCATAACATGCTCTGGAGTCTTCAAGCCATCGGTGTACCAACAACTATCCGCCTTCAGGAGACAGTCTACAGTTGATTTTTGTAGGCATAACATCCGAGACCATCGATAGAGTGCCGTGACCTTCTATGTCCTCCAGCACTCCACTGTGCTCCATTATGTTAGCCTTCGACATACAAATAGCCGCTTGCTTCAATCTGTATACTGCCCACCTGGCTTCTCCCTGCAAAAGTATACGAAGAGGTGGTAAGATCCAGGAGAACTTCCAAAACAATAGGTATGGAATAGTTTTATAAATTTTTGAAAATACCCTCTATAAATAAAGCTTTTTGCTCTTAAGTTTATTTCAAATTAATACTTGTACAAGGTGATCACGCGCAAATGTTAGATTCGGTTGTAACTTTGCTACCCTAGAGAACATCGGAAAACTGAAACATGTATTTTTTGACCAACTTTTCATCGCACTATTAGTTTTGGGGATAACCCATAACGTGCTTATGTCAATACAATCTGGAAAAAAGGAGAATTCAAAATGTAATGTTAATAGTTAATATTAATATATCTGTAGTGCGATGCAGAGCTGTTTTTTTTTTCATAAATGAATTAAAATCCCTATGAAAAATTAGTGAAGGATTGAAGGTTTGCAATATCCTAGGGTAGGAAAGATACAGCCGAATCTAACGTTGTACATGAATTCCGTGATTTTGACATTTACAGATGTGACCGTTTGAAATTTGTGAAAAATCCAGCGGTGGTGGTGTTTTAATAGCAATTCGTAAATAATTGAAGTCTAGATCTAGAACAGGTGTCTGTTTCTGTGTTAGATGGCAGTCATAAACTTTATAATTGTAGCCATCTATATTCCACCTAACTCATACAGAAATTTTATGAAAAACATGTCGAAAGTATATTTGTAATTTGCAGTTCTGATTTAGATGCAGAAATAACTATTTTTGGAGATTACAATATTCCGGATTCATCTTGATGATACAGTGACGTTAATTTGGAATTTGTGTGTTTAGAGCCACCTATTGGTAAATATTTGACTGATTCATTTTATGCTCTAGTTTTAAAACAATTCAATTATATTTCTAATAAAAGTAATAAACGTGGTGTATTTCTTGATTTATTGTTATCACATAACTCGTCTGTTAATATATCTGAAGCAACTGATATATTGATTCCAATTTTCAGCATGTAACATATTCTGTGGCTTCTATTATTTTCTTTATATAATGGTTCTACGGTATCGCTACCACTTGAAGTTTCTTATTATGATTTTAAGGATGTTGATATTGTAAATGTTTAATGATTATCTTGCATAATATGTTAATTGGATTTACTTAGCATAAAAAATGTGAACATGGCAACTGTTATATATTGTTATTTGTTTCGTTGAAATATTTTAAATCATCTAATTTCCCAATATGGTTCTCAGCAGAATTTAAAAAATTTGTATTTACTTAACCTAGTATCTTAAATATTGAACATTACCAAAAATTTTGTCATTTGCGTGATAAGTGTAAAATGTTAAATGATCATTGTTATAGTTATCTGAACAGGGCCACGTTGAATATTCAAAGTGATCTAAGTTGAATTTGGAAATATGTTAATAATTAAAACGACAAATAACACAATGTACTTTGGTAATTCACGTAGTCATGATGGTCTTACTACAATCAACTTGTTTGCCAATAACTTTAGTACAGCTTATTCAGACAAAATAATAAATCTGCTATTTCTTGATTCATATCACATGATTAAATTAAATAAATTAATTTTGTGTATTAGTGAGGTATTTGAAGTAATACAACAAATAAATATTCATCTGGTCCTGACGGAATCCCCACAGTATTTTTTCAATGCTGCAGGTGTACATTGGAGATCACTCTGTACATATGGTTATTCATTTAAAATAAAAAAGTTGAATTATTAGTTACTACGGCCCGAAATTCTACACAACACAATTCAGCAAATGACTAATCATACGTCCGTCAAACGCTGTAACGTGTAATCGTTTAATATTTTACTCTGTTTGACAACAATAAAACAGGCAATCCCTTAAATGACGACGAACTTCAGTCATTTGATTACAGCCTTTGCCGGCAATACCGCCAATGACTAGGCTTTCCGTAAAATGACGAATTACGCCCAATGACTACGATATACAGGCTGTATCACATAAGAGGGCCACTCCCATGTATCTCGCTTAATATGCGAGACACGTCAAAAATCTTTAATTGTTTTTTGTTGCATTTTTGGAGGCCTTTATGCTCGTAATAACAAATTTGAGATCCATGGCCAACTTTATGAGTAATAACAAAAATACCTGTAAAGTGCCCAAACTTTAAGGCTGTCTAACTTTTTATTTTAAGAGATAGAGAAAACTTATTGGTAATAAATTTTTATTGCAAAATTGATACCTTCCATCTGAGATAGACAGATTTTTTGAAATATCGTATGTGGTTTGCTGCGCCCTCGAGGCGGATAAACATTTTTTTTATTGAAGCAGGCTATGGCCACAAAAAATTGCCTGTTTTTTTGTCTTTCATGCAATATACTACATGTTGTCCTTATCTTTTGTATTTATTACATTTTTCCAATTTTAGTTTAAAAAAATGTACCTAAATATTTTCGTGTTGCTCAAGATAATGTAGAACCTGTTTTAAAGACGCCAACTGCAAAAAAATAATAAACAGAATGTCCTTTTTTATGCAAAATACAGATTTTCTTATAATATTATTTTATTGGTTTTCACATTAGAAGCAACTGCATGGGTCTTTAAAATTATTTTGACACAGGCAATGTAATAAAGTAATATTATAAGAAAATCTGTATTTTACATAAAAAAGTACATTCTGTTTATTTATTTTTGCAATTGGCGTCTTTAAAACAGGTTGTACATTATCTTGAGCAACACGAAAATATTTAGGTACATTTTTTTTAACTAAAATTCAAAAAAATGTAATAAATACGAAAGATAAGGGCAACATACATATAGTATATTGCATGAAAGACGAAAAAACAGGCAATTTTTTGTGGCCATAGCCTGCTTCAATAAAAAAAAATTATATCCGCCTAGAGGGCGCAGCGAAGCACATACGATATTTCAAAAATCTGTTTCTATCAGGTGAAAGGTATCAATTTTGCAATAAAAATTTATTACTGATAAGTTTTCTCTATCTCTTAAAATAAAAAAGTTAGACAGCCCTAAAGTTTGGGCACTATACAGGTTTTTTTGTTATTACTCATAAAGCTGACCATGGATCTCAAATTTGTTTTTACGAGCATAAAGGCCTCCAAAATTGCAACAAAAAACAATTAAAGGTTTTTGACGTGTCTCGCATATTAAGCGAGATACATGGGAGTGGCCCTCTTATGTGATACAGCCTGTATATAAGCAATTTTGTCCAGTCTGGATTTTAATATAAATTCAATTAAATGAAATAAAACCTGAACAACCAGTTCTACTAATTTGAATGTGAATCTACTGTGGAGTAAAAAGAGATAAAAATATTTCAAACAATTAAACAGAAAAATATTTTAAAATAGTTGGTCCAAAACTAAATAAAATATTAAAAATAGTTTCGACATTATAATTCTATAATAATTCTTGCTAGTAAACTAATAAAATAAACTAATATTTTAATTTGGAACATATTTACCCTAATATTTGACTTGGATTATTGTGTAAAAAGGTTCATTTATACGACTTACTTAAGGGAAAGAATTGCATTAATTGCCTGTCATAAACAGTTGCGGAAGTCGTCATTAGCTATAAACGATTCCATTCACCACCTCGTAATTGTTCGCTTCCACTCCCTTCGTGTTTCCTAATTGTTAACCAAGCTGAAGGAAACCATTCTCCGCGCGACAATGGAAGAGTTGGCTTGTACAATGTGATTGCTCGAAAGTAGTCGGAGAATTTTGTTCTACTACTATACGTATTGTCAACTACGAGTACCTACTATCGTCATTTTAAAGTTCACATTCCCGTCGATAAATAACAAAATCTAGTATTTGTTTTCAGATTCAAATACAGTTATGGAAGTTAATGGTGAATATATCTAAAGTAAAACGATACTGCTAATATTTGTAAACAAAATCACTGCCATGAAAATAGCAACCAAGATTAGCAGGTAAGCTGAACACGCATGGCCATTCACTTTTGTCATATTGGAGGCACCAATCAATTATTAATTATAATATATTATTATTAAATATAATCTAAAAGATCCCGAGTTGATATTAGAATACATAAAC
Source organism: Monochamus saltuarius (assembly GCA_025584915.1). NCBI lineage: Eukaryota > Metazoa > Arthropoda > Insecta > Coleoptera > Cerambycidae > Monochamus > Monochamus saltuarius. The sequence continues at coordinate 35,381,957 of CM046726.1, forward strand.
AATTTAATAAAATCTGTAGTTTTTACTCAATGCTTCACATCGATAAGCAGACAAATAATTAAAAGATTGCAGATGTGGACACAGTTTAGGTTGGAAAAATTATAGCACGGATACTTTTCAAGGGTTTGGTTATTATCATTATACTAACAGGTTGAAACTTAGTTGGTAGGACGACAATATTTGCCTCCAGTTCTTGTAGTCGAACCAAATTAGCATTTCACTTACAACTTTTTGCGGAGAAGTCCGATTGAGATGCGGTTTTCTGCAAAATGTTCAGGGAATTATTTATAACAAAAGGTACATCTAACCTCTGTACGCTCGCAACTTTTTTATTGTTTATTTAACAAATGACCCATTTTTGTTGAACATATAGCAAATGTCACACACGATTCAACGAAAATGTCTGAAAAATGTTCTCTCGGGGGTTGTCGAGGTCCGTCTTTATCACTTTGGTGTTAGCTTTATTATTTATTGCTAAATTGTTGTAACTGGGCTAATTAACAAATTAAAAACTCCACCCCGAAATCACTAGAGAACCGGAATTTTTTCCAGGATTATTAAGGCAAACCATCGGCACAAGATTTTTGCAAATATGGCCTGCTTAATAATAATATGCCGCCCCCTCTCCCCGTACAAGTCTTCGACTTCTGGGCTAATCCTCGTGATTAGAATGAGGGGTAGAGATATTATTATTATTATAATTGTTTATTGTTCAATTGTTGCAACTTCGCTAATTAACAAATTAATAACGCTACTCCCGGAATCGTTAGAGAACCAGATATTTTTGCAATAACTCTGGGATCATGGGGAGAACCATCGGGACAAGGTTGTTGCACGTCATTGTTTATTTTCCAAATGTTGCAACCTGGCTAATTAACAAATTAATAACTCTACTCCCGCAATCACTAGAGAACCGGATTTTTTCCGGGCTTTCTGGCTTTTTAAGGCGAACCATCGGCACAAGAGTTTTGCAAATATAATTGTTTATTGTTCGATTGTTGCAACCTCACTAATTAACAAATTAATAACTCTACTCTCGGAATCGTTAGAGAACCAGATTTTTTGCAATAACTAAGGGATCATGAGGAGAACCATTGGCACAAGGTTGTTGCACGTCATTGTTTATTTTCCAATTGTTGCAACCTGGCTAATTAACAAATTAATAAGTTGACGCCCGAAATCCCTAGAAAACCAGATTTTTTTGCAATAACTGTAGGATCATGAGAAGAACCATTGCTACAAAGTTATTGATCCCAGAATTATTGCAAAAAAAATCCGATTTTCTAACGATTCCGGGAGAAGAGTTATTAATTTGTTAGTTAGCTAGGTTGCAACAATCGAACAATAATCAATTATATTTGCAAAAATCTTGTGCCGATGGTTCGCCTTAAAAATACCGAAATCCCAGAAAAAATTTCGGGTCTCTAGTGATTCCGGCAGTTGAGTTATTAATTTGTTAATTAACCAGGTTGCAAAAATAGAAAAATAAACAATTTCGTGCAACAACCTTGTACCGATAGTTCTCCCCATGATCCCAGAATGGTTTGCATTAATAAGCCAGAAATCCTGGAAAAAATCCGGTTCTCTAGTGGTTTGGGGAGTGGAGGTTTTAATTTGTTAATTAGCCCAGTTACAACAATTTAGCAATAAATAATAAAGCTAACACTAAAGTGATAAAGAGGGACCTCGAAAACCCCTGAGAGAACATTTTCAGTTCAGTTCAGTTCAGTTCAGTTTATTGGTGCTATATATACAAAAGTATTTACACAAGTCAAAAAAGATGAAAGAAGAGAGAGAAAAAAGACAGAGTGGGACTTAATTTCCTATGGTGATCCATAATACAGTAGTTTAAAAAACACATATAATAAAACAAAATGTTGGGTAAAATTTAAATAATACAAAGTTAAAAATGTAAAATACACATACATACTTACATATAGTCACATACATACATATAATGATGTTAAGTGAATAAAATTGTATTATGAATACTTAATTGAGATACAAATACATATAAGTAAAAACAAGAACAGGCTGGAAACATGTAACATACATTTATGACATTTTGTATTTAGAAATTCATCTATGCTATAAAAGCATTGATTAACAAAAACTGTTTTACTTTGTGTTTGAAACAATTAAAATTTAATTTTTGTTTCATCTGGTAAAGCATTATACAATTTAATACCCCAGTATGCTGTTCCATTTCGCGTTCTAATAAGCCTCAGTTACGATTTATGAAGAATGTATCTGTATCTAGTATGATGACATTGGGTTTCTCTACGAGCTGGGTATAGTTCGATGTGGCTCTTTACATATAGCAAACATTGTAATATATAGACACAAGGAAATGTTAAAATTTTCAACATAACAAATTGCTGTCTGCTGTCATCTCTGAATTTGAGTCCTGATATTATTCTTATTTTCCAGATATTTTCGTTGAATCGTGTGTGACATTTGCAAAATATGTTCAACAAAAATGGTCATTTGTTAAATAAACAATTAAAAATTTGCGAGCGTACAGAGGTTATAAACAATTCCCTGAACATTTTGCAGAAAACCGCATCTCAATCGGACCTCTCCGCAAAAAGTTGCAAGTGAAATGCGAATTTGACGCGACTAATGGTATTGTTGGGTTATTTTCTTTGGGGATATTTGAACGAAAGAGTCTGCAAGGACAGACCGGATAATATTGAGAATTTAAATAACTAGATTAGGGCGGAGATGCATAATTTACCAGCTGAAGTCATTCGAAATGCTGTGGACAGCTTTTACTATCGATTTGGAGAATGCCAAATAGTGGATGGAGGACATTTTCAGTATTTGCGGCATTGCGTTTATTTTTGTAAAGTATCTAGTTGTTTCAAATTCTAAATGAAAAAAAAAACTTGTTACTGAAAACATAAAACTTGTTTATTTGGTATAGCTGGATTCGGTTTTCTGTAAGCTTTTCAATGAGCTCCCTCATGCATTATGTTTTCATTTGAAAAAAAGTAGGGGTAGCTGGGGCTTAGCGGGTTGAAGAAAAATTTATTATTATATAACCGAAAGATGGGAAAAAATCAAGATCAGTTAACGTGTTTCGGCGTTTTAAAACAAATTAACTCATTCAAAGAATATGAATTTTATTTCGTACTGGCCATCCCTGTATATGCATATTAATATCTATATGATTGTCGCATCAGGAAAATCCCCATCAGGTGCAATTTTTACATTCTAGTTTTTAGGAATATAACGCTATGTTTTTAGTATATATTGTCAAAATGCCATAAAGTCCGATCTTATTACATATTTTCATCAACATTTATATAGATTTGTATGATGGTGTGCAGGTGCAAGTGTTAATGTAAATTCGAAAATTGAATTAGTAACATTTTTAGATTCTTTTAATTCTACAATGCGCAGGGTATTAAATCACCACACATAAAATTATTTGTGGATACATCAATATAAATAGGGGAATGGTGTTTGACATATTTGATACCAGTGAATTGCCTTTCTGTTGAACCTACAAGATATTTTAACAATTCATTTTCTACAGGACATGATTTCAAAGCTACCAAATATTGTAGGTTCAAATTTAGTAAGTAGTAAACAAACTGAAAAACATAATCTATTGTTAAGTCACTAAATTCTGAAGTGCGGAGGTTACTCCTTAAGAACTGATTTTTTCTTTAGATCGTGAGAAACTGCTACTCTGTCAAATACAGGAGTGCCTGTTAGAAATTGACAGCTGAACATTAACTCATTTTAACCAGAGAAACATTTATGAACAGAGCAAATCGTTGAAAAGCGCGTTACTCTCCCGTTACTACCCGGTAGATGGTGTTATTACGAGCAAACACTAGTTCTCTGCTATTAACGCTGAAACCAAAAAAATCCATTATTGTTTGAAGGACCATTTAAAAAGATAGTCCAGTGTTGTTAATTTAAATTGGTTAAAAGTATTGCCTATAAATAGGGCGACCCTCAGTAGATATAGTTTTTGGCTGGTAACGTATGTCAAGTTTGACAGTTTAAATTTTAAACTGTCAAACTTGACATACGTTTAACATTTTAATACGATTTTGAGAACGAAAACAGAGAGGTTTTCGAAACGTCAATAATACGGAAGTGCGCGATAGTGATGTGATTTTTGTTATTTTTTACTTATCTGTTTTTTCAGTGTGAGATTTTTGGTTAGGCAAACATAGTTTCAAAAATAACCCTTGACTGTTCCGTTTGGCGCAAGGGCTTATTTAATTAATCTCTATTATTTTTTCAGAAGTGTGGCAAAAGCCCAAGGAAACTAAAGAAAAACTAAAACTATGCCACAAATAAATAGCTTTAGACAATATCGCAAATTAATTCGTTCGTACAATGTACTTTTGTCTCAACCAAAGATATCGATAATAAGTTGACAAAATTTTGGGAAATAGAAGATATAGATATAGACAAACGTATATCATCTGAACAACATAGTGTAGAAGAACATTTTCAAGCTACTTCTAATCGCAGTAGTGATGGCAGATTTGTTGTACGCTTACCTATAAAAAAATCACCAGACATTTTAGGTGAATCTAAACAAATTGCATTGAAACGATTATTTTCAATTGAAAATAAATTATCGAAAAATAATGTCTTGAAACAACAATACACGAGTTTTATGCAGGAATATATCCAGTTAAATCACATGTCAAAAATAACAGACACTGATACACCAGGTGCATATTATATACCGCACCACTTTGTTACAAGGGAAAATAGTTTAACAACTAAGCTGAGGGTTGTATTCGATGCTTCATGTAAAACAACAACTGGTGTTTCTGTTAATGATATAATGATGGTCGGTGGTAAATTGCAGCAAGATTTATTCATGATTATTACACGTTTTCGACTATACAAATGGGTTTTAGCCGGTGATATTTCGGAAATGTATCGTCAAGTATGGATTCATCCAGACGATAGAAAACTTCAAAGAATTCTATGGCGTGCAAATAAAAATGATCCAGTAGAATGTTATGAATTAAACACAGTGACATATGGAACCGCATCTGCTCCATATCTTGCTGTACGTTGTCTCAATGAAACTGCATATCAAAATAAAGATTCATATCCTGATGCATGCAATAAAATCTTATCTGACTTTTACGTTGATGATATTTTAACAGGTGCTGATAATATTGATTCTCTTATAGTTTTATATCATGATATTTGTAAAATTCTTAAACCTTACGGTTTTAATTTAAATAAATGGATTTCTAATAGCACTGACATACTGAACTACATTGTTGATTGTGATCCAGACACTATTGTAAACATAGGTAAACATGACGAAACTCATTCATTAGGCCTACTATGGAAATCAAAATCAGATACTTTAATTTATAATGTTAAAAATTTGACCTCTAATGATATCCCTACTAAAAGACATATAATCTCCTTAGTTGCACAAATCTTCGATCCACTTGGATTAGTTGGTCCAGTAATAGTTCAGGCCAAAATATTTATGCAAGCTTTATGGAAATTAAAAATTGACTGGGACCAAGCACTTCCGGTGGATGTAAAAAATGAGTGGAATACGTTTTCCAAAGGCCTTCATTATTTAAATGAGATTCAAGTGCCCAGGTATATTGGTGGGGATGACATAAATAAAATCGAACTTCATGGGTTTGCAGACGCATCAAAACAAGCGTTTGGTTGTTGTATTTATATTCGCACTACGGATAAATTTAATAATTGTACTATTAATTTACTTTGTGCAAAATCACGGGTTGCTCCATTAAAACCTATAACTGTGCCGAGATTAGAGTTATGTGCAGCTCTACTTTTAGCTCAACTGTTTGAAAAAGTGAAATCTGCATTGACTATTTCCTTTGACAATTTTTATTTATGGAGTGATTCAACAATAGTTTTATCTTGGATCAAGTCAAATCCTGCTAATTATAATATATTTGTAGCAAATCGAATTTCAGAAATACAAAAACTGACACAGTCAAATTATTGGCATTACATTAATACAGCAGAAAATCCTGCTGATATTATTTCGAGAGGTATCAATCCCAAGGATTTAATAAATAGACGATTATGGTGGAATGGACCGGAATGGTTAAAAACCAATACCTGGCCATCAATAGATCTCAGTTGTGATCATAAATTACAAACTCTAGAACGTAAACTTAACCCTTTTTCAGTGCTTGCAGTTGTTAATAATCTTGATATATTTTCAAGATATTCTAGCTTTGTTCGTTTACAAAGAGTATTTTCATATATTTTGCGTTTCATTAATAATGCCCGTTCCAATTCAGTCAAATACTTTGGGTTTTTAACTCCTTTTGAATTGAATTCAGCCTTAATTGTTTTTAAAAAAAGTGTACAACAAGAAACATTTCCTTCAGAAGTTTCAGATCTTAAAAATAAATTATTTATTAATAAACATAGCAAACTTGCTAATTTAAACCCATTTATGGACGAATCAGGTATCATTCGAGTTGGTGGTCGATTGAAATTATCAAACTTTTCATATAATAAAAAACATCCAATTGTGTTGCCGAGTAAACATAAATTTTGTGAACTTTTAGTAAAGTTTGAACATAAAAAATTATTACATGCAGGGCCTCAGCTATTATTGAGTTCCTTGCGTGAACGTTATTGGATAATATCAGGCCGTAGATTAATTCGGAAAATTGTACATGAATGTGTACCATGTTTTCGAGCGAAACCAATCGACAATGTACCTTACTTAATGGCTGATTTGCCAAGTTCTAGGATAACACCATGTCATCCATTTACCAACTGTGGTGTTGACTTTTGTGGACCTTTTAATTTGCGTGATCGTAAGGGTAGAAATTTTAAAGTTTCTAAGGCATATGTTTGCGTTTTTATCTGTTTTGCCACAAAGGCAGCCCACCTTGAACTAGTGAGTAGTTTAGAATCAGACGCTTTTCTTGCATGTTTGCATCGTTTCATGTCCAGACGTGGAAAGAGTTTAAATATTTACTCTGACAATGGTACCAACTTTGTTGGTGCAAATATGAAATTGCAAACATTTCTAAAATCTCTTGAAGGCAACATTGCGGTTGAACTTGGTCAAGAAGGCATAAATTGGCATTTTGTGCCTCCAAGGTCTCCACACTTTGGAGGTTTATGGGAAGCCGGTGTTAGGTCAGTAAAACATCATTTGAAGCGTGTTATCGGTGAAAGTAATCTCACTTATGAGGAATTTACTACTGTGTTGACAATGACAGAAGCATGCTTAAACTCGAGACCTATGTACCCTCTTTCAAATAATCCGAACGATCTAAACCCTTTGACTCCTGGACATTTCCTTATTGGTCATCCTCTTACTTCTGTGCCCTGTGCTGATTTGACCGACGTCAATGAAACCCAACTGTCAAGATACAAAAGATGTCAAAAAATGGCTCAAGACATTTGGTCAAGATGGGCAAAGGAATACGTGTCAGAATTGCAAACAAGAACCAAGTGGAAATTTCAGTCTTCTGATCTGCTTAAAATCGATGCTCTTGTCATAATCAAGGAAGATAAACTACCTCCACTAAAATGGAGTATAGGAAGAATTATTCAGCTTCATCCAGGACCCGATGGAGTTACTCGTGTAGTAACACTAAAAACACCAACCGGAATCTACAAACGGCCTGTGGCGAAAATTTGTGTGTTACCTACCGCTTTGTAATTCCTGGACTTATTAATTTCTTTCCATTTTTTCTTTGAAACTTAAATGTGATTAAGATTTCAAGGGGGGACTATGTTGGAGCATGCCTCCTATTTAAATTTTATATATTTAAAAAGAGATCTAAGTGTGTATATTAATATACTGTCAATAAATTAATTAATTATGTAATACTTCCAATGTCAAATAAAAGTTTAATACTATATATTGTAAATTAATACAATAAATCATCTATACGGTCCTTCGAGTTAAATAATTAAATCTTCGCCTGGTCGCCGATCCTCCAGATACGAAGCTATTGCATATTCGCCTGGTTGCTGATCTTCCAGATACGAAGCAAATTCAAACACTACCTACCTAGGCATTAGACATCATAAATAAACGATTGTACTGACTATTTTATAATCTCAAATTATTTCTTGCTCAGTTCAGCTAATAATAATTTAAAATGTTAATGTTCAATGAACGCTTTCCAATCAATTCTATTAAAAATTGCAAGTAACGCGGTCCATTCAGGTTCTCCGGTAGAAAATACGGCCCAATCAAATGATTCCCGTAAACTGCCCATACGTTGAGAACAAATCGCCTCTGAAAGCTAAACCGACGAGTTGCGTGTGGATTTTCGTCCGACCAAATGTGACTGTTATGACTGCAAAGAAATTAGCTAATTGTGTGGTGTGATCTCTAAATTTGGGGGGAAAGAAATGCGCAAATTTGAATAATACGCACGCTGAAGTGTTAGACGACGTTATGTATGTAAACATGTGGCAACGATGCCTTCCATCGGAATTAGATTATCATATGGCTGCCACATCAGAAAGTTTGGGCGTACCAGGAGCGTCGTGTTACCGATTTTTATAGGGTGATTTGTTTATTTTTTCAAAGGTCGAGTAAAAAAATTTTTTTTTCGATTTTCTGCCTTTATTAGGCCTTCCGAATACGTGTTTAAAATTAATGACATTATGACTGACTCACCCTGTATATTAGTTATAAAGATGCAAAATACTTTTTAAGTAAGTAATTTGAAAGCTTATTATATGGTTTTGAAGAAGCAGTAATATGTAGCAGATGCTATTAAAAAAGGTTTCGCATATTGTGGGCCACACTATAGACATAATGATAGGGGATAGAAGATCGATTGTATATATATTACCATGTCTTGATAGATAATGCCATCTCACTAAGTTTGGAATAGCTTTACAGTTATTGAAGGATAACACAAAACAGTTATAACTTAAAGTCGAATAATTTAAAAAGCGATACAATAGAATGTGTAATTAACCTGAACTTCCAGTTAAATCAATTTGTCCATAATTGTCGATATTTGTCTTGCTCGCCATATTCTAACTAGTAGTTCCATCCTAACTAACAATTCGTTGTACTGGTGGAAGTGTTAGTTTAGTTCAGTATCTGCTCTAATGAAATAGTAGGTCACGTAATCACAATATTATTCCAATCGATGGCACTAACTGGATTAATAAAATTAAAATTAGTTTTGCTTGAGTTAATGTTGTTTCTCTGCTATAATATTAGGATGAGTTTCCTATTAGAATCTCAACGTACATATACAGGGGACTCTTACAAATACAATTTTGTAAAGAAAAAATCAAAAAGGGCAGTTCGAAAATTATTTAAAAATATACTTCTGCACGGCACTGAAAACTGGTCCACTATAAAACCTAATAAGGCGACAATCTGCGATCAGACAAAAAATTGAAAGACATGCTCAAGGAAAAAAATAATTAACATTTCATATCGACGATTTTATACAGCAAATTTAACTGATTTTGCCCGCTATTGTTATTAATTATTAATAGACTTAATATGTGGTTTTAATTAATAAAATAATTTGACATACCTGATGTTACAACATTTTAGGCCCGTCTTACCCAGTTTCTACGAACTAACACAAATGTTTCTACTTCTTGTCCGGTCCTCCTCGTCCAATCCCTTGGTGTTAATGCTTGGACATGCTGTACATGGTACGGATATAATTGAGCCTCGTATATGATACGTCACACTGCTGCAATAGGCCGTGGAAGTCCTGGATCTCCATCTCTTCCACGATTCGGTTTCAAATTTCCCTCGCGTTGCACTGCACTTGCACACTGCAGACCGCGATAAAAGTAGTTGCATTTGGCACATGTTTACGGGAAAATCGTTCTTCTAAAGCATTTTTACGGCGTAATAAATTAAAACGATATCCATCAACTACGAGTTGCTACTATAATACACGTAAACCTTTTTTGACACTTGACAAACTAATGTAAACACTGGCGCCACAAAAACTTTAGTGCTTACAAAATGTAATCGGATTTCAATATTCGGAATCTCCTGTCTTAAGACTACAGTGGCCCAGCGACATAAAGTTTGAAATTACTGCAACTTCAATAATATTTTACTCGGAAACTATAAGGATTAAAAAAAAATGGTTTTTACTATATCGACATTTTTCATAACGCATCTATTCCCAAATTTTTTAAATAAATTCTGAATCACCCTGTATAAAGCAGAAATTTAGTATAGTGATTTTTATTTTTGAAAAACTTCTGGACTCATTCCATAATATAATTGGAATAGTAAGCAACTGCATAGAAAACTTATTGCTCTAATTCAACGTGCACATTGATGCAATTAAATTCATTTGAACTTAACGGGATCATTTGGTATGATTAGATTTTATTTAAATTTGTCAATATTAGAAATCTAATCAATTTAAGCATGAGTTAAAAAAATGAGATTAATTGAGCCAAAAACAAAGGAGATATTAATACCCAAAGTACGCTCTGCCCTCAATCAGTGCACTGGACAATGTAACGTCATATAATCCTACCGTTCGCTCCATCCTGGCAGCGACCGTTACATAACTGTCGTTGACACTTTGTGTGGAGTCGATGTATTCGTTTCTCGTTACGTTTTTTGTGAATTATTAATTTTTGTATACACACAATGAACTTTGTTTTTTAAGGAACTTTTTATGCAATAGGTAGGTATCTACGCAAATGAGTGCAATAAAATGTTTATTGCACTCATCTGTCATTCTATGACAGCGTTTTGTCATCATGACAAACATAAACCTTCAAATCGACGTCACATTTTTCTAGACTTAGTGTCATCTAAATAACATTTTTTGGTTTTTGCATAAACGTAGAAAAAATATTGTATACAACTCGTACAAAAAGTAATTATTGCACTCGACGTGTTGTCCTACGCGTGCAAGAAACGCTTACTTTTTGCACTTGTTGCATAAATAACTATTCATTTTAGGTAAGGACTGAATTCAATCTTTTGTACAAAATTGTTTCTTAGCATACCTAGATATTTGGTAATAAAGAACATATGACTTCATTAATGAGAAATACAGGAACATTGATTTATATTAGCTAATATATTTGTGCAATGCAGTCAAACGTCATTCTTATGTTTTCGATAAAATAAAAAAACTATATCTCCTAAAGTACGTCTTTTTTTAACAAAAAGTAATATTAAAAGTGGGTGAGCAACACTTAATTCTTGCTTTATAGAGATCATTTAAAAAGTATTCTCTACATTTGTGTTTTAATGATCTTACTCTGTTCTCTCTTTGCTCTAGGTCCGCAGTAATTATATCAAGGTTTGTGGAACTACAAGCAAAGTTTCTTATTAACTTTATTGAACAAACCGTCTCCGTTTTGAGTACGTATGAAATTACCGAACATGGTTTTAAATCGTGGCTAATTACAGCAAGTTAATTACAAAATTTAGTTTTCTCCAGGTCTACATAGAATTTATTGAAACAAATGTACTGCATACACATATCTATCTAATCCTAATATTTAATTGAAACTGAAATTCTTCTTGTAACTAAATGTTTTATTGATTGAAGAATGTACATGATCCACTCATATGCAGGATGTTAATGTTATAATTTTGCCCAAAGTTCATCGATTGATACAGATGAAAATAATTGAGGTTTGCCCTTTAACACTTTTTGATTCAAAACTTCGTAAGAATGTTACAAGGTGTTTCTTCATTTTAATGCAAGATATTGATTACCCTGTAAATAAATTTTAATTTTTCTTTAGTTTTTAATTTATTATCAAATAACCATCTTAACAGGCGCTTCCAGTATTGAGCTGAGGATTAATTAATGTGAGCTGTATTCTGAGGAATCTATATTATTATATTATTATTTATTGTTTGTTTTGATAAAAGGAATTCGTTTAAAATATGCTACAATGTCGCTCTTGCATACTGTATTACTGGAAAATGTGGGTAAGTGGATTGGATTGAAAATAATAAGCTTACCCCTTTCAAAATAAAGGATAATACATGCCCTGAATTGTAACGAAATTCCCCTGTGATTTTTAATGCGGTTTTATAACCACGGGATTATGGAATTCAAACGATAGTAGGTAGTAGGTAGGTTATCAATCTTGATAAATATTTAATTCACCTTAAGTATTATGTAGAATTATAGGAAGAACTGAAACCAATTTTCCCTTTTCTTTCCTCGTTCTATAGTTTAATCAGTTAATTTTTAATTCCATTTAACCAATATCTTACTTTTATAGATTTCCAAAAAAATAAGATTTTTTTTAAACAAACAGTCTCTATTTCTAATATGATTGTGAACAGCTTCATCTAATTTTTTCAATAAGAGGAATAACATTGTTTACAGGGGTTTACAATTAGCCGTGTAGAATTTTTACTGATAATTCATTAGCAATTTGGAAACAATATACTTATTAATCTAAGTTTCTCCAGTTTTAATAAAAGCTATAACCTCGGTTATAACTGATTAATCAATTTAATGATCAAAATTTTATTTAATCAAATAGCATGTTAGACTGTATGTGTACGCTATGCATACTTAATGACGATACATACATATATGTCAATTCTCAAAATATTAAAAAAAAGTCGGTGTGGTTATAATATATATTGTAAATAGAGAGAGATCAGAACGGCAATACAGTATTAAAACGTATTTATTTTTCGCATAAACTGTCAGGCTATCGTGTTCTGTTTTCAAGAACAGAGCGTTAATTTCTTTTATCTACAACTGCTTTATAAGTGCCTCATTGTAGCAGTTATTTGGCACTGTTTCAGTTGAATAATAAAGATCATTACTCCACTAGAGGTGACATATTACCCCACTAGTGAAATATTAAAAATAAGAGATCTCTGCTTAATGGTTATTTTTATTAAGAGCCAACAGATTTAATTTGACAATTAATAGATAATTTAACTTAAATTAAATTTAATTACTTGTTATAAATATTGACAACATGACTTTGGTAATTCGTAAGAGACGTATCAATATAGCCTTAACTCATGGTGTTGGACTTCCAACCACCATGCCATTTTATAGTTAGAAGGTCTGCTCCTGTGTTGGCTAGAAGTGAAGTAGATGATCGTCGAAAACAGTGCCCTGTATATTGTTGAGGCTGTGATAAATTGAGAAAAAAACAATCTTCTTTGGCATTACACTAAATGTATTTATACCAACAGGAAGTTTCATGCATTTACCATCTTTGTAACCAACAAAATATCTTCAATGATCCAATAATTAAGGCAATCTTAATTTATTCATTTATGAAGTCCAAATCAAACATTTTCTTCTTCTTACCGTTGTTAGCAACAATTTTGTGTCATCGGCATTTTGTAAACATTTTAAAACATCCTCTTTCGTTAATATTCTTGAGTTTTTTGGTTTGTATCCCACTGATTGCGAATAAATTCAGGTGAGATATAGTGGTCTGCTTACTTCCTGCTCGGCCTCAGATTATATGTGAACATACATAAGAAAGAACAGCCGGTTAGTTCAATTGTCGGTTATCTCACCTATGGCATACTAATGAGGGCTAACAAGCCCAAAACCGGTCTATGTCTGTTGGTGTGTCCGACAAAGGTTCTTGGCTGTTCACACAGATGCTGTAGGAGTAATTCAATGCCGGTCGGGGCATTAGTCCGCGGAGTAGTTGTTTCCTGCAGTATCATTTACAACGATTAAATTGTTGAATTTACTGATGTCAACATTTTACTGCATACAGATTGTAGAGCGCAGTATAGAATATAACGCCCAAAGACTAGATGATTTGTACTTCTTGGTTAATTCTTTAAAATAATATGCTAATAATACCTTTTCTTTTGCTCCATATATTATATTCTTAGATGCACATAAATTAGTGAATCGTTTATAAATTTGTTCGTAGGTACTTATTCCTCGATTTATCTGGTCTTTACAACATAAACTCAGTCGAAGAAAATATTGGCGAAATATTGCAAACCACAACAACTGGGGACTGCTTACATGTTTTGGCACGCCACCATCTAGACCAGGACCAGTGCAGTCAATTCGCAAACGCACTACTTTAGATGTTCGTTATGACAATATCGGTCATCTTATTGATTCGCAAAATAATAGGACACGATGTGCTATGTGCCATTCCACAACAATAAAAAAATGCACCAAAAGTAATGTGGCTCTCCATGAGAAATGTTTCTTTAAATATCATACAGAATAAATTACATACAATATATTTTATAAGTATTTTCAATAAATAACTTCTAATTATTTTTGCAACAGTCGTTATTTGGGCACTAATAGGTTTTAATGTGAACATCTGATCTATTATGCTTATACCTTGTCGACAGCCACTTTGGTATTCCTCAAATTAATTATATCTTTTGTTTCCTTCACTAATTTTTAAAATTTTCGTCAGTTACTTTTGTCTCTTTTATTGTGTAAGGGACTGCCTCTTTCCATTCTTTTGAAACTTGTTTCTCCTTCCTAGTTACTAAATTGCTACTTAAAATGAACATTTCCTATTTCTAAAACAAAAGCTTTTAATGAAACATTCCTTGCAATAGCTTGCTTACACTTATATTACTAAAGTAAAATGTACGTACAATGTCGCAAACTTTTCTATGGTAGTGCTCCATATAAATTAGATAAAGAAGTTCACAGACTGTTATGAATTAGTTCCCGTTGCTACTGGTTACTTCTGCTCAGCAATAATTTAAAATTAGCTGTTACCGTGAATAATTCTCTTTAGTGTGCACGAGGTATTAAATAGGAAAATGAGCCCCTATAATTGGAAAACCGAATAATATTTCAAAATTCCCCAAGACCCGTCGATTTTTGCTCTTGGGGGGAGCTTTTTTGACAGTCAAGCCAACTCGATATGTTCATCCCCCTAATGCCTAGTAACCCCAACTTAAAAATTTCAAATGCAACTACCCCACTTGTGGCACATCATTTTAAAGCCCTTTTAATTGCAAATACAGTGACGTACCGTTTTTAGAAATCGGTTGAGATTTGACAGAATTATTGGTTACAAACGAAAAGATGACAAACCAACTTACGCGTAGTAATTTCTACACAAACGCCCACCACTAATAAGTTTGTCATCTACTACACATGACCGCATTACCTAATTGTTATTGATGTGTCTATCAGTTTACAAAAAAGTCAGAAATAATAAAAAAGCTGAAGCAAATAAAACTAGATACTAAAATAGTTATTAGTAGAAGATACTTAAGTTTATAGGAATTCAGACCTTTTCTAATTTATTTCAAAGATAAAACACCTTTTGTTTAAATACATAAATTATTTTATAAAATCAATCTTTCTGGACCAAACGGAACATGAGATCAAAGTGAATATGAAAGTATTTTCTAAACTTATGTCGTAAGTTCAGTAAAATGCCTCTAGGATTATTTCATAGTAAAATCATTTCCAGATATATTAATATCTCTGAAGGTGTAGATTAAGTAGGATTAATTATTATATTCTCTTGCCATATGTTCAAAACATTGATGCATAACTTCGTAGCATTTGTACTGCATTTAAAATTTAGTCCTCATTATTAAACAAAATAGGTGCATAAACTAATTAAGTCCCCTCCACCACCTTCTCTATTATTTATTGTTGCCCTCCAATGATATGACAGTTTCGGAGGTGATGAATTCTCCATATTTGCATTATTAAAAAAGATTTCTAGAAGGTTATTCGATAGAGAGGGAAAAAATGAAAATCTGACGGAGATAGATCAAGGGAAAAAAGATGGATGTTGAATAACTTCCCAATCGAGTTCCTGAATACCTCACCGTTTTTCCATTGAAGTAAGAAGGAAAGGGTTATTATGTTGTAAAAACCTGCGATGATGTCTTCAACGTCTTTATTCTTGAAATGTAGCGTTAAGTTGCCGGAGTTGTTAGTTGTAAACCAAATTACATAGAACGACGCAAACGCTCTCCTTGTGTCACAAAATGCACTATATCATTTTGCGTGAATAGATACTGCTACTTTTCAGGTCTTGATACAACATTTTGTTTTCTCTCCGAACAGAACCCCAGTAGGTCTTGAATAATTTGAAGTTATTATGCAGTCTGGTCAGATTCTTTGCAAAAGAAGAAGAAGAAGACACGCTTATAGAAATCACGGACAATTGTAAAGTGCAAAGTGTGGGTATTTTTTTGTACATTCGCTACTTATATACAGAAACAATGATTTTAAGTTGTTGATCCGTTTGACTAAACCAAAAAGATGAACATAAGGAGATCTATAAGTATTCAGAAGACGCTTAAAATAAAACTGCGATTTTTTGCAAATGATTCATATACCTACTAGCTTGTAATATATTTTTTTGAAATAGGCTATTAGCTCCATCGTATCAAAAGATGGTGGAGCTTTAACTCAGTAATTGAAAAATACACACAGATAGATACTTGAACAATTATTTCCAAATATAGCTCGGAATAAATCGATAACTTAAACAATTCGTATAAAACAAATACATATAGGTTAGAAATAAAATAAGTAGAAATAAATGTGAACAGGCAATCAAGCAAGAATATTAGAATCCTATTCAAAATCATCAGGATTATTTATTGAGTAAGTCTCGGTAAGAGCAAGCAATTGAGCTAGGTGACTCTTGAAGTATGTATAATGAATATAATAATAATATCAACTGGAGCTTGTGAAACTAATGTTGATGGTGTTATGTTTTGGTTATAGGGGAATACGGGATGGAATGGTTAAATAAATGATCTTATAATTTTGATCATAAAATTTTCGATGTGTAAAAACTGCATTCTGTCTGGCATCTGGTGATATTATATCTCCTTATTTACCAAAATTTTGAGCTTCGTCGTTTGGCTGAAAATTAGAAAAGCACGTGGATTAGATTGATCGAACGCTTTATTTAGACGATTCTCTTCTAGATGTTTTTGCTTTCGTGTTGCCAAGACTGTTTTTGAGATGTTACTAATGTACTTATTTGGGCTGCGACGTTTTCTTCTTGTATTAAGTATCTTATCACCTAATATTTCAACATTCTGGCTGCTTTCTGGTTTTCAATCTGAAAGGCCATCTGAGATCAAAAAACGAAGAGAAAATATATATAACATATAAGAAAAGATAACGTATTATGGCAGTAGTATATTTTTTAAAAATAACATATTTTGCTCGTCATGTCGATTTCTAAAATAAAACAGATAATAGTGTTCCGATAGTGCAGTTGTTCTCAAATTTTACTAATTTTCTTAATGATATCCGTATTACCAACGCTCTCCGTTATTACTATGGTTTGTTATACTGTAACCAGAAATAACAGATATTTTGATCATTCTAGGACAGGGCAATTTATAAATAATTATATCCTTTTGACATTACAGCATTTGAAAACAGCTGTCAGTACGTGTTAAAATTAAACTGCATCTGAGTATTGTCACATACGTCTGGTCTATTTCGGTGATTGAACTCTTTGCTCAACAAAGCTTATAAAATCAATAGCTTCAAATTCATCAATCCAGTTTACAAGTGCCTATGTGCCTAGTGCATATGTCACTTATACAGTGCTTTCGAAAAGAAACGATTATTATTTTTGAAATTGAGAAGTTTTCAAAAAAATGTCCTGGCACGTCGATTTTTTTTTTTAAAAGGCACTTTTTGATAGATGACCCACATTTCTGACGTCATCGACAATTTTTTCAAATAGCAACCACCAATTTTGACCATGCCATTTGAAAGAGCGTGTCATTCTACATACATACATCATGAAAAATTATGGTGTTACATAACGAAAATTTCAAGAAAATAATGTTCGAAGATTTTAAAATTTAATTTTCACAATACTGAAAATGATAATGATGTTCAAATTGTTCACCGTTGGTTGCCTGATAGTAGCCAAGACGATTAATAAATTCTTTTTAGACATTATCAATAACTTCAGGAGGTATAGGATGTATCTCGTGACGAATTCTTGCTTTTAAATCTTCTAAATTAACTGGTCTAGTAACGTATACTTTACTTTTTAAGTATCCCTACAAGAAATGATCTAGGATATCAAATCAGGCGATCTGGCTGGCCGCTCAATCGGCCCTCTTCTCCCTATCCAACGATTCGGGAACAGCTCATCTAAATAAGCACGACAGGTGTTGCATAATGGTAAGGTGCACAGTATTGTGAAAATTAAATTTTAAAATCTTCAAACATTATTTTCTTGAAATTTTTGTTATGTAACACCATAATTTTCACGATGTATGTATGTAGAATGACACGCTCTTTCAAATGGCATGGTCAAGACTGGGGGTTGCTATTTAAATAAATTGTCGATGACATCATATCTCGAACAACGATGACGTCACAAATATGGGTCATATGTCAAAAATTGCCTTTTTTAAGAATAAAATCGACGTGCCAGAGGATTTTTTCGAAAACTTTACAATTTCAAAACTAATGAATTTATTCGTTACTTTTCAAAAGCACTGTATATATTGTCGGTATTCGGACAGAGTTGGTAGATAAACGACGTAAGGTACGTTATCGAGAAAAATGTCCTTGTCTTCTGCAATGCCACTACGCATTCTCTCTGACTCACTACTCGTGTACCCTTTGCCTTTTCTTGTTTGCAACAATGCATTTGTTACAAGAAATCGTGTAATCGCTCGGTAAATTAAATAATTTTATATCAGGCAAGATTTTTCCCATGTGGTCCAATTATTGCAGCATCATACTAGTGCATTGTCCTGGAAAACTTCAAATAAGGACAGTAAATCAGATGTTGACATCTCACTTTTGTAGCTTATGTAATTTATTAAGAAATTCTGCGGCGTCGGCTTTCTCACTAAATTATAAATTCCATTTCCACACTTTGCCAGATATGTCACTCATAATAATAATAGTATTTTTACTCCTCTATTCACGAGGATTAACCTAAAAATCTGAGACTCGTGGGGGAGAGGGGACGGTATATTATTATTATACAGGCCGCATTTCCGCATCTTACGTTGGTAGGCCCTAACCACCATTCAGTGCCGGAATTAGGGAAACCTGGAAAACATTATTAATTAGGGCACTGGTCAAATGTCGACCAGTATCAATATCTTACATTGAACCAAACCAACATTTTTTCACCCTACCATACCCGCAGAGAAGGCGCCAATCCTCTCCACGAATATAGCTGGTCTACGGTCTACCTGCCGCAGAATTCGAACCTGTGAGCAGAGTGACTACCTCGGTTCAACTATTGACCGACCGTCATGCTGGGCTTTTAGCAGTTCTTCTAGTTATCTAGTTGATTCAAAACGAGGTTGCACTTATTGATGCCTCGGACTGTTGATTTTCCACTGATTTTGGTGGACCTTCTTTGAAGGAGGTTACCAGACTCTTTCCAAGCCTTAGTAGTCCCCTTTTTGTGGTTAAATATAATTTTTCTAATTTACTAACTAGCTTATCCCTTTTGAGCCTATAAATCCAGCTCACTATTGCTGGCGGTGCTCAGTCATCGCTGGAACTGCAAGATTATGGTTACTGTGGATTATATCGAGTTGTATCGAACGGAATTCTGCAAGTTTCTGAGCCCTGTTGTATTTTCAAATTGATAATTTGGAATAAAAAATTCCTATCTCCGAAACGGTGACCTAGATCTCGTTAAAACTGATAAAAAATGACAATGTTAACGAAGGTCAAGGTCCCTTCCCATCCATACGGTCGAATTGAAATTATATAAAAAGATTCGCGATAAAGTCTTGTGTAGAAGTATACGCGGCGAAGAAATAGAACATCCATGTTCGCTCTGATGCAATGCGACGGGGTTACAGGGTCCCGTTCACACGGTCGTGTTGAAGTTATATAACAAGATTAACGACGAAGTTCTACTACAAATATGCGGCTCTACGTGCGGTACGACCTTGTGTTAATACGTGTCAACTAAACAGCTCAATTCTAATCTGAAACTCAAAGAAGTAGTCGCTGAAGCAGTAGTTTGTTTCGAGGAGGACCTCAAAGATGAACCCTCTATAGAAGGCATTACTCTAAGAGGCTTAAGCTCAGAAAGAGGAAGTGTAATTTCCTTTTCTGTCCATACCACCTTGCTGCAGTACAAGCTCCGTTTTCGCGACATCCGATTTTGGATATAACATCGGAAACCTCGAAATTACAAGTATATACCACAGGACACAGGTCTGAACCGTAATCCAACCGTTGCTCCATTTTCCTTATAACCTGTATTTGTTGTTACTTTCGCCTATTATGTAAATAAACTAAATATTTTAGAATCTAATAAATGTCATGTGTCTTAAACGTTTCACACACGGTTTTTGCTAAATACTAGGTAGTAAAAATGGTAGATTTACTGATTTGAAATTTCTTTTTATAGCATCGATTGAATGACTGTTGTATGTACTTATTTTGTTCAGTAACTTCGAATAAATGTGGTTTCTTAGCAACACTGATTAAAACTGAAATATTTGTTAATACCTTAAATAATATTTTCTTATTGAGAAACATGTTTATAAAAAAAAATAAATATAACAGATTCCGACGAAAAAACATAGCGAAACTAGCACCCGCAGCTAAGTGTCAATAGTCTGAAATAAGTCGATATTTATTCGATATTCGAAGATCTAGGTAATCAAAAGGGCTTTATAGCGCAGAAATGCATCCAAATCCAAGAAGTCAGCAAAACTGCCACACTACGTTTTTTACAAATCATTATGCTTTTACGAAAAACTTTGTACATATTTGCTAATATATGAGTATAAAAACATTTTAGTTATTTAATTTATTAAAACTATACTATACAGGATGATTTATTAAGAATGGTCAATCTCTGAAGTGGAGATACTACACACCAAAATATGGCGATTGAGCCAAATATGCCTTATCCGAATGTTCTGGTTTAAAAAATACAGGGTGTTCAATGCTAGAATTTTATTTTGAAACATCTCAATAACTTTGAAACCTGTCGGAGTATTAAAAAAAATTTGGCACAATTATGTTTTTTGGCACGGCAAATAAGATTTTTGAACGAATTTTGACGTCACTAGTAGAGGGCGCCACTTATGGCACATCATGTTTCTTTTAAATGGCAGAACTTTTTTGCTGTTTACTGTATCCATCGGTCTATTGAAACAATCGATTATCCTACCTGTTGTATCTAAAAAAGGTATACCTTGTTGAAGTCGTTAGGAGTAACAGTTTTCGAAATAATCCTATTTGAAATATTCAGTGCACCGATTGAAAACTGTTATCGTTTCAGGTAAAGTGCCTTTTCTACTGAAAATACAGCAAAATTTTACTTGAAAAAGTTGTTCACGGTAAACTATGGGGACGTGCAAAATTTCAAGAAGATCGGCGAGGTTTAATTTTGAAACTATTTTTCAACAAAGCACAAAGATTTTATGAAAGCAGCCCAAATATTTGGTTATTAATACATCGTCACCAATAAATAGTACAAATGTGTATAATAGTTATATCAGTTGAGAGAGAATTTGCCTTGGAAACTTTATGTTATAATAATATGTTCAGTATCTTGGCCTTCAGTCAAATAAATTGTCTCCATTTTCAGGCGTTTCTCAGAGATCTACGTTGGGGCCCTTATTCTGCATTATATTTATCAAGGACTTAACTTAGTTATTAAAATTATTTAATTATATATTGTATGCCGATGACCTTAAACTATTTGTTGAGATAAAGTCAGTATCTGATTGTTATAGATTACAGGATAACTTAACTAAAGTACACCGTTGGTGTGAAAATAACTATTTAACATTAAATATCAGTAAATGTAATATTATGTTGTGTAGCCGCCAGAAAATAATTCAACATTTTGATTATCTTTTGGATGCTACTTAAATAGTAGTATTGTCGCAGTTCAAGGACCTTAGTGTACATGTTGTGATAATCTGTCTTTTGACATGCATATTTGTTTAATAACTGAATCTGCATTTAAAAGCCTGGGTTCTATTTTGCGCAATTCTAAGGCTTTTCGCAACACGGTGGCATTGAATACACTGAACTTGAATATGCTTCTATTGTTTGGCGTCCGTGTTCTAACATCCATATAACCCTATTAGAAAAAGTACAGCGTATAAAGACACTGCATTTTATCAACTTTGGTGTTTACCCGGTTCGTAACATTTGACTTAATTAGCTTTCAGCGGAGACGTATTATGTAGTCTCTAATATTTCTACATAAAGTTGTTAATAATTTCCTGAATGCCCCTTCTCTGGTATCTAGAATTTGTTATCGAGATTAAATTCTAGATCTAGTTCTGTATTGCAGTTGCCAACTGCTGGTACTAAATACTTACCGCATCCCCTCTTCATCAAATGATTACTATATAACTACCAATAATTGTATAAAGATCGTCTTGATATAGGTATTTGTTCGCCCTTAATTTCATTAAATCTCTATTTGTTTATACTCGTGAATAATTCATTATATTTTCACCAAAATATCTAAGAAACTGCAACTGATAGTGATAAAACTATATACTACACTAAAAGTTTGCATTATATATTGCACTAAATTGCAAAAATTGATTGTTTTTAACGCGACCAAATATAGAAAATTACGTTGACAATAAAAACAAATGTGTAACGTCAGCCGTGACGTAAGACGTCTTAATTCTTGACGCGAGTATAGCTGTCTGCTTTTCTTTATATTTTGGAAATTGTCAAAGAACATTAAATTAATAAAACTGATGTTACCTTAGTTACTTAATGAAAAATGTAAACACAATAAACAGTTGCTTAAACAATTAGGTTATATAATAAATATTCAATATTTTTTATAATATATCTAGCAGATCTTTAGCAGCATAATTAATAATGCTAAGTATATAATAAATATGTGTGTTAAAAGTAATATTCATTAATATTGAAAAAATACGATAAACCTCTTCGTTTTGGAGATGCAGGGAGACATTTAAAGAACTAATTTTAAAGGACTCTTTGTATCTGAGAGATTATTGGAAATACAAATGAAAAAATGAACAGTTGTTTAAACAATTAAGTTATATAATAAATTGTCAATATCTTTTATGCCTTCTTTTCTCACCGGTGTGAAAACATCAGCCAAAGATAACAGCCAGGCGCTACGGAAACACCCGAATGATCATTATACGTTCGTGGACAAATCTAAAGTCGGTTCCAGACGATGTGTTCAACGTTGGTTCAAATGTTGGTTCAAGGTACTTCTTGCGGTTAACTAAATTCTCAAGAATATTGTTGTAAACGACGCCTAAAAAACAAATTCAAAAACTGGGTGGAAGAGGGTTTGCCTCCCCCATTTTTTACATACCCCCGTGGACAATAATTTCTTCCAATATCATAGCGTAACATTTTATTTGGATTGTTTTATTAAACTTGATAAATTTCCGAAAAAACTATTCTTTTTCAAGATAACTAAAATTTCTTTAAAGTCATGCAACGTTACAGACTAGATTGTATTAATAATATTTTAAAATTTCAAATTCTAAAGAAAAAATTGGTAGATAATTTACCGAGACTTAAAATAACTGATTTTATACAGTGTTTGTGAACGTAGGGCTAGCCAACGCAAACAAATATGCAGAGAATGTTTAATGTTTTTGCTAAAATTTTTCAATATCATTTATATATACACAACGTCAAAAATCTTGGACCCCCCCTCATTCTTGTTAAAGAAATTTTTTGTCAGAAAAATCAAATTCATTTATAAAAGTATATTGTTTTCTGAATCTTTTTTGTGAAAAGAATATGTTCGATAAACTGAGTACTTAGAAAATTATAAACCAACAAATGTGTGACATTTTTGATAAAATTTATTAAATCAAAAAGAAGTAACAAAGCAAGTTCTCTACTTGACTAATAGTCGGTATGACCTCCACTACATTCCAATAACATATTGTCTGTGCATTGAGATAACCAAGCGGTTAACTATCTCTTGCGGAATATTGTTCCTTTCCTCTTCTGCCGCTACGACTAACTCATCTGCAGTCTGAGGTGAAGGAATATGATTATGAGTGGCTCTAGCAACGAAATCCCCCATATTTTCAATAGGATTCATGTCAGGAGAGTTGGCTGGCCAATCTAATCTATTGATATGTCCTGCTTCTAGTGAAACCTTCTTGCGTGATGTAGTCGAGCGTTGTCGTCCATAAACACAAAACTTTCACCTAATTCATTACGTAGGGGGTAAATAATGGGCGTAATAACTTGGATGGGATGCGGCGGTTGAACATTATTCCACCCCAAAACATTACGGTACCCCTTTCATACGAAGCAACGTCACGGGGAAAATGAAGTCGCTGTTGACGACCTGGTTCTCTCCAGACTCTTTGTCAATTGTCATCAATAATCAGCCCAATTCTGGTTTCGTCTGTAAATAAAACCCACCGCCATTGGCGTAAAAGCCAACCCCTATGTTCTCGCACTCACTGGAGACGGGCAGCTAGATGCCCTAGAATTAGAGTGAGGACCCGTAATAGTCTCCTAACACGTAAATTTGCATTGTGGAGTCGTCTTCCAATGGTAGGTGTCAATATAACACGGCGAAATGTACCTTGAAAGTGGGCCCTGAGAGCTGAACCTGAAGATGTGCAGTGTCTACGGGCATATTGCATCTAATACCGATCCTCCCTTTCATTAAATACTCGAGGACGTCCACTACGTGGTCTGTTTTCCACTGTATCAAATTCTTCATATCTGTGTACTATTCTTACAATAGATGATCTAGGAATGCCCAACATGTTCTATATCTGATGATTAGAATGTCCTGCATCATGTAAATCAGTCATTCTTTCTCGGGTAAACGCAGAAATTTCACGTATTGGCATTATAATGTACAAAAACTCAAAGGAACACTTGGCTGAATACACTGCGAAACTGACCAAATTTATAAAAACATTGGTAATAAAGTAAAGGTTCATGGTCTGCAATTTGTTATTATTTTCACATCTGTTTATAACAGCCTAAGTGATTAAATAAATAAATAAATAAATAAATATTGTCTTTTTTGTTCCCTAAGTACATGTACTTTTTTACCAAATTAAGAAAAACCACTAGGTTTAAGCGAATCATTTTATATACAGGGAGTCCAAGACTTTTGACGTTGTGTGTATTTTCACTCCGAGAACTAAATGACTATTTTACATTATTTCAAATACTTTTTAACTAAACAATTTTTCCAAATAGATAGAACAGGCGCAATTATTCAGCCACCACGCTTTCCTAATTTTAGTCCACATTTCAGGATAGTTTGTGAGTTTATTTAAGTTTATTCTGGGTTGAGGAATCAATACGACTGAATGAGTTTTGGTAAAAGCCACATGTTCTTCAAAATATCAGTTAAGGCTGACGGTGAGCGGTGTATCAAACGATATATAACATCTGTTCCAACACCGTCGAGAACTGTTCAGTACCATGAGAAATGTTTGACCAACACCGTCTTACGTCGCATTCGCCGAGAGTACATTAACAACTAAACTGACTGACTAATTCTGGACGGTTCGGAATCGATTCTTGCTGTGTTGGAACAAACCCATAGTTTTCGCTCAGTAACTCCTTAACGGATAATGATAAAAATATGCGGTTTTTTTAAATAGACTTCAAATATTATTTTACGTCGGCGCTGTGTTTTGAAATTTTGAAAAAGTGTAAAATTATTTTTTTTTAAATGAATTTTGAGTTTAAAAAAACCGCATATTTTTATCATTTTTCGTTGAGGAGTTACTGAGCGAAAACTATATCCCTTTGGATCGAGCGCTCACCGCAAGCCTTAATGTATTTCTTAGTCAGGTGGGCATGTGGAATATTAATCAACTAAAATATGGGTTTAGTGAATTAAAATGTTTATTAGTAACGGCAAGAATTCAGACGAATACTTCATACGAACAACTGAATGATTCATTATATTTTTATCAAAATTTTTTATTAACTGCCACCGAGAATAATACAACTATAAACTACACGTAATATGTGAACTATATATTACACTAAATTGCAAAACATGATTGTTTTTAACGCAAAAAACTATAGAAAATTATGTTGACAATAAAAATAGCGTATTTCAGTCATGACGTAAGATATCTGAATTTTTGCCGCAACTACCTATATTACTATGTTAAATTAAATTTATCTTAGTAAACTAAAACATTTGTTTGAGTAAAAGTGGAAAATCTGGCTAGCCCTATGTCCCGAGACATATACAGAGTGTACAAAATTAGTTAGAACATTTAAAAACTTGGTAAATTATTTCCAAATTGTTTTTTAGAGTTTCTTAATTAAGTACCATATTTTTAATTAAGGATAGTCATGAGCATATTTCATTAGGTAATTTATTTGTTTACCTACATATTATGCTTGATAATAAGAAGATGGGTGCAGGACGACCTAAGCATTTTAATATTAAAACTACACATCCCTAGTAGGTAGTTTCGTTATTAATACATTGCCATCAACAAGTAGTAAAACTGTAATAATTTTATATTTTAATTCTTGATTGATGTTACTTCAAAATTTAAAAAATTTAATTCAAAAATTATATTTAACTTGCTGCGATTTTGCCTGGTGAACTATGTGTTTTGTGTTCATATTTTGTATGCTAATAAACATATACTGGAATACTATTTCTAAACTCAAAAACTAAATATCATACACAAATAAGCATACTACTAATGAAAATACCCAATTATTATTTGTATCCACTATAATGCTGAACGTGATCATAATATAATTGCTTTTCTACGAAATTCTACGTACTTATTTGTTTGATTTGTGTTTGTGTTTTAATTTATTTTTCATGTGAAAACGTGGATTCCATTGCTCGTATATAAATTCACTTCGAGTTGTTTGTGCTCATTTCTCACTGTAACTTTCAACAAGGCAATGGCAATCTATTAAAATAATATTAGTTATCCTCGAATTATTCCGTATGTGTCCTAGATCATATTCAAATGTAAATAATAGCTTTATTCATAGATTAACGACTTCTTGAATGCCATTTGACATAAGATCCGCTGCCAGACCATTATATAAACATGACAAGCTCAATATACGTAAACGTAGAGTTTCTCTAAATATATTCAGTTAGCATTCAGAACATGTTTCGAATCATATTGAAACAGAAACGATATCAAATCTAACAAAAGATAATCCAGTTTACCATATACTACAGAAGTTTATAGCCCCTACATCTCGTTTGCTAGCAATTTACTGGTGTAATTTACTACGTTCGTTTCGAGAAAATGTGTTGATTTTAGCAGCTAAGGATACTTACTAGGTGTAATAAAATGAGGTACTCCCTCCAAATCATTTCCTTTTCTATCCGTTTTTTTATAGCTTCAAACGAATAAGTTTATAACATCGAAAAATCATTCAAACAAGTCAGGCACAACCTTACCAATAATTCACATATAGATATTTTGTCTAATTTTTAAGAGATAAACTGAACATATAATAATTTATTTGAGATTCGATTAGAGATTGAGATCAGCTATACCTGGGAAGAGAATTAACACCTTCTGCGCGGGTATGGTAGGATGAAAGAATGTTGATTTGGCCAATGTGACAAATTAATGCCGGTCGACGTTTGATCATCCCCCTGGTTAATGAGATTTTCGAGGCTTCCCTCACTCCTGTACTGATGGTGGCTGAGGTTTACCAATGTAAGACATTCTTGAGCGCAAATGTTGCCTGCTTAATAATAATATGCCGTCTAAATAAAATTACCGTTCGTGTCAAATTTAGGAATGCACAGGCTACCAGCCCATAACCCTACTGGGTGTCGGCAAAGGACTGACACCCCACCCCACTTTTTTTATAAAAAATTCTTTTCAGTGCCCTTTTATAGACTTTCTTGTAAGGTGGTATTGAGTTTTGGACAGTCTCCTTAATTGTGTTATATTATTTTCTTATTCAAGGTTGGTAGCATAGGATATTTTTCAATTGTTCTATGTTGGGTTGGTCAGCCTTCAGCAGATCGAGCTCTTTTCATTAGTTTAAGAATTTTTTTGTTTATTCTATCCTATCATTACTTCCTTGACCACCTGTTGTGGCTTAGAGAAGTTTTTTCTCAAAATGTTTGTAATATGTTTGAGTAATCGGTGTTCATCCTGTTTTTTTTTACCAGAGTTTTAATAGTTTCTTTTAATATCACACATGATGTAAGAAGTTGTTGTTGCGGTGGGTTGTATTTTGATTATTGCTGGTTTATACAACCCTTAATTGTTCTCTTAAAAACTTCCTTAGAAGTCTCAATCCAACTTGTAGTAAAACAACAGTTTAGCTTTACTATTTAATGAATAAATTCACTTTACTATTTCTAGTGCACAATATTATTGTAATATTTTTTATATACAATTTGCCATATAATAATAATTGTTGGTGGGAGTATGGAGGATGCTTCTCCAAATACTTAAACACACTAAACTCAAAAAGAACCCAAAATAGGGATAAACCACATTCCACCCCCTCCCGTACACAGTTGCCCCTCTACTATTGCAGGGAGGCGCGCCAAATACCAAGAAACCCAACATGCCGCCCGCCTTGAAATATCTAATTTCAACAAGTCCTAATTAATCAACAGTCCATTTGAGCAGCATATTAAGCAACAAAAAATAACTAAAATTGAACAGAACATAAATTAATATCTACTTATAATTAGACTAACTGGACACCTCAGTCTTTATTTATATCTAAAACTTAAACGTCAATCGGTAGCACACAAACGCGATTATTTGCCCTTTTTAGTTCACCTTTCAGGGTTTTGATTGTCACCACCTTAACTACACTGTCACTTCCGGGTTGCACAGCTACAACTCTTCCCAACGGCCAATGCTGGGGTGCGGTGTTGTCCTCCTTAAGAATAATCAAGGAACCCAGTTCAACGTTTCCATTCCTTTGTTTCCATCTTGTTCGTTGTTGCAGCGAATTTAAATAATCTCGGGACCATTTAAACCAAAACTGCTGGACAAGCTTTTGCAGCAGCTCGTATCTCCTTAACAACGTAGTTTATCCTGCAAATTTCTTTGAGGCACTGCACACATAGATGTCCCAATAATAAAATGCACAGGTGTCAAAGCATATAGGTCATTAAGGTCATTGGATAGCGGAATTAAAGGACGCGAGTTTAATACACCTTCTATTTGGCATAATAGGGTATGAAATTCCTCGTATGTATAATGTACATTAACTGCTACCCGTTTAAAAAAATATTTAGCTGACTTAATTGCAGCCTCCCAAATTCCCCCAAAGTGTGGCGTTCGAGGCGGTATAAAGTGCCATTCAATCTTATTTTCGGTCAAAAATTTATGAATATTTTCACTCTTCGCACATTCTGATATACGTTTAATTTCATTATTAGCGCCTACAAAATTAGTGACATTATCCGAAAAAATAACCGTGCAAAGCCCCCGACGGGATACAAATCTTTTTAGACAATTTAAGAATCCATCCGCGGACAAATCACCCGCCAGCTCTAAGTGAACAGCTTTGACGACATACATATAAAAATACAAAAATAACTCTTGACCAATTTTCGGTTTCTCAGGCGACCGTCCTTATATGGCCCAGCAAAATCAATTCCCACGGAAGTCAATATTCTACTCGGAACTACTCGAGCCTTGAGTAAGTTACCCATTTGATAGTAATAAGTCTCCGGGGGGTTGGCTCTAAAACGTACAGTGTATTTACGCAATACGCTTCGCACTGCCTGCCTTCCATTTACTATCCAAAACCTAAGCCTAACATTCGATAAAACTAATTGAGCACTGGCTTGTAAATTTTTAACGTACTGAATGTATGATTTTTCGGCAAAATTATAGGATGTTTCTGCTCATAACTGAGATTTGAATTTTCAAGTCTACCTCCTAACCGAAGCAGATTATTGGTGCCTATAAATGGATTTAAATATAATAATTTACCTTTACTAGACATTTGTCCCTTATTTACTAAACTAGTCAATTCAGAAGTGAATTCTACCTGAGCAAGGCTTGCTAATTTTATGACTGACTGATTTAATTCATTGGTTGTTAATACACCATATATTCTGTTCTCTCTAGACAATTTCAAATTTTTCATAAATCGCAATATCCAAGCCGTGACTATTATAATTCGAAAATAAATTGAAAATATTAAAATCAATAACCGTTGCCAAATTAATCGGTTTCTTTGTTTTAAGATCGGGCATATCTATAAGGCTACTCGAAATATATTTTGACGGCCAAGTATGTGATTCCTCTAACAACCAAGGTGGGTCATTCCACCACAACGAATTATTTTCCGGTTAAGAGAGAAAACTACCTCTCGATAATAATGTATCTGCTACTAATACATTATGCAATCCAAACAGGACAATAATCGATAATAAATCATATTGAATGCAAGGGCCTATCATTAAAATGCCATTAAGTGTATTCTTAAATTTTTTCGTATCTGCTACGGTTATATCGTAAATTTGACTTTTTTAGTTATTCCAGTGTTCTTTTCATTCTTTAGTCTGGTTTATATTTTCAATTTACAATGGCAAATGGATGGCAATTAATATTTTCATAAATTAACATATGTATTACAATTATTCTTTGACGTGTCTAAAAATTCTAGTTAACATTGTTGAAGCCTATTCGAAAATATAGTGTAACACTTGCAACGCTGTGGAATATCCCACTTTAGACTTTACCATGTCGTGGCTGGAAATGTGTGGGTAACTTCACTCTAATAAAATATTTGACATAGTTTGAAAATATCCTACATAATATAAATACACAGCAGCAGCAATAATTTGTATTTATTCATTTTACTGTCAGTTTTTTATGATATGTAAATGAGATCTAAAATACCACTTCAACAATAGCTTGCTCTTTGTACATTGTTACAATGATTAAACTCCAGCTTTGAATGAATTTTAATAGAAGCGAAATTACAAAACAATAACTTCTAAAGTTATTAAGGAATAACGTCAACAATACGTTAAATTCAATAATAATTAAAGGGGGCTGATTTATAAATTAAGTGATTATTATATTAGTTGATTACAATTTGAACAAATTATACAGAAAATACTTGGAAAAACAAATGTAGGTACCTACTAGTTTTTATAGTTGATTATTTAAACTCTATCAAAGAAATAAGAAACTTATATTTGTTAACCATTTCAAAATATGAATGGAAATAAAAAAATTATGTTTATTACCTAATGTATAGCATAAGTATTCTATAATAGCGTCATTAATTTTAAGAGAAGATAGGCAAAAATCAGTAGAAAACCAATACGCGATTAAATTAATTTTTAAATGCATTGTTACGTCATAATTTTTTTTCAAACCATTATTTGAACCTACTTTTTAAACAGTTATTGACCGTAGTCGTGGCGGTAGTTCGACACGACGTTGCCAAATTTCAATATTTTTCTAGTACTTATTGTAATGTAAAAATATGTAATGCTATAAATTATGCAATTAACATATTAAGTTTCAGTTTAAAAAATATTTAATATTGACGTTACAAAACCAATACCCGCTAATGTAAATTTTTAAGAGAGGCTGAAAAGTTTTTCGTATTTAAGTTCTGACAACAATGCAAAAAACCCTCGGACTGTAACAAAAAACATTCAAAGATATACCTATTCAATGACAAACAATGAATCATACCATATTTAGGTCAATAGCCGTGTATAAATGCGTACTCAATAACAAACGTTGCAGAACTGCCGCACCGCGAAATAATAACAGAAACAAACAATTAATTCGCATTTTTATGAACACCCGGTGTAACGAATTTGAGATCATGAATATTTAACAGAGTAGTCCCATAAATGTTCACTGGCAGTAATCACAAGCCGACATTGGATCGGCTGTAATTGGCACAGCTAAAAAGTTGGCAGTTCAAATTCCCGTTTAATACGTTAACGGCGGAATAAGCTGAAGCTCGTTTGTTCGCGACCCGACTTCTCTCCCATGAGTTACCATCTTCGCGTTGTTTAGAAAGGAGCGTTCCGTGTTGTTTATTTAATTTACTATTTACATAAATGAAAATGCAATTCAAATTCGGTCAAACCAAATTCACAAACTTTCTTACCAGGAACAATTAATAGTGAAAAAGCACAGTCGTCTCCTGACTGATTTAATCGTTGAAGTTGCTGAACAGATTCGTGGAAAAAATATAAAATATATTTAATACAGACATATATGTTTTTTTTGTTTCCCGTGTGTGTTATTCGATACTGATCACGACGAGAAAAACTGGAAGGAAACGGAATTGAAGGATCTGATTCTGATACACTTAAGTGAGAAAATAAAGAAACAGGAATTTATAAAATGCATATTCAGAATCAATTTGCATTTTTTAGAAATATCAACGTACAAGTTCTATTTGACTCTCAACTCTGCTTTCAAGAACAGAAGAGATGGCAAAAATAGGTATGTTCCATCCAAACTCATTTACTGTATACAATTTTTGCTTTATAATTAGCGTTACGAGGTCATGATGAATCTGAAAATTCTCACAATACTGGTATTTTTAGGCAAATTTTACGTTATATCTTGATAAAACGTTTAATAAATGCCTTAAAAATGCAACAATTTTTAAAGATACACCTACTTTAAAAAATATACAAAATGAGATTTTAGATTGCATACTAGAACTTTGTCATTAGGAAAAAATATATCATTTCAGTGCCGAACTTTGATCAACATAATATTATTATGATATCCTGTTGTGGAAACGCTGCTTCGCTTCAACACTCGAACGCATCGTCAGAACATTTCTAGCGTACCAGGAGCGCCGTATTACCAATTGAATTGATTTGCTAATCTTTTTAAAGGTTAAGTAAGAAATGTTGTTTTATTTTCAATCTTTGTAAGCCTTTCCAAATACGTGGTGAAAATTTATATCATTTTGATTGAATCACCCTGTATAGTTTTACAAATATTAATGTACAGCAAAAGTTGTAACATTCAATATCCAAAACTAATTTTGGTGTTTGATCGAGTTCGATTTTAATTTAATATTATGCAAAGTGTCCTAGTGTAAACGTATAAATATTTGCCGGGTTGTGGATACTACCAAAATAAGACGAAAACTATGTATAATGTTTTTTTATTGGGGACCGTTACCGAGACTCAAGGCGTTAAATTTAAAAAAGTTATCATTTTTCACGATATCTTTTTAGTTCGTCAAGAAATCAAATTTAATTTTGGGTGACATCAGGGATGACCTTGGCGAGCTGATCGTGAAAGTTACAATAATTTGATATAGTTTCACTTACTCAATAAAATTTGTTGTGTCATATCCTTAAAATACACACTCTCCTTAAAAGTGAGATAGATCTTTTCGTTGCTTGTCCAAATTAGTACAAGACGACTTTACAAATATTATTTTTGTTTCAAGACAAACAGATCACGTATTGCTAAATGTTCAAACACAACATCATTAAATAACGGATCAACCTTTATCTATTGTAGCTGGAAAGAATATTGGCACTTTAAACGAAACGAAATTGGGCGCAACTGAAAACATATCCTCTGAAACACGAATGGAAATTCCGCTATGAAAGGAAATACGATTTGATCTTGTCCTCTTCTTTACTTTAGATTGAGAATAGCATAAGAAAAGTTCACAAAAATCATGTTTTCCGCAATTGAAATATTCGATAAATTTGTGAAGTTAGTTCCGTATACGTAATTTAATTGATGAAAGGATAGCTAGAGAATATTTACTCTGCCCACAAAGCAGACATTGCTTTATAGCACGCGTTACTTGACTTTCTATAAAATTCCGACTAAAATATCTACCATATCTGTCTTTGGTTTTTGTATAAGATCTTGCACAGCACAATTGATTGCCCTTCTATATTGTTGTTACTAAATTTTCGTATACCTAGACTTTCATCTCGTACTAACCTACCATTTTATTTGCCAACTCCACGGACAAATATTCAAAATGTTCCCCTCTTTTAAAATTTGTGACAACTATAATTCCTTTCATAATAATTTTGATATTTATAACTATAAATTGTCAGTAATTAAAAAACTTACTCTCGGTAACTAGATGTAAAGATACGCTCATAAATATTTGTTAGTAAGTAGGTTATATCTTTGTAATTTGTTTGTCCATCACTGTTACATTGTGATTTATTTTTGTTGTAAAACGTTACTTTTTAATTCTTTTTTTCCTGCCCTGTAATTGGACCTTGATCTGTAGGGCAGTGTACTGTTTAAATAAATAAATAAATAAAAATAAATATATTTAAATTTACGTACCAGCGATTCATTTTATTACAGTTGAACCTAGGTTTGCCACCTGTCCTTACTAGAGATGGTGTCTGTTTTTACTTTTACTAGAAATGCCCTTACTTGGTGAAATTTGTTAGGTACATTGGACGTAACATAAAGATTTTCAATTTTAAGCGGGTGGATTATTAAGGAATTGGGAGGTATTTATGATTAGGTCGGGTCAATACGTACAAATAATTGTTTTTTTGTGGAAGGCAAGCAGTTAAGTTGTCATAAATTAAACAAAATATGTTGATTCGGGCTGGAAACTTTTAAATGTTATAGTGAGTGTACGGAGTGTACATATTAAAAAACAAATCATCAAAATACAAAGTAAAAAAATATGTATAAGAATATATTTAAATATAAAGAGAAAATAATTAAATTGATGTACAACCCCCCACGCTATTGAACCAAATAAAAAGAAATTTTCTTACTCCACTCCAGAATCTGAAAAGGTGACAAATAACGGTATCATTAAAATAGCTTACATGTAACATTTTGCTTTATCAGCAGGAATTCTTGGTTGGACATGTCCAATTGTATTATTTGGTCTTTCTGTGTTTTTGCTTACAGTTTTTTTCCAACTATTTTTGACACATTACCAAAGGATATATAAAAGTTGGATCACTCTCTATCGGTAACTGGAAGAGCATCAAGTCACCGTGCATGGCTCATCATATACGTAATCGTCCAAACTTTGTCTACCCATACCTGCCAACCACAACGGAGGAAAATGATGAGTATACTCGTATTTCTGTCAAAATCATCGACCGCATCTGTTGGAGCATAGACAATGAATATAATAATTAAGTTATAAGTACATGTAAATAAAACTAGTACAGTAGCTTTAACTTCCATTTGACTCCAGCAACAAAATCGTTTTACAAACAGATTTTATTACTGCTCCATCACAGCATAATTAACAAAAGTTTAATAAATTCATTAACTTGATAGGCTCGGATGACGATACCTCATCTCATTAACTTTGGTATCCTGTATCACTCCAAAATTTCGATTTATTTACCAACCAAAAATTACATTTTGCGTTATGCTTACAGTATGGTACGACGCCTCGTTGTTTTGTAGCCTCTCAGATCCAACATGAAGTAGTTAATGGCCACCAGATGTAGCTTTATTACATTTTGCGTACTCAGGGTCTCTTCTGTTGGGTTTGGCAGAAATATACAGCCAGAGTTATTCGTCGGTAACCTTATTTTTAACGTACTGATGATAGCTAATAAGTTTGAAACCGATATATTATGTCTGGTAGACCGCTGACAAATTACTACTATCATACTAGACCTGCAAGGCCACAGCCACAAAGCCCTCTACATTGTAGTAGATACTTTGAAAGCTCCCGATCTCTATTGCGATTCGGAGATAACAATATATGCAAAATTGGAATTTCGAGAAGCAACGGTCTGATGGGCTGTTGCCGAATGACTAGGTTTGCTATAGGTTTTTCAGGTGCAAAACAAAGCTGGTCGAAGCATGCATCCGCAACAGTTGTTTCATGGAATTCCAGTTGAGAATTGAATCTAGATAAGACAATCTAAAATAAAATTTTAGTTTTACTGAATTGTAATTTAAAACTCATGGTTTGCGTATGATATAAGATACTTTTAAATTATTGCAGTACCACAATTATTCATTTTACCAATAAATTAATATAATGTAAATAACTATTCCACATCATTCATAAGTTTAGTGCAAAGTTAATCAGATGGGTAGGGTCATTTAATACTATAAATAATGGCTACAGACCAGCTTCCTCGTATCTAGTAAAAAACAGGAGAATATAAATAATATAATTATTAAGTATACAAGCTTTTGTTATTTCCATATTTTTATTGAGGCTTACGATTCTACTATAAATTTTACTTTAATATACTATAATACAACTTTTTTGGTGAATGTGGAATGTATAAAAC
This sequence comes from Monochamus saltuarius, assembly GCA_025584915.1. NCBI lineage: Eukaryota > Metazoa > Arthropoda > Insecta > Coleoptera > Cerambycidae > Monochamus > Monochamus saltuarius. The sequence goes on from CM046726.1 coordinate 35,418,083, forward strand.
TTTATTGTCTTCCCAAGGGTTTTAAAGTGTCCTGTGAGATTGCTAAGGTTTTTATATGCCTACTCCCTAATAAAAAAAAAAGGATGCGAACTTTCCCATTTTTATTATTCATGTGTCAACTATTAAAGAAATATATTTTCATAATGAGTGGATGCCCACTAAATTTTGTAATTTTTTTACACGACAAAAAAATATAAGTCTTGTAAATATATATTTCAAAGAAAATAATATTAAAGTAGGGTCTGTAGTCTTAATTAGTTTGAGCAAATTCATTATAAGTATGTAATTACAGGATCTAATAACAGTGATGTTATGACAAATATTATGGAATCAAAACAATAAAAGAAAACATTTTTCCTAAGATAATTCCTCAGGAATAAAGACAGGTTGTTTTACAAATGGAAGGCACAACAGGGTGGGAATAGAATATTTCCAGACAATCTCCAGAGGAACAGCGTACGGAAAAGAAAGTAACTTTCAGTTTGTTGCTAGATTTTCTTTACTGTAAAATTTACTAAACCTAGTGTTTTTAAGTTTGTTACTATTTTTTTTAAACTATTCCTGTTTACATTTAAATGATTGACTTCTTGTTTCTTTATTGGTTATAGTACAAAACTAATTGAAAATACCGGCAAAAAGGATAGCAACTAAAGATTTAAAAGTACAAAACATCTAAATAAATGTAGAGATAAATATTGGCACTAATCTATTTAATTTAATTAAAATTCTTGCTGTTATTTTTATACAAAAAAAAAGTTTATAGTAAGCGCTTCCAATATTTAATACGACAATTATACCATATTATTTTTATATAAAGTAACTGGCCGGTCAGAACTGTTAAATTAATAACTAATTAATAAATACCATATCGAGCTCTTTGTAGATGTCACATTTTATTTTTCTCTCAATCTCAAAACAGTTTTTGAAATTCTGGAAGTTCTGAGTAGAGATTTCATTAAATCTCATTTATGAGTGAAATAACTAATAATTAATGTTAAAAATTTGTGGATTTTATTACAAATACGTTAGCAGTTCAAAAAGAAATCGGAAAATTCATTTTAATGAGTGTCGTTATTATTGCAAAAGATAGTTCAAAATGTAAGAACACTTGCTACCATTGGTGGCGTAAAGGAGGGGGGTAGGGGGGTCTAAGCCCCTCCCAACGTACCTAGCCCCCCCCTCAAGGTAAACCGATCAGCACATCAGATTTTAATTTCACCAAGCAGAAAAATAATTTCGAAATTTATATAACAATAGGGACATTTTAATCCACTTAATACGCTTTAAGAGAAACATTAAACAAAATAGTAGGTACATCCGCACTTACTTATTGTGCATAGAATATTATTGTTACTGCGCATGAGCACAATAACTGATTACGTTGTTTGGATTTTAAATAAGTGGCGCTTAAAGCCGGGAGCACTCTGATGTTACGCCACGCCACGCCACGCCATGTGATGTGTATTAAGCTGGAACCCCCCTCAACGAAAACAAGATTCGGACCTATCAAGGATTTTTGTGCTAATTATGTGCTAATTTGTTGCCGCATTTTTAATTTTTATGCTCGTATAGTTTGGAAGGAATTTGAAATATAAATGGGGGGGGGGTCCAGATTAATGTTAACCTAGACCCCCCCATCCTGAGAAAATATATATATATATATAGGGTTCGAATCGACGAAACAAATACATCAGAATTTTGTGCTATTTTGTTGATCTAAGATAGTTAATATAAAATTAAGAAAAACATTTTAGAAAAAAAATTTGAATGTCATTCAATAGGTTAAACTTTCCATAATATAGTTTTAAGAGAAATAAGTACGTACCACTCGACCTACCATCTAATCAAATTATATGCAATATATGCAACTTATCGAAAAATGTGAAAACAGAATTTGTTGCTACTTTAAAAAAAAATTTAACTTGATTCTTTAAGAAAGGAGATAACGAAAAATACTGCCAAACTTTTTAAGAATTTGTCGCTACAACTATTTTTATTTCTATGCCTTTTTTACACCTAAATCTATACAAAAAAAAATAAAAACAGAATTTGTTTCTAGTTCTAAAGCGGTCTAATAAATATATGTATTTAGGTAATGGGGGCTACGGCACCCGAAAACTTCTGCCAAATTGTTAAAAAATTTGTTGCTACTATGATTTCTATTTCAATGTGTTCCTTACATCCTAATTTATCGGAAAAGGTGAAAAACTTAATTTGTTGCTATTTATAGAGCTTGTGATTAACATTTTTAGGTAGTGGTGACTGGAACTCAAGAAAAATACTCCTAAAGGTACGGATTCGCTGGTGCGACCGCGGCTACAACTCGCGACTGCGACTCGTTGCCGGCCAATAGGCAGTCTAAATGCTGGAGTTGATGAGAACATTCAGACTGTTTATTGGTCGGCGACGAGTCGCAGTCGCAGCCGCAGTCGCACCGGCGAATCCGTACCTTAAGGCGTTAAAAAATTTGTTGCTACAATGATTTTTATTTCTATACGTTGTTTACACCTAAATCTATAGCGAAATATGAAAAACAGAATTTGTTGCTAGTTCCAGAACGATCTGAGAAATATATTTAGGTAACGGTGGCTACGGCACCCGAAAAATTCTGTCAAATTGTTAAAAAAATATATGTCATGCCAAATCTCATTACAGTACATAATCTGTTATTGATAGGTTACGTGGCTCTTGCAATCCTTCGTGTATAAATCCATATCGTCATGTGGAATTTTCCTTTTACTGTAAAAAATATAGATTATTTATTTTCTAGGGTCACACCGCAAATATGGAAAACTTATAGTATTTAATCACATCTTAAATGAAAAATTTATTCACTTAATAGTGTTTTTATAAATTCCTACTTTGTAATCGCATCTCTGAAAATATTTTCTAACCTACAGTATTCTCAAGATATAATAATGAACCATTGAATAATGAAGTTTCTGAACAAAATTAATTACTTTCACAAAGGTAATACAAATTCCTTCCAGATTGGAAACAGGCCTTATTCAAGTACCATTGCTAATAATCGTAATGTAGTAATAAGAATTCCAAATATTAATAAACAATTTTTCCTTATACATTCTTATTGTGAAACCATATCCAGAACTGACATGAAATATTCAAAATATTAATTTTTGTTAGAAGATACATTGTTATATTATAAATAAAAATATATAAAAACACACTTTAAATATGCGTGTATAAGAGTTTCAAATAATTTCTATACTAATTATTAATTATTTACTTAGGTCCAACTTTAATAACGCAATCTTTATTGATCATGTGACTAATTTTTTTATTTTGTAATGTTATTGTTTTGTCATTCAATACATTTATTTACAAGTCTTGAGTTTTGTATGAATTTGCAGTAATATTTAAGCTTAATCTTAGCATAATAAACGGCAATAATTTTTATATTATTTTCAACATTATTGTATAATGAGTGATTTCAAGTAAAATTTTAAAATGCCTTGCAAATTAACATTAACTGCTATAGCCATAAAGTAATCATTATTATCGACCTTATTTTATTCAGTTCTTCAATCGCTTTTTCGATGTTGGTACCATTAAAAGAACCTTCTTGGGTTATTTCCATATTTTATGGTTGAACATACTTTTTGGTCAAGATTTATTCATTGCCTTCGAAATTAGGACGAGTTTAAGAGAGAAATTAGCAAAAGGAATATTTGGTGCCATAGAAAATCTTTTTAGATACAGGTGGCGTGTATAACTGCAGCTTCTTGATGATATTTGTAATAGAAAAATTTTATACAAAAAGTTCTATCTATGTTTTCATGTAAATTAAGTTTCAATTATGCATCGAAAAATTGTCACTGAGATGGTCCAAGATGCAGCGGTTTAATAATGAAGTAAATACTGATATTATTTTTTTAGTATAGATTATACCTACTGACCTGAATAACGTTGCATGAAAACATTACCAATGTATTCAATAAATAATAAATTCATCAGGAAGTTGTATTTTAATTTTTAGTCCGCACTCTGTGTAGATGCAGTTCTGTAAATAATGTACAAACCAGTTACATATGCTCTTCTGCTTTTTCCATCAAAGGACATGTCTAGGTGACGCCAAGCTCTAAGTCAAATAGTTTCTCAAATTAAATATGTACCAAACTTTTTCTCTAGTATTTGTGAATCGTTCTATATCTTGTTTCCCTTTCAATTCATTTTGAACAACCCTTTAATCCATATCACTTCAAAAATTTGATGTACTTCAGTATACCTAAGAATTTCGCATTTGAAGACTAAAATCGACAACGTCAAGTATAAAAAATGATTAAGAAAGGTATTCTATGCCCTTCACAGTATCCATCTGGATAGTGCTTAAATAATTATACCAATGTGGGATATTGTAGCTGACTATAGCAAACTAAATGCGGATAGATATGTACCGAAATTGCGTTAGACTTTTCTCCTGATGACAAGATTTGGGTACGCCATACCTCTATTTGCGTTGCCTATTGAGAGAATACCAATGTCTCAGTTGCTAAGCTTCAGTTCTAACATGTCTGTATATTTAAAGATATTAAACCGATACTTGGTTTTTGGTCTGGCCAATAGCAAATTATATTTTCGATGAAATATAGTTGTAAAGTGGCCTATAAGATGTGACCCATTTCAGGTACCGACCTATAAAGCCGGTAACAAGGTACCAAACGCTCTTTGGGTAAAGAACAATAGTTTGAGGTCATTATTTGGGTCCAATGATGTTGACGCGCATACGCTATCAGCTGCCACGAAGTTTTTGCTGATACACCACCGAAAATGCCAAAAGTGGAAAACGGTGAATGATTTGAAAGCATTGGATAGAACTAGTCGTAGATATTAGTCGTGTTACAATAGGAACCAAACGTAATATCTGGGCGGGCCCAGGGTTTCTGATAGAGCGAAGCGAGTATGCTTCCACCCAGCCTAGCCTGAGAACAACTGTAGATCAAATAGTCCCAACTAAAGCTAGAAAAATGCACAGTAATTATGCGGCTGACGTCCAGTTCGTTACATCATGACAGAACAACTCAAGAAACCATAGCAAATTATAGAACTTAAGAATATCCAATAGGATGATAAAAACTATACTTATAATAAAGAAATTGAAAAATTCAAAATGAAAATTTTCTAATAAATTTACTGATAATTAGAATTCAAATGTTCTGTAATGTAAGAGAGCTCTTTATCTATCAAAGAAAATTGGAATATAAATGCCTCTCTTGCACAGTTATTTCTAGGTTATACAGGGTTAACTATGACTAAGTACAATTATTTTAAGAGGGGATAGAAAAAAATAAGAATTAACGGAATCACCCTTCAAAAAAGTTTCAAACTCATTTATTAAGCGAAAAAAATTGTTTTTTCGAAATTATATTAAATCCTATGCGACCGTCCGCCGCACGTTTACAGAGTCAGATCATTTAATTCCTGTGTTTACCATGTGTTTACGTTGTAGTTTTGTATTCTTTTTCAGTTTTTAGTGCCATTTTTAATTTTTAAATGTTTTATAGTTATTAAATAAAGAAATTTGTGTCGGGTGCAGATATTTTCCCACAATATAGTTCGCCGGTTTGTTTTTCTAGGTTATGGGACAAGACTGCCGCGGATACATTAAAAGTTGTCTATTATCTATTTCTTTCGTTCGATTTTGTTATAATAAATAGGCATTTTATCTAGCTGTACCCACGGGAATATTTTATCGATAGTAAGTAGTTGAAAAAAACGACCGCATGGTAGTAGATATTTTTGACAGATGTAAGCTTTATCTATGGATTTAAGCCATTTCAGTCGATGCTTATAATAGGCGCCAACTTTTTGCGTTTTGCCCCAATTTTTAAATATCGGGCTAAAATTCTGGAATAATTTTTTTTATTGTCTTTTAGGTCTTCCTGAGCACGTGGTTAAATTTTTTGTACTTAATCATAGTTAACCTCGTATAGGTTACACTGAATATAAGTAAATAATAACTCTTTCATTTCATGCATTTAGTTTTATTTTTTTTTAAGTTATTGTGTAGTATTTTAACCGATTGCAATATTTATGTTAGTCGATGAGTAACAAAATTGTTCGAAGTGTGGTAAACTGAAATAGAGATTTACGGCTTGACTTGATTTTGAATCTTGAAATCAAGTCTAACAAAGTAATGCTTGAAACATAATACGAAAATTAATTTGCAATTTAAACTCGGTTAAAAAGTAAGGACACAGTAAGAAATATGATTAAACCCTTATTTGTTATTCTAACGAAAAATTCAAAATATTCTTTACCGCGTTAAGCGATCAATTGTATAAAATGCCAAAAACAATAATTAATTAAAAAAGTTAATATAACAACTATTCTGATGTGGACATTCATTCTGATACTGTAACATACTGATCGCTTATTTCTATTGTTACAATACCCATCTGTGAAAAAGGCAGTAGAAGAGGTTGTTTTTTATTTCTAAAAACATATTTTAATGTTTATTTTGCATACCAAATGCTTTAAAATTGAACAAATTCAGTAGTATAATTTATTTATATCAATAGTCAATAGTAGGATATATATTTGTTTAAATACTGTTTAAATACCTCTTTTGTGTAGCAATATTCATTTTCACTGAAAATGTAGGTATACCGGATAATTTTATATGACAATAAAATAGTTTATAAAGTTTGAATGAACAAAATTCTGCCATAGACTGTAACTCTACAGTAAGTAATTAAATAAGTTCTGAAGCACCATTATTGGGTTAGGGGTTCCACGTTTAGTTCTGTGATAATGATGCTAAATTTATTTTATGTGTTAAATTGCGACACAGATTTATGTTAAGGCTAACTAATTTATCCCTGTGTGGACATGCTAAATTAGTTAGTACATTACAAGTTATACGGCACACAACATAGGAAATAAATAAGCTTGTGCTTCTAAGACAACTTAATCTAGTACTAGTTTATAGAACATAGCCATTACGTAGTAAAGTTAACACAGTAAAAGAAATATTACTCGTTAAAATTTATTTTATTTTTTATTAATGCGTCTTTATAGAATAGTCTTCACTATTTTAATGAAAAATACCATTTGAAATAAACAACCACAAATAAAGACATACAGCTGCTAGCTAGTGACAAAAGCAATTAGCAGTGTAAGCAGATTACTGAGTAAATTGGAAACTAATTCAAAGTTTGATTTGTTGTTGTTCTGGTGATATCTGCATGTACTTTGTTATTTATCTACACCCGAGGTTCAAAATAATAGAAATTCATTCATTCACAGCACTTGAGAAGGGCCAAAGAACACAAAATTTCCAAAACTTAGTTGACGCTGAGTGAACCTAGCATTTTAATAATTTACGTAGTTTATACTCACCCATAGAATGCATAGCGATATTCTACCACCACCCACTTACATCTCCCTGATGCGTACTTCGCGGATAACACACTTTAAGACATAATGCAGTGCTCTATTTACATACATACTATACACTACTGATTACTAGCACTGTCACCATAACGGTGACACTTTAACAATTATCCTCTATTAGGTCTGATTGTACAACAATTTCCAACCATCAGACGTTCCAATCACAAAAGGTTGAAAATGCTTTGATTTAGTGGAGTCCGTTCAATCAGTTAAAGACTCAGAAGTTACGTTTGACCCATCTTTTACTTTTAACTCTGATATCATCTCTAAAGCATTAACAATATTGGGTAATGACGTCCATGACTTGTTAACTGGGCTTTAAAATAAAATTTAAAAAAACTAGATGATGAAAACGTAACTGAGTACTCTGTTTCACACAAGAACAAAAATACAAAATCACTAATAAATTACACTATTAATTAAACTACAATCGCAGTTAGCGCACGCCCATGATAGTGCTGTAGATGGAACAGTTGTAACCAATATAAATTGGGTACTCTGATGTGGAACAGTATTTCCCGAGAAGTGACGTGGTGCAGTACACCTGCAGACCGAGTGAGTTCGTGGAAAGTAGTGCAAGCGAGTGTGAAGTGAAGGCCCCACAAACAGTTGTCTTTTTTAAGACAAATTCTAGTAATTTTTAAAGCTATTAAGAATTCATATTGACCGTCTAGATAATCTCAGCCTAGCCAGAGAGGATCCAAATATTTCTGATTTAGGTTGTTACGTCGAGGAGGACGATGAAAGGCGATCTAGATCACCCTCGACGGCCCCTAGCGAGGGTAGCGGAGGAAGCATTGACGACAGTCGGTGTAGCAGCCCACTATCCGACGCTGGGCAAATTCTATACAATAAAAACGACGAGCTGAAAAAACTCAAGGAATAGAAGGAACAGCTAAGGCAATGGTCAGTGGTCGCGCGGTTTAAGGCGTCAGTACTTGAATCGAGGTGACTCTATCGCTGTGAGTTCGACCCCCGCAACCGGTAGACCGTATATAAGCTATATTCATGGAGAGATTGGCACCCTCTCTGCGGGTATGGTAGGGTGGAAGAATGTTGGCTTGGGTCAATGTGGGAGATTGATACCGGTTGACATTTGACTACCCCTCTAATTAATGAGGTTTTCCAGGTTTCCCTCATTCCTGCACTGAATGGTGGTTAGGGCCTACCAACATAAGTCGTTCCTGGGCGTAAATGCGGCCTGCATAAAAATAATATGCCGCCCCCTCTCCCGCACAAGTCTTCGACTTCTGGGCTAATCCTCGTGATTAGAATGAGGGGTAGAGATATTATTATTATTATTAATGCATTACCAAGCTTACTAGGCAGCTGTATGAACAAGAAGAGGGAGCAAAAGCCCGTAAGGTGGCGGCGGAAGCCCGTCACGGGTTCTTGGTGGATCTCATTAGAAGCCTGTCACCTGGCTCTAATAGCGCCTGTTCCACCAAATTCAGTTTCTCCACGGGGATGGAAGTAGAATTAGCTGCCCCATCCGGTAAGCTGCCGGGGCTGCCCCCAGGCCCCTAAGAAAAATGCCGCAAAAAAGCCACCTGCAGTAACAGCAAAACCTGCAGAGGACAAAGAACAGGCTAAGTATACCCAGTCCCCCAACACCACAGTGACGAAGAGCTTCGCTAACGCCGCGAGGCAAAAGCAGTATCCTATCGCGGCGCCTAGGGGATGGCAAAGAAGCAGCAGCTCCAAACAGCGTGGAGTGCGCCCTCCGATTTCACCAGCGCGCTGGCGAGGTTGGAGGAAATGTACTCCGTTATGCGCGCCCTCTTTAGTTCCGGAGCCGGAGTAGGAGGAACGACTTCCAAGAGACCGAGGTAGGGAACGCACAGGCCGCCAGGATGCTCGAATATATATTTTTATTATTCTCAGTTGCAGTTTTTTTTTAATATTTTGATGAAAATATAGTGAGCTATTATTCATTTGTTCGTAGTGTTAGATTAGTAATTATATAACTGACTGTTTCGGTTTTTATAATCACTGAATTTCAGTTTATATCGATAAAACTTAGTTTACATTATTTAAACTAGTATATTATTGGGTCAGTACTTAGTAGCAAAATATTTCCAAAAAAGTAGATGACAATAAGAAATACCTGGGTAGGTATATGACGATTTCAATATTGACAACATCTACTACCCACCTGTATATGGAAAGTCCTATCTTCAAACGAGACGCTCATTAAAATGGAACGGTTATATATATACTCGCGTCAAGAATTCAGACGTCTTACGTCACAGCTGACGTTACACATTTGTTTTTATTATCAATGTAGTTTTCGATATTTGGTCGCGTTAAAAACAATCATTTCTTGCAATTGAGTGCAATATATAATGCAAACTTTTAGTGTAGTATATAGTTTTATTACTGTCAGTTGCAGTTTCTTAAATATTTTGATGAAAATAAAATGAATTATTCATTTATTCGTATGACGTAAGTCGTCTGAATTCTTGTCGCGAGTATAGTAATATTTCCATGTTTTACAGAAGTTGCAACTTATAAATTAACTAATTTAAAATCAGATACGCCACGCAAAAAACATTGTCATAAAAATTCACACAGTTAGGATAGCGCCAAATACAAATTGCGTCAGACCTCCTAGGATATTACTAGAATATACTATATACAGAGTATCTCGGTAGCGTTTCGAGTTTAAAAGAAACAAACGAAAAACGAAAGTAAACATCTGGTCAAATGTCAAAACTCAAAAATTAAACAAAATGACATCATCATTTTTTCCATAAACAAACTCTTATTTTATGACAACTAAAATGATATTTCTTCTACGAACATGATTTATATAGAATTTATTTTTCTGTCTCTTCCTTAAAAAGTTATAGACAAACATTATACAAAAACGCATTTGATTATATTTGAATTATCTACCATCATGAAAACAATCGCTATAACTGTTGTCACAAGTTTGTTTACATATTAGTTTATGTGTATGTACTTTTTTTAAATGTTGTCTGTGTAAATATATTAAAAAATATTTAGAAATAATCTACCTTCTCAGAGAAAAATAGAACAAATGCACATAATGACAGTTAAGCAGGATAATAACTAATCAATCCATTAATAATCGATAAACATTTTAACAAAAACCAAACATTGATAAAATTACGAAAGTTTTTTTTAAAAATTGCATATGCATGCCTGCTATTTCTAAACATGTATCTAACCTTTTTCTAACTTCTCGTAGCTTGCCTTGTTGTAACTTTAAATAACATTTTTCATCTTTTTTTTTATCATAATCATAAAATGCTGTAGTAGAATGACAGGCGAGTGCAATAAAAATTGTATAGCAGTAGTGTAATAAAGAACCAGTTTATTCACTAAATATAGTTCAACAAAGTTTTTTCTTTTGCATGAACGTAGAAAAAATCATTTAATTCAAATATAATCGAATACATTTTTATATATTTTTAGGTATCAACAATATTGTACATATATTGTATGGTAATATTGTAGCTAACTCATCTGCGGACTAGAGCCCCGACCAGCGTTGAATTGCATCCACAATATCTACCCACATATATTTTTTATTATTATTAGCCTCTGTAACTTTTTTTACTGTATTATAATAGTTACTTATGCAACAAGTACAAAAAGTAAGTGTTTATTGCACGCGACGTGAAATTGTCCAACGAGGCCGTCAGGCCGAGTAGGACAACACGTCGAGTACAATCAGCACTCTTTGTACGAGTTGCATACAATATTTTTTCTACTTTCATGCAAAAACCAAAAAATGTTATTTAGATGACACTAAGTCTAGGAAAATGTGTCATGATGACAAAACGCTGTAGTACATTGACAGATGAATGTAATAAACATTTTATTGCACTAGTGCAATAAAGAACCACTTTTTCCACTAAAGATAGGTCAATAAAGTTTTGTTTTTTGCTTGAACGTAGAACAAGTTATTTTAAATTAATATAAATCAATTCTCCTATAATTCCTATCAATAAAGTCATATGTATGTTCTCTGATACCAAATATCTCGATATGCTAATGAACAATTCTATAGACAAAGCTCTATTTAATAATTATCTAAAACAAAAATTAATCTATCTAGCTAAATTTACTAACCTAGTTTAATGAAAACATTCCACAAATACATAAGTTTGCTTTTGAAACTGTGGGAAGTCGGAAATCCAATCGCAGTAGATGAGATTTGATCTATTTCTGCATTTTTTAGGATTGCTTCTTCAGGTGGCCTCCTTTAAGTTGAATCAAATATTTAACTATACAAATTATTATACCTATAAATTAAATTATTCTACGTTCATGCAAAAAACAAAACTTTATTGAACTATATTTAGTGGAAAATCTGATTCAATGTTTATTGCATTCATCTGTCATTCTACTACAGCGTTTTGTCATCATGACAAACATAAACGTTCAAACGATGTCATATTTTCCTAGACTTAGTCTCATCTAAATAAAACATGTTTTGGTTTTTGCATGAACGTAGAAAAAATATTGTATGCAACTCGTACAAAATGTGTTTATTACTCTCGATGTGTTGTCCTACTCGGCCTGACGGCCGCGTTGGACAATTTCACGTCGCGTGCAAAAAACATTTACTTTTTGTATCTGTTGCATAAACAACTATTAAATTAAATATCGACAATGTCAAAAGTGACGTTAACCTGCCAAGCAATTTTAAATTAGACACGACATTTACCTACTTATCTATTCAAAAATAAATTTGCACTTTATGTAATCAATGGCGTCGTTTTATTTAGTTTTTGAGTTTTTGAATTAAATGTTTCCCGATTTATATCATCTGAACAGATGTCTACTGTTTTCTGTGTGTTTGTTATGGGCCCAAGATGTAAACTTTGAGACACCCCGTACTATATATATGAACCACAATTGGTAGTTTACATTCTAGTAGTATCCTATCAAGGTCTGAGACAACTTATATTATTTGGAAGTATGCAGTTGTGTGAACTTTCATGACAATGTTGTTTCCGTATATCAGATCTATCGCCTTTTTCTCATAATCGACAATCCTTAAATTCTCTACATATACTGAGAAAAGTACAAGTTATGAAGCATAAACTGTAGAAACTGTTAATGATAAGAATCCTTTGTTTAGCTAACTAAAGCTACTTTATTGCAATGTGCAAATAAACTTCACGAAATAGTTGACAGACGGTATCTATTAAACATGTTTACAACGACCATTTCTTTTATTAAGGTTATTAAAACAATAGTCAGACCTCGACTGCAACGTGACGGTTATATTATCTTCCAGGGGACCATCAAAATGCAAAATAAAATGGAAAATAGGAGTATCCCACAGCTTTTATTAAATTTTCGTGCATGAATCTCACATTGTGAAGTTTTAGACGTAACACTGCATAAAAACTATCAGGAATCGGCGAAGTGAAAGTACAATGATAACATCCTGTCAAAGGATGTGTCGAAAAACTTACATTCGCTATAGAAAAAAATAGAATAGTATTAACCAAACGAATTCCATTATAGATAAAACATAATAGATTGAGTGAACGTTACTGTTATGTTCAGGCGTGACATAATAATTCACGGCTCACAACAAACACGCGTGTTAATAGAGTGCGGCGTGTATAAATGTTAAAATACAGCTTTTGACGAAATTTTTAATAGATAAGCAAATTGCGCCAGATTCCCATATTCCAGCTTCAGGAATTCGTGCTACAGATTTGTGTAGACGTTTTAGAAACACCATGTACTGTCTTAACATACAATGTTTCACTTGTCACCATTACATATCTCTGTAAAATTGTAGTGGTAGTGCGGTCTGATTATTATTTTTTTTGTAACTAAAGACTATTCAGGTGAAGTTGTACAACCTACCATAACGGTTAGTTTACCACTACACGGCCTTCTGTGATTTTTTTCCAGGCCATTTTTCGGACACTAAAACCTAAATATTCCAAGTTTAATTAAATTATGTCTAAAAGTAGGAAGTATGATTTTAGTATAACCGTCCAGAAAGCGTTAGAAATAAATGTAAAGTGTAAATGCAGAGTTCCAAAAACCTTTCCTGTTTTTGTATAGTATTGAAAACAATATGATGAAATCCAGGGTGATTCTATACGCATAAATTTAAGTGCGTTTTCTAAACCTCAAAATAAGACGAAAAACCTATATAGGTATCCTGAAACGTTTTGTTTATGCTCTTTTTGAAAATCTAAAAAGAAATGAATACAGTTTATCCATGGGTAGGTAAAAAAGGGGTTAGTGTTTCAAAAATACCCAAACTATGCTAAGGGCTAGTACAAAAAGAACACTCTGTGTTGTTGTTAAGCTTTCGGAAATGTTTATTTCCTTTCTCAAGACATAAAATGTGAGATTAAATTATTACATCATGAAACAAGAGAAATACAAAGCTGTGGTTAAAATTTTTACACCACATAATATCATATTGTTTTAAAAATGTGACGCTAGTTATAATGGTTTTTATAAATAATTTATTGTTATTTGTAAAAATTTTAACCACAGCTTTGTTTCATGGTTTAATAATTTAATCTCACGTTTTATGTCTTGAGGAAGGAAATAAACATTTCCGAAAGCTTGATAACAACAGAGAGTGTTCTTTTTGTACTAGCCCTTAACACTGTTGACTGAAATCCCAAATACATCACTGGTTTTTTTCTTAACTAGCCAGTCAAGACTACCCTTCCTGCTATATATATATTATTTCATAGCAGAAATGAATTCTTTAAGGATTTTTACATAAAAGAGGTATTCTTTTTGAAAAATAGATTTTAATACCAGGAATGTGCCATGCTAAATCTCATTAAAAATCTATGGAACTTGTAACATAGTTGGCTTTTAAATGAAAGATATGAAACAATTTTGATATCTATCAATACTAACAATTTCACCTGACAAAGTTTTGTAACTTGCGAAACTAAAAATATTTTACTACATTTGTTTCATTATTTGTCCTCATCATAATTTTTCAAGTTTGTGCCTATTGGTGAAAAATCACCCTATATACTTATTTACTTGTGTTATTACTTTTTTAATTGCAGGAGAACAACAAATTACCTTATAACTTAAATATTACGTCATAACAAAACTTTAAATAACAATTCAAATAATTTAAAGACTTCACCTCTGTCTAACACATGTCAAAACTTTGTTGTCATTATAGAATTGTTATCGAATTATACAATTAGTTGCCCCGAATCGGTCAGTGGTCGCGCGGTTTAAGACGTCAGTACTTGTATCGAGGTAACTAAGATCGCTGTGGGTCGACCCCCGCAGCCGGTAGACTGTATATAAACTATATTCGTGGAGAGGATTGGCACCCTCTGTGCGGGTATGGTAGGGTGGAAGAATGTTGGCGTGGGTCAATGTGAGAGATTGATACCGGTTGACGTTTGACTACCCCTCTAATTAATGAGGTTTTCCAGGTTTCCCTCATTCCTGCACTGAATAGTGGTTAGGGCCTACCAACGTAAGTCGTTCCAGGGCGCAAATGCGGCCTGTTTAATAATAATATGCCGCCCCCTCTCCCGCACAACTCTTCGATTTATGGGCTAATCCTTGTGATTAGAGTGAAGAGTAGAAATATTATTATTAATAAGGGTATTTTAATAGCTAACAGAATAGATCAGTAGATTAGTGCAAGTTACTGATGATCAAAATCAAATCAATTGATAAATCATTATTCTACTTTTATTACTCAGATATGCCTACAAACAAAATTAATAGAATTGTCTGCAACTAAAATGCTATCAGACAGATAACTGTTTTAAATATATCTAATTTGTGAATAGTATAGAACATTTGTTTTTAATCCAACATCAGGGTTTTATATTGCATAAATGCACATATATTGTACATGCTAAATGAAAAAATAATTATCGAAGGAGAAACATCAATTTTACGAATACAAAACCCCTATTTAGGGCCGAATGCGTGGTTGCGTAAGTGTTATTATGGCAATTAAGTTCTCTGGCAACACATTTTTAATTCGATCCCTTTTATTTCAATCTTGTTCGCTTGATTAAAATTTGAGTGGTGCCAATTTATTTAATTACAGTTTGAAAACAAAATTGTATGAAACTGAACATTATTTATGAGTTTTTCAGACGTTAATTACTAGTGTCTTAACCAAAGTAATCTAAAAGCTGAGATGTATAGTGTTAGGGTATATAGATTATTATAAGATATAAAGTTGACAATGGCATTTAATTTGCTTTTCGCCATCTGAATCCATGTTTATTATATATGAATTTTCAGTCGTTTTAATAATTTCGATGTAGATATATGTTGCTAGATAGTACTGTTACAATATTATAACAGCTTAAAACATACATAACAAAGAATGCCAAACAGACAGTTTATTCTGTAACCTTTAATTAAGTAGTTAGATATGCCACGTGTTTTCGGATTTCGGTTCAGATGCGTTTACCTTACAAATCTTAACTTTATTACTTACTTCCACCATGAGCAAGCTATTCTTACTAGGAGAGTGCCATGTAGGTACAAGAAGCAACATATCTTATTCCTCTAAAAAAAATACAAATTCATCGAGTACATATGCAGCAGCACAGTTAGCATTACCTATACATACAAGTATGTATACCTGAAATATAGTACATAACTAAGCAGATACAGTAAAATGCCACATATTTTTACTAAGCCATAAAACATCATAAAAAAAATTAAGAGCGCCATTTTCTTGAAATAGCGTTTTCTACACATACAAATAAGTTTAGATATTTAAGAGCTGTATAATATAGATCTTAACAAATAACAGGAACGTCTCATGCCACCTGCTATTATTATTAGGTACCCAAGTTAAACGATTATATAACGACAGAAAGCGATCTAACCAACAAATTTTTAGGTACATAAATTTTTCAAATTACGTATTTTTTTTTTAATTTAACTGTAGACGTAAATATAGTTATAACATAAACTTACATGCTTCTGCAAATAAGATTGTTCATTTTTGTTTGTACCTAATTATGTGAAAAAAAAAATAAAGGGTGGGGTTAGAATAGCAAAATAATATGTGTCTTACAAGCGCTTTTAAAAGTTATTATTTTATTTGAGGAGAATTTAAGTAATAAAAATGTATAAGCAAATAATCGAGTATTGTATTTTTTATATTACTTTTGCTTTTTGTTCTACGTGTCTTATTTTTCGAAGTTTCTGTATCTAAATATACCACAAATTTGATAATTTTACGGCTAACTTAACCTTGCAAATATTAGTAGCACGCTTCTGTCAAATATATTTTTAAATAGTTCGAAATTTTGATGACGTAATACGTCTGAAATTTACAGCAAACAGACAAGTGCTATACAATATAGATATGGCACGTATAATAGGTTTCAATGTACCTCTCCACAACCACATTACTTTTCCATCCATATTGCCTTTTTAACGTTAAAAGATCGGTTCCAGCATTCGCTAATACTGACGGTGAGGAACGCCATGGGCCAATTAAAATCGTTATTTTTACCTTTCCATTAATATATATTATGTAGGGTTAAATACGATTATTTGCCATTTTATTGAGACAATAATTTATTATAGCATCATATTTTGTTTCTTTCGTTTTCTTGAAGTAGACGTGTGTCATTTTAAATAATTACCTGTTACCAATCTTTAAGTTTCATTTACACACATCAGTGACGTATCAGTTCAGTGTCAGTTCAGTATCAGTGTTATTTGTGGTCGATTACTGATGCCAGTTTATACATATCCGTCCGTAGTCCGTAAAAAGAGTTAGTAGACTATCAAATAATGTCTGAATATATTTTATATGCAGTTGATCAAAATTTCGTACCAGCTTGATAAGCTTTTCGTCCATTCTAAGCAATAAAACTCTGGTCAGTTTGTTAGTAGAATTACAAAAATATCGTCGTCGTCGTATTTAAAAGCCACTGAACAGACACTGAAGCAGCACTGACAGCACTCATGCGGTACTGCGACGGATGTGTATAATCACGCCAATTTAAAATCTAAGCAACGATTTTTTATTTTTCACTGATACTCATACGGAACTGACACGGCACTAATGTGTGTAAATAGACCTTTAACCTTTTCAATTGTTACATATTATCATCAATGTTATTTCTTTTTTTTAATTTAAAAGTATTTTAAGCTAATATGTTTCTCTACAATCCTATCAATGAATCATATGTATGTTCTCTGATACCAAACATCTAGGTATGCTATCAGAGAACACATATCTTTCATTGTAAATAAGAGATAATATTAATAAATACCTAAACTAAAAATATGTTACAAAAGCTAATAATAATAGGAATATATGGGTAGATATTGTGGGTGTAATTCAACGCAGGTTGGGGCTTTTGTCCACTGAGTAGTTAGTTTCACACAATATTGTTAATACCTAAAAATATATGAAAAAAAATTTAATTACGTCTTGGATACATTCTCAGAATGATTGTTATTGCGAATATATCATTTTAATAATACTATTCTTTATTTAGTAACTCATCATGTCATGATTTCTTCTAAATTGATACTCTGGAATACATTGTTTCGTCAGTAAAATGGTGGATAATCATATTTAACCCCACATATTATACAGTGTGGAAGAAAGGTATGGAATAAATTCATTATTTCTAAAACTACGAAGTTTCATGAAATTTCATCGGACAGGTCGATTTTGCTTTTTAAAAATACTCTTTTTTCTATACCAACGCGTTTCCGATGTTCAATTGTTTTCGCGTGATGACGTCATCGGATATTTTTTTAAATAGAATCCCAATATTTTTTCATCGGATTCTTGTAGAGCTTAACTTGCTGAATTCAAAAATGTATAATTTTAACACTTTATTCCTTCAACTTTAGCAATAGTGCAGCTATTGAAAACTGTTATCGTTTCAGGTAAAGTGCCTTTTCTACTGAAAATACAGCAACATTTTACTTGACAAAGTTGTTCAAAACGGTAAAGATTTGCAAAATTTTAAAAGATCGGCCTGGCTTTGATATAATATTTGTGCTTTGTTGAAAAATGGTTTCAAAATCAAACCTCCTGATCTTCAAAATTTTGCACGTCCACATAATTTACCGTTCTGAACAACTTTTTCAAGTAACATTTTGCTGTATTTTCAGTAGAAAAGGCACTTTACCTGAAACAACAGTTTTCAATAGTTGCACTATTGCTAAAGTTGAAAGAATAAAGTGTTGAAATTATGCATTTTGAATTCAGCAAGTTAAGCTCTACAAGAATCCGATAAAAAAATATAGGGGTTCTATTTAAAAAAATATCAGATGACGTCATCACGCGAAAACAAATAAACGTCGGAAATGAGTTGGTATAGAAAAAAGAGTATTTTTAATAAGCAAAATCGACCTGTCCGAGGAAATTTCATGAAACTTCGTAGTTTTAGAAATAATGAATTTCTTCCATACCTTCCTTCCACACTGTATATTAATGGAAAAAGAAAAATATAATTTCAACTGACCTATGACCACCTGTGGTTTGTATTTAAAAAATACAACACTAGGTTATAGCTCAAAAATTAATATAGTTACAAATAATTAGGCACGCCACTGGACTCGACTCAAGAAAGTGTCGTATTATTTTTTTACACTTTACAAACTCGAAAACAAAAAACCATCAAGTTTCTCTTGAAAAAAGAGGTCGAGAGTGGGGGTTAATTTTTTTCTATCTCCTATAATTAACTAGATAGTCTATAAAAGCATCGAAATTTGCCCAGTGTGTACAACAATTTAGCATTTTAAAATTTTTGGGGTACAAATATACCCCGCTGAGTATGGCATGCAAATTCTGTTGGTTTGAACAATTTCAATTCAAAAATTAATAATTAAATGGAGGATTTGCGTGTCTTTTTCGAAAATTTTCTAGCCACAAAAGTGACACATTTATTTCTAATATGATAATATACTATTATTTTCTAGTTTACACTTTATTTTGTATTTATTTTAAATAGTTTATAAAATCTCTGTACAGTTTGGCATGTGCTACTACTATCCAATTAGTATATTACAACAATTTTGACATGACTTATAACTGGCTTCTAATACATTATTATCGTAGGTATCAAAAATAGTGCAGCTAAACTCAGTAGAAGGAATTATTAGCAACACTTTCTATATAGTTCAAGTTAATTATTTTATTTGTCGAATAGGGACTCAAAGAAAAAGCTGGACCTACTCATTTTTTATGCAAATACATCATTGCCTGAACATCTACTGCAAAAGAATATGTGATAAATTTTTCTAAAATTCATTGCGTAGCAACTTAATATGTGCTAAAACTTACTTCTCTTTGATTACATTATGCAAATTTCATCACGATTCAAACTTTTTATAATTTATCTTCCTTACGGAACATACAGCGTACCTACTGTTTTAAATTTAACTGAACTATTCAAAAAGTGAGTTTGCAAAACTTCTTCATTACAGCTGGAAGGCAGATCGTGACTAGAACTGGTAATAAATATATGATTTAATTAAATAAGTCTTTGTAGTTCGCGTACGTTATAGAGCAACATACAATATTTCATTTAAAATTTAATTTTCCAAGCTGTAATTTGCTGCTGTCATTTCTATTACACATAAAGTTATAATATTTAAGCAAACTAAGGAACGAAATAAAGCTTAGTTTTCCTAATTTTATTTAATTTTCATTTGTGCAATAAGTTAGGAAAAGTGATGTTTTTTTATCAAGGCGCCAGCGAGCTAAATTTCTCCTATGAGTTGCACTCATGACATTTTTTAATAGTATTTTTAAAATAGCTCAAATTACTATAGTTATTTAAATCTTTTATTTAAAATTGAGAATTTCAAAAATGTAAATCAAGAATCCTGAGGGAATGTTGATACAGAAACGTGTGTTTTACTGGATTAGAAAGGTATTTTAAGCTAATATAAATCAAATCTCTAACAATTCCTCTCAATGAAATGATATCTATGTTCTTTGATACCAAACATCTAGGTATGCTAATGAACAATTCCACAGACAAAGCTCTATTCAATAATTATCTAAAGAAATTAATCTATCTAAATTTACTAACCTGCTTTAATGAAAACACTCATTAGCATACCTAGATGTTTGATATCAGAGAAGATACATATGACTTCATTGATAGGAATTGTAGGAGATTTGATTTACATTAGGTTAAAATACCTTTCTAATCCAGTAAAAAATGTTACAAATGCTAATAACAAGGAATATATGGGCAAATATTGAGGGTGTAATTCAACGCTGGTTGGGGCTTTTGTCCACAGAGTAGTTAGTTTCACACAATATTATTAATACCTAAAAATATATAGAAACGTTCTGCGCTGTTTGCCAAGGTGTACGAACGTATTTACATTACTCCTGTTTGTTAATGTTGTTTTTCAATGTTACAATAATAATTATTTTAACTTAGTGTCGCATCGTGTTTGTATAGTCGACAGTGAACACTGGGTGAGTGTTTTTTTTTATCTCTTGCTTCTTCTGCTGCTTCTTGTGGGGAAGAAAAACCAACGTTGCTGGCAAAGGCGTTTTATGTGTTTTCGAGCACTATATTCACAGTCTATTACATTTGTTTTGGATTGCGGAGAATAGGCAGTCATGTCATTGTTGCAGCGGTGTAAGATTTGCAGCTACCCTATTAAATCGAGTGATGAGACCTATGACTTTAAGGTGGGATGACAGATTGACTGCTTGTTACAGTTCAACAATGCAGCGATCACCACGTGCTCATTCTATTTCTGAGGTCTCTGACTCTTATAATAACATATGCAATGCAATAATTGAATCGGCTAGAGCTATCGGCTTGACAAAACAAATATGGCATAATCGCAGTGATAATAATGCTAACCAAAATAAAAAACCGTGGTTTGATTATCAGTGTAAAACTTTGAAATCAGACCTCAAGCGTAGTCTTAGTATTTGTAAAGCCAATAATTTTACCAACCCCTTTAGGGATATATATTTAAATATGAAGAAAGAATACAATAAGCTCATTAAATTCAAAAAGAGAGAGCATGATAAATATTTTATTGCCAAATTGACTAATGCAAGGGATCAAAAGACATTTTGGCACACCTTACAACAATTTTACAATAAGAAAAATATACTGTCTGTTCAGATTTGGGAACAATTCTACGAGAGCATTTACCCTTCATCTGTAATTGATAATATCTTCTATTATGGGGTAAGAGATCCTTTTCTTGATGCTCCCATCACATCTGAAGAGCTTGATTCGGTATTAGTTCATTGCAAGAATGGTAAATCTCCAGGCGAAGACGGAATATCGTATGAATTTCTTAAGAATCTACCCCAAAATTGCCGATTGTATTTATGTGTTCTTTTAATAAGATTCTTGAAACAGGAGTGATCCCGGAAAGCTGGTCTAATATTATTCTAACCATGCTACATAAGAAGGGTCCTATTGATGACCCCAACAATTACCGCGGTATAGCGTTGATTAACTGTTTTGAGAAAGCGTTTACTAGTATTCTCCTGTCAAGACTAACCTGTTGGGCAGAGTCCAATAAAATACTACCTGAATCACAGGCAGGATTTCGAAAAGGTCGGGGATGCGTTGATAATGTTTATGTACTTAATTCTATAGTTCAGTTTCAGCTTAGATTAAAGGGCCGCAAAGTTTTTGCAGCTTTTATAGATTTTAAACGTGCGTTTGACTCTATCAATCATTCTCTTCTGTGGGAAAAGTTATATGCTCTAGGTTTAAGCTCCAATATAGTAATGTTTCTTAAGAAACTGTATACTCACGCACACATTAGAATCCGTACAGAGGGTAATTTAACAAGGCAGTTCAACATTACTTCAGGTGTTTTGCAAGGAGAGTCGTTAAGTCCTCTTTTGTTTTCTCTTTTCACTGCTGATATTGAAGATTTTTTTGACTCGTTTAACGCTCGTCGCCTCAATATTGATAACCGTCACGAAATACTTATGCTCTTGTATGCCGATGATTTGGTGCTATTGGCTGATTCAGAAATTGACCTTTGCCGTAAACTCAATATCCTGGAAAGGTACGTAGCCCTAAATCAATTAACGATTAACACTCAAAAAACTAAGATCTTGTTTTTCTCTCGTGTCGTTCGCTGTAATATTTTTCCTTTCCTACTTAATAATCAACCTGTTGAAACTGTTAATTGTTTTACCTATCTAGGAGTAATTTTTCCTCCCTCTGGCCTCTTTCGAATAATGACCGAGTCAATGGTCGCAAAGGCTAGGCAAGCAGTTGGGTCTGTCATTTCTCTAATGGCCAAATCCAAAATAAACTCTTGGGATTCACGTTTAGTTCTGTACGACTCGATCATTGTCAACTCCTTAACCAATTCTTTGCAAGTCTGGGGACTGCGTTACACAGACTTGTTAGAAAAGGTGCAAGTCAGTTTTTTTAAAAGACTTTTATTGTTGCCTCTAAACACGCCTGGTTATATTGTTAGGCTTGAAATAGGAATTAGCAGTCTGTCGTTACTGGTTTTTAAAACGGCTTTAAACTGGTTACTTAAACTTTTGGCAATGGAAACCAATCGTTATGCTCGTGCATGTTTTCACAGGCAGCTGCAACTACTAAATGATGACACTCGTTATAATTGGCTCCTTCAAGTCAGACAAATGCTTCACAATATAGATTGTGCGGATGTCCTGGACAACTTGACTTGCTCTCGTCTAATAGGACATATGCCTACCATGTTAGAAAAATATAAAGAAATGCTTTATCAGAGAGACATAGCTTTAGTTATGATGTCTACAACACCTATTCTGTATAAAAACTTTAATATAACAAGAGACACCACATCTTATTTAAAACTTCAATTGCCTATTTACATTATTAGACTTATCTCACAACTCCGCCTCTGCAACAAATTTTGTATGAATTTTAGTTTTAATGGCATTTCATACTCTATCAATCCTTCTGAATTGTGTACATTGTGCAACCAGCACAAATTAGAAACCATTGAACATATTTTTATGGAGTGTCCTATTTACGTCGGTTTAAAACCCCCAGAACTGAGAAATCTAACACTTAATTCTTTTATTGCTATGCTCGATGGTTTAACACCAAGTAAAGCCAAGTTGTTGGCTGGTTTCATAATGGGTTTTCTGCGACTTCGCTCTTTTGTGCTCAGTGAATGATATGCCAGTAATATACTAATAATTGTTTGTGGGTTTGTTCTTAATTTACTCTTTTTTTTAGTTAACACAATATTTGTATCTTAAGTATCGCTTTTTATTTATTTATTTGAATTTTCTATGTACGTAAGTCGTTCGGTTCTTTCTTTTGTCACCGAACATAGTGTAGAACCTCTTCCTACAAAAATTGTAATATTTTTTAGAAGGAATAAAGATTATTATTATTATTATTATTAAAAATATATAGAAACGTGTTTGTTTATTGGGTTTTCGTTAATGAAAGATGTCAAAATCTTCTGCTTACAACAATAATATGGAAGATGATATAGAAGATCAAATATCGCTATTCAGTCATTATTATACAGAATTCAAAGATAAGCGTATCGCTTATTTGAAGATTTGGAGTCATTAAAGGAAGTAACTGTTATCACTGTGGCAGTTTTACTAGCCTATTTAGAACAAATATCCAGAGCATATCTGAGTTCTACGCTGTGGAGTCTCTACTCAATGATAAGAACAACGTCGTTAGTGAAAGTACATAAAGAAAGTTCCAAGTTTATATCAGCAGTTGAAAATTTTTTAAAACCATCCCATGATAAAACCTACTTAATGATGAAGGTAAAGTGTTATTTTAGCACCTCCCTCCAAATATTGAAATTGTTTCTTATTTTAGATAGTGTTGATTATTGGTACCAGTGGAGCACGTCGTCGTGAAGAACTAACATTTCTTCAGCTTGAAAATATATTATACTGACAGATTCCTAACACAAAGACAAACGTTAGAAAAAAATTATTATTTCTAGCGGGAAGATCGAAGGAGACAATAGCTTCGAAATACTCGTATATCAAAAATATCCCTCTCATCGTCCGTCACCAATTGAGCATTTAAGATTCTTCCTATGATATAGGGATAGAAAATATACTCTAAGACAATGCGTTGGTATAGATTCTATAGCGGGTTTTCCTAAAAAATCGCAAATTTTTTAAATTGTCGAATGCTGCCACTGTTTCTGGAGAAAGTCTGTTACTTACTATAATGGCTGATGCAGGAATAACCATCACCACTCTTAAAGGCATGGTGGTGGGAAAGCAAAGAACATGACAGAAGAATAGAAGATTCCGTTCAACAAAAACTAGTAGCCTCAAAAATAGTGAGTCAAAAAGAGATCAATATAAATAAAAACTCGGCCTTTGCTTAATCAAATACATGCGCATGGTTTTCCATAACCAAAAAAGTTTCAGTTTAAATTTATAATAATGATAAGAAATGATTTAAGTTGACAATAAATTAATAGTTAAGTTAGTTCAAGAATTATGATGTATTTTTGTCTGCGGGAAAAATTTTCACTCACTAGAAAAAATTGAGGTTAACTGTCTACATTTAGAACGTTTGCGCTTTACCTGTGGTTCTTTACACATCACAGTAAATGTCGCTCCTATTAAAGCAAGATCATATTCAGAAAACATGTGCATACAACACTAATATAAAACTGAACAAAACCCAGCGATTAAAATAGGTAGCAGGGAACAAAGGTGACCCAAATTTTTGGCCACTGCCTCTTTGAAACCCAGAAATTGTATTATGCATTAACCAGTGCCAGTGATAAAATGTAACGTAACGAGGCCTCGCATGGCTTGGTAACAATATACACACAGAGTACATATGTCACAACACGTTGGGTGGCATTTCATGGCGTGGCATCAAAGCAATGTGTTTATACGTTTATAACGGCCGCTACATATGAAGAAATTTTAAAATGTCTTATTAGATAATGGCGCCGTTATAAAATGTACTTAGCGTATCTTTGTTGGTGCGGGGAATCAACATATTGTTTGTCAAATACATGAAAATAATCGACATTTGCAATAGAGACGTTCACAAAAAAAAATCTGTTTAAACGTCATAAAATGATTAGAAAAGCCTTCTGATCATATCTACTATTTTTTCAAAATTTAAAAAAATGCTTATATGGGAAAACTCTAAAAGAAATATCAATATTCATCTGAATGCACGAAACACTGTGATAATAGGCAGCCTAGCGCGTCTGCCTTTACTGACGTTTGCGTACCGTTGTCTTCTTGGGGTCTTTCGTTTTGTAGTTTTTTTTTTATTTTAATTAAGGTAAAGAAGTATTCTAAAATGGAAGATTTTCAAGAAAAAGTTCACATGATTTGCCAATTATGAACGGCACTATAGTCTCAGAATTTTTAGCCATCTGCAAAGATTTGAATCAGGCCGTGGTATAATCGGTGTAAAGGTGAGATTGTAAGTATAGATTTATATCAATAAGTACTATACAGGTTGTATCACATAAGAGGGCCACTGTCATGTATCTCGCTTAATATGCGAGACACGTCAAAAATCTTAAATTGTTTTTTGTTGCATTTTTGTAGGCCGTTATGCTCGTAAAAACAAATTTGAGATCCATAGCCAACTTTATGAGTAATAACAAAAAAAGCTGTGAAGTGCCCAAACTTTAAGGCTGTTTAACTTTTTTATTTTAAGAGATAGAGAAAACTTATTGGTAATAATTTTTTTTTGCAAACTTGATACCTTCCACCTGGATTTACAGACTTTTGAAATATCGTATGTGATTCGCTGCGCCCTCTAGGCGGATAAAATTTTTTTTTATTGAAGCAGGCTATGACCACAAAAAATTGTCTGTATTTCATGCAATATACTACATGTTGCCCTTATCTTTTGTATTTATTACATTTTTTTCAATTTATCTACCTAAATATTTTCGTGTTGCTCAAGATAATGTAGAACCTGTTTTAAAGACGCCAACTGCAAAAAAATAATAAACAGAATGTACTTTTTTATGCAAAATACAGATTTTCTTATAATATTATTTTATTGGTTTTCACATTAGAAGCAATTGGGTCTTTAAAATTATTTTGACACAGACAATGTAATAAAATAATATTATAAGAAAATCTGTATTTTGCATAAAAAAAGTACATTCTGTTTATTATTTTTTGCAATTGGCGTCTTTAAAACAGGTTCTACATTATCTTGAGCAACACGAAAATATTTAGGTACATTTTTTTTAATTAAAATTGAAAAAAATGTAATAAATACGAAAGATAAGGGCAACATGTAGTATATTGCATGAAAGACGAAAAACAGGCAATTTTTTGTGGCCATAGCCTGCTTCAATAAAAAAATTTTTTATCCGCCTAGAGGGCGCAGCGAACAACATAAGATATTTCAATCTGTTTATATCAGGTGGAAGGTATCAACTTTGCAATAAAAATTAATTACCACTAAGTTTTCTCTATATTTTAAAATAAAAAAGTTAAACAGCCTTAAAGTTTGGGCACTTTACAGGTTTTTTTGTTATTACTCATAAAGTTGGCCATGGATCTCAAATTTGTTTTTACGAGCATAAAGGCCCCCAAAAATGCAACAAAAAACAATTTAAGATTTTTGACGTGTCTCGCATATTAAGCGAGATACATGGGAGGGGCCCTCTTATGTGATACAGCCTGTATAGTGCTAAACCTTTAATAGTTTATTATAAGGTGTTACTAATTAACGTAGAAGCTTTGCTACATTGGAGAAGTGGGTGCGGATAAAGTTGCATTATCTGTGACCAATTTTTATAAATGCAGTTAACACAATCTCTTTTAAATAAGTAGATATAATTAATTTTCAAGAAAAAAACTCGTTTTCTTCTAACTTTAAACAGTCTACTTAATAGATGTTGCATCCAAAAGTTTCTTAAATTGCTAGGTAGCAAATAACACTACTATGGTTAATTTAATTTAAAATTCATTTTGTTTATCTGAATCATATTAGAAAGAAAATTATGGTAAAATCTTATTGCCTATTTTATTATTAGCTTGCACTTTATATCTATACAGGGGGTCCGGAATATAAGTACCTTAATTTTGCCATATGATAAGTTATACTAAACAAAACATAAATGACATAATTTTTTTTCTGACCAGCAGTAACAGAATTAAGACAGCAAATAGGTCTTGAATATGTGACAACGTTGCTCATATACTATCTTAGGATTTTTGTGTATTTATACATAATAATTACAAATATGTACCGAAACATGGGTACCCACTGTGAATGGTTTTCTTAGAGCTCTTTTCACAACACAGAACTTATGCTTTTAGCCAGAAGCCTTTACCGTACAAACGTCTCGTAGCTAGAGAGCTTTGCCTAAATTCGCCGTAAATTAACATGTCATGCAGCTGGTTATATTATGGTTACTATAAATTGTTCCATTTTTGTTTATGTACACTCACAAACATCAAAGACAAACTAGACTAAAATGAATCGCACTAGCTGTACACGCCATTATGACTAATATTACTTTTAGGTTATTACCAGTTACTGCAATGTTGTCGAACGTTACAGTACGTTACAGTTTTAAAAAGTTTCTCGGGAACTTCAATTGTTTACTTCATTAATACTGATCCAAAAATCAAATTATGAACAAATTACGTTACAGACGCTTTTACTTAACCTTAATTGTACCGTATAGTTTATAATTTCGTAACATAGTTTTTTCTATTATTGCAGTTGTATTATTATTATTTTTGAAATGTATAGACAAACTATTCGTTTTAGACATTGTTTTCATAAGAGGTTTTTATTGCTTTTAGTCAGATATAAATAAGCCCTTAAAATTACAGCACTCATATTCGGGACACTCTGTATAACAATACTATTCTGCAGAAATAGTCGCTAGTCCTGCTCAAGATAAGAAGTAGTTAGTATAAACCGATTTATATTAAAAATTGTAAAACAAATTCAAAGAAAATATTCAAATGATCATTGAGTTATATAGAAACGCACCCACATAACTATTATATTTTAATTTTCCATTTGTTAGAAATTAATTAAAAACTCATTCTTGTAATTTAATTTTTTTTTTTATTAAAAAATAGTGAACAAACGTATTATCCAATTTGTATGTACAATTTATGTAAGAGCAGAAAATTGAGTTACAGATAGATACTCTTGGACACTTAAGAATAAAAAGCTTTGTAGACGAAAATATAGGCAGGAAAGATAATAAAATAAAGCATGTTCAGGAATGCATTCTATCACAAATACATTATTTTAACTAATAAACGTATACATTTGAAGGAGGTCACTACAGATTCGATTTTAATTATGTAGATGTAGATATGTATATGCTAAAGTCTAGCTTCTACTTACAAAATGAGAAATGCTATGATGTATTTATCCTGCAGTTAGGTTATTTGTAAATTTCAGTGGCGACGACACTGATTTAGACAGCAATGCTAATTTCTAGTTATTCATGAAGTTTATTCACAAATGAATAGCGTTGCCCAACGTAATAGTATTAGTTCCCGTAATCTATTGTGATGATTTTGTTAAAGTAGGTCAAATCCCAAAGTTTTTTTAGTTTACTTAGCTGATTGAAGGAAAATAACTTCACAGAGACTCTAAGACTTCTAGATATTTTCTTTAAGGCTGGGATTTTGTATACATATTTTTACCGTCTAACATGGTTTCAAGCGAGGACACAGAACTCCAAGAAAATTGAAATAATTGGTTATTATATATCAACGTATTCACAAAGGCTCCCGCTAGTGCCTGAGATAATTTTCATTGCTCATAAAATCACAAGAATAATTAAAATAAATGTTAAAATACCTCAATTTTAGCCACACAGTTACTACCCTAGTATGTCGCAATTACGGCAAAATTATCACAGCCACAGCCACCAAATTACTTCACTCACTAGCCAGGACATATAGGACAACTTGTGTTTCACTTTCAGATTAATATTTGTTGCTAATTTTACATTTTGTGTCCTGGAGTAAAATCATATCATATATCACAGCTTCGACTTTTATGTACGTCAAAATGCACGATAAATTTCAGGGAACCTTGTGGTTCGGGCCTATACGGTTTGTATACTGTCTCATAGGCCTCATTGAATCGCCGTTTTACTCACTCAGGCTGTACAATTTCTTTTCTACAAAATCCCCGCCTTAAACGAATATCTTTTGTGATAAATTTGCATTCTTTACCCTTGGTATACAGATTGTTTCATTGAGAATGAAGTTCTGAAGTTAAAATAAAGCAATTAATTATTCCAATCGTTTTATTCTACGAGGTGCAAAAGATTATAACTTTTTTTTAACTATGTCAGTTATTGATAAATTAAGTTACTTTTGAAATTGAGAATTTCAAAAGTATCTTATTGGTAGC
This sequence comes from Monochamus saltuarius, assembly GCA_025584915.1. Lineage (NCBI taxonomy): Eukaryota > Metazoa > Arthropoda > Insecta > Coleoptera > Cerambycidae > Monochamus > Monochamus saltuarius. Next base: position 35,447,827 of record CM046726.1, read on the forward strand.
AGTAGATGATGGAATTTGAAATTCTTTTTTTTAGCAATTCAAATACGCAACCTATTATAAAAGTGAGTATTCTATACTGTCGATTGAGTCGAATTAAAATAGATTTGTTTTTAAAAATGCACAAATGCCTGCCAGAAAAATTTCCACAATAAAATAGCAATTTCTAGAAATTTATCATATGAATTAATAATAAAAATTGTTGTCCTTAAACTAATTTGTATTTTATTTTCAACTTCATGTAAAAATATATAAATGCTATAAGAGTTAATTCATTCGGCAACTAATTTATACTGTGACATTTTGAATATTTAACTTATTTCATATGTTAAATGAAATTAAAACCTTCTTTCGCGATCATTCATCACCACAACTCTCCTTCATTCATCATAAAATGATTTATGGCATCATTTTTTAAATAACTTTGTTTACATACCTCATTGCGGTTTTGCTTCCCTTAGAACTCATATCCTAATTAATTTATGTTTTCTTTAATAAAATACTACTTTACTGTTTACTTCATTTATTCATTTAGACTAACCGGCAATTTATAGAGTACTTAAATAGTGGTAAAGTAACAGTACCTGCTAGAAAATAGTGTATAAAAATTCCATCATTTTAATACAAAACTTAAGGAGCATTTGCATTGGTCCCTCTTGCTGTACTATACAACACTTATTTATATAGAACAATTGCTGCCTGATTCAAGTCTTTGCAGATGGCTAAAAATTCTGATGCCGTAGTAACGTCCACAATTGGCTTCTTCCGTATTCCAGTATATTTCTTTACCTTAATTAAAGTTAAAAAAAAATACAGAACAACGAAGGTCAAAAAGGAGACACCGGTACTCAAACGATATTAAGGGCATATCTGGCAGACTATTACGTGAAAACTTAACCTAACCACTAATCCACGCGCACTAGTCTGTTTCGCTGCGTGACTTTACACAGCGTTTGTGCGCTTAGATAATATTTATATTTCTTTTGGGGTTTATTATTTTTGCAACAATTTGCAGATGTGATTATAAAGCTATTTTTTACCATTTTATGGCGTTTAAATACAATTATTTTTTTTGTGAATATCCCTATTAGGTACTAGGTTAGCAAATGTATAAAATACATGCATTATTGCCTTGGGTCAAGTAAATTCCATTTTGAACGTTTTATTTATTGATTGAATTTTTAGTAAACCGATCTAGTATAATTATTACAATTTGTTTTTTCCCTGTATATGTTATTTTTTATTCATTGTTATACATAATCTATTGGTGTGCTCCTGTATTACCATTAATCAAAAAATCAAAATGCAAATGTAATACCTGTTCTTAAAATTTCTAATCCTTCTCTTATTAGTCATTTTGGACGTATAAGTATATTATCAGTTATGCCTAAAATATTTGAGAAAATTGGTAATGATCAGTTTAATGAATATTTAATGAAAAATAAAACTGTTCCTCCTACTGAGTCAGGTTTTCGTAAATCTTACAGTACTTCTATTGCATTACTCAGTGTTACGGATACCATTGGTGCTTGCGATAGTGGTGGAGATACTCGTTTGTTTAATTTTATTGGATTATACGGATACTTTGAATCATGCTATTCTTGCAACTAAACTTAGATACTTTGGTGATAGTAATTTATCCATCAATTTTTAAAAAAATTATGTATTTAATAGACATCAAAAAGTTCATTTAGATAATAAGTGGCCTGCGTTATTAGAAAGAGAAAGAGAAAGAGAAAGAGAAAGAGAAAGAGAAAGAGAAAGAGAAAGAGAAAGAGAAAGAGAAAGAGAAAGAGAAAGAGAAAGAGAAAGACATATTCTATACAAAAAATTCAAAATGCTTGTCTTAGGTTGTGTTGCAATATTAGAAAGTATGATCACATTTCTGCAGTTTTTTATGACACTTATTGAATAAATTTACATGAACGTTTAGTAATTCATCGGGCATGTATTGTATATAAAGTTTTAGCTATAAAACAGCCTCAGCATTTATATGAAAGGTTGACAAAAAACTCCAACATACATGATAAAGCTAGCTAAAGCTATAATATATATCTGAGATATTACAAAAATATCGCTTGTGATTAAAATGCATAGAATTGACTGACGCTATAATATATATTTATATCTATGCGGTTTGCTTGTCTGTAGGAATATATCTCATTACAATAAATTAAATATATATTATATTATCGCTCACCGCCCGTAAATAGCTTTATATTACTAGACAACGTGATAATTTAAATGTACACAAGCATATGCCATCGTAGCTTCAACTCTGCAAATGTATTTAATTTGATACCGCTAAATATTAATTCATCTTCTAGTATCGTGACGTTCAGAAAAGGGATCAAAGATTTTCTTGTGTCTAGCCGAGGTCATACATAGTGTTTAGTATAATATTTAATTACTGTATATTTCTACTTTATGTTCTGTTACCTGTTTCAAGTAACAATTTTTGTATGTATTTGTATATTGCTAATATTTATATTATATTTTTTGCATTAGGGTGGTTGTACTGAGCAACACTGTTAGATACCGCCTCTCATTTGGGTATAATTATTTGTGAACTCTTGTTGAAATGCATTTGTTCAAACTTTAATCTCCCATATCGCGTAAAGTATTTGAGCAATACCAATAGGCAGAATCTCAAAAGAAATCAGAATTTCTCATAAAATATTTTACTTGTCATTTAATAGTTATTATGCAATAAGTGGGCTGACGGTAGCCGAGCGGCCAAGGCGGCGACACATAGTTGCTGCCAGGGAAGCACGAGCGGCTGGAAGTTGGTTGGAACAACACGGGGCATAATTATTCTGTCCTATCCATGGATGTTTGTGATTGTAAAGGTGGAGGGTAGTGTAGGTTAGTAGTTAAAAAGGGCCAAATATGGCCTAATTACCAGTAAGCTCAGTACCTTTACCTTTTATGCAATAAGTACAAAAAGCAAGTCACACCAAAGTTTACAGAATAAATATATTCAGTAAACTTTGGTCACACTAACAGTAACACTTTTTGTACGAGTTGCATACAATATGTTTTCTACGTTCACGCAAAAACCAAAAAATGTTTTATTTAGATGACACTGAGTGTAGGAAAATATGACGTCGATTTCAACGTTTATGTTTGTCAAGATGACAAAACGCTGTAGTAGAATGACACATGAATGCAATAAACGTTTTATTGCACTAGTGCAATAATGAACCACTTTTTCCACTAAATATAGTTAAATAAAAGTTTGTTTTTTGCATGAAAATATTTTTTCTACGTTCATGCAAAAACCAAAAAATATTTTATTTAAATGACACCAAGTGTAGCAAAATATGACGTCGATATCAACGTTTATGTTTGTCATGACAAAACGCTGTAGTAGAATGAGAGAAAAATGCAATAAACATTTTATTGCACTAGCGCAATAAGGAACCACTTGTTCCACTAAATATAGTTCAATAAAGTTTTTTGCATGAACGTAGAAAAAAAATATTTATGATGTCATCGAAGAAGAGAGGCGGCAGAAATGTATTTTGGGAAATTTTAAGAAACGTATTTTTTAATTTTTAGTATTTAGTATAGTTAAATGATTAGTTTTAGGTCCAAATGTTTCAATGAGTATTTGATCTTCATTAGATAAGCAATGTTATCAAACATATTTAGAAATGTTTAAATAAATGTAGTGTTTCTTAATCATACGACTTTTACTCGTAGAGGTAATATATACGGAATATTTTAACTGACCGAGAGCAAACCGATATTTCTGCAGATACTATGAATGCAAGATCTATGTTGCACTAAGCGAAACAAAATTTAAAATTATTGATGATATTGTTATAAACAACAACTCTGCAGATTAATATCTAGATAAGCATTGAATTACAACCATATGTTAACCATTGAACTACCATGTGTTAGTATAACCACCCGATATTACTGATTTCGAATTTATATTTAGTTGAGATATTATTCTGCGGAGTAGTTGGTTCTGACAATACCATTACTAGAAGTTTTAGCTTGAATCTCGAAAATCAGTAATTGATAAGCCTTAACTCATTAACGTTTGTTGGTTTAGAGTCCAACAAATACCCTCGTTAAGTTGTAAAGTAGTCTTCTCAAACACCATGTATACTATCATGCAAATTATTTGATTTATCCATTAAGCAGTTTTGCACCCAGGAGCGACTTACGTTGGTAATCCTTAATCATTCAGTGCATTAATTACAGGGATGGTCAAACGCCGACCGGTAACAGTCTCTCATATTTACCTATGCCAACGTTCTTCCACCCTACCATACCTGCAGAGACGGTGCCAATCCTCTCCACAATGTAGCTGATCTATGGTCTACCGGGCGCGGAATTCGCACTCGGACGGGTGGCAAATACAATTCAAGTACTAAGGCCTTAAACTGCTCAACCACTGGCCGACATTCAAATAATAAATCAAAATCTATCAATCAAATAATTGGAAATCCGCTAGAGCTACTGAAACAAAATTTGGTATAAGAAGTGTGCCAATAATATCCAATCTATTAATAGCATCGGCGATGTTGTCAAGTTCACCAGTACACTCTGCAGTTTCAATTTTGTTTATATAGCTCTAGTGGTTTTATAATTATTTGACCTAAGCGCTACTTCTAACTAACTTTGTATATATCAAAATAATAACACTCGAGGCAATCATACTGATTATAGTCATACTGGAACCACATTTGTTGCCTCTGATCCCAAGGAATGCCTTCCAAAAACTCATACAGTGTGTTCTGCAGAAAGTTGAGGCAAGCAGCGCCAGTTAATCGGCTTGGTAAAACAACAGGTCCTAGAAACCTGTCACCTACAATACCCATCCAAATGTTTAATGAAAAACGTGCCTGATGTCCAGACTCAAGTTCCAGCAGGATGGTGCTCCAGCTCATTTTTCCATGGCTGGTAGAGAGCATTTACACCAAACTTTTCCACATAGATGGGCCGGACCTGTTTTATGGCCTCCAAGATCGCCTGATCTGAACCCTCTAGATTTCTTTGTTTGGGGATATTTGAAGACATTAGTGTATGGTACTCCTATAAATAGCCTGGAAGAGCTGCAGCTACGGATTAATCAAAAGTGTGAAGAAATCCAAACCAAGGAGGGTGTTTTCGAAAGAGTTTCTAATATCGTTGAGACGAAGATGTCGTGCCTGCTTGGAAATGGACGGAGGGAACTTTAAACATATTCTGTAACTTTGTTGTTTGTTTGTTAGAAGCTTCCTTTGTCAGTTTATTCCTAATAAAATAAAATGTTTGAAAAACGAGTACCTAGTGGTCCATATCTCCGCAACCGTTACTTTGCGGACTCATGTTTATTAAGACTTTTCTGCTTATTTTGGTTCATACTATTACCTCCTGAAATATTGTACACTCTTTTTTTAACAACCTGTATATTGATTGAGTAGGAAAATTGACAGACATCGAAAGAGAAACAATAATAAAATTACTAAAACCCTAATTCACACCATTTCTCAAATTTTTCATAGGCCAAGTCATATACCACTGAATTTTTCAGAAATCAGGGAACATACGTCATTTATTACCACTTCTTCGATATCGCTCGGTATATCGTCAGAATCTGAACGTAAATCACACATTTTTCCTGATAAATGGTAATTGTAACGATCAGCATCACAGAATAGACCAACGTCTATTAAATGTCAAAGCAATTGAGAAGAAAATTTAAACTGACCTACTACATAATTGTTATGTAAATTATACTTTAAATGATCAAAATTTAAAACTTGTACAAGTAGAAAATACACAAAGTTATTTTATCTAATTAATAACTTAAAGAATGTGGTTTGATTTATTTATGACGTTTGTACACCTTGTTGATGTCGCTAGAAGCAATGGTTTCTGAGAAAAACGCATCTAAATCTCATGATGCATGCAATTTATCTAAAAGTAGAGTCAAATTGTGGCGTAAGTAATGGGCCATATGTAACAGCATAATACTGCCGACCAAAATAAGTCGATTTACTTTAGCTTATCCTAAAAAAATCCAAAAGTCCATCAAAATCAATAATAACAAAGATATAGGGTGTCAAAATTGAAGAAATAAATCACATTTTCTTTCTTATCTTTCGATCGCTTGAAACAGTATTATGCTGTTACAGTATGGCTCACTACTTACGCCATGAATTTAATTTTTCTGTAGGTTGGTAGATTTACTGATTATTACGTATTAGCCACTTAATCGATGTTGTGGTACCAGTTTTCGTTACTATAATGCAACTTGGGAGATGCATACATATTGTAGAAATACTGGACAGCCTTTGTTCAGAAAGTGACACAAATTATATGAAAAAATACTTCTAATTAAAATATATAAATGCGTTCTGGTACACTTTTGAACATAGTTTATGTATAAAACACAGCAAATACTCTTTAAATCTGCATACTCCTGTAAAAGGAGGCGACGTTTGAACATCTTTGCTGCACCTAAAATAGGAGGAAACGTATCCCAGCCACAGTTAAGCCAGAATTAAAAATGTTAATGGTCGAGACAGTTATCGCCTGTTATTAAAGTTAATTTAAAACATAATTGGGTCAACTGTAAACGGGCATAAAACTAAAACAGACCTCTTATCTGAAGTCTGTAATTACCAACGGAGCCCGGCGTTGAGCGACTCAAATATAAAATAGATATCTAATCGGCATCACAATAAAGCAATCGAAAATAGGCGTGGGCGTTTCCACCCACAAGTCGTAAAGTCCCAGATAAATTTCCCATTTTTATCAAAATTAGAAAAAAACTGTATTTAATACGTTATGAAACATGATTTTATGTAACTCGTCCGATATTGCAATACTTTTCATAATTGATTACATAAATAGCTATTTTAAAATGACCTTATTTTGTTTTAAATTGTAAATAATTTTTTATAATTTAATTGTCTTATTCATTGATATAAATCAGAAATGATGTGAATCTAACCGTCACAGGTTTTTGAGACGGGTAATGTAATTAGTGAACGACTGACGCTTGTAATGAGTTTTTTTTATCTCTATAGTATTTTTACGGAGACGGAGATAAAATGGAACGGAATTTCTCAGCCAAATACTAAAACACGTAATAATTTTGTGGATAGGAATTGTAGTACCTAATTAACATCGAAGTCTTTGTTTTGAATTTGATAAATAATTATTTTATGCTTTACATTCAGTGAAAATTTCTCTGAAAATTTAGTGCGCCTAATTTTTAATCAAGCCTTTTTTTTCGCTATTAATATATTACATTTAAAATTTCAGTGCACTGTAATTGAAATTTTATTGCCGTTTCTGATTCGTTTCAGTTAAGTTTCAGATGTCTGTACAGTAACTGTATAATGTGAAATGGCAATGCTCAGAGCCTCAAGTACAATAAAACGTGAGAAATATGCTAACGGTATTATTAATTATTCAATAAATAAACATGATTTTTAACATAAGCGAAAAAATTCAATAATTTAGCCTAAATTATTGGATCCAAATCCCTGACGTGATGGGGTTAAATGGACTTGGATTCAGCGACCCCAAAAGCATATAGTAAACATGGTCTGATTTCCAAATCTGAGATTTTTTTTGTGAGGCTGTGTAATGAATGATTACAGAAGAGTTTCCATAAAATGTTAATTCTGTAGTTTGTATTTTGAACAGTCCCAGCCTGCTTGCCTCGTTAGTTAAAAAAGTCACAAGCCGCCCCTGACGGCAGATTATTCCAACAGGTTTCAATCTAGTATACAAATATAAAGATGCCGACACTGTCGACTCGTTAAAATATGATTGAGCACCTAGAGTATAATATGTATATTGTGTACTTATTGTGCTGCTGGAGTCAGCCGTCGTCCAACAGGTTGCAATCTAGTATACAAATATAAAGGTGCCGACACTGTCGACTCGTTAAAATATGATTGAGTACCTAGAGTATAATATGTATATTGTGTACTTATTGTGCTGCTGGAGTCAGCCGTCGTCCTTGTAACAACATATCACTAATAGTTCCTATTCGTGCAAATGAAATACTCGCTCTGAATGGCTCTTTTTAGTGAGTAGAACAAAATATGTCGACACACCTAAAATGAACAAAAGGCTCATCCTCTATTAGTGGATAGTTAGTAATTAATAATTTTAGGCCCAAGAATCTTATTAAATCAGGGGCCCAAAGTTGCTGATTTCCAAGAGATAAAGCATTTAAAAAAAAAATTACATTTTTCAATTATTTATAAAATTATAGTGGTTTTTAGGCTTGCACGACCGGTGCTATTATTTGACAAAGGAAGACCACCATTAACAGAGAAAGGTTCCAACCGTAGCAGTCGTAATACCAACAATAGAAGCCGAAATCAATAAGTTATTTGAGGTAGATTGACGAAACTTGAGAAACGATGTAACTAAATAAAAGAAATAATTTGATACATTTCTGTGTAAATCTGTCAGTCAGTAGAAAAATTAATAAACAACTTTCAGATCATTATATGTATCAGGTATTGTTTATGAATAAATGACCCTCACCTGTCAAAAAATGGTAACGTCTAAAAATAATTGAGGTGAACTCAAATGAAAGTTTAGACACAAAATGACGTTTTTTACTGTTTAAGAAAGGTATTTTAAGCTAATATGTATCAAATCTCCTACAATTCCTATCAATGAAGTCATATGTATGTTCTCTGATACCAAACATCTAGGTATGCTAATGAACATCCACAGACAAAACTCTATTCAATAATTATCTAAAGAATTTAATATATTTACTAACCTCTGGAGTGGGAACTCTAAATTCAACCACAATAGATGAGATCTCACTTATTTCTGCATTTTATTAGGATTGCTTCATCAGGTGGCCTCCTTTAACTTGAGTCAAATATCTAACTATAAAGATGATTATACCAATAAATTAAAATTATTTGAAATTGAATGTCAAAATGAAATATCGACAACGTCAAACTGATTAACTGTCAATGAATATCATAACAACCTACTAAAATAAATAAAAATTAATACAAAATTTTTACCTTTTATGTATAGTTTTTTCATATATTTTCAGGTATTAACAATATTGTGTGAAACTAACTACTCAGTAGTATAGTTAGATATTTGACTCAAGTTAAAGGAGGCCACCTGATGAAGCAATCCTAATAAAATGCAGAAATAAGTGAGATCTCATCTATTGTGGTTGAATTTCGAGTTCCCACTCCAGAGGTTAGTAAATATATTAAATTCTTTAGATAATTATTGAATAGAGTTTTGTCTGTGGATGTTCATTAGCATACCTAGATGTTTGGTATCAGAGAACATACATATGACTTCATTGATAGGAATTGTAGGAGATTTGATACATATTAGCTTAAAATACCTTTCTGAAACAGTAAAAAATGTTACAAAAGCTAATAATAAGGAATATATGGGTAGATATTGTGGGTGTAATTCAACGCAGGTTGGGGCTTTTGTCCACTGAGTAGTTAGTTTCACATAATATTGTTAATACCTGAAAATATATGAAAAACTATACATAAAAGGTAACATTTTTATTAATTTTTATTTATTTTAGTAGGTTGTTATGATATTCATTGACAGTTAATCAGTTTGACGTTGTCGATATTTCATTTTGACATTCAATTTCAAATAATTTTAATTTATTAGTATAATCATCTTTATAGTTAGATATTTGACTCAAGTTAAAGGAGGCCACCTGATGAAGCAATCCTAATAAAATGCAGAAATAAGTGAGATCTCATCTATTGTGGTTGAATTTCGAGTTCCCACTCCAGAGGTTAGTAAATATATTAAATTCTTTAGATAATTATTGAATAGAGTTTTGTCTGTGGATGTTCATTAGCATACCTAGATGTTTGGTATCAGAGAACATACATATGACTTCATTGATAGGAATTGTAGGAGATTTGATACATATTAGCTTAAAATACCTTTCTTAAACAGTAAAAAAAATGTTACAAAAGCTAATAATAAGGAATATATGGGTAGATATTGTGGGTGTAATTCAACGCAGGTTGGGGCTTTTGTCCACTGAGTAGTTAGTTTCACACAATATTGTTAATACCTGAAAATATATGAACAAAATGACGTCTTTAATATAGCGGCTGAAATCTGTTGACCTCAACATTTCTTTCAGAACATATAAATTAGATTAGCTTAAATAATCAAATATCGATAAATATCAGTATACGGGAGTTGCAGGGAGTCACTTATCATGAATTAGGCGTTATATTTTCAAAATTCAAAATGGCGTATTAAATATGGCGAACATTTTTCTGTCAATCCACGAATGATCAACGCCCCCCTAAACCCATGTATCCCGATTCTCATGGAAATCCCTGAATGAAGAAAAAGATGTCCGCCATATTAGATTTGCCATATTGGATTCACTACTTTCAATTTTGAAAATTTAACACTGAATTTATGATCTGCGGCCTCCAAAATCCCGTATACCAATTATCATGAGAATCCGTGAATTGATAGAAACAAAATTAGCCATATTGAATCGGCCTTACTGAATTTTGAAAATCTAACACCTAATTCGTAATCAGCGCCTACTTGTATTCCGATTCTCTTGGGAATGTGAACTGAGAGAAAAGTCCGCCATATTGGATCCGCCATTTTTAATTTCTAGAATATAACGCCAACAAAAATATATACAGGGTGTACCATTGAAAATTTTGCACCCGGCTTATTTTGATCTACGTCCCAAAATATTAAAATTGCCGCGACACGTCCATTTTGTTTTCGAGGGGGACACATTTTAGCGTTAAATACAGACTCGCCAGAACAACCCCTTCGCGGGGGCGCATTCAACTTTAGAATCTTAAATGGCACTCTAGGTCGAGTGACACCTCATTCGAAAGTGTTTTTAATTCTGGTTGTCGTCATGTAATTTTTTTTTCAATTTTAGTTCATCCGTTGTTGAAAAAAAAATGTTTATTATGCTTAGGAATAAAAGACAATTTTGTATTAATCATTTAATTAATTGATATGTACCTTGAGCTTTTGAATAACAACATTTATCCAATGATTGTTGAAACTATGGAAAATGATGATAACATTTTAAAAGACAATGTTTGGTTGCAACAAGATGGCGCACCTCCACATTTTACAGTTGCAGTTAGTCAGTTTTTAAAGGAACATTTTCCAAATCAATGGATAGGTCGCCGCGACCTATTGAGTGGCCAACCAGTCTAAAGTCTAAAATTTATGCCACTCAGCCGCAGTCTTTAGAAGAACTCAGGCGGCGCGGCGTATCATTGAAGAATGGCCACCTAATTACCCCCGAAATTCTTAACAATGTTCGTCGAAATGTTGAATAACGTTTTTATTATTGCATGGAAGTGGGAGGCGGACATTTTGAACAATTAATTAAATGATTAATACAAAATTGTCTTTTATTCCTAAGCATAAGTAAACATTTTTTTTTCAACCACGGATGAACTAAAATTGAAAAAAAATTACATGATGACAACCAGAATTAAAAACACTTTCGAATGAGGTGTCACTCGACCTAGAGTGCCATTTAAGATTCTAAAGTTGAATGCGGAAGGGGGTTGTTCTGGCGAGTCTGTATTTAACGCTAAAATGTGTCCCCCTCGAAAACAAAATGGACGTGTCACGGCAATTTTAATATTTTGGAACGTAGTTCAAAATAAGCCGGGTGCAAAGTTTTCAATGGTACACCCTGTATATATAATTAAATCTAAACAAAGTTGAAATTGATAAATAAAACTATTCTTAATCAATTTTGTATGCGCAACCTCATTGAGAGAAATATTTAGTCAGCAATCAATTACAGGCGAAGAAATGCCGTGAAATGCATCCGTTTCATCTCTTTCCACAACAGAACCCATATCGATTTTCTTGACCTACCTTTAACTATTTTCAAGATAATTTATAGAAGTGTGGTATCCCACAATACGTGTATTTGGAAATTAGAAAGTTATATACTCGCGACAAGAATTCAGACGACTTACGTCATACGAACAAATGAATAATTCATTATATTTTCATCAACATATTTAAGAAACTGCAACTGATAGTAATAAAACTATATACTACACTAAAAGTTTGCATTATATATTGCACTAAATTGCAAAGAATGATTGTTTTTAACGCGACCAAATATCGAAAATTACGTTGACAATAAAAACAAATGTGTAACGTCAGCCGTGACGTAAGACGTCTGAATTCTTGACGCGAGTATATACATTTATTTCTGAAACAAATTCTTAATTATTTCTTATAAATAATTTATTTTCGTCTTCTGTAAACTGAATGTTATGTTGAATAACCAACAAAAAATGATGTATTAGAAAGTTCCAGAAATTGCTTCAAAACCATCAAGTTAAGCAAAGTTTTGAACATTCAGTGTTCTATATAATATCATAATTGCATTATTGAAATGTATATGTTCTCATATTAAATAGATGATCAGTTCGTTAGATATTTAATTATTACTAATAATTATTATTTATTTGATTATTAGACAGAAAATTGATCATATTTCCTGAATATTGTCAATCTGTCTCTAATATATACAAGGTGATTTAGAACTTGTCTAAAAGAATTTTTGAATGTACAGGTCTTACAAATACAATTTTGTAAAAATAAAATCAAATTGAGGAGTTCAAAAAAATGATTTAAAAATACACTTCTGCGCGACACTGGAAACAGGTCCACTGTGAATCCTGATTAGGCGTATAATCGACGGCCGGATAAAACATAATAAATAACATTTTATAACACCTATTTTTATACAGCAATTCAACTGCTTTTACCTCTATTGTTATTAATTACAGGCACACTGTGCCCGAGCTCCGACCTATGGTTCCCCATGTATTTTGGCTCCTGAAACCGATCCCGGGGTTGGTATGACACAGACGTTCCATATTTGCGCGCTACGGTAAAAAAATGAACAAAATTTGGCCATTACCTGGAAATAAGCGCAACTCCGTGCTTTATCTCCGTGCCATTGAAGAGTCCAAACATGAATCAGTTGTTGGATAGGACCTCGCACATCCCAATTGTCACTTGAGGGCCACGAATTGGTAGAAAATTGGTCCAAAAAAATTGTCAGAAAAAATCATATTATTTCACCGGATTCAGGATTGAATTGATTTAAAAGGATTGTCTTCATGTAGCGTTGCACAGTGAATAAAGACAAAATTAAGTAAAATTAAAAAAAAAAAAAGGAAGGAGCTACAATACTTCTACGTCAACTTCGTTAGCTTTGGGTCACGTCATAGGAAAGTAATTGGGACCTGTTCACAAATTTTATGGAACTGCAACCCTGCTAATGACGTTGATGTAGGAAGTATTGTGGCTTGTGGCCTTTCTTTCTTTTAATTTATTTTATTTTTATGTCTATTCACTGTGCAATGCTACATGAAGACAATCTTCTTAAATCAATTCGATCCTGAATACGGTGAAATCATGATTTTTCTGACAATTTGAAATTTTTAGAACCAATTTTCTGGCAATTCGTGGCCCTCAAGTGACAATTGAATGTGCGAGGTCATATCCAACAACTAATTCATGTTTGGACCCTTCAATGGCACGAGATAAAGCTTTGCGCTTATTTCCAGGTAATGGCCAAATTTGGTCATTTTTGACCGTAGCGCCAAAATATGGAACATCTGGGCTATACCGACCCCGGGATTGGTTTTAGGAGCCAAAAATACATGAGGAACCATAGGTCGGAGCTCGGGCACAGAACTTTTTTATTTTTGTGTGGCTGTGTATTAGTAGAATTAATTTGTGGTTTCAATCAGTAAAATTGTTTGACATAAATGGTGTTACAACAAAATTTTGGGCCCGTCCAGTTTCTGCTTCTTGTCCGTTTTGAACTTGTAAGTTATTTGCAGCACCTATGACACGTTTGCGTATATTATCAATAGTGTTGCAATCGGTGCGATACACTTCAATTTTTAAATATCCTCACAAAAAAAGAGCAAATGATTTTAAGTCAAGAGATCGTAGTGGCCACGGTACCAGTCCTAATCGTCCAATCCCTTAGTATTACGGCTTGGTCACACTGTACATGGTACGGATATGATTGAGCTTTGTGTATGAGTGTATGATACGCCATATTGCTGCAATACGCCTTGGATGCTCTGGACGACTCGGTTGCAAATTTCCCATGCCACGCCAGCGTTTGCGCTACACTTGCACTAACTGCACACAGTTGTAAAAGTAGCTTCATTTGGCACATTTTGTACCGGGAAATCGTTTTGCTAATGCATTTTCACTTCACCATCAATTAAAATGATAGGAAATGTCCCCTCTATATTTATATTTTTTGCTTATTTAATATGATACAATTCATAATTTAGTTATTAAGAATTCGTAGTATCAACATCAGATAAAACTAGTGTGCAATCAGTTTTTTATAGTTCTTATAAATAATGATATTTAACCTTGCTAGTTAGTTATATAGGAGAGCTGACAAGCTCGAAAAGCTGTATACGTCTGGTGTGCTATTAATATTCAAATACTAATGAGAGTAGTATTTAATAATGAGCTGGTGGTAGGTTAAGCAGTAACTTTTTCTAGGAAGGAATACAATATAGTTAAGAAGTTTATTTTTTCTTAATGCAGTGTTTGTATTTACTTTATTTTTTATGCAAAATTGTTATATATTATTTCAAACTTTTAAGTCATTACTTAAAACTTCAAATAAAGAAAACGAAACATTATCTTGAGAATAACAATTGTTGACTGAAGTAATTCATATTATCTAAATTTTATTCTTAAGTGAAGCATATATTATATTATTATAATATGAAGCATTATACAAGAATAAGTTAATATTTCAATAAAGTATTTCTTGAGGAATAGTGATACTAAACTAGCGTTGGAATAAGTGTATTAATCTTCCCGTGCATGTTGGAGTAGGATGTATTTGTAGAATTGCATTTGGTATTGTGTCTAATCGATTTTGAACTAATTTTGCTAAGATTTCCTCTATCATGTTTAAAAAAGTAAAGACAACAAAAAAAAATTGCAAAGTTTAAGTTTAACTATTGATGGACTCATAATACCTGAACTATTTCTATAACTTACTTAAATATAAACAAATCATTTTTTTATTTTCGAAGTAAAAAAACTGTATATTACTTAAATGTTGTAAGATATAAATAAAACGCCTAAGCCCCTGAAGGACCCTAACTAGATACGATTATATTTGATCTAATTTGATCGGCGCGGTTCCAATTTAACCTAAAGTAATTTTACCGTCAACCGATGCAAGATATATTTTCTTGAAACCAAGCCAAGTCACATCTTCTGTAGAAGAATGAACTCTTTCAAAGTACCAGCTCTCACCAAATATAAAGTTATGTTAAAACTAAGAACATTGTTCAACTCCTTCAGTGTTCATTTAGATAATGTATAACTTTAATTATCTAATCTAACCGACACATCAACATATCACCTTTATCATTTCAGCTTAGATTAAATATGTATTAAGCAAAGATGGGTTTTCAGAAAAGTTTATATTTTGGAGAGAGATACCATTCTGTAGAATAATTGCTTACCTACAGGTTGATTCAGAACTTATCTAAAGAAATTTGGGAATAGATGCGTCATGAAAAATGGAGTCAACATCGTAAAAATTTTTTTGTATAATCCTTATAGTTCTAGTAGTTTCAACCTTTACATTGCTGGGATACTGTAGTCTATCTTGGCGATTTTACCTATCCGATTACTAATCGCATTAACTTTTTTGTGATGGAAGTATTTACATTAGTTTTTCAAATATTAAAAATGGCTTATTTAGCAGAACGATTTCCCAGTAAATATGTGCCAAATGCAGCTACTTTTACAACGGTGTGCAGTGAGTGCAGATGTAGTACAAACGCAGGCGTGACGCGGGAAATTTGTAGCCGAATCATGGACGAGATGGAGGTCCTGGACGTATTGCAGCAGTATGGCGTATCGTACACGAAGCTCAATTATATCCATACCATGTACCAAGCATTAATACTAGGGGATTGGATGAGGAGAACCGATACAATGCAATGGCCGCCACAATCTCCTGACTTTCAATTATTTGGACCTATTTTTGTGAGGATATTTAAAAAATGAAATATGTTGCACCGAAGTGGACACTATTGATAATTTACAAGTTCAAAACGGACAAGAAGCAGAAATATTTGTGTTAGTTTGTAGAAACTGGGTTAGACGGGCCCAAAATTTTATTGTAACAACAGGAATGTCAAACTATTTTACTAATTAAAACCATAAACTTATTCTATTAATAATTAATATAGCCGCAATTGGATTTGCTGCATTAAAGTAGGTGTTGTAAAATGTAATTTATTTCTTTACTTGGGAATTTTTTTGTTCGGTCGCCGATTATACGCCTTATCAGGTTCTACAGTGGACCTGTTTCCAGCACCGTACGGAAGTGAGTTTTTAAATCATTTTTGAACTGCTCCTATTGATTTTATTTTTACAAAATTATATTTGCATTAGTCTCCTGAACATTAAATTTTTTTGTATAGATTAGTTCTGAATCACTCTGTACATGTAAATATAATAATATACCTACATTTTTAAACTTCATTCAAGTATTAATTCAATAATAAAGTATATTTGATATAAATATTTACATATTTTTCAGATCCAAGTATTGTTATATTTAAATCATCATTTTTCTTTCTTTAAATGACACTAAATTTAAGATTAACTTATAGAAGAATATTTTGCAAAAATATGAATAAAATATTATTCGATTTTGTTTTTAAAAAAGGCACTTTTTGACATACGGCCCTCATTTGTGACGTCATCGTTGTTCGAGATATGACGTCATCGAATTTTTTTTTAAATAGTAACCCCCAATTTTGACCATTCCACTTGAAAGAGCATGTCAATCTAGGTACATACATACATCATGAAAAATTATGGTGTTACATAACAAGAGTTTCAAGAAAATAAATAATGGTTATGTAAAAGTTCGACTAAATTAAATATTCAAATTGTGCACCGTTGGCTGCCTGACAGTAGCCAAGACAATTAATAAAATCTTTTTGGACATTATCAATAACTTCAGGAGGTATACGATGTATCCCGTCACGAAATCTTGCTTTTAAATCTTCTAAATTAATCGGTGTAGTAACGTATACTTTGCTTTTTAAGTATCCCCACAAGAAATAATCGACGTGTCAGGGGATTTTTTTCGAAAACTTCTCAATTTCGAAAATGTATTCGTTACTTTTCGAAAGCACTGTACTATATAATATTCTCTGAACATGAGAAATTCTGCAAATAAACGTTAATGTGATGAGTCTTGCAATAGGTAAGTAGTTTTATTATTTGAAATCCATTCGTAAATAGAATTTCAAATATCCCTCATTTACGTTTTCCCACTAACCACAGTAATAACAGCAATTTTCACTGAAGTAGAAGCAACTATTCTCTTTTATTTGAGTAGGTGAGTAAATGTTTTTATTTATATTTTATTATTTACTTACTTCATTGGCGCCGTTCTGTGCTAATTCAGTATAGTAGACATAACCCCATTCCAACATCATTTCATAGGGTGCAACTTTAAGTGGGGGATAGCATTTAAAGAGTAATATGTTCAGAATATTAATCTAAAATTGTCTTTCTTAATCAATTAAATTGTCCAGTTATAATTAATTCTTCAAATTGTACTTACTCTTTTATATGCCGTTACAAAGTAAAACGCGAATTTATTGCATCTCGCTGACCGTGAGTTAAACTTCAAAGGAATAACAGAGAGCTTTAACTGCATTGGAAAATAATTTTATAAAATAAATTTACTTTTCTGTGACTACGCGATGGTGTTTTCTGTGTCGTTGGCTTAGTTTAGGTGAACGCCTGTTAAAATAGGCAGTTAGCCATGGTGGTAGACTGCAAGAAACTAAACGGCTAACGTTATATCGGCAAAACGAGAATAACATAGTCGTGGTCATAACAAGTATACAGGGTGTTAAAAAAAGTGTAAAATATTTCAGGAGGTAATAGTATGAACCAAAATAAGCAGAAAAGTCTTAATAAACATGGGTCCGCAAAGTAACGGTTGCGGAGATATGGACCACTATTCGTTCTTCAAACACTTTATTTTATTAAGAATAAACCGACAAAGTTTAACAAACAAAGACAAAGTTACAGAAGATGTTCAAAGTGCCCTCCGTCCATTTCAAAGCAGGTACAACATCTTTGTCTCAACGATATTCGAACTCTTTCTAAAACACTCTCCTCGGTTTGGATTTCTTGACACTTTTGATTAATCCGTAGCTGCAGCTCTTCCAGGCTATTTACAGCAGTACCATACACTAATGTCTTCAAATATCCCCAAACAAAGAAGAGGGTTCAGATCAGGCGATCTTTTAGACCATAAAACAGGTCCGGCCCTTCCTACCCATCTATATGGAAAAGTTTGGTGTAAATGCTCTCTAACGGTCATGGAAAAATGAGCTGGAGCACCATCATGCTGGGGTCGCCTGGCCCGAGTTGACCGGCTGGGAGATCGATCTTTCAAGTTAAGCAACGTAGACGCAGGCCGGAATTTGGATGGGTGACCAAACTTGGGCTGAGACTTTAGTCCGCCCGAGGTCTGGGGTCTGGCCGCTCACCATGTTCCGCCGGTGCGGTTGCTTGGTTGGGAAAGCGTGGACGCGGGCTGAGTTTGGATGGGAGACCAAACCTGGGCCGAGACTGTGGCAGTCCGCCCGGGGTCTGGACACTCAACATGCTCCGCAGGCGCACGCACGTGTGGCAAGGCAGAAACCCCACGATAAATGGAAATGAGGACCAGAGCAACAAAAAAATCTGTGTAACTCGGACCCATACTATCACACATATAATCTGTAAGAGACTTTGCCACCGAGCCATCCATATTATTTGGATTGTTTGAAAGAAGTTCTCTCTTAGTTTGGAGGATGTACATAGTGCCCAAGGGCCTAAGTGCTGCACTGGGAAGCAATTTCCGCTGCACCTCCACACAATTACATACATACATACCATCATGCTGGAACCACATTTGTTGCCTCTGATTCAAAGGAATGTCTTCCAAAAACTCATACAGTGTGTTCTGCAGAAAGTTGAGGTAAGCAGCGCCTGTTAATCGGTTTGGTAAAACAACAGGACCTAGAAACCTATCACCTACAATACCCATCCATGTTTAATGAAAAACGGGCCTGATGTCCAGATTCTGGCTGCAGATATGGAGTTCTAATAATATTTTTTGAAATATCTGAACCCAGGTAAAATGAATTTATATTTGCGCATAAAACACAATTTCCTATAAAAATGTTGATTGTTCCTTCAAGTAATTGTTAATTCTCATTAAAATTAACGCAATTAAAACGAAATATATCTATATTTTCTTCATAACACAGCAAGTTTACCCAAAATTGAAAATTATGCCAGTAATATAAATAAATCGAGTTGCTTTGTTAATATGTAACAGGATCAGCAATTTCAGCGTGATATAGGATTATTATCAGATAATTTCGTTCGGAACCAAAATAAATGTGAATTCAGCCAATCAATCCATTGAAATTTGATTAATTTTCAGCATATGTATAAACAGGAAATACATTTTTAATACTAGAAGATTATAAATATGTAACTAGAGTTTATGAAGTTTATCAAAATGAATCGTGTGTAAGGAAATAAAACAATATTCAACGTCTTCGAACTTTTTCATAAAGTTTACTTACATCTTCCAAAGTAACTTTATATTTTCTTTGTCTCCGTGAAAATATGTTTCGAGTTGCTTTCATTCCATTTATTTCATGTAACGGATAAAAAGCGATAATAATAATGCACTTTCATCTTTATAAATTTGAAGATGTGGTGGTAGAGAAAACTGAGATACATACATTAATTATTGTAGTAAAACACGAAATTTGTATATTAGCCCAAGTATCGCACATAATATAGGTGCTTAACAAGGACTAGTCAAATTGCAACGAGAACATTTTACTTAATCTTATAATACAATATCATTGTCTGAATCGTTAATCTATATTTGTTATCTCTTTGTTTTCACTTTCGATTCGTAATGACCAATTTAATTTTTACCGTAAAGCAGCTGTTTGGACGCAAAATTGCAAATTTGAGATTCATTTTTTCCCGCATCTCTCTTTTGTTGCAAGTGCAATACCTAGATTTAATTTTCAGCTACAATATTTCTAGGACATTGGCCAAGTGCGAGATAATTTAATAGCAGTCTATTTATTTATTAGTGCGCAGGTCAGTAATTAAAATTTAAGACAACAACAGATGGATTATTTTTTTCTATATAAAAAAAATCTATATCCACGCATAGTATTTATGATCTTATTGTGGTGTTCTTGGTCGATGTTTAAGGATCGTTTTATGGAAATTTGATTGTTTTGACTTG
This sequence comes from Monochamus saltuarius, assembly GCA_025584915.1. Classification (NCBI taxonomy): domain Eukaryota; kingdom Metazoa; phylum Arthropoda; class Insecta; order Coleoptera; family Cerambycidae; genus Monochamus; species Monochamus saltuarius. The sequence goes on from CM046726.1 coordinate 35,468,204, forward strand.
TAATTTTCAGAAAATGTTGTTCTTGCACAATTTTTTTGCCCTAACAGCAGTTGACCTGTTCGAATGGTTTGTTATCTTTTTGTCTTTTACATTCAGGCCAATATCCTCTGTAAACGATTTAGTCCATCCTGTAATAACATTTTTTTTTCCAACAGGGACATTGTCGTACCAATTATCAGTTTTCAGTGTTTTCCAGTGTCGATTAGGTTTTAAGAACAGCCGTGGTGAGGTAATATGTTCACCTCGTTTACAGACGTACAGGGCAGCTTTGACTTTTCCTATTGGCAATCAACCATTTACTATTTGTACAGCTTTTTGAACCGCCTTGGTTACTGAACACCGGATTATATTCAATGCTCTTTGTTGGAGAGCCACTGCCTCCTCTTCACGCTTTGCCCCAGGTGAGTGCCGTACCTGATAACCTCAATTTAAATATTCATCATTCATCATAGCATCCTGTATATTACCCTGTTATTCATATCGTTACTTTGTGTATATTAGAAATTAGAATTATGTGTTTATATAATTTGCAATAATTATGTTAACCCTACTCCGCACGGCCCCCCATTGGCCTTTTTATTTAGATTTGACCGAGAGTCCCCTTCCCTTGTAAAAATAAATAGTGAGTGAGTTTAAGTGTGAGACAATCAAAAGTTTGTAACTTAGTCCCGAATATACTGTCGATTAATTAGCCTCGTGTATTATTTCTTAAATAATACAGGATAATAATAATGTAATATATTTATATTACTCATAATTCCTTGACCACCTGTGCTGACAAGTTTCTTCCTGGTTAACGCGGACATCTCGGGTAGGTAAATACTATGCCGTTAAACGGGTCAATCATAAGCTTATAGCTATTATAATACTTCTCCTATAAAAGTTTGTACCAAACGTTCCACATAGTCTTTACTATTGCTTCTTTGAATTCTGTCTCATCTTTCTTCCTCATATTGACCGCCCAATCTCTCAGTGTGAATGCCAGTTTTTCTACGCTTTTAAATTCATTTAATTCGTATTTTCATTTACAGCAAAATTATATATTGTGACGTGTATTTGTGACTTTTTGTGGAATTTTTTGGAATTCTTTCTTTGATGCGCTACCTTAATAGATTAACAATTCGCATTGCCAAAATGTGACATATTGAAATTTATTTTAAAAATGCATAGACCTTCACAGTGTTAGTATACTGGGCCTCTATTTTGCTACAAATTTTAGGAAACATCTTAACAATACTTTTCCTGGCTTGCTGAATAGGCAGAGGCAGCCTCACTAGTTGGCTGTCAGTTCTGACTATATGCTACTTCTTTATGTGGGGTTATTTAGTCTTTGAAGTACATAACACTAGTACTTATCTTAGAAGACTTGCGTGAATACATTTTTCAACAGTACAAGAGACTATACCATACATAATACTTAATTCCGTTAGTGCTGTTCAATGAGTTTGAAGCGCTGTTATATCAAATTATTTTTCTTGTTCTCTCTTCTCTGCATAAAACCTTGTAAGTTTTACATTTTAAATTACAATATCTGGCAAACTATGTGTTTTGACAGCAAATTGAATGCTCACTTCTAAGTGTATATTACTGTACCTACTACTGCCCATATGTGTGAATATCAGAACAATCTAAGTGTCAAAATGTTCTGCTAAAAAATTACCAAACTGTGTTTTTTATCTCGTTTATTATTATTGTTTCAAAATCCTTTTCTTGTTCACTCTTATTTAGCAGATGCTCCAGATACTCCAGATTTGGAAATGGATGAGGTTACAATGTTATTTTCATGAACATTAATGCGATAATAATCATTGTCATGAAAATGTTTCTAGCAAATTACCGCTGTAAGCTGTCATTTAGCCTTTCGCATAGCTGCTATCTATTTAATTCTTCCATCAGGATCTTTGGGAAGCCTAGAATATGCTTTTCACTAAATTAAGAAAAATATTGTAAAAAAAACTTAAAAGTAACATGTAGATATGATAACCTCTTACATATGAAACTATATTTCCTCCACTTTTTTGTCGTTTTGTGCAATTAATCGCTACACATAACTGCACCATAGTTTATATGGATTTAAAAAACTATTACTAATAATAAAGAGCTATAGCCATAAAAGCCTCCAAAAATGTAATACTCGTAATACGAAAGCACAAACCTAGAAAAAATATAGACTGCGTCGGTTCCCGCGTTTTCTAGGGACCTAAGGTCCAGAAAATTGATATTTTATTTGCTTTATGTTGGCGGTTGTGCAAATATGATGGCTGCATTGCAATATGAAATTAACTAACTTGCTGTCATTTTAAATGTCATTAAAGAATGTGACCAATTACAGTAAACAAATGAGCTTCACGCTACAATACAACCAACCTAAATTGGCATAAAAACCAAGTTTTTGTGATTCTGGACCTTTTAGGACAGCCATGAATTAGCGGTCGCCGGCAATATGACACTGGCACGGTCTATATTTGTTCTAGGTTTCCGTAAATGTCAATTTTATATTTTGCCATTTGTGCCCTCACTAGCTTCATCTCTTTTGTACACATCAGGCAGCGTACCTCTCTTTCTAGGGCCGCTCCATTAGTTTTAAGGTCTATGTAAAAATGAAGCTGTCAAACAAATGATCTTGGTGTCATAGTGATTGGAAACATTAGTTAAATGTAAAAATGATTGGGTGATTGAAATTTAAATGGCTGTAGAATTTTGACAAATAGTTTCCTCTTACATAAGTAAGACCTAATTAAAGTTATAATTTAGAATATATGCCAAATAAGGATAATTTATCCAATAGTATGTTACATGAAACTCCCTCGAAGGCTTTGCTAAATCAGTATAAACAACATCCACTTGGTTTTTCGAGTCTAATGCTTGCGAAACATGCTGAGTAAAAATACATGTTGCTCTCAGTACTGCGATATTTAACAAAACTATGTTCTTCAACAAGTATGATAGGTACATGGTACATGATTATATAATATGTCATACAATATAAGTAATCCCCAATAATTTTGAAAATACAGTTATTAATAACATTGGTCGGTAATTCTTAATATCAGAAAGACTTCCCGATTTATGTACTGGAATGACTCTTGAAAGTATCCATAAATTGGGAAGTTTTTAAAATTAACAGTTGTCTATATTATAATTACTATTTCTTACCTGGTTCTACCATAGCTTCATGACAGAGTTTCCATTTCATTCTATATTTTTTTGACATCAAACTATACTTTGAAAATGTATTTCCGATAAATGTTATGTTGGTCAGAATACAGCACATTTCAGCAGCAAACTGTTAAGATGTTGATTGAAAATTCTAGATCAAAATAATTTCACCGATAAATGAGTTCAAATTTATCTAATTTTCTTGCCTATTGTGTGCACTTACCGTTATCATAAACTAGAATAACAAAATGTATAGTATAGAGAACTCTTAGTTCATTCTTGGAAATATAGTTATTAATGCTTTATAAAGCAATGAATACATTCAGACTTTTGAATTTATGCCCCTTCACTTCACGAAGCTTGAACTGATTTCAAGTTGCTCTAATTTCATATTTTATATTTCCTTTTATGTTTTCATGCAAACGTATGACAGTCACGGTTAAAATCCCTTTTTCTTAATCACAGCATGAGGTTCAGACAGACTGCCGCAGGGGCAGATCTAAAGGCGTCGCGCCGTAAGGGATCCAGACAACAAATTTGGCAAGAGTAATGTTATACGAAGGGTAAAGCACTTATTCAGTTGTATGATGAATGGAACGAGCTTTCTGAACTCAATTTTAGTCGAAATAAATTTTAATTTCTACGATATTCCTTTAAATTCCTTCACACAGATATCGCTATAACTTTTTACGAAATGGAAAAAAATCTCAAAGGAGCTGAATTTTGATTTTTCGCATAAATTGTCTCCTAAGTTACTAACTAAAAAAATAAAATAAAAAATACTGAATGTAAGACCTACTTCAGTAATTATTGGAGAGCTATTTTTTCCATGATGCAGTTTTCTGTATTTCAATAATGACTTGTTACCATTTTGTTTTTTAGGGCGGGAAATCTGAGTTTTATAACTATTCATCTGTTCCAGTGACAGACACATGAATGAATACATTTTAGTTTTTTATTTTCGAAATTTGGGTCTGCTCATTCTACATTAGCGCTACATCAAGGCGACTGTTGTTTAATAAGCTGTTTTCAAATTTTTTTCCAAAGAACCAGCATAACGTAAAAAATATTTGGTCAGTTTTAAAACTTAATCTTTACAATTCAGGTCATTAATAAAAAAATTATTGATACCCTGTATCTCGGAAACTAACCCTTATTTAGATAAACGTATTTTAAAAAGTTCTAGCACCTGGCAAAACTTGGTCCGTGCAATGCGTGACACCCTGTGGCTTAATTTCCTCTGTTGAATAAATACATATTAAAATAGTTAACATACTACCATTATCCAATCCATGTTAACTTTTAAATATTTTTTTCAATAGCAACTTCTTGGAAATGATTTGCTGATATTTTATATCTCAATAGCCTTTAAAAATATACTTCAACGCATGTTGTCAACGTTACACAACCGATATAATTGCTTTGTCGAAGAAATATGTTTTTATATTTTATATTAAAGGAAAATAAAGCTGCATCTCCTACGAGGATTTTTTTAACATATTTTTTCTCCAGTTGTAGTATAAACCTTGTATTTAATAAGTCTGTTTCTTCTCTTATAACGACGAGTTTTTAGAAACGGATAATGTAGTAGGCTATATTTAGATCAAACAGAACTTTTTGCAATGGTATTAGTACCTTTTTTGGAATAAATACATATACGAAAATAATGATTTGATTTGAAAAAAACTCATTTGCATGGAATTATTCATCATTTATACTATTAAATTCTGTTTCTCTTATTATTCCTTTGTGTCAATTTCATTATTTTATGGTTTATAATTATTATATAAAATATTCACTGCTTACTTTAATTATTTTAGAACATTCTAAAGCTTCTATACGGGTATGTAAGTATATACTTAGAGGACATTTAAATTCTGTATATGTGATACGAGTAGATAACTTTTATTTGTGAAAGTATTATAGATACAAACGCAAAGCAGACCGACAAATTTGTTCATGAAATAACCATAGAGATTAATTATCCTCTTGGTAACAGTGGCGACTCGTGAACTTAATAATAGGTAGAGTGGAGAGACAAAAATGTTATGGAATTTATTTTATATTTAAAAAAGTAACTCATTTTACCCATATACTCTTTAAATATAAGCATTAGCGCGTCCTAGGGAGTAATGCGGGTAATTACTTTTAGACCCAAATCCATTTCGTCAAATAATGTGAGAATGGGAGTGTGGATTTTATTAGGCGTCCTTTGTATACTTTTTTTATTGAAGCCCCTCTGGAGGACTTACCACCCCTCGAGTAGGTTTCCATTAGTTTCTGTCAATTATATAAAATATTATCACATGTTAATTTTAAGGCGTTTAGAAGAAATTAATAAATTTATCACCTATATCCTGTTAAGGGCTCGTAACTTCTGCATAGGGGCTTGGATAAAAAAAAATCATATCGGTCACACAATTTACACCACATTTTTTGGTTTTTGCATAAACGTAGAAAAAATATTGCATGCAACTCGTACAAAAAGTGTTTGTTGCACGCATCGTCAAATTGGACAACACTTACTCTTTGCACTTGTTGCATAAATAATTATTTTATAGTAAAAAGAGAATTTAATTCTATTGTTTTAACTGATTACATTTGAGTCACAAACTTTAGTTCATATTTTACAAGATTTCTCCTCCATTACTAAATGCTTGGTGTGCAACTGAATATAGATCTATTCTTATATCTTTTAACTGATATAAGTCTATAAGGTCATTTTCTCATTTGAAACTTTTATCAAATGTGAACGTTTGTTCTTGAGTTATGCATATAAGCTTTTAGGTAATAAAAACTTGGTATTTTAATGATATTTTCAACAAAACACAAACAGGATCATAGAATCGAATCATTTTGGCGAATTCGAATATTCATATCTGATGAACCGAATACCTAACGCAGAAATAACAGCAGTGCTGACCCTATAAAAAATTATTTTAATTATATATGAATTGTGTAAATGTCAGGCACAACAACAACCAAAAAGTAACGGTAACAAATACCAGAACAACAATCATTACCTCAAAACGCAAACATAATTTCAGTAACACAAAAATAATAACACGGGATTTTTAAATACAAACATAAGCCGAAATTTATTAGCAATTAATATTTGACATTTTCGATTCAAATATCAGTGGCGTCACACTTGAGTTTGTGGGCGGGCGGAGTATGGGGAATCAGTAGTTTGAAGGCACCGTCCTCTGTTTAGGGATCTTGGTGTATACCCACATAGATCAGAGCCAAAAGCCATTTGATATTCCCTTCTGCAACCCTTCCCTTTGTTCACTTCTCCTCAGTGGTAAGCACTTTTTTAAACATTTTAAACATATACACATTACTTTAAAAACTCCAGGGACGTATTATGCCCACTGGTGAATTAATCGACATTTTTATAGAGATTAAGATCACTTGGTCAAAATTATTAAAATAAGTTTCTTGTACAAATTGCTAACAAAAGTGCAATTTTCTTTGAATACGATACATCTAACGGTTTAGAAATAAATTGACATTTTATGTTGCAGTATTTCAGGCGCATTCACCATTTTTGCGGCGCATCCACCATTTTGTGGCGCAACTACCATATTCATCAGAGCATTCACCATTTTTTGTAAGGACAGTTATTATCGTTAACATGACTATCGATAATTCCTACTAATTAAAAATACATTGAGATAACAGTAAAGCACAGTTCAAATATAATACAAAAATTTAAATGTTAATTAGTAGTTAGTTAATAAATTATGCTACATTTTGTTAGCAATGCTGCTTATGCGGTAAATATAAAAGAACAGAGAAAGATTAGATGATTCAACTATTACTTTTGGAAAGACCAAATCAAGGATCAGATGCCATGCTCGCGAAAAATACAACTGCTCTCGTCCGCTTCCTATAACATCAAATGACGGCTACCACAGTTCGATAGAAGCACGTTAGTGGCGCCACTAAAAAAAAATGGCATATTACGACAAGCCTATTTTTGCTGCAATCGATGAAATTAAGTACTTGGAGACACATTTTTCACCGCCGTTAAGAAGCATGCTTATTAGCTTGTGAAAGTAATTTTACACATCATGAAAAATTATGGTGTTACATAACAAAAATTTCAAGAAAACTATGTTTCAAGATTTTAAAATTTAATTTTCAGCGAAATATATCACCCGAGAAGGGGGCGATTGAGTGGCCAGCCAGATCGCCTGATTTGACACCCCTAGATTATTTGTTGTGGGGATACTTAAAAAGCAAAGTATACGTTACTAGACTGGTTAATTTAGAAGATTTAAGAGCAAGAATTCGTCACGAGATACAACGTATACCTCTTGAAGTTATTGATAATGTCCAAAAAGAATTTATTAACAGCTCATCTAAATAAGCACGGACCGGTGTTGCATAATGGAGAGGGGAGAAACATTATTTTCTTGAAATTTTTGTTATGTAACACCATAATTTTTCATGATGTGTGTATGCAGAATGACACGCTCTTTCAAATGGCATGGTCAAAATTGGTGGTTGCTATTTGAAAAAATTGTCTATGACGTCACAAATGTGGGTCATATATCAAAAAATGCCTTTTTTAAAAACTTCTCAATTTCAAAAATAATAAATTTATTCGTTACTTTTCGAAAGCACTGTATAAGTGACACATGCGGCACTAGTAAACTGGATTGATGAATTTGAAGCTATTGATTTTATAAGCTTTGTTGAGCAAAGAGTTCAATCACCGAAATAGACCAGACGTATGTGACAATACTCAGATGCAGTTTAATTTTAACACGTACTGACAGTTGTTTTCAAATGTTGTGATGTCAAAAGGATATAATTATTTATAAATTACCCCGTCCTAGAATGATCAACATATCTGTTATCTCTGGTTACAGTATAACAAACCATAGTAATAAAGGAAAGCGTTGGTAATACGGATATCATTAAGAAAATTAATAAAATTTGAGATTGGGGGTTACTATTAAAAAAAAATCGAGGAGGTCATATCTAGAACAACGATGACGTCACAAATGTGAGTCGTATGTCAAAAGCAAGCACTGTATAGTGTGTAGGTACAGTACAGTGTACATAAGTGTTGTAGTATAATATCCGTGAAGTGCGCCTTAAGTAGGTTGACGACATTTTATAATTGTAGAGATGATGATATTGGTGAGTCTATAAACTTGACGTTAATATAACTTTTTTTCTTATTTTTTTGGATAAAATCACACTACTAAATCTGTCGAATATTTATATTTTATATAATTTTTTAAAATTATACATACTTTACTATTGACTCATAGGCTTTTAGTTTACTTTAAAGGTACTAAGCTAATATGAATTACGTATAAAATAGTTCGCAAAATTTACGCCAAATGATAAATAGATAAAATTTTCCAGAAAAATGGATTGGGATTAACGGACCTGTTCAGTGGCCAGGAAAATAACCAAATCTAACACTCCTCGATTTTCTTATGGGGAGTTTCAAAAAAATAAGGTTTACAAAACACTTTCGCGAGATATTAATCATTTGAAAGAAAAACATCATAAGCGCTTGTAATGAGTTAAACGGCAAAATAATAAACGCAGGCAAAAAAAAATAGATATGTTTCTGGAAACGATATAATCGATGAAGTCTTAGTTGTTTCTGTCAAATCCCAAAGATAAGACTTTCGATTGAAAATGGAGCTTACCTCATTCCATTTAACATCACGTCCCAAATTTTATTTACATTGTTTGTATCCTCACAGTGGGCTCATACTATCGAGTCTAAGGTACCCTGTACAATGAAATATTTGAGTAAATTTCACACCAAGGAGAAATTTGCAGTAAGATATGTATGTAAAATATAATATTACGATTTACGATACAGAAATGTCTGTAAATGTAAAGGTAGCATGCAGAATTACGTGACACCTGTAGAAACTAAGGCGGGAACTGCTTGAGTTGTATTCGTACTTGACTTGGAAGGAATGTTTTTTTATATCTGCTGAATTAACTGGCATAATTAAAAATGTAACAGAAAATGAAAATGCCTCGAAATTTAAGAGCCACTCAACTACATTGTTAAAAAAAATGTTTGAGTGGACTCCGTTAAGTTAAATGGAAAGACAAATGTTTGAAAATTGTTTCTTTCTATAAAGAGAATAATTGGCATTTCTTTGATGCTTTGGTACTTCTCTGAAATCTAAAAAATATATTATACAGAGTCCTAGAGCTTTCTGAACTCAATTTTGGACATACGACAAGAATTATTTTTACAATTCAATTTGGACAGACAAATCCTGTATTGCCCTTAAAAAAATTATTTGCTTTTTACATATCATAAAAAATACAAATGCATTTCAAAAAATGGTTTTTGCCATGTATTAAACATTTGGAACTAAATAATACTTATCACCGTCTCCCCCCTCTAATAGAAGGTTAGTTTAGTTAGTTCCAAATGTTTAATACATAACAATGGGTACATTCAGACGGTCTCAGCCACTCAACCTGTTGTGACCGCTACAGTGCCTTTATAGTAAACACAGTGGCGACAATAGCATGTCCAGTTTTCTATTGGTCGCCCGTTTTTGCCCCATAATGGCGGTATTTTGTTTACTTTTACAAGTGTCAACTGTCAAGTGTGTTGTACAAGTTTGTTTGTATAGGTATGTATTATACCTTCGTTAATATTCTATTCTTATCGATTTCTATCACAGATTACTACTAATTTCTATATTACAGGTAAGCTTAGCACACAAACACAGATATGCATACATAAGTAGGTATATTGTAATTATTGTATCATTGTAAAATAACAGAAAACACTCATAACCTAACCAATCTTATGAGGTATGTTTATCGAAATCTTTGCTGTTTGACATTCATTTAATAAATTTGTATCACAAATTCACATACTTATTTACATTTTAGCTCAGAAAATATGCCAGGTTGTGCTGCAGTTGGATGTACTAATTCAGCAAAATGGGATATCTTATGAAGCGTTTTCCTAAAGATCCTCGGTATAGGAGAGAATGGGCAGTAATTTTTGTAATGAGATATACTCCTACAGACAAGTAAACCGCATAGATATAAATATATACCTATTATAGCATCAGTGCGTAATGTTCTATGCATTTTAATCACAAGCGACCGTCTGTTAATAGCTTAAACGAGAATAGAAAACTAATACGTAAAACGTAATAAAAAAACCTCATATTTTACTTGAAATATAAAAATTGAGATTTATTACACTATTATTTTGAAATTACAGACCACATACATTACTATACGCATAAACTTGGGGATTTATTAGTTGTCAAATGTTTATAGCCATCAAAATTTCACGTAATTTCTGTGTATTCTTAATTTGAAAGTAAATTTTTACTACAATTTTTTTCACGTACTAATTACTTGTCACGAGTAATAAATCCCCAAATTTATGCGTATAGGTTGAGAATCGCCCTGTATAAACTATGTTTATAATTTAACACCTTACCAACTTTGTAAACAGTTTAAATTACCATTATCTAATAAATAATAAAAATATTCCAGTTTTTTTTAATCTTTTATTTAATTTTTATAATTTTTTAATAGTTTAAGCCAATATTAACTATGAATACTCTAATTTTTTTTAATATAGCTACATTGAATAGTTATTTTGTTGTTTGCTGTCTGGTACACTCCATAAACAGGCTAATAAACTGATATTTACCTAACTCTTTAATACAACAGATATTACTAATATTTTTATCGGTTAAAATTATATAACAGTTTCTAAAATTTAGTTATCTTCAGTCGTTTTCATGAAAACGTATATCCCAGGATAAATTTATCACCCATTTTAGTTTGTAGCATTCCGTGATTATCAGTCTCCCACATCATGTATTTTTCAACCTGTAAACAAAAACAAGCATGATCATTTCCTCCAACAAACTGTACAAAAGGAGACACTTACCTGTAATGAAATGTTTACTGCAGACCCTCATTCTTCAGCAGTGATGCTAAAATGTTGGTAATTTGATTTGCTTTATTAATAGCAAATAGTTCTACAACTCTCATAATTAGCAGCATCATAACCCAATTCCATCATTTTGTTTAATATATCTTTTAGACCAAGTATGGGCAAAATGTCCCTATTTTCATAAGAACTATAGAAGGTTTTCCACAATTCATGTTGCACACTCGTTCCACGGAATTTGTGTGGTGGTTGAGGACATCACTCAAGCACTTGGTACATCAGTACAGAATGCATCCTTTAATTTGCATATTCACTAGCAAATAAAATAGCACCATCTTTGGCAGTGATACCGATACAGGAAACATCTTAACGGTTTTGCACAATCTGAGAATGTTTTGCCTGAAAATAATGTTTACAAACTAATGTTAATCCTATACCTAACCTGTTAAGTCATACATATTATCTAAATCTACCTGCTTAATTTCACAAGGAAACGTACCTTTCCAATTAAAATGTAGAAATCATTCATTACTTTTGTCCCTGCATTTGTAACAAACCCAGGTTCAAAATATTTGTAAGACTGCAAACTTTTGTAGCTTTTCATCTGCTCTTTGTTGTAATAATAAAATAACTGTGTTACGTTAAAACTAAAAGGGAAACAATATTTGTTTATGTGAAACTCCATAGATAGCATTGTTATATGCATATATAAATTGAATATATATTTAACGTAAAGGGGTCCACATCATCTATTAACTTCAGTTTCATTACATATCTGCAAAAATATATTTTATGAGAAACATGAACACAGCAACATTTTCAAACTTACCTTTCTCCAACATCAGGATTTTCCAATAATATTCTTTTAAAATATTTAAACATAATTTATTGCAATTTTTTATATAGATTTTAGATGTCTAATAATGGCTTTTATTAACATAATTATTTTCACATTATTTTGTTCAAATTAAATTTTGTTGTATCTTTTCTAACCTCTCTGTTGTCAAACATGTCAAATGTCAAATTCAAATTTGACGATATTGAAGACAAGATTTCGTTAAGAATTAAATTAAAACTTATATGTTTGAAATGCTCACGCCCTCGGGACATATTTCAACTAATAGTTTTTCAAATTTGAACTAATTCCGATAAAAATTAGAGAAATGAGAACCGGACTGCTGAGGGCCTACAACAAGCGGTCCGTAAATGGCTCCGGAAATTGTTTAATTTTAGTCATAAATGAAAACTTCTCATTTATGGGGACCGGTATTTTATATCAAAAACTCATTGTTACGGCTATTTTCTAATACTTTAATCACGAAATGTTTTTTATTGCAGTATATTTTAAAATTAAAACTCGGTTTCAGCAACGGGGAAATTGTTCGCGCCAAAAAAATTTGCCCCTTAATGGCGGGTGGGCGGGGCATAGGCTCTATTGTCGCCACTGTGGTTACTATAAAGGCACTGTAGTGACCGCTGATACTCAGCGCCATCGTTTAGACTGAATTTTTGGCTGACTGACAGCAAATCAAAACAATTGAAAACATAACTTATTTGCTATTTTGTTTTTTGTTCGTAAACTATGAACTGCGCTAACAACCAATAAATGTGTCTTAGCACTAATATCCATCTTAAATTATTTATCATGTACCAAACGTCTATAAATGCACAAAGAAATAAACATAAACAATTTTTAAATGTCATTCATGGCAAAAATCGCGATCCGCTTCTTCAAAAGCAACAAAATTTCTACGCTGAACAAAACACTCAGCGCTATTGAACAGCTTTTAAGCAACGCTATATTCATGTAGGTTTTGTACTAAGAAGTCGCTGGGACCACTTGAATATCCCCTATATTTTATATCAAAGGTCCACGAACTGTCATCAAATGCAAAACGATGATGGCAACCTACTAGATATTGATGTGTGAATTATATGTTGGAAAGGAAACTATGTGCGTGTGAAGGCAGATGCTTTCATACAGAGTAACTGCTGATAAAAATTTGAAATTGGGTGGGTTTATACTAGTGGTGCCATGATATTTTTGAGCTCATTTCGGATTTCATGACATTTCCGGTTTGACCTGAAAAAAATAAAACTAGAAGGCCGCGACTGGCAGAAATTATTTTCTTTTTTGTTTGTAATTATAGAAAAAATTCTAAATTTAAATATTTTTGTACATTTTTTTAGTTATTACCACTAACAATTTCGTTTTATTGTATTTCCTTAAACTCTTTTTTTTCAAATGTAAAGAGGGTGGACCCTATTGATTTTATAATAAAGTATTATTTTCTAAATTTTGTGGTACAATTTTTAGAATCCGTCAGAAAAGAAAACAATTTCTACCAGTCGCATCCTTCTAGTTTTATTTTTAAAAATTTAAAAAATAATAATATCATCCAGAAAATGTGTAAGAAAATTAGTCCTACCATACGTAAAATGATTCCAAAAATGCCAAAAAATACAGGGTGTTCCGTTCAAAAATATAAATTTACGGTCATTTCCGATCAAACCGGAAATGTCATGAAATCCGAAATTACCTCAAAAAATTCATGGCACCATCTACTATAAACCCTTACAATTTCCAATTTTTATTATCAGCAGTCATACAAACGTTACAGCGTGTTCTCACTTTCCGTTATCACCCGGTATACAGGGTGTTTCTTAAGTAGAGATAAAAATTCAGGAACGTTTTATGTGGCCAAGAATAAGGTTTTTTGTTATATAAAGGTGGGGTCTTAAGAAAGCGATTTTCCAGCTACAGCGTGTCAAAAATGAAAAATAAAAATCAATACTTAATTTCTATACCGCTTGATATAATTTAACCAAATTCGGTGTACATATTTAGTATGACAATAAGTATGAAACAAAAAAAAATAATGGCGGAGTGGGTATCATTGATCATTATTATTTGCCAAAACACATATATCACTCTGTATAATATCACAAATACAATAGGTTATCATATGCGCCATTGTATTGTTTTTCTTACTTTTTGTTTCTTTACACCTTTTTTATGCCAAACCGATTAAAAAAATTGATTTACTGGTAAGTTTCTAAAGCTGGTAATTTTTGTTTCATACCTACTGTCATACTAAATATGCACACTGAATTTGGTTAAATTTTAAGCGGTTTAGAAATTAAAATTAAAAAACTGATTTAATTTTTGACACGCTGTAGCTGGACAATAGCTGACCCCGCATTTATATAACAAAAAACGTTTATTTCGAGCCACATAATATGCCCCTGGCTTTTTTATCTCTACTTAAGAAACACCCTATATTTTAATTATGTTGGCTCATTGACAGTACAATTTTTTCTACAAGTAGTTATATCTATCGCGATATCTTCCAATGTAAAAATTATAATATAGTCGAGGCACCAAAGTATAAAATGTAGTATTAATAAAGCATATATTCTGTTATTTATATTTAAGTATATCCAGTAAATAAAGTTGAACGATCTTTGAATAGTACAAAGTTCCAAAGAAAACAACTTTTGTAACCATAGTTTGTTCTTAATGCCCGGCTATCCCTTACAAAAAAAATTGGAACCAAACCGACAACCAACAAACTTGACGACTGTTAAAAGCAGTGAAGTGCTATAAAACACAGACGCTCGTAAAAGGAGTAGCGTAAATACAAACAGGAAGATCAACAAACACAGGAAAGGTAAAAAATATGGCAAATGAGAGTAATATTCTTTGTCAAGGAGATAATTGAATTTAATTTTAGGTATTTTATTTTATTTTTATTTGTCGCACTCACCAAGGATCGGTAAATAAATATTATTTTGTCTACGTTCATGCAAAAAACAAAACTTTATTGTACTATATTTAGTGGAAAAAGTGGTTCATTATTGCACTAGTGCAATAAAATGTTTATTGCATTCATCTGTCATTCTACTACATCATTTTGTCATCATGACAAACATAAACGTTCAAATCAACGTCATATTTTCCTACACTTTGTCACATAAATAAAACATTTTTTGGGTTTTGCATGAACGTAGAAAAAATATTGTATGCAACTTGTTGCATAAATAACTATTTTATAATTGTACCATGTAGTAAGTTAGTATTAAGAAGAATTGTTCTTAGTTTCTTAAAATTACTTAGTAGCAGTTTCACTGTTAAGCCGGTAACGGACGGTGCCGCGACTGGCAGAAATTGATTTCTTTTTTGACGGATTTTAAAAATTGTTGTACCACAAAATTCAGAAAAAATACTTTATTATAAAATCAATAGGGTCCACCCTCTTTACATTTGAAAAAAGAGTTTTTAAGAAAATACAATAAAACGAAATTGTTAGTGGTAATAACTAAAAAAATGTACAAAAATATTTAAATTTAGATTTTTTTCTATAATTACAAACAAAAAAGAAAACAATAATTTCTGCCAGTCGCGGCCTTCTAGTTTTATTTTTTTTCAGGGATATGTCATGAAATCCGAAATGACAATTTCAAATTTTTACCAGCAGTCACCCTGTATGTAAGCCTCTGCCTTCACACGCACATAGTTTCATTTCCAATATATAATTTACACATCAATATCTAGTAGGTTGCCATCATTTTACATTTGATGACAGTTCGTGGACCTTTGATATAAAATATAGAGGACATTCAAGTGGTCCCAGCGGCTGACACTTCTTAGTACAAAACCTACATGAATATAGCGCTGCTTAAAAGCTGTTCAACAGCGGCTGAGTGTTTTGTTCAGCGTAGAAAGTTGTTGCTTTTAAAGAAGCGGATCGCGATTTTTGTCATGAATGACATTTAAAAATTGGGTGATGTTTATTTGTTTGTGCATTTATAGACGTTTGGTAAATGATAAATAATTTAAGATGGATATTAGTGCTAAGACACATTTATTGGTTGTTAACGCGGATGGAAACTCTGTCCATAGTTTACGAACAAAAAACAAAAGAGCAAATAGGTTATGTTTTCAATTGTTTTGATCTGCTGTCAGTCAGCCAAACATTCAGTCTAAACGAAGGCGCTGAGTATCACCGGTCACAACAGGATGAGTGGTTGAGACCGCCTGAATGTACACATTGTTATGTATTAAACGTTTGAAACTAAATAAACTAACCTTCTATTAGAGGGGAGGGACGGTGATAAGTTTTATTTAGTTCCAAATGATTAATAAATAGCAAAAACCATTTGAACATTTTTTGAAAAGCATTTGTATTTTCTATGATATGTAAAAAGCAAATAATTTGTTAAAGGGCAATACAGGATTTGTCTGGGTCCAAATTGAATTGTAAAAATAATTCTTGTCGTATGTCCAAAATTGGGCTCAGAAAGCTCTAGGACTCTGTATAATATATATTTTAGATTTTAGAGAAGTACCAAAGTATCAGAGGAATGCCAATTATTCTCTCTATAGAAAGAAACAATTTTCAAACATTTGTCTTTCCATTCAACTTAACGCAGTCCACTCAAACATTTTTTTATTAACAATGTAGCTGAGTGGCTCTTAAATTTCGAGGCATTTTCATTTTCTGTTAAATTTTTAATTACGCCAGTTAATTCAGCAGATATAAAAAAACATTCCTTCCAAGTCAAGTACGAATACAACTCAAGCAGTTGTCGCCTTAGTTTCTACAGGTGTCACGTAATTCTGCATGCTACCTTTACATTTACATACATTTCTGTATCGTAAATCGTAATATTACATTTTACATACATATATTACTGCAAATTTCTCCTTGGTGTGAAATTTACCCGAATATTTCATTGTACAGGGTACCTCAGACTCGATAGTATGAGCTCATTGTGAGGATACAAAAAATGTAAATAAAATTTGGGACGTGATGTTAAATGGAATGAGGTAAGCTCCATTTTCAATCGAAAGTCTTATCTTTGGGATTTGACAGAAACGACTAAGACTTCATCGACTATATTGTTTCCAGAAACATAGCTATTTTTTTTGCCGGCGTTTATTATTTTGCCGTTTAACTCATTCAAGCGCTTGTGATTTTTTTCTTTCAAATGATTAATATTTCGCGAAAGTGTTTTGTAAACCTTATTTTTTTGGAACTCCCCATAAAAAAATCGAAGAGTGTTATATTTAGTTACTTTCCGGGCCACTGAACAGGTCCGTTAATCCCAATTCATTTTTCTGGAAAATTTTATCTATTTATCATTTGGCGTCAATTTTGCGAATTATTTTATATGTAATTCATATAAGCTTATGAAAATAGTAAAGTATGTATAATTTTAAAAAATTATATAAAATATAAATATTTGAGAGATTTAGTAGAGTGATTTTATCCAAAAAATAAGAACAAAAATTATATTAACATCAAGTTTATAGACACACCAATATCATCATCCTCTGCAATTATAAAATGTCGTCAACCTACTTAAGGCGCACTTTGCGGATATTACACTTCAACACTTATGTACACTGTACTGTACATGCGATAATATAATATGTATGTATTTTTTTGTAATGAGATATACTCCTATAGACAAGTAAACAGCATAGATATAAATATATATTATAGCGCCAGTGCGTAACGTTCTATGCATTTTAACCACAAGCGATATTTTTGCAATAAATTAGATATATATTATAGCTCACCGTCCGTTACTAGCTGTAAGCTATAATACATATCTATTTTTTTGTAATGAGATTTATTCCTAGAGACAAGTAAACCACATAGATATAAATGTATATTATAGCGTCAGTGGGTAACGGTTCTATGCATTTTAATCACAAGAGATATTTTTGTAATATATCAGATATATATTGTCTGAAGCTATTTATTTGTGGCATAATTTTAGTTTTCTTTAGTTTTGTTGGGTTTTGCCACACTTCTGAAAAATAATAAAGATTAATTAAATAAGCCCTTGCGCCAAATGGAACAGTCAAGGATTATTTTCGAAACTAAGTTTGCCTTAACAAAAAATCTCACACTGAAAAAAGCAGATAAGTAAAAATAACAAAAAACACATCACTATCGCGCACTTCCGTGTTATTGACGTTTCAAAAAACTCTCTGTTTTCGTTCTCAAAATCGTAGTAAAAATTTTTTTAAACGTATGTCAAGTTTGACAGTTTAAAATTTGTTAACCTGCTTCCATAGAGATGTTAAATGATTTTTATTTTATTGTTACTTACTTCTTCTTGATACAACTGTAGCCAACAATGATCGATGTTAACTGAACAGTTAGACACACACTTATCTCCGTTCAACAAAATAATCGCGGTCTCTTTTAATTTTCTTTTTGTTGCGTTATCTTCCTTTTCTAAAATTTTTGCTTAACCCCATTGAATCAAATTTGCGAACACGCTTGGGAAAACGGTCATTTGATTCAATGGGGTTCGGCAAAAATTTTAGAAAAGGAAGATAACGCAACAAAAAGAAAATTAAAAGAGACCGCGATTATTTTGTTGAACGGAGATAAGTGTGTGTCTAACTGTTCAGTTAACATCGATCATTGTTGGCTACAGTTGTATCAAGAAGAAGTAAGTAACAATAAAATAAAAATCATTTAACATCTCTATGGAAGCAGGTTAACAAATTTTAAACTGTCAAACTTGACATACGTTTAAAAAAAATTTTTACTACGATTTTGAGAACGAAAACAGAGAGTTTTTCGAAACGTCAATAACACGGAAGTGCGCGATAGTGATGTGATTTTTGTTATTTTTACTTATCTGCTTTTTTCAGTGTGAGACTTTTGTTAAGGCAAACTTAGTTTCGAAAATAATCCTTGACTGTTCCGTTTGGCGCAAGGGCTTATTTAATTAATCTTCATTATTTTTCAGAAGTGTGGCAAAACAACAAAACTAAAGAAAAATATCAGATATATATTAGAGCTCACCGTCCGTAACTAGCTTTACTCGTAGATACATATAATCTTTTATAAGCTTCGTTTTAAACTGTATATCCATTTCGCGCGGCTGCCGCGTGTATGCTGCCGTGGGAATATATACCTAAACTGCCGCGTACTACTAAAACTATTATTGATACTTGGATATTTAGAAAATATATTACAAACTTAAATATTAATCTTCCGTAGCTAAATATCTCATAGTTATACCAGTCTGTCTTTCGCTGTAATCATTGAAATTACTTCGAATTAGTCGCGTTTTTTTTTTCATTTTTAGTGCTTTGTAACTGTCTAAATTACAAACCGTGTCACGAACTTAAATGGAAAGCACAACATATTGAAAATGTAATGCAAAATTAAAAAATATTTGAAAAATACCCATTTATTGTGTCATTTAATAAACAATAAAACAACTACAAAAACAAATAAATAAAATACTTCACTCCACACAATACAATCTACGTGATAACTTCAAAAGTACAATCAGAGATAAAATGTAGGAATGGATTATTTGCCTACTTGGACTACTTTTCACATTATTATTTACCAATATTTTGTTTTTATTATTTGAGATAACAGATTTGTTCGTACAACACCAGAATCAGGTTTTCAATCGTTAGGTGCATGCGTATTACGTGGGCATTAAATATACATTGCTCGTCCGTTTGGCGAACTGTTCTAAGAGTAGGGCTAATAAATCTCTCAGACAATAACTCTGATATTTTATTACTCGACAATAAAATTGGTGAACCATAATGTTCTAGATAGACCGATCCATCCCAAAATTGAAAGAATGAAATGAAATGCATTTTGTCTGAATCTATTTATTTGTGGCATAATTTTAGTTTTTTTAGTTTTATTTGGTTTTGCAACACTTCTGAAAATATAAAGATTAATTAAATAAGCCCTTGCGCCAAACGGATCAGTCAAGGGTTAATTTTGAAACTAAGTTTTGAAAAAGCTCACACTGCCAAACATTTATGTAATTCTAAATTCTTTCAATTCGATGGATTTCATGAACAATATGTTATTTTTTTTAAATATATACAAATATTTCTAAAAATGCATAATACGTAAATTATGCGCTTTACATATTTGGTTACTAGTTATAGAGGATGAGTCAAGTTTACATAATAAAATTTCAAACAGATCCCTTACGAAACTTTAAAAACTAAATTTTTAAGTAGTTATTACTTAGGGTGGATCAAGTATATCATGAACTAAAAACCGGAATTAAATTATAACCAGCGGTGTAGATCTACAACACCCTTTGGGAAAAATATTTGGTACTCCAGTGAACAGGGTAAAAAACATGCGATTTTAGAAATGAAAAATCTCTTCAACAAAGGCCTCTGGTAAAAAAGGTCAGATGTATCGTTTTTCCCTAGAAATACTATCAAGGCTGGCGTTAAAACTGCTACTGCCAATGTCAAAGTAGAATCAATGTTAAATGCTATTTGCGACTTCTGGTTGTAATGTTATCCTTGAATTTGATCACCCTGTACATTTCTGCTGAAGAGCGAGATAAAAAATATGTTGTATTTACATCTTTTGCTTTATATTTCGTAAGGTAAGGCATTACTGAAGATTAATTATTTAAATTTGACTAACCCTGTCTATAAACGGTCTAATTATTGACAGTGTTAAAAAATATTGACATATGTAGACTAACAGAATCTAGGAGACATTGTTGTCGACAGTGTCAGATTTAAGGATTCATACCACAAACAGAGAAAATTTGAGACAATATAAAGCTGCGAGGACAGAAAATTAAAATCATGCTTTCCTTCTGTTTGTTTGCTTTTCCTCAGTGGATCAGCACATTTTTTAACATTTTAAGCATAGGTATGTACATTACTCAAAACTGCAGGGGCGTATTATGCCCACTTGTCAATTAATCGGAATTTTTATAGAGATCAAGATCACGTGCTAAAAATTATAAAAATGAGTTTCTTGTACAAATTGCTAACAAAAATGCATTTTTGTTTAAAATCGATAGAACTAACGGTTTAGAAAATATTTGACATTTTATGATGCAACGGATGTTTTCGGCGCATCCACCATTACGAGGCGCATCCACCATATTCTTCGGTGCATTCACCATTTTTTGTAAGCACAGTTATTATCGTTAACATGATTATTGATAATTCCTGCCCAGGTAAAAATACATTCAGGTAACAAAAGTAAAGCACAGCACAATTATAATTTCATAAAAATTTAAATGTTAATTAGTAGTTAGTCAAGAAATTATGCTAGTATTTGTTAGCAATGCTGCTTATACGGTAAATATACAAGAACAGAGAAGGAGTAGGATTTTTAGATCATCTGTTATTTTTGGCAAGACCAAATCAAGGATCAGATGTCATGCTTGCGAAAAATACAACTGTTCTCATTCATTTTCTAACAGCAACTGACGGCTGCCATAGTTCGATAGAAGCACGTTAGTCGCAGCCCTAAAAAAAATATATGGTTGACTACCAAAGAAAAATATTTTTCTGAAATTTAATATTTTATTAATTTAATTCTTTTCATGCGCAGAAAAAAACTAATATTAATGATTATAAGAAATTATTATTATTGCATAGGAATTGAGATTTTATTTTTTATAGAAAATAGTATTTTTATTTGTTTGTGGCGAACCTATCAGCAAAATCAATATGGTTTGTCTTCATATTAAAATGTTGTTGTTTAAATTGAGATATTTATTTATTTATTTTTTATTTTTTATTGAATTGTTGAATTGAATTTCGTCCCTGTTTGAGCTTACAATTATCTAGTGACTAAATCTATGACTTCTGATTTATAAACATAAAATCTACCTTCAAAACCATGAGATAAAACCTAGTTCGGCGAGCGGAATCGGAATTGTTTCGTATATTCATCTAATCCCATTCGTGTCGAAGCAGTCGAACTTGGTGAATTATAAATCCAATACCAGAGGGTATCGAATTCTTTGAATCCGCTATGGTTCGTTTGGAACGATTCGTTCAGGAACGACCCAGCTCTAAATGTAAACAGTACAAATTTATGGTTACCACAATTTATTAACAGTAGGAAATGCATTGATACATAGATGGCTATTTTTTGTGTTTGATAATCCATGCTCAGCATGTTTCTTATCAAATAATAAATAATCACCTATATTTTGCAAATAATAGTTATTCCTTGAATGTGCGGCCATGAGCTTCGATAAATAGGGATTTAATACAATTTATATAAAACAATATTTCTGTTTTTGAAATAATTTTGTAACTTTTTTTGAAGCATGATTGCGTAAATTCTTATTTTTCTCTATCCCTTCTTTTAACATTTGTACTTAGTCATATTTAATCCTCCTATAACATTTTTTTTAATAATCACAGCATTATTTTTTAAATACATTTTCCGAATAAATTCGTTGAATACACTCAGAACATATAAATATAGGTAATATAAATTTAAAATACAATACGTTACTTTAGATTAATGATGACATAAAACGGAAAATATTGTTTTTAGTTATTATATGATTTAAAAAGCTTTCAGTTATTATATTGACTACAGTATTGGAAAATTAAGATACATGAATAAAAATTGTTATTGCCAAAAATTTCCAAACATATAAAATTAAATTTATTGTTTAGGTAAATATCAGTTTTACATTTAATAGCAAATGATAAAATCCTTTTATAAAATAACACTTTAATACGTCTAGCTTATATTTATTAACGATATAAAATTAATAGGTATATTAAATGAATGAAAAATAAAAAAACTGCGCTGATATACCTATTATATCGACAATGGATAACGCATTGCTGATATGGTGGTGGCATAATATATTTTTGAATACTTTGTTTGCAATTGCATATTCTTAAATTAACTAGCCATGTTGAAATAATGAAGTCAATTCAATTACTTCTTTTTTTATTATAAATAATTCACATTTGACAATATTGCAAAATGAAAGTTAAACATAGTTCTTCTTATTCTCCTGTGTTTTCTCTTTTTTCACGAAATGATAAAACTCATTTTCACTATCATTTGAAGTTTATCTTTAGTCTCTATGTAAAGTAATACTTTCATCATATGCGTAATTTTTTTAAATATTTTCACTTCGTTCCATCATTAAAGATCCTTAAAGAACCCCATCAACCCTGAAGATTCTAGTAATGCTCTTTCAGAAAAATATACAGTAATCAACATAATATAACACCAAGTTTTAATAAAAAATCTACCCTCAAAGTATTGCATCTGAATATGCAGAGTATTCGTAATAAAACGGGAGAATTAGAAATCCTATTAAATGAAAATAGTTATCATTTTTTATTATTTTGCGTACACTGGTGTGTCGGTGAAGAGTTGTGTTCTGTAAGTATATGCTATTATAATCTTGTATCAAAATATTGTAGATCGATCTCAAATCACGGCAGTCATTTATGCAAATAAAAGGTTTACAAACTGTAAAGAATTAGTGGAGATAAGGGGTATCTTAGTTGAGATCCATTGCGAGTTAGCGGCAGTAGAAATCGGTAACTTTAAATTAATGATACTTTACAGATCTCCTAAGGGAGACTTTGGTTTATTCCTGGGCAGACTTACATTAGCCATGGATGCTTTTTGCAGAGGGGGTGGAATGTTGTTCGTTTTGGGCGACTTTAATCTCTAATTCCAAAAACTCACGATAAACATACTGTGTTGCTAATAAATATTGTCACAGAATTTGCCCCGCTCGCATCCAATTCGACAGCTGTGGAAGCGCAAAACTTTAGATTGCCCCGATGGCCCCTATGCGATATTGGTAAGTAAACAAAATAATGCCGTGTATCGAGGCGCGACTGGATATTGAGAATCGACGAGAATCTTTTGAGAAATGGATCTAGAGATGCTAGAAACCTGGAATATTCGTTTGGTTTATAAAAGTATAATAAAGGGCCGAATTAGTCAGTCGTGAATTACAGTCTTGAATTAGAAAGTTGTTATTTGGATATTTCGGCAAGATCAAAGCGATTTATATAGTGACTAATTAAATAGTGTTTAGTTGAGTTGTAATTAGTATTCGCTAGTGTACAGAATGTAAATAAATATCAGTAAACATTAACTGTTTGTTTTTCTGGCAAAAGAAAAAGTCGGGGTAGGAAACCCGTGACAATATGTTAGAGTCCTATGGTATGATACCTACATTTTTCGGTACCACACGAATTAACAACGGTCTGGACAACATATTTACAAATATAAAAGAAAACATACACACGTTTGCAATTGATACGTCGTTGTCTGATCATTCTGGTTTACATCTTGAGCCGGTAATTGCTTTAAACATCACTTGAAACCGAATAACCTATCGACCAATTCATGAAAAAGGACTAGTTGACTTATATCAGCAGCTACATGACATTGATTGGGATTCTCTATTTCATACCAATACTCCCTTGGAGCAACCTTTTTCGAATTTCATCGAAATCATGTTAAGTAAGATATACCTAGTTTTTTCCTAAAAAAACCTCCTCAAATCGCAAACAAAATTTTTGGTTCAAGAATTACCTTCGGAGAATACGAATAATGCAAGAATCCTTTTCCAGATAATAAAGCATTACTAAGTCAATTTAGATCTGATTACCCTTCCCAAATTAAATTAGCTAAGCAGACTTCAAACAACAATTTTATAAATACCCACTCAAATCCTCAATAAGTTATGTGGAAAATAATAAACCAGCAGAGAATTGTGGCTAGAAATACAACTACGCGAATTACTTCTTTAGCATTGCTAATAATACAGCGATTACATAAATGGAGCAATTCACAAAAGCAAATTTTCCTTCACCCTACTAACATGCCATGAGGTAGATGAGATTATAGCACATCTCAAAAACATAAAAAGTCATGACCCTCATAATATCTCGGTAAGAATCGTTAAAAGTATTAAAGACACCATGTTATTTCCCCTTACTTGAGCTTCTTAATTTATGTATTTCACAGAGTATATTCCCTAGTCGCCTCAAAATATCTAAAGTCATATATATCTTTAAAAAAGATGATTCCAACGATCCATCAAACTATAGACCAATATCCATCATCCCTTGTTTCGCAAAAATGTATGAATATATAAAAAACAACTTCTTGGATATTTGGAATATACCAATTTCTGTAATCCCAACCAGATCGGATTTAGGAGCAATTTGTCAACTACACTTGCAAGATATAAGTTGACCTCATATATAAATAACGGGTACGATGAGGGTAAATATGTGTGTTTAATGTTTTTTAATCTCACTAAAGCTTTTGACTGTAAGTATGTCACGATATACTTACAGATAAATTGAAATTTTATGGTTTTACACCTGAAAGCACGTTACTGATTAAGTTTTACCTCTGCCATCGACAACAGTGCGTTTTATATAACAACAACAAATCAAATATTTTAAATTTAAATTACGGTGTACTTCAAGGTTCTGTCCTAGGACCGTTGTTATTTCTATTACTTATTAACAATTTTCCAACCAGCGTACGAAATAACGTACTCGCGATTCTATTTGTTGATTACACTAATTTATCCTTATCTAATAAATTGTTACAAGATCTGATGTTAGACGTTCCAGCAGTCGAGGACGACGAATTGGTTTACCTCAAATAATGTATGCCTTAATGCAGCTAAGACCGAAAAGATAATATTCAACTTACGTAGTTTCTAAATTGCAATGGGACATACATACCCACTTCCTCTGTAATAAGTTATCCAAAGGCCTGTACTTAACCCGCAACTTGTACGGCAAGGTATCTCAACAGACACTAGTGACTTCTTATCATAGTTTGATTCATTCTCGATTGTCTGATGGTATTCTGGTTTGGAGAGACACGCCTTCTTCTAAGACCATCTTTGCAATGCAATGCAAGGCCATTGAGAAGGAGTTTGAGATATAGAGATGACTGTATAGTACAATTTGTAAAACTAGGCATCTTAACTGTGTCATGTACTTATATACTCCAATGCATTTTGTATATTAAAGAACATGAAGATATGTACACTGTCGGTAGCCATATCCATTACTACGACACAAGAAATAAATATAATATAATCACCAACTTTCATTGTTTAAATAAAACACGTAACGACACATTTTACCTAGGATTTCAGTTTTTTTATGCATTGTCCCCTTCAGTGCAAAATTTAAGCCCTACATTGTTAAGAGAAGAATAAACAAATTCTATTGAACGATGCATTTTACACTGTACAACAATTTTTAGATAGTGATCTCACCGTATTATGAAATCCTGACTAAGGCTTTGCATATTTTATTTGCAATATTTTAATTCAATAAATGATGATGTATTTTACCTGAATACCATAATTTCTTTTTTTTTTCTGGCGTGTGTAAACACTTTATGTGTATTTAACACTAATAAATGTCTAAATGTATTAAAACAAATTTAATTTTATTCATGTCAGCTAATACATCCTTTTATTTACCTGCAGGAGCTCGATTCTCTAGTTTATGCAAATCTGTATGTTTGATCATTTTCTTTGTAGTTATTTCCCATAAAAAATTGGGGAATTATTTCACATGGCTTTTGCTAAAGGAATATAAATCTTTAATAATTGTAAATATACGCTAAAATAATAATATACTCAGGAATTTTAAGTGGAATGAATTCCCACTATAATTTATTTCACTGCATTCGAGAATCGAGGCCCAGGTGTGTTATTTTTATTTGGATATGTTTAGACTTACATCAGGTTACTATTCGTAAAACAAAACAGTTGCAATGGAACTGTACATTGTGATGCGTAGTTAGAAGCAACGTCATATTACTAAGTTCATTTTGACGACATAAAAAGTATTCTACAGTGACTATACTCAAGTGATGCTACTTGCCTCTTCTATTATATATGCTCAACGGATATTTAACGATCCTAGAATTCCCGGTGATTTAGCATACGTATATTTTAATTATTCACGGATACCTTCAGTTATTCGCCATCTTGAAGCAACTGTGGCAGCATCAGGGATACCTTGTTTGCTTGAACATGTGTGTATTTTGCTTATTAACTATAATTTATTTTATTCATTGATTGATATTTTACTTTATTTCTTATTGTACAGTGCATTCACCTTCTTTTCATTTAAATGTCCCGCGTGTTAAGAACGCCACGCATGTAGCACTCGTTTTTCAGCGTCCCCCATTACATAGATGAGAAATCGTGTTGCCGCTGCTCTGCCGGTTCGTCCGA
The DNA here is from genome assembly GCA_025584915.1 of Monochamus saltuarius. NCBI lineage: Eukaryota > Metazoa > Arthropoda > Insecta > Coleoptera > Cerambycidae > Monochamus > Monochamus saltuarius. Next base: position 35,495,340 of record CM046726.1, read on the forward strand.
GGTAAGTCGTTTAAAATTTCGTTTCAAAACGTAATTCAGGATAATTTCATAACAAATTGTATAACTGGCATCTTAGCAAGTTAAGATTTGGATTCAATGTGCATTTCCTGATATTTTAGTAGTATATCAATTGTTTACATGTTTTATAACCTAAAAATAATATTTGATGACAAATAACGGGGTGTCACATTTAAGCGACAAATTGTTCACTGGTTTTAAATGTGACAAAATTGTGGGTTTATTTATGACAGGCGTAAAAATCCTGATTATGTATTATCTTTTAGCTGAGTGTACAGTATCTACCTCATTATATTATCAGAATACAATACACATTATAGTTACACACTCATTATTCTTAAAAAAGGCATTTATAATACATAATCCGTGAAACATTTTTTTTATAGATCGCAATCAAAATGCCAAAAATAAAGAAAAAGGTGAAATCCTATACACCGGAAGATCTAGCAAAAGCAATACAAAGTATTGAAGAAAATATCTATTCTGTTAAAAGGCAGCGAAAGTGTTTCTCGTTCCCCGATCTACACTAATTTCTCGTACCAAAGGTTGGAAAAATAGAAAACGATCAACAAGACAAAACTCTGGTCGTTCTGTAGACTTAAGTACCGAAGTAGAAGAAAAGTTAGCGTTGTATTTAAAGACACTAGGTAAATGGGGTTCGGTCTTTCCCGGAAAGAGATACTAGTACTTGTTGGCAGATATGTGCAAGAAAATAATTTGCAAACTCGTTTTAAAAACTCAATACCTGGAAAGGACTGGTTTATAGGTTTTAGAAAGCGACATGGTCTTTCTTGTAAAAAGCCTATAAAAAGACCAATTATTAGAACAGAACAGACGATGCCGGAAATAATTTATGGTTTCTATGATTTGTATTACTGGGATTACTTGATAAACCAAGCCAAATTTTTAACCTCGACGAGACATCATTATGTTCGGACCCATCAAATACCAAGGTTGTATCCCAAACAAATCAAGCTGTGTTTCGTCAAACTGCTGGTACTGGTAGGACTAACACTTCATTATTATTTACAATTTCGGCAAATGGCGACAAGATGCCTCCATTTATCTTGTATCATGCAAAGCACCTATGGGATATTTGGATGCCCGAGGAAGCTTATCCGAACACTGGATATGCTGCTACCCCACGCGGATGGATGACGGAATTAGCATTTTTTAACTGGTTTAAAAACCATTTTTTGAAGAATTGTCCTAAAGAACGGTGACTTCTTATTATTTTTGATGGTCATTCGTCGCACTCATCATTGGATCTAATAGAATTAGCTATTAAGGAAAACATTTGTCTTCTCAAATTACCTCCGCATACGACGCATATTCTGCAGCCGTTGGATTCGCTCGCGTTTGATGTCTTTAAAAAATCATGGGATGAAGAGTTAACTATATGGCAGCGACAACATTACGGGCGTTCCCTAACCAAAGTAGACTTCTCCATTTTAGTAGGAAAGATTTGGACAGAATTTCCACAGAAATTGTTGAAAAAATCATTTCAGTTGACCGGCTTATTTAATCATAACAATCCAGATAACCCTGTGGATAGAACTGTTGTTAAAGAATCAATCTTCAGACCAAATGATCTTCAAGAATATTTCAAAAAACAAATCACAAAGAATGCTCAAGAAGAACCTTTACCAGTTTGTGACGTTCAAGTCGAACAAGAAAGAAACTTAAAGTCGAGAATGGACACCGAAGACGATATGGAGCGAACTCCTTCTCCTACTAGAAGAACAGTTCCTTTTACGAGTAGAAGCCCAGTTCCTTCTACTAGTAAAAGCCCAGTTCCTTCTACTAGTAGAACCACCCCTCTATCACCAACGTTGCAAGAAATTACGTCTTTTGCATCTCTTCTAATGGAAAAGATTGCAAGGGAAAATAAAGACATGAAGAAACGCAAAAAAAATACCAACAATACAGCCGAGATACTTACTAGGCAAGATTATTTATTAGAATTAAAAAAACCTAAACAAAGCGCTGAAAAGAAAAATCGTTGAACAAGATTCAGAGAGCGATATAGAAGCTGAAGTTGAAGAAATGGAGCAAGAAATATCGAGGAGTAGCGACGGCGAGGAAATTCTAACCCTCAAAGATTTAGTAGAAAATGAACAAGAGCAGTTAAATTATGAACAGGAACTGGATAGTAACACTAAAGACGTAAAAGAGGGTAGCTGGGCCCTAGTTGATTATAAAGCAAGCAAAATTACAAAACGGTATGTTGGACTTATATTGGAGGTTTCTGCAGAAGAAGATACGCTAGTGGTTAAATTTTTGCGAAAAAAAGGGAAATAATGTATTTGTATGGCCAATTTCTGAAGATATAGATACTGTGTCCATTGATGCTATACATACCATACTACCAAAACCCACTGAAGGAAGGCGAAATGAAAAGATTTTTTCAGTGAAATTTGATAGCCTTAATGTTTATTAATTTTTTTTCTAATTTGCCCTTATTTGTACTATGTACAAAAGAAAGATGTTTTTTAGTTTTATTTACATTTATGTATGTACATACTTAGGTACATATTATTATTTTGTTGCTTATTTGTAACGCAAATACTTATTTTGTGATAAAACAGAGATATTTTTTTAGTTTTATGCCCAAATGTTTGCTAATTTTTTTATAAAACATAAAACAAATTTTTTGGAATATTTTTTTTATTTCACATTTAGACCATTAAAATATGTCACAATTAAAATTACCATGCTTTATGGATATAAACGTTAATTTTGATGAGGTGTCATATTTAAAACCAAAAAGTGTCACAAATACAATTTTTGTAGGGTAATTGTGACACCTGACATTGTTTTAAAAAAATCAAATTCCAAAAAATGTATATATATTTTCCAGTAAAACCATATGTGTATGGTACAGGTAAGTAAGATAATTGGTTAGACGCAGAAATTTAGGCCATTTTATTACTTTTAACAAATTTACAGATTCCTAGGTATTTTATTAAAATAAAATATTTTAATAAAATTAAGTCACTTACTGACCAATTAAGGAATTGTATTGTGTGAAATGTATTTCTGTAGTTGGGATTATACTGCCGTCATATAACAAAGTACAGTAAGAGAAAATACGCCTTATTGAGTTATAGGTCAAAGTTACAATAAATTAATCAAGTTTTTATACGTTAAAATGCAGTATCTACGGAAATATTAAAATGCTTTTTTAAACCTTCCAAAAATGCCTGTGAAAAGTAACTACATATAGTACCTACATACATACAACAAATAAAAACAGAAATACCGGAAACATGGATTTATTCCATAATTTAGGATTAAATGATAACTCATTACAATATTTTAATATGCAATATGGGCTATGCCCTTGTGGTTAAATTTTTCCAAAAGAGTCTTCTATTTTCTTCCATAAGGGGACAAAGTTTTTTTATTATGTCATATTTTACATCTTGTTGAACTCCTACTGGATCCTTATGGTGTTCAGGTCTCTGTAAGACGCTTTTTTTCTAGATTTTTTCCGAAAATAAGCACCAATTTTTATTTTGTGCGCTGCAGTTGTCGAGCCAGAGAATGATGTGCTTTCTGTCTCTAAATTTTTTTAAAAAGGCGTAATAGGTACTTTGTCTTTATTTCTCCCAGAAATGCCCTCGTACCAGATAGTTGCAAATGGTGTGATATAATTTGGTTTAGATCCAACGGAAACAAAACTCTCATGATATACAGAAATGCGTTTGGTAAAAAGTACTTTTAAAAGACTCCATGCGGGGGAGCATTATTACCTTTTGCAGGTCGGCAGAGAAACAAGCTGTGTCTTGCTCATAATTTGCTTGAGAATCATTTTGATAGAACTTTCTGCTTCTTGTGTACCTATTTTTATGTTGTGAGCAAGAAACACAGGACGTACAATTTGGATCAAGGACGGAACGGGTTGTTTTGTAATAAAATCTCGATACATGAGTTTAATTGTAACATCACTTGGCAAATACCTTACAGCTGGTACATGCTCTCGTCTATAATGTGATATCGTTGGAGAAAATGATTCAATGTGTTGGATTAACTTAGTTCGATCAATTTTTTTAGACGATTCATGATGTCCTCTTCTATCTCGCTTTGGGGAACAGGTCAACAATCAAACAGATTTCGATTTTTTATAGTTAATCATTTGATTATTTGGTAATGAGACTAAAACCTATCGCATAACAATTTCAGAATATCAGACAAGTTCTGAATACTGTAATAAAGTGATTTGTCACCGCCCCCCGTATGAGACATTGAGAGCCGGCCGACGCTTGAACTCCAGCCAGCGCGAGGGAAACCGTGAGAACCGAACGCGCATCGAACCGCGCACCAGAGACTCTACCACTGCGGAGATACGACGTAGGATGCGCGCTCGATCCAGCGCGTCCGATTCCGAGTCGAGAGCGATATTTTGAAACTTAGAAAATTTAGTACATGTCCTGGCCCACACCGAGTAGCTGCGTCGTATCCAGTAGTCCGCCCAGCAGATCTGCTGCTACTAGTATCGGCCGTTTAGCGCGCAAGCGACACCGTTTCACTAGGAAAGACTTGCTGTACACTAAATTTAGTACCTGCAAAGCCGCCAGACGAAGCAGTCGTCTCTCCAGTGTTCCTAAGTAAGTTAACCGCCTGACAATTATTGTCGCTAGGTGGACGAACCGTAAATTCTACAAGTCCACAAATTTTAATACCGCCGACTATTCTAAGTTCAAAAGTGGCATTTGAGTAAAATAGTAAAGTTCGAAAACCGCCCAGTACGCAATCGCTACTTCCGAACCAGCATTAAGCCTTCCCAACTTGGAGTGGAAGATTCAGTTCCTGAGCCGCCAACATCGAGACTAGTCCTGTTTGAAACCAGCCATCTGCGCAAGTCTTCCGCCACTCCGCTGCCACGGCGTTAAGACCTATCGAGTCTAACTCCTCCCTCGCGACCCTCTGGACATACCGTGTCATACATACTGTAGCCGCCCGAGTAGTAGTGTTTCTGCACTGTAAAGAGAAACTGGCGCCCGAGGTTACCGTCAACGCAGCTCAGGCGTCACAGTGATACCGCGTCGCACCACTGAAGCGACGTAGGAATTTCACAATACAGACCTACTCATAAAACTATACTATGCTCAGGTTGAGCCTCGCTTGCGGTACGGTGTCTGTTTTTGGGGATCATCCTGCCATTCAAATAATGTTTTTGTTGCAGAAAAACGTATAATTTGGTGTAAGTTTGGACTGTCAGCCAGGGAGTCTTGAAATGTGCATCTATATATATACTTACTAATAAGTCAGTTTGCCTGTAGAAATTAGATACATTCTGGTAATACACGACATGTTGAACGTTTTAATATACCTTTTAATTGCTGTAATGTTTCTGTAAGATTTCCGAGTTGTTTTGGTTTAAAAATCTTTAATAGACTACCCGATAGTATAAAGATCTGTTCATCTAGTTCTAACTTTAAAAAGGCTTTGAAAAGCTACCTAGTTGACAAATATTTTTATGCTGTAATTCATTATTTTATTGGTTAATTTTACAATTGTGGTCTGTGCCATGTATAAATTTTAATTCTATTTAATTTTTATATTGACTATTCTTATTCAGTGTATGTATTGACTTGAGGAAATATATTATTATTATTATTAAGATAAGTAGACACACGTGTCTGTACATATTGAACAAAGTATCTACTACCTGCAGTTTTATTTAAAAATAATACATTTATAATAATATGTTCCGCTAGCCCTGATTTTATAGATAGCCTGTATCATCTACAGTGCTTATAAAAATAATAATAATAAGAGGATACTTGATACAAATTATTCTTAGAACCCTACCAGTATAAACTAAAGTCTAATTCTTTTTTACACTTTTCTGCATTTGCACTCGGTGCACAAGTATATTTTCATCTATGTAACTATGCTTAGTGCGCACTGAGTACAAAAGTACCCTCCAAAAAATCTAGATATACTCGCGTCAAGAATTCAGACTTCTTACGTCATGACTGAAGTTACGAAGTTGTTTTTATTGTCAACGTAATATTCGACATTTAGTCGCATTAAAAACTATCAATGTTTGCAATTTAGTGCAATATAAAAACTTTTAGTGTAGTATCTAATTTTATTACTCAGATGCAATTTCGTAAATATTTTGATGAAAATATAATGAATTATTCATTTGTTCGTATGACGTAACTCGTCTGAACTCTTGTCGTGAGTATACCTGGTTTAGTTCATTCTAAAGTGTTTGGGAGTTTCGGCGTTACACTCACTTGATTAATCATAGCTTCTCCCACTCCTTGGAGATTCCGGTCGATAATAGTTCTGTTGTAATGTCTATTTCATTGTTATGACACAAATTCCCCAGCGCATGTATTTTTAAAAAATATTTAGGCTAATGAAAAGTGTACCAAAACACAACGTGTACAAGTTTAGATACGCTTTATGAAATTTATCTAAAATTACTAGCTACGGTAAAAACTGTACCATGATTTACAATTAATTAGCTTTCTTCATTAATTTTTTTCAATTTCAATATTTACGCCAGGGTAATGAAAGGGTAATTTTTTGTTAATGAAGCGTGGGATCAGCACCGTTATTTAAGGAATGCTATACACCAAAAATAACTTTTATGATAAACATTTTTCAAACGGAATTTGCGAAATAAACTCTTGAAATAGGGATAGCCTCCCCTGAGATCTCGACATGGGTTGCACATATATCTGTAACATTTTTTTTTTTTCATAATCAACTGATAGGTACAGTTTTTATATTACTTTCCAAGTTGTGAAGTAGGTATATACAGGGTGATTTAAAAGTTATCTGAAAAAAATTGAATGTACAGGGGACTTACAAATACAATTTTGTACAAATAAAATCACGCCACTGGAAATTGTCCACTGTAAAACCTGATACGGCGTTATAAACGACGGCCAGACAATTTACAACACCTATTTTAATGCAGCAAATTCAACTGCTCTTGCCGCTATTGTTATTAATTATTAATAAAATTAATTTGTGGTTTTAATTAATAAAATAGTGTAACATACCTGATGTTACAACAAAATTTTGTGTCTGTCTTAGTTTCTATTAAAAGTTATTGGCATAATCCATGATACGGTTGCGTAAATCATCAAAAGTGTCCATTTCGGTACAATATACTTCATTTTTAAATATCCCCACAAAAATAAGTCCATATGATTGAAAGTCAGGAGATTATGGCCACCATGGTACCGGTCCTCCCTTGATATTAATGCTTAGACACGTTGTACATGAAACGGATATAATTGAGCCTCGAGTATGATACGCCACACTGCAATACGTCGTGGGCGCCCTGGACCTCCCTTTCTTCCACGATTCGGTTGCAAATTTCCCGCTTCACAACTGCATTTGCACTACACTTGCACTCACTACATACCGTTGTAAAAGTAGCTGCATTTGGCACATATTTACCAGGAAATCGTTCTTCTAAAGTATTTTTAATAATTTACGTCTAGAGATCTACATTAAATCTAGAAGGCACTGAAAAACCATTGAATTTTTGACAGCAAATGTCAAAACGCTAGTTACAATTTGAAATATACAAGAAATGGCAGCTCTATTATCTTCTAAAGAGAAAATTGAAATAGTTTTGATTACCAATGAACCTAAAGGTTATCAAGTTTTTGAATATAATAAATGTTTTATGATTTGCAAAATTAAATTATAATTTATTTGTTTATTTTTTAATGGTAGATGGATAATATTGGATATCTGACCGTAATTTTAATTTGTAACTAGCGTTTTGACGTTTGCTATTAAAAATTCATTGGTTTGTCAGTGCATCCTAGATTTAATGTCCATATCTAGATGTACATTTTCAATGCTAATACAGTGAAGTTTGTAAAAGTAACAACATCTGTTTAATGGTAGATGGGTAATATTGGATATCTGACCGTAGCTTTCAATTAGGATCAACTTTTCTTAAAAACGATTGTCGATATTATAAAAAATAAGGGTACTTTACTCTTGAGAAAAATTTACATTTTTCGACATACCTCGTATACGACTGCAAAAAATTGAAATCTGATTACTTCATTTTGAGTTATAGGCCATGCAGAACTTTTTATCAAAAATAACTTTTTTCCATAAAATCGATAATAAAAAAAGTTCCCCATATGGTGCCGACTTAATTGGACATACCTACTTACAGGGTGTCTCATGATTAGCTGCCAACCCTGAACAAGCCGATTCTATGATCAAAATTAAGTAAAAAAGTTTATATGAACATGGGTCCGGAAATGCTTCCTAAGGGCACAGGAACCCATTGAAGAGGGAGGAATGGAAGTAATTTTTTTGCAATATCTCTCAATCGCGTTGTGATAAATGTATCAAATTTGGTATACACAGCTAAATTTTGATGAGAATTTGATGGACGAATCCATTTATTTCCACAAGGTCCATTGGGGTGGGTACGGGGGGGCCCTTGGTATTTTGCGTGTGTAACTTTTTTGCAGCTTAGTGTATCCATCTGACTATCGAAACAATCGATTCTCCTACCTGTTTTATTTGAAAAAGGTATACTTTGCTGAAGTCGGTAGGAGTAACCATTTTTGAAATAATTCTATTTGAAATGCACCGAGTAAAAACTGTTTTGGTTTTAGGTAAAGGTCCTTTTCTGCTGAAAATATAGCAAAATGTTACTTGAAAAAGTTATTCAGAATGGTGAATAATGGAGACATGCAATATCGAGAAGATCGGCGATGTTTGATGAAACCATTTTTCAACAAAGTAGGTACAAAGATTTTATCAAAGCAGGCGGATCTTTTTGAAATTTTGTCCCCCTGTGCCCTTAGGAAGCATTTCCGGACCCTTGTTCATATGAACTTTTTTACTTAGTTTTGATTATAGAATCGGCCTGTACAGGGTTGGCAGCTAATTATGAGAGCATATATAAATTGCTTATTTAGCATAGAAATAAAATACTGACTACTTTAATTAATATTAATATACAAGAATGTAAAAGTATTGTGATATCATATCCTAGTCAAATGATACGCCAAAAAAAAAGTGAACAAGTAGATAGGAAAAAAAGTTGTTAAAAAACTAAACAACACACGTAGGTTACTTGATAAACTTATTAAATCTTATTAATCATGTTCAGTTAGATTAGAAGGAGACATATGCAACAAACAAAACTATTGTTCCTAATTTCAAGGAATTACAGGGCCCCTAAAAGTTAAAATTCGAGAAAACAAAAAATTGCGAATGGAATAATTTTATAATTTGATTTTGTAACATATATTAAAATCAAAGTACCTAATATAGTACTAAAAATCAAGTGCAAATACCGTCTTTATACTATTTCTTTAATGCAAATAATAACTTTCAGTATTGAATTTTGTTTAAATGTAGTATAGACATGATACAATCGGGAACTGAAAAATGACAATATTACTCTGATTTTTAGCCGCGTTCTTACAATAACAAATTGCGAAATAAGAATAATATTCCGATATTCTGCCCGCCCTTCCCTAAAATGATTCAATCAATATGCGCAAATTCTCGAATATATGAACTCATCTTACAAAAATTCGATTTTTGACAAAAATATTCGTATTTGTTATTGTACTGCAAAGGGACTTTAGTTAATACAAATTCAAATAATTTTGCTACAGTTTCTAGTAATAAAGTTACATGTATGTTGTTTGATACCAAATATTTAGATATGGTAAGAAATAATTTTATAGACAAGGTTATATTAAAAAAATAGATATCTAAAATAAAAATTAATCTAGTTAAATTTATTAATGACAACAGACATACTTTACATAATAAAACAATTCACTTTTGAACATTTACGATTCTTGGATCGGTCAGTGGTCGCGCGGTTTAAGGCGTCAGTACTTGAATCGAGGTGACTGGATCGCTGTGGGTTCGACCCCTGCAGCCGGTAGACCGTATATAAGCTATATTCGTGGAGAGATTGGCACCCTCTTTGCGGGTATGGTAGGGTGGAAGAATGTTGACTTGGGTCAATGTGAGAGATTGATACCGGTTGGCATTTAACTACCCCCTTAATTAATGAGGTTTTCCAGGTTTCCCTCATTCCTGCACTGAATGGTGGTTAGGGCCTACCTACGTAAGTCGTTCCTGGGCGCTAATGCGGCCTGCTTAATAATAATATGCCGCCCCCTCTCCCGCACAAGTCTTCCACTTCTGGGCTAATCCTCGTGATTGGAATGAGGGGTAGAGATATTATTATTATTATATACCCTTCAGGTAATTGAAAATCATTAACATCTAAGTTAGGGCTTTCCAACATGAGGCTGGCCGTCCATAAAAAAAATATAGAAATATGCTTTAAAATGAAAATATACGCAACCGAGGCACATATACATACGCTGTGTGACGTTACTGACCGCTCTCGAGCCATGCGTGCGTAAAAAAATCTAACAAAAAATGTAGAGGGGGTAGTCTATTTCAACGTCTTACAACAATACAAGGACAATGAAAAATACTGGTCTAGAAGAAGTCTCTGAAGCCTAAATATCGTGTCAAATTTCAGTTCTTAGTTAAAAATGGTTTGGACAAAATTAAATAAAATTATTAATTTTCACCCCCCGCCTTTAAGAGGTTGTAACTCCTCCAGGGGCGCTTAAATCAAAACAGTTTATATAAAGCGTCCCTATTAAAATCGTTTTAACAATCTACACTCAAAATTTTTGCACTTAGTTTGGAATCACCCTGTATAAAACGAGGAAACCCAACATTTTCACTTTCTTTTTAAATCCATTTTTGTAGCAAATATACAGCAACAATTTCTTCGTAATGAAAACATAAATCGATATGAAACTCTAAGGCTGTTTTGAAGAATAAAAAATCTTTGATATAATAAATGGAACAATAGGTAACTACATAAAATAAATGAAATACGCCGCTTCTATCGAGATCTTGTAAAGGACGTAAAGTTGAATGGAAACAAAGTAACGTCGATTTGATAATAACTCATAGCATGGAGTTTAACTATTTAAAAAGCAATTAACTTCTTTTATGTACTGGTTTTAATTGACGTATTGTTGTTTCAACTCTTATAAAAAACATCATAAGCTTGCCTTGCTGTTAATAAAAAAAATATATGACAAAGCTGCCTTCATCCTTTTCAATATCTAGTTTAGTGGTTAAGTAATTAATTGAAATACAATTTAACCTTTCAAAATGGGTTTTTTTTTAATTCAAAGGGATAATAAGTCAATTTTAAGATAATATTTTAGGGTAAAAAAATAAGAAAAATATATGTAAGATTGACCTAATTTTCACCGTGTTCTAATTTTTATGGAGCCAATTTTATATGTCAATTATTTGGAATTCGAACGCTTTGACACTTGAATAGAAAATGAATATGGCGTAGTGATTATTCTGATATTACAAAATTTGATAATGCTGATTAATAAAACATACACAGTGAATGCATCTATCTCTGATATTATGTCAGGAAAATTAAATTCTAAATAACCAGAGTATATAACTTTGTACGTTAGTCAAAATTACTATCGGAACCGTAAAAGTATGAAATAACATTACAACTAAACTATATATTATGTAATTAAATTATAGTTACATATGTGTGGATTTAATTGTTCTGGTCTGAATATTTGATAATTTTAGATTGACATTTTTATAAGGTAACAAAGCCACTTTTTCGTCCGTATACATTATTTTATTTGATTATAAAGGCCTGAGCTATAACTTGCATTATTTTTCAAATATCATCATTCAAAACCATGCAAACTCTGTTCCAAATATTCTACTGTACCTTCAATTTGCTTTAAAATTAGACGCCGTCCTTTTCCAGAAGGTGACTTTAATTCAGTCGAAATCCTTCAAGAATTGCTTGCCGTGAGCTTTGGATATTGCTATCGTATCGCACTTTTCTCACCATATGGAATTCATTTATCCATATTTCGTTAGCGTAATATATTCTTCAATTCAGATTTCGACCTTATATGTCTTCCATAGTTTCCTCGCCATATCAGTTTTTCGTCTTTTTCTAACAGCATACTCTTTCGATTTCATTTTACAAAACGAAAAATCCTGGTCACGCATAATTTGCAAAAACACCTTTCTAGATATTCTAGGCAAAGTTTCTTTCTGTGGCAGCAACCTCATTTTTTTCTACAAATCGCGTATTTTGTATTGTTATCAACACAATCTTCTTTCCGCGAGTTTACAAGATTTTTCGTTTCACAGTTGAATTTTCTTCTTGTCACTCTTTATTGCACAAAATACGCTACTCATGAACACTTGTTAACAAATTACGTATTTGATGATTTACACTCATATTTTGGTCTTGCGCCCTAATTTCTTTATCATCCAATATTCCCTACTCGTTAGATTAGGGTGTTTACGATTATGAAAACACGCTACATTAGAGCTTGGATTTCCATTTTGAAGAACACAAACACAAAATCATTAATAAATTAATTACAATCACAATTAAATTAGCGGAAAAATAATATTCTCTCTTTTCCGGGCGTACGTCCAATCAGGCGTGCAGCTGGAATACCCGTATCAGAATTAACGGCACGGCCTCGTTACCAATTTAAACCGATCATTCTAATATGCGCATGCGTATTTGCTGCAGCAGAGGGAATATCCGGATCCCGAAAAACGAAACCAAAGCTATGTAATTGGATATCAGCGAGGTATGCGAAACACACAAGTTTCTATGAAGAATTTACGGATGATTCGTATTTCTCATTGTGTTGACTGCTATACAGGGTATTTTCAAAAGAAGTAGCACAATTGATACCGGTAAATCTACAGCGAAAAAGAACACGTTTGCATAAAAATTGCTTTCGTAAAATGTTCACCTCTTAGGACAGCCCTCCAAAGTTTCCAAAAAAATATGGAATAGCGGCTGTAATTTGAAAATCAGAAAGGTATGATAGTCCACAGTCCACAAAAGTCCTATAAGAGAATGTTTTAGAGCAATAAATTTTATTCAAAATACAAATATGCCAATTTATCTCCAATGGGGCAGAAGTTACAGCAATTTGAATATTTTGGTAAAAAGATGTTTCAAGTAAACCTAAAATTCAACAATTAAAACATCTTAACAAAACAAAATTAACTGGGCCTGTTTCTCTTGGGTCGGGAGGGTTGTGCTTCTGACTGTAGCATCAATACCGATCGTAACACGAATTGCGAATCACACTTGTCTTCGTCATCAGTCTCCGAAGGAAGCGCAGGTGAGCTGTCTAGGAGGCCTAGGAATTCTTACTGCAAATAATCCTTCAAATCAACGTCACTCTTTTACTGATACAAATCTGTTGAAAAAGCAGGAGATAATCGTTTTATTCGCGGAGCTTGATAGATGAACTGGCACAGGAAATTAGGGAGTGCTTTATCTGTAAAACGTTTTTTTTTTTTTTAATTACCTACATATGAGAGCAGATATCTCGGAAACGGTGCATTGTAGCGAAAAAATGTATAAAATCAATCTTATACAAAATTTTATAAACTCTAAACTTTTCTCTGCAACACAATGTTTTTGACAGAGAAAAACCAAAAAAAGAGACTTTTTTACCCCTTTCCCCTGAAGCAAACGGGCTAGGAGCGGGGACTTCGTTTCTTAGACCAAATGTCGGAAATACTGTGCCGCATACTTAAATGTTTCTCAATTGCATGCGTGTGAATTGCAATGCGATATTGAATTTAATTTAATTTTTTTTTTGTTAATAAACTGTAAGTTTTAAAGCACAGCAGTAAGAGAGGTAACAGCTTTAAAATAATCTGATACTTATTTTTTAACACTCAATTATTATCAAATAATTAGTTGTAGCAAAAAATAACTTAGGTGATGCTTTTTTCAACTTCTTCCAAGGGACAAAAATTTTTGAAAAATTATTGGACATGCATTAGTAGAAAATTTGTGTAAAATTTGACTATAATACATACATTATTGATTTTTAAATTACAGCCGCTATTCCATATTTTTTGAAGGGCTGCATCTCTTAAGGGATGAACATTTTACTAAGATCATTTTATGCAAACGTGTTCTGTAGATTTACCGGTACCGTTTGTACTACTTTTTGAAAACACTCTGTATATTGAGTTGCGCTTTCAATTGAAATGGATGGAGAGATTCCCTGGTTGTCATACTCGGAATATAAAAGTGGAGCATACTGCAGAGTTTGCGTGGTAATGGGACGTTCGCTTGATGAAGGCAAAGGCGGTCATCAAAGGATCGGCCAGCTGGTAACTAAACCTTTTTGTAATTGGAAAAATGCTCCAGAAATATTTGAAGCTCATGCGAAATCGGGATACCACAAGCGAAATTCAGAACTGGCTGATAACTTTCTAAAAGTAATGTCTTCACAGGCTTCTTCGGTCATTGAAGAGCTGTCTTCTGAAAGAAAGAGACAACAAGCGGAGAATCGAAAGAAACTAATCCTCATCGTAAAAGCAATAATTTTTTGCAGCAAACAAGGCATCTCCTTGAGAGGCAAAATCGATTCGGGGCGCATACAAATTACACCAGAACCTGAACAACCACTGCAGAATGATGGTAATTTTAGAGCCCTGTTGCGGTTTGCGGCTGAGTCTGGAGATAAAGATCTGGCTGAGCATTTGAATACTTCACAGAAGAATGCCCTGTACACAAGCCCTCAGATCCAAAACGAAATAATTGACATTTGTGGTGAATTAATTCAACATAAAATAATTGAAGAAGTAAAGAAAGCCAAACTATTTGCGATTCTGGCTGACGAAACTACCGACATCGGACGTGTAGAACATGTCTCGTTATGTATTCGATATGTTCATTTTACAGATAATAAACACCATAGACTTAAAGAGATGTTCCTTGAGTACATGCCAATGGTCGATGTTTCAGGATCCGGTCTCGCAAATCTTATTATTACAGCTCTGAAAAAGCATGGACTTGAATGTTCTCATGTGGTTGGTCAAGGTTATGATGGGGCTGCAGCTATGAGTGGGTATCTGCACGGTGCCCAAGCTTATGTTCGCCAAGAATGTCATCTTGCTCTTTATGTACACTGTAGTGCACACTCTCTCAACCTTGCTATAAATGTCCGAAATTACATTGGGATTGTGCAGTCTGTTGGTTCCTTCTTTCGACATTCTGCTCAACGCACTGCTTTGTTGAAAGAAAAATTCAAGAGCTAGCCGTTACCCGTCGGGAACCAATTAAGCTTGCTCTCAATGTGTGAAACATGGTGGGTCCACAAACATGAAGCTATTATAAGATTCAGGGAAATCTATTCAGCGATTATGAATGCTCTCTAAGAACTCCAATTTAATCACAATAAGGAAACATCGCAACAAGCCTCCCAATTGCTAAGTACGCTTCGATCTTCGGATTTTGTGATGTGTTTAGTGATTCTTCAAAAAGTTATGAGCTATACATTGTCGCTATCAAAACAATTACAAACAATTGACGTCGATCTCATCACGGCATTCAAACATGTAGATGATGTTATTAATGTCTTACAACTCCCGAGAAACAACACTGGCGTCGAATATCTTCATCTCTATGAAGACGCAAAGGTTTTACTGGAAGAAAATGGTGGTATACTGCGAATGCCACGCGTCGTCAGAATACAATTAAATAGACCAAACATTCCTGCATTGGATGTATCCACGTATTACAAATACAACGTATTACAAAATTAATTTGTTCATTCCATTTCTTGATCATACAATTCAACAATTGGTTGAAAGGTTTACCAAACATCGTAAAGTAGTATCAGCATTATCTGGTGTGCTACCTTCAAATTTTACTGTCAGTTCTGAAATTGACGAAGCAATTTTCATGTACTCGTCACTGCTTCCC
The DNA here is from genome assembly GCA_025584915.1 of Monochamus saltuarius. Taxonomy (NCBI): domain Eukaryota; kingdom Metazoa; phylum Arthropoda; class Insecta; order Coleoptera; family Cerambycidae; genus Monochamus; species Monochamus saltuarius. The sequence goes on from CM046726.1 coordinate 35,511,172, forward strand.
GAAAGCAACACATCAGTGGTTAAAGCAGAACTTGAAGTATGGAAAACAGTGATGACAAATATCTTGCCTACCCCAAAATCTAGTTTGGAATGCCTAGATATGTGCGATAAAAACCTTTATCCTAATATTTACACATTACTAGAAATCTTGGCTACCATTCCTGTATCCACTGCTACCCCAGAAAGGTCTTTCTCCAGCCTAAGGAGACTGAAAAACTATCTACGAAACACTACAAGTGAAAACAGACTTAATGGTTTGACTCTCATGAACATTCACTATGGAACAGATGCAGATGAAGTAGTGGATATATTTAAAAGAAAAAGCCGAAGATTTCTTCTTTAATGGTTTTAGATTTAGCGCAGAGGAACGAAATTAATTTAACCATTTCATTTAAAGTTAAGAACTTTCTTTATAAATACCTATGTCGTAATTTTTCCGATGAATATATAGATATTAAATTTCATGTAAGTATATTTTTGTCTTATTTACTTCAAACCAAACCTCCCCCCCCAAAACTAAATCCTGGCTATGCCCGTGTTGAGTGGGTTTATAAAATTTTAAGTCGCAACTGTAGGCATGTTTTTCTAATATAATAATACAAGATAGTCGTTACACTGTCTCTAATATATTCTCTTTTCCATCACCGCCCTTTAATTTACTTGATAAATATGCATCAGCTATGTTGTAATGGCACTCAATAGAACGACAGATTTTCAATACGAGTACTTCGCAATTGAATTCATGACTGGCCGGACATTTTGTCACTTGTCCGTTTAAAATTTATTTTATATGAATGGGAATGCGATTTTCATGTCAAAATAAAGGAATAAAATTGATAGAACGTGATACTTTAAAACCTAAATATAAAGCAAAGCCCAAAGTTGACTTTACACAAATACGATAATACAGTCGTTTTTGCAACCAAAAAGCTGCAAGAGATCTTCACATAACTCAAATATTTCTCTGATTAAAAATAATATCCATCAAATCCATGATGAATGTGGGATTTTTGACACATTTTATAATAACGATTAACACGTTATTTAATATTTCATTAGCAGCTATCAGTAAAAGTATGAACTATAAAAAAAATATTTTTTATAAAAATCTATATCACTATTCCCGTAAATGCGAATCTTCAATAAACTCAAAAATATATTTTTTTTTGTAACTACGTGTTTGTTGTCACAAGAAAATAGTGTATCACACAAGAGTATAATCAATTCTTTCTTAAACATAAACGTTGTTTGTTTCATACATATTTTAGTTAAATAAAAACCAAAGTTCATTGATAAATAATGCTATTTTGTAAATATATAGTACCTATGTATAATAATTAAATTTACCTAATTTTACAATTCTCAATATTAATACTTAATCTTGTATTCTTCAGTCTAACTTATTTTAAAAATATAAAAAATTATGTTTTCACAGTAGTTTTCAAAAATACATGACAATATCACTAGGGCTGATAGAGCATTAAAAAATAAGTGGAGCCACTCATTATTGAGGTACAGAGTGTGTCATTTTAAAAAATCAAATTTTGAATGTAATTTTTTAAAAGAATAACATATTTGATTAATTTAACACAGGTACGTTTTTAGTAGTGGCGACACGTCGATGTTATAAGTTTTTTTTTGTACAAGATGCTTCAAACTAGATAGTATGGGCCTATTTGAGACACGCGGTGTTAAATGGGATGAAATAAGCTCCATTTTCAATCAAAATTATTATTTTTGAAATTTGAGAGGCACTACTAATGACGTCATTAAATATATGTTTTCCAGAAGCATACCTAAATTTTGTTCCTGTTATAAAGCTATCGTTTTTCTAATAAATTTTTATTAGAAAATTTTCTCTGTATTCCCGTTTAAAAATTATAAGCAATATCTATTTATAGAATCTTAAGAGAAATACCACCTAAAAATTACATTAGCGGTAGAAGGATCATGTTGTCATTGGAAAATAATCAAATGTTCGTTTTTAAAGTGCATATATCACAAAATACACGTCATTACTCAATAAGAACTTGAAACGTATAACTTTTGTGCCTATAAAATGTTTTCTCATTCAGAAAAGGTTGATATGTTGCTTATTTACGACGAGTTAGAAAAAATTTCAAGAAGATTTCTAGAATTATATCGAGAAAGCGGCTCATTCCTGATCATAGAACCTTTACAAGATGGAAGTCGATCTTACGACGAAATGAAGATACATTTCCTGTTTGGAAGAGCCAAATAATTGATGGAAGGGTAAGAAACAATGTTAATACAGCTAGACTATTACAGTAGTTCGAACAAAATCCACCAAATTCTATACGGCAGGCTAGCCGGGAATTGAATTTGGATACATCAACCGTTCAATGAATTTTAAAGACCAATGGGTATCATGACTACAAAATTCACAATTTGAAGTATTTGTCTAAGCATCATACTGAAAACAGATTTAATTTGTAGTAAATGTAGAAACTGTTGATAGGAAGCTTTTTCGGCACGTTCCTTGAACATACAAAAGTCGGTTTGACAGTAATGGTTTGTCAAACAGGCGCAACGAACACTACAGGTGCATTGAAAATCCCCACATTGTAAATCAAGTCCAAAATCAAGGCCATTTTGGAGTAAATATATGGTGCGGCATCATCGGCATTTAATTGGTCCTTATTTTTATGAACATACATTGAACAGCGTGAGTTACCTAAATTTCCTACAAGAAGAACTACCTGAACTTCTGGACAATGTGCCCTTGCAGCTAAGGAGAAACCTATAGTTTCAGCACGACGGAGCTCCACTTCACAAGACCCGGATTGTGCAGCAATATTTAGATAACACTTGAAAGAAAAGCACGCACGCCTGAAGTGAGTTAAACGGTGAAATGTTAATAAACGCGGTCCACAAAGAAGTCAGACGAAGATTGTATATGTCTTGAAATGAGATGAGGTCATGTAGAGAATATATTGTAATATGTATGTACTATGAGGGCGTTTGCCTCATTTTTTAAGTTTAGTTATTGTTATCATCACCATTTGTTTTAACCGTATTAAAGAATTATCGAGTTTAATCTTTTTATTTACTTTTAATTAAATGTATGTACTTTAAACAACAAATATTCAATTATTTTCCAGCTACTACTTGACCCTTCCACCGCTAATGTGATTTTTAGGTGGTATTTCTTTTGTGACGATATTGATTATGACTTTTAAACCGGTAGTAATACAGAAAAACTTCTCTAATAAAAATTTATTAGAAAAAAAGACAACTTTTCAATAATAATACTAATAAAAATAATTTATTTCCTCCAGAACATACGAGGTATATAACAAGCAATACACTGGATATTATAAGCTCGTCAAATTAAGGAAGGCACTTGATTAAAAATTAACTATTAATAAGACATTAACATTTTCTTATAACAAAAACTGTTTAACGGTATAATAACACTTAGCAATTAAAAAATGTTTAATCTTGTTTTTAAACACACTAAAACTATCTGTGGCTTTGAAGCATTCATGGACCGACAATGCATGGTTATAGATTTTCACCCCGGGGCTATTTTGCGTTACAGTGGGCCTGGGACATTCGGTGTATAATGTATCCTTATACCTAGTATTGTGCGTATGCATATCGTATCTTTTTTTCCAGTCCCCTATATTCTGTTTTACAAATATAGGAAACAAATTTGGGTGTTTCTGGAAAAAATATAATTGATGACGTCGTTAGTCGTTTCTGTCAAATCCCAAAGATAATTCTTTCGATTGAAAATCGAACTAACCTCATCGCATTTAGCGCCACTTGTTCGAAATTTTTTTTATTTACTTTTATATCCTCACAGTAGGTTCATACTATCTAGTTTGAGACACCCTATACAAAGTAGAGGGCGCTAGTTACAAGCATTTCCGCTAACATTTCAAAATTTTCATTTTACGCAAAAAGATGCTCTTAGTAAATTTGATAAAATACAAAACACTATGGTAAAGTCAACCAGGCGATCCCTGTAAAAGTACTTATTTATCATATGTATGTATCAATCTCCGAATTATGCTGCTTACATGCATGTGTGTATAACAGAAATTATGGTAAATTGTTAATTTCCTGATTTGAATAGTAATTTGTTCTTTGTGAATATTATAACCACGTTAAAATTTGATTATGTTTTATTCTGCTCTGTTTGTTAGGCAGATGTGCAGATGTTTGGGAGAATGTTTTAAAAGTGCCACTACAGTTTGATGATCCGTAAAAATTCTTATAATTTTTAATTATTTAGTTCTTACGCTAATGGTTGGATCTTTGGAAACGAATAAAATATCTTGATCTTTTTGATTAGTTCTAACTGATCTAGGTATTCAGGAATTAGTTTGTTTAAGTTTAATTAATATTACCAGTTTCTCAACAACGCCTTTCCACTACTAAACATGTTTTTCTATTTGGCAGCTGCCCTCAGGAAATTTTTCGCAATAGCATTTAGGGTGAAACTCATAGATCACACTTAAGGTTAAGTGTGCACTTAGCTTTGTAATTTACAAGTTTAGATATGAAACAAAATATTGAAGGGCATCTTATTTAAGTACCTATACCTTAAATGAAAAATCACACTTAAGTGAAGTACTAACTATGAATTCCGCCCTTAACAATACTCCCCCAAAACTCAACATCTGCATATCTGCCCTGCTAGTATAAGTCTCCATTCTGTAGTAGCGCGTTACAAATACGGAACAGGATAACATCTTAGGTTTACAATATTCTCTAAAAGAACAAATTACTATTCAAACTAAAGAATGTTGTTTCCCTCATACAAAATATGACACATGAATGGAATAGGGTTTGACACATACACACTTCATAAATAAGTAGGTACTATTACAGAAAGTTCCTTGTTGACTTTACCACAGTTTTTTGCATTTTCCTCATAAACAGTGAATTGTTAACAAATTTACTAAGAGCACTTTCTCGTGTAAAATTATATTAGAATGTGAAAAACCCAACTTAAAAATGTTGCACCTGTTAAAAATAACACCAGTGTTCGGTACTGCCGAAAACGTACCTGTGTCAAATTTTAACCAAATCTGTTAAAAAAATTACATCTAAAATTAGATTTTTTTAAATTATCTTACACACCCTGTTTGAAAAATGTTCAAACCCCGCTTATTTTTCAATGTTCTATCAGCTCTAGTAATATTGCCATGTCTTTTTGACACACCCTGTATATGATTTTCTTATATTTCCAACGTTTTTCTAAAATATTTTTCCTAAATGCAAAAAAACAGTTTTATGTTAACTGTTATGTTGGTACTTATTTCGTCGTTTTATTGAACATTTTCTAGTTCTATATAAAAATTGAAATAAAAATACAGAATTGTAAAATTAATGTCCTATAATACTCATTTTCTCATTTTTTAGCTATAACCTACTTTCTTCAAGTTAAAAAGGGAAAAACCTTTTTTAATTATTTTTTATTGGCTGTTGGTATCTACTTATTTATTCAATATTGACACACGTGTAGCAACTAAAGGAATTTTAAGAGATACATTGTTTCGAATATCAATAAATGAAATTTGTTTAATGTATGATTGACATTGTAAATACATTTCCTTCAGTCCAATCAATACTTTTTCATAAGTAGGTACTATATAGTATTTTATTCTTATTTATTCGTTTCTATTACAACATGTTTGACAGATAAATTATTCGAAAAAGTAATTAATTAATAAGGTTTTCTATTTATGGTACAAAATTGAGCTGTCACTATTATTTTTAGGAAGTAATAACAATTATCACCTACCTGTAGCATGGGCAAAAATGAGCAAAGCAGTTCTCCAAGCATCCAGTTTTGAATCAGAAGCACGTACAGAGAAATGGGCAGTACAATCACACATTTCATTACATCACTAATAACATTATTTAAAATGAAACTATAAGTACCATCCTTATAAAGTTTATGGCGTATTATGTGTATAAATACAGCTAAATTGCTTAACACCCCGACAGCAAGTAAAACTGAATACATGAATATAATGAATGGGTAGATTTTCCTCAACGACGGTTTCAGATGGGGTTCTCGCAAATCGAGCTCTGGGTTGTTTATACCCAGCAAAAACTCATGCAGCATTGCCCAAACTTGAGGAGGGACGTCGTATTCTGGTAGAGTATCATTTTTGTCTGTGTCCAGCATTTTTTTCAATTTAATATATCAATATATTTAATATCAATAAAAACTAGTCGCTCAATTAATTTTTTTTTTACCGTATCGGAAAACCGCTCGCTACGTACTGTCCGCGCTTTCACCTCTGCGTGTGGTGAAAAGTTTACCGCGTCGGAAGGAAAACTGACTGAAGGAATATCAGAGTGTTTGTTTGGAATGATAATGCGCGGACTAGTTGCGCTTCAAGCTTTATCTAACTTTACAAAATGCCATGCGATCCTGCTTCAGACGATTATGTCTCATCTTTACATATTGGCTTTAAAATTAATTAGTTAATTATCTTTCTAAATTATGACTGTAATATCTGCCATAGGATTAATTGCCCTAAAATTATCATAAATGGGATGGACTTATGGCGTGGGTTTAAATAATTTATCAGATGGAAGTCATGTTTAATTCAGTAACCTGCAACTTTTTTCTAAGGAATCTGAGAAAATGTTAAACCTTCTTATTATACGGAGTATAGGGTACTTGAACTATCCCCTAAACCACTTGAATGCTGAATTTTGTGGATTTCACAGGTAATAAAATTCTGCAAACAAGATTGTTTCCTGACAAGGATAGGATAGCATAGCATCTTCGCAACGAAAATATCAATCAATACATTTCATTATAAACATTTGTACCAATAAAGTGAATACAACGTGAATACGTTATTGTGATTTCGAACATTTATTTGGTCGAATGAAAAATTATAATTATTTGTTAATAGTTAATTCTACTGATTCTTTCATACTTTTTTAACTACTACTACTTTAAAATGTGAATAATTTAATATTCGTTTGACAATATGTATTAAAATATCAAGTTTAAACGCGGAGTGAAATAGTTATTTACAATAACAAAACATCAAATGATGTAATAATCGAGAATAGTGCGCTCTTACAAATACCCGCATAAGCTGGAATTACTTCTATTTTCATTCATAACTTTCACTTCTGTGTTTACAATATAAGTGTTGTAAAGATTCATATTACAATATGTGATGTTAAATTTTTTTACTGTTTAAGAAAGGTATTTTAAGCTAATATGTATCAAATCTCTTACAATTCATATCAATGAAGTCATATATATGTTCTCTGATAGGAATTGTAGGAGATTTGATACATATTAGCTTAAAATACCTTTCTTAAACAGTAAAAAAAAATGTTACAAAAGCTAATAATAAGGAATATATGGGTAGATATTGTGGGTGTAATTCAACGCAGGTTGGGGCTTTTGTCCACTGAGTAGTTAGTTTCACACAATATTGTTAATACCTGAAAATATATGAAAAAAACGTGATGTTACATTTATCAACAAAATTTTATCTACTTTCCTTTAATAACACAAAAAAGTGTATCTGGCAAAAAGTGACAAATGACGCGACAAGAAGTTGCTGTATTTCTATGAACAGAAAAAAGTACCTCCTATTAAGTATATGGATCAAGTTTTCTTATGTTACCTTTCGCGTGATTCACAGCATGGTTATTGTCAAAACTTTGTCAAACAAACCTATAACTATAAAAATTGATTTTCAAAATGAGAGATTCTGATGGAAGTTTATGCTCTGATATATACTCGCGACAAGAATTCAGACGACTTACGTCATACGAACAAATGAATAATTCATTATATTTTCATCAAAATATTTAAGGGACTGCAATTGATAGGAATAAAACTATATACTACACTAAAAGTTTGCATTATATATTACACTAAATTGCAAAAAATGATTGTTTTTAACGTGCCAAATATCGGAAATTACGTTGACCATAAAAACAAATGTGTAACATCAGCCGTGATATAAGACTTCTGAATTCTTGACGCGTGTATAGAAGCGTTGGCAAATAGAGCGATCTCAAGTCTAGTTCCGACAAAATCCAAGACGCGGTATGACTTGGAGTATAAAAAGTTTGAAGATTTCTGCAAAGCTAACAAGATAAATGAGGTGTCTGAGAAAATTCTTTTGGCTTATTTTTCCGGAAAGCTAAGCTCCCAGAAACCTACACTATGTACTCACTACTAAATATTGGGAACTAAAATTTCAGTTTAGAAAACTCGACATATAAGCAGATTTTCTCAACTAAACAAGCTTGACATTATTTTAGAGGGTCCTCAGCCACCATTCTGATCGATGGCGGTGCAGATATTAAAACGTTATGGGGGCTGGAAATCTACGGCAGAAGGCTATGTTGAGAATTATTTAGATACTAAGAAACAGATAGCAAAGAAGTTCATAGGATTTAACGATTGGAAATTCTAACTTAATCTCCATCACATCTGCTTCTGGTATATAAGTTTCTAATTGTAAAAAGTGTATTATTAATTCTCATAATAAAAATTAGGTTTTATAATAATTTTTTTAATAATAAATAAATCATTCAAATAATAATAATAATTCACTATATCCATGCATAACGTTTTGACAGAACAATAATTTATATCGCAAGTATTACAAATTGAATTAAATGTCTTGCACATAAAATAAACTGGAGATATTAGCAATAAATTTGTGTTAGCCCTTGGTAAATAAACAGTGGCATGAATTCTCATTTCATTGCGCGGTACTAAGAAACTTGTACTAAGTTGCTCCAACAAATCTGGGCAATCAATTATATTACTAGATTGTACAGAAATTTCACCGATTGACATCGTCTGCAGGTTTCTAAAGTTTGGAAATTGAACATATTTAATAATGCATTGTGATCAAAACCTTGTACCGGATATATGCCAGTAGACTTAAAAGATAAAAATTTCAAAAAACGCCTTTGTACATTTTCAAGAGTGTCGGAGTGTACCTGATAATAAGGATTCCAAATCAACGAGCAAATTAAATCTTTAATTGTTTCCACAGACTGCAAATTCTGATTATTAGTTTTATAAATATATTTTTCATAATTTAATTTTCACGTACACGTAACCACGTTACACTTAGAAACATTAAGCTCTAACTGGTTTTAACTACACCATGCTTCAATATTAGTCAACTCATTTTGCAAGCTCAAGCAGTCTGACATACCATCAATTTTCCTATAAATTTTCAAATCATCGGCAAAAATAAGATTTTCACATTTTAAGATAGAGCAAACATCATTTATAAAAACTAAGAACAGTAAAGGGCCTAAATTGGACCCTTGGAGACGCCTGATGTTACAACCAGCTGTTAAGATTTGAACCCATTAAATGCAACGAAGTAGACTCTATTATCAATATAAGACGAAAATAGGTCCAACAAAGAAGGGCTAAAACCAAATCCTTCCAGCTTTTTCAACAGAATACAGTGACATCAAGGGAAATCAAGATGTCTCAATTAATTAGACATTTAACAATTTTTTAAATAAATTTTCTGAAAAATACAAGATACAAGCTACAAAAACTAACAAAATTAATTATTTTGTTATATTTATGCAAAATGTACAATTACCTGTGAACGTCAGATATTTGAATGTAAGATATCTCTCGCATAATCGAAATTTTAACACATTCTGTTGTGGCACCTACTAAAAAAAATGGTTTGGTGTATATTGAATTTTATTTGATACATCTACTTTATTTTGCATGGAATTTTCTCAGCAGCCTTCTGTTACAATGGAAGATTTTCATGCTCCACGCCTTTTTAAAATCTATCATCACCAAGCTAGCACATCAAGTCTCTGATTTTCTGGTACTATCCTGCCAGTATGTCCTAATGACATCTCAAGAAGGGACCCTGAGACTTAATGGGCCATAAAAAACAATTAAAGGTGTATTTTCTGGAAAACCGCAAAATATTTTAAAATATACAACACTAACCAATTTACACATTAGAAAATAAAAAGATAAAGCCAATCTCTAGCAAAACTTCAATTACAATTATTCTTTATGAAGTCACCATGCAGAACTTTCATATTTCAGGAAACAACTACTCTGCGGTCTAATGCCCCCACCAGCATTGAAATTAAACAGTGAAATAGAACTATTACTATATACAGGCTGTCTCACATAACAGGGCCACTCCTGTGTATCTTAATATGCGAAACACGTCAAAAATATTTAAATATTTTTTGTTGCATTTTTGGAGGCCTTTATGCTCGTAAAAACATATTTGAGATCCATGGCCAACTTTATGAGTAATAACAAAAAAACCTGGTAATAAATTTTGATTGCAAAATTAATACCTTTTACCTAATATAAACAGATTTTTGAAATATCGTATGTGGTTTGCTGCGCCCTCTAGGCGGACAAAAAAATTCTTTCGAAGCAGGCTATGGCCACAAAAAATTGCCTGTTTTTTCGTCTTTCATGCAATATACTACATGTCGCCCTTATCTTTTGTATTTATTACAGTTTTTTCAATTTTAGTATAAAAAATGTACCTAAATATTTTCGTGTTGCTCAAGATAATGTAGGAACTGTTTGAAAGACGCCAACTGCAAAAAATTATAAACAGAATGTACTTTTGTATGCAAAATGCAGATTTTCTAATAATATTATTATTTTATTGGTTTTCACATTAGAAGCAATTGCGTCTTTAAAATTGTTCTAACACAGACAATGTAGCTTACGCTAAGTGTTGCAAGCTATGAAAACAAATTGTTTTACCCCAGTAATGACAATTTGATTATTCTTGCGATAGGTTATGCAGATGATGCTTAAAAATTCTTACAGTTTATTATTATTTAAAAAAATATATAATTTTGAATAGCAATGGGGTTTTCAAATATTGAACAGTATATGTTTGTGTTGTACTGTCTGACGCATCAGAAATTGAGGTGGTCAATTTAAGCATATCACTTAATTCATTATTACTTGTCTGCATTAATTATAGGTACTAGTATTAGCTGATGTTATTAATAGTTTCGGATTTTCTAATTTTAAGCTTACCTTTTCTGTTTAAATTTAAATAAAATTTGTTTCTAATTCACTGCTTATTTTAGTATTCAACTAAATTACTGAATCGATTAAATTAATGTTTCGAGAATTAAGAGTATATCAACTCAAATGTAAAATCGCTATGGAGAATTTCCATTAATGTGCTTCCTCAAGTTATAACACATTCAAAATGATTTCAAACTACAATGAACTTTAACAATTTTCAAACTAACTATTATATATAAATTATGACTATCGAGTATAAATACTATAACAAGAACAAACGGTTTGTTAAATCGTGATTTTACGGAGGCAATACATTTATTTTAATAGCTTGCAACATTTAGCGTAAGCTACATTGTCTGTATTAGAATAATTTTCCTTCGCTTGTCCTCGGTATAATTACATTGTAGTCCCGCTTAACCTACTCTATCAGCACGCATTGTACAAAGACAAAAAGGTTGGTTTTGTCCATTGATTATCACAGTGTCCCCTTGGATAATCATTCAGTTTTGCGTGCTTGCCAGTGACGGTTGTACAGTGAAGTGTCCAAGTAAAAATAAGTGAAAACAAGTGGAATAAGTAAAAACAAGTGGAAAATAAGTGAAATCAAGTGGAAAATAAGAGAAAATAACATTTCAGTGATAAAAAAGGATAATGTAGTTAAATGAATGGAGTTACAGAAAAGGAGGAAAAAAAAATCAACTCTGGAAAACAGGAATGTTTAGCTTCTACAAGGAGAAATAAAGGTTTGTTAAGAGAACAATATTTTGTTACTTATTGATGAGAATCTTAAGAAAAATATTCAGATGATATCACTAGGTACTTGCCAATACAGGTTATCGAGCATGGGTATTTTACAACAGTAGATAGATAGTCTATCCGGTTGAAGACAGAGGTCTGTCAATTATTTGCATAGTTGTTAATTCAAATTAATCAAAGTAGAGCACATCAATCCAAGAAACCAGGTACATTACTGTCTGAAATAGTGCAACAAATGTTAGATGCACATGCTGACATATTGTCGACAGTAATAATTAATGCTTGGGGGTACATGCCTGCCGATATAGTATTGTTGTGGGGTTCAACGAATTTAGATTCCATATCACAGAAAATCCATGCAGTCTAGGGATCTCAGGATAAAAACTCCACAAAACCAGTATAAAGACAATAATACTTCTGATAAAACAAAAACGTGTATACGTGTGTGTATGCATAATATATATTTAATCTAGAACAACAAAACGAATTGTTACAGGTTCTCATTTTGAGTTAGAGAGGTTGTAGAAATATCTTAAACTTTTTAATGAAACTGTAAATAGATCTCAAAGATGCATATTTTAGGTAACATATACACGAAATATAGGACTAATGTACTGGTATCATACATATTAATACATGTTAAAATAGAATCTAATTTATAAAATAACCTCAAATTAAAAGAAGTCGTGTGACTTTATAAAATCCTGTGCTTGGTACAACACCACTGCAAGAATAACGTGTGTTAGTCTTCAGTTAACTAAGAAATGGTGTAAAAGAAAAAGTCGTGTGACTTTCAAATTTAAAGAAGTCGTGTGACTTTATAAAATCCTGTGCTTGGTACTACACCACTGCAAGAATAACGTGTGTTAGTCTTCAGTTAACTAAGAAATGGTGTAAAAGAAAAAGTCGTGTGACTTCATCAAGTTTTTGGTTCATTAATATCACTGCAGCAAGAATAACGTTTTCTTTTAAAAAAATATAAAAATGGTGTGATAATAACAAAAAGAAGTCGTGTGACTTCATAGTACTATGGGTTCGTTACCTTCACTACTCCAAGGATAACGTGCGTTGTTCATCGAATTAAAAAATAAATAAATAAATAAATAAATACAAATCTGAAATGGTGTCATTTCTTAAAATATTTAAAAGATATCTAGATTTAATACAAGGTTTCCTTGCAATAAATATTGTTTCTCTAAGACTTATGAACGGCTTGAGCGCCCTCAGAAAAATTTGTCAGTGGAAGCCAGAATGGAAACGTGCATATGTATGTGTATATATACATATATAAAAGATATAAAATCTCAGAGGGGAAGGGGTACTGTTCCTACTGGCCCCTCTGCGGGCGCTAGGGTGAAGTGTTGAGTGTATATATAAAGATGTAACATGTTTTACAGTTAAAAATAGATAGAAAGACATGTATAAGTACTGGATGTGTTAACTATTATTATTTCAATATTTTTGAAATTTAGATGTGTTGAACCAACTAAATTGTCATTTAGTCATTTGTCATCAGTTAGAGTAAACATATTACTAGTTAAAAATTGAATATAAGAATATACCTAATAAGATTGCTCTTGGGCTACTGGGCTTCGGAATTATGGAATTAAATTAATACAGAGAAAGGTATACTGAAACCTTAACAGCATTTAATTTTGTTTTAATGTTCATGTAAAAAGTCGATATCACTACCAGCAGAAAGACTTAAGGATGTAAAACCTAATGTTAAAATTTAGAAATTAATTAAACTCGTTTCAAACAAAATAAAGTAATTATGAACTGAAGGAGTGTTATCGAAATTACAAAAATAAATAAATAACGGTAAATTTCAGATATTATAAAACATGAATTACAATGGTAGTTTGAAAACTTTAAAAAATATAAAATCAATACCTACAAAAAAAAACCGTTAGAGATATAATCAAAAGCTCCACAATTGGATAAAGTACCTACCTTTTATAAATAATCTAAGAAAGATTTTGCAAAAGCTATGCATAACAAACTTAAAATCCCTAACAATATGTATGAGACACGCTCGTAATTTATTAAGAATAGGCAACCAGATTTCTGGTATAAATCGACGAGGCAGTGTCGAATTCGGATATTTTAAATAAAGCCACTCCGAAGTATGGCGTTGATTTAAAAAGGAAATTAAATTCTGTTTATGCTATATACATATGCTATACTGTTTTAATATTGAAGCAGACAATAAATCAATATCTCTGTATATCGAGACAAATTAAGAATAGATTTTTTTTTTGAAAAATTACATAGCTGGGAAGCTTAAGATGCCAAAAAGCTAAGTTTTGAATGTATAAAATGTATTACAGGGTTTCCAGATCCTGATAGATACTCCGTCTATAATTTCACTGTAAATTAAGAAAATATGTTTTACATATTTCCTTCGTTTTGACAAGGATATTTCCCTGGTGATAAGGAAACTATATGGATTTCTTTCAATACATTCTTATAAATTAACGGTAAACTTAGTATGTATGTAAGCATTTCTAATTTTTGCCTTCCAAATCCTAAACAATCAGTTACTTGAAACGACTCACTCTTGTCACAGTGAGAAAAATTATTTTCATTAAAACACGGAGTGTCTAAAATTTGGATTTGAAATTGGCTGCACCCATGGTCGGAGTTGCTTCCTGTTCTTAATTTAGAAAGACAGTCCTTACAGAGCATCTGTGTCTTTTCGCCCTTTAGCTGTTCACTAGATCAATTGTTGAATACAATTTTTGTTAGGAGACTTAATTAATTTAGAGGTACTTAATTATTTCAGTTTCAATGAAGATTGTGTAAGCTTTTATGAAACTGCCAAAATCAATGGAATATTGTTGTTGTGTCAATAACTAACAGAAATTGCAAATTTAAGTTTTAAAAAAACTTATTTAAAATTGGTATGTTAAGTGTCTACTTCGGAATAAAAATTGTTAACATCAACTAGCTAAGTACATTTATTTATAAATATTGGCCATATCTCAAAAATTAGTAGATATGCAAACTTGAAGAACGTCAAAAAAGAAAAAACAATATATTTAATATAAGAATATTTTTTAAATAAAATAGTAATAATATATATATGTATGTGTATATATGTGTGTATAATAATAATAATAATAATAATAATAATAATAATAATAATAATAATAATAATAATAATAATAATAATAATAATAATAATAATAATAATAAAATAATATAATAAAATATTAAAAACCAGCGTTAGATTTGGAGCGTACACTATATTGAAACAACATTTGATGGTACCTAGTAGGCAGGACAAATCAAAAGGGCATTTTTTAATCTGAGTATTCTGAGTGATGAATATCTATTACTATTTTCAATTCATTATATCCACTCAGGGATCCGACTAATAGTCCACACATTCCACAGAACAGAACAAAAAATGCAGCGGATTCGTCCGTTGCATCTAACGCGTGCTTCAATTGTTATAGACAATACATACCACTTAAAACTTAAACACCAAACGATGTATGTACTAAAGGTATTCATTGGTATTCTCATTATACCTAAATATGTATCCTAATTATCAGGAATAAAATTTTATATTGTTATTGGTAAAAAATATTAAAAATATTTTTATAATGAATCAAAATAAGTTGGAAGTATCATATAATAGTGTATAATTTGCTATTACCTAATCTTAAGAAATTATTTAATTAGTAAGGCTACAGTAGAATATCCATATTTCCATAAATAGGAGTTGCTATTGTCATCATTTATTTTCCAAAAATTAATGTGCACAAGGTCAAAATCGGTTACTCTGAACATCTACAATGTAATTATATCGAGGACAAGCGAAGGAAAATTGTAAGATTAATTGACTTACCTTAAGGAAAATTAATCTGAATTTTCCGAGCTTGTCCGAGGATATAATTAACCACCCCCCCCATTTTTAACGTAATAGTAACGATTTTGAAAGAAAACCACTTCAACGGAATGATTATCCAAGGGGACACTGTGATAATCAATGGACAAAACCAACCTTTTTGTCTTTGTACAATGCGTGCTGATAGAGTAGGTTAAGCGGGACTACAATGTAATTATATCCTCGGACAAGCTCGGAAAATTCAGATTAATTTTCCTTAAGGTAAGTCAATTAATCTTACAATTTTAAAGACATTAGAAGTAATGTGAAAACCAATAAAATAATAATAAGAAAATCTGTATTTTGCATAAAAAGTGCATTTTGTTTATTATTTTTTTTTCAGCTGCCGTCTTTAAAACAAGTTTTACATTATCTTAAGCAACACGAAAATATTTAGGTACATTTTTTTAACATTGAAAAAACTGTATGAATACAAAAGATAAGGGCAACAGCCTTAAAGTTTGGGTACTTTACAGTTTTTTTTGTTAATACTCATAAAGTTGGCCATTGATCTCAAATTTGTTTTTACGAGGATAAAGGCCTCCAAAAATGCAATAAAAAATATATAAATATTTTTGACGTGTCTCGCATATTAAGCGAGATACATGGAAGTGGCCCTCTTATGTGAGAGAGCCTGTATACTATAAATAGCAGGACTATTACACGCTTTAGGTATTCTCTCAATTATTATTGTAAATTCCCTTAATATTTGTAAAATTACATGAAGTAACTATAAAATTAGCATAACTAATATGGTAAATATGTATTATGTAATTATAAATATTTTCTTTGAAATTTTAGAGACATTTTTTAGAGTGTATAGGCGGGTTTTCGTAAAGCAATAATTGAAAGATACATACTATACAATCTATGTTGTGTTACTCTACGCTGTGCTAGGTTTTTAAAAAGTGTAATATGATGGCCTTTGCTAAGAAATAATGGGATAATCTGAATAAAGTTAAATTAGTAGTAACTATATCGTAAACATCGCACTTAAAGTAAAATACGTATACTCCAAGTTTTACAGACTGCAACTTCTCTACAATATTTTTTTCTTCACAGCAAGTGACTGAACTTATGTGACGTTACTCAATAATATCAAGTGTCATTTATATGACTAAGAGTATAAATATAGTACTATAACATTATAGTACTAGATTTTACCATTGAATAATGAGCCCACAAACTAGAACTGTTCAGTTTTTGTGCCATTTTCAAAAAGTATGCCAATAAAACGTTCTCAAAATATTAACGTTACATTTTTTCCAATACACCATTTCTAGAACTTGACAAAAGCAGCTTCATATATTGCACCAAATTTCATCGGCAGCAAGTTTTCTACAGCCATTCCAGCCTTTACCACCTCGAGAGATTCATCAGTCACTTCTATACTCATTTTCAGTCTTTAGTTACTGTCAACCGAAGCGACGCCAAATTATAATTATTTGTTTTGATAGATGCAAGTACGTATCTGTGGTAAAGTAAAGGTATATATATAGTGAAATAAGTTAAAGATTCTAGATTACAATCTTTATTTAAAATTCGGTTTATTTTTCTTAGTTATTTTAATAATTTTACCTAGAATTTATAACGTTCGAAAAAATAGTATATGATATTCGGAGAATAAGAAGCACATAAAGTATCACTTACTTTCCTAGCATCATAATATATTATGTACAAACGCTTAGTATTATAATACTACTTACTGGTCCTCCGTTCCTAACACATTTTATTTATTTATTTATTTCTATTCCTGCTCAACGGGATGAACCCACTTACACAGCAGGGAAAATTACAACAAAAAAACACATATAAAATAAAATAATGAAGTTATGTATAAATAAGCAGAAATAAATACAGAATATATCACACACCTACAATAATTCACAAACAACACTAACTATATCAAAATAATTCCTTAATATGTGAAATACTGGTACTGAGAAAAATTAATACTGTCCTGCACGGCTGTTAATCTTCTATACAATACATACACAGGTAAATAGTGTAGCATATTAGTACAAGCTATTTTTTAAAAAAAAGTTTCGAAAGACCGTGTATTTGCAGCCGAAACATTAAAATTAAGTCTTTGTAATATTTCAGGTACGTCAAAATTTTCAATTATTAAATTAAATTAGAAGATACAATTTTGCATATTACGGCGAGATTTGAAAGATTTGTAATTGTATTTTTGAGGTAGGAAGTGCTGGGGATAATCTACGGAAGATATACATTAGAAAATGTATAGTTCAACAGCTTTAAGAATCTGCGCTGTGTTCTTTCTAACAAATCAATATAATTAGCATAGGTTGGAGTCCAAATTAAGGAACAGTGCAGTAACTTAATAGTATAAACATTGCAGAAGTCCCGTGCATTGCGAATTATGAAACCCAAAGTCTTATTAGCTTCCGACACTATATTATGATGCATATGATAATTAAAAGTCAGTTTGGAATCAAAATAAATTTCTAAATCCTTAACAACGTCTGGCCTATTCAGAGGTATATCATCAATATTGTATGGAAAATATACACTATCTTTCTTTCTAGAAAATGTCAATACATTACACTTTTTTATATTTAAGGGTAATTTGTTCAACCCACACCAGAGATTTAGTTTACAAAAATTCTTCTGCAGTTTAACACAGTCCTGTACATTTTTTATCTTTAAGTATATCTCGCAAGAGAATCTCATGTTGTGAACGATTGAAAGCCTTGGAAAAATCTGTTTAGATAACATCCGATTATCCAAGGCTTCAGTCAGATATTGAGTAATTCATAATAGGTTTGTTGCCGTGGAGCGACCCTTCATAAAACCATGTTGATTAACACTTATTACTTATTACATTCCTAATGTGATTATATAAAATATCGTGGAGGAAGAATTATTTATTATTGTAATGAGACGATAGTCTGCGACGTCATTAATATTACCACTCTTAAAAATTGGGCATATTTGTGATGATTTCTATTCGTGAGGAATTTTATTAGTCAAGATTATTAAGTTGAATATTACTTTCAAAGGCTTTAATAAGCAATGGGCACATCCACGAATAAAAAAAGCAGGAGAATTATCGGGGCCCAGTGTCATTTTTGGTTTCAGTTCACATCACAAGTATAGCCTAAGACCATCGAGCCATTGCATATTTCATTAATTTTAGTGTTTAAGCCTCCAACATTTTGATAATAAATAACCATACAATTTTCCTTCGATTTAGTTGTTACAACTGTTATATTAAGATATTCAGACTCAGTTGCTAAAACTATAGGGCTATTAGAAGTCTGTGAATCAATAATTGGTTGCTATATCGCTCCAACCATATCATCTTTAAAATCTTTTAATTTGCGGATATACACAGCACGGTGTCAATTCCAGGCAGAGTGTTTAAAATCAACCTGAGCATTATCGTCTTTAAGGGCGCCGTTTTATAGGCAAATTTTCAACGAATTTCATAGCTGTTTGTTGAGACAGTCTAAAAAGAATCTGAGTAAGTTAGAAAGAATATCTCTTCACTATGTCAATTATACAAGTTTTCTCCGGGATATAAAACAGTTTCCAGGTTGACAAGTCATTCAGAATAAGAAAAAAGAGCTTGATTTTCACCTATTACATTTTATCATAAAATCTACCGAATTTTACAAGTCAACTGCACATTGAGAAGATTGTATACAACATTTTAAACATTATCACATCCCGCAGAATTCTTTTAAAAACTTGTAACACTTGAATTTATGTAAATTATCAAGTATTTTTCACGGTGTATAGAACACAGTGATAAGGTACAAATTCACGGTTTTTATGTTCTCTAGCACACTTTTTCTTCAAAAGTTAAAGAAAATGATTCAATTTCAGCATTATATTTTAGTACTACATTAATAAGGACCTCCACCTACTGTGTGTATTTTTGTGTGCATATTTAGATATGATTATTTGTCCTTGAAACGCCAGCCTTAAGATTCATGCAATTGACACATTTGAGATTTACCTCTGAACAATCCTTGACCTGATGATCACCAGCACAATTAGGACAAACCAATGATTTTTTACAGTGATGAGACGTATGATGGTATCCGCAGCACTTAAAACATCGCACAGTCAATAGCATCGAACGCAGGACAGGAATTATATCCAATAAATAAGTGACCAGTAGCAATAATACGAGTATAAAGGTCATGATCAACCTGCAAGACAGCATAGTAAACATTTTACTTATTCTTTACATTATTAACACAAATACATTTAATTTCAGAATTTTCATTAAAAAGAGATTTATTTTGACCACGGATCAAGTTCAAAGGGTCTTCTGAGTCATAGGAATCTTTGAAGCCTGAAATTCGAATTCTTGGTTGCAAACCCTTTACCTCCCTAATGACGTACTTATCAGACAAATTGTTTTCAGCAATTTCTTTAAATTTTCGTGCTTCTTCATTAGATGAACAACTGATTACAAGCCCGCTATTGCTAACACTTTTAATCCTACACGCTAATATCCATCTGAATAGGATTGACTTTATGGAACAGATCTGATTTTATGTCAGAAATATGTTGAACTGGATCTTTGGGTTTTACAATGACAGAAGTATTTTTCTAAGTTTTAAGAACACTAGGATATGGGGTAGATGATCTGATTTGGTCTCTACAACAGTATTTATATCATCGAGTATTTCGTTCTTAAATTTCTGAAGAGCTTTCAAAATTGTGTTTTCATTAATTATAGTTAATCAGCGAAGATGTACTTTTATTAATATTCTTTATATTGTCACGGAATTTGCCCCACTCACTCCCAAACCTACGACTGTGGCACCGCGAATTGCCTAAGATTGCCCCGATCGCCCCTACGCCATTCTGGTAAACAAACAACATGCGTGAATCGAGGCGTTACTAGAAAATCGTAGAAACGACGAGAAGCGTTCCAGTCGTACGAGAAAAGGGATCTAGAGATACTGGAATATACCTGGAATATTCCTTAGGTCTATAAAAGAAGAATAAACGGCCGAGTTAGTTAGTCTTGTATAAGTCTTGTATTACAGTTTGAATTAAAGTGTTTAGTTGGAGATATCAAAGTGATTTAGATAGCGATTAATTAAATAAGTGTTTAGTTGACCTGTAATTAGTAGTGTTCAGTAGTTAATTAAGTAATTAATTAACGGATTGTTTTTCTGGAAGTAAGAGAAAAGACGGATTGGGAAATCCGTGACAATTTGGTGTCGGAAGTGGATTTAGTTGGAAGTTTTAAAGAGCTTTCTGGAACCCTGTCCACAAAGTGGGATTTAAATGGAAGTTTGAAGAACTTTCTGGAACCCTGTGCGCGGGGTGGAATAAATACCCAAGTGTGATATATCACCGCACTCGTCGTGACTCAAGGAAGTGAACGGTGGTATTCGCGAAGGACAATCTCGAACATTCTAGAACTTTGTACAGGAGTGAGACAAATACCCAAGTGTGATATATCACCGCACTCGTCGTGACTCAAGGAAGTGAACGGTGGTATTCGCGAAGGACAATCTCGAACATTCTAGAACTTTGTACAGGAGTGAGACAAATACCCAAGTGTGATATATCACCGCACTCGTCGTGACTCAAGGAAGTGAACGGTGGTATTCGCGAAGGACAATCTCGAACATTCTAGAACTTTGTACAGGAGTGAGACGAATACCCAAGTGTGACATATCACTGCACTCGTCGTGACTCAAGGAAGTGAACGGTGGTATTTGCGAAAGACATTCTCGAACATTCTAGAACTTTGTACGGGAGTAAGACAAAGACCCAAGTGTGACATATCGCCGCACTCGTCGTGACTTAAGGAAGTGAACGGTGCTATTTGCGAAGGACATTCTCGAACATTCTAGAACTTTATACCGAAGTGAAACAAAGACCCAAGTGCGACATATCACTGCACTCGTCGTGACTTAAGGAAGTGAACGGTGTTATTCGCGAAGGACAATCTCGAACATTCTAGAACTTTATACCAAAGTTAGACAAAGACCCAAGTGTGGCATATCACTGCACTCGTTTCATTGTAAGGAAGGCAACGGTGATATCTAGAAATACATTCGTGGACATTCTAGAACTTTCCAAATAGAGTGCATGCCTGTAACTAGAAGCCAAGTCAATATGGATGCACAACTGGCAAAACTATTAGAAATGATGCAGACAATGCAAATGAAATTAGAAGAGCAGGGACATAAAATGGAAGACCAGACGAAAACAATGCAGGAAAAATTTGAAGAACAAGGGCATAAAATGGAAGATCAGTCCCAGATGATGCAGGAGAAATTAGAAGACCAGACGAAGACGATGCAAGAGAAATTAGACGAACAAGGGTATAAAATGAAAGATCAGATACAGGCAATACAACAGGAAATGAGGGATCAGACGAAAGAAATGCAGACAAAGTTAGAGAAATTGGAGAATACACTAGAAGAAAAACTAGAGGAGCAGTCATATAAAGTGACACAACTAGAAGAAAAACTAGAGGAGCAGTCACATAAGGTAGAAACACAAGTAGAAGAGAAAATGTTAGCACAAAAACAAGAAATAGACGAAGAAATAAACTTGGTTAGAGAAACCTGCGAAGAGCTTCGACATAAATTAGACAAGATAGCAAAGGAGGGCGTAATCAAATCAGAAGGACCTGTTATCCGAACGCAGAAAACGAAGCCTCCTGAATTCGACGGCAAGGTCTCTTGGAATGTCTATCTGCGTCAGTTTGAAGCAGCAGCTGCAGCAAACGAATGGTCTGATTGTGAAAAGGCTACTGCTTTAATAGTTGCTCTACGAGGGGAAGCTCTTGACGTCTTACAAGGAGTTCCTGCTGGGCAGCAGAGTAACTATGACCTTCTGAAACAGCATATGGAAATGAGATATGGTGATAAGCACCTGCAGCAAGTGTATCTTAAAGAATCGTCACCAACAGAGTGGTGAGAATTTACAACATTTTGAGACCGACGTTGCCCGACTGGTTCGATTGGCATATCCAACAGCCCCGTCCGAATTTGTAGATCAGCTCTCCATCCAAGTCTTTATTGACGGCCTAAGAGATTGCGAAACACAGCAGGCACTACGGCTCGCTAGACCTAAAACGTTGAATGACGCTCTTTCGCATGCACTGGAATTTGAGGCAGCAAAGATGGCATCCGGTAGACATGTTAAAGTTCGGGCAATCAGTGATAACAGCGATAATATGGGAAATGGAGACATAATCAAAACGTTGAAGGAGGTCATTGAGAAACTCAGTCCAACTACCAATCCGAAGAGAGAACAACCTGGCAGCCGAAGAGATCGCCCTCTCCAATGTTGGAACTGTGGGCAGACGGGACATCTGAAGAGACAGTGTAGGGCCCCAGTCGCGGATCAGCAAAAGCGCGACTCCCAAGCGGCACCTGCACAGGAAAACTAGGGTCAGCCGGCTTGACGGGGCAAAGGCCGGCTGCATCCTCCTACCATGCCCCACGAGAAGAAATTACGTTGTCACGTCTCCAGGACTCTGACTCCTTGCTAGTAGAAGGCATTATTTTTGGTCGTATGTTCCCTATGGTAATCGACACTGGAGCGGCAAGAACTATTGTACGACCGGATATTATTGGTGATTGGCGTATTAAGAGCCCTGCCAAGCGTTATGTCCTTACAACAGCCAATGGACATCAACTGCCAGTCAAGGGGAATGCGAGCTTGACATAGAATTAGGAGACGTCAAATTCAAACACAGAGCCCTGGTAGCAGATATATCGGACAATGTCATACTCGGACTAGACTTACTACGAGCAAAGGGGTGAACTTAGATTTGAATGCTGGTACGTTACGGATAATGGGTGAGGAAGTAGTGCTAACGACCACCACTGAGAATAACGCTGTACGGAGACTCGTTGTTAAAGAAGATGTGGTACTACCTGGTCAGACCGAAACATTGGTTGCCACTGTAATGGATGGGGAAATGTCTTGCAGTGTAGGAGTGGTGGAACCCAGTAATCCGGATTTGTTCAATAAATCTATAGTAACCGGCCGCACACTGATTAAACCAGAGAAAACAACAATAGTACGGGTAGTTAACCTGAAAACCTTTCCACAGAAAATTACAAAAGGAACTGAAGTAGGAGTCTGTGAACCTGTTACCATGGTCAGAACACTCAAAGAAAACAACGAAATGGAGAAGAAACCAAACAAGACCAGTCTACCGGAATGTCTAAGGGACATCGTGGATAGGGCCAAGGAAAGATTAACAGAGATGGAGGTGGAACAACTGGAAGAGCTGCTAAGTGAAAATGAAGATGTGTTTGCACTTAAACCAGGCGACTTTGGGAGAACCAATGTAGTGAAGCATCGAATCGATACTGGTTCATCATCTCCTATAAAGCAACCACCACGAGGACTTCCACTAGCCAAGCGAGAAGAAGTTAACAACATGTTAATTGAGATGCAAAATCAAGGCACCATAGAACCATCTCAGAGTCCTTGGGCTTCTCCTGTAGTCCTGGTCAAGAAGAAAGACGGCTCCACTCGATTTTGTGTGGACTACAGAAAATTAAATGACGTCACCAAGAAAGACAGTTACCCACTACCAAGAATTGACGATACTCTGGACACCTTGGCTGGTGCGCAATGGTTTTCCACTTTGGATTTAAAGAGTGGATATTGGCAAGTCGAAGTCAGCCCAGAAGACAAGGAAAAGACAGCATTTACTACCGGAAATGGATTGTGGCAGTTCAATGTAATGCCATTTGGTCTATGTAATGCCCCTGCCACTTTTGAACGACTGATGGAAACTGTACTTTATGGCCTGCATTGGGAGACCTGCTTGATTTACTTGGACGACGTGGTGGTGCTGGGACGCTCTTTCCAGGAGCACCTGAAGAACGTGTCCGAAGTGTTTAAGAAGTTGAAAGCAGCGAACCTGAAGTTGAACCCGAAGAAGTGCAGTCTGTTCCAAAAGGAGGTTAGATACCTAGGCCACATTATTACTCCAAATGGTGTGAAAACAGACCCGGAGAAGACAGAGTGCATAAAGAACTGGCCGGTTCCTAAAGACAAACATCAAGTTCGAAGTTTTCTCGGCCTATGCACATACTATCGACGATTCGTCCAAGGATTCTCGGACATTGCCAAGCCTCTTCATAAACTCACAGAAGACAACATCCCGTTCGAATGGACGCCGAAATGCCAGCAAGCCTTTGAGACTCTGAAAGAGGCCCTCTGCACTACCCCGATTTTGACATACCCAATACCTGGACAACCATTTATAGTGGACACGGACGCAAGCAACATTGGAATTGGCGGAGTTCTTTCCCAGATACAAGATGGCCAAGAGCGAGTAGTGGGCTACTTCAGCAAAGTCCTGTCAAAAGCCGAAAGAACTATTGTGTGACTCGGAAGGAATTGCTTGCCATCGTCAAGAGTCTAGAACACTTTCACAAATACTTGTATGGCCAAGAATTCCTCCTCAGAACGGATCACGCTTCCCTTAAATGGCTGCTCCAGTTTAAGAACCCTGAAGGACAGATGGCCAGGTGGCTGGAACGGCTGCAAGAATATCACTTTGTTGTTGAACATCGAGCCGGCAGGAAACATGGAAATGCAGATGCCCTTTCTAGGAGACCCTGTCCTGTCAACTGCAAGCACTGTAGTAGTCTTGAAAGGAAGGAGGATATCTCATCAGTTCCTTGCAAGGTGGTAGCAGCCCAACCTGAAGACAGATGGAGTTCAGCGGCGATTCAGGAAGACCAGCAAGCTGACTGTGACATCAAGCCCTTACTAGACTGGAAAGAAGCCAACAACCGACCCTCATGGGCTGAAGTCAGCAGTAAAAGCCCAACATTAAAGAGCTATTGGGCTCAATGGAATTCCTTGGTGTTGGAAGACGGTGTCCTAAAAAGAGCATGGGAGAACAATGACGGAACGGAGGTCAAGAAACAAGTACTACTCCCGAGGACCCGGGTCAAGGAAGTGCTGCAGGAAGTACATGGAGGTACTGTGGGTGGACATTTCGGTATCAATAGGACTCTACAGAAGATTAGGGAGCGTTTCTACTGGTTGAGCTGTAGGACGGATGTAGAAGATTGGTGCCGAAAATGTGACGTATGTGCAGCCAGCAAGGGACCGAAGACCCGTTCCAGAGGCAAAATGCGCCAGTACATCGTAGGAGCACCGTTTGAGAGGATTGCCATTGATATCGCTGGCCCCTTTCCGAAAACCCAAAGTGGGAACCGATATCTACTAGTGGCCATGGACTACTTCAGCAAATGGCCGGAAGTATACCCCTTCCCAATCAAGAGACCACAACCGTAGCAGAAGCGCTAGTCAACAACCTGTTCTGCAGATTTGGTGTGCCCATGGAACTACATTCAGATCAGGGCAGAAATTTCGAATCAGGTGTGTTCCGAAAGGTCTGCGAGCTTATGGGAATCCGAAAAACCAGGACCACCCCACTGCATCCCCAGTCAGATGGTATGGTGGAACGCTTCAACGCCACACTAGAAACCAATCTGAGGATGTTTGTGAATGAGAACCAGACAGACTGGGACAAGCTCATTCCACTCTTCCTGTTAGCTTACCGCTCAGCTGTCCATGAAACGACTGGGAAGACTGGATCATCTTTGGAAGAGAGCTTCGCCTTCCAGCAGATTTGGTATTTGGTCGTCCTGCGGAACAGCCCACAGAGCCAGACACTTATACCCATGACCTAGAACGAAGACTAGCAGCCGTACACGATCAAGTCAGATCTCGAATGCGATTAGAGAGCGATCGCATGAAGACTCGATACGACGTCCGGGCCAATACAGTCGGATTCCAACAAGGTGACCTGGTGTGGCTGTACAACCCCACGCGGAAGAAAGGAAGATCGCCTAAACTACAGAACCGTTGGGAGGGCCCCTACACAGTCATTAAAAGAATCAATGATGTCGTCTACCGGATACAGAGGACTCCCAGGAGTAAGATGAAGGTCGTCCATCTGGAGCGTCTGTCCCCGTATAGAGGTGTATCCGATCGGGACGATCGGTCCTAAGGAGGGCAGTGTCACGGAATTTGCCCCACTCACTCCCAAACCTACGACTGTGGCACCGCGAATTGCCTAAGATTGCCCCGATCGCCCCTACGCCATTCTGGTAAACAAACAACATGCGTGAATCGAGGCGTTACTAGAAAATCGTAGAAACGACGAGAAGCGTTCCAGTCGTACGAGAAAAGGGATCTAGAGATACTGGAATATACCTGGAATATTCCTTAGGTCTATAAAAGAAGAATAAACGGCCGAGTTAGTTAGTCTTGTATAAGTCTTGTATTACAGTTTGAATTAAAGTGTTTAGTTGGAGATATCAAAGTGATTTAGATAGCGATTAATTAAATAAGTGTTTAGTTGACCTGTAATTAGTAGTGTTCAGTAGTTAATAAAGAAGTAATTAATTAACGGATTGTTTTCTGGAAGTAAGAGAAAAGACGGATTGGGAAATCCGTGACAATATCATTCTTTACTTCATCTACAGAATTAGTACGGCACACACTTCATCTTCTTTTACAATCATCACATAAAAAAAATAAGTTGTGATTTTTTTCCAGGAGAAGAAACTCATCTTCTGACTAACCACAACAGGAAAAGTGAAACCACTTATTGCATATTCCTTCACATCCTATTAGTCGTTTATACATTTTGAACAGATTATGTGATATGTTCGTTAATATTTTGTACTTTGCCCATCTAAAACTATTCTGCAAAGGTTCTGAAATTACTATAATGATAATTAAATTGTGTTCAGTTTATAAATGAACAAATTATTAATTAATTAACATTACGCTACGTTTGAACACCGAGTCCGATTGAATGTATGTTTCGGTGAAATTAATTTTTAAAATCATCTATGCATATGGAGAATCATAATGGCATAACATTGCAAAGCTTAATGTGCTCCTGCCTGTAAAATAAAATAAATATTAAATTTTGATGAATTCTATTTGAAAGAGCAATTATTATTATATTTCAATAAAATCAGTTGTATATAATTAAAATTGGTTTTATCGAAATTCTATTGTTCTGTATTCTATTGCTACGCTGCTTTATGTTCTTGAATGTTCCGGTAAAAATAAAATGGGATGATGTCCAACAGCACAATATTTACAGAAAACTTATACGACAATATACACCATCTGTGATAAATGGATATACTAAGTTAAGTAAACAATATTAATACTCTCTGTAATACATCATCAAAAATCAACTTTTACTAAAAGATGAGCTGCAGTGTATTCCAAAGTGAAGGTGTGTATAGATACCATATCATATGAGGCAAAGAATATATTGATCAGAGGATGACATTTTAGCAAAAGGATGAAATAACACAAATGTTATATAAAAAATAACAAAGGAATGAAATTAGCAGTTGAAAAAAGACATTAATACTTTATTTATTTATTTATTTATTTATTTGTTTATTTATTCATTCATTCATTCATTCATTCATTCATTCATTCATTTATTTATTTATTTATTTATTGAAATAAAATATCCAACGGGCGAAACCCATTTACAGGATAAGTTCTCTTAAAAAAAAGAAAATAAATAAAAACATGAATACAAAGTCACAGTAAAATACTAAGTAAAACATTAAAGGTGCCCGTATCTCTCGCCGTAAAATGATCAAATTTGTGGTTTTTAGGTACTGAAATCTCAAAAATAAAACTCGTAGAGCAAAAGTAATATCAAAAATAGAATTATTGATGTTTTGTTTATCCACTTTTACTATTTAAACTTTCCTCAAATAATGTAATAACTTTTAAAATGCATTTATATGACACACATAATTTCGCTATTCTAACCCCACATTTTAACAATTATTTTCACATACTTATAAACAAAAGTGAACAATCTTATATGCAGAACTATGTAAGTTTATGTTATAACAATGTTTACATCTATAGTTGAATTTAAAAAATACGTATTTTGAAAGATTTCAGTACCTAAAAATTCATTGGATAGATCGCTTTCTGATGTTAAATATTGATTTTACTTCGGTACCTTTGAATATTTGCAGGTGGCATGAAATAACATCCTTGTTATTTGCTAAACTCTATATTATTCAGTTCTTAAATGTCTAAAATTATTTATATTTGTAGAAAACACTTTTTCAGGAATACGGCGCCCTTAAAAGGCAAATACAAAAAAAAGTATAAATAAAAATTACAGAACATATAAGAACATATGTTTAACACTAAAAACAAATTGAAAAAGACTAGCACACATAAAAGGTTAGCCGAAAAGCTGCTTTATATCACGAGGTGTACATGATAAAATATCTATTTTCTACTTCATGATAGTTATTTAAAATTTGGTACAATGGGGTTTAACTAACATATTTCTACGAGCATGTGGTATGGCAAATAAACTGTTGAATCGACTATTAGATATCGCACTTTAAAATATATGCAAGTTAGTAAAAAATAATCTGATTTAATAAGGTAATGATTAATTTTAAAAAACGAGTGCTACAGAATGCAACTGACGTCTAGAGCGTTGAATTACACCCATAATATCTACCCATGAAAATTCTTCACTAAATGAGAATGAGATAAGCATGGTCTGCGATGCGCCTTGAAAGCGACTGCATACTGCTTCTTTAGTGTGATCCTCGGGTAGTAATGCGTGTTACACGTTGTGGGTGTAACGAATAAATTTGATTTTCTCGTAAAGTTTTCCATACTTTACTTTGGAGTGCATTTACTTCACTCGAAATTTGTCTCTTACTCGTTATGGTGTCCTCCGCAATGATATCCAAAACCTCTTTTTGGTCTGCACTAATCGCAAAGGACGAGCTCGTCCAGCGTGACTTCCACGGTGCTCTTGCAGCTTGCCTGTATCCCGGACTTGTGTAAAATGAAGAAATCGTCGCAGAAGGATAAAACTTTCAAAAGAATTTCTCTCCATATTGTCGAACAGCGCTCTTCGTATTTTGATTACACTCTCTGTACACTAATAACATATCCACAAGTTCATTATTATTATACACATATCCCATAGTCTTATCCCTGTGCAAATTATATTTAACATAAAATGATATTACGTACATAGTACAAACCACCAAAATGATAAGAATAACAGGATTCTAATGATACGTTGGTCAACTAAAGGAACTCTAAAGTAAAGTAAACTAAAAAACCTGGCATTCAACAAAGACAACATCCGCAACTTATCCGATGCCGCTTATCGACGACATATTCTGAAACAGACTTTACTCGTTAGGCTGAACATTAATGCGTTGCTTAACCTATTAAGAAAGGTCAGGGTTTTGCTTCATAATTTGCAATAATTTTTAACTCCGTTATTAAAAAATATTTAATATTTTTTTGTAAAATGATTTATTTTAATGTCTACTAATAGTCAGAATTAACATCCCACTTTCAAAATCACCCTATATATCTACTACTTTTGCAAAGCAAATGGTTTATAATTAATTATTCACTGAGGAAGTGTGATCTTTTTTATAAACGGGTATTTAAAACTTTTTTAAATATCATTCAACAATGACATGTTTATAAGATGGAGTAAAGCCCTTCAAATCAAGACTTGCTTTAAGACCCCTTTTATGCACGCGTTTTTCTCCACTCAACGCGAAATTGAGAAAAACGCGTCATATTTCTGCTCCATTTTATGCACGCGTATTCTATCAGTTGTCGCCAGTTTCATGCCACACAATAGTCAGTGAAGTACATGAAAATGGATCCATGTATATTGTATTTGTGCTAAAAAAATATGTAATAGAAGACGTAAGACGCGTTGGGCAGTACATCTAATTAATAGAAATAGAATTCAACAAAGTGCATTTTATTGTTTATATGGAGATTTACAAAAAGATGGTGACAAGTTTTTAATTAGGGGCCATAAATAAATTCCATCACACGAATTTTAAGACTTTTTAATCCCTCCTCCTGTCCTTGTCACAGGTTGTCACATTTTCAGAACCCCCTCCCCCCTGATGTAACATTACACATTTTTCAAATTTATGTATGTATTTAAAAATAATCAAAAGAAAACAGTTATTTTTAATTTTTTCTTACTTTTATTATATAATCTTTAATAAAATCGACATATATTAGATAACAGAAAAAACAAACGACTAGTTAGAAAGCAATAAACGACTAGTAATTATGTTAATTAAAGATACAAAACTTAATCATGTTCTGTCCATGGATTTTGGACTTTTTCACATATAAATTTAGCGTTATGGATTTTGAATTTTAACATGTGATGTCACTAAGTTGTTTGATCCCCCCTGCCCCTTGTCACACTATTCCGGTGATACCCCCCCATTAACATGTGACGTAAGTTATGGATGACCCCTTACTTTCGTATGTCAAAGTCATATTTTGATGTATTAATTATATAACGTATAGCAGGATTTAGTCTGATGGTATCAATAAATATTTCAATATTAATTGCGGCCATTGCATCTGTTCCGTTTTCATTTAGTTTTTATAAATATTTCATTTTCATAGTCATACTATTTAATATTTTTTCTTAAATTACAATTTTTGCCTTATTAAAATACTGAAATTCGCATAGTTTTTATTTTATAATTTTTTTTGTAACCAATGAGATTGTTTTTGCGACCTACTCACCGACGAAGAACAGACTCGATTCGCACAATTGGGTGTGAATAGTTCGCCGCATTCGCTACATATCGCTACATATATACCATATACATTCGCAAATTTTTTAAAAGTGCAAATAATAACTCAATAAACTTTTCGAAAATTAATTTTAGACTTTAGTGCAAATTTAGTGCAAGAAACCAAGCTACATTTTAGTTCACCAGACTCCGAGAGGCGCCTCTCTAAATAGGAAACCAGGAAGATCACGGTGAGTCGCATTTTATATTTTCTCATTGGTATATTTTATTTTCTCATTGGTAATTTATTTTCAAATTATATTTTTTCGGTTAATATTATTTTAATAAGGCGCTCCCCGCATACAGTCCATTTTTCTCACGTAGCTAGTACTAAACAGCATCCATGTCCCGCTTGATCAACAGCTAAACTAAAACTAAAACAAACTATGCTAAAACTACTCTTGCAGAGAGAGCCACTGGAATTGCGACAAAGAGCGCTTTGCATAAAAACGCCGATATACTATCGTGTTTTTTTGGAGCGCGTGCGCCAAGCGTTCTGTAAAGCCATCGCGACAGAATTGAACACGCGAGAGCAAATAAACTAGCATAAAATGCATAAATGTAGTAACTCTGTTCATGGAATCTTGAAACGTGGCGTTTTTGTCAACTCCGCGTTGAGGGGAGAAAAACGCGTGCATAAAAGGGTCTAAAGCCATCGCGACAGAATTGAAAACGCGAGAGCAAATAAACGAGCGTAAAATGCATAAACGTAGTAACTCTGTTCAGGGTATCTTGAAATGCAGCGTTTTTGTCAACTCCGCGTTGAGAGGAGAAAAACGCGTGCATAAAAGGGGTCTAATAATGAATCCTTAAATATCATCGGTACTGAAAATGATCAGCGTTTATAGACAATAGATTTGTTTTAGCAGCAGTTGAAACCTGTTTGGAAACTATCAGAAATGTCCGTCCAACTATTTATTGCGTCAAATTCAATGGTAACGCGTTCTCAACTTAACTGGTCGAATATTTCTGACAGTTTCCAAACCGTTTTCAACTGCTGCAAAAACAAGTTAATATAACATCGCGCAACTCAGTCAAAGTCATTTCCCTGATAAATATAGTGTTTGTTATGTGCCATATTCACCAGTAACATTCACATCATTGGATTCTTTATCAATAAAATAACTATTAATAAGAGAAGCTACAATTATGGGTTTGATAATTAAGTTTTTCATTATTTTTTAGCTTTTTTTCCACAACAACAGAATTTTGTTTTGATTCATTGTTCTTTTTATAACTATTTATAGTACCCCGCGCTGCTCGCATTGCATTAGACGCATTTCTGATCCTCTTATCATAAAACGAAGTCTTTTCTTCTTCAGTATAACCTTTATGGAATTCTTGGGAATTCCATAAAGATTACGATTGTCATTTTTATACTTCATTGGGGGGAAGTTTTTGTAGAGTCACAACTGAAGATGCTGACAGTAAAGAGGTTTTGATAAGTGGTCCTCACAGAGTTTACCCGGCCCGGGAACAAATAAGAGCAGGGAACGATTCTCAGCTATAGTCGCGGCAAGAATTCAGACAACTTACGTCGTACGAACAAATGAATAATTCATTACATTTTCATCGAAATAATTAAGAAACTGCAACTCAGAATAATAAAACTATACACTACACTAAATGTTTGCATTATATATTGCATTAAATTGCAAAAAATGATTATTTTAAACGCTACTAAATATCAAAAATTATGTTGACAATAAAAACAATTGCAATAAGATGATGAGAGATAGGTAATTAAATAACATATTTTAAATAAATCAATCAAATACATTTAATAATAATAATAATAATAATAATAATAATAATAACTTTATTTGTCCAACAGTCACAAACCAATTACAGGACAAAGTTTACAAAGTAAATAAATAAATAAACCAAAAATTGAGAATAATTAAGAAATTAATACAAAACAAACTAACACGAGTACATACAAAATTATGTATTGCTTATATAACTGAAGGTGGTATATAATTCTTTCAAATTACAGTGAAAAATGTCACATGAGGTGCATATTTTATTATAATTGCATGTCATTGAATACACAGGAGACTTCAATAAAACATTAGTGTTAGCAATTGGGCAGTAAAAGTTCGTGGTGTACGACTAGCTACTCTATTTGTTAACAAATATACGGAATTTAGGATTTGAGGACAATCGATATTATTACTGAGAAGTGAATGTAAAAACTTTAAACTGCAAAAGTTCCTCCTAAACTCTAACGAATTAAAATTGAATCGAGTAATTAATTCCTTATAATCACATCCTCTGTTGGGATATACGCCGTCAACACGAAATGCTAGAAATTTTAAAAATTTTTTCTGAACTGATTCAACTAATTTGATATAGCAATTGTAGCACGGATTCCAAACAAGGCAACAATATTCAAGTTTCGATCGGACGAAACTGAAGAACAGTTTTACTAGAACTTCGTTGTCTTCAAATACACGACCTTGTCTTACTACGAATCCCAAACGCTTTAGAGACGCAGAAACTGTTTGCTGAATGTGTTCAGAGAAACTCAATTTGCTGTCGAAGCATACACCCAAATCTCTAGTCGTGTCAGTACGTAATAAAACTTCTGTATCTACATTGTAGTGAAAAAGAATGGGATTTGTTTTACGTGTGTATGATATTACTTTACATTTCGAAATATTTAATTGTAACTTGTTAGAATTGCACCACTGTAAAACCTTGTTTAACTCATTCTGAAGAGCCATACAGTCATCTAAGCTGTTAATAGACGAATAAATTTTCAGATCGTCAGCAAAAATCAACTTATTGCAAGTAACAGAGACATTAAGATCATTGACAAATAATGAAAAAAGTAATGGCCCAAGATTAGACCCTTGAGGGACACCTGACGTAATAGGATAAACCCCAGATTTGAAGCCGTTGTAGGTAACATAATTGTAACGATCAGATAAATAAGATTTTAATAACTGTGCTGCATCAGCAGTAAACCCGTAAGCAGATAATTTGTACAGCAATATTTTATGGTCTATGCGGTCAAATGCCTTTGAAAAATCTGTATATATAACGTCTACTTGGCCTTGCACATCTAATACATTTGACAAAAATTGTGTCATACAAATCAAATTAGTGTTAGTTGACCGTTTTTCCATAAAGCCATGCTGATCTAGCGATATTATGTTTTTAAAATGAGGGTAGATCCGGTTATATAGTGAGATTTCAAAGGCCTTTGCAAAATTACACAACAGCGTAATAGGTCGATAGTTTTGTACACAAGATGGATCACCACTTTTTAAAATAGGGCACACGCTAGCCTTCTTCCAATCATCAGGAAAAATACCAAGGCGCAATGACAAGTTGAATATTGTTTGTAAAGGATATGCTAAAACATGAGCGCAATCCTTGACAAAAAAACTTGGAATTAAATCGGGTCCACACGTCATTTTATTTTTAAGTTTTTTTATGGAGTTAATTATCTCAATTTCAGAAAAAGGATTTATAGAAATAGTAGGCATATTAATGTCAATATCAAAGTTTTGACTGGCATCAAAGGTGTTATTGGATTGCAGAAAGACACTGTGAAAATATTTTTTAAATGATTCGACAATATCGCTAGGATTGTTAAATTCTTGGTTTTCACTATCTCGCATAATACCGGGAATCCTGCTGACACCTCTTTTGTTATTAATGAATGACCAAAATTTCTTTGGGTCAGTTTTATATCACCTGCAACGTTAGCTAAATAATTTCTGTAGTCCCTATCAGCAAGAGTTTTTGCTTCAGATCTAAGTCTCTTAAAATTGTTTAGGCTATCAATGTTCTTATATTTTTTGTATCGCGATAAAAATATTCTTTCTGTTGTATACAGTTTTTCAACACAGAACTGAACCAGATTGGATATTTGTGCTTTTTTGTTATGTACTGAGGCACATAGGCGTCGACAGTTTCAAAAAGTTTAGTATAAAATGCATGACAAGCTAAATTGACATCCCTGAACTCACTCAAAAGACCAATCAATTGCTAACATGGCGTTATATAGTGCAGGAAAATTAGCTTTCTTAAAATTGTACGACTTATGATTATTATTTGTGGGAAACTTGTTGAGATGTTGAGCGCGTAAAATAGTCGTAAAAATAATTGCGGGATGATGATGGTCTTCTATAACTAGCGGTGAATTATCACGAAATACATCACATGAGTTTCTCAGCAAAACAAGGTCAAGTATTCGGCCATTTAAGTTAGTGACGTTATTGTATTGATTTAAGTCAAGAAAATTGATAAAGTTAAGCATTACACGACTCTTGGGATCGTCAATAGCCAGCATAAGACTTGGTATATTGAAATCTCCTACAATTACAAAACTTTCAAGACTATGCAAATATTGTTCAAAATGCTCAAGAAATGACTCTAATATAAAACTATTTGTGTCAGGGGGAATATACAGAGTAAATATGGAGAATACACAATGTTGCAAAAACAATTTAATGCCGACAATGTCGATAGAAGGAAATTCAGATCTAAGGCCAGACAAATCAATACTATCAATGGTGAAACAACTTTTACTTGCGATAAGAACACCACCACCACGAGATAAACCAGTTAGTTCAAAATTACGATCAGATCTATTTACAATAAAGTTGTTTGGAAACAGTTCGGAACTTGAGATGTCATAGGATAACCAGGTTTCCGTTAAGCACACGAAGTCAGATTGGCACACACTAACATTGGAGAAAAAAGAATCTATCTTGGTATTCAGACCTCGTACATTTTGGTATTGAAAGCAAAAATGGATGGTACTGCTGGACTCTCTCAGTTTTCCGTAACAATTTGGGGAACACCACGTACAAATTTGATCCGTAAGTTGTCCTCACCGCCATCTTGCCTCCGTTGTAGTTCCAATTTCAAGGATTTTAAATATTCCAGTTGCCTTGGGGTCCTATCGAAAGAGATAAATATTCGACTTAGATTGTTGTTATTAGCTTTGGCCGATTTGAAATTGCGGATGACGTCATGAACAGAAGACTCATTTTCAAGATGCACTCTAATCGGACGAGGCTTATTGTTGGAAGCAATAAATTTACCTAGGCGAATAATTCTTTGTTCATTGGAAAGATTAGCGTTTGGAGACACCTGGTTGATAATTTCTAAAACTTGACGCTTTTCATTAGCCAATCTTGTGTTTTTATCCACGTTAGAATTTTGTTCAGCAACACCAAAGATAATTAAGTTGCATTTTCTATTTTGTCTGTCCTCGAATTCGCGCATCATTTCCTCAAAATTGGTATTCGTTAAATTATCTTGCTTATCCTTTGATTTAAGCTCACGGAGTTCTTCTTGTAAGCTAAGTATAGCAGCTTTGAGGTCATTGATGTCTTGTCCAAGGACATTGCAGTTGGAACAATTCCACGATAGACTTTTGTTTTTGGCGTTAATTGAACGAACTTCAGACTGACTCAAACCCACACAAGATGCCTTGTAAGGTTTTTTGCAAACGCAGCAAAATACTGCAACATGTTTTTCCATAGAAGTATTGCAACATGTACATTCTGGATTAGGCATGCTTGATACGCCGCTGGCTAACCAGTACAAACGTAGTACGGAACTTAGCAATATATGTTAGCGTAGATTTGAAACGAAAGGCGTTATTTAATAGAAAAGCAATTGATGCTTACCAGAAAATAGTACACTGCACACTAAAAACTGTGGGTAACAGTTGATGAAATACTAGAAACACTAAATGAATAAATAAGCAATATAGATATAAAAATATCAGAAGACTAGACACCACCGGTCGTGCTCGTGCTCGTGCTCGATAATACATTTAGTTTCGTATACAAATATTTTTGTATGTGCTTTTTGGGTATACTATGCAAAATCATTTCAGAAGGTGTAATTATACCTAAAGCATAATTCAACCTGTACATAGTAGATCTACATTATTTCACTGAATTTTAATCGGACTTGCTTTAATATTTTTAATTGAACAAATAATTGGTCCCATCCCATAGTAGAGATAAATTGATTGCAGTGCACCTTCCAATTAAGAGCTTCATCGAAATAAATTCCAGAAATTTTACGCTGCCCGAAACCATCGCTCTCGCTGTGACACAGTTATTAATTTTTGCTGTTACGTCATAGCATTTTTCTGTATTGCGTGGAATCTAATAATTTTGTTTGTGTTCAAATATAGAATGTTTAAATTAAAACTTTTAAAGTACGTACGTAACGAAAATATATTTAGTCATATTTTAACGGTGGCATCAAAATTTGAACAGAAGAATACGTGCGAGATTTTTTATTATTTATATATAGGGTGATTCACTTAG
This sequence comes from Monochamus saltuarius, assembly GCA_025584915.1. Lineage (NCBI taxonomy): Eukaryota > Metazoa > Arthropoda > Insecta > Coleoptera > Cerambycidae > Monochamus > Monochamus saltuarius. Next base: position 35,548,812 of record CM046726.1, read on the forward strand.
AACTCCTCGGCAACCATACCTTCTTAATAAGCTTCCTTTGTGTTGTATTCCATGAAATAAATAATCGAAATTCCGAAGACTTTTTAAGTAAAATATTTCAATCTTACTTGAATCGTCGTTAGATTCCTGGAACACTTCAGCCTTCTCGTCATGTTTACTATTAACAAGTCAGCTGCAGCACTTGTTTTACTATAATGCACGGTTTTATCATAAATTTATTCAATATTGTCGAAATACTTCAAACACCGTGGATGCGACACTGAACCACATTTTATAGACTTTAGTCCTTGTGGCATCTTCTTGCATCTATGGCACAATTTTGTGGGATCACTTGCAACATACACCTGACCAGTTGCCATCATTACGTATATTGTGAAATATGCTGCAGACAGCATATAATTATTTATTACATAAATCGGCCATAATAATATGCTCCATTGTCTCTTAGTAGATAGCATTTTTAAAATGTCCAGACAGAAATAAATCTATTAGGAACAAGTCAAGAAGATCGAATTTAGGGGACAATTTTCTCCAATCCAGTTTTCGCCAAAACTAACATCTAGATAGAGAATAGCAATTGCAGTGTATTTTGATACCATATGTAACGCTGCACATATAAGTATATTATAAGCCGGTAAGATTTTGCAAAACAATTAGATACCTTTTGCTATTTCAATAATTATTATGCAAAATTGGTTGGTTAATAGATGTACCTACTTTATAACTAGATGTCGATACGAAATGTGTATTCAACAAAGTGAAAGCAAATTAGAACATCTGAATTCTGAATTATACTATACATATTGTAACCTCTACGTTGACTTAGCCTTGAAATACGCCACGTCGGCTTCTGAATATAAACTCAAAATTGACATAAACTGACTGACTCTGGGGTTGAAACCAATCTGTTTATATACGTTTTTCAGAGTTTTCGAAGTTTCCTTTGTCCCCTAAACCCCGGAGTCTGAATCTTTACTCTGTTCTTTAGCAAGATCTTTAATATCCCATTCATTCGGGCTCTGCAACTTAGTTATTTGGCACAAAAATCTGTTCTTTTCTCTCGCTGCAATCAGTTCAGTTGTTAAAGTTACTATGCTGTTTTCTACTGATAATTTTTCTCTTTCTATGTCTTTCAACAGTTCCCAATTTGTTTTTATCCGTATTTAAATTCCGCAGCAACTGATCTTTCTGTTTTTAAGTTTTAACATAGTTCCTTTTTTTCCTTAACCCACTGAGTTTCTTTTTGTTTCATTTGATCCTGAATTAATTTTATCTAAAGAGTTCGGTATTAGTAACTTCCAGTTTTATTCTGGTTGTCCAGGTTAATTACTGTTTTCTTTTCCTTTTCCAGTTCCAATCTCACTTTTAATAATTGATTCTGCTGTGTTTCAATATTGGAACTCTATTCTGGCTGGACTCTTTTGCTGCTTGTTTCCAGTTGTCAGGCTCTTTCCGATTTCGACTGAACAAATTCCTAGAGCGTTGATTCCTGAGATGTCCCTTTACTCCACAGTTCCAACATAGGATGGGTTTTCGCCTCTTGTATATGGTAAAATCAGCATGAGTCCCGTCATTTATAAAAATTATCCAATAAATCTTGCAGACTATTCATAAACTCATCTACATTCTTTTGAACTCCTCCTCGTTCTCCAGTCTGAAGTCTAATCCGCTATGTCCTACCTTGATCACTTCTAGATACTTGTCGAGCGGCTTCGATTTCTAACGCCAAGACTAGAACTTCGGATATATTTTTGTATCTGGCTAACCTTAATGCTTGAGTTATTTCGGAATCTCGCAAACCATCGATAATACTGCTTATTGGTAACTGTTTTTGAAACTCTGCCCGTGCTGTGAGATAGGCTAACGTCACCATACGTACTATATCTGCCTCAAATTGCTGCAGATTTTCTTCGAAGCGTTGTCTTCCGTCTTTTAGTTGTGCTTGGTAAACGTGTTGTAGATTAACCTCGCCATATCTCATTTCTAAACCAGTCTTCAACGTTTGCTAGTCCTTTTATTTATCCTCTAGCTAGCGTTCTTAAAATCTCCACAGTTGCAACTATAAGTGACGCGGCTTTTTTCCCTTCTGACCAGTTGTTTACCAAGGCAGCTGCTTCAAATTGTTTAAGGTAAGTACTCCATGATCCCTTTCCATCAAATGTTGGTGGCTTCCTTGACGACGGAAAAAAACTGCTCTCAGTCTTATTAGACTCTCCGCGAAAAACTGGGAATTCAGGTTTGATACTTCATTTTGCAATTTAATCATATTTTCTTCTATAACCTGGGCCTTATCTTGTATCTCACTTCTTAATTGATTAATTTCTTCTTCAACAGTTTCTTCAAATCCATTGAGTTTAACTTCAATTGCCTCTTCTAACTTTTTATTGCTTTCTTATAAACTGGTTTTTATTTCATTTCTGAATTCTTCCTGATTATTTTTCATTTCTTACTTTAAGTCTTCCTTTACTTCATCTTGACTTTTCATTCCCTTCTTTAAATTGTCCATGATTTCATCTTGGCTATTCTTCATGTCATCCTGACTGTTCTTCATCTCTTTTAAGTCTTCTTTCATATCTTTTTGCTTCTTATCTTCTATAGACTTTGCTCTGGTAACTGGCATTCACTCAAATTCCTTTTTTATGGTACGTCATACTTCTGACACCAATGTAACCTCTATGTTGACTTAACCTTGAAATATGCCACGTAGAAAAACAAACTTTATTGTCCCTATTTGATTACACTACAAATATTTTTCAAGTAAATTTCAACTGTTAACTCTTTGAAGTTTCTTACTATTACGTTCGGCTTTTGACCATAAACTCAAACCTGACATAAATTGAACTTTGGGGCTGAACCCGAGTCGCTTATATATGTTTTAGACTTCTCGAACTTTCTTAGGTCCCTGAGAACGCGTCTGGAATGACATCGAATATAACCTGGAATGTTCTTGAAAATGTCAAAATAAAGGTACCTATTACAAGAATTATAAATTTGAAAGCAAACAGAATAGTATATTAAACAACAAAGTTTGAAAACGACTTTTGCTGTAAAGAGGTATTCAAACTTGTTTTTTTTTCGATACTTTTTATACGACTGCAAACAGAGACCACAAAAATAAAATTTTAATTTAAATCGTTTTTATTACTAAAATTGTCAACGCATTAACAAAATAAATTAAATACAACTTTTAATTTAACTCGTTTTTATTAAAAAAAATTGCTAACGCATTAACAAAAGAAACTAATATTTAATATTTATGGTAACATTGACTTGAGCATCGAAAAAATCGTCCATAACGTCAAAGATTTATATTTCTTAGATAGTTCTCCAAATTACACAATTACTGCGTTTTCTGAGAGAGCTTGGACATTTTTGGCTAGTCGCCAGTCCATAAATCGACTTAACTCAGCTTCATACCTGCTTCTGGATTTTGTGGGCAGCAGTCCCGAACATATTTCGCTTGCTTTCTGTAAAATCTTTTCAGAATCACACATTTTCACACCAAAACTTCGGGAATTCAACAATTTTTGAAGTATCTAATCAACAAAATAAAGGAGCCGTGACGGCTATAAAACTCAGCCAACTTGAAACAACTTGTCACTTGGGTGACAACATCAAACAAAAATCACAATCTGGAGAGGCGTGTGCAAAGATGACATAACCGTGTGCAAAATGTTTAGCATACAGCGTGTGTAAAATACCGTTTTCAGAACGTGTTTTCCGTGTGCAAACCCCCCTTTTGCAAGGCAGTCGTATAAAAACATAATTAACAAACTAATATAGATAGGTGAGCTTCCGTAACAATATGTTGTCATACTGTTATGATTTTTGTTTTCTTTTAACAATTTAATCAGTAATATGATAATGCAAAAGAAAATTAAAAAATTTAGTAATACACAGAAAAATAAAGTCTCTCTCGACGCTCTTCTGTTTTCAAATTAAAAATTGCACAAAAATACAACATTTTAATTTCGAGTAGTTCTAGTAAAACTTCCTTGTATCTCCGGTACTATTCGTTGGAACGAAACAATGTATTCCTCAAAAAAGATATAGTAACCAACAGTCTTTCTATGTACCTACTACCTTCAGAGTTTCTGTCAACCAAAAATATTTGACATCGACCGACATCGGAACATCACAGTGGTGTCTGCATAGAAAATTAAAGCCATTGACAATTCCTAAAATCAGGCTTTTACAGACCATCGCTATCTTGTTTTAGTTCCCATGTAATTTGCTTGGGGAATTTTAAGTGAATCATCCTATACTTATAGTTATATATTATTTTACCTTTAGTCCTTTGGCAATACGCCTAATGGCTTAATAAATCACTTGTACGTGTTCTGATATTTTCAAAATAAATCGTCTCTATAGATTTTTCTTAACGGACATTACTCTTCCTACGTAATTCCAGTTAACACTTCTAATTAGACAGATTAGCTGATAATAGGATTTTCTTATTCTCAAAGCCTAGTAAAGTGACACTCGTTTTTTTATACCTGAAAAGGCTCTCGTACTCTTTAAGCCCAATTTAAATTAAAAATATGTACTAAATAATCCAAGCTATAGTCAGTTACCTTTGGATTATCCCTATAGCTCATTTATTCATTAGTCAATTTGGACAGCAAATAAACTTATTGTTGATTCCAGGTTCCATTGGAAGTGGCTCAATTTTCTATGTGGAATATATATTGACTTATTTAAGTAATATATAAGATTTTTAGAAGTCTTTTCAGATGTATCTTTACCATCAAACACTTTGCAAGATACCAATCAGTTGTATTAGCTTTTTTATATCTTAAAAATAAATTTGCATTATGTTATGAGAATATTTATATTAATTGAATCTTTATAACAAACATATTAAATACAAGCGATCTCAGCGGGGCATTCGATTGTCAACCATAAACTTTTAATATCAAGATGCGTTATTCGTGAACATGCGTTAAATTGGATTGTCACTTTTGTTGAAAATAGGAAGCAATTTGTTACTGCGAACTACAGCGATCAGAATGGTTGTTATCGACAAAGTTCACAGAGTATGCCTGTAAAGTTAGGTTTCCCACAGGGATCTGTTTTAGGACCCGTGTTCTAATGTACAAACGATATTGATATCCTTTCGACTAATAAAAAAGACAAACTATGACAAACAAAGACTTTAAACTATGAACGTAACGCTCTACTGAATAACTTCAGTAGCTGGTTTGCTCAGAATTCGTTACTTTTTAATATCGATAAAAGTTAGGTCCTTCGATTCTGCACTACACAAAAAAGCACTCCTATGTCTAATGACACTAAAAGAGTTAAATTTGGATGTTAACTTTAATTAGAAGGAAAATTGTAAAGAAATCATTTCGAACTTGTCCTCTACTGCATATTTGTTTCAAAATATTAGAACAGTTCTTATGGACCAACTTCTTTACTTATATTATGGCTCAAGCAGAATCTCGACTGAGATATTGTGTTTGTTTCTGGGGTGGCTCCACTCTTTCCTCTAACGGTTGTTGTTGCACAAAAACAAATTTTAAAATGTATGGTTGGTGTCTCTAGACCCTATTCTTATAGAAACGTATTTAGATAATTTAAGTTGCTTACTTTGCCAGGTATTTATGCGTAAATACTCGACAGAAAACATAATTTTTATGTGCCTTATGCAAGATTAAATGTCACTATTCATTCGTCAAATTTTATAGGACCTAATATCTGTTTGCCCGATGATGTAAAAAATATAAATAGTGAATCTTATTTATCTTTATTTAAGGTTAGATTGAAGCAATATTTAGTGGATCGATGATCATACTTCACATCAGAATATTCTTCATGTTCTGTGTAATTTGTATTTGACTGCGTTTAACTATTCCCATACTTCGTGTCTATGAGGAAAATAAAAATTATTATTATTTATTTATTTATTTATTCTGATAATTGCTCAATAGATTAAAAATCTAATAACAGGACAACAAAAAATACTACAGTGGTAAACAAGCATACAAATATCATGTAAGATACTAATAAAAATAAATACCTGCTCACAAAAAGGAGAACAAAACTTAAAATAAACAAAAACGAAGTCAAATTATAAAATGGAAGTATTAATTGCATGTAATTAGAAGTAAGTATTCATATAAAGAAAAACAAAGCTCAAAATAAACAAAAGAGAGTCAAAACTATAAAAGTATGACGTGTCTCAACAGAAGTAAGTATTCAAAACAGAAAAAATAATTAAAAATAAACAAATCAGTCGAACTATAACATAAAACTATTGACTGTATCAAGTAGCTTAGTTAAGGAGCAATTATAAATGTCACAAAAATGAGTTATTTTATTATAATTAAGACATAACATAAATAGGCGATTTCATTAATATATTAGTTCTCAGGTTAATATTATAGAAAGTGTGAACTGCTGTAAGATTTTATCTATGTATTGAAAAATTAAGCATTGCTAACAAGAATAATTTGTATAAAAAAATTAGGGGACTCAAAATTCTTCTGTGATGCAGCATATGCAAGCCGAATATAGCAATTAAAGTCATGTGCCAAAACATTGCGGTGGGTAACCTCGGTCTATCTTAAAAGCCAAGAACTTAAGAAATCGCCTTTGTACGCGTTCAAGCATATTAATATAAATATCATAATGAGGATACCACATTAGAGCACCGTATCCCATCTTAAAACGGACAAGTGGAATATACAGTGCTTTCGAAAAGTAACTAATAAATTCATTATTTTTGAAATTGAGAAGTTTTGGAAAAAATCCCCTGGCACGTCGATTTTGTTTTTAAAAATACACTTTTTGACATACGACCCACATTTGTGACGTCATCGTTGCTCGAGATATGACATCATCGACAATTTTTTTAAATAGCAACCCCCAATTTTGACCATGCCGTTTGAAAGAGCGTATCATTATACATACGTACATACATCATGAAATATTATGGTGTTACATAACAAAAATTTGAAGATTTTAAAATTTAATTTTCACAATACTGTGTCAGATCCAATCTAGCTGATTTTACGTATTCGTAGATATTCAAAACTGGGTATAAGTTTAGAAAATCATTGAATGGTTTCATTAAGTTAAATATATAGGCAGATTAATTTTCATTTTAGATATTTGTTGTTTTATTCTTCATTGGCATACCTAGTTATCTGGTATCAGTAATAGGAATTGTAAGATTGATTTATATTTATTTGCTGAAATACTTTTACAGTACGATAAAAATACATATAATAATAATAATAATAATATAATATTTATTTGCCCATTAATAGTTTAACAAGATGTTACATAAATTTGGGAGAACAATATAAAAAGATCAAGGCTCAGTCCCTAGCAATATTAGATTTTACAACAAGTAAAATAAAATGGCACAATTTATTCCTCATGGAGTACATATACAAAAAAAATTATATATAACAAAGAAACATATCAGAAAAAAGCAAGAAGCAATTTATCCATGTAATACAAAAAATTAAACTACAAAACAACAAAAAAAAAACAGTAGATAAAAAAAACACAATAGAAGGATAGAGATGGTCCTTATCATACTTACATCTGATATAAATTTAGAAAGTATTTCTTAAGATTATACTTGAAGGACAGAAGGTTGAATTGTTTGAATAATAAGGGAATGTCATAATTTATAGACGTTATAAGTGAAGCACCTTTTAAACATTGCACTTTTGTATGTTGGAGGTGAAATGAGTCCCTGAAATCTTAAATTTAAAGTATGAACATCAGTCCTATATTTAATTTTATTATACAAATAAGGAGGCCGATGACTTATAATAATATGATGAAAAAAAGATGCAGCATGAAGTTTACGCCTTTTTTGCATACATAACCACTTGGCGTCTTTTAATTTATATGAGATAGGCTGAAACTTTCTGATACCATATATAAAACGAAGGCACGACTTCTGGAACTTTTCAATTCTATCACTATCCACTTTGTGCAAACATGGCCAATAAACCACATCACAATAATTAAAATTACTTATAGAACGAGAGTATAAGTTTTATTTTAAGTGATTGAGATAACAAATTACGATTTGGATACAACATTTTTAAATTAGCATAATATGCTTTTTGAATTCTTTTATTAATGTCAGTTTTAAAACGTAAATCTGTATCTAAAATTAAACCCAGACTTTTTGCCTCCCTTACACACCGCAAACTCACGTTTCCTATATTAACTTCAAAATCTGATTCTATTCGGGTATGCGAATTACCAAATATCATAATAGATGACTTTGCCGGATTTAAAGTTAACTGATGACGTTCAGAAAAAGATACTAATCGCGGCAGATCCACATTTATAATTTGTTTTGCTTCATCAACCTTGCCAGTTTGAAATGAGTAATAAAGTTGAGTATCATCTGCGTAAAGATGAGCACTACAGTATTTTAAGAAAGTCGTTAAATTACAATTGTAAATACTAAACAGTAGAGGTCCTAGTATAGATCCTTGCAGTACACCACACAAAACACTTTTATTAGATGAACTACCTCTATCTGTTTGGACGTACTGGAATCTATCTGATAAATAACTATGAACAAATTTAATAGCACTTTCTGAAAATCCAATAAAGTGTAAAATCGATAACAAAATGTCATGGTTAATAGTGTCGAAGGCTTTTGAAAAATCTAACAAAATTAACGCTGTAGTCTCAGACGCTCTTATTATTTCATCCACTATATCTGTCAAAGCAGTTGCACAGCTGTAACCAGATCTAAACCCAGACTGTTTCTCCGGCAGTATGTTATAATAGTTTAAATGTTCTCGTATTTGAGCATTCATAATTTTTTCAAGTATTTTAGATAATATTGGTAATATGCTTATGGGTCGAAGATCATCAACAGATGTAACAACTTTCTTTATTGGCAAAGGTTTTATGCAAGATACTTTCCAGATGTTAGGAAACTCAGAATCAAGAACACATGAATTCACGATGTTAGTAAGAAAAGGCAAAATTCTGGGACAGCACAAAAGAATCATTTCAAGATTCAACTGATCAACTCCACTGGTAAAAGTTTTTATTTCTAATAAGAAACGTTTAACTACATCAATCGATACAGTCGAGAAACTAAATAATGTGTTAACTTTACTATTTTTATTATAATAATCAATAAGTTGCAAATCAGTCATAACATTATTTAACGAAAATCTCAAAAAATGTTTGTTAATATCATTAGGATTATTTAAAAATTGGGGTAACAAATTTACTGAAGGTTTATTATAAATATTCAAATCGCTTAATTTTTCCACAGTAATTTGGAATTATTTTCAAATTTACAATTATTGACAGAAACTTCTAAATAACTTCTTTTTTCATTGCGTATCGCAATGTTAATTTGATTCCTAAGCTGCTTATAATAATTCCACCGATGTTCGGTTCTATCCTTTTTAAAATTTTTAAAAGCTTGGTTCTTTAATTTTATCATTAAATTAATATTATCAGTCAACCAAGGAGGTTTTCTTTTCTTTATTACAATGTTTTTAATAGGCGACAAGGTATCAAAAATTTGCAACAGTAGATAATTTAAATGTTCCACTTTATCATTTACATTATCTAAATTTATTATATTTTCTAATGGAGTCAAATTCAAAAATCATTTAATAATTGTTTATCTAACCGCTTAAGATCACGAAATGTTACACTTTTACCAATAGTTCTATCACAACTTTTATTTAATATACAGAATACTACTGAATGATCGGAAATATCATAATCGTCATTTGTATCACATATAAAATTATTTACAACACAGGGCAATAATATAATATCAAGCAAGGTACTGGAATGTTTAGTAACACGGGTGGCTTTATTAACAATTTGTTTCATGTTAAAAATATCAATGCATTCATTGAATCTACGAATACTTGAATTTTGCAAATCAAAAAAATCCATGTTTAAATCACCTCCACATATTATAATACCTTGCATACAAACGTATTCGGTCATAGCACTTTCAAAACTCAAAAGGAAATCCATAAAATTATAATTATATTAGAAAAATTAAAAATACTATGAATAAATTGGACCTATTCTGACTCTATTTACTATACCGGAAAATAGTTCTACACACAGTTTTCGGCACTTGCAACTTCTTCATTTAACTGGGGCAAAATAAATACAAGACATTTACTAGTAGCCTAATAACTTCTCCTGTCAATGGTCTAAAAACTCTAAGGTAAGTAATAGGTACCTCTCTGTATCAGAAAAAAATCATCTTAATTTCCGTCTTTAATCAGATATCTATTTCGAATTTGGATTGCAGTATTAGAGACGTCTAGCAATAGTAATATTAATTACAATTAAATAGATGCTCAACAACAATAATAAAATCTCTTCCTGAGGGTCCAAAGTAAGTGAAGTTAAAATGACGTTACTGTACCTTTTGAGATGAAATATTATTCTTAAATTCAACAGCAGTACTATAACCTTTTCTGATGCATCTAAGGTAAGCATATTCTCCTCCTTTAGGTAAGTATATCCTCCTTCTTTCGGTAAGAAATTCCATCTTTCTTCACGTTAAGATATATAGATTTAAGGATACAAGGTTAGTAAAATTATATTAATGTACCGTCCGTGATGAGATAATATTCTCGAATTAGCTATGAAATCTTCTTAACGCCTTAGATGTTCGGCAGCAATATAATCTGATCTCAAGTACCTATGTGAATCCTCCTCTCCCAACTGCTATGCTGCAACTTATTTTTGACAGTTGAAAAATATAATCTTGGCAGATCAGAGAAATATTAGGTGTTCCATTTCATTACAAAACTTTATCTCAAGGTCGAACATGAAAACCGTTTAACTAAATACGATCCATCTAAGAAAAAACTCGAATACTGTGTTAAATTGCCCGCAGATGATATCAACCTTGTAATCTGTAGTCACAGATAGGGGATTCGCCCGCATAGAGCCTGGTCAGAGAACAACAAGGACAGGTTAAAGAATTCCAGATAAAGTTAGGGATGTGAACTTTATGCTACTGGCAGCACGGGTTGTTAAAGTCTTAAAATTACAATTTTGACATCCCTTATAAGTCCCTGAAATATTAGTAGATATTTTACGGACGTCCAGCATATTACTTTTTTGTTTATTAAAGGTAAATCTACCATAAAATGTTTATGTGCACCCCTACAAAATATATTTATGCACTTAATATGAAGATTATATTATATACCTGGTTGCCCCAAGAAGCTACTAGGTAACTGCAATATATTTAAGGAGGGTTTACAGTAATGCGGCGTTTGATTTCCAAACTCAAGTCTCGACACAAACATTCTTAGGGCTAAACATTCCAGTCTAGATAAAACGTTGGCCCCCTTAACTTTACTTTAACCTTGCTATATAATCTGGATGGTTGCTGCTTACGTTCCTTTAACTAACATAAAATGGGAAGATTTTATTACATTCAGAGGAATTTTATATTGGCACTTTGAAGTAAATTCCAATATATGCAAAGCGAGATGATTTTCTAGAGTGAATTGTGTAGGTATAGCTAAACGTCGTTTTTTATTTTGATAGCAAAGTTGCAAACCATATACAGGTGTTTATCACATCTCACATCTATAACTGTATGCCGACCGATTTTATTTAAACTATTTTTACAAGATAAAAACTTTAGAAGCGTGCTGGAAATTTGTTTTTAAATTTCATTATAGTTGCGGTAATAATTCAGACGACTTATGTCATACGAACAAATGAATAATTCTTTATATTTTCATCAAAATATTTAAGAAACTAACTGAGAATAATAAAACTATATACTACACTAAATATTTGCACTATACAGGGTGAGTCAAAATTTACTTCCCAGCGGCTGGATATTCTAAAAAAAAATAAAACAAAAATGTAGAATACCTAAATCTCGAAAGCGAAGCCGTTTTCGAATAAATTATTAATTTTAGTTCAATAAATGCGCAATTTTTGACTGACTAATCAAGTTCGCCGAACAAAAATCTTGTTGAAACGGATTTACTTGACAGTGACGTATAATATTTATTTGACTTTTAGTATTTGTTGTTCAGTTCAAAATGGCAGGGTTTGCAACAGAGAATACGTCGATATGATTAAAGCTTTAGGAACTTGTACCAATAACGCCTGTGCTACCGAGCGTTTGTACAGGGAACAAATATACAGGCTGTATCACATAAGAGGGCCACTCCCATGTATCTCGCTTAATATGCGAGACACGTCAAAAATCTTTAATTGTTTTTGTTGCATTGTTGGAGACCTTTATGCTCGTAAAAATAAATTTGAGATCCATGGCCAACTTTATGAGTAATAACAAAAAAACCTGTAAAGTGCCCAAACTTTAAGGCTGTATAACTTTTTTATTTTATTGGTAATACATTTTGATTGCAAAATTGATACCTTCCACCTAATATAAACAGATTTTTGAAATATCGTATGTGGTTCGCTGCGCCCTCTAGGCGGATAATTTTTTTTTATTGAAGTAGGCTATGACCACAAAAAATTGCCTGTTGTTTCGTCTTTTATGCAATATACTACATGTTGCCCTTATCTTTCGTATTTATTACATTTTTTTCAATTTTAGTTAAAAAAATGTACCTAAATATTTTCGTGTTGCTCAAGATAATGTAGAACCTTCGTCTGCGTCTGCGTCTTTAAAACAGGTAACAAATACGAAAGATAAGGGCAACATGTAGTATATTGCATGAAATACGAAACAACAGGCAATTTTTTCATAGCCTGCTTCAATAAAAAAAAAATCCGCCTAGAGGGCGCAGGAAACCACATACGATATTTCAAAAATCTGTTTATATCAGGTGGAATCAATTTTGCAATAAAAATTTATTACCAATAAGTTTTCTCTATCTCTTAAAATAAAAAAGTTAGACAGCCTTAAAGTTTGGGCACTTTATAGGTTTGTTATTACTCATAAAGTTGGCCATGGATCTCAAATTTGTTTTTATGAGCATAAAGGCCTCCAAAAATGCAACAAAAAATAATTAAAGATTTTTGACGTGTCTTGCATATTAATCCAGATATACTTATTATTTTATGAGTTTCACTTCTACAAAATGAGTGGGATGTGCTTTCGATTTACTTTTATGAAATTTAACTAAAATTCATTAACCTAATAATAAAAATTTCGGCAAAGACTAATTCTCAAAGAGATTATGCATAGTATATGATAAGTTGCTGAAAGAAGAGAACACACAGGTATTCCATTTTCTGTAATTAGAGGAATGGAAAATAAATGTCAATTTGCACATTAATTCAAAAAATTACCATACATTATTCAAACACTGCAAAAAACAAGTATTGGACAGGCTTCATGATATTTCCATTTATACATACGATTCGGTAAATTCCCGAAGGTGGAAACTGTATCAAATATTGTAATGTGAAAAATCTCATGAACCATGTCCAGACGAGATTTGCCATTTTATAAGTATTTCTAAATTTGCGATTTGATGAATATTCGTGCGAAAATTTCAGATGCTATTATTATTTTCAAATATTAATTTAAAGAGCTCAATCAGTGATTCATTAGCACGAGAGCAAGGTATATGGGTTTTATGTATTAAACAACTGATAGTTGTTCTGCATAACAAAAATTTCAAGATGTCCCTTTGCGTCTTCTACTCATAACAAACGAAAAATGACAGTAAAAACCTGTTGAGATGGCATATATCGGGATTCACTCAGGTCCATTTCTCACTTGGAAAAAGAATTTTTTTTTCAAAACACACTGAATAAAAACTTTAAATCCTTAGAAAGTTACAATGACAAACATTATATAAAAACTAGAAAGGTGGCAAGTCGACTATCGCCGACTTGACCTTCCTTCGGGCTAAAGCCCTCTGGTCGCGCTGCGCACGGCGTGTCTCTTTTACTTAATTGCCATTACTGCGCGCGGCTCTGCGCCTGTGAATAATACAATTTAAACATGACTTTAGCTGAACACTCTATGGTGGAAATATCCGGCGCTCTATAATTTAGAAAAGTGGTTGGCATATTTTGGTAATTTTTAGTGTTTTTTTCGAGTTTGCTTAATTTTCTTTCAACATTCTGTATTTTAAATATTGTCTTTATGTGATACTAAATGTTTCATAATTTTTTTTTAATTCCATGAATTTATAAGGTTTTTAGAGAATGCCTCGTTATTTTTAAGCATTCTGTATTTGTTCCGTTAGTTAGTGTCATAATAGATCCTTGATGGAAGTTTCATCAAAACAATTTTTTAATCCCCTTTATTTTGAGTATCTTTAACGGCAACATTTTTTTCAACACTTTGTATACGAAACAGCCTTTCGCACGTTCGCCAACCGTTCCGAAGCGAAAAAACCGAAAGCTTCCTAGAATTTAGAATTTTATTATTTTTGTCAATTTTTATTTTAACACTGTCTATCTAGCCTCTTTGAATCACTATATAAATTGAAGCGACACGGCAATGAAATGACTACCGCCATATTGCTAGTTCATTTTTACCACGTTTTCACTCGTATTTATGCAAAGTTCAATGTAAACACGACCTCGAACCCCAACGCTCGGGTACAAGAAACTTTCTAGACATCAAATTTACAGATTTTGATCTTTGCCGGCCTCCAGTCGGCCCATTTTTCCAAATTTTCTACGTTTTAATCCAAGATGTCATCGCCGGAGCATACGTTTAACGTTTCGGTGATTTTGGTCGGCGGTGCGCCTCGTAGTTGACTGAAACTTAAGCAATTTTCGTTTTAAAATCGAATTTTAAACCCAGACCTACGGTATGCTGGACATTTTAGAAGGTTCAAATTTAAAATTTCTATAAAAGCTTTATTGTCTTTTCTTGACTTGTATACAGGGTTAACTATGACCTAGTACAAATATTTTAAGAGGGGATAGGGAAAAATAAGAATTAACGGAATCACCCTTCAAAAATATTCCAAACTTATTTATAAAGCCAAAACTAATTTTTTTCAAAACTATATTAAATCCTTATTTATCGCCGTCACTGCCCTCCTGTCAGCCGCGAGGTTAGGTATATTCTGCCAAAGGCAAAGGTGTCAAACATAGTGACAAGTTACCACATTGATACGTGTACCAGTTTAAGCGTTTAAGACGCTTAAAAAAAATCTTTACAAAATGTAGATTTTTATTTAATAATTTAATGCGAAATACGGTATGGTAGAGAGGCAGCACCTACCTTACTAGGTAATATTTATTTCCAGGATTGATAATTGGAGAGATTTTAAGAATGCTTTAAGAATCTTCTGTTTTCTTGTTTAAATTAAAACCTGCAAAGATTTTTGTACTTGCTGTGGATTTCTCCTTCCCTCGATCGATCTTTGAGAGAGAGAGAGAAAGAGCTTTATTAGCAAAAATGCTAGCATATACTTATAACATAAAAATAACAATAGAACTACACGCTAAACTATATACTAAAATAGGTAATACACATTAATGTAAACCTACTACATATTTCAATAAAATTTCTGTAACACTTAATAAGGTAATTAGTAGTAGTTTAACTTCTGGCAAGGTACGAAAACAGTTTCCTTTTAAATATATGTGAATTAGAATTCCTTATATCGAATGGCAATTTGTTATATTCTACCACTCCCCTATCAAAAACATTTTTCTTAGTTGACATTAAGTTCGTCCGACTTATGTCCAAGTTATTAATTTGTCTTGTATAATAATTATGTACATCGCCACGCAACTGCAAATCAGTGGACAAATATTTAGGTAATGAATTATTTAACAATTTATGTAAAAAGATCAATGTTTTAAATTTTATATAAGTTCTAACGGACAACCAGCCTAAAACATTCTGCATGTTTATTATATTTGTATATCTGGAGCAGCCTAATAAGAAACGCATACATTTATTTTGCAGTAATTGTAATTTATTTATATCGCCATCATTAGCCATAAACAATATTGTTGCGCAGTAATCAAAATGAGGTTTAATTATACAGTTATAGATCAGCCTCTTTGAGTACGGACTTAAATCTCTACAAATTCTATAAGCAAATGCCAATTTCTTAGAAATTTTTTTACATATATATCCGACATGTGACGAAAAATTTAAGTTACTGTCAATTATAATCCCCAGATATTTCACTTCGGAGACACATTCTAACATTTCATTTCTAAATATAATACTATAATTATTATTATTAACCTTAGTTGGTATACGAGCTGTTTTGAACCTATAATAATATATTTAGATTTATTAGCATTTATAATCAATTTATTACTTTCGTACCAATCACTAATTATTTTAAGGCAACTATTTAATTTTAAGACGACTTCATTCACATTAGATCCTGCAGAGTATATAATGATGTCATCAGCAAAAGATGGATTTTACAGTCACTGGTGTTTAAATAAAAAATCATTGATATATAATATAAATAGCAGTGGTCCTAATACGCTACCTGAGGTACTCCACTTTCAATTAAAATTTTTGAGATTTTTCATTACCGAGTTTTGTTTGTTGAAATCTTTCATGTAGATAGGAAGATAACCACTTATGTGCATCTGCAACAATACCGTAGTAGTTATACAATTTACTCAGTAATATATTTCTATTAACGATTTCAAAAGCACGCCGCAAATCTAGGAAAACCGCTACTACAACTTGTCCTTTATCTATACTATATTTAAAATCATTTATCACTCTCTGTAATGCAGTTTCACAAGAGAATCCTTCTCGAAACCCTGATTGGTTATCATTTAAAAGGTTGTTGCTTTTAATATATGTTACAATTTGTTTATGGATAATAAGTTCAAGAATTTTTCTAAACAAGGTAATATATTTATCGGTCTAAATTGCTCAATATTTCTAGTTCCTGAAATCTTAGGAATAGGAATAATTGTTGACAATTTCATAATATCTGGAAATACACTACTATTTATGGATGTATTCATAATATGTAAAATGGGATAACCAAGCACTGGAAATAAATTTTTAACTAACCTGAAATCAATTTCGTCTTCAGAATGTTTGTTCTGTTGATTAAAAATAACTGCTTTTAATTCAGCTAAATTTATTATTTTAAAACTACTTAGTGGTGTCAAAGGATGCAAAGCTGTATTAACAAATAATGCATTATCATTGATCACAAATACTTTTCCCTGCAAATTATTGACTAAATTACAAATAGTACTTACAAAGTAGTTATTAAATGTATTAGCTAGATCTTCCTGTACTTCAGTGCCATTAACTATGGCAGAATTTATAGTAGAGCAACACTTATTATTAACTAATTTTTTAAAGTTTTCCAAAGCAAGGCTGAGTTATGTTTTACATTGTCAATTTTATTTTCATAATACTTTTGTTTAGTAGATCTTAAAACCGTGACTACATTATTTCGTTTCTTCTTATATGTTAACCAATTCTCGTTGGACTTGTTCAATTTGAAAATATTATAAGCAGCATTTCTATCAGTAATAGCATTTCTTACAGTTGTATTAAACCATTCTTTTGACACTTTATATGTTTTGCTTTTTAAAGGACATACTGCATTTAATGTATCTTGTATTATTTTAATAAAATTTGTAAATAAGACGTTAGTATCACAGCAACCATACAACCATGACTGCCCTATTAATGACTCGTAAATCTCATCATAATCAATATTTCGATTTTCACACCTTTTTGTTGAGGAATCAATTTTACCGCAATTTAAATAAATAGATATTGTTTCATGATCTGTAGTCTTATGTGAATTTGGCTGCACAACAATATTGTAACAGTTTGTAAAAATTAAATCAATAATTGTACCCTCACTTACAGATGTTATTCTGGTAGGAAAAGTAACCAATTGTTTCAATCCAGATACTTGGCTTAAACTATGTAATTTTTACTATAAGTTTCTGATACTAAGTCCCATCTGATGTTAAAGTCACCCAGCAAGATGTAATTATTACTCAAATCAATATTTTCAAAAGATTAACTAAAAATTATAAAAATAGCATCACTAGAACTTGGGGAATGGTAGATACAACCAACATACCAATATTTATTCAAGATATAAACTCTAATTAATAGAAACCAATAATTTTTTTCAAATATTATACTATCTAATACCGTATATTTTAAATCATCGCGGACATATATCACGACTCCTCCAGTATAACGATTTGCAGAATCACATCTAACTATATTATAATTAGTAATGTTAATTTCACTATCTTCTATACAATTTGTAATTCTAGATTCAGTCAAACAAAGTAAAAAAGGTTTTACCTGATTTGCCAGTTCACAAATCTCATCAAAATTATGGACTAAACTTTGAGCATTTAAATATAAGATATTATTTATAAACTGGTCATTGACTACTATAGTTGCGGCTGTTCCTGTTGAGTTTTCTTTAAAAAACGGGGATCAAACCGATCAACTCCAACAAACTCTGGCCATATTTCTGGATTTTTAAATTCATTCACAAAGTTTGCAGCTACGGAAACTTTAAATGATTTATAAATTTCAGGAAATTTCGACTTCATCTCATCAAATACAACATCTTGTATGCTTTTCGATACCAAGTAGTTCTTTAATTTTCAGGAGTCATATCTAACGGACATCGAAAAACATGATAATCAACATATCTTGCTACACCTCTAAATGCATTATTATCACCGGTTCCTCTGCCAAATATAATATTCCGGCGTCTTTGTTTTCTCTTCGGATTTTCCCATTTGTTTTCATTCACTTCGTTGTTTTCATCTCCATTTAGACCTGTAGACGGTTCACCTTGTATATTCCCCGCTGTTGTTTGTTTAGCATTAGTATCTCTAAGTAGATCAGTGTTTTGCTGCCCACTTTTTGATAGCTGGTTTTAGATTACTTTTATCACGTTTGCTAGCTGACGATAACATAGGTAATTTCACATTATTTGCAGATTTCTGTGGTATATGCATTTGTTTCACTTTATTTTCAATATTTGTATATAGCTGACATCCCTCAGTATTTTGCATATTTTTGTTTGTTAATAAATGCACCAGTTCAATATTGCTTTCCCTTAATTGTGTTACTTCATTGGTAAGCGTACGAATTTGTAGTTCAAGTTTATTCGTCTCTGAACTAATGCATGTTTTCAATTTGTTCAAAAACTCATCACTCTTTAAGAAAGTTATTATAACTTCTGAATGATTCATGCGAGAACTAGTCATTTTTATTAATCATAAATTTATAAATTTAAGAGCGTTCGAAACTGAATGTGTCACTTAGTAGGGTCGAACGACGACTTTTGTGTAAAGCGAGGTACCTACTTAGTTTGGCGGTCTTGCTCAGGTCGATTACTTCGGGAAAAGCACAAAGGATAACAAACTACACGTAAATGTACACAAATCATAAAAACACTGCCACACGTTTACCGCCACGGCATAAAACAGCTGTTCTATGTGGTTCAAAAAGTATTCAGCATAATATTTTGTATACTCGGGAAACGTCTTTGACGCTGCCGCACGATAATATGATATGCACTTGTTACATTCTAATAAATCAGCACCTTATCCGTCATCTAGGCATTTGAATACGACATGTTTGTAAATACACAAAAAATACGCGAAAAATTAAATTTGCAAAAAGCAAGTACTGAAAAATTATTTCAAACTAATCAGAGTACCGTAACCGTATACTTACGTTATTGACATCTACAGACGACATCTGACGAGTGACGACATCTGTAGGCCACTATTGCAAGGTGCACTCACGGCCTTAAATGTTTAAACTTCTTGCGTTGTTGTGTAATTAAATTCCTGTTAATACTAATAATAGCAACAATATTAACAGTAATCAACGATGCATAAAATAATTAATATTTTGAACTATAACATCCCAAGATGTTTACAGTGTTCTGTAAAAATATACCCTTAGATTATAACTAACTTTGCGTTTCTGCATGGTTTGGAGCATGGAAAGTAGGCAACTAGCAATGCAAATTCATAACCTACTGTTACTTTAAATCAGCTAAATGACTAATTTTAAACGTGTTATAGTAATTAAATAAAGTATTTTATGTCGGATATGTTAGTGGATAATTATGATGAATCTGCAAGAAGTGAAAATGTAGTTTTGGCAGTGTGCAACGAAAGAACGAAGAACGAATACAAAATACTATAACTAACCGGAATAGCTGTTATCTATCAGGTACTTAGACATTATTATTATTAATAAAAATGTTTATTTTCGTCGTTTCTACACTTGACAATGTTGAAAAAAACTACCGCATGGTAGTTGACGTAACTAGCCATCTCAGAGGTTGATTGATTGTCATAGGCGCCGACTTCCGTAGGAAAAGAGGGTTTTGCCCCATTTTTTAAACATTTCTGAAATAATTTTTTTATTGTCTTTTAGACCTCCCTGAGCACGTGGTTAAAATTTTTGTACTTAGTCATAGTTAACCCTGTATATAATTTTTGACAAAAAATTTACGAAGTATAGTAAAAAAAATAAAATATTTATTATAAAAAAAAAAATTGGTATGTGCGGGAATCAAACCACCATCCTCTGGACTGATAAATCTAAATGCTACCAATCGAGTTGCTACAACCTTTGCACATGTTGCCATATTATTTCAGCGTCTATATTACCACATAATATGTAAACAAAAATATTTAAAGATACCAATTCAGATTTTGGGCTATAAAATCATCACCAAAGGACTCGGATATATCTCAGACAACACAATAACAACTTCTCGTAGCTGGAAGGGCCCGAAAATTGTTCCAGAACACATAATCTGTTTTAATTCATTTTGACGTTTCGTTTGACGTTTGTTGAATTTCTACAAAAGGAAGTACACAGCAACAAATTAGTTTGACATTTCTGACGCTTATGCCCTGCAAAACGCATTTCGTCTGCCATTTGTCGAATGTCTAGAAAGGGGCGTAAGCGACGACTCAACTATCCTCATTCCACATAAATAATCCGCCGTATTTGACCGGAGAGCCTCGGGAAAATGAAAATTTAGCTAGGAAAACGCGAAACCATCGGCATCCAAATACGCTGTAGGCAATCTAGAAAGACGGCGAAAGGCGTAGCGTTTAGCCGTTCGGCGCTGCACAGCTCATAAAAAAGCTTTTGTGGCGGTAAAATGGGCAATTTTCGAGTCAAGTGTGCGAGCGAGAGTTACCTACAGCTTTTAATATAATATAAGGATAAGGATAAATAAGGATGTATTCGATCATATTTGAATTAGCCATGATTTTAATCAATATTGCCGTGAAAGGCAATCGCTGGAACTGCTGTCATAAGTTTGTTGTTTACATAATAGTTTCTGTCAAACGCTTTATCTTGTGGGGTAAGAAAAACTGGTAAATGGTTGCTGAAGGTTAAAAATGTTCACAATCAATGAAAAAACTTATATGATTTTAATTTATGGTAGGTAAATCTTGTCCCAAAGAAATGAAGAAGAGTTGCTATCTTATAACACGAGAGATATCTAATGACGGGTTTACATAGTATAGTTATTTCTACTAGTTACTTGTACAAGTGCTGGCTAGGATATTATACCTAACTATTGATTTCAACATTACAAAATCAAGTATGTAAGACATCCACGAAAAGTTTAAAAGAAAAAATTGACATGCTTGTGTCAATTGACATTCTTTCATTCGGTATATCTGGACCAATTTTATGAGGAAAAATCACAGCTAGAGCAGGTATCAAGTCAAATGTTAGGAAATCCAGGTAGCGTGCGGCCGTAAGATTTTCTTCAAACAAGAATAGGCTCAAGATTCTGTTGTTGATGGTACCTGCCATATATTAACTTTCTGTGGGTGCTGCGTATGCGATTCGCATGTCCAGTGTGAATTTTCCTGGGACCAAAAGCGATAGTTGTGCCTGTTAACCACTCCATTTAAATAAAACGTAGCTTCATCCGAAAAATGTACGTCTCGTTGAAAACCATTATTGTCGTCACACCGTCTCACCGTTTCCTCATAAAATTGTAATCGCTTATCATAATCGTCTTGCAAAAGCTCTTGGACAAGACATACCTTATAGGGGTGGTATTTCTCTTGTTTCAATAACATTTGAATTGCAGTTCGAGAACATCGTGATTGCGGGCCAATGAAACAGTTGAAGTATGAAGATTTCCAAGTTCTAATGTAGTGTCTAATTTTTTTTCCTCATTCAAAGAACGTGCCCGTCCAGTTTTGGGCAAAGTCTGTAGTGTACCGTGTTTCTCAAATTTGTGAAATATTTTCCTAACTGTCCCTTGCGAGATTTGGTTTTCGGGATATTTCGCATTAAATAAATTGCGGACTTCAGCCTGACTTATTTTGTGTCCACATCCAAGCAATATCAAGATTTCGATGCGTTGCCTTTCCGGCAATACCCGGCAAAATCATTAATGAATGTCGTCTAGCCACTCCTGAAATGCTCCAGAATGAACATTTACTGTAATCAAATTTCTTTAATAAAATTTTGCTTTCAAAACCCTGTATCTTTTTCAAAAATAGGCTGATTTTCAAAAGTGACACATGACTGTATAGAGAATTAAAAGAGCTTTTGAACGGTATGCAACTTGACCACCCATGCCATTTAAAATTTTGAAGGGGATAGTAGTTAGATTCATCTAATTCATGCAAAAAGATGTCCCCCTCGCAAACAAAATCGACGGGTTTTTGCGTTTCTCCAAAAAAAATTGTCCTAGCCGCTATGGGCTCTGTTGCGTTTTCGTTGGGCCACCCTGTATTTACTTTAGAACTATTTTACAGGGTCTTTAAAACTTGAATAAATCACAATTTACGTTGATTCCAAAAAACTTTTTATTGGTAATTGAACTTTGTCCTTCGGGCTAAGAATTGATTGTGGATTGTTATAGATCTGTCTTTTAAGTGTACCGGGTGTTCAGTAAAGAATGGGTTGGGTCAAACTTCAGATGTAGATAGTTTGTATAAAAATAAGCTGAATTAACTCAGCTAACCTTGATCCAAAAGTTGATACTAACGGAGCTACAGAGTGTCAAAATTGAAAAAGTTAATCACATTTTCTTTATTATTTTTCGATTGCATCGACCGTATTTTATGAAATTTGGTATAGGGGGGTTTCTTGGGACTAGAAATTCGAATATGTCGAAGATTTTGGTATATCTGCTAGAGGGCATGACCAACGATGGTTTGGACCCCTTTAAATCGCTACGGCTTTTTCTTGCTACACTGTATCTCATTTTGTACTGAAAAAATGTTCTTCCCTCTTTTCTAGTTAAAAAAGGTACACCTAGTTGATGTCGCTAGAAGTAATGGTTTCTGAGAGAAACGCATTTAAATCTCATGATGCATGCAAATTATCTAAAAGTAGTGAAATTGTTGCGTAAGTAATGGGCCAAACTGTAACAGCATAATACTATGACCAAAATAAGTCGATTTACTTTAGCTTATCCTAAAAAATCCAAAAATGCACCAAAATCAATAATAACAAAGATACAGGGTGTCAAAATTGAAGAAATAAATCACATTTTCTTTCTTATCTTTCGATCGCTTGAAGTAAATTTCACGAAATTTTGCTTTTGAGCGTTTCTTAGAACGATAAAATCAAATTTATCGACGATTTCATGGGATCTTCTAGACGAAACAATTTATCTAAAAGTACTAAAATGACATATCTGACTGTCTCACGGCTATTCACAAACATAAACAAATAACACCATACAACAATGAAAAGACTTTATACTTTTTGCAAAAATTTAAAAAATTAGAACTGGAAAAATAATTTACAAATCCAACAAAAAAATCTGGTAGGTAGTATGTAAACACAGAAACATGAGTGATAGATAAAAGTTACAAATAATAAATTCAGAAAAGATATTAACTTTAACCTAAAACGGTAGCAAAAGCAAAAGCTCCCTTTCAAATTTAATGTTCAATATGTCCGCCATTTGCAGCAGTACACTTTCTACATCACTTCAAGAAATTTCTTCTAATTGCGAAGAATGAATCGTTCCGTCTTTGCTGCTCTTATTATTCTTAGTAGGACCAGTAGGTATAAACAAGTGATTTAATATGCCCCCAGAAATAAAAATCCAAAGGATTCAAGTCTGGACTCCGTGGAGCCCATGGTGGTTCACTGCCTCTACCGATCCAATAGATTTTAAAACATTTATAGGTACGCATTTGAATATAGGTAATAAAATATAAATTTAGGTGTAAAAATATTGTATTAAATTACAAAAGCAGTAATATTTAAAATAAAAAAAACCTAATTTTATAAATAAATTCTAAAATCTAAATCTAAATTCGTGTTTAAAAACAAAATTTTACAAATTTTGTCTAATTTTAATCAAGATCATTTTTCTGTTACCCTGCTTTAGAAAATATTATGTCGCAAGACACCGAACTAGCCATTCTATTGTATAGGTGATCGGGCTGAAACCGGTCATCGAGTCTCATCTCCGATACCGTCTACGTCTAATCGTTAGCTGCAATTTTTCATTTAATTCAGTGAACTACTGAATAAGTATAGAAGGACTGAATTTGTCTCGCCTGAATTATATTGTTAAATTTTTTGGAATCAACGTTGCTTTTAGTTCACAGGGAATGATTCAGTCCGACAAGAAGGAATGGAAGGAAGTAAATAGTTTGTACTAGTTCGTTCGCGAACTACCCAATTCTATTTCCAATCATCATTGAATTATTACGATAATTTGAATTGTACTATATTTTTTTAGTGTGAAAGAATACGTTATATAACACTTTATAAAAACGTGACGTGAAAGGTTTTATAAACGTTATTAAAACTCTAAATAAAACAGTTTTCAATAAACGTTTATTAACTGTTTAATTTTCATGTTTTTTAAACGTAGCTGACAATGTTTAATATCTTAATAATTATTTTAGTTAAATATATCGTTTTCTCGCGACATTTTGTTGTTTCAACATTTGTTTTTCAGCCACTTTTTAATATTTTGTTTAGGTATGCGTGCCCATTGCG
This sequence comes from Monochamus saltuarius, assembly GCA_025584915.1. Lineage (NCBI taxonomy): Eukaryota > Metazoa > Arthropoda > Insecta > Coleoptera > Cerambycidae > Monochamus > Monochamus saltuarius. Next base: position 35,573,719 of record CM046726.1, read on the forward strand.
AAGTGAATGAGACATATGAACCGACTGCTAAAGCAAACATATACATTCACTGACAAATATGTAAGCAATATTAGGGGCAAGTGTGGAGCAGAAATGAAAGGACCTAAATAATCAGTCTAGATTCGTTTGTAAATAATTATTTCTCTGAAGATTTTAAGTGCTAAATGAGGACAAACTGTTTTAGAAAATGCAAATATTTATCTACGCAAGTGTGGAGTCGGAGTAATTCTCCTTATGGCCTGAAAATATAACTAGATTTATGGGTCACAAAACCACTGGCCTTATACGTCAATAAAAAGAAAACACATCAAGGACTTTATTTGTTTTTGGAGAATTTCCGTTCTGTTTGTGTTAAGACCTACTCAAAGAATTAATCATCATCGATTTTAAATTTCTTGGAGGGGATTAAAGAGGGAGAGGAAAGCTGTTATTAATGATTTCAATAAAGTTCTGGATTTATTTCACCGCTCCCTTGTGGATTAGAAATAAAATATCATTTCGTGTAAGAAAACCCCAGCTTTTCCTGATTTTTTAAATTACAGTTAGTTACTCTCACATTGAAACATCTGTCAATATATTGTCTTATATGTATTATTTCCTTTTATTAGCTGTTGTATCTGGAAATTTAGAAAACATTAGCAAAATTCAAAACCTATTAAAATATATTTTTACTTTTCGGGGACAAATATTCAACTACCAGGAATTTATTTAAAAATTCAGTCTATGATATTAATCGCTTGAATTCCAAAATCAATGCCATATAAGGCATAAAAATATCTAATTAGTGCATTGTTTTCTACTTCACTTCTTCAATTTTTTTTGGTACTAGTTGGAGTAGTTGCACCAATTGGATATTTTTTATAACTGTAGTTGTTGAGTTTTTTTATTACAAAAGTCTTGGAGCAATATTCGATTTGATTATTGTAACAAATAATGCAAAATGACGACTAATGTTTATATGAAAACAAAAAGAAACAAGCTGGTATAAATGGAAAATAAAAAGAGAAATGATACTGAAGATTGGTGGAAGCATTTCTATATTATTTGTGGATGCAGTGTGATTGTATCACTGCAAAACAGTTGATCTTATTTATAATTCTCATCTGAAATAGAAATGTTAATATGGTTAATTTTATAACAATTTTGTAGTATGTAAGTAAATAATGTAAGCTTTAGAAAAGTTCTTACAAATTTACCATAATAATAAAAAATTGTAAATACTTGTAAATAATTTCTAGTTCTTAGTTAATCTACAGTTATTCTTCCAGTTTCCTTTAAATTGAAAATATGAAACTGAAAAACTATATAAGGTAAGACACCGGAATAACTATTTTGTTCTCTATTAGAAGATTTGATCGTCATTGGATAGTTTGATAAACATATAAGTGTTACGTTATATTTCCATTTCTATTTATTTTAGACGATGAGCTTTCAGCATTATACTAAATTTGATGTCTTCCCCGTAATATTACTTATTCTTTAACGTGTTCTACGTTTTTGTTATTTATACAGGGTGTTCCGCACTGGATAGGTACGCCATAGACTAACTGTAGATTCTAGATATTAAAATATATCGTGTGAGCTATATCGTTTTAGTTCAAATAATGTCAATATTATAAAATATATAGGACGAAGAAACAAAAATATTTAAATTGTTTTTTTTTTCAATATTTTAAACAGTTTAAAAGAAAAAGGAGGTTTTTTTGAGGAACATATCATATCGTAAGCTTACTTTCAGTATACCATACACAGGGTGCTGTTTACAGGGTTTTTTGCCGATATACTCGGATTAAACTTTTTTGTAAGTATTTTTATTGCACATCTTTATATAACACAAAAATCCCCAATCATATATATGCAAAAACATCAAACTTTTAATGCAGGTTGACTTTATGATAACGGTCAACAATATTCTTTAAAACTAAGTATAACAAAAAGTGCGGGATAAAAGTTATTCTTTATAAACTAAATCTTTCAAACGGTCAAAAATAAGGAATCTAAGGGGTTAAGGTCGGGACTACGAGGTGCCAAGGATATTCGCAGCACAACGTATCCATCTATGTGGAAATTGTTCGTTCAAGAAGTTTCTAACCAGTAAGGGGAAGTAGGCAGGTGCAATATTCTTCATATACTACATGTCTTGCATAACTGCTAGAAGAACGTCTTCTAACAAGCCTGGCAAATTATCTTGCAGGAATCTCAAATATGCGCCTCAATTAAGGCGGGTTTTAAATTCATACGGTCCAACTAGAAAATCATCAACAATGCCAATCACCAAATATTTATGGAAAATTCATACTCGAAATGTGTTTGTTTCCCTAAATGAGGATTTTTCTTGTTCCCAAGTGTGGTTATTTCTCCAGTTGAGTACTCCAACGTCTCGTAAAGCTGTTCTCGTCTGCAAACAATATCTTGTTTAGGAATGCAGGTTGATTGCCTTATTTTTGTAATAAAAAGTTGCAAAAGTTTATTCTTGCAGGTAAATCAGGCACCAAATTCGGAATAGGGGTAAAATGATAAATAGTAGTAGTCTTTCGTCATGGAGAACCCTATTGTTTGACGTAGGCGCCTTGTTAATATCTCAATATTATCAACTACACCCACCAATATTTCTTCTTCCTGGTGGACAGTTGCAATTTTTGGACGACCACTTCTTCGCTTAAGACGAAAATTCACCCGTTTTACTCAATTGGATAACAAGTCTGTGATAAATGTTATGATCTGGCTGTCTACGGTTTCAGTACAGTTGAAGATATCTTCTAGTTGCAGCACGGCTATTGTAATTTCGTATAAAATTCATGTTTCGCATTTCGTGTTTTTAAATTCAACTTACATAGTTCTGCATATAAGATTGTTCACTTTTGTTTATTGGTATGTGAAAATAATTGTTGCATTATGTGGTTAGAATAATAAAATAATGTGTGTTCTTAAAAGGCATTTTAAAAGTTACTATATTATTTGAGGAGTATTTAAACAGGAAAAGTGGATAAACAAAACATCAGTAATTTTATTTTTGATATTACTTTTGCTTTACGTGTTTTATTTTTCGAGATTCCAGTACCTAAAAAACACCACAAATTTGATCATTTTACGGCGAGAAATATGGCAACCTTAATGAATATTGTAAACACACTATAAACAGCGTCTTGTACGTGGTAAATTGAAAGTGAGTTTACGATACGCCCCTCAAAATACTCCCTCTACCCAATTTCAAAGTAAAGTCTCTAAATTTTTTTGAAATATTGAGAAAAATCACTGAAAATTTTCACTTCTATATCCCTGTATATATTTATTTATTGCAGACCAATACGGCCAATTACAGATTGTGGTTAGAGTCAAACGCCTGTAAAAAGACAAAGTAAAAGTAAAGTAAAACTAAAATAAAAACAAAGAATAACTTAACAAAAAAAAATACCATAACTATCTAACTAAACGTATATTTTTAAATACTGATATTTGGATAAAAGCAATATGGCTCACACGGTATATTTTAATATGTAAAATCTACAGTTAGTCCATGGCGCATTTATTACGAACCACCCTGTATATTTATAATTTTTAACCCAATGAATTATTAAGAAATTGTTTTAGAAATTGTTAGATACAATTCGTTATTTTTGTTACGATGAATATACCAATTTATTGGCTTAAATTTAAGCTTAAATTTTTCGATTAAAAATATTTCTGATGTAAAAAGCTTCCCTTCCCGATTTATTCTAAAGATTAAAGTAGAAAAAAGGCAAGGTGGTGATAATACGAATTATTTATTAAAATATAAAACACATGTCAGTAAATATAATCGAAAAGACTACGGCTATAAAATATGGCACGTATTATTTACGCATTGAGAGCTAGAAATTATTCCCTCATGATATATTCATGAAGGACGGCAGCTTGTTGTTGGCCGGACTCGAAAGCTCCATGTGTGGTAGAATAGTGAGACGGATGGACAGCTTCTCCTGCTAAAATTATTCTCGGCACACCTTTCACAAACACTGGCTCTGATATTTTGTCTATTCCGGAGTGAGGATCATCGCATTCCGGCGTTATGTGACAATAACTTCCTTTTACCCAGGGATTTGAAAACCATTTTGTTCTGTAACAAAAAAACAGTGTGTATAGGATGATCCATTTTGATTGAAGCAACAGCAAATTACAGGTTAAAATATGTATACAGTTATATAAAAATAGATATCACTGTCTTTTGGATTTTAATTTGGCAGTACAAACAAATCCTGGTTTCCTAAATGATTGCTTTTTTACATAAAATTTTTTTGAAAATTGCCGGTTGTATGTAAAAATTTTGTAATTTATTTCGACATTAATATGTATTCTGTTTGTTTCTTATATAAAAATTACTAGGTGCTAAACATCCTTTCAAGAAGTCAACAGAAGACCTTTCAAGGTGGGAGGGAAGATCTTAAGAAGAATAATTGTAGGGGAAAAGAAGATGGAGGAAGGCTATGCAAGGAGAAATAATGAGGAAATATATGCAATGGACCAGGCACCAAAAATAGATGAAGTTGTAAAAGCCAGAAGAGTGCAATGGCTGGGGCATCTAGAACATATGGAAGATGAAGGGACAGTTAAAAAATTGTATGGAATAAACCAAACTACAAGAAAAGGCAGTGGCAACAGATCTAAGCGAGAAAAATGTAGCGGATTGGAAAATAAAGGCGAAGAAAAAAATGGAGTAGGGGAGAATAACGCTGCTCTAGGCCTAAATGGCCTGTAAACAGCTTTATATATATAAACACCATTTCAATATTCGATTTCGTACAATGCATAAGCAAAAAGTACCAGGTAATCAGCGTCAGGTAAAATCCGCTATAGTTCTTCAGCCTTATTTACTGCGACTGCTATGACAAAGAGGACGCGTCTGGGTGTCTAGAATGAGCAGGTGTCGCGCTGTCGAGAGCTGCTTCCTCTGTTTATACAATTATAATAAGTTCTTATGGAAAACAGTGTTGTTATTTACGTCTCGGTGTTTGGTTCCTTGAATTCGGCAAAACGTTCCCATTTTTGTATTCCTTTTTTGTTTTCTTAGAAATACCATTACAATGCCAAACTTTTCTTGCGTAAAAAAGGGTAAAACATATCTGTGTAACTCAAGGACATACCAGTGAAATTACTATCCACTTTTTCGGGAAGCAGTAAAAACAATTCCTGCAGAACTGGATATGCCATGTGAAGCCAGCGTTGCTGTGTATAATTATTATTGTTATGATTATTACTAAGTATATGTTAAAGGGGCGTTTGCATGCGATTATCAGTGAGTGCCCTATCACGTGACTTTGGGCGTTAGTTTTTAAGGACAAGAGGGTCTCACCCCTACAAACGACAACACAGTACAACACAGACACGAGTGCAGTTAAGATCTTAGATGCGCACAGCACGCATTATTTTCTTGTAATTGTCATTGTACTCATTTCATTCATTCATGCACATAGTGCAATCACACAGTATAAGTAATAAAGAACGGAACTGAATATCTAAATTTATCACAATTTATTACTTTTCTTCAACTTCAACTTCAATGTTCCAGTTAATTAAATTTTTGAAAGTCTTAAATTTTCCATTAAAGCTTGTAAAATTAATAATATGTTTATTCAAGTAAAGAATTCAGACTGGTTCCAAACTGTCAAAAACGTTCGTACAACTACTTATTGCATGATATTCACTGAAAATATATTCATTTGAATTCAGTTCCTTGCTTGAACATATCTATTAATATAATTCAGTATTTCAAACAGTTCCCAAATACTAAGTGCATTATTTTGATATTTTGTATGCGCAGGGCCACGATTATTGAAATATTCAATCATACGTCTTAGGTGTTTGCATCACTGATTACATTTTAAAAACTGTGATAATTTCTTTGTATTGAAAATTTTGATTAAACTGTTGAAGTATATTTGAATAAACATTTCTTAATAATGAATTTTGTTACTATGAGCTAATTTTGTTTCTGGCACCATACTATTATCTGTCTTTATTTGCAAACAACTCTTTTCTGCGTTCGGACGTATAAAATCTGTATGAGGTTGCATTACAATATTTTTGTGAAAACTCAGCATTTCAGTAGCTACAATAGCTTTGTCAAACAGTGGGCGGTCTCTACTGACACTTTTGCATATAAAGTCAACTTGTCGATATGACATAAGTCATAACAGAAAAAAGCTGGTTAAGATAGAGTTCATTGAAAAGGTTACAGGTTCAGCACTCAGCAGTCATTACTTTCTTCTTCTTCTATTACTTATGTTACGTTGACGTTTTATGCAAAAGTGTCAGATTTTTTATTACGCACCGGTGTCTATTCGATGAGACTCTTAAATTGATATTTTTGCATATTTTCTGCCATTTACATTTTTCCCAAAATTTTATATAACCTCATACACATTTTATACGTCCGTACACAAAAAAAGTTGATTTCAAATAAGGACAGAAAATAATGTAATACTATTTTAAAAAATAAAATTGATTGCCATAGTAATAAAATTACCCGGCACCAAAGACGATATTTGTAAATGATACTGCAGGAAACAACTACTCCGCGGACTAATGCCCCGACCGGCATTGAATTACTCCTGCAGTATCTGTGCGACAGACAAGATTGCCAAAGCGCAAAAAAATTAATTGAAAATCTTTTGACGTTGTTTCTTAGTCTGGTAAAAGGTCAATTTCAAGTGGTGTTTTAATTTATTGTAATTTTATATTAGTTATGTTGCACGTTTGCATTTCTAGAGCCCTGATGATGGCTTAAATATAAGCCGAAACGTAGGCAATTGTAAAAATTGGTTTACAACATGAACATTTTTTGTCTGATAAATTTTTGTTATACTTATAGGTAGGGTGTTTTTAAAAAAGTTATATTATTCCATACATATAGAGCACCCTGTATACAATTCTTAAAAAACACTTTCCTGTATTTTTTGCACGGTACTTTGTTTAGTTCCGGAGTAGTTCATAACTTTCTAAAGGAAATGTTAAAGTACCTTTATTTTCTTCAATATAAGATTTCCAATGGAGGTGGAAATTTGTCATTTTGCATTCGTCTACAATTGGATGTTAGCGATTTTAGATTTTAGAAATCATATGCCCCTACTTATTTGAAATTAGCGAATAATATCATTAACTTTTTTCTTCTAACCTTTCAATTACTATACCTTTAACAATATTTTAATTATTTCCATAATTTGATAAAATGGTTTTCAGATTGTTGCACCATGACCTATCAATTGAGAGGGGTGAGAATTTTTGACTTGTTCTTTTTTGACAGAGTAGCTCAATCGCTGCGAAGCTTTTGCAGAAGTCACCACTAAGTATGCCGAAAGGTAAGAGCGCTGAAACGTTTGGAAGTATGGCATGTTAACAGTTGCAGAAACTACTTCTAGACGTCTCGAAAGACCACAGTTGTCCGAGGGGTGATTCCGACTGTAACAACTGTAATATCAACAAAGAAAACGGCCTAGCCAGAGAATAGCAAGGGCAAGTCAAAGAGCCACAGCTAATGTCACGGTATAATAACCGGCAAAACTATTAGAGATAGATTAAATAACAGCACCGCTATTATTCGTAATGCATACCATTATATTATCCAGAGGTAACTTATGATTCCAAATGTTATTATACCAGTATTTAAGATCTAAATTTTTTAAATAAAGGAATAAACAAGCAAGTTAGTTGTTTAATGTAAAATCCTTCATAAAAATGTCCTGATTGCAACATCATTCATTTATTGAAATTGCCGAACAAATTTTTAATTAATTTTCAGAGATAAACGGCTGAAATAGGCAGATTTACAACCATTTTCTGCACATAGAGTAACAATTTACAAGGTAGTATCGTTGTTTTATTACTTTACGCTTGTGTGGTCTAATTGATTTGGTATCGCTACATGTAAATATTGGATTCACAGACACGATGAAAATTTGATTGTGAGATATATAAAAATATACAAGATATAAAAATCGTCAAAATCCATCCATAACAGTAATTAATTAAACACATTCAAACAGATCTACGTTTGATACATAACGTCAAATATGGTTTACATTTATAATTAAATTTCAATAGTTAAAAGAGACGAACAGATACTACCTGCCATTAGTTTATTAATTCCAGGGATCGTCTATAATTTATTTTATCTTTTATACAGGGTGTTACATAAATGTATACAAAAAACTGAAATGTTCTTAATATATATTTTTTTGGTTGAAGCCTGTGCTAAAAAGTTACAGCCTCTTAAATGAAGAAGGAGGTGTAATTTTTTTTTTATATTTTTTTCTCAATAATATAATCAAACGAATTTTAGGAGGAACATAATGCTTAACATGACGATTTGCTGGCATATTTCACACTTTTCTGGTTTCTTCTAAGGGGAAGCAATAAATCACTCTTCCATGTTTATTCTCTAAAATTTCTTATATTCTTAGGCATGTTGCGGTAAGAATCCAGAACAAAATTTTCGATATTTGGTCGCGCTAATGACAATAATTTTTGCAATTTAGTGCAATATTTAGTGCAAACATTTAGTGTGGTATTTATAGTTTTATTATTCTTAGTTGCAATTTCTTAAATATATTGATGAAAATATAATTAATTATTCATTTGTACGTATGACGTAAGTCTGAATTTTTGTCTCAACTATAGCAAAAATTTCATAGTAGATAGGTATACTTAGTGTTTGAGTAAGGCTTTCAACAATAAAAAAGTTAGCAATGTATCAAAACGTTTGTTGATTTTTGTTTATGTTAAGAACAACTACTTACTGTATTAGAAAGGTATTTTAAGCTAATATAAATCAAATCTCCTACAATTTCTATCAATGAAGTTATATGTATGCTCTCTGATACCAAACATCTAGGTATTCTAATGAATCATTCCACAGACAAAGCTCTATTCAATAATTATCTAAAATAAGAATTATAATCTAGCTAAATTTACTAACCTGGTTTACCGAAAACATTCTATAAATATCTAAGTTAATTTTTGAAATTGTGGGAACTCGAAAATTCAACCACAATAGATGAGATCTGACCTATTTCTGCATTTTAAGGATTGCTTCTCCAGGTGACCTCCTTTAAGTTGAGTCAAATATCTATTACTTTATCTGAGAAATGCTTCAATAAACCATCTTTCTTTAAAAAAGAATCGACAAGTAATAACATTTAAAGTTGTTAAAAACATATCACCTGTATTCTGTATCATCATGTACTAAAAATAAATTCTAAAGATGTTTTTCATACTTGGCAATAGAAACATAATGCAATATCTTATGCTCCACTGACACACAGAGCATCCGACATTCTTTTTATAAATTCATATTATTTATCTTGCCTTAGTTATTCCTTTTGAGAGTATTCTTTAAAAAACAACATTTATTAGTAGTCTATATTTTCGTTGCCTGTTTCACCACACGCTTCAGTTAACTTAAATAAATTTGCGAGACACTGTTCTACAAAGGCTATTGAAGTTACTTAAAATTTTTATTATTTATAAGCATAACGAAAAATAATAAGAGCCGTAAATAAATAAAAATTGTGAAGTGTTTTAAAAGTTAAGCATTCTAGATGAAAACTATATCTCATTCTCATCTTTTCGGAAATTGCTCTGTTTTCGTTTTGTAAAGTAATCAAAATAACTGAAAGCCAAATGTGACAGTTTTTGAAGAATGAAAATAAGTAACGCAAGAACAACACATATGTGTAATAGTGCTATAGTGTAAAGATAAAAGTTTAATTTAAGGATTCTCTAAATACAGGTGATGGTAAAAGTACATTATATCTATTAGAAACTACTTTCTTTTTGTCTGTGACCTTTGGTCATACAAGTCGCTTATTTCCAAAAACGACTAAGTCCATATTTTACAAGAGAGTTAACACTTCCATTTGCCTGAAAATAGTTACCAAAATTATTTGAAAGTCATTGAAATTGAGGCATAATAAGTTTCAAAACCAGGTAATAGCTTGATACATGGTGATTTTCCGGGTTGTTATGCCGTGACCTCGGTAACTGGTAGCTGCCAGAAACAGAGTTAAAATGCACATCCCTAGCATTAGCTGGGATTCTTTTACCTGCCCTGGTTGTTCTCGGGCTAGGCTCTGTGGGGACAGACCCACTATCGGTGTCTCTGGGCCTGTCCATATATTGATTTCGGTTCCTACCGTTGATATTACGACTGCTACGGTCGGAACCGTTCCTCGGATAATGGTAGTCCTCCGAGGCGTTCCGTAGCCGCCGCTGTAACTGGTCGCATCCCATACTTCCAAACGTTTTGCCGCTCTTCACTGTCGGCATCTTCAGTGGTGACTCTGCAAAAGCTTCGCCGCGACTGAGGACCCAACCAAAAACTACTACAGGTAATAGCTGTTTCGGATAAATCCAGTCAGCCCAATCACATATTGAGTAAACTGCATAAGTACAATCACTTCATGTGTATGTAATCATCATTACCAAAATCAGCTAAATATATCGAGGTTTTGTAAATGGTTGAGCAGATTTTTCGTTTTGTTTTCAAATATTCATGTACTTAATGTTTATGCGCTCAAATGTTGTTTAATTTATGTAGTGCATCGATGATACAGGAAGATCCTTGTTTTTATTTATATAGAGTTAATAAAAAAGATTAATTAAGAATCCAAGATTTTATTAAGGAAAATAGATATCAAAAAGTAATGAAAATAAAAATTAAGTAAAAGATTAAAATATTTGGTTTATATTAGGTATGTTGTATAAAGTTAAGGAAAATAATATAATAATTTGCAAAACTATATAAATCGCAACATACTTTCAAAACCTGTTAAATTCAAACAATTTTTACTAAAATTCCCTATATTTTTAAATATATTTTTCAATTTACGTTCATAGTAATGACTAAATTTCCTATTATTTTGATCATAGAAAAAATGTTGTTGTTGGTGTGTGTATTATGGTGTATCGTGTATTATAGTTTATTTTGCAATGTGTAACAAATAACTCGATAGAGTTAACCAGTGGCGGCCCGTGGGTTTTTCAAAGGGTGGGCACAAAAAATAAATTTAGATTCATTTAAATGTATTGCAAGAACAGAATGTAATTCTGCAGAAAAGTTAATTAAACCTATATAAATGCCTGGATTTTTGAACGAAGTCTTCTCATCATGACCTCGCAAGGCTAATTCGAAGGCTCCACAAAAAACTTTATACACATTATTAAACGACGCAAAATGTGACGATTTTTTCCACATGTTTATTATGTTCTAACCGAGGTCCTAACTTATAGCGCAAATACGCACTATACTCGCGACAAGAATTCAGACGACTTACGTCATATGAACAAATGAATAATTCATTATATTTTCATCAAAATATTTAAGAAACTGCAACTGATAGTTATAAAACTACATACTCGACTAAAAGTTTGCATTATATATTGCACTAAATTGCAAAAATGACTGTTTATAACGCGACCAAATATCGAAAATTACGTTGACAATAAAAACAAATGTGTAACGTCAGCCGTGACGTAGACGTCTGAATTCTTGACGCGAGTATATCTAATTGTTCACGTATGTCAGTTTTTCCTAAAACACTAAAGTCCATATATGCTTTTAAATGAGTCACAGAATTTTCATGTTTTTGGCCCTATCCGCTATGTCCTTTAAATCGTCAAGTCCGTATTTGGTCCACGCTGTAACATATGAAACAAACAAAACATAACAATTTATTTGTCACAGAACAACCATATTTCTCGTATATGTTTCTATTAAAAACTCTATTTTATGTTCTAGCTTTACTTGTAGATTTGTAATTAATATATAAATCAGTAGGCCTACCTTTCTTTTTAATTAAATATTTTTGATCAAATGGCACTGGATTGTTTTTTAACAGATACTGAACAGAATTTATTTCTGGTTCCGGATCCATTTCTTTTCATAAGTATGTACAAATACACAGAATCACTTTAAAATTATATCTATAATGAGAAATCGCCTTTAAAAGCAAAGCTAAAACACAAATTTGTTTACACAACTATTCTGCAAGCGAAATATATTTGTATATACAAGTACGTACTAAACAAAGCAAGCGACTACTGAGAACTGAAAACTGAATGCCGGAGGGAGACGGAGTGATGGAGATTGGAGACAGTGGAGACTAGTGGAGAATGGACAGAGACACGTATTTCAGTGCCCTTTGTCGGCTTTAAATCGGCGAATTTCATTTACTCCGAGGAGTCCCGAACGTCGGAAAATGAGCCACGTTTGGAGACAGTTCTTGGGTTCCCAGGAAATAAAGTTTGATATAGTTCGGCGCGTGGATGGTTGACGGGAAATAAGTTTTGAGTAGTTTTTCGCAACCGATAATAGAATTACAAAAAAATATATAAATCTATAATAGCATCATATATTTCTTCGTGACATGTACAGTGAAGGGTGGGCACGTGCCCTTGTGCCCCTTAGCACCAGCCGCCACTGGAGTTAACCGATTTTGGAAACACACGACTCACATGTGCGGAATATATTCATTCAGATTTACAATAGCACAATATAAAGCAATGCTTTAAAATTGTTCAAGCTACATGACTGCCACATTATTCGGTTTTTGTTATTTCATTTTATTGTAGAAAAGAACAAACACGCAAACAATATTAAAAAGTGGCCAAAAATAAGCTACCATAAATTTTTACTTTCATTGAGTCTTTTTTTTCAAACGTTTATTGATACAGGGTAGGTATTCGTTTGCTTTTAATTTTGCAGTAAAAAAATGAACCTAAAACAAATGGTGTACTACTTTTAAAAATTAAATTTTATAAAAAAGTGATCAAACGTGACGTTGAATTGCAGCAGTTACAAACGGTTTAAAACATTGTTTGGCAACGCTCACTTTGCTTCAGCCGTTCAGCCAGACAAAAAAAGCGCATTTCCCGCTATAAAAAAAATCAATTGGAAGGAAAATAAATGAAAAATTTGTACGTGAAATTTTGACCGAATCCGTTAATAATCTACTAACGTACAATCGTTTGCAATAATAATTACACTCTCTTAAAACAGTTTTTGAACTTCTGATCGTTCTGAGTAGAAATTTCATTAAATCTCTATCGGTGAGTGAAACAACTAATAACTAATATTAAAAATGTGAAGTAGATTTCATTACAAATATATCAGAAGTTCTAAAGAAATCGCAAAATTAATTTTAATGAGTGTCATTATTATTGCAAACGATAGTACGTAGATCATTACTTCATTCAGTTCTCTATATTGGTCGATATAGTGCGGACGTTATATTGGCGATTGTCAACACCATACTTTCGCTACAGCCAATGAAATTAGACAGATGTCTTGTGTCAGCGGCGCTTCAATATTTAACCTAACCTAAAAAAAGTTTAAACATTTCACCTACATTACGAGGTCTCTTTCTCCAACTGTTACGGGTTCAAAATTTTCTTATTCTTTCGACGTGATAATATTTATCTTGAGAAAAATTACATTTTAGACCGTAGATTGTTTTGTACTTATCTCAGAAACCTTCTATGTGCACAGTAACGCTTCCGATTGGGTTATGAAGTATTTTCAAATCTCATTATTTACAGTACAAGCCAGTACACAGTTTATAGGCAGGAGCTTATGAAGGTTCCATTCTTTGATTTATATTGTTCATGTTTGTTAACAATTTAATTGTATTATTATTTACTGCTTATTTTCAACAAAACCTTAATATATTAAATACCGATATTAATTTTAATAATAAATTTTGATGTGATAATAATAGGTTAATGTTAAAATAAAAAATGACTTTTATCAAAAAGTCTACTCGCATTAGATTTCGGTAATGTTTTGTCACGGCTAACTGTTTTAAAACGTTGACGATATATTAAAAGAAACATATTTTTTAAACACCATTGTAATGGGACATATGCATTTATAACCTGCAACTGTTTTGATTTTATAAGTACACAAGCCATAAGTTCTTTATTTTAGTTGGCGAATACAGAATGTCGTTCTTATATGTGAGGACTATTTTTTTTTCAGCTTCTGATTCCACTGTGAAGTGACCTGTTGGGTAGTATAGCGGAATACAGAGCCGCCCACTCCACGATAACTTGTCACTGTCAACTTCAACTTGACACATAAAGCTCAGTAGTTGTAGGTCCGTAAACATGGCTGGGTCTATTGATTTATCTGCTAGGTGCAAACATTGAGTTTATATTTATATTGTAATAGGTATAAATAGACTAATTTTTAATATTAAAGTGAAATTAAAACGAAGATTTAATGGAAGGTAAAAGAAAGGAAATAGAAAATGAAAATAAAAGTTTTTTTTTAAGTTCAAGAGATATTTAAGTAGATGATAGGATGATGATAGGTAAATATAAAAGGCATTAAACAATTAATATTAGGCAAGTTATTCAAATTCTATTTCTGATAATAGCATATCCTGAGAACATCACTATACAAAATTAATTCACGGATGACGGATTGACAAGAACGATTTGAGGAGCAGTTAACAGATAGATTGACAAGAACGATACGAGGAGCAGTCACTAGAAGCTGAACTTCAGAATAAAGAATTAGAAAAGGAGTGGACATAAAAAGGAAAGGCACAAATTGAAGTGAGAGAGGGGTTAAATTGAATGAATAAGGACTTTTAGAAAAAAAATCAGTAACAAACATTGTATTTCGTAAAATTTATTTTGTTTAGCGTATAAAATAGGGCAGGATTTAGGTGGAGTAGGAATATTCAATCAATCAAATTGTAAAAATTTTAATATTTTAAATAAAAGTAAATTAGTTAAAAATTGAGCATCTCATTCATAAATTGAAGTTATCAAAATTATTAGTAAAGTTTATCTGAATAATCAATATCAATCCTGTTTTGAACCTACCATTGAGATAAAGTCATAAAAGCATATAAGAGTGAATTTCCAAATTTATTATTAATCAAAATTACTGGACCTATAAGAAATATAAAATAAATTTTATAATAGGTAATCATCAGAAAGGCGCAGACAAAAGCTAGTTCAGGTAAGTATAGATATGATTTATGTTATTAACTTAAAAAAATTTCTAATTGAAATTTAAATTTTTAAAGATCTACACAAATTACCATACTAAAAGACCCAAAAGACAATACAACAACAAAAATGTATAACAAAATATAGCTTATATAACCAATGGTGCAAGTTGCAAACGTCATTCTTTCTCTTCAGGCAAAAAGGAATAATGCAACAGAAAGTCATCTCGGAATGAGTCGGGTATACGAGTGTTGTAGAAGAATGGTACAGGGAATTTAGAGCAGGTCGAATTGATGTTCATGATGAAGGTGGAGAAGAACGTAAGATTGTTGGTAACTGCGTTAACGTCAGTTCAACTATCTTTAAACTTCTTCACGTCACTCATGAAGTTTCTTCGGTATATTCAACTCATTATACGATAAATTTCTACTACATTATTCTCTTCTGCCTGAAGAAAACGAACATTGCTTTGCAATTTTCCAGCAGAAATGAAAATAACAGTTGTTAGACCTATGTATAAAAAGGGTAATCCTTTCTTAATTGAAAATTACAGCCTATTAATCTGTTGCCTGTATTTTCAAAATTAACGGAAATTATTATGTGCCATTCTTGGAAGCCAACAGCATAATCAATAGCTGTCAACATGGTTTCAAGAGAGGAAAATCCAAAACAACTGCTGTTTTCAGATTTGTTGAAAGAATTATGCGCTCTTAAATAATAGTGGATATCATATTCATGGTGTTTTTTTTGGATTTGACAAAGACTTTTGACTGCATAAACCATGAGATAAACTATCTAGAGTGTATGTTGGGGTACCTCAGTAATGTATTGGGTCCAATTCTGTTTAATCTGTATATTAATGACTTGTCTGCTAATCTTACTGACCTAATGATAATATTTACAAACTATGGAATATATGCTGAATATAACTATGAAGCTTTATGTTATAAAACTACATGTGTGGTGAAACTAGTTACGGACTGGTCAAAAATAATGCATTGCTTTTAAATACAAATACACCTTATTGTGTATTGTTTAGACACAGTGGAAATATAAATGAATTTCTAAATATTAATATTAACAATACAGATATTACTTATACAAATTATACCAAATTTTTAGGGGTTATTATACAGGGTGTTCCAGAATGATGGTCAAATATTTTACCAGTGTGTTCCACAAGCCATTTCAGAGGGGGATCTTCATATAAAATTTTTCAATTTGCGTCCTCTATGTTGAGATATTCGAGTCTCAAAATGACGGAAAAAATAGTTTTTTTGTTTTTCCTTAAAAACGGCTATACTTAGAAACTTCAATTTTGGTACACATTATCAGCTAGTCAAAAGCTATTTTGAGGTGGTGTCTATTCCTTGGCTCATGTTTCTAGAGGGCGTTAATAAGCAACCCCTAGATTTATTTCTTTCAGAACTTTTTGCTGCAATGACCGATTTCAACAAAACTACCTAATTATACAACTTTTTTCCCTCTTGTAATTTTTTGATACAACAAACAGTTTGCGCGGAAAAAAATAAAAATAGTTTTCCTTACTCTAAACATGTTTTCGTCACCGGTTACTGATAACCGCTGTAGGCGGTATATTAATCTGTTGTCTTGTCAAACAAATCAGTCTTGACAATTTTTGCGAATATTTGTAAACATAACTGACTCTTCCGTACAATTAGCGAATACATTGACGGACTATGCATACGGCAGCATTGTCAACAGTTATAGGAAAACCTTTGATTAGAAATATTTGCAAAAACTGTCAATTATAGACCAAATGGCGATTTATTTGATAAGACAACAGAGAAATATCAACATAGCAACCGCCTACTGCGGTTATCAGTAACCGGTGACGGTGATGTTTGGAGTAAGGAAAACTATTTTTATTTTTTTCCGGGCAAACTGTTGGTGGTATGAAAAAATTACAAGAGGGAAAAAAGTAGTATAATTATATATAGTATTTAAAAAAAAAGTTATGTTGAAATCGGTCATTGCAAGAAAAAGTTCCGACAAGGGGTTGCTTATTACCACCCTCTAGAAACATAAGCCAAGGAAAAGACACCACCTCAAAATAGCTTTTGACGAGCTGATAATGTGTATCAAAATTTAAGTATCTAAGTGTAGCCGTTTTTAAGGAAAAATAAAAAAACTTTTTTCTTCCGCCATTTTGAGACTCGAATGTCTCAACAATAAGGACCCAAATTGAAAAATTTCATATGAAGATCTCCCCCTGAACTGGCTTGTGGAATACACTGGTAAAATATTTGACCATCATTCTGGGACACCCTGTATATGAACATATGAACTGGTCAGAAGATGATACTGCTCTGCGATAAACTCAGCACTGTTTGTTATACCCTTAAAGAACTGAACTGAAAAGGGTAGTGAATATTAACATACCTAAGTTTAATAATAATGTAAAACACTAGATTTAAAGATAATTTTTGTTATCCAAATCATAAATCCACCATACTAGAGAAGGAATGCTTTTATCAGTGTCTGCGTGTTTTACTTCCTAGGTCTATAAAAATTGATGATTGCTGAACCTTATCGAGTGGAGGATGTTGATAATAATGTTACGGAAGCTCACCTACCTTTTTAGTTTGTTAATTATGTTCCTTTTAACGTTAGAATTTATCATTTTTGTGATGCCTTTATTTTGGAGTTATCTGGCACATTCCCGGTCACATTCTATTTGATTCTCGAGATAGCTGAAAACTTTTAGAACCCTAAAAACCTATATAAGCGGAGCAGTTTCGCTGACACATTTCAGTTTATGTTCAGAAGTCGAATGCGTTTGCAAACGTCAAAGCAAAGCGTTGACAGTTATGAAATTTATTTGAAAGATATTTCTATTTCTAACACTAACGCTACGCTAACCCAACGTAGAGGTTACATTGGTGTCAGAAGAGTGACGTTGCACAAAGCAGACGTTTGCAGTAGACAAGTGAATGCAAAGCAGAGCAGAGGTCCAAAGAAGAACAGCCAGGATGAAATGAAGAATAGCCAAGATGAAATGACGGAAGACTTAAAGAAGGAAATGAAAAATAGTCAAGAGGAGTTGAAGAATAGTATGGAAGAAATGAAAGATAATCAGGAAGAGTTAAGAAACGAAATGAAAATCAGTTTACAAGAAAACAATAAGAAGTTAGAAGAAGCGATTAAAGTTAAACTCAATAAATTTGAGGAAACTATTGAAGAGGAAATTACTCAATTAAGAAATGAGGTACAAGATAAAGTCCAGGTCGTATAATAAAATATGACTAAGTTACAAAGTGAAGCCTCAAATCTGAAATTTCAGTTGTCCGCGAGGGAGCCCATTAAGACTGCGAGCAGTTTTCTTCCATCGCTAAGGATTAAACCACCACTATTTGATGGAACGGTTTCATAGAGTACTTACCTTAAACAATTTGAAGCAACTGCCTTGGCAAACAACTGGTTAGAAGAAAAAGCGACATCACTTATAGATTCTCTACAGGGTGAAGCTATGGAGATATTAAAAACACTAGCTGAGGATAAACAAAAGGACTATCAAAAGATGAAGAAATCATCATAAAGTTTCTCGAAATGAGAAACCTTCCTATTAGAACTGTTGAGGCGTCAGCACACATAGAACTTCCAGCAGGTTCAGAAGTGGTAATTGCAGCTATTTGTAGCAGCCCTTCGGCAGTTGAAGAAACTATAATTGTAGAACCAGAACCAGAAAGAAGTATTTATAGGAAAGGAAAAATAATTCCACCAACCACCTTTGAAAGACTTATGGAATCGATTTTGCGGGGAATGACTTGGACAACTTGTCTTGTTTACCTTGATAACATCATAATACATGGAAAAGACAGACATGAATTAAGGAGTTTTCTGGGACTTTGCACTTACTATGACCCTTACATCGACTCACATAAAACAAACAGCTATTTATCTGGACCGAACAATGTCAATAAGCTTTTAAAAGAAGCTTTGTGATCTTCCCAATTCTGGACACGGATGCTAGTAATACTGGAATTGGAGGAATATTATCATAAACTTAAGCCGGATGCGAAAAGATGATTTCCTACTTTAGTAAGGTTATCTCTAAGCAAGAAATGAACTACTATATAACTAGAAGAGAGTTGGTTGCCATAGTTAAAACTGTGGAGCATTTCCATAAGTGTCTCTATGGTCAGCCGTTCGTCTTGACAACCGATCATGCTTCTTTGACGTGGCTACTGCAGTTCAAGAATCCGGAAGAATCCAAGTGGCAAGATGGCTTAAACGGTTGCAGGAGTACGACTTCAAAATTGAACACCGGAAAGGATCTAGCCATCGTAATGCAGATGCCTTATCCAGACGACCATGCCCTCCAAACTGTAACATTGTCTGTGACAAAGAATTAGAGAAGAAGATGAATTTCTTTGCCGAAGTATTAGCATTCAGGGCCCAGATTATTGGGATAATGAAGTCATCGCTAAAGAACAAAGTGAAGACCCAGATTTCGAACCAATTTTCCAATGGAAAGTAAAAAAACATGAACCTAACGTAGAGGTTACAATATCTTTTTTAATTAATTAACTTGAATTCTGTGTATTTGTTTTTTAGTAATGTAATTAGTCTTTAAGTTTTTCTTGTTGTAGTGTTTTGATTTGTACTATATAAATGTATTTGATGGAAGAATGAATAGACCTAGTCATGTTTACTCATCTACAGCTCGGCTTCATGTGACAATTGGAGTTGACAGTGACATAAGTTATGGTGGAGGAGATACGCTGCTATTATGCAGCTCTGCTTTCTACTGCTCGGCAGACCACTTCGCGGTAGAATCGGAACTTGCGTAGAAACAACTCAGCCCCGTTCATTAAAATTGAAATTAGACGGAAATATTTTTCTCATGCATTTCTTCTCAAAATTTTACATAATTCTAAGGGCAGTCAGAAATTCCTGACCAGTTTATTATTTTATTTACCGACTCCTAATACTAATATTCTTCATTTTATACAATTTACTGCAATATGAATTATGTAGAAATTTGTTCGTTTTGCTTTTTAGACATATATTTACGTATTATATATAGTATATACTATTACAATGTTCGTTTCTTCAATTTCTGTTTGTAATTATTGTACTTTACTTTTGTTCCAGAATTGGCTACTACATGTTAAACGGTGTACTAAATAACCACGTAAACAAATAACGAATAACTCGTCGATTACTGAATAAATACATGTTTACTACTAAGATAATATCGGGGATAATCAAACATAAAATTGATTTTCAATATTTTTGGTTCCTTCCGCCTAATGCATTCGCTTAAATACCGGATGTGTCACATAAAACGCCATATTATTTCTTTTGTAGTTCTGGAGGTATTAATGAAAATTTTCAAAGAAACTAATATATTTGTGAATGATCAAGAGTTCAGTTACCTTTGGATGATACCTACATTAAGAGAGAATAATTTATCATTTGTACCTTTACTTAAATGGGAAACGGAAGTTGTTTGTAAATAATCTTGTGATCTGATATCCGGCAACAACAAGAATAATTGATTAGGCACATCAACTGAAGGTAAATGCTTATTATACAAATAAATCCATATAAGTATCTATGTTTGTGAAACATCGTTTCCAAAGAATCTAAAAAAACTGACCAATAATGTATGAAGGTCGCTAATACACAAGTTACTACATCTTCTATTCATAATTTTTTAAATTACTAAAACATTTCTTTTACCTGTTAACTAATACAGGGTGTTTCCTAAGTAGATGTCAACAATCCAGGGGCTTATTCTGTGGACAAATAAAATTTTTTTGTTACATAAATGTGGGGACTTAGAACAGCCATTGTCCAGCTACAGCGTGTTAAAAATTAAAAAAAAAACAGTTTTTAATTTATGATTTGTAAACCGATTGAGATAATTTAACCAAATTCGGTGTGCGTATTTAGTATGACAGTAGGTGTGAAACAAAAAGTTACTAGCTTTAAAGACTTACCAGTAACAGAGGTATGGATACCATCGATAATTATTTACCAAAAATAAATATCACCCTGTATACTATTACAAGCAGAATAGATCATCATATGCGCATTTTAAACTTTTTTGTATTTCAAACCGGTTAACAACAAAATTGATTTATTTGACATCTTATTTAATTTTGTGTATTGTCAAACTAAGCTTATTTTTTACAAGGATTAAGTTTTAGTAATGGCTTATGTATATTCAAACGCTGAAATGGTCAATATGCTTTACATTTATGGCCTTGCTGGTGCTGAGGCTAGGCAAATTTATATGGATAGATTTCCAAATCATCCAACTTCAAATCCAAGAATGTTCAGAAATGTCTTTTGGAGTCAGGTTTATTTCATAAAGGTGCAATTCCTGAAAGACCTATGTCTGTTAGAATACCTGAGTTGGAAGAAGCTATTCTACAGGAAATTAAATAGCATCAAATACTAGTACCAGGAAGATTGCTGCAAATCTTAATGTGGATTATAAATTAGTTTGGTCCGTTCGAAAGCGTCAACAGTTATACGTGTATCACATACAAAAGGTTCAAACCTTACCGCCGCAAGACTATCCTACTCGCCTACAATTTTGCCACTTAATTTTGGAAAGAATTGAACAAAATGGTGACTACCTCTGGCATATTGTTTGCCGACGAAACTAATTTTTCCTGAGATGCTATAATAAACTTCTACAATAAACACATTTGGTCTGATGAAAACTCTAGTGTCGTAATAGAATCTCGATTTCAACATCAGTTTTCTTTGAATGTATGAGTGGGTATTATTGGAAATGTTCTTGTTGCGCCTTACTTTTTGACCAAAAACTTGAACCGGTGCCTCATACAAACATTTTCTTGTAAACGTTTTACCTGAAGTACTTGACGATGTTCCCTATGCGCTAAGACAAAAAATATAGTTTATGCATAACGGGGGACATTTTAGTTTTACTGCTTGTGAATTTACACGTGTTTGAGCTGCAATTTCAAGAAGATCTGAAGCAGAAACTTGAAGTTCTACGGAATGGCTATCTATTGAAAGGTAAACATATTTTCATTACACATGATCTAAGCAAAGAAGATCAGGAAATTAATAAAGCTCTACGACAACACCTAAACAAAGCAAGACAAAAAAAAAAGGCTACTATAAAGAGGAATAAGTTGATTTTGAATAATAAAGTATACTCTTGCACAACTAGCGGAAAATCCAAATCCAGTATTCGAGGAGGATGATTTAGAAGATGTACGTGAGGAAGAAGATACACAAAAGATAAGAGGCGTAAATAAGTTTGTAAAAGATAAAAACATAACAAGACAACAAGAAATAAGCCGCTATGAAGAAAGAATCAGAAAAGGGAAAAAGTATTAAGTAAAATATATAAAAGTGTTCTATTAAAAATAGTAATTTTTTTTTTGTTAAAAGTAACAGTAAAATCACTGAATGTAGTTATTGATTTTAATATATTTACCTATATATTTTGAAAATGGATCCGTATATAAAAAAATTTGATGTAAACATAATAAATACAAAAATTGTCACAAATGCGAATCATTGCCAACAAATTTTAAATAATGGTTACAGAATAAATTTAATAGGGAAGTGGTTAACAGTTACGCCACGTCTTAAAATACATAGTATAATAATTAATAGAAAAACTACTTACCAATTATAATTGATATGAACTTGTTGCTTGTTGAAGACATCTGCCTGTTATTTTTATTTAATTTCTATTTTTTCATATATTTACATAGTGATATCTAAAAATAATTATTTATGCTAAGTTAAAATTATTATTTTTATTATTTTTAGTGTTAAGTAACATATTCTTTTTCACTTTGCTGCCCTATTTCTGCCCACGCACAAGGTTCCTTTTGTGGGCAAACACACTGGTATTTATTATGGTTAGGATACATTATATTTTACATTTTTCAAATATTTTTTGTCAAATAAAAAAAGGGAAGAAAAAGAGAGAAAAAAGTAAGGTAAAATGAAAATGATTTTTGTTTGTAAATTATAAAACGATTTTGTGAATTATAAAGTGTATAAAGTGTATCATACTTATAATAAATATATTATTATTAAAAAAAAAAAAAAAAATGTATTTTGGCTAAAGGTGGCTATTTCCAATATTTGTTATAATAAACCATAGTAAAGTAATTCCATTGTTAATGATTTTATCATTTTAAGAAATGTAATGGGTATCGTAAAAATGCAATTGAATAAACAAAAAGTGAAGATAATACAATGGTGCATATGATGATCTATTTTATTTGTACTATTATACAGGCTGATTTTTTTTTTTTGACAAATAATGATCGATGATATCCACACCTCCGCCACTTTTAAGTTTTTTAACTGGCAATTATTTGTTTTATATTGACTTCCATACTAAGCGTTTTAGAAAAAAGTAACAACTGATTTTTTTTTAATGTTTGAGAAGCCGTAGCTGGACAATGACTGTCCTAAAACCCCACATTTATATAACAAATAACCCTTATTTTTGGACACAGAATACGCTCCTGGATTTTTGAGCTCTACTTACAGCCTGTATAGGTTTTTGAAAGACGTCATATTTTCAGGAGCTAAGTACAGGACATCAACGATGATATGATAAAACAATAATTTTGAAATCCTTTTTAAAGATGTAATATTTATAAAATATATCTCTTTTGAGGTTAGATTTTCTGCATAATATAATAATCGCAATATTGTCTGTCATCTGTAGATCGAATACAACTTATCTTTGTTTATATAGATTCGGATAGAGAGAACATTTTCTCTGGTCTACAATAAGAAATAAATAAATTCCTGTGTTAAAACAGTCAGACGAAGAATAAAACACATTTAACGTTATATCAGTCCACAGTCTCTACTTTCGCGAATTTTCCCTTCAGCCGACGTTATTCTTCCTCTCAATATCTATGGCCGGTTTGCCAACGATTCGGTGCGCCAGTTTGAGTGTTCCGCAATCAAACTTTCTAAATCTATATAATGAATAAGACGACTAGGAGTATGACGGTTTGACATTACCATTAAGCCACGTACACACTTGTAACAGAACCTCGATGCGTCTCGAAAAAGGTCAAAGTAGATCAAGATACGCCTAACTTGTTGGCATTATAATTCTTTCCGAAGTGATCTTCGTAGCATCGCGAAGATTTAAATGTTTCCATGTTGTGTATAGTCGGTCAATTCTCTTACGAAAATACCCATATGTGTTGGGACCATAGTGAACCTCGATGCAAAAATCCATGTTTGCTGTAATGTGACGCGACGAGGTGACAGGATCCCGTCCACGGTGTTGAAGTTGCAGAATGAGGTTCGCGACGAAGGACTGTTAGAGATAGATACTATGGCAAAATATATATCGTTACCAATTAACCCCATTACTGCATAATCTACTGAAAGTTGTGGTATTTGAAACATGCAGCATCGAATTATATATCTCAGATCATTTATTTTAGGGAACACTTGACCCCATTAGGAAACGTTTGGAAAGTAATATAACATGTATAATCTACAATACTTCAGTGAATTCTACTAAAAAAATTCGAAGTGCCCCATTCGGATTGACAGATTACAAGCACACATTTGAATATTCCTTAAAAGTTTTCTCTAGTCATGTGGATCCGCCTGTAAGTAATTGTTGAACAGTAAACGATTGAAATGGAAACATTTAGATCTAGACTTATCTAAATCGATACATAGAGGAGCAATTAATCACTTTCGGATACTGAACATGAATGTAAAATAACAATGATGATATTTCTAAAATTAAGTATAGTATCTCAAGGCTTTTAGAAGGATTTAAAACAAATTTGAAGAAGAGTATCAGACACTTGATTGATGATAAAATTGCAGTAGAAATATGTATGTTTTTTAACCAGAACTACTTATAAGGCACTTAAAACAAGGACAAATAAATATACAGGGTGCTTTGGAAAAAGTACCAACAATAATTCAGCAGCTGAACATTAAAAATTGAGAAGATTCTGTCTTATTAATTTTTGTTTTTGAGATACAAGGTATCAAAAATTATTATTTTAAACAATTTTAGGTATCTGCATGTTCTTCAAAAACAACCAATGTATTGCAGATAGACGTTCATCATAATTCAGTACTAAAATGTTATCAAGGGGTGAGATCACTTCATGCTGCTAACGATGTGTCAAAATAAGATCTCGAATTTCTCGATCGTCAGGACTATATAGAGATTAGACAACTTCAATTTTTCTTCATATGATTTTGTACGACCATAGGGATAACGAGTAGCAATAGGGTTGGACAGATTCCATCATCTTCTTGTTTCGTGTTAAAGCGGGATGCCAAACCTGTTCACAGTACTACAAAATTGGCCTTGCGTACGTTGTATATAGTTTTACAAATGTTTCCAAAGATAAATTTGGAAATAGTTTGAAAAGCAGGTAAACAGATTCATAGGTACGTCTCGTAACATTTGTGATATGCTGTGACCAAATAAGATCTGTCGTCACAGTAATACCCAAATCAACATGACTATCTTTAGTCGTAAGCTGTTTATTATCAATAGAATAATTTAAATTCGAATTAGTTTTTCCCAGATACAAAACAACGCATTTTTCTGTATTAAGTGTGAGTAGCCACGTCCCACGCCATAGATATATTTGGTTCAAATATTCTAGTAACAAATGATACGACGTTGGAAGATTATTAGGAAGATTATAGGGTTTGGTATCACCTTCGTAACAAGTGAATTTCGATTTAATTACACTTCTCAGGTGTAAAGTAGGTATATACCAAAAAAAGTAGCAGACCCAGAACATATCCCTGTGGAACTCCATTTAAGATTGGACGACTATAAAAAAATGCGACTCTAACACGAACAGAAAATCTTCTAGCCGATAGAAAGCCATATTGCTCATTAGGTATAATCTTATTGTCTAAGAAAATTATTTAACTTTGTTTATAGTGATAGTATATGCTCCATAATTATTCAAATAATAAACGATAAGCTGATAGGTCCATAATAACAAACGTATCATCTTTCTCTATAGATGGGAGTAACTTCAGCATATTTTCAGGCAGCTGGAAATATGCCTGTACTAAAGTAACTGTTCATAATTAATGAAAGTAGAACAGTAAATTGCCCTTACATATCTGAGAATTAAACCGTTGTAACCATCTGGACCAGGTGATGACGAGTTTGATATTATTTCGCAGATACCTTCTAGTAAAAAATATGTATGTGTTAATGAACTGTGATTCATTTCTGGTAAAATTTGCAATTGTCCAGGAATTGGCATTTCATCAGTGTAAATAGAAGAAAATGTGTTGGCTAAAATTTCTTATAGGTACTTTCTGATTATGTTGGTAAATGGAACCATTATTTTTCTTGAGTAGTGGTTTGGGGGTTAATTTTTACAGTGTCTGGTGTCTGTTTTTACAAAAAAGAGCCTTTTGTTGAGATTGCTAAAAATATACCATTTTTGAGGAAATGGAATTAAAGAAAACCACAATTTTTAACTAGTATATGTTTCTACATATGCTGTATATTTTAAATTTTTAATAGGTAGGTACCTAAATTAAATAAAGCTTACTATAGACAAAGAAATTAAAAAAGCAGTCTAAATCCTAGTCATTATAAGAGCAACATTCCACAATGGAGGAAAGGTGTCACAAATTTTGACAAAGAAAAAGTAAATCCAAATGCACATTTTTAGAACCATTTAGAATCTGGTTTTTTGTGAAATAGACAAATTTGCCTAAAAATACGAGAATTCCGAGCCTATAAGAACCAGCCTTAAGACATTTTTTAATATATCTCTCTCTTCTATAAAAACACTTATTTACACATAAACATATGGAACGTACAAGTTAGCGTAGAATATAAGTATAGATATTTTGGCTGCCAGGTGAAATAGAATTTATCTTGAACCATTCGAACTACGTATTAGATTTGTGAAAAACTGCGCTAACGTTTGACATGTGGCACGTTGTGTTAATTACACACATATTGCCAGATTCAATTTATCACGATATTACCACAAATTTATGTTCTATTAGCTGAAATAATAACGTCACTCGGCCCACCCTTATTTATTGAGTTAAACACAGAATTGGTTCAACACAAAATAAGAAACTTTATGTGAAACTAAAGTAATAAGGAATCACTCTACACAACGCAACAGACATTGCCTCATATTTTTGTGGCATGTAAAATTATAGGTACTAAAAAACAGTGCAGAGATGTGTTTTTAGAACATCCTATATATTTGTACTTATTCTGTTAGTTCTTACTCGTACACATTGTAGTGTGAATGTGTGTTTAATTGTTTCTCCTGCAAAATAGTTAATTTTATAGTGTAATTTTCTGGATTCTTTTAAAAAATTTGGTACCTACTGCATTGTTGCGGTTTTTGTGACCTTTATTATGGAAGTGATTATTTTGTTGTTGGATTTGACATAGTGTGAAAAATTTTGACTTTTCTATTCTTTAAAGACTATCAATCGCAATGGCTTTTTGCGGTTTTTGTAATAATCCAATTAGTTCAAGAAAATCTAGTGTTTTTTGTACAGCTTGCAAAAAACCATTCCATTCCTCATGTGTTTTTGAGTCTACTGATATATCTCACCTTCTAGAGAGTGTTAAGGGTCTAACTTGGAAATGTTGTAGCTGCACTGATAACTGCATTCTTGTGGATCAAGAGCAAATAAATACCCTGTTCGAAAATAAAATCCAGGATGCTTTGGATGCTTTAAACTCTCGCTAAAGTTTTTAAAACTAACTTCTGAAAAGATGTTAAGCATCAACGAAATTGCTCTTTTCAAGGAACCATCGAAATATTCTGATATCTTAAAGAATAAGTGTCAACATGCTATTATTATTCGTCCAAAAAATCAAGAACAAAGTAATACACAAAGTAAAGCTGATATAAATAGCAAAATCAACCCTGTCGAAGTAGATATTAAGTTATCTAAAGTGAGGAATATTAAGAATGGTGGTATTTTAATTGGATGCAGAGACAAGGAGGACAACGCTAAACTTAAGAAAATTGCAGAGGACAATTTATCAGACCAGTACGAGGTCAAAGAAATACTTGGACTGGATCCTCGAGTGCGAATATGGTATTACCAACAGATATCAGGAAGACAAGCTTGTGGATTATATCATGAAGTTGAATACTAATATATTATCTCTGAACAGCCACTGTAAACTAATTAAATTTGTCCCTACAAAAAAAATATAAAAATATTTATCAAGCAATTGTAGAACTTGATAGACTAACATATGATAGGATTATTAAGGCTGGTAATATATTCATTGGTTATGATAATTGTTCCGTGTTTGATGCAATTGATATTTCTCGCTGTTTTAACTGTAACGAATTTCATCACTTAAAGAAAAATTGTGATAAAACTGTTTCATGTCCTAGGTGTGGTAAAAACCATGCGGTAAGTGCTTGCCAAGAAGATCTTCTTTGCTGTTCTAATTGTTCAAAGTTAAGGGATATAAACAAATGCACAGCATATATTCGCGCGAGAGATAAACTTCGTAACGATATTCTGGCTGTAAAATAGCAATCAGAGTCATCTGATAATCATACACCGGAAATCAATTTGTGTTCCACCTTTTCTCATACTTCTATCGCAGGGGATTGTAGTAAAGAGTGTATAATTTATTATCAAAATACGCGTGGTCTTAAAACCAAAACTGTTGATATTTATAATGCTTCTGTTTGCTTCAATTAGGATAATTGAAAATAGGAATTTTGGCTCTTACTGAAACTTGGCTGGACGGGACAGCTTACGACGCTGAGGTATTTTGTTCCAATTATACCATTTATGGATCGGATCGGAATTTCACGGCTATAGGTCGTTCTAGGGGAGGGGGTGTTCTTATTGCAATCAATAATTATTTTCAATCAACAAGCATTAATCTGGATAATGTTGGACTCGATATTATACCAACTGTGGATATAGTAGGCGCTAACGTTTTTTTTAATAATCAGTCAATATTTGTTCTTGTAGTTTATATGCCACCGGATACAACTGTTGATGATTACGAAATTTTTTCCGATATATTAAGTACCCTAGATTGTGTCCATAAAAACAACGTTATTGTAGTTGGCGATTTTAATATTAGTAATTATGCATCTTATCTTCGCGATCACCAGACAAATCGTCAAATTTTATCTTTTGTGAATTTTACTAATATTTGTAATATGTTTCAACAAAATTTTGAATATAATCACTTTAACAAAATTCTTGACTTAGTGTTGTGCACAAATGGATGTAACGTTGAAAAATGTATGGATCCTATTACAAAGGAAGACAAGCATCATTCTGCTCTTTCTATAATTTTACCTTTAGTAATTGACAGTAAGAATAGGTTTCCTAAAGATATCGACTGGTCTTTTATTTCATACTATCATGATGTCAATATTGCATGTGAGGAATTCTATGCTAAATTAAACTCCGACTTTGCAGCCTATGTTCCAAAATATAAATCAACTCCTAACTTAACATATCCACCATGGTTCAATCACAGTATTATTAATAATATTGGTCTTAAACATAAAATCTGACGGATATTTAAAAAAGGGGATATTAACTAACAGAATTTAAGTTTCTTAGAGTTAACATGAAAAATCACACTTCTTAAAAAAATTTTGTACGCACTGCTGAAAACACCATAACAAGCCATCCTGCTAAATTTTGGGCGTTTATTAATAATAAAAAGTGTTTAACCAATAGTTCAAATCTGATTGCATTATAACGGAAGGTCTCTCAACTCTTCAGATGAAATTTTGTTTGCTTTTGCAAACTTTTTTAGTGGTTCATTTACAAACGATGATGATATGAATGATAACACTACACGTTTTGCGTTTTAATGAGATAGATGTCAAGCGTGCAATAAAAAGGTTTAAGAACAAAATGACTACGGGACCTGATGGTGTCCCTTCTTTTCTGATTAGAGATTGCGTCCATATTTTTTCCTATCCATTAACAGCTCTGTATAATTTGTGTCTATCTACTTGTACTTTTCCCAAAGTTTGGAGGGAATCTAAAGTTTGTCCAATACATAAAAAAGGTGATAGATCTGATATTTCTAATTTTAGGCCAGTTTCAATAATATGTAACTTTGCAAAAGTTTTTGAAATATTATTACACGATAATATCTACTTTAGTGTTAAAAACCAGCTATCTATCTATCAACATGGATTTATGAAAGGCCGATCGACGAACACCAATTTACTTTGCATTACTCAGTTCCTTTCCGAATCATTGGATATGCAGACACAGGCGGACGTAATTTATACAGATTTCTCAAAAGCGTTCGACAGAATGAGTCATACACTATTATTACACAGGTTACATGAATTTGGCTTTACTGACTCACTTTTAAATTTGTTTCAGTCTTACTTGACTTCTCGTAGCCAATATGTCGTCTACAACGGTTTTAAATCATACAAAATTTTAGCTTCTTCTGGGGTACCACAGGGTTCGGTTCTGGGACCACTATTATTTAATATATTTATTAACAGCTTACCTGATGTATTAGATGTTCTTTGTTTACTTTACGCAGACGATTTGAAGATTTTTACATAGAAAACCATAGAAGACTGTTGGCGACATCAGAATAATTTATGTAATTTATCTAGATGGTGCACAATTAATATTCTACCACTTAATGTTGCTAAATGCAATGTCATGTCATTTACAAGAAATTTGTCTTGTGTTACTTTTGATTACGATATAGATGGTATAAAATTAGAGAGACCAGCCACGTTCCGAGATCTCGGTATAGTCTTTGATCCAAAATTAACGTTTTCATCCCATATTCAAACTATTGCTGGAGAAGCCCTTCGAACACTGGGATTTATTATACGTAACAGTCGGGATTTTGTTAGTGTAAATACTCTAAAAATTCTTTACTGCTCCTTTGTTAGAAGTAAACTTTATGCGTCGCTTGTTTGGTCTCCCAATTATAATATTCATATAAATACGTTAGAATATATACAAAGAAGATTTTTGAAACTTTTGTATTTTAGGTCTCATGGTGCTTATCCACCTGTGGGGTATTCACATTGCAATTTACTCAATGAATTTGAATTTTTGTTTTCTTAAATTATACATAATAACCTAGATTGCCCACCTATTGTGGACTAAATTGAATCTATCAGCCCCACGAGTGAATTCTAGACAAACTAGAACCTTTCACCTAGAGGTTGCACGGACGAATTTGCTACAAAATTCACCACTGCATTTTATGTGTAGAATCCATTATAGGATCTGCAGTAATGTTGATATTTTTAACACCAGCCTTATTAATCTGAAGTCATATTTCAATGGATTTCAATAATTTATGTCAAATAGTTTTTGTTTCTTTTTTATCTTGTTACAACCGCTACAACATAATATTATTATTTATATTTTCTCACATGCTGTACCCTCCTATTCTGTAATTGGGTGCAAACCTGTAGAACAGTGTATATAATAAATAAATAAATAAATACTTTCATAGGACTACATAGATATATGTGTGATAATTCTATCATTTCACTTATATTAAGATTATGATTTGTAGAAAGACGATATTATTAATTGCTAAGCAACCAAACTGAAACGATCAGTGACGGAAATGAAGGAAACATAAAAACAGTTAATGGGAATAATCAGATATGAAGGGAGATTTAAAAAAAATAAATGAAGAACAACCAGGACGATATGAAGAATAGTCAAAACGAAATGGTGAAAGAAGACTTAAAGAAAGAAATGAATAGTAAGCAGGCCGAAAGGAAGAAAGATTTAAAGAAATGAAGAACAGCTAAGACGAAATGAAAGAATACATAGAGGAAATGAAAAATAAGAGAAAGTAAAGAACAACTTAAAAAAAGTGAAAAATAACCGGAAATAATTAAGAAATGAACCAGTTGACAAGAAAACAATATGAAGCTAGAAGTTTATCTGCATGAATTTGAGTAAACCATTGAAGAGGAAATTAATCAACTGAGAAGTGAGGTACAATATATGATCCAGGTCATAGACCAAACTATGACTAAGTTACACAATGAAGTTTCAAATCTGAAATCCCGTTTGTTCGCAAAGGAGCCTATTAAGACTGAAAGTAGTTTTCTTCCGTCGTCAAGAATTAAGTCATCAACATTTGATAGAAATGTGTCATGGAGTACTTACCTTAAACAATTTAGAACACCTGCCTTGGCAAATAACTGGGCATAAGAAGAAAAGGCCACATCACTAATATGTGCTCTACGAAGTGAAACTATGAAGATTTTAAGAACGCTAGCCGAGGTTAAACAAAAGGATTACCAAACGTTGAAGACTGCTTTAGAAATGAGGTATAGGGAAGCTCATCTACAACAAGTTTACCAAACACAACTAAAAGACCGAAGACAACGCTTTGAAGAAAATCTGCAACAATTTGAGGCTGATATAGCACGTATGGGGAAGCTAACCTGCACCCACTGATTAAAGAAAAATAAGAACTATTGAAAAACTTAAAGATCGGTTGCTGCGGAGGTTAAATATCGACAATAACAAATTAGAAACCTGATTGAAAGAAACAGAAAGGGAAAAATCATCAGTGGAAGAAAAATTACAAAACAGCATAGTAACTTTACAACTGAACTGAATTAAACAAGAGAAAAAGACAAATTTTTATGCCAATGAACTAAGTTGTGGCTATATGCAAACTAAAAGTTATTATATTCTACTAATGTAAATTATTTTCAATACAAAGACTAATTATCGCAGGTGATCCTCATTTCTACCTTCAAATTAATAGATAATTTGGTGAGATTTTTTTTATTGAATATCGCTCGAGCTTGAATGTATACCCGGCATGGGGCTCGGGATAATTTTCAAAATATTCATGAGCCAGAAAGAAAATCCGGTAATAATTTAAGCACTAATCATAAGAGGAAATTTCACACCACCGTATTCTAACCAATTAGAATCTTGTATTTATAATACTATGGTAATTCAAAATTTCGGAAATTTTTAGTGACCTTGGAGTAAGCTAACGTTAGTAATCTGTGGGAGTAGGCTGCATGTGGTTACACTGCAAGTTTTTGACGTTTATATGATATTTTAATTAGTTTTATTACTGAGTTATTAGTGGTCTAAAGATATACAGTGTGTCTTCGATAGATGAAACGACTCTTGTAACAGTTAAAAATTTTCGTGTTAAAAAATGGCCTTCTAGAAAGCACTGCTTGTTTAAGAAACACAATCTGCATTGATTCCAAATCGATAAAATCCAGCAAGCCTTCACTCCTTCATTCTAAGGAGCTGTCCTTAACATTTTACCATATGTCATAAGAAATCAAAGTAGACTAAACATATTGAAATTTTGCACACATACAGTTTTTGATTCTGAGGAACTTTTCTTTAATAACATTTGGTCGTATCTTATATAGAAATAATACTGTACTGATGAAAAAATTAGTTTTTCCAATTTCCACTGTGGATTTGAAATCATGGCAGAATTTGTATAATCTAAGTTGAAAAACCAAAAGGCCACTTTTCAACACCAAAGTATTTTGTCCCTTACAAGAATTGTTTAACCTATCCGGAGACCCTATATTAAAATATGTAATTATTTTCAAAATACAAATGTCACATTTATACTTTCAAATGAATAGATAGTTTGGAGTGGAATTTTCCGAATATCCCACGAGTTTAAATTAATAACCGGGAATTGTTCGTTCATGAATATTTTTAGAAAATTATTTTCAAAATGTTTATGACCTCGGAAATAATTGAAATTAATATTCTACGAAGAATTTTTTAAAACAAAAGCAATCTCCAATTATCCCCTTATTCCGCCACTGTGAATGAAGAAGATAACTATAAAGCGCTGGTTATTGTACTTTTCTTGAAATTACTGATTATGATACTGAAAATATAATCAATAGTATTTTTCACGAAAACAATATCAACACAGAAAACCTAACCTCAAAAGAGTTTATTCCAAAATATTTCTAGTCGGGAAAGATTGTGATTAGTAAAGTATTGTCTTACACTAACTTGCAGTAAATTATTTCTTTCAAAAAGATCTGTATCTTGAAAACACAAGGCAATAGGAACAGTATTAATAAAAATATTTCAGTATTTTTTTTTAATGGGGCTTCCACCTAAAAATTATTCTTTTTAATATTTCGAAGGAATAAACAGGTATATAAAATGCCCGTAAATTGTTGATTAAATATAGAAGATAGTTTTACAGTTTGTGATTACAGGTATTAAGAATTTCTTTTGCAAATATCGATGACAGTTTACAAACTTTTACCTGAATATTATTTCATAATAGAAATTTTAGTTCTTGCTAAAGGCATAATTATCTCCAATAAATACCTCGAATTCCGTATATGTAAATTCGTGTCCCTTAAACCGAGCTTTTCCCTAACTTGAACCGAAGTATGCACGAACAAATTCAAGTACTCCAACAAGTCCGTAATTAGTTCAGCAGCATTTGCTATATTTAGTTCATCTGCTCCTATGACAAACTTTTCCTTGCCCTTTAAACCTTTAGGAAATGATTACTAAACAGTTATTAGAGTCATTGTGCTATAGAAATAAACAGCGGAATGCTTATTAAGGGCGTTATACCAGGTGAGTTCAAGTTGTAAGGTCTCCGATTTTTAGTTTCGGGACTGGGAGCAGATAGAAATCTGCGGTTTGGTTTAAAATACGTGTAAACAATGGTCATGTTTTCGTTACAAGATTAACGAGTAATCATTCGTTTTTCTACTTGCGTGGTGGGACACCCACTGATATTTATCACCAGTTCACTGAGCCATGTGGTGATGGTGTCATGAATGAGAATAATATTCCACGTGATGAAGGCATGAATTGGACTTTCTTTCATTTCAATCAATTGTGACAATAGATGAGGCCGAGACTTTTTTGGTTCGACGTTCAGCTTTCTTTGAACTGTCTCATCCACGAACGCACATTTTTCACATTCGTGACACCATCACCACATGCCTCATTAAACTGGCAATAAATTGCAATAGGTACCGCACCCCGTAAGTGGAGAAAACGAATGATTACTCGCTGTACTTGTAACAAAAACGTCGCAATTTTAAGTGTCACACTTTTCACTCTCACCGCCACCACTAGAGGGTCTGTGTGCCGTACCGTGCTGCCATCTCTGTTACGCATTGACAAACCACATATCTCGTTTGTACAAATTTTTTGTATCCTCATCTAAATTTTGTTTATGGATGTTTCAACTGCATATGCCAGTGGTAGTACTACAATTTTAGTAACCTTTGCTAGAAAATTATGGGCCGAGCATTTTTGGGGCTGAATTTTTGGCATTCTTTATATGATTAGAAAAAATAAGCTTTGAATTAAACATAACAAACATAAAATCTTTTATTGTATCACAGCGTTGAAGTATTGCACCAATTGTATATTTACAACCATATATCAAATTTTGTTAAAACAAATATTTGCACACAATTTCAAGAAGCCCTGGAGCGCCCTAAAAATACAGCGAGTGATGAAGAAGAAGAGAAGACAACTAACAGTCCGTTGACGAAGCAATATTTTTATGTAGTTTAACTTCTACTTTGATAAATCTATTCACTTATTTCAAGAATTCAATATTCTATTTTAATTAGTGCAAGTTATATAACTGACTATAGGTGAGATATAATATACAAATTGTGTACTATACCAATTGTTAAATAATGTTCATTATATTTCAGTAGCAACATACGGGTTTCGAATTTATTAGTTATCGTTAATAATATTTTGTCTATTTCAATGTATATCTCAAACATATTTTGAGTCATACATGTTTTCTTCCAGAAGTGAGTCTACAACTAAATTGCTTGCAAAAGAAACTATCATAGTAATATTTTTACAGATATCAAAAATTCCTAAAATTAAAAGATAAGATAAATTTTCGCAAATTATAACCATCGTAAAAACATAGACAACGAGACAATAGTTATAAAACTCAACTGGATGTATTCAATATTAAAATTTTAATAAACATTTGTTAAGATATAATTATTACACTTATGAGGAAGTTACATGGAAATGAAGGATTACTATGAAATCTCATCGTTTTTGAATCAGTAGAAACACTATTAGACTTATAAAAGAAAAAGGTAAATTTCATACAAAGTGGAGATGTAGAGCTTTGGTCTTTTATAGCTAGAGTTTTCAGATGCATTTTAATCAATCCACTGCCAATGACACACAATCTATTTGTAATATTTTCGAAGGAGAACCTGATTTATTATTAAAAATACATGATTTCTTAAAGGTCTCGATGCAAAAGGGCCCCTGCAATATTTTTAAAATCTTGTTGTGACATTTTAGCTGAGTCCTTGTGCATGTTATTGATTAATCTTTGCCTGAAGAAATATATGTAGAAATATATATATGGAGTGGGAACTCGAAATTCAACCACAATATTGTGAGTATATATAGAGTATATCAGGTTAGTAAATAGATTCCTTAGATAATTATTGAATAGAGTTTTGTCTGTGGATGTTCATTAGCATACCTAGATGTTTGTTATCAGAGAACATACATATGACTTCATTGATAGGAATTGTAGGAGATTTGATACATATTAGCTTAAAATACCTTTCTTAAACAGTAAAAAAAAACATAAAGGATATTCTGTGTGTGCTTATATATTGACTTTCTAAGGCTAAGATTAAAAATGTTGGTATTTATGGAAACCTATCGAAACATATTTTCAGTTATTTATCAAACAGATTTCATGACTAAATAATTTTAAATTACATTCAGTTAAGGTAACCTCTGGAGTTCCTCAGCAATCTTACCTGGGTCCCTATTTGTGTCTTTTTTAGTGATATCGTGTGCTTTCAATATTCGAAAATTTGTATATATGCTAACGATATTAATATTTATAGAACAATATGTAATACATATAATTATTTAGATTTGCAAAGAGATTATAAATAGATCGGGTTCTAATGCTTTGCCATAACAATAGATTGTTTTTAAATATAGACAAATGTCAACAAATTGTACTTCCTCGATTATAAGATCATTACCATTAATATGTCGTAATAATATAACAATATTGTAATGTCTTATTAATATAACTATTAATTGCGTAAATGGAGTAAGAGACTTGGAGGTAATACAAGATAAAAAAATGTAATACTCATATGAAGTTATTGTTCAAAATTCACATGAAATGCTCAGTTTCATCTTTGGAACGACAACAGACTTCCAACGTCATTATTCAATTACATATTTCGATGGATAGACTATATTGGAGAATAGTTGTACTGTATAGAATCCGTCTTATCATAAATATGTATGTAAAAGAATAGAATTTGTCCAAAAAATTGTATATATTAAGCAAATTTAACAGAAACCGAGATTGTCATATGACGATAATCTATATTTTTATAAACTAGATCGTTTAAGTCTTAGGAAACGTTTAGCTGGTGTTTCTTTTGTTTACAACATACTTAACAATTTAGACTCTTCATATTGTATAGACTGTTTCATTGTTAACTGTAGACCGCACAATATTAGGAACAGGCAGACTATATTGATTTGTTTGATTCTGTGGCGGCTAATATATTTCTATACACTCTGTATAAACTAACATATTTTTGTATACAGATTTGGAAAGTGAGGATCTTGATGGTGAATTGTATTTTGCTGCTTGCGTGTATTTGTGTCATGCTACACGCATACTTCGACCACAGCGTGTTTGCATCAAGCAGTGTTGCCAGGTGGGAAAAATTCAGTGCATGAGAATAATTTCAAAGAAGCATGAGGTTTGGAGAAAAAAGCATGCGATGGCTTAATTTATTAAACAACACCTCTTGACACAGCTTAATTTTTAATTACTTTTGTAATGCCATTTTTATTTCATTAAAAAGCATTATGTTCTGCTATTTTATCATAATATTACATTGTAAGTAGGTACTTACTTAAAAGTTATTAACCACGTAACCTTTCTAATTTATTTTATTGTTAGGCCGGGCGAACGTTGAGGCGCAGTTGACGTGACGCAGGGTGACTCACGGGTCGTAAAATCTGTTGTTTCCAGAAAATGTAGGTACCCTTACGGAATAGAGTTAAGAATCACTGCAATACAGCGTGAATACAGCACACACCGCATATCCGTAGACTGTCATACCCGTTTATGTATTCATTGCTAATTATTAAGAGAGCAATCTACAATAAAGGACATTTCAAGTACCCAAATATTGTAGATACCTACCTCTATCTATTCAATTTTGCCCTCGATTTTGCCTTTATTTCTCGTTAGGTCTTTGTTTTGGTAGATTTCAAAGTGTAATTTTAATAATTTTATTATTTCTTTTTGTGTCTATTAAAAGCATGAGATTTTGTAATCAAAATATGAGCGCATGAGATTTCCTCGAAATGCATGAGATCTGACAACACTGGCATCAGTTGACCAGACAGTTAGATTTGAAATGGCGAATTGGCGTTGGCGATACGGAACCGATTACTGTAGTAGTGGGAAATGCTAGACCAATGCACATCGCCGCCCCTCTTAATTTCGTACCTCCCTGCGATGAAGCGGCAATTTCTACTTTCTCTGTAAAGATCCGCAATTTCCGAATCTGTATATTCATTTCATATTTTCATTAGTTTCATCATTTTGCACTCACATATTTCTATAGACACTGTATAAGTTAAAATATTTCTTTCTATACATAAATTCACTACTCATATATTTTCGTTAGTTCTGTGTTTAAATTTCAACGTCTGTTTTTAAGTGCTAAATGTAGATATCATGTTTTGTAAATATTATATAAGTAGGTAGATGACCGGCGTTCCCATAAATCTTATCTCAGGGTTCTGCATGGTGAAAACTAAGAAACACACTTGTTTTAACAGACCCTTCGAGGAACTACCTCGATTACGGGAACGACGGGCAGTCACAAATTTGTAACCAGTCAGTCAATAACATCGACTCAAGGTATAACATTGTGGGTGCCAACCGACCGCAAGCAATAATAAATATTAGTATACAATACACTGTCCTTATTGAAATCACACCACCCCACAATTCTAATAGTAGATAATATATTTAGGATCTAAAAAAGCATATACGCTGCTTTTAGAATTATGTTACTTGAATTTTTGTTTTTGTGTCATATTAATATTGAATCGTATTCAACCTACATTATTTATTTATTTATTTAGAAATACTGTTGCCCAGACAGAAATCCAATTACAGGGCAGGAATAAACATAACACTATAATTAATTAATTATATCTAGAGAATATATAAAAATAATATCTGCTGAAAAATAAGCGCGACGTGTGGCTAAATCTTTTATATTATATCTACTTAATATCTCTAATTGCGGACTCCTGCGAGATTGATAAGTACCATAAAGTCTAAAACCAACGTGTTTAACATAGTTTCTGTAAATGTTTTCCAATTTGTTTGTATGAACCTCATACTAAGGACCGCAAACAATGCTACCATATTCCAATTTTTATTAAAAACTCACATAAGGTCATATAAGAGGGCATGTGTCTGAATACTATTAAATATGGCATTCATAAATATTATAAATAGGAGGGAACCAAGTACCGATCTTTGTGGAACCCCTGATGTCGCTAATATGTCAATTGATTTATATGTACATACAAAGTTGGATAATTTATGTAACAAGAGAGAGTGCCAAAGCAAATACAAATATGTGTTAGAATAGAATGTAAAAACATAAAAAAATATGATAGGTATGGGTTTTTCAAATCGTCTCAATATTTTATACATTACTTATGGATACACCCGATTTATTGTATCTGCTTCACATTTCACTGAAATATTGTAGATATTTTGAACATCATGAAACAAACGATTTGTGCAATAATTTCTAATACGCTATATCTGGTAAAATGTGTCCAATAAATGTCAGAAGTGGTACACAAAAAATATTCAATCTTAATATTTATTGACACACCTCCACTCTTTATATCGATGTAGGAGTACATTTATGAGAAAATTATTTCGCATTAAACTTATTAAACCTTAGAGGAAAAAATTCTCAGTGAAATAAATAAGAAATACTTGTAAAAGATGTAGGTTTATATGAATCCCCAAGTTTAAGGGTCATATGGAGCTTAAGCGCGAAATATATATTTTTATTGAATCTATAAATAAAAAAGATCAAAAAGAGAACTGCGTGGTATATCCCAATAAGAAGATTCGAACACTCTAGTAAATATTTTTAATGATTCCTTGTGTAAAATGTTTTGATAAAGCTGCACCTTTATGACGTCATCATTGGTCGAGTTCGCCATCCATTCTAGGTGTTCATAATAATGAATTAATAAAATTACAGCATAATCTGCATAAAAACCATTTTGAAATCTTTTCTAATTATTATTGCCTGTTTCTTAACTTTATCGAACATTTTCTATATGAGTAGCAAAAAATAAAAAATATATTTTCAGAGAGTCATTGAATTCTTGACAATTAATTTTCCAAGCTGGCACAGCAGGTCTCACTGGAAAAGTTATAGAAAGAGAGAGAGATATTTTATTTAACCATGTTACATACATAATACATTTATGGCAGGTCACACAAATCAAAATGTATAAATATACATAGCCAAAAATAAATACAAACATAAAATCAGCATATAGTTATCAATATTAAAGCACAAATTATCTATAATTCGTTCACTGGGTAGACAACAGTGTTTAAGTAAATGCTTCTTAATTTCATTTTTGAAACGAGTCATGGTCAGCTGTCTGATAAGAAGAGGCAGAATATTTTACTTCAATAGAATTTGCTTTAAGACTATATTTTATAAACTTACTGATCTTACTATTCATAGGTATATAAATGAAAGAAGCTTAATGGATCATAATCTTAAAATGTGGATTTTAATGGCTACAGGATGCAGAGAAAACAGATGGAAGGAACAACGAAGCAACTGCGGACGTTGTTTCTGGGTTGCCACTTAAAAACAACATGGAATAAGAAGGAAGGGCAAAGACACAAGGCCGTGTGACACGATCCCCTACGTACCTGCCCTGTATCGGTAGAGTTATGGAAGATCCGTATATTGGAATTTCTCTTCAATGTGTTTGTGTAACATTTGAAATTTTCAAGGTCAAATTGCTTAAAATAAGTCTAATCGCGTAGGGGCGATCGGGGCAATCTAGCGTTTCGAGATATCACAGTCGTCGAATTGGGTGCGAGCGGGGCAAATTCTGTGACAATATTTTTTTAGTAGTTCAGAATCTTTTATAATTTTTGGTAAAAGTTTGAGCCCACAATCTAACGAATTGTAAGATTGACTATGCTTAACGCAGTGGTAGATTTGCCCAAGCTCTGCTGCAGTAACATCGATAGTTTCTTGAATATTTTCTCTGTTTGCAAAAAATTTTGTTAAAACTTGAGAAGATTTCGACATTTTCGCGTCTTCTATGCTCTTTTGTATTAGAGTGCTGTTTGACATCACTAAGGCCACCGTGACTAATTGAAAAATCCTTTTTTGCATACTAGACATCTTGCAGAAAAATTGTTTGAACCCTTTATTAGCCAAATATACTCAGTCTGCCACGTTGGTCGATAGCTGCAGAGGCGCTTTGCTTTTTTTGGTGGCGAGATGGTCCTTTTCCG
The DNA here is from genome assembly GCA_025584915.1 of Monochamus saltuarius. NCBI lineage: Eukaryota > Metazoa > Arthropoda > Insecta > Coleoptera > Cerambycidae > Monochamus > Monochamus saltuarius. The sequence goes on from CM046726.1 coordinate 35,615,318, forward strand.
AGATCTCCATTGTCCCTATTTTTGTCGTGTTTTTCTAAATATTTATCCATATCCTTTAATTTTTAAATGATTTAATGCAGATGAACCCTAATGTAAGGTTGCCGTAGGAGATCTAGTTCACTGCTAAAGCGTTGCTAAATCTTGGCGAATAGAGTGATTGCAGGTTTGTAGTGAGACATTACCTATATGACCCAACCAACCCAACCCATGGGGGGGGGGGTTCTGAGATAGAATAACGTGGAAATTTCTACTCGTACAATTTAGGGCGCCCGAGCATAACCGCTCAAATCCGTAGTGACATCAGCGCTGCAACCTTAATGGCTGGGCACAGACGAACATATATGAATTAATACATCAACGCGCATTCATCTACCTCGCGCATCAGCATGACAGTGTATTGGTCACAAACGTTGATTCATGTATTAACACATCAGTTCGCAGTAAACAACATACACGTTCGCACAATCTTCGTAAAACAATGACGAAAGAATTGCATTTCATTGCAGTGGCGTGCGCGATTATTGTGACACAAAAAATAAGAAAAATAAAAAGCCCTAGTAAATGGTCTGCAACAATTTGCATTAAAGGATAGTACCATAATGTCGGTACATATAATATGTCCTCTGCTCCAACACCAGATCTGTTCGAGTCTTTAACTTTTAAATCTCTTCTGAATCCACCACGCAAACTGTTAATCTTTTGTATGACTGTATTTTTGAGCGGTTCAGGTTGTACAACTTTTAACTTTTCAAGTAAAATCTGATAAGCTGTATTTTCTTATTTTTGTTGAGGTAGTCTTTTCACTTAGTTTTCCATAAACCCTTGTTTATCCGGGGTCCGACAGGGCCGCGACAACCCGTGGGTGCAAGGGTGCATGGCACCCGGGCGCTACGATCTAGGGGCGGCAAATGACCGTTGGTTAGAAGCAGACGTCAGTCAAGCTAAACTGCACACTCCCTGTCAAAATATATCTTCCCCTTTTACATTTTTGTCAGTTAGATCAGATTCCCTTACTATAAATAAGTAGGTACTTTCTTCTCAGTTGACTTGTTAAAGTGTGGGGTTCACTCGACGTCAACTTATTTTTGGTAATTGTATGTGCTTTAAACCTTTTTCAAGTGGCAAGCCTATAAAAGCTTGTTCTCTGCAACCAGTGCAACCCTCACCTCTCGTACTGATTCATGTGCTGTGAATTAGTCACTATCTATTATTTTCTACCTCGGGTAATTAATTGACAACATAACTTATATATATTAACCCAGAAATTACCCCCCTAGCAGTTTTAGAATATTTATTCAAAAATGACTTAATAAATATGTGTCCCAACGTGTTCATAGCTTTGAAAACATTGTTAACCATACCTGTAATGGTAGCCTCTGACTCTTTCTCAAAATTTAGGATGCGTTGTAGGATGACATAAGATAGACTTTCTCATTTAGCTATAATAACTATCAAAAACGTAGATATATCTGGTTGAGGAATTTGCAAAAAGAAAGGCCAGAAATAGTATATTCTACAACAAGTTGTAGAATGGCATATATTCCACACAAGCGAAAAGTTTGTAGTCTAAAGTACCTATTCTAAACGTGTTTTAGACTATACTTTCTCTAATAAGATTTTAGAAATCATAAAAAAGTTGCTTATTTGTACATATTCCATCACAGTATGTTAGAATAACATGCTAATACAGTGTGATAGAATGTCATTCTAACACAGTATGCTGGAATGACATGTATTACAATCTAATTTTTAGTTGTGGAATGTGTACTTTATAAAATCGTATACCTACTATTTAAATGAAGTCAGTACTGATCAAACTGCGCATCATTTTATGTGTTCTTGTTATTTTTACACATGTATTTTATATTATAAATATATTCAGTTTTGTGTTACTTATGAAGACTATTCAAGTTCCTATTCTTAGCTCTTGTTTTTAAATATTGTTTATTTTTGTTAATTGTTGAAGAAAAATACATTTATTTTTATTACTATTAATGTATATTTCTATATTTATTTTATTACTCCATTACTTGATTATTAGAATGCTGCTAGGAGGCAGCAAAGGTTCCACACCCGGGTCCGATATATAAGTCAATGAAATGTCTTAAAAATCTCGTTTTAAATTTCGTAAGTCCGACATTTTCACTCTGTAAATAAAACTATAATTTATAAATACTTATTTACTAATCAAATAATTATTATTAATTTAAATATAAACTAATTTAACTAATTAAATAATAATTATTAATTTAAATAATTATAACTACCTTCTACGTCACTGAAGAACGCCGTGACTGTGTGTGTCAAATAACGTAGTTGTTTGCCACACACAGTCGAACATCAACGTACATTCATCAGCGCACGCACATGTTTTCTGGAAAACCAGGTTGACAAGTACGACGCACTTCTTCACCGCGCAATCATGTACGTGACGTTATTATGCCCATAGACAGGCGTTGTTGTTTGCGCGTAGATGAATGCGCGTTGATGTTTGCATACATGTACGTTCGTCTGTGACCCGCTATTGACAGAACAGAAAGTCCAGTGGCGTCAAAGACGGCGCAAATTAAATTATAACTGAAAAGTTTAAAAAGGGTACGTCACAAAAAATGGTGCCTAAGCAGGCATGCTAAAGTAAAGTCAGCAAACACCACTGGCCCCACGAAATTAAATATTTTAAATACGCGTCACAAAAATAATTACATTGAAATAATTTTCGTGGAGAAACATAGCTACTTTATGTAAAAGCGCCCTGTACAAATATAATTTCGTTAGTTTATACGTCCTCTACTGGTTAAACGACTAACTTTAAATTACGTCGAATCATTACTTTATTACTATTACTTTTATACTTCAATTAAAAACGGCCTGTATGAATCTGAAATGTATTAATTTTCAACGAAAAATTATTTGTTATACTTAGATATACAAGGTTAAGGTCCGGTTTCGAGATATTCCTATCTTAATAACTCAATGACAGTGCATGCTTTCCGATCATTGGTAATATTACTGCTACGCTAACATGACTTGTTTTTATGCTCATTAGCGTAGACTTCACAAGACAAACCCTACTTAGGAATATCAAATTATTTATTCAAAATCCAGATAGAGCTTTGCATACAAAAATATTATGCTAAAAGATAATTATGCTATACTGTGTAACTGTACAAAATATCTCAAAATTAGTTCATATTGAAGAATCCCCCGGTTCAAGTTTACACATCATTCTCATTAAATGTGTTCAAATTATGGCAACATTTTACTAAGGCATATTTGGCTGAATTCTATTATTTTGACATCTGATATACAGGGTGGGCCATTTTAATCAGTACAGTCGAATATCTCGAGATTCGTGAGTGTTACGAAAAAATGACTCAGACAAAAGTTGCTCAAACATCTGGGGGCCAACTAGCTGTGCATTCAGATCTGACTTTGACATTGATTTTGAAGGTTATTTGAAGGTCAAAATCAAATTTTTAAATAGAAACCCATATTTTTGAAGCCGGATTCGAAAAGAACAAGAAATCTTACGTCTGAAGCCACTTTAAAAAAAATTTTGCTTGTTACTTTTAGATCGTAATTACAAGGTGAAATACCGGGAAGGCTGCAGTCAATCCTGTAGCTACGTAACTTGAAATCGCATTTAGGCTAACTTCCCATAATCTAAGCCAGGTAGTTAACTGGATAACATCATAAAAACGAAGAACGCCATTGAGAATTCTTAGGACTCTTAGGTATCATGCGTACCACATAACTGCTCCAAGAATTAAAACCAATCCACATGCAAATGCGGATTGAATTTTCCAATTGGGCTTTGAACATGATCCAGAATGATGTTATCTAGTTAACTACCTGGCTTAGATTATGGGAAGTTAGCCTAAATGCGATTTCAAGTTACGTAGCTACAGGATTGACTGCAGCCTTCCCGGTATTTCACCTTGTAATTACGATCTAAAAGTAACAAGCAAAATTTTTTTTAAAGTGGCTTCAGATGTAAGATTTCTTGTTCTTTTCGAATCCGGCTTCAAAAATATGGGTTTCTATTTAAAAATTTGATTTTGACCTTCAAATAACCTTCAAAATCAATGTCAAAGTCAGATCTGAATGCACAGCTAGTTGGTCCCCAGATGTTTGAGCAACTTTTGTCTGAGTCATATTTTCGTAACACTCACGAATCTCGAGATATTCGACTGTACTGATTAAAATGGCCCACCCTGTATACCTACCTACTTACTCTAAGATCCAATCATTACGGATCACCCTGTACATAGTTGCGTTAAAAATTAAATTAAATAGGCGTGGGCGGCAAAAGCATGGAATAAATCTATGTATTTAAAAATTAAATGTTCGTTTTTTAGAAAATCGTCCAAATTTATCATTTTTTAGTTTTAGTTGTACATTTTTAAACAAGTTTTGATGTATACAAGGTGAAGCACCATGATACCATGGTCAACGTTTTAAAATGGAAACCCTTTTTGTATTTTTATTCAATTTGCCATGAAATTCTAAATATTTTTTACGTAACATCCTATACTTATCTTTAACCGTTTTCGAAAAGATAATTAAATAACAAGTGTCTAGATTGTCCAATCAATCAAACTACTAACTGTAAGCAAAATTGCCAAAAAATTTCGTAATTATAAACCACTTAAAAATAGTTGAATTAAATGCTCAAAATGCCATACATTGCTTTCTTGACAATGCGCAAGCCTATGTCAAAATTATTTTGAGCATTATTAATAAGTTCCAGTCCATTTTTCCCATCTCTTGTCTTATTAGATATTTCGATGTTTTGAGGCATGTTTGCAAAACCTTGATTTTAAATATACTCCATAAAAAGTAATCCATGGACTTAAAATCGGGTAATCTTGGAGGCCATTAAAACATTGATTTAAATAAATCTAGGACTTATTGAGCCAAATGAGGTGGTAATTGTCGAAATGTGGTGGTCAGTTTTCAGACGGTATTTTCTCTAAAACGGTTAAATACGGGTAAGTATGTTACTTTAAAAATGCGTAGAATTTGTAGATTGAATAAAAATATAAAAAAGGGAGTTTTAATTTTAAAAAGTTGACTAAGAATTTTTTTTCTTCGCCCTGTATACATGAAAACTGGTTAAAAAAATGCGCAACTAAAAATAAAAATTTATGGATACGAGCGATTTCCCAAAAAACGAACACTTGATTTTTAAATAAATGTAATCCTTACTTTTATCAGTCACTGTATAACTAAATAATTTTGAACAGTTTCATGACTAACCTTATGACATTATTCGGTTGAGGGATTTTAAAATTCGGAAGAAATTTCCTCAAAACGTTTGTGCAGATGCTTCCCACTTCATCTTCTGTTAGACTTTCCATTTGTTTAACTCCATCACTACCTACCCAACCAATTAGCACTTTAGGTTGATTAAAAACTTCGTCGAAGCCAGTAACATATCTAAGCCATGCTTCTTCTTCTTCGAAAATAGTATCAGCCTTCCAAATAAATTGGAAACCTTTCCAATCTCCCCACCATTTTTCATCAAAAATCAGGTAAATTTTACCTATACCGTAGAAACCCATATTATTTATAGCGTTCTGTAGTGTTGTTGGAAGAGGAGGATCAATAATAGAAAATTCTTTTAGTACTCCTATGGAAGCTGTTATTATTAAATGATCACAGTAATATATTTGATTGTTGCTACATATCACTTTTACGCCATTGTATTCCTCACCATATAAAATTTCAATTACCTCACATTCTAAATGAATGCATTCCTTTGGAATACTATCAGCCATGGCGTTGATAAGAGAACTGTATCCGTATTTTAAATTGTAATGAGCAACGTCATCTAAACAGACGTAACTACCCCAATGCTTTGCCGACAATCTCTTCATGTTATGGCAAGAATTATCTATTATTTGAAATCTTAAATGCCAATCAAATAAATCGAGTTTCATTTGCCTTAGATCAATTGTATCTTGGCATGCATCTAGATATTCTAAAAATTTTTTTTCCATAAAATCACCCACAGATATAGGATGGTCTATTTTATCAACAAAGGTTTGACATTCTTCAAGTATTTTTCCTATTTCAAAATCTACTCGTTTAACTAAAAACTCATCAAATACTACTCCATCGTTTCGAACAAACATTCCCAATCCTTCCTCAGACATTTCCTTTGAAAGTAGATCGTGTTTTATTGCTAAGTGATACAATGGATTATCTTTTCCATGCAACCATTGGGCGCCAATGTCTAACGGTCTACCATCAACTGTGATCGTTTTTATTCTACCACCTACCTCCTCTTGCGCCTCAAGGATGGCAAAATCATTGAAGCCAAGCTCGGTTAGTTTTAAGGCAGCTCCCAGACCAGCCATGCCTGCGCCCATTATTACAATTTTGTGACGGTTGGGTTTCCTAAAAAATTGTTTTATTTTTAATACTGAAAAAATTTAAGCAACATGTAATTACAAACTCTTCCCTCTCCCCACCACCCAAAAAAAACGTATGACCTGTTGTAGTCGGAAATAATTGTTGCATATCGAATTTCTGCGAAAATCTAGATATATCCATCAAAATTATTATCTCATTCCGATATCAGGATGGAAATTATGTATAACTTCAAAATTCATTTCACCACCAGGCATTTACAAGACCCAGCAAACAAAACTGCAATTAAGGAACCTATAAAAATAATACCTATTGTTCCATAACCCAATACTTAGGGAGAGGAAAATCGATGTGCAACCCCTATTTCTAACTTCAGATTCTTATCCAGCGGGAAAAATACGAAGAAAGAGTATAGTCGGATTTTCAGCTCATACAATTTTTTTATTTTGTGGGTTTATTACTTTTGTCAACTTAAAATAAAATTAGTGAAAATGCAAATAATAAAAAAATATTTAAAAGTATCAAGTATGAACGAATTCATGTTACCATATAGGCTGTTTCTAAAATGCGTCATGAACCTTAAAGGTTTAATTCAGCATGATACAGTTTCCGGAAATGATGAAAAACTCTCAATCTCACAATCCTTTATTTGATATTAAATATAACGACTAGCTTCGATGTCTATAACTTGCACATCATCTTTATCCGTTTATTTTTAAAACTTTGATTTTCGCATAAGTACCGTCGTTTGTCTTTAGTTGATGTTTTGTGTTTAAATCTAAAGTTATAGATTATTTGTACCAATTTATAAAATACAATCAGATGGATATTTTTCACTTAAAATCTCAAAACATAGTGCTTGTAAAATTATATCCTCACCCTGAGGATGAGGTGTAAGTTTTAGATTTTGAAACTAGTCGTCATATTTAATATCAAATAAAAGATTGTAACATTGAGAGTATTTCGTCGTTCCCCAAAACTATTATAAGCTCACTTATCAATCAGTCAAATGACACTAAAAAATTTTTCGAAATGTCAATCGTTTTAAAGTTGCAGTTTGTCAAAGTTCAATTTTTTTATTTAACTTTTTTAAATAAATCTTGCAATTGCTATCAGCCTCATAACTGACACATGCACTATGTAGATTAAGCTTTGTTATACTAATTAGAGAAAATATTTATTAAGTACCGCTAAAAGGCAGTTTACTTATAATCGCCGTCATAACTTAGTTAATAGGTAATTTGGAAGGTAATAATGAACTCTTTTAAAACTATTTATTCAAGTCGCTAAATCTATCCGTTTATTAAATAATAAAATGCCTTATTCAGTTGTTGCGCATTTTTATTCTACAGGGTGTTAAAGTTTAAACAATGTTTTCAATTTTTTGCTATATTTTAAAAATGTATGAATCGATTGTTTTGAAAATTTGTAGTGTTATGCTGTACTGTTGATGTAAAAATATGTCTTAACTTTTTATATTTTACACTTTTGAATTTTTTAATAAGAAACTATTGAACTACCTTCAATTCTAAATAGAAAAGGTATACTTGTTACAAATCGGTAAACTCGACAGCTTTTGAGAAACAGACGATTTAATTTTTTGAGATTCGGTGGGAATTAAATTAGAAAATTATTTTTTCCAAGGTAGTAGGCGCGGAAATAATAAGTAGACAGGTGTCACTACAATACCATATTGTTTTCTATACAAGCACACGTCAAATTCCGGCAGCTACTGGCATCAGTCAGTTTTCCGTTAGCAGAGTATCCTTTTAAATTTACTCCAGTTCAACGTTTAACGCCACAAGACCCTCTAGCTAGGCAACAAAATGACCCAACATTTTATAATAAAGCTAGGTGACCCGGCAAACGTTGTTTTGCCATATGAATTATTTCTAGTGAATATTTTGGTAGTCGGCTTCGTTCTCATCCCTACTCCATGCTGTTTACTGGGTGAGAAGTGACACCGGTAGACGCCTGGCGGGGATAACTGATCTAGTGATAACACAGGTCCACCTGAGGGTCCCATTATATTTTTTCCATGTATTTTTTTCCGCTGAACACGAATCTGAAGTCAATATGGGGGGTCGCACAGTAAATTTTAGAGAAAACCCATAAAAACGATAAAAATCACATCAAAAGTTTATAATCGATCAGTTATCGACCAGAGTTAAAAATGATTAAATTACTAAAATGGCTATTAAAAAATAGGGGTTTGTGATAGAAGGGTGAAAATTAAGGGTTGTACGTATTTTTTAATACCACATCATAAAAAAATAAAAATAAAAAATTTTCTCCAAAAAATAAAAAATAAATGTTTGGGGTGGACCACCCTTACCACTTAGGGGTATGAAAAATAGATTACTACCGATTCTCAGACTTACCAAATATACATATAAAATTTCGTAAAAATCAGTAAAGCCGTTTCCGAGGACTATGGTGTCTAACACTGTGACACGCGAATTTTATGTATATAGATATTATTTACCGACAAAGCCACATTTACCCGACGAGGTAATTTTAATTGGAGAAATAGTCATTCTTGGGAACTAGAAAATTATCATGCCAAGAGAAGTACATTTTCAGCAAGAGTTCTCTATCGATACTTGGTGTGGAATTCTCTCCGATAATATTGTGGGGTCGTACCTACTACCACGTCCACTCAACGGAGAAAACTATTAAAATTTTCTAATTAATGTCACTACTTCTTGAAGATATTCTCTTCAATTTACGGTAGAACTTCTGGTTTTTTCATGATGGTGCACCTACACATTGGATTGGAGGCGGCAGCGAAGTTCATTGGTCCGCACGTAACTGTGATTTAAATCCGCTGGATTTTTACTCTTGGAGTTATATTAAATATTTAGTTTACAAAGACATTATTAATAGTCAAGAGCAACTTACTGTGGGAAAAATTCAAGAATCAGTTAATATTATCAAGCAACATAGAACTTAATTCAACGTCAGACAAAATTTAAACAAGACACTAAGAAAGTGCATTGAAGTCGCTGTTAATTCTCGAAAAGTTTTATATACCAAACATGTAAGTATCTCGTGCACTTGCAATTTTCAGCAGATGCAAATGAGGTGGTTGGATACTCTTACAGTTGATTTACAGTTTGTTAAAGAAATATAAGAATATTTAGTACCATTTTAAATTATGATGTAACTAATTACTCCAATTATTATTGAAATACAAATTACATAAAACTATGACAGCAATCAAATCTTATCACCTTTCTTGTAGTAAATCAGTTATCTAATGTAATTTTTATACTTGCAACCCTTTTAGTCCATTCACGTAGACATTTGAAATAATTAGTTATAGAAATATATCCGATTGATATTTACCATAGCTTTATAGGACTTTTTGTCCCATAAAGCTATGTCAAAAATCATTTAAAAATAGATACTTCAGAGCAATCTCGCGTCAAGTTAGGCACATTTGTGTGTAAGTTTATTTAAATCCAAATAACACAAAGGCCTTTTAGAGACACTCGTATAATTCTGAGTATCTGATATTTATACTTTTTTAAGATTTTCTGAAAGTAAAAATAAACCGGTCACTGGCATTGTTGTTTACACTCGGAAGGGCTTATTCAACATCCATGCAGTAACTGGATATCAATAAACGAATTTGATGTTTTGTTGCTTGTTTCTAATAATAGCCATGTTTGCCATTGACATTAAAACATGCAACACATGTTGTACCTAGGGTGTTTGAAAAGGATATTGCTATATCAGAAACTTCCAAAAATGGTTAACAAAATTTAGTAAATAACAATCACATAGAAAAATTATAAACCAACATTATTTATTATCTTCAGTAGTTTAGATGTTGTCTGTTTTGAAAAAAAACACATTAATTTGTCAGGTTTTTGGCATATTTGAAGTGGAAAACCCTTCTCCATTTTAATACTAAATTAACAATAACAGGCATTACTACTTCATAAATGGTAATTTTACAACTGTGATATTCAAAATATCCTGTAAATTTACAAACAGGCAGGAAATGGCGATAATATATCTTCATCTATCATTTATGTAATTTATTAAATCTGAATTTTCCATCTGAGTGCATATATAAAATTCTAAAAAATACCATAAACTACAGAAACTTGTTGAATTTATAAATCTAACAAACTTTACAATGTTTTCAGTATCTGAATTCATTATATTACAGGAACTAAGTATCTAAAAACATTTGCGGTGCAGTGTGGGGGTATTTTTGTTTAATAATTATTTTTTTATAATAATAATAATGTGTCTTTATTAAAATTCAAACTATACATAGTGAAGAAATGTTATTAAAGAAGTGGCGAGGTTCAACATAATTGTTGCTCTGCCACCTAACCACTCCCTTTAAAGGATACGATACAAAGTAAAACTATAAGAAAACAGAGAAATTATAAACTATATATAAATAAAAAGCATACATGATAAAGAAACATAAATACATACATATTTAACTTAAGTTGGTAACATAATATTTGACCTGTTTTTTCAGAATTTGGCAACTAGAAGCAGACTTAATAGCAGAGGGGAGTTTATTATAAATTTTAACGGCATTATAACTAAAGGACTTTTGAAATTGAGCAGTACTATGACGCGGAACAGTGTACAGAATACGAAAACTAGTAGACCATTCATGCTGACCTTTAACGAGATTATCAAAAAGATATTTAGAAGAACCCAAATTACTTATTAATTTTATAGACAAGACACGCCATATGAATCATATATAACGCTCATTAAGTTTTAACCACTTGGATTGCTCATACTTGTCACTTATGTGATCAAATTTTCTAACACAATACGCAAATCTTAAACAAGTGTTCTGTAGCCTCTGAAGACTTTTCTTGTCCCTATTTAATATAGCAGGCCAATAAACTATATCACAGTAGGCTACATAACTAAGAATTAAGGTATCACACAACTTTAATTTGACATTAGTGCTAAGAACTTTATTAAAAAGATAAAGTGTTTGCAATTTCCAATAATACTTCTAATAATAATTTTTTTCGTTTCTGCATTTAGATATGCTGCAAAAAAAACGACCGCATGATAGTAGATATTGTTGACAGATGTGTAGCGGATGCAGTAAACAAATTGTAAAATAATATAAAATTTCATAACAACCCGAAAAATAATAGAACATGATTAGAATTGTCAGTTAGACGTAAGAATTTTGTGATACAGATTGTTATTAAATATACATAGTTGAGTTAAGTTCTTCAGTGTATTATTGCCGCGACCCTGCAACGAGTTACTGAAGAATAGAAGTGACGTGATCCAAAACCACACGATGCAAGACCGCACGCAATTTGATGAAAACTCAATGACACATGTTAGTCGCGTAGCAATCAAAATACCGCCATTATGGCAGAAAACCCAACGAGGTGGTTTTCACAAGTAGAGGCACAATTTGCACTTAACAAAATTACGCAGGATGAGACGAAATTTCATTACATCGTCGCGCATCTAGACCCGCACATCGCCGAAGAGGTCGGTGACATAATTGACGCACCATCAATGACAGACAAATATGAAAACCTAAAAATTGAACTGATTGCCCGTCTATCGGCGTCCGCCGAACGGCAAATCCGTCGTCTTCTGGAAGGCGAAGAAATGGGAGACAGACGCCCATCGCAATTTCTCCGACATCTCCGTGGACTTGCAGGAACTACCGTAAACGACACAATCCTTCGTTCCCTGTGGATGAGCCGACTCCCAAACCATGCTCAGGCCATCCTGGCCATGGACTACGATGTAGCGCTAGATAAGGTGGCGCAAAAAGCGGATAAAATAGTCGAAACTATTAGACAAGGCCAACCGCAGGTAGCAGAAACTTCTAAATACAGAGATGAGTACCTGTATCAAGAAATGGAAGCGTTACGAAAAGACGTATCGAAACTACTCCAGGAAAGTTGCAAACAATCACGAGCACGTCAGCCACCACGACAAAGAAGTCATTCTTGACAGCGTTCGAGATCGCGTAGAAATAACGAACAGGATGGTGATATGTGTTGGTATCATAACTGTTTCGGAAGTAGGGCTACAAAGTGCCGCCCACCCTGTAAGTGCGCTCAGGGAAACGCGTAGAACCGTCGTTGATAAAAGCTATCAACGACGGGCCCTTGACGTCACGTAGAATTTTTGTAACTGATGAACATTCCAAAATTTCGTTTCTAGTGGACACTGGCGCAGATTTATGTGTATATCCCCGTGCACGTATCAATGAACAACGTCAACAGTGCCACTATGATTTATATGCTGCTAACGGAGCACCGTTCGCGACATACGGCACAATAACACTAGCGTTAAACTTTCGACTTCGTCGTAGTTTCAAGTGGCAATTCGTTGTGTCAGATTTTGACAAACCTATAATCGGCATAGACTTTTTAGCTTATTATGGACTATTAGTCGACACGCGTGCACGCCGCCTCATCGATTCCACAACGCTACTTGCAACAACAGAAAGAGAGGTAAACGGAGATATAGCTTCAATAAAAACAGTGTTGGTAGAGTCAGAATAGCATCGCCTACTAACCGAATATCCTGAGATAACCCCACTCACGGAAAACGATCGCGCAGTAGCGAAACATGACATCGTTCATCACATAACTACGACGCCTGGATTACGCGACGCCGCGCAAAGATTTCAACGATTTATCGACCACGTACTCAGAGGACTGGACTTCTGTTATGCCTACATCGACGACATATTAGTTGCTTTGGGAACTGAAGAGGAACATCAGCAACATTTAAGAACACTTTTCAAACGTTTTAGTGAGTACGGACTAGTAATTAACCAATCAAAATGTGTGTTTGGTGCACAGGAGGTTAAATTCTAGGATACTCCGTCAACCAGCAGGGGACGAGACCCTTGGCAGAACGCGTACAGGCAATTACGGAGTTCCCTAAACCAGTAACAGTACGTTAACTACGAAGATTTATCGGTATGATAAACTTTTATCGACGTTTCATACCAACAACCTCTTAACGAGTTATTGAAAGGGCCAAAAAATGGAAACGCACCAGTAGAATGAACAGAAGTCGCAGACACAGCATACGAAAGCATTAAAACTGGCCTCGCAAATGCTGCAATGCTCGCCCATCCTGTTCCTGAAGCTATATTGTCCATAACAGTCGACGCCTCGGACTACGCCATAGGCGCCACGCTGCAACAACAAGTCAACGGGACATCACAACCATTAGCCTTCTTTACAAAAAGTCTTACGTCAGCATAACGCAAGTACAGTGCATACGATCGAGAACTTTTTGCAGTTTACTCCGCCGTAAAACGATTTCGCTACACGTTGGAAGGTCGGCAGTTTGTAATTTTTACAGACCACAAACCGCTAACTTTGCGTTCCAACAGAAACCAAAAAGAGTTCCCCAAGGCAGTTTAGATACCTTGATTTTATAGGACAAATTTTCTACAGACATACGCCACATCGCAGGAACAGATAATGGTGTCGCAGACGCATTGTCGCGAGTGGAAGCTGTTTCATAGGCCGTCGATTACCAGACACTGGCTGAAGCTCAAAAATGATCCAGAACTTCAGGCAATTCTCCTCGATGAGACAAATTCGTTGAAGTTACGACAAATACACATGCCGGACTTCAATTGCGATTTATATTATGACTGTGATACAAAAACGACAAGAATCTATGTACCTGAACCATTACGACGCCAAGTTTTCAAGTCGCTGCACGGACTTTCACACCCTGGTGTCGTAACGTCACGTTTCGTATGGCCATCAATTAACAAGGATTGTCGCGAATGGTCAAGAAACTGTATCCTATGTCAGCGGGCTAAAACTACGCGATACGTGACCGCACTGGTGAGGAATTTTACAAACCCAGGAAGTAGATTCGAACACGTGCATATAGACATCGTAGGACCTCTATCGAGTTCACAAGGTTTTCGCTATTGTCTTACGTGTGTAGATAGATATACGCGCTGGCCAGAAGTAGCCCCCATTGCAAATATCGAGGCGGAAACAGTAGCCCGTGCTTTTCTTGAGACCTGGATAGCACGATTTGGAGTACCTCTAAGGGTTACGACAGATAAAGGTCGTCAATTTGAATAGCTGGGCACACACGGGAGGGATTTTTGAAAGATTTACACTGGCGCAGACCAATTCGTTCTGTTTATTCGGGCGTTAATGACCTACGACGGTCGAAGTCGGTGCAAACATCAGATCTTCGGCAGTTCCCTACCGTCATAGATATTTCCCTTTTAAAAATCGGCAGGTTAGTGGGTAACCACGTGTTAACATGTTTAGTGGACCATTTTTACCGGGGGTTTTGTACTGTAAACAAGTGACGATATTTTAAAAATGTTAAAAAGTAAAAATCTTGAAACTGTAATTGTCAAAGATATAAAAACAAAAATTCAAATCTTGCGAAATACCTTCAGAAAAAAAATGAAAAAAGTAGAAAACAGACATGTGACCGTATTTAGTTCGTTCATCGACCAATTTTTTCACCCACTGGTAGGTCGTCTTTCTTTTCTCTAACTATTTCTAATATGCACAAACCCATTAATGCAACCTTTATATTTTTCTCCTGTTTGAACATTTTCTACACAAAAACTGTGGTAAGGATTTTATACCAGTATAAAAGTTCTCTCCCGCCGTCCTATCCCCACAAACTTTAAGTTATGTTTCCCCTAACCAACCGATCTGATCTTTTCCAAAACGGATCTGGTAATAACACCAGGGTTTAGGTATTTCCGTTAGTGACAACTGAACGATCTATCCCCTCGCAGACCAGATCGGCAGATGCGATCTGGTAGATCTGGACGGCGGGACAAATCGTTTAAAATTCCCTTGGGTGTATGGGGGGCTATTCGAAACTCTTTAAGGAACTTTTGCGTCTGACGGGAACAATTCATCTACGAACGACAGCATACCACCCTGCAGCCAACGGCATGGTAGAGGGATTCCACGGACAGCTGAAAGCCGCAATTAAATCCCACAAAACGGAGCGGTGGGTCGAAGTTTTACCCATCGTGTTACTCGGAATCCGAACGGCTGTGAAGGAGGACCTTAAGGCCTCAGCAGCAGAAATGGTTTACGGTTCAACTATTCGTTTACCAGGAGAATTTTCTAGCCAGTCTAAAAAAGTCAGTGAAGTGGATTTCGTTGCACAGCTTCGACGTCACATCGACAAGTTGATACCAGTATCGGCAACAAGACAGGGGCGAGAAAAACTTTCTCCTTTAAAGAGTTAACCACTTCACCATATGTTTTTGTACGAAATGATGCAGTGCGTGGCCCATTACAGTCATCATACGATGGACCATTCGAAGTGAAAAGTCGTTCTACCCACAACTTCGTGGTGCGTATAAAAGGAAAAGACACACGAATAAATGTAGAACGTTTGAAACCCGCTCATGTGTTAACAGAGGACAACACTGAGCAGTCAAACGCGAAGAGCGAAGAAAAGAAAGAAGACGAACCAAATCAACAGACGATACTGAGCCCACGTACACAGTCAGGCAGACGTGTACGATTTCCCGATCGACTACAAGTAGGAACGAGTTAATTAATTTTTTTTTTTTTTTTGATTTAACGTTAGCACTAGCAAGGGGGTGGCAGATGCAGTAAACAAATTGTATATGAAATTCCATAACAACCCGAAAAATAATAAGACATGATTAGAATTGTCAGTTAGACGTCAGAATTTTGTGATACAGATTGTTATTAAATATACATAGTTGAGTTAAGTTCTTCAGTGTATTATTGCAGCGACCCTGCAACCTAATGATGTAAGCTTTATCTATGAATCTAAGCCATCTCAGTCGATGCTTATCATAGGCGCCGACTTTCCGTAGCAAAAGAGGGTTTTGTCCCATTTTTTAAATATTGAGCTAAAATTCTGGAATATTTTTTTATTGTCTTTTAGGCCTTCCTGAGCACATGGTTAAAATATTTGTACTTAGTCATAGTTAACTCTGTATATTGTCGATAAAGTTTTCATTCTTGACAATTAGATGGCGATTATGTGTTCTCTTTCTAAGATTTACAGGCCTGCATGAATTGAAGAGTGTCACAATGTTAATAGTGATTAAAATCCATTTCGCTTTTTTATGTTGTATTCCTTGTAGCAAAGCGACGAATTTGGGCGGCTACGATCTCAGGGAGAGGTTCGCTTTGTATTAATAAAAGCCAATAGTCGTATCAGACAGTGAAATTTAATTTCCCAAAAATGTGTTTTCAGTGACTCCTAAATATTAAATAAAAACATATATAAAATACACATACTATGCAACAAAATAGAACTTACCTAAATATTAAAACCAGATTTGATATTACACATAAACTTATGTAGGTAATATATTTATATCCTAAGGATTTCAACAATAAGAGCACTTTTAATGACTAAGTATACAAGAAAGACAAAATGTTAATCACTTAATTTTTTGCCACCAAGGAATTCAGTGGAGATAAGGACATACTATTAGAGGTTTATTTCTGAAATGTGGGTGGCCTACCATTAGACACCAAAGCATTAAATGTTAACTAGGAGGCTTGTTAAAGTAATAAGCATCTATTTCTAAAAAAATATGCTACATCTGCCCCCGACATTGAAAGGACCAGGGAAATGCCTTTCAAAGTATAATTTCACAATGCATATTTTTTACAGTGAGACATGTGAAACATACCACGTTCAGTATTGTTTTCAGGATTTTCTAGTACAAAGGTAGTGCTTCCAATAATTTTTGATTCGATACGGCCCCTCAAATAGCAGCATGAATTTTTAGTTTCTGCGGCAATAGCAGAAGAAATAGCATTAGCTCGCAAAGAACCAAGTCTCCGACTTGGAAATTTTCATATGTTTTCTTCGGCTCCTTTTCACGCCGTCGGTTTGCTATAGAGGTTAAAGCATTTTTTGCCAAAAATATTTTGACATGAGAATCTAATTGTGGCATGGAAGTAGGGTACTCGATCAAATTAGATAACAACATAGGTGGTAATTTTCCAGTTTGAAGTTCATAGGGAGTAAACCCGTAGACTCATGAACAATATAATTGAGAATTTCAGCTATTCGATGTACTTCGTAAGCCCATTTTGAATGTTTCGCATGACAGAAAGTACGAAATAATCGTCCTAATTCTCTCATACTCCTTTCGACGGGATTTGATTCTGGATGCCTAATAGAAGAATGTATCATCCTAATATTCATAGAAGACAGAAATTTTTCCCACAACTTCGAAACAAACTGAGTGCCATGATCCGTAAGAATTCGATGGGGACTTCCGAATTTGGGGAATAAATCCTTTTCAGACAATTAATTATAGTTATGGAAGTCGCTTTTTTTAGAGGATACAACCAAGTAAACTTCGTGAAAACGTCTAAAACCACAAGGAGATATGAAACACCTCCTCGAGACCGTGGCAGAGGCCCATAAAGATCTAGTGCTAAGAGGTCTCCAGGACCATTAGGCAGAATAGATTGTAAAGCTGGCTTGGGAAGAGCGGAAACTTTAGCCTTC
Source organism: Monochamus saltuarius (assembly GCA_025584915.1). NCBI lineage: Eukaryota > Metazoa > Arthropoda > Insecta > Coleoptera > Cerambycidae > Monochamus > Monochamus saltuarius. The sequence continues at coordinate 35,633,195 of CM046726.1, forward strand.
TGACAAATTTCACAGCTTTTAATAATTCGTTTTACATCTCGCTGCATGTTTTGCCACCAAACCTCTCGTTTCAACGCCGCCCAAGTTTTGTAAACACCATAGTGGCCCAAAGCTGTATGAAAACCCTCCACTACTGTTTGAACTTTAGATTGAGGAATACATACCAAACAATGTTCTTCTTCCGTTTTCTTATAAACAATAGATCATCATGAATTACAAACTTACTATTTTCTGCAGGGTTATTTTTTATCTTTTCCACGATTTTTGAAAGCTTTGGATCTAGCGTTTGTTCTTGTGACAGTTCAAATATCTCCATTCTAAACTTAGGATCTAGATGAACTGATGAGCACAATATTTTAAAACACCGATCTGATGGAACCGGAGGACGACAAGGAGGATGTCTAGACAAAATATCTGAGATGGTATTTTCCCGTCCAGAAACGTGTCTAATTTCGAAATCATATTCTTGTAAAGCTAATACCCATCTGGTTATCCGAGGTGATAGTAATCTACAGGTATTTAGATAAACTAGGCTTTTATGGTCAGTGAGTATATAAAATTTCGATCCTAGCAAGTAAATTCTCCACTTGGATAGAGCAAAAACAACCGAAAGAGCTTCCTTTTCGCAAATCGAATAAGACCTTTCTCTATCCAGAAGCAGTCGACTAGCATATGCTATAACTTGTTTTTTTCCTTCCACGATTTGATACAATTGAGCCCCTATTCCGAAATCACTAGAATCCGTCTGTACACTGTAAGGTATCCCTTCAACTGGATGATACAACAGTACCTCTTTTGCTATTAGATTTTTGAGTTGCTGAAATGCCTCCTCTTGAGAAATTCCCCAAATCCATTTTGATTTCTTTCTCAAAAGATAAAATAAAGGTTCAGCTTTTTCTGCAAAGTTTTCACAAAAAGTGCGATCGTAATTACACAGACCGAGAAAAGCTTGAAGCTGCTTAACGTTCCTAGGAACTGGAAAATCTATTACGGCTTGAACTCGAGAAGGGTCCGATTTAATACCGTTACTATTAATTTTGTACCCCAGGAACGTCATCTCTTTTAGAAGAAATTTACATTTATTTAGACGTAGAGTAAAACCGGCATTAGACATACGAGACAAGAAGCGATTAAGATGGTCCAGATGTTGTTCAAATGTTTCTGAAATTATGAGAATATCATCTACATAACATACAACGAACTCTCGAAATTCCGGTCCTAGTATTATATCCACAGCCCTACAAAAAGAGGCCATAGCCGTTTTAAGGCCAAATGGCAGTACTTTAAACCTATATGTTTTAGTACCATGTAAAAACCCTGTAAATTTCCGATCCTGCTCCTTAACGGAATTTGCCAATAACCGCAGGTTATATCAAAGGATGACATAAATTTGATAGAAGGTAATGTTTTTAAAATATCTTCAACCGGTCGCGGAGTTTCGTTGTCTGGTAGCATAACTTTGTTCAATCGCCTAGCGTCTAAACACACCCTAATACTTCCATCTTTTTTAACGATAGTGACTAAGGGACTACAATAAGGAGCAGAGTTTGTTCTTTCAATAACCCCCCATTGTACCATACGATCTATTTCTGCTTGAACCGCCAACCTATGGGCAATAGGAATTGGATATGGCTTTTGAAAAAATGGAGAGTCATCACTTAAACTGATTTCATGTGAATAACCTGAAATTAATCCCGGTTTATCCGAAAATAAGGTAGTATATTTTTCTAATAAAGTTTTTAATCGTATCTTATCATCTTCCGGTAACGCAAGATTTTGAACAACGTCATCAAATCTACTATCATTTATTACATTTATATAACAAATGTGAGGTGCCCGATTGATCGACTTGGTTCTCATAGCTACGTGATGAGGAGCTGCATAGTTGTGATTAAACTGTGCTTCCGGAATTTCCAACGTATATCCGTCACTATTAATTAAAATACATTTTTTTCTTAAGTTGATATTTGCACTAACAGAACGTAACCAATCACACCCTATTATAACAGGATAAATTAACTCTGGAATGTATAGAAATTCAAATTCAAAAAACTTTTCCGATAGCTTAAACCACAAGAGCGCCTGGTGCGTTATTTTTCTATGTTTATTTTTAAATGCCCCCGAGACCCGTACGCCACTGACAGGAAACATGGGGATCGAATTATCTTCTAACAAATTGTTTCCCACTAATTCCGAAAAAGCACAAACTTCGCTTCCGGAATCTACTAAAGCTGGATATTGATAATTGTTTATAGTAATTATAATAACTGGTGTACGAGAATTTAATACTGTATGATCAAAATCACATTCTTGAAGAAGATCCTTTCTAGGATTATTTAAAATATTACAAAATGGTTGAGTTCTTTTGTTTCCGTCCCCATAGAAGAACTCGTACACTGAGGGGTACTAGTTTTCCGATATAGAATCGTTGCTACACATATTTAATTCTGGCCCATTTATTTCATTTATTTTTCTAAAATGATTTTTATTAAAATTTGAATTCTCATTTCTATCACCCTGTATGCGGAACTCGCGTGAAAAGTGAGTCTCCGGTATAGACTGTTCTGCTAATCTTAGTTTATTTAATGCTTCGTGAATTGTTAATGTGCCCATTAAAGCTGATGAAATTGCAAAGGATAATGACGTAATATTATGCCTACCAATTCAGGTTCAGTATAACCTGGCTGTAAGTGTCGTGCAAATGCGACTTGTTGTAGAAAATAATTGACATAACCTAAATTTTTATCTTCTCTATTTATAAATTTACCTTTTTCTTCAAGTTGTCTTTTTCTTTTTGTTGTACACTGTAACTCCAGAAGTGGTCAAGAAAAGAAGTTTTAATAGCTTCAAAATTTCCAAAGGACAAAAGTAGACCCTCGGCCCAGGATTTAGCTTTATCGGTAAACAAACTATAACACCAAAATGCTAAATCCCTATCAGGTATATTATAATTTATTGCAATCTGCTCTAAACGATTAATAAAATCAACAGGGTGTAAAGCACCACTGCCATCGAAATTTGGCATAAGTTTACTTGCACGTATGTGATAGAATGGAATGTTCTGCCTAAAGTTCTGGTTATTTGTTGCATAGTTTGTGTTTACATCTGCCACCGTACTTGAATGTATAGAATTTCCTAGCATATTTGTTTGTGAATTATTTAAAGGTAAAGTATTATTTAAACTAGACGTTACATAATGCCCTAAATTCGGTTGTAAAATTTTTTCAGTGACAATTGCATTTTGTTCCGACTTATCTAATCCTGTATTTTTAGGTGGGTAGTTAGCTATGTTAATTACATCTGTATGTAATAACTGTTTAATCGTACGTTGCACTGTACTATCTATAAGCAAAGGAATATTTAATAAATTGCTATTTATTTGTGGAAAAGGCAACGTTGCTGCAGCTGCTGAATCATGCATTGTAGAGAAAAGAGTACCACTCCTACCTGGATTGTTGCTGTTTGGGTTTACCATTGGTATACTCCTTGACAGTTCTGCTTGCACTTCTGGATGATGTACCGGAAGTGGTCCAGGTGTTGGTACTTTCTCTGGCACCGAAAAATGTTCTTGCTGTCCTATACCTCTGGCTTCATCCAGTGGTGGTGTACTGAATACTGGATTTTTTTTCTGCGCATTATTTTCTTTCCTGGCCATACTTCTAGTTGCTCTTGGTACAGCCCCTGTATCTTTTGCTGGTGAATAATTTACTGGCATTGTTCTTGACTATGTGGCCCCGTTGGGTTCCAATTTATGTAGCAAAGCGACGAATTTGGGCGGCTACGATCTCAGGAGAGGTTCGCTTTGTATTAATAAAAGCCAATAGTCGTATCAGAGAAATTTAATTTCCCAAAAAATGTGGTTTAAGAGTGACTCCTAAATATTAAATAAAAACATATATAAAATACACATACTATGCAACAAAATAGAACTTACCTAAATATTAAAACCAGATTTGATATTACACATAAACTTATGTAGGTAATATATTTATATCCTAAGGATTTCAACAATAAGAGCACTTTTAATGACTAAGTATACAAGAAAGACAAAATGTTAATCACTTAATTTTTTGCCACCAAGGAATTCAGTGGAGATAAGGACATACTATTAGAGGTTTATTTCTGAAATGTGGGTGGCCTACCATTAGACACCAAAGCATTAAATGTTAACTAGGAGGCTTGTTAAAGTAATAAGCATCTATTTCTAAAAAAATATGCTACATCCTATTTAAAGTTCAGTTATGCTGATATTTACGGATGTTGTAAACATTTTGACATAATTTGATTAATGTGTAATCGAACCTTTATTTCCATCTCTTACTTCTCTGTCCTCCTAATTTTAATTTTTGCCTTTTTACTAAGGAAACTGCATTATATATTATTATCATTTCCACTAGTTAGTTATTTTCAGAAATATGAGCTGCTTTCATTAGATTTATAAAATATTGTACCAGAAAACCACGTGTGCATCTAACTGATAATAAATTATCATACTAATATAACATGGCATACGTGTACGTGTAAAAATACAACATTATTTGGATCACATAAGATATTTAACATTGATGCTGAGTAACAAACCAAAGCTTACAATTTAGAAACTTTAATTGGGTCACCGGTTTTGCATAATAGTGGGAACATTTAATAAACATGAACAAAGAGTAGTTCGGATATAGGAAGCCCTAGGGGACCGTACAGGATAAACAAGTGAATAATCCTGATTAATTTTATTTCATCCTTTTTAAAGAGTAGGTAGGTACTACGTAGGAACTTCAACATGCTTCTTTGTTTATTATTTATTTAAGCTACAACAAAAGCAATAGCGTTAGGTTTTGATTTTGATCCAACATTTAAAGTGAAATAGCAGCTAACATAGTATGATCTAAAGCATGCAAAATTTTCCAAGTATACTGAGTGGTAAAAGACTGACAAATTATTACCTATTTTAAAAATAATAACTTTCGAATATATCGACTTTTCCAATGAATCTACTAGTTTATTCTATTTATATTCCAACATTAATGAATGCTTCAGCAGAATTTAGATTCCATTTGTGATTGGTGTAAACAATTTAGTTTACTACTAAGCAGCATGTTATTGAATTTAATTATAAAAATAATAATCTTTTCTTAGAGCAAACACAAACTTTTAGAAATCTAGGAGTATTATTTGATTATAAATGATCGTTTAATGACCACATATTGGATTTTTCTAAAGCGTATAAAACACTTGGATTTATTATTAGAAACACGTCCACGCTTAAATCTGTTGAAACTTTAAAACTTCTTTATTAAACTTTAAGTTAAAATTGGAATATGTCTTTGTTGTTTGGTGTCCAAATTATGTAACATATTGTAACCTCTAAATTGGGTTAGCGTGGAAACACGTCACTTCAAACAAACTTTATTGTCACTCTTGATTACACAAGAAATATTCTTCAAACCAATTTCACAACTGTCAACGCTTTACTTTGATATTTCTGAGGATCAAATAGAATGTGGCTGAGAATATTCAAGAAAAAGTCAAAATAAAGGCACCACCAAATTTATAAATTCTAACGTAAACAGAAATATAATTAATAAACTAAAGAGGTAGGTGAGCTTCAATTATAAATTCTAACGTAAAAATGAACAGAATTAACAAATTAAAAAGGTAGGTGAGCTTCCCTAACAATATATTGACAGTTTAGAACGGGTTCAACGTTTTCAAAAATTCGTATATTTTAGAATAAACGGATTTTATTCTCAAACTGGCATTTCCCAGGATGAGCTTTTACAGAAGTTTTCTGTTAAATCTTTGGAGAACAGACGTAGCATTACTTATTTAGGTAATATTTTTATTTAAATTATTAAATAATCTAACGGATTTTGGTGATTTATTAAATAGACTTAATTTTCATGTTCCCAGGACAGTTTCAAGACACGCTGATACTTTTTACCACCAATTAATATTAGGAATTTTTCCCTATTGGATTTTATGTGCAATACTTATAATAACTTAAAATCATCGGATGATATATTTCATTGTTCTCTTGCAAGCTTGAAACAGATAGCACTATGATGCTTTTTTAATCTGTTGCTATTTCTAGTGTTAATTACTATTATTGTAATTTTGTGTATCTTAATTTGAATGTTTTTTTTTTGGTTTCTGTATTTTGCATCTGTTTAGTTTTTCTCTTTCTTATTTCTTACATATTGTTTGTTTGTTATTTTTACTGTATATTTTTTTGTACTTCTTTTTTTTGTATGTTTCCCATTCTGTAATTGGGCATTCGCCTGTTGAATGGTGTAAAGTAAAATAAAATAAAATATTTGTATGGGTTGCTGCTTGTAAATTTAGTATTTGTCCCGCAATGGCCAATAAATGGACTGTAATTAGAGTAATATTTTGTTTAATCTGTAACAACCATTTAAACAATAATAACATTCACATTTAAGTAATGAGCGTATTTGGCTGCTAAGACTAGAATGTCTCACACATACACCTCGATTCTCTTCGCTAGCTTCCGAATCCCGCACAGCTGTTAAATGGCTGCATTCCCTCACTCGGGTAGCGAGAGCATAGCTGCGATCCGAACAATATTTTCTGTAGGGTAATGTAGTATACCTACATAGATTCTAACATGTATTCATACTTTTTGATTTGGATTTGAAGAAAGAACTTCATCGCAGACTTAGAGCAGACGACAGAAATGACAATTTAGTAGATTTAGCAAGAGTATGCACCAGATGGATCTTATTTTCCTTTGAAGATCTACGAACAAACAGAAGGAGCAGCTATGGGTTCTCCATTGTCTCCAGTCTTAGCAAATATCTATATCAAAGCCTTTGAGGAACAAGCCCTGGAATCAGCAGTTCTGAAGCCAAAATGTTGGTTTAGATATGTGGATAACACATTCATCATATGGATTTAGGAACTTAGAAACCTTTTTGAAACACATCAATGGAATACATCAGGACATGAAGTTCACTATGAAATCGGCAGTTGAAGAACACAGAACAAACACGGGACACTCTATAGGCATATACCAATACCAATATTCCCGTAAAAGAAGAGAAGATTCTGGCCAAGACTTGCAGGGAAGCCATAGAAAAACCGAAATAACTTTAACTAAGATGAAGGCGTAGATTTACCAGTAATTTGGAAAATATTTATATATAAAAATCAGGGACCGGAACGTCACTACTTATTGACTTCAAGCCAGGAACCGAAACATTATGGGACAGTACACACAATAGACTATATAAGCACCAAATAGCGGACCTTATTTCAAGTTTGAAAATTCCTTCTGAAGAAGTGAGCGACATGACTTTCGAAACGTCAAGTCACCAGAACCGACGACTTGGCATCCAGCTCGGAAATTATTCAGTTACTGGATACATGGTAAGCTCACACTATCAAGTATCAGTTACTTTTATTCAGTTAATGTATTACTATTTATGTATAATAATTTAAAATTATTTCTAATCTTGTTCTACTCGGTCAAATTCAAATTTACTAAAAATTTTAAGAAAAATTTCTAACAATTTTCAAAATAAATTAACGCTGTCAATGCAAAGGAAGTCAAATTCATTTTTGTTTTTCACAACTTGCTATGGTAGAAAATATTAACAATTTCGATTCCACGTTACTAACGAATGTAACATTATTTTTAAATGTGTTTTATTGAAAAATGAAGCAATTTACTAATATGAACAAAGTGGTACATTTGATTTATAATAGCGGATTGAGCACGTACGATTTACGTAAGATACTAAATTTCATACATTTATCTCAACTGGTTTCGGAGTTATTTATAAAAAATCAAATTCAGAGTGGCCTCTTCAAGTGGCTATAACTTCCTTAGAAAGAACTTTCCATGTTTACATGAAGAAAATGCAATTTTTCATAAAACGCCGTGGAGAAATATTGCCTTTTAATTGATACCCTGTATGATGTATGAGAAAAACTAAATGATTGCTAAACTGATATCATGTACCTTTTCACACATAAGCTGTATTGGAGGCACTGACGAATAAAGGTTTTCAAGAACTATTGATAACTGCAAATCAAGACAAACTGGACATATCGTATAAGCCGCAGATGACGACAACTATCAATATATTTTCGTCAAATTTTATTTTACACTCATTGCCTCTCCTCCCCCCTTGGGTGTCGCTTATCATTAAACAAAACAACAGGAAAACTAAGGATTCTCTCGCTGATCGCCATCAACGCAATGAAGCGTAAGGAAACGGTAGATTTCACATAGACGCTCACGATCATCTTGCTGATTTTAGGTGACATGTTTACGGGCATTGGCATTTTATTATATCTTCACTTGGCATGCTTAATCGGCGACGAAAACAGATTTTTGAGTTTTAAGGTGCTAGGCATGTGTTCGGCATATCCATACTTGATATATGACTCGAATCTGAATACAGTTTATTAGGAAAATCGTATAATTCACTATTTTCACGTACTAATTCAATTACCATTTTATCATGAGAAGGCTCAAAAGTTGTCTAAAGTACCAGTGTCTCAATATGAAGTCTGTTACCCTTAAAATACATACGAAATATGCCAAATAATATGTTTCTTTCACAACATTGTCTGATACATGGCAGGTAGTATGAGAAAATCATCGTTATACAGGGCTAACTAACACTAAGTACAAAAATTTTAATCATGTGTGAAGATCTAAAAGACAACATAAAATTTATTTCGGAATTTTAGCTCGATGTTTAAAAAATGAGGCAATAAAATATTCTGTCCCAGAAAATCGACGCCTATGATAATTGTCGTTCGAGATGGCGAGTAAAAGCAATGAAAATAATTGTTATTAATAATGATACCTAATAGATATCAAATAATTCGTATCGATGCAGATTTTTTTATTCGTATTTCATTGCGTCGTTGCAAACTGCCAAAACAACTCATTACTCTCATTACAAGTCCGTCAGGATTACGCACTAAGAGCAGAATACCATCTCGCGATGCTCCGCTGTTTAATGGGGAAGTTGCATGAATTTTATAATGGTTTTAAATGTATTACAGAGTAATCCTTCAAACATACTGAAAGGATGGAACATGTGTCTGACGGCAATAATAATAATAATAATTAAAATTAATAAATTGCATGGAGATGCAATAAAAAGGTTGAAAAGAGGAAAAGCAGCAGGATATGACGCGATATATACCGAAATGTTGTCGAATCTTGGGAGCAAGGGCAGGGAAATTCTGACGACCCTGTTTAACAAAGCATGGAAAGAGTGCTGTATACCCAAAGATTGGGAAATGGGCATAATAGTACCAATACATAAAAAAGGTAACAACAGGGACTGCAATAATTACAGGGGAATAACGTTGCTGAGTATAACGGCCAAAGTATACGAAAGATTGCTAGACAGAAGATTGAAAAATATCACGGACACACAAATGGAAGAATCGCAGAGTGGCTTTAGAAAATGAAGAGGGATACAAGACCACATATTTACAATAAAGCAGATAGAAAAGAACTTCAATAAAAATATATACGTAGCTTTCATAGACCTAGAAAAGGCATTTGACAGGACTGAGGCAGGGTGGGGTGCTAAGCCTAACTCTCTTCAACATAATATTGGACGATGTTACTAAAGAAGTCAAACAAGAAGTGAAGAAATTGTACGTAGGGTATAGATATTTGGAGCCAGTATACATATCGGAATGCGCATTCGCGGACGACCTAATGATATATGCTAAAAATGAGAAAGAACTACAATACAACTTGGAAACGTGGAACACAGCACTCAAACAGAGAAACCTAAGAATTAACATAGGCAAGACAAAGATAATGGTGATAGGAAAGAATGACATTCAAACAACAGTAAAGCTCGACAATCAAACGATAGAACAGACAGAAAGCTTCAAGTACCTGGGAGTAAAGATACAAACAGATGGGAAGAACGAGGCGAAAATAAATAGCAGAATTGAAAATGCAAGAAAACTATATTACGCACTAAATAACACATTCATAAGGAAAAAAGAAATATCAAGGAAGACAAAGCTATCAGTATATAATACCATATTCAAGCCAATTTTAATGTACGGATGCGAGAGTTGGACACTAACAAAGCAACAGAAAAATAAATTACAGGCCGTAGAAATGAAGTACTTAAGAGTCATCAAGGGAATAACAAGGAGGAACAAAATACGAAATCAAGACATAAGGAAAGAGTTACAAGTAGAACCAGTACTCGTGAGCATAGAACGTCAACAATTGAAATGGTTTGGACATCTGGTGAGAATGGAAGAGGGAAGGCAGACAAAAAGGATATGGCAGACAAAGGCAGTGCAGAAAAGATCCAGAGAAAGACCATGCAGAACGTGGGATGACGTTTAAGCGGATAACCTGAGAAGGAAGAGCAAAACATGGAAAGAAGGAAAAGAACTGGCAATGAATATGAAAGACTGGGCGAGTTTTGTGAATAATTAATTGTATTCACCGTAACACCTTCGGGTATAATAAGGTTTTTGATTATATATATATATTGCATGGAAAGTAAACAAAACCACGTGGCCACAAACGCGACATCGTTGATGTGATATCACACGGCGTCCAGCGCGGTTTATGTTTCCGTAGATACAGACGCAGTGTTATGGTATTAGTGAAGTAAACAGGCGTTTGTTTCTTATGTTTTTGCATTTTTTGTGACATTGTTGGATCATAGATAGTGTAAATACTGTGCAGTACTGTGAACATTTCTCGATGACAGAAGCGAGTTTGATGTAAGCACAATCGGATAATTTCCACAAGTGTATTCATTTCATTTTATGCTTATGAACTTCATTGGTGTCTATTTTCTCTTTTTAACATTACCATAATTATTATTGGTGATGTAGCAAACTTATAGCATTGTTATACGTAACTTATTTCTTTGTTTACAATATAGATCCGCTGTTATTGATTACATAAAAGGTTTTATTTGAGGTATTTATAAAATCATTATTATTTATTAAAATTATACGGTACACAGCACCAAAAATATCTACTAGGAACAAATACTATAACATCAAGGAACATAATATTTAAAACTGATGATATTAGATCATATTAAAATATGTTCCGAAACATAACGTTTTATTTTCAAAATCATCGCACCCGACCCCGGAGCGCTACCCGAGGAGTGTACAGAGAACGGACTCTTAAATTATATGGATATACTCAGTGCCTGTTTTAACACTACCAGCGCGAGATTTCTACGGCGCCCCCCAACTGCAATTCAAACCCATACGAAAAAAAGAGAAAGGATATAATGAAATAACCATTTATTAAAAGAAATAATTATTTATTATAAAAAAATAACCGCTTATTAGAAAAAAACTAATAAAATTGTACTTGTCTGGCCTTTCTATCAGCGAACTCTTTTATAAGGTTATCAAAGTCGATGTTTTCAGCAATTTTGTTTTCAATTGACAAAGTAGCTAAATTTGTCAATCTAGGGAATTTACGAGTAAGACCTCCAACTATGAGCGATGGGCTACAAAGGGGCACCACAGGCGCCCCTTTTATCCGGCGCCCTGAGCGATCGCCCAACCGCGCCATGCCCTAACGCCGCTACTGAATTCAATAAAACAATGGTTCTCTGAAAAATCTCTGTTTAAATAAAAATTCACTTTAAGTTATAACTTGTTATAGTAAAAATGGTACAATGTCGCTCTTGCACACTGTATTACTGGAAAATGTGGGTAAGTGGATTAATCATAAACTTTACCCCTTTCAAAATAAGGGATAATACATGTCTGAATCGTAACAGAATTGCCCTTTGATTTTTAGTGTGGCTTTATAACCACGGGATTATGGAATTCAAACGGTAGTAGGCAGTAGCAAACTAGATAAATATTTAATTCACCTTAAGTATTGTGTGGAATTATAGGGAGAACTGAAACCAATTTTCCCTTTTCTTCCCTCGTTCTATAGTTTAATAATTTAATTTTTAATTATTTATACCAATAAATATCTTCCCATTTGTCGATTTTAAAAATGTAAGAATATATTCATTTGAAACAAACATTCTATTTCTAATATGATTGTGAACCGCTACATCTTAATTTTTTCAACAAAAGCAATAATATTGTTTTCAGTTAGCTGTGTAGGATTTTTACTGATAGTTTATCAGAAATTTGGAAACAATCTATAAAACAAAGTTTTTCAATTTTAATAAAAGTTTAATTTCATAATGATCAAAATTCTGTTTATAACATGTTAAACTGTAAAGTTTTGTCCCCCTTGAACGCGAAATTCGCGAAAATTTGCACGAGTTATTTAATGGCGGGAAAAGTAGGTATATACTTTTAGCGAATTTTGCTTGCTGCAATATTTTCTATCATTTTGTTGATTGACAGAAGCTCAATACATACAATACATATCAATTCTCGAAATATTATAAAAAACGGTTTGATGTTAATATTTCTTGTAAACAGAGATAAATATGAAGGGTAAAAGAGTATTAAAACGTATTTATTATTTTTCCCTATAAACTCTCGGCCTATCGTGTTTTCAAAAAGAGGACGTTAATTTATTTTTTCTACGTTCATGCAAAAAACAAAACTTTATTGAACTATATTTAGTGGAAAAAGTGGTTCTTTATTGCACTTGTGCAATAAAATGTTTATTGAATTCTTCTGCCATTCTACTACAGCGTTTTGTTCATCATGTCACATTTTTCTAGACTAAGTGTCATGTAAATAACATTTTTCAAAAAAAAACTTATAAAATATCAGAAATGTTTTCATAAACTAAAATTCATAGTTATTTATGCAACAAGTACAAAAAATAGGTGTTTATTGCACGTCGAGTGCAATAAGCACTTTTTGTGCGAGTTACATACAATATTTTTTCTATGTTCATGCAAAAACCAAAAAATGTTATTTAGATGACACTAAGTCTAGGAAAATGTGACGTCGTTTGAACGTTTATGTTTGTCATAATGACAAAACGCTGTAGTAGAATGACAGATAAATGCAATAAACATTTTATTGCACTAGTGCAATAAAGAACCACTTTTTCGACTAACTATAGTTCAATAAAGTTTTGTTTTTTTTTCATGAACGTAGAAAAAATAATAGAGAGTTTAAGTCGATTGTCTATTATCATGATACGTAAAGCGTAGAACGTGTAATTTTCACGATTACGTATAGTAAGATTCGTGTTTCAAAAATGAGTTTAAGTAGGGTAAGTTATCACGGAATCATATTATTCAGAAACGATGATTATTACTTTAATCTACGAGTATGCTCCTTCTGTTCGGTTAGTCTTTTATCAACCTGTTCTGTGCATTCGGAACTTTTCGGTTACCTCTTCGCCACGTATACGTCTCTGTTTACGTTACGCAAATACCCGTGAGCCCAGGTCCATCCGTATAACGTAAAAGTGGAAAATTCTAATTTGAGCATGCGCGAAGGTCAAATTCTACGTACACGTTCACTTATCGGATACAACTTAAACTCTCTATTATGTGTTCTTATTTGACGATATCATGGTAACCGGATTTATTGATTGTCTTAAATTTCACTTTGACAACTTCATTTTTGGCGTTCAATTTTGAGTCATACGCTCAGTTTTAGTGAAAAAGAATATTAATATGGGTGATTCTGATTTCGAGAGTGAACCTTCGGATATCGAAGATATTGCGCAAAGCGTTGTCGATTGGAAATCTCACTGTAAATTTTTGTCACCTAAATTGGCTTCCATCTGTTATCTTTTCTAGTTTAAAAAGTGTACTTAGTGGTGACCATTTAATTAAATTATACTATGGACAGTTTGAAAGCAAATTTGATGTAAAAATGTAAAAATTTACGGAAAATTTCCATTTTCCTTCGACTTTAGAATAAGGGAAATCTGGTATAGAAATGATAATTAGATAATTTGTTTTGACTACTAAGTTGCGCTTTAATGATATATAATTTTCTTTGCGGAATTTTTTTTAAGGAAAATATCGAGGAAAATCATTTACATATTCATGTTTTTTGAGTTTTGTGAATATACGAGTGTTGATATTTTCAAAAAATTTAAAATTCTTACTTTATATAGTATATTCGTTTTTGAGGTCTGTCTATTCGTTTTCAATAATAAACAGAAATTTGTTACTAATTTTAATATACATAATAGAAATACTAGAGCAGAAAATGATTTACATTTCCCTTATTCCAGAGTTAATTTGTCGTTTAAGGCTCCTAGTCGCATTGGGCTAAGATGTTCAATAATCTCAACGAACATATTAAAACTATTCAGAGTAAGAAGAGCTTTAAATATAATCTTAAACGTTTTGTTGTCGATAAGTGTATAATACCGTTGATTTCTATAGCTGAATGTTCCTGTGCTTTTGTTAGTGTACTTGCGTTTATTTACAATATTATTTGCTGTTGCTCTTTATGTCTTTAGTTTTTAAATTATATTGTGACTCAGTTGTAAACTTGTAGCAAGTGTTACCTTTGTGTATTTATGTCTTTGTTTTTTTTAATCTATAAGTATATTGACTTTTCTTATACATCTTGTATGTCTTTAAAGAATAAAAGGTTTTTGAATTTGAATTTTTTGAATTTTGATTACCTACCAGAAAAAATAAGACGTACGAGCAAAGATATACAAAACTTGAAAATTGGTGGAAATGGAAAGACATCAAGAATAGCAGCAATGAAAATGTCATGCAGTGTAGAACAAGCTACATCTATCGGCCATTCGCTACTTCATGCTGGACTAAATGTCATAGACACGAAGCGTTCTACATGCAGTAGACACCATTGGAAGCTGTCGACCTTTATCGCGTTCGGCGCGAAACGATATTTTGCAAAAATGGAATTCCAGGAAACAACTAATCTGCTGGCTAATGCCCCTACCAGCATTGAATTACACCTGGCAAAGTCACTCGTCAGTAGCCCACTAAACATATACCGGTTTTGAGCTAATTAGCTTTCATCAGTATGCCACATGTGAGGTAACTGACTAATGATCCTAGCTGTTTTAATTTAATTATTAGTTAATAATTATAATTTTAATTTAATTAATAATTTGATTTTAATTTTAGTAGTAGTAATTCAATACTGGTAGCGCATTAGCCCGTAGAGTAGTTGTTTTCTGGAATATCGAGTTTGCAATGAAAAGGTTGTTCGGGCATTTTTCGAATATCTTGAAGACATAGTCACAAATCAGTGAAGAAAAGTTCTGCCAAGAAAATCTAAAATTTTAACAAAAGAAAACAGCTTAATTTTTGCTGAAAGCTGACGATAGAACTCATTTTATGATAAAAGTTGCATTAATAGCGGGGCTTGCAGGTGCATGTAGATGTACTGAATTGACAAATCTGCACGTACAAAATGATAAAGGTAAAGAATAATACATTCACATTATTATTCCGTTTACAAAAACAAGTAAGTATATCACAAGATTGTTTTATCACAAACTGAAACATTGAAGGAATAAATATTGTGGAATTGGTGCGAAGATATATAGCGATGAGTTCAAGTAAAATAGATCATACCCGATTTTTTTTGGGGTGCAGAAATGGAAAATGCATCAAGCCGCGAGTTGGCATTAATACTTTTGGGAAAATGTGTAATACAGCATTATTCCTGGTTCTTCCAAATCCTCAGCTATATAATAGACATTGTTTTCGTAGATCATCTGTGTCGTTGCATGCAGATTCAGGAGTCGATTTATTAACTGTTAAGAGGCATGGTGGTTGTCGTTCTAAGACAGTGGCAGAAGATATATAGAAGATTCCAAAAAAAAAATAAGAAGAAAATAGCTTCTAATATTTTATATAACGTTTCAGGCATTGACGGCCCTTTAACAAGTTCAAATACTCGGGAAATAAACGTACTCTCTAAAAACACAGCCCACTTATATCTGAAATTAATTTAACAAATTGTTCAGAAATTGTAATTAATGTTTACAGTAAATAAATGCTGTTAACATTTTTTTGGTTAATAATAAGAAGTAAAAGAGGTGACTAACTTTGTTTTTCTATATTTTTTACTTTAAAATTTGCGTATTATTATGAATTCATAATGGCACTGAATTTATTATGAAGGCCATAATGGCATCCAAATGAGGATGTCATCCTAATATAATTAGTTTATGAATGTTGAAAAACTATTATATTTACGAGCATAATAGAAGGGAAAATAGAAAAGAAATAAACATATTATTTTCTCTGTTTAACATTGTACATACATAACAAATGCTCAACTTTTGCAACTACTATCTGAAAAAGTAAAACAGTTAAAAACTTGCACATCTCATATCTCCAACAAATCATACTCCCAAATGCTGCAGAAAAATATAACAATCAATTTAGCATATCGTTTTTATACGTCTATATAGGTAGCTAGACAAAACCAAAAACCTTTAAAAAAGCGTCAATTCTTCTTGAATAAATAAGGAGAAAAGTCGCGAAAGACGTAAACAACTCTAAAAACTATGCACGTTCAATATTTTTGGTAACTTAATTTCAATAATTTTGTGTCTTACATGAGAAAACAAATCTGTATTTTCTACAATAGCTACGTGTACTAATCACGAACTAATTTCTAAAAGTCAATGAATATACCCAATTTTCTAAATAACAAGAAGTTCAGTTTGTTGTCGATAGTGGGAAGTTAAAAGCCAAATTTCAAAGAAAATACCAAATTTTTTCAATTGTCGACGTTTCGTCACTTATCGTGACATCCTCAGGACACTATAAAATTTAATAACAAAATTACATCACAATTTATAAATAACAAACTTAACATTAAAGTATTAATAAAGTGTGTTTAAAACAATACAATAAAATGAATACAACAATATCTATATAAACATGAGAGAGAGAAATTACAATTACACACACACTATCAATTATTATATGCCACAAATTTAAAAGCAAAAGTATTAAAATTATATAAACAAAATGTCTTTAGATAATGAATAATAAAATAACAAAATATGGTGAATGAATGAGAAATGTAACAAACAACTCACAGTACAGATTTAAGTGCTTCACTGTGTTTTCCGAATCTCGTTGTACATAGTATGTCATATAACAATCTTGGACAGTATAGATATAAGCAAAAAATAACGTACACATATATCAAGAACATGTAGGTATTAAAATATAAATCAAATTAAAGTTATCTTGTCGTACGAGTCTAAGGGTGAACAAAAAGTTTACAAACATTACCTTTTTATCTCCTCTAAGGTTAAAATATGATCTACTGAGGGTTTCAATATCCGATCTTTTATTTACCGAGTGTTTTTCTTTTTTTATGCATCATTTCATCTAATAACCGTTTTTTTATATTTATTTTGTTTGCCGATAATCTTAGTTGAATCATAATCACAATAATGTAAACTACTATAACAAGTGCAGTATTGTTACTTTTTTTGTCTCTGTTGGATTTAATACAGGGTGTTAAAAAAAGAGTCTAAAATATTTCAGGAGGTAATAGTATGAACCAAAATATGCAGAATTAATAAACATGGCAAAGTAACGGTTGCGGAGATATGGACCACTATTCGTTTTTCACACATTTTATTTTATTAGGAATAAACCGACAAAGGAACCTTTTAACAAACAAAGAACAAAGTTACAGAAGATGTTCAAAGTGCCTTCCGTCCATTTCCAAGCAGGCACACCATCCTCGTCTCAACGATATTTGAACTCTTTCGAAAACACCCTCCTTGGTTTGGATTTCTTGACACTCCTTGACATTCCTTTGAATCAGAGGCAACAAATGTGGTTCCAGCATGATGGTGCTCCAGCTCATTTTTCCATGGCCGTTAGAGAGCATTTACACCAAACTTTTCCACATAGATGGGTAGGAAGGGCCGGACCTGTTTTATGGCCTCCAAGATCGCCTGATCTGAACCCTCTAGATTTCTTTGTTTGGGGATATTTGAAGACATTAGTGTATGGTACTCCTGTAAATAGCCTGGAAGAGCTGCAGCTACGGATTAATCAAAAGTGTCAAGAAATCCAAACCAAGGAAGGTGTTTTCGAAAGAGTTCGAATATCGTTGATACGAAGATGTCGTGCCTGCTTGGAAACGGACGGAGGGCACTTTGAACATCTTCTGTAACTTTGTTTTTTGTTTGTTAAAAGCTTTCTTTGTCGGTTTATTCCTAATAAAATAAAAAACGAATAGTGGTCCATATCTCCGCGACCCGTATTTATTAAGACTTTTCTGCTTATTTTGTTTCATACTATTACTTCCTGAAATATTTTACACTCTTTTTTTAACACCCTGTATATTCAGACAGTCTCTTTTATGTTCCTGAATACGAGTTCCTAAATATCTACCAGTTTGGCCTATATAAATCCTACCACAATCTTTGCAAGGTATCTATATAAACAACATTTGATTGAAATTCGGGATTTTGAAAAACTTTTTTAAGGTGTCACTGGCACATTCATTATTTGTTTTTACATTACGAAGAATGTAGAAGAACAAGAAGTACAAGACGTATTTCACACCATAAGAGCGATGACAAACACAGCGCTTTGGGGCGCTGCAGCAGCCGAATCGACACAATTTATGAAGAATGACACAGATACTGGTTTGCACAGTTAACGAACGGCGTGTGGTTAATATCATTGACCAAGTTTAAAAAAAATGTGACATAGAAAACCGCTGTGTGTGTTTCGGTCTATCTAGCGCTTAGTAAACAATAGTCATCTCGGCTGTCGACTCACCTATGTCTGTCATCTCCTTAAATTACACAGCGCCACAAAAAAAAATGTGGTCCGATAAACTAGATCCAGAAATTGAATTTGAGTAGTTGAATTTTTGCTTCACCTACTTCACCAGGCTATCCGCGACTAGCATGTATGCACTTTAATAACCAAACCAAATACCAGAACAACACATATTACGCCAAAACACGAAAATAATTCCAAACCAAGTCCACCAATAAATTTATTTCTGTGGGTTTACATGGTATTCCTTGGAATAGCTATAGGTCCTGTTGAATAGAAAGATATTCAAAGGACCCACAACTATTTTAAAGAATGCGAGAGGATTTGGTTCGCCGCGTTCATTGGTGAAATGAAGTCATTTTGATCTTATAGCCGATACTTAATAAATCGTAAGTCACTTATTGACATTAAGATTGTTTAAGCCAAAAATAATTTACTAACGTTACGTAACTTATATGGACATGAATTTCTGTCATATACTTTCTCATTTCTTAACTTCTTCTACTACGTCACAAAGTTCGTAACTTTTTTTTAAACAATACTCTATTCATACTTGATCTTCTCTTTCGAGATATTCTCATTTTTTTCTTTCATTCCTTCCACCTCTTTTTAAGTTTCCCCTTTGCTTCGCCTTTCTCCTAAGTTACTTATTGCAATTTATATAGGCAATGTGTTTACAATTTTCATCACATACCTCATTTATCTTAATTTTGTATGGAACATCACTTAAAACAAAATATAGCAATTAATCATTTCCTCTTTTACACAATACTCGCATAATTGCTCTTTTTATTTCAAAGTTGTCCATATAAACCAATCGTATTAGCCCTTCGTTAACATTATTTATCTGAAACAATGAAAATACTATTTGTTGATTTAGAGCGCAGTGTGTTTAAGAGAAACGCAGTATAAATTACATTTGAAAGTACTATGGAATGGTTTCAACTATGTCAATAAAAAGTCGAGTGAAAATTAATTACATTTCAATTTTACATGTGATATTTATTTAAATTTAACTCATTTATTTCATTAATTAAACTCAATCTAAATAATATTTGCGTTCAAACTAAAATGAAATATTATTTGCAAATAACTACACAGATAGACTAATGAAAGATGTTTACCTTATTCTAACACATTCATTAAATTATCTTTATAACGGTATAGTAATAGTCAAGGGGATATTTATAGTAGAAATTTATCTTTTTTCGTAAAAGAATGACAATATATTTTTTATATGAAAAATTACTGACACGTCAATATTTAGTACATAACAGTAGTAAATAACACCCTTTGCTATGACCGATAAGTCTTTGATTTTCTTTAAGGACCAGGAAAGGATGTCGGTATTAATTTAAAAAAAAACTCAAATTAATGTCTATCGCAAACAGGGTACTAGTAATGATAAGAATTTAATCAAATCTGATTTTTTCTATATAGAGGGCGATTCATTAATAATTGTACATAACTCTTAGATAAAATATGGATCATTATGGAGTTACAGGATGTTTTATTTAAAAAATTTAATTGATTTTTGAACATTACTTTAACCCTGTCTGATATTTCCCTATCATATTTGGCATAAAATGTATGTACCTTAGAACATATTAAAAAATGCTACAAAATAGTTAATGGCTACTACAGGGGACACATTTTTTAAATAATACACCCTATAATTTTGTAAGGAGCCATATTTTATCTACGTTATAATAGTTTTGCTATACTACCTTCTAGTTTTACTTACTACAGTCAAAATAAAAATAGTCCTGTAATATCAGTTTCAGGTAACTTATTTATTAATTAATACAGGAGGTTTTAATACAATTTGGTGCTCTAATGTAACAAAATATTTTAAATATTGTAACCTCGAAATTGGGTTAGCGTGGGAACACGTGACGTAGACAAACAACTTTATTGTCTCTCTTGATAGAAGAAACATCCTTCGTCAAATGCTTTACTTTGACGTTTCAGTCATTCGCGTTCGACTGCTCAATATAAACTGACTCCAGCTGCGAAAATGATTCGCTTATATAGGTTTTTAGGGTTCTAGAAGTTTTCGGCGGTCTCGAGAATCAAATAGAATGTGGCCGAGAATGTTCCAGAAAACGTCAAAATAAAGGCATCACATAAATTATAAATTCTAACATAAATAGAAACGTAATTTACAAACTAACGAGGTAGGTGAGCTTCAATTATAAATTTTAACGTAAACAGGAACATAATTAACAAACTAAAAAGGTAGGTGAGCTTCCGTAACAATATAATAATTACCGAAAAATTTAGCTTCTCATATTTCGCTATCCAATAGCCTAAAGGAATCTAGAAATATAATATATGTAAACAGAATAGTGATAATATATTAAAATGATGTTACTAAATCACAAAATTCGTAGCGTTCTTGAATCATGCTCTTAATATTTTTGTAGTATTCATTAAACTCTATTTTCCCTTTTCTTTGAACAGCATTGTAGCTATAGGTATACAAATTATTTCTGACCAACTTATTTCACCTTATCTCAACAATATCTTACTTACAATTAACAATGATTTTATTCTGATTATTCCATTTTCTCGATCAGTTTGTTAGGAGCTTATCTATGTATGCAGGGCATGAACTATTGGACGGATATTGTCTTGCAAATAATAACACTATCCAAATAAGAAACACACTGGCAGATACTGGCATGCAGCTTTTGCAATAAGCTCAGAACTTTTCAGCATATCCTTACTATTTTCAACTCAACGTGTTGTCCTACTCGGCCTGTCGGTCGGCCTCGTTGGACAATTTCACGTCGCATGCAATAAACACTTACTTTTTGTACTTGTTACATAAATAACTATTAATTGATAGGGTACCTACTATGATTTTTTATATGATCTAAGACTTTTTAACTTATAGGTATAGATACATTTCTATATGCATTGAATATGTGAAATTATAATTAATATTTACAACGTGCATGAAAATATCAATGTTTAACTTATATCATTTTATTTTTCCTGAAAAAAATATATGAATATTTTATTATAGAAAATGTTTTAAGAAAATTCTACGTAGTCATAGATAAAATAGGTATTTTAAGCACCATCTTATATTTATTAATAAGTCATATATGTCATTTAACATTAAGCAAATAATGTTAATGTAAAATTAAGGTATGATATCTAAATATATTTTAGCAAATCGTATAGACGAATTTACCCTATTAAGATGTTTGACATCAAATTGTCAGAATTTAAGGAAGTGATATCGGAATTGGATGTTTATCCTCGAAGTCTGTGAACCGATGATGTTTCAACCCTAGGTTTTACAGTTGTCTTGTGTACTGTGAATGTATTTATATCTACAGATAATGAAACATATTTATAAGGTAGATATTATTAATACACATGTAATATAATGTTTAATTTATGGTAATATACAGTGTGGAAGAAAAGTATGGAATAAATTCATTATTTCCAAAACAACGAAGTTTCATGAAATTTCCTCGGACCCGTCGATTTTGCTTTTTAAAAAGACTCTTTTTTCTATACCAACGCATTTTCGACGTTCATTTGTTTTCGCATGATGACGTTATCGAATATTTTTTTAAATAGAACCCCTATATTTTTTCATCGAATTCTTGTAGAGCTTAACTTGCTGAACTCAAAAATATATAATTTCAACACTTTATTCCTTCAACTTTCCGAGAAAAATAATAATAATCGATCCAATAAACGCTGCAGTTGACAGATGTCAATTCTGATTAGATTTTATTTAGCTGCCAGAAACAGTTTCCGAGGTGACTTGATTTAATTTGTTGTTTTTGCTATAAAAAGATGTAATATTCTAACATACAATCTAATAAAATAAAATAATAAATTAGGGGGTCAAATACGATTGAGGCAACCAGAATTTAATTATTAATTAATTAGTTACCTACTTATTGTTAAATTGTTTTAAAAATGAAGAGTCCTTATTTTGTGATACGATACTGCCGATGAATTCACTATATCCAGTTTACTCTCAACCAGCCCATCACAGACATAAATGGTAATATTCACATTTTTTTCAAGCCGATTTTATTGGATCGGTTTTTTTTCGGAAAGTTGAAGGAATACAGGGTTGAAATTATACATTTTTGAATTCAGCAAGTTAAGCCCTACAAGAATCCGATGAAAAAATATAGGGGTTCTATTTAAAAAAATATCCGATGACGTCATCACGCGAAAACAAATGAACGTCGGAAATGCGTTGGTATGGAAAAAAGAGTATTTTTAAAAAGCAAAATCGACGGGTCCGAGGAAATTTCATGAAACTTTGTTGTTTTAGAAATAATGAATTTATTCCATACTTTTCTTCCACACTGTAGGTATATGTAATAAAACATTATTAATTAAAAATATTTTTATTCTTAACATTGACCAAAAGAAATCGTAATAGAAAATATACATAATTTTAATAGTAATAACAAGCATTTTGTTATGACATACAAGTTAATCTTTAATAATAAAGTATGTAAAAACTCAAAAATAAGATACAGTACCATATAACAAATATTATTTGCTACTAATGTCTTCTAGTTTTTAGAATATATTTATGGTATAAAATAATACACACACATAGTTATTATTAAAATACCTTTATTAAATGTAAATAATGATCATTCAAATATATACTCAATTGATGATAAATAAATATATATTTCGTCATATATCAAATTATAGTAAATTTATTGTTAATAAGCCCAATTACTCAGAAATAAATTGGTTTTTCAGTGTAACAAATATAGGTATTATGTTAAGAAGAAATTATTACACCTGTTGTTCACTGGTTTTCAGATGTAGGCATTAAGAACAAATAATTATAACGGTGGTTCACTGGTTATTTACATTTAAATTTAGAGGTATACCTATTTTGAACAGTTTCCAAATCAGCAGCCATCTGGAGCGTCATAAATCCTAACAAGGAAATTGTGTTAAATCAAAGGCGTATGAAGTTGGGTACAATCACTGTATAGTGAAGCATAAGAGATCAATATTAACTAGATTGAAAAATCATATAGCTCTTTAGTGAAACAGGATTGAATTTATGTATGATTCTAGATGAACCATTAATTATTATGATTAATTAGGAATGTAGTTAATAATAAGCATAATACTTTTGAATTGTCTTTAGGAAAGATTTATTTTAATTAGCTTAATATTTTTCATGCAAAGTAGTAGTACAAGAGCTAATAATAAAAACATGAAACCAAAAGGTATAGAGAATTAATTAAAAAATAGTTATTTATATGTGTTAAAATTGACATTTTATTTTGTGAAAGTCCCATACGTTTGAACAAAATAAAATCACTTTTAGCGCATACATCATTTTTTTCTATAAACACCTTTAAGGGTATAATGTTCGGCCAAACAGTGTAGCTTTTATCAGGCTCTGCCCATCAGCACCTTCAACGGCAAATTTAACTTTGTGCCCCTGTAAGTTAGGCAATTGTATGCAGAAATTTAGCAAAACATGTCTTCTTGGCGGACATATTTCATGAATATAAATGCAAAAAATTGAAATCTGAGACAATTGTCTGTTATATGAAGACTTGATTTACTAGCCTACAGCTTTCTTTTTTTTATAATAGTGCTTAACAACGTCTCACCGCAGTCCTAAATGTGGGCAATATTGCGACCGAAATATTGTTCAGATCTATTTTTGTTTTTGTTTTAAAAATATGGCTCTGCTGTCTAGTAAAATAGACTTTTATTAGTTGATTAAAACTTGCTCCATCTTAATACGAATTTTCATTGAAGAAATATGAAAGCGCGTGGACGTCTAAAAACGGCTTCGTAAAATTGAGAACATTACAGCCTTAATAGTTACCATAACAATTCTAATCAGACGAAACAGTTTATTTTAATTAATAATTTATAACATTAGAAGTAATTATTATAAAGTAATTATTTAATTAACTAATAGAATATATTAACGAAAAACATTGAAATGTACAATTTGAGGCATTGTGTAAATTCAGTGCTGAGAGATATCGATATATTTAATTAATTGTTTCTTCGTTGTTCACCACAAATTTTCTTAGTATGGCAATAATAAACACATTAGTCTAAGCAACGAAGGGGTTGTAGCGTACATTGAAGGGTGGAAAATATTTATCTGCGGAAATGTATTTAGGATAGTAGTTAGAAAGTAAAAATATTAAAAGTACCCGCCCCTAGCCCCTCCACTTCAGGGGGAGAGGGGGGTTCAAAGGTCTCTTTTTGGTTTTTTGCTTATAACTTGGAAGCGAAAAATTTTTTGCATAGAAATTTTCTATAACATTGATTCCATACATTTTTATCGCTACAATGCACAGTTTCTGAGATATCTGCTATCAAATGTCGGTAATTAAAAAAAAACGTTTTACATAGACAGCACTCCCTAATTTCCTCTATAAGTTCATCTATCAAGCTCCGCGATGGAAATGTTGTAGCTGCATTTCTAACGGATATACATCAGTAAAATAGTGACGTCGATTTGAAGGATTATTTGCAATACGAATTGCCTCCATATCCCTTGGTCTTATTCAATGAGGGTGGTATGAGGAAACCAAAAAAATACGTACTTAAAAGCTGAAATTAACCAGCGAAAAGTGATGGATCTTGCATAAAGTCATCTGGTGAAGAGGATGCTCAGTTTCCACCACTAACATATAGAAACATAAGGCGAAGATATGCCACTGTTTTTGATGGATGTAGCAGATCTCAATGCATTAAGTTGGTAGAACAGGAAAGACGCTATCGGATGACAAAGTGTGTCGAGATCAACATTAGCCTAGAACCTGAAATTTCTGTAACTCAAGACTTCAACCTGACTGTGCTACTTACAGCTAAAACGTCACCTGACTATAACATCCTGTCCATAAAATCTGACAGAGGAAAAGTACAAACCAACGTTTACTCCACCCATCAAATGTAACAGCTGGGACTCAAAGATATTTTGTTCTTATACGCATTCACTAGCTTGGATTTCTACTAGCGCAATATTTCGGAAGAGTAAACTTGATTTTATAAACATAAAAAACATCCTGATATAAAAATAGCAGCTGAAGTGTTTCACAACACCTCTTCCACACATCCTGATGTTGAGAAAGTTGGGCAAATATGCATGTTGAAATGGTACGTTGTCTTTGCTACGATAAATTCACTGAACACTTTCAGTTACGATCCATTTTTGAAATCGGAATCGAATATAAAATGAGATCTTGCATCACTTCCATCCAGCGAGAGAGCAACGAAGACGCATTACACACATGCCAAGTTCTGGCTAGAGAACCAACTACCTCCAGACCTGTGACGTTGGGAATGTAAAGGTAATATCTTAGCTACTGTGATGACAAACGAAGCAACACCCAGAGAAATTTTGGACCTCATATTTTGTAGATGCACGAAATATTGTAGCAGTGGAAGGTGCAGATGCAAAAAGGCAGCAATGAGTTACTCTCGATTATGCCAAAATTGCCAGGGTCGCTATTTAAACAACGTCCCCAATTTGAAAGAAGATGACTTAAATCCCATTCCCACATCTCCTGCGGAGACTGATGACGAAGACAAGGATGATTCGTGCTGCAATCGGTATTGATCATGCAGTCAGAAGCAGGACCTTCCCGGCTCAGTTAATTTTGTTTTTTTTTTAAGATTTTTAATTTGCTACGTTTTTATAAAATGAAAATAAACTTTATACGTTTGTTACACATTCGCCTTCTCTTTAGGTTTTAAGTTTTTACAATTAGCTTGAAAATTGGTGAAATTTTGCCTATTTATGTATAAATGTACAATATATTCGCTTGTAAACTCTGACAAAAATAACGAGTTTTCTTGAATTTTATGGAGTACTTTTAACCAAAATATTCAATTTGCTGTAACATTGTAGATAAATTAGCATATTTGTATATATTCTTGAATAAAACTCATTGCTCTAAAACATTCTCTTATAGGACTTTTGTGTAAAATAAACGGCCGAAGAGTTACCAGGAGAATTATGACAAAAAACGTGTTCAATTTTTTTTAATTGCCGATTTTTTGCAAGGAGATATCTCTGATACGGTACATCGTAGCGAAAAAATTGATGGAACTAATCTTATACAAAATATTAGTCTAAGAATTTTTCGCTGCAATGCACTGTTTTCGAGTTATAAGCGAAAAACCAAAAAAGGGTACTTTTCAACCCATCTCCCCCCATGCAGCACACGGGCTAGAGGCGGGGACTTTTAATATGTTTACGTTCTAACTATCCGTAACACATTCTTGCACCGAAAAAATTTCCCCCCTCAATGCACGCTACACTCGCTTCTCGGTCATTCATTGACTAGCCTACATCTCTTTTGTCTTTGTCATATTTGCTAGTTATTCATGGCGAGAGGTACAGGCAACTCCAAATATCGTGGTTACTTTGGTCATAAGATATACGTTGTCTGGAGCATTTAAGAGTTTAAGCATCTGGGTAATGAGGATTACTTCTGTCAAGAATATCTTAACATGCTATTAGAATTTGGTTACATGTCATTAATTAATAAAGAGACACGTGTTCAAGGTGCAAGTTGAACATGTTTAGATCATATATTTTTAAGAACAAGGGAACAAGTCGAACAATTTACTCCAATAATTTTCAAAACAGCACTGACTGATCATTATTCCACTGCATTAAAATATACAATAAAATCTGTAGGAAAAGAAAATAATGATATAAGTAATGTCAAAGTGAATATCGACATAAAAAAGATCATTGGATAATTACACAAAGAAAGCTGGAATTATATATATTCAACTAAAGATGCTGATCAATGTGTAGACTTTTTTTTTTCAACATTTCAAAATATAACAAATTTAAGTAGTAGAAAAGTAAAAATTAAAAAATAAAATATTAAAAGAAATCCTGATTACAACCGGTTTAGTTAATGCGATCAATAAAAAAAATGTATTGTATAAAAGATCTAAGGCAAATCCAAGTAATATTGAAATTTTAAGAGAATTTAGAAATTATAGAAATACTGTTGGGGAATTAATAAAAAAAAAAAGCTAAGTCAGATTACTATCCAAAATTAATAAATGATAAAAAAAAATCTCCTAAGCATATGTGGCAGTGTATTAAAGATATCGAGTGTAAGAATACTGTCACAAAAATTAAGGAAATGAATGTAAATAATGTCACATCTTCAGATAAAGTCGTTATTGCAGAAGAATTTAACAACTATTTTTCAGGTGTTGGAAAAAAATTAGCGGAAAAAATTAAAAAATGCAAAAAAGAAAATAAATTTGAAAGGGAAATAATAAATACGATATTTCTAGAAAACACAGATGAAAAAGAAGTCGGAGAAATTATCAAATAACTAAAAACAAATAAATCATCAGGAATTGACAACATTAGCGCAAAAAATCTTAAGACATGTATTGAATATATTGTTCGACCTATAAGATATATTATAAATATTATTTTAGAACCTGGTATTTTTCCAAACTCTCTCAAAACAGCCGTAATAAAGCCCTTGTATAAGTCTAGAGATAAGCGTGATGTATCAAATTATAGACCCATCTCATTGCTTTATAATGTATCTAAAATAGTAGAAAAAATTATTAAAAAAAGGCTAAATAGTTTCATATCAAAAAATAATTTAATATCAGAAAAGCAATTTGGATTTCAAGAGGGTCGGTCAACTCAAGATGCGATTGCGGCATTAAGTGCAAAAATCTACAAGGCTTTAGATGAAAGAAAACCAGCAATTTGTGTTTACATTGATTTAGCAAAAGCCTTCGATACCGTGAGTCACCCGGATTTATTAAATACATTAGAAAGAATGGGGATCAGAGGCGTTGCACACAAATTATTAACTAGTTATTTGAGCGATCGAGAGCAGTGCGTTAAAATTGATGATGTAGTCAGTAATAATAGAAAAGTTCAATATGGTGTTCCTCAAGGGACAGTACTTCGACCTGTCTTGTTCATTTTATATATCAATTCATTACTTAGTTTGCCTATATCTGGAGACATATCTGGATTTGCAGACGATAGTGTCATATTCTATAAAGATAATGATTGGGCAGCATTAAAGAATAGGATAGAAAAATACTTTCCCATTGTTCTTGAATATTTCAATAGCAAATTATTAACTATAAATTTAACGAAAACTGTTTTTTCTCCTTACACCAGTTATAAATCTTTTTTACCAAAATTTACCAAAATAATGTTTGAATACAATAATGAACGCTTTTCTCTTTCTTCCAGTTTTACCGTCAAGTATCTTGGTGTAGTAATAGATGCTCATTTAAAATGGGATGCTGACATTGATAAATTAACTACTAAACTTAGATAGTTGCTTTTTAAATTTAAATATTTACGAAAGTTTTTTGGAATTGAACATCTCAAATCTGTATATTATGCTTTGGTACAGACTCATATAAATTATGGTATTATTGCTTGGGGTGGTGTAGCAAACTGCTTTTATAAAAAATTGGATATCATTCAGAAATGGATAATAAAAGTAATGTTGAACAAGTGTAGGATGTATCCAAGCAATGATCTCTTGTGGAGTCTGGGCTGATGGATGGGAGACAGATTTATGCTTTGGTTGTTATTATGTATCAAAAGAAAAATGTTTTCAATTTACTTGCGGTGGAGACTGGACATGAAACTAGGTTTAAGAATGATTTGAGAACACCTAAAATGAATAAAACAATTGGCCAGAAAAGTTTTATTTATTTAGCACCCAGAATATATAATATTGTACCAAATCACTGTAAGATTATTAATTCACTACACCTCTTTAAATTCAGGATTAAGAAATGGATATTTGAAATGCCCCGGGAAATCTTCCATGCATTAATAGAGTAATATTAGCAACTGTAGCCGTATTAATTGCTTTTTTTATTGCTATTTTGTTTTTATTTTGAATACTTTTTAGATATGTAAATTTTAATGTATACAAATTTACTTAATTATATTTTATTTATCCTTGTATGTGTGCATAATATGTGAGATGTGTATGTATATGTTTATAGACAATTTTATGTTTATAATTGTAATTGTATATCATGTATAATGAAATGTGTTAATTATGTATTTATTATAAGTATTTTAGTGTTATTAAACTGACAGGAAAGTTAGCCTACGTGCAGGTTTTCCTTTGTAGGTCTTTTTTGTGTTGATTTACCTACACTATTACTTTTTGTTGTACTTATTTTACTATGGTAAATAAACATTGTTATTATTATTATTATTTTAAGGCATTTTATTTGTCACGGTGAGTGGAATCAAATCACCGTGATTATTTCTTACTGCCAATATCAGCAAGTTTCTATTACGTAGTATCCAGAATAAAATAGAACAGAGAATCCTGTAAAAAATCATTTCTAGAAATAAAGTTTAGCTTCGCCCTTATGATTTATTGTAAGTAGTATAAAGCAGCGACCGGATAAAATAGTGGCTTTTATAAAAGAGGTAATGTTTTCCTTAACGGCAAGTTATTATAGCAAAAAAGCATATATGTGATACCCGTGAGCCAGAGAGTTATGATTCTGTCAGGAAAAAATCCCGGAAATCCTGTTGAAAGGCAGTGACTATTGTGAAGTGGAAATCGACGCTCTCATTATTTAATAATTTTGGTGTGCCGAAGTTTATGTTTCGTATTTGTTTGCACATAAATTCCAAACCGAATTTTAAAATTTAGGAAACCTGCTACTGTAATGTCATAGCATTAGGAGGCAGGTAACTATAAAATTTGTGTCTGACTACTCAAGTTAGAGCCCGGATCTATTAATGACGTTTTTGAATAAAAAATTCGGCGACGCCTATGAAAATTCTATTTCCAAAAATTGTTGGGTTGTTAAAAGAAAAAATATAAATACAAACAAATACAAATATATTAAGGACACATAATACATCAGAATAGATCAAGAATATATCAAATACTTATGTAGACATACAAACTTCGGTTTGGAAAATTATAAAATGAATATATAAAATGAAAATAAATTTATTTAATGGAACTAACAAACCATATAATTTAAACTATAATCAATATAATATAGACCCTATTTATAATAAATAAAAAATAAACTTTGGAATAACACAGTGTCAGAATAGCACTGAGCATTCACAGATTTTCCCCTACAACTAAAATAACCTTAGAAAATACCCAGATTCTTTCAGAACTTCTCAGCATGCTTAGCAAATGACCAGATCAGTCCACCTATAGGTTTTTGGGTCGCTTGATCTGAATTCGGGGTCTACTCGCCCTATTAGGTTATTTTCTAGGTCTTTTATAGATCAACGGTTTTTCTATCATACGGAAAGAGGATATAATAAATCAAAGTGACCATGAGTCTTTATCGGAACATTCTGAGAATTGATGATGAACTTGACCAATCAGATAAATAGTATGTGGTAAAAGACAAAATACGATTTGGCGGAAAAACGCCTAACAGCAATTAGAACACGTGCTCAAAATATTACTACGTATTTACGTAATTAGACCAAAGGGGACTGGTAGAAATGCAAAATCAGGGCTTAAATATTTTATTAGAAGTGAGTATCATAAGAACTGATTGGCATCTGCTTGCACTAATATATATTGATGAAATTACGGTACAATTTGAGGAAATGTCATGCAAGAAAAACCTACCAATTATTCGTAGCTTAGACACATGTGGTTTCATAAGAAATTCTTACACACCTAACCTAACCTAACCTACCAATTCTTCGTAGCTTAGACACTTGTGGTTTCATAAGAAATTCTTACACACTGTTCTGAAGATTTATGAATTCAAACTGACGAATTGTTCCATAAGCCCAAATTTTATATGTAGGTATCCTTCCTGTTGATCATTTATATTTTATACTATCCCATAAGCAAGCAGGTGCCTATATAAAACCCTGTATTTAGAAACCAAAACACTTCATTTTAAATACATATTTTTTATTTATTTAGGTACCTATCTATCTACGTTATTTGAAAAACTAGCTGTTATTAACGATTTAGTTTTAGAACTTACCGTTTCATTTTTACATATTCTCTCGGTTCAGTACTTACAAACAAATTGGTGATTTATATTAAAATATCCACCATAATTAAATATATGCATCGGTAGATTATACGAATATGCTTTTAAATAGCATTATGTGAATGTTAAAAGTAGTTAGGTTTTGGTAATCTGTTTTAATTTAACTCTGTAGCTGTATGAAGCAATGACGTCACGCCTCGCGAGCGTTTAATGTATCTCGTATACTTCGAAAACTACTTATCAGATCGACTGAGTTGACCATCCATCATAAATACTTCATAAAAATTAGGTAAATATTGAAACTTTTCGTGTTGTTTTTCACTGAACTGCCTAATAAGGAAACATGTTTATTTTTAGAGAAAAAATGTCACGATACAATGAAGTGCAGTGCAGTCTTGCTTAAGGCATCGCTTGGTCTTGCTCAGACATGGTGCTGCTGCAGTGAATTAGCCTTGGCAAACCACGTCGGCAGATTCTCCACCTTCCCAGATCCCCCTCTGATATACTTATATCAAGACACCGCAAAAGCTAGTTTTACTTAAAGAGTTAAAATAAAAATTACGGTTTATATTTGACTCACCCTCGAACAAAGCCTACAAGTGGCATATATTTGAGTTTCATGATACGTCCTAAAATAATGTGATCAAATTTTGTTTTTCTCAACCAAACGACAAATGGGAGATTTCCGAGGTCAAAATAAGACCATTAAGTCATTCTATGTCCCGGTTATCGCTTTAAACAAGAATCTGTAACAAATCCTTCTTAAAATAAAAGAGTGCTTTCTGTTTTTTATGTTACCAATTTAGACACTTTATTTCATGAGAATGTGGTCGCTTTACTTCAATGCCAATAACAAAAGACTTTTTTTCTTTCAGAAGGCTATTAACCTTGATTTTATTGACCAATAAAATGAGTTGGTAAATCCATTTAGTATAAGTAAAAGTTATGTACGCCACTCCATTGATACATTTGGAGGCTTAAGTGTATATTTCTCCAAAACACTTCAATATTTTCAGTTGCCTTTATGATTATCAATTTTTATATAAATTAAAAATATAAGATTGCAAAAAAAACAGTAAAATGTAATGTTTGTCAGCAAGAACAAATTACGTTACATACATTTTGCATGTAATTCTGCAAACAATTGTGTTTTTAATTTTAAAAATTAAATGTGCATTTGTTGAAGTCTCTATTTGATGTTATTGGATATCCTTTTTGCATTTGGTAAATACTGTTCTAGAAACAGGGAAAATGTCTTCAGAGTTAAAAGTGAGTAGGTACTATAATGGCCGTGCCTAAGATTGAAAATTCAAAAAATCCTAATGATTACCGGTCGATAAATATGCTGTTAATTGTGGATACAATTATTGAAACTGTAGTGTGGGAGCAATTAAATGATTATTTCTTAAATAATAATTTATTGTATGTTGGCCAGTCTGGGTTTAGGAAGAAACATTCCTGCGAGTCTGCTATTCAGTTGGTATGTGCTAAGTGAAAGAGAATTGTAAGTGAAGGTGATATCATTAGAAGTATATTGTTGATCTTTGTAGAGCTTTTGAAATTATAGACAGAACAATGCTTATTCAAAAATTGAGCAGATATGGTGTGAAAGGTACAGTAATAACGTCAAAGCCTCTCAAACAGCAAAAACTGTGTATGGAGTATCCGAAGGTAGTGTGTTGGGACCACAGTTATTCTTAGTTTATGTAAATGATTCGTATAAGTACTTAAAAAACTCGTTCGTTAACATTTTCGTACATACACTTATTTCTGTTTATGGTTCAAATTTTAAAGATATAACAAACTTAATGGACTCAGAATTAAATAATTTATTTAACTGGTTATGTCCAAACAGACTAAAGTTGCATGCAATAAAACTTAATATATAGTGTTAAGTTCAAAGCATTACTGTAAAAAAAATATAAAGCAAATGTTCATGTTACCATTAATGGCAATCAAATAGACATGGTAGACCAATACTCATTTTCAATACAATTATATTAATGTGCGTGAACTTAGCCCCCATTTTTTTGATAAACTAAAAAATAAAAGTTGTGCTGAATAGTGCCGGATTTGTGCTACTTTGTACCGTAAAATTTTAAAGAAAAATAATAGCCATTTTCCTAGAAAATTGAAAAATTGTGTTTTCCACGTAGCCGCCTCACTCCGCGAAATCGTATTTTTCTTTAATGTGCTATATTGTGCAAGTTGTTTCAAACATTGCGCCGTTTAAAGGAATTCGATATCTATCTCCTTTCTTGACACGACCATACTGTACCTCCCATTTTTCTCAAAAATTGGAAAATGTGGCTGTGCTGAATTGTGCTGGGTGTGTCGAACGCTGTGTCGTTTTACAAAATAACATATCCACTTGCGTTTTCAGGAAAATCCGGAAAAACCGAAAATTTGGGGGTTGAACTTAGCCCGCCATTTTTACCGAAAATTAAAAAACGGAATTGTCCTGAAATCTGCTAGTTATCCTGAACATTGTGCCGTTTAAAGAAATCTATCTCCGTTCGCCGGAAAATCCGGAAATTTTACCACGATCTTACTGCGCCTCCAATTTTACCCGAATATTGGAGAACGTGACTGTGCTCAATTGTACTAGTTGTGTCAAACCCCGTTTTTAATTTTCGAAAACAATGGGGGCTAAGTTCACGCTGAAATTTCAGATTTTTCTGAAGAAAGGAAATAGATATGAAATTTCTATAAATGGCACAACGTTCGACCATGGGGATCAAGTTCACGCCCAAATTTTCGGATTTTCCGGGGAGCGGAGCCAGATTAAACATTTTAAACGGCGCAATATTCGCAACAACTAGCACAATTCAGCATATTAAAGAAAAACACGATTTTCGCAAAGTAGGAGGCACAGTAAGGTTACGTCAAAAATTTTTCCATTTTCCGGAAAACGGACACGGAAATTAATTTTTTTTAAACGACACAATGTTTAGAACATCTAGCACAATTCAGCACCTCGAAAAAAAATCGAGTTGTGATAAAATGGGGGGTTAGAAAATTCAGGTTTTTCCGGATTTTTCGGAGAACGGAGGCAGATATCAAAAATATTTTAACGGCACAATGTTCAGAACATCTAGCGCAATTCGACACATCGAATTGTGATTAAATGGGGAGCTAGAAAATTCCAGTTCTTCCGGATTTTCCGGAGGATGGAGGCAGATATCAAAATTTTTTAAACGGCACAATGTTCAGAATATCTAGCATAATTCAGCACATCGAAAAAAATAGAATTATGATACAATGGGGGGCTACAAAATTTCGGTTTTTCCGGAGAACGGAGGTAGACATCAAATTTTTTTAAACGACAAAAATACGATTTTCGCGATGTGGGGGGCACATACTATAGCACTAATGAGTTTATGAAAGAAATCCACCAAGTGAAGGGCTTTGCTAAGATATTTTAGCTACAGTAGCTAAAATTTCTCCACCCACAGCAACAAATTAATGCTGCCACAAGTAAGTACGTTTTGCTGAAACGTGTTTGCTACCACAACAAAAAAGGTCTTGTGGCTATAGGATAGCTCAGTTGGAATTTTATTTTAGACCGCGGTCTATCTGTCCTAAGTGAGTTGCTTTGCTCGGGTGAGCCAATGTACTTTTTTAGAATTCATCCAGTTGGGGTTAGTCAGTCCTTATTTGTAGCAAATTAGGGCTCACTTACCCTCACCCTTACCCTCAGTTAATAATTTCCAGAAAAAACCTGAAGTCGGTTCAGTGCGCATGCCCGATTGCGCGCGCTTCATGTTGTGCATACAGTTGAGTCCCTCCCTCATCCCTTCACAGTTATGGACGTTTTGTGCTCGTACACAACAATTTGTTGAAAAAAGCGATGAAACTTCCTTTGATTTTTGTGCAATGGGTTAGTATTTTTGTTTGTTTTATTATAAATATAGAAGTATATTTTAGACAGGTTGATACCAAAATAAATTTGAAAATGATTAGCTAGGAATAAATTGCCAATAATTGTTGCTAGTTTGTAACATTTCAACTTTGTATTTGCAATTTCCTGTGATTTGTAGTGCAATTTTCTCGTGGACAATCCAAATCTTTTGTTTATTTTTCTGTTAATTTTTCATAGTTTTAGTTTTAGTAGAAACTTTTATGAAAGTAAACAGGAATTGTGCTTTATATTTTAAGGTATTTTATTTTCTCATCCAGCACATTACAATATTACAATAACATCTCAAAATAAAAGAAAAACGTAATAAATATTCTTCGCGATACCTGGTTAACTTGCTCACATTTTGATTAATTTATATAGACCTGTAAAGCTGCTGATTTACATTGGTCATTTCTGTATTTGATGTTACCAACTCTACTCTATTTTTAATGATGTTTTGGCTTTAAAGACAATATTTACTTTTTTAAGATATAGATCCGATGTGGCTTAATTTTAGTTTTTAAAAATAAGTTGGACATGTCCATTGATATTATTCTCATTAGTTTGACAATTAATTTACAAAAATATATTTTCAACACTAGTATGGCAGAACATTGAAGTTTTTTCAAGAACTTTGTTGCTTAAAATTACTCATTGAACAACTGTAACTTTTTACCATTAGCTATACATTATTTTAATAGCATGTTATACATCGTAACTCAGTTTTGACAATAGCATAACTTTGAGAAGCAATACTATGTCCGAATAATATGGGGCATTCTATCTACAAAGTGCTCTAAAACATACTGTTAGTGAGCTAAGCCTAAATTTTCACATTACAGGTTTTCAATAAGTGAGTAACTAATCTACAGATGTTACAGATGTATTAAACTCTGGATGATTGTGTGTAGTGGTCAGTTAACTTATACTAATACTAATAATATCTAATGGTGTATAATGACAAAAACTTTGCCTACACTGAGAGAATTACTTTGCTACGGTTAGTAAAAATCCATTAACCGTAGCAAAATAGCTGCATTAAATAGGCGCCAAGTGAGTTGCCTTCTTACCACAAGAAAAACTGCTTTGCTGGAAAGAACTCACTTGCAGTAAGTAGACAGTTTTGCTAGGATCCCTTTGCTACCCCAAGCGAGTCAACTCATTAACCCCAAGTGAGTCAACTGATTAACCCCAACGAGTCAACTCATTAGCCCCAAGTGAGTCAACTGATTAACCCCAAGTGAGTCAACTCATTAACATCAAGTGAACAGCTTTGTTGCCCTAAGTAAGCCAGCTCAGACAACTGTAAAGGCTAGGTCTCATTGGGACATTTTAGTGGAGTCAACTTGTGGATACCAAGTTTTTATAAGGACTTTATTGCTTAAAATTACTCATAGAACAACTATAATTTTTCATCATTGGCTATACATTATTTTAATAGCATGTTATACAGGGTAACTAGGTTTTGACAATAGCATTCCATCTACAAAGTGTTCTAAAACATACTATTAGTGAGCTAAGCCTAAATTTTCCTATGTATACTACTAATACCAATAATTTCTAATGATGTATAATGACAAAAATTTTGCCTAGAAGAAAGGGTTTATGGTAAAAAAAAGATCAACAGCTCGATAATTTCAAATTGTAACTGTTATTGACGTATTGCCGTATTTACATTTGTTGATATTGTATATTGCATACCTAGGTACTTTATTTAGAAGTTCAAAAAAATTATTAACAATTGGTAATTTAATGCATTGTATTTCGCGCATGGCGCATTTTGCTTCTCAAAGCTATCTTGATTAAAACCGAATCACCCTGTATATGCCCTGCTATTGTAACAAAATACCCACCTGTGACAGAACAAATTTTCCTGTGATAAGTAATTACTTTGTTAGGAGAAATCAGTGTTAATTTAAAGGTAAGTAGGCAATCTCGTAGCAGAAAATGAATTCTTTCTTTTACCTGAGCAAAGGACTCGCACTTAAGATTGGGTCTGACTGGGACATTTTAGTGGAGTCAACTTGTGGATACCAATAAAGTTAACCTAAAATGTCCGGGTGTGACCCAGCCTTTACAGTTGTTGTGTGAGCTGGCTTACTTAGGACAACAAAGCTGTTCACTTGGAGTTAATCAGTTGACTCACTTGGGGTTAATGAGTTGACTCGCTTGGGGTTAATTAGTTGACTCACTTGGGGTTAATGAGTTGACACGCTTGGGGTAGCAAAGGGATCCTAGCAAAACTGTCTACTTACCGCGAGTTCTTTCCAGCAAAGCAATTTTTCTTGTGGTAAGAAGGCAACTCACTTGGCGCCTATTTAATGCAGATATTTTGTTACGGTTAATGGATTTTTACTAACCGCAAAGTAATTCTCCCAGTGACTGATTTTCAACTCTTCTTAGAACAACAAATCAACAACGGTAATGTATAACTGCTTCCACTTACACTATAATGATACTTTATGACGCATAATTTTCACAGAATAGAAAATAAATGGGTCGTAAACTAACACCTGTAAAATTCCATAAAATTCATATATATGTATATATATAGTTATGCTGCGTCTTTCTAAAACGTGATCCCAAAGTGAAAGAGGAAATATAAAGCAGGATCTTTACAATGACAAAGGTCCCAGAACGTTCAGTGAAAGAGTAACCCATTTCTTTTAATAACTCCAAAATAGGTAATCAACTCGAATTAGGCTCATTACCATTACAGTTTTTTTCTCTTACTCGCTACTAGGTTCAATTAAACTCTATTATTTAAAAATTTAACCGTTATTTTTAACTGAAACATTAACTTCCAGAGGGGGGCAGCTGTCCCCTCTTGCCTCCCCCTGCTGGCGCTATGGTCAGCTAATTTAAGTCTAGAGTTTATGCCATTTATTTTATAATTTGTTACAATATACTTACCATTCCATTCCATTGGAATTCCGTGTTTGCAAAATATCGTTTCTCGCCGATCGCGATAAAGGTCGACAGCTTTCAATGGTGTCTACTGCATGTAGAACGCTTCGTGCCTGTGACGTTTTCAGTCCGGCATGGAGTAGCGAACGGCCGATAGATGTAGTTAGTTCTACACCGCGTACTCATGGTCCCTTCTGTCGGGTTAGACAGACGAAAGCAGGTAGGATTATTCGTCGGATACGTCACCTATGGCATACTGATGAGAGCTAATAAGCTCGAAACCGGTATATGTCTGGTGGGCGTCTGACGAATGACTCTAGCTGTTGCTATAGGTTTTCCAGGTGTAATTCAATGCTGGTCGGGGCATTAGCTCGCAGAGTAGTTGTTTCCTGGAATTCCGTGTTTGCAATATATCACTTCTCGCCGATCACGATAAAGGTCGACAGCTTTCAATGCTGTCTACTGCATGTAGAACGCTTCGTGCCTGTGACGTTTTCAGTCCGGCATGGAGTAGCGAACGGCCGATAGATGTAGTTAGTTCTACACCGCGTACTCATGGTCCCTTCTGTCGGGTTAGACAGACGAAAGCAGCTAGGATTATTCGTCGGATACCTCACCTATGGCATACTGATGAGAGCTAATAAGCTCGAAACCGGTATATGTCTAGTGGGCGTCTGACGAATGACTCTAGCTGTTGCTATAGGTTTTCCAGGTGTAATTCAATGCTGGTCCGGGCATTAGCCCGCAGAGTAGTTGTTTCCTGGAATTCCGTGTTTGCAAAGTATACTTACCATATCATATACCATTAAAAATTTAGTGTAATCCATGTCCATGCTCAGTCAATAATTCTGTTACTGTTCTGGATCGGTCAGTGGTCGCGCGGTTTAAGGCATCAGTACTTGAATCGAGGTGACTGGATCGCTGTGGGTTCGACCCCCGCAGCCGGTAGACCGTATATAAGCTATATTCGTGGAGAGATTGGCACCCTCTCTACGGGTATGGTAGGGTGGAAGAATGTTGGCTTGGGTCAATGTGAGAGATTGATACAGGTTGACATTTGACTACCCCCTAATTAATGAGGTTTTCCAGGTTTCCCTCATTCCTGCACTGAATGGTGGTTAGGGCCTACCAACGTAAGTCGTTTCTGGGCGCAAATGCGGCCTGCTTAATAATAATATGCCGCCCCCTCTCCCGCACAAGTCTTCGACTTCTGGGCTAATTCTCGTGATTAGAATGAGGGGTAGAGATATATTATTATTATTATTATTATTATTATTATTATTATTATTATTATTATTATTATTATTATTATTATTATTATTATTATTATTATTATTATTATTATTATTATTATTATTATTATTATTATTATTATTAATGTATCTTCAATTTCCACAAAAAGTTCTGACTGTAAAAATATTTTAACCCAAATCCGTCATTTTTTATTAAGATATCTTCACGTTTGCGTTATCCTTTCAATAAAAGTAGTAAAATTCTTGCCATAGCTGCACGTTTGCTTTTACTAGGCGCCATTGTTAATACAATCTAATCGTATACAATTCTTAATATAATGTAAATAAAACTCGTACTCCTATACAAGTATTTTTATACGAATTACTTGTAAACGTAAATGCTGCTTAATATGTGTTATGTTTGTATTGAAAACGGCAAACATTTTTAATCACAGTGAATTCACCTAGCTGGTGATTGATTCTAATAGTAGTGTAAATCAGTCCACATTATACTTGTAAGAGATGAATTCACTTCGACTTCACTGTAGCATAGTTAAAGCCTACTCTGTTTACATAACAACGCAAAACTTACGCAATATCTTATGAAAGTATATGACTGAAATGAAATAGGTATTAAATAAATAATGAAGGGATCAAAGACGTAGATTAGGCGCACACAACGCGCCAATTTACCAACTGATGCCCAGTGCCTTCTATTAACGCATTCCATATTTTATGCCTTTTGATCGCTAACTTGTGACTGTTTCTATTGGAAATAAACACATACTAACATAATATTATCTAAGTTAAGCTATAGAATTCGCAAGATAATTTTATGTTTTATGAAAAGTGAATGGTATTAAATATTATGATCCTGTATATAGTATCTGATAACAATTATTTATAATATTACACGGATTGCTAGTTATTTATTGTCTGAAATAAGGAATAGTTTGCCTATAAATACATTTCAAAAATAAAAATTCAACTGTAATAATATGAAAAACTATTTTACGAAATTAGAAACTAAGGGACAATAATTAAGGTTAAGTAAAAGCGCCTGTAACGTAATTTGTTCATAATTTGATTTTTGGGTCAGTATTAATGAAGTAAACAATTGACGTTTCCAAAAAACTCGTTAAAACTGTACTGTACTGTAACATTCAACAACGTTGCACTGTTAGGTTGTTGTTGATAACCTAAAAGTAATATTAGTCATAGTGATGCGTACTGTTTAGTTTTTCTTTGATGTTTGTGAATGTACATAAACAAAAATGAAACAATTTATAGTAACCATACCCAGCTGCATGACATGTTAATTTACTTTATTTAACCCCATCACCTTAGGTTGTAGCTCATTACAAGGTCAAAGCGAAATATAGATATGCAAGGGGATCAGACTATCGTACCGTTATGTCTTTGGAGTCCCTGAATCCGAATCCAGGATTCATTTAACCCCTTCAGGTCAGTTTCAAGGTTATTTCAAGGTCAAATCGAAAGACAGATATGCAAGTGAACTAATCGTACATTTATAATCTTGGCGTACTTAATCTAAATCAGCGACTCATTAACCCAATTAGTTCAGCTTCAAGGTTATTTAGAGTTTAAATAGAAAGAGTAATAAAAAGTGGTCTCTCTTTATGTCTTTTCTCTCTGGGGTTTATGTATCCCCATTGTACTAGATTCAAGGTCACCCTAAGATCAAAGCGAAAGATAGATATGCAAGTCTTTTTTCTATGTATTTAAAAAAATAAAACTTTAGGTTATAAATCAAAAATTAATAAAGTTACAAAAAAATTATGCACGCCACTGGACTCAAAAAGTGTCTGAAGAACATATTAACAGTTTTTTCTAACTTTACGAACAACCAAGTTACAGACATGCATCGACAAGTGGAAGATTTAATATTTTGTTTATTACTCGAAAACAAAAGATGATAGGTCATTTTGGTATTGACCATTAATTTTCCCTTTAAAAAACGAGATAATCTATAAATACATCGAAATTTGCCCACCCTGTACAGTAATGAATAAGTACATAATATATTGTCACGGAATTTGCCCCACTCACTCCCAAACCGACGACTGTAGCACCGCGAATTGCCTAAGATTGCCCCGATCGCCCCTACGCCATTCTGGTAAACAAACAACATACCGTGAATCGAGGCGTTACTAGAAAATTGTGGAAACGACGAGAAGCGTTCCAGTCGTACGAGAAAATGGATCTAGAGATACTGGAATATACCTGGAATATTCGTTGGGTCTATAAAAGAAGAATAAACGGCCGAGTTAGTTAGTCTTGTATTAGTTGAAGTGTTTAGTTAGAGAGATCAAAGTGATTTAGATAGCGATTAATTAAATAAGTGTTTAGTTGAGCTGTAATTAGTAGTGTTCAGTAGTTAATAAAGAAGTTATTAATTAACGGATTGTTTTTCTGGCAGAAAGAGAAAAGACGGGTTGGGAAATCCGTGACAATTTGGTGTCGGAAGTGGATTTAGTTGGAAGTTTTCAAGAACTTTCTGGAACCCTGTGCGCGGGTGGAATAAAGACCCAAGTGTGGCATATCACCGCACTCGTCGTGACTCAAGGAAGTGAACGGTGGTATTCGCGAAGGACAATCTCGAACATTCTAGAACTTTGTACAGGAGTGAGACAAATACCCAAGTGTGATATATCACCGCACTCGTCGTGACTCAAGGAAGTGAACGGTGGTATTCGCGAAGGACAATCTCGAACATTCTAGAACTTTGTACAGGAGTGAGACAAATACCCAAGTGTGATATATCACCGCACTCGTCTTGACTTAAGGAAGTGAACGGTGGTATTCGCGAAGGACAATCTCGAACATTCTAGAACTTTGTACGGGAGTGCGACAAAGACCCAAGTGTGACATATCACTGCACTCGTCGTGACTCAAGGAAGTGAACGGTGGTATTTGCGAAGGACATTCTCGAACATTCTAGAACTTTGTACGGGAGTAAGACAAAGACCCAAGTGTGACATATCGCCGCACTCGTCGTGACTTAAGGAAGTGAACTGTGCTATTTGTGAAGGACATTCTCGAACATTCGAGAACTTTATACCGAAGTGAGACAAAGACCCAAGTGCGACATATCACTGCACTCGTCGTGACTTAAGGAAGTGAACGGTGTTATTCGCGAAGGACAATCTCGAACATTCTAGAACTTTATACCAAAGTGAGACAAAGACCCAAGTGTTGCATATCACTGCACTCGTTTCATTGTAAGGAAGGCAACGGTGATATCTAGAAATACATTCGTGGACATTCTAGAACTTTCCAAATAGAGTGCATGCCTGTAACTAGAAGCCAAGTCAATATGGATGCACAACTGGCAAAACTATTAGAAATGATGCAGACAATGCAAAAGAAATTAGAAGAGCAGGGACATAAAATGGAAGACCAGGCGAAGACGATGCAAGAGAAATTAGAAGAACAGGGACAAACAATGCAAGAGAAATTAGAAGAGCAGGGACATAAAATGGAAGACCAGGCGAAGACGATGCAAGAGAAATTAGAAGAACAGGGACAAACAATGCAAGAGAAATTTGAAGAACAAGGGCATAAAATCGAAGATCAGTCCCAAACGATGCAGGAAAGATTAGAAAAGAAATTAGAAGAACAGGGACAAGCGATGCAGGAGAAATTAGAAAATAAATTAGAAGAACAAGGGTATAAAATGAAAGAACAGATGCAGATAATACAACAGGAAATGAGAACTCAGACAAACGAAATGCAGGTGAAGTTAGAAAAATTAGAAAATACAGTAGAGGAGAAACTGTTAGAACAAAGAAAAGAAATCGACGAAGAAATAAACATGGTTAGAGGAACCTGTGAAGAGCTTCGACATAAACTGGACAAAATAAGAAAGGAGGGCGTAATCAAATCAGAAGGATCTGTTATCCGAACTCAGAAAACGAAGCCTCCTGAATTCGACGGCAAGGTCTCCTGGAATGTCTATCTGCGTCAGTTTGAAGCAGCAGCTGCCGCAAACGAATGGTCTGACTGTGAAAAGGCTACAGCTCTGATAGTTGCTCTACGGGGGGAAGCTCTTGACGTCTTACAAGGAGTTCCTGCTGGGCAGCAGAGTAACTACGACCTTCTGAAACAGCATATGGAAATGAGATATGGGGATAAGCACCTGCAGCAAGTGTACCAGGCACAATTGAAAAATCGTCACCAACAAAGTGGAGAGAATTTACAACATTTTGACGTTGCTCGACTGGTTTGATTGGCATATCCAACAGCCCCGTCCGAATTTGTAGACCAGCTCT
Source organism: Monochamus saltuarius (assembly GCA_025584915.1). Taxonomy (NCBI): domain Eukaryota; kingdom Metazoa; phylum Arthropoda; class Insecta; order Coleoptera; family Cerambycidae; genus Monochamus; species Monochamus saltuarius. Next base: position 35,677,239 of record CM046726.1, read on the forward strand.
CCATCCAAGTGTTTATCGACGGCCTAAGAGATTGCAAAACACAGCAGGCACTACGGCTCGCTAGACCTAAAACGTTGAATGACGCTCTTTCGCATGCACTGGAATTTGAGGCAGCAAAGATGGCAATCGGTAGACATGTTAAAATTCGTGCCATCAGTGATAACAGCGATAATATGGGAAATGGAGACATAATCAAAACATTGAAGGAGGTCATTGAGAAACTCAGCCCAACTACCAATCCGAAGAGAGAACAACCTGGCAGTCGAAGGGATCGCCTTGTTCAATGTTGGAACTGTGGACAGATGGGACATCTGAAGAGACAGTGTAGGGCCCCAGTCGCAGATCAGCAAAAGCGCGACTCCCAAGCGGTAGCCTCCAGGGAATATGTTAAAGTGCGGACTATCAGTGATAACAGCGATAGTGTGGGAAATGGAGAGATAATCAAAACACTGAAGGAGGCCATTGATAAACTCAGCCTAACTACCAGACCAAAGATCCTCTCTTTGGTCTGGTAAGTTGTCCTAACTTGATAGCCGAAGAGGTCGCCCACTTCAATGTTGGAACTGTGGGCGGACGGGTCATCTAAAGGGACAGTGTACGGCCCCAGTGGCAGATCGGCAATGGCGCGACTCCCAGGCAGGCAGGAAACATGGAAACGCAGAAGCCCTTTCTAGACCTTGTCCTACCAACAACAACAAACACTGTAGTAGTCTCGAAAGAAAAGAGGACATATCATTTGTTCCTTGCAAGATAGTAGTAGCCCAACCTGAAAACAGATGGAGTTCAGCGGCGATTCGGGAAGACCAGCAAGCTGACTGTGACATCAAGCCATTATTATACTGGAAAGAAGCCAACAACCGACCCTCATGGGCTGAAGTCAGTAGTAAAAGCCCAACATTAAAGAGCTATTGGGCTCAATGGAATTCCTTGGTGTTGGAAGACGGTATCCTAAAAAGAGCATGGGAGAACAATGACGGAGCGGAGGTCAAGAAACAAGTACTACTCCCGAGGTCCCGGGTCAAGGAAGTGCTGCAGGAAGTACATGGAGGTACTGGGGGTGGACATTTCGGTATCAATAGGACTCTACAGAAGGTTAGGGAGCGTTTCTACTGGTTGAGTTGTAGGACGGATGTAGAAGATTGGTGCCGAAAATGTGACATATGTGCAGCCAGCAAGGAACCGAAGACCCGTTCCAGAGGCAAAATGCGCCAGTACATCGTAGGAGCACCGTTCGAGAGGATTGCCATTGATATTGCTGGCCCATTTCCGAAAACTAAAAATGGAAACCGATATCTGTTAGTCGCCATGGACTACTTCAGCAAATGGCCGGAAGTATACCCCCTTCCCAATCAAGAGACCACAACCGTAGCAGAAGCGCTAGTCAACAACCTGTTCTGCAGATGTGGTGTGCCCATGGAACTGCATTCAGATCAGGGCAGAAATTTCGAATCAGGTGTGTTCCAAAAGGTCTGCGAGCTTATGGGAATCCGGAAAACTAGAACCCCAGTCAGATGGTATGGTGGAACGCTTCAATGCCACACTAAAAACCAATCTGAGGATGTTTGTGAACGAAAACCAGACAGACTGGGACAAGCTCATTCCACTCTTCCTGTTAGCTTACCGCTCAGCTGTCCATGAAACCACTGGGAAGACTCCGCTAGGGTCATCTTTGGAAGAGAGCTTCGCCTTCCAGCAGATTTGGTATTTGGTCGTCCTGCGGAACAGCCCACAGAGCCAGACACTTACACCCATGAGCTAGAACGAAGACTAGCAGCCGTACACGATCAAGTCAGATCTCGAATGCGACTAGACAGCGATCGCATGAAGACTCGATACGACGTCCGGGCCAATACAGTCGGATTCCAACAAGGTGACCTGGTGTGGCTGTACAACCCCACACGGAAGAAAGGAAAATCGCCTAAACTACAGAACCGTTGGGAGGGCCCCTACACCGTCATTAAAAGAATCAATGATGTCGTCTACCGGATACAGAGGACTCCCAGGAGTAAGATGAAGGTGGTCCATCTGGAGCGTCTGTCCCCGTATAGAGGTGTATCCGATCCTCCTAAGGAGGGGGCAGTGTCACGGAATTTGCCCCACTCACTCCCAAACCGACGACTGTGGCACCGCGAATTGCCTAAGATTGCCCCGATCGCCCCTACGCCATTCTGGTAAACAAACAACATACCGTGAATCGAGGCGTTACTAGAAAATTGTGGAAACGACGAGAAGCGTTCCAGTCGTACGAGAAAATGGATCTAGAGATACTGGAATATACCTGGAATATTCGTTGGGTCTATAAAAGAAGAATAAACGGCCGAGTTAGTTAGTCTTGTATTAGTTGAAGTGTTTAGTTAGAGAGATCAAAGTGATTTAGATAGCGATTAATTAAATAAGTGTTTAGTTGAGCTGTAATTAGTAGTGTTCAGTAGTTAATAAAGAAGTTATTAATTAACGGATTGTTTTTCCGGCAGAAAAAAAAGACGGGTTGGGAAATCCGTGACAATATGTTAGGTTATTTGTATGTACATACTCTGTAAAATACAACACAACAACACAAAAAACAATCACAAGTATGCTTTCTTAAGAATAACATACACCTAAATCACCTCACCCCACTCTCGCTCTACCACGTGATCTGGTGCAAACAATTTTATTGCGCGTTGGAAAATTCACAATAAATTATGTAAATACATGACGGGCAATTTTAAAACATTGTTTCATATTTTTAATAATAATTACATCATTTGGCATAAAATACGTAATTCTACTTTTTTAACAGGAGTTTCTTATAGTACACTATGTATTTATATTTTTACAGTAATACATCGCGTGAACAATATGCAAATTTACTATCATTTTTATCAGTGTACTTTAAATAATACCTGCCTCAATAAATTTATTGAATTTTAAGTACTGCCGATAAATCAATGACTTGGAAATTCTATAGATGTACCTACTTGAAAGTTGATACAATATTTCACTCGACAAAAGGCGCTTTTGTTTCAGTTTTATACTGGATCCCGAATTTCAATCGAGATCTACTATTTCAAATTAAAATTCTGAATAATATATCACTAAATGTTGGAAATATCTGACATTAACCTTCGGTTTTGTAGGTTATTTAATTTTTTTAACGTTTTTAACATAATTAATGTTCATATTTATTCAACATTTTGAACAACGATTGAAACGTAGTTATGAATGTTTTGAATGAGTTAAAAGCCTCGACTCGGTAAGGTGTAACTTATGACCTACCTGTTATGAAGATCAGTTGCACCTCCTGATCGAGTTGTGGACTGTATTCGTATTTTCTGAGTGATGAGGAAATTTTGAGTCGGGAAAACACAAGGCTGACTGAAGCACACCGTCTTCACGCGTGAGTTCAATTTTTGTTCTGTCCGCTCGCGCGGCGGGTCAAGGCGTTGCCAATACCGAGTGAGATTAGAATACGTGACTTAAACTATGCTATATACCTAACGAATCATAAGCATACTGGTGAAATTAATAACTTAAAAGGAAAAAAATATATATTTAAGAGAAAAACAATTTAATTAATATACTAATTTTTGTTGAGCGCGAACATACCGCCCACCAAATACGAGGTATTTTATGTACTATTGAGACGGTAACGGACATAATTTAGTAAGAGGTCTCTGAACGAGTCCCCGAGTAGTTTTGATTGTGGCCACCCTAGGAATCCCATCGGGTCCTAGGTGAACTTTCTCTACTCGACCGAGTCGCCACTGCAATGGAGACAATGACTCATCTCTTAATAAAACAATTAATCCCGGATCGATAGATTTTTCAGGTTTTGTCCATTTGTGACGTTGTTGAAGCGTATGTAAATATTCATTGTTCCACCTCTTCCAGAAGTCCTGATGCATTCTTTGTAATAATTGCCAGCGATTTAAATGATTTATATTAATGTTTCTTAAGCTAGGATCAGGAGAGCTGTAAGTGGTTCTAAAGTAAGAAAGTGTCCTGGAGTAAGTGCACATAAGTCATTTGGATCGCTACTTAACGGATATAGAGGTCTGGAGTTGAGGATTGCCTCAATTTGGACTAGAAGAGTGTAGAACTCCTCATACGTTAGAACTTGATGTCCAATAACACGTATTAAATGAGATTTGACGGATTTAATTCCAGATTCCCACAAACCTCCAAAATGTGGGGCGGAAGGGGATTAAATGACCACTCAATCGCCTCTTCTGCTGCTGCATGTTGCATGTACTCAGAAAGCACCCGATTAGCACCTACAAAATTGCTGCCACAATCACTCAGGATACGAGAACAGCGTCCACGACGAGCTATGAAACGCCGGAGAGCAGCGAGAAACGCATCAGTTGAGAGGTCAGAAGCCAATTCTAGGTGCAATGCCTTTGTTGCACAACAGACAAACAAACATATGTATGCCTTTTGAGACTTGATTCCTCGTCTTTTTCCTAAGGTAATATTAAAAGGTCCTCCGTAATCGACACCAACACAAGAAAATGGTTATACCTTATTAATGCGACACGAAGGCAGATTTCCCATTAGAGGTTCGATGGGAGTTGGATTGACACGGAAACATCTATTGCACTTGGATAAGACATGGCGAATGGCTCGTCGAGAGGATAATATCCAATATCGTTGAGCTAGAAGGGCTTGTAGAGTCTGGAGGCCTGGGTGTAAATATTGACGATGAGCATGTTCGATAATAAGCTCTGTCAAACGATGTTGACGAGGTAAAATTGGAGGATGTTGATGGTCAAATGATAGACCTGAAAGCATAAGACGACCGCCCACCCTGAGGAGACCGTCTTCTCCAATGAAAGGATTGAGTTTACGTAACTGTTTACAGACAACAAGTTTGGAATCTAGTTTTGCGATGTCATCTTTAAAAGTCACGTACTGGACGCGTTTAATCAAAACGATTTGAGCCTTTTGAAGATCATATTGAGTAAAGGAATGATACTGTTTGTTCATGGTTCGGGTATTATTAATAAATCGAAGACAATAGGCTACCATACGTGTAATTTTGGTGAGAGAGGAGAATTTATCGAGAAGAGTATCTATTGAGTCTAGTGAGAGAAATGAAGTGAGAGTAAGTTTTCTTTCTTCGTTTTGAGTAGGAATAGGATTTGAGTTTTCATTAGCTGGCCATAACTCTCTAGAGAGTGTTAACCAAGGAGGTCCTATCCACCACGGTTTATGATTGATAAGTGCTGAGGGCATTAAACCTCGAGAACCACAGTCGGCTGGATTTTCTTGGGATCGGACGTGATGCCATAGGTTAGGCGATATTTTGCTTTGTATATGACTCACTCGATTACTAACAAATGTTTTCCATTTGTGCGGAGACGATTTGATCCAGTGCAATATAACTGTGGAATCTGTCAAGCAAATAGATCATTGATTACCAATTTATTACAATAAGTTGTTCTTACGAATTCCATGAGGTTGGCAAGCAGAACAGCGGCACAAAGTTCTAGTCGAGGAACGGATAATCGACGAAGAGGAGCTACCTTTGTCTTAGAGCAAATAAAACAAGTTTCAATAGTTCCATTAGTTCGAATTACCCTTAAATATATTACTGCACAGTATCCAATTTCTGAACTGTCGCAGAACCCATGTAGTTCAAGAACAGAATCGCAATCAATCACTAAACGACGTGGAATATTAAGAGAGGAGATTTGAGTTCATTCTGAAATTGTGTCCATTTTTGGACTACCTCAGGAGGCGGAGTTTGATCCCAATTTAAGCCTAAGCTCCATAAATATTGAATTAAATATTTTGCGAAAAGAGTCAATGGTGCCAAGAATCCTAATGGATCAAAGATTCTAGCAATATCGGATAATATTGAACGTTTTGTGCATGGTCTCTGTGAAATGGACACTTCATAACAAAAGGAATCTTTAGCAGGATGCCATTGTAGACCCAAAACTTTAACCATATTTTTCGATTCAGAGTCGAAAGAAAGAGTAGTATGTTGACAATCAGACTTAGGAATATTTTCTAAAAGCTCGGGTGTATTACTGGCCCACTTACGTAGCTGAAAACCACCTTTGCTTAGAAGACGAGTTAATTGAGTTTGCAGAATTTTTGCTTCGTTTAATGTATTAGTTCCTGTCACGATATCATCGACGTATATGTCGTGGGAAAGAACTTGAGAAGCTAATGGAAATTCCATTTTCTCCTGTTCGGCTAGTTCTAAGAGTGCACGTAGAGCTAAAAATGGAATTCGTTGATAATCGCGATGACCTTCAACGACTGAGATCTGCCGGTACATTTGCTTGACATTGGCAGTAATTACGAAAGCATGTAATCGAAAATTCAATAACAATGTAAAAATATCTTTCTGCAATTTTTACCTGTCAGAAGAGTATCATTTAAGGAAAGACTATTCAGAGATTTTGCCGACGCATCGAAAACGACTCGAAGTTTAGTAGTAGAGCTATTAGGGTTAGTTACACAGTGATGAGGTATATAATAATTCTTTTGGGAATGACACTACTATCTACAAGCTCCATGTGTCCTTGAGCTAAGTAATCTTTTAGAAATTCGGAGTATTCATGGTAAAGTTGAGGATTAGCTATCAAGCGCCGTTCTAATGAGTAAAATCTACGAAGGGCTTGCGAGCGAGTATCACTAAAGAGTGGTTCGGGTCCATCAAAGGGAAGTGAGACTACAAAACGACCCATACTATCACGAAAATGAGTATTTACGAAAATATCTTCACACCGTTGATCAGCAGAAGACATAATTACATTTGGAGGAACTTCTTCTACCTCCCAGAATTTTTTAAGAATAGAATCTAAAGGAACTTCTATAGAGGTACAAAAAGAATTAATAAAGGTAATTCATAAGAGATCTTCCCCATTACAATCCAACCAAAGACCGTATTAAGGGCTATGGGTTCCATAGAACCACCTGTAAGACGTTCATTTCTCAGTACCTGTGGAAATATATCTGCACCCAGCAACATATCCACTGGAGCTGAAATATTAAATTTAGGATCTGCTAAATGAAGATTGGCTAAGTGGTTCCACTTATGCGAAGGAATATTAACATTAGGCATATTTGAGCAAATTTTAGGTAGAACAACAGCATCTACTATAAAGATTGGTTCTACCTGACCTTTGGGTCTGATTGTGCACGTAACTGCAGATGATGCTGTAGAAGACATGTGAGCTAATCCGTGAATTGATAGAGAAGTTTTACGAGAAGATAAACCTAATCGGTTAGCGCATTTCTCAGTAATAACATTAGCCTGGCTTGCACAGTCTAGTAGAATTCTAACCGACTGATAATTGCCCCAGAAGTCTAGTACTTCAATTTGGGCAGTAGAAAGTAAAACGGTGGAGTGCGTGGGAAGAACATTTGATAATGAGTTAAGGGGAGAAGTGTTTATCACATCCTGACTATTAATAGTCGAAGAAGGGTCTTGACTTGTAGAAGCTACAGGTGAAGATTCATTTAAATTTGGAGTGGATATATTATTATCAAAATGTAAAGGGTATGATGCTTTCCTGTACATACTTTACAGGAAGATTTAGAATCACACGACTTTGATGTGTGTTTGTGACCTAAACAATTAGTGCACCATTTATTTTGTTTAACTAAGTTATATTTTTCCCTTGGAGATTTGGAGTTAAAAATGGAACATTTATAAATAGTGTGAGTTGATTTGCATAGAGGGCACTGTGAGGAAACTGGTGAGGTACTAGTATTTGTCATAAAAGAAGTTGAATGAGGGGAACTAAATTTATTTTTATGACACTGTCGGTTTTGTTTTTCGGAGTGGTGAGATTTAATCAGAGCAACAGAGTTAAATGCAACGCATTGATTCTTGAGAAATTTGAATAAATCCTTATAAGCTGGAACATCTTGTGAATTGTGATCAACTTCAAATTTTTCTAAAGTTTCTGTATCTACTTTATCACTAAGTAAGTATACTAAAATAAAGTCCCAGTTGTCAGTTGGAAACTTTAAATTTTTAAGTGCTTCCAGATTATCTGAAAATGTGCTTAACAAAGATTTGAGACCTTGAGGAGATTTGGACGTTAACTTTGGAGCTTTAATTATTTGTTCCCAATAATAAGTTGCAAGTACTCTGCGACTTTGATAAGTGTCAGTGAGTTTCTTATAAGCAACTTGATAATTATCGCCTGTTAATTTAATATTTCTTATTAATGTCAGAGCTTCGCCAGATAAGGTGGACAATAAATATTGAAATTTTTCAATATCTGTTAAAGAGTCTTTATCATGAATTAAAGATTGATATAAACCAATAAAAGTAGGCCATTCTTTCATATTACCATTAAAAGACGGTATATTTATCTTAGGCAGTTTAACATTAGACATTTTAGATGAAGTTATTTGAGAATTAGTGGCTTCAAATAAATCGTGATAAACAGTTTTACAGCAAAATACGCTTCATCTGCATGCTGACGTATTTCGTTTTCATTACCAATTTCTGCATCCTCCTGTATAGATAGGTGATGCAATAAATTATTATGATGAGTATTGAATTCCATATAAATAGAATCTAGCTGTGAGAATTGCATTTTAAAATTTGTAAAAAGCGTGGGATTATCTTTTGCAGTGATAGATAATTCATGAATTTCATCTAAACGTTGTATAGCAACATCCCTTAAAGCGCGAGCTTGTTTAATTTTATTTGCAGAAGCGGCCATATTGGGTTATATCCTTCAATACAATAATAACACAAAATCAAAAAAAAGAATATAGATAGATAATAGAGATAAATATACGGAATTAATTATAATTATTAGAGATGAGTTAAATAAGTGATAAATAATTATAATTATTAGAGATGAGTTAAATAAGTGATAAATAATACTAATAATGAGGTATGAGTAACGCCCTGTATAGTTATTTCAGTATTTATTACTGTAAGTAAAAATACAAACTATTTACTGTGGCGAATCGATCGAGTAGTGTATGATAAGTATTCAAACAAAAAGAGAAGATATGAAGCGCGCAAAAACTACCGCGATAATTTCTATTTGTACGTGATGTATATTTGCAAAAATATAAATATGATAATTAAACTGGATTTTAACATAAGTTAGATTTTATAAGAGATTGATTATTAACTAATTATGAGTAAAAATAAAACGCAATGCAAAGTTGACAGTATGCCCAGAAATGCTTATGATTCAAGAATCCGGCTCGAAGGACCAATGTTTTGAATGATTTAAAAAAGGCCTCGACTCGGTAAGGTGTAACCTATGACCTACCTGTTATGAAGATCGGTTGCACCTCCTGATCGAGTTGTGGACTGTATTCGTATTTTCTGAGTGATGAGGAAATTTTGAGTCAGGAAAACACAAGGCTGACTGAAGCACACCGTCTTCACGCGTGAGTTCAATTTTTCGTTCTGTCCGCTCGCGCGGCGGTCAAGGCGTTGCCAATACCGAGTGAGATTAGAATACGTGACTTAAACTATGCTATATACCTAACGAATCATAAGCATACTGGTGAAATTAATAACTTAAAAGGAAAAAGATATATATTTAAGAAAAACAATTTAATTAATATACTAATTTTGTTGAGCGCGAACAAACGTCTCTACCGGGTTTTAAGTTAGAGCTGCTAGTTATAAGGTTATTGGTTATTTTGATAAATTGCTCTCACCCTTGTTTTGATCTCATCGCACTGACTGAAACGAGACTGATATGAAAGCATGCATAAGATCAGTTTACTGTCACTTAATAATAATAATAATTTATTTCCGTTAGACATATTACATGTATACGAATTGTCACAAACTTTTACATACTAAGATACACATGTTAAAATTTCTAATATAGAATAATAACATTTATCTAATAAATACGTTTTTAATGCACCTTTATATAAAAAATTATTTTTAATTGTTTTTATTTCGTTAGGCAGGTTGTTAAACATTTTAATCCTAAATAATTAGGAGAATTTGAAATGATTTGTTTCTTTGCCTCGTATTACACTGATGAACTGAACTATTCAATGCAAAATTCAATTTTGAAAAACATACAAATACAACTCGAAGACAAACAAACATGGTAAAGTTAAAATATTGAGATTCTTAAAAATATTTCTATATACACGAATAAGTACATGAAACCCCAACCATATATCTAATTATTGTTTTCTGGACAATAAAAACTTGTGAGGAGAGTGTAGAAGTTCCCCAGAAACAAATACCATATCTGAGACGAGAATGAACTTGAGCGTAGTATATGCACACAAGTTGTTCCAGATCAAGTACTGTCCTTAAATTTCGAAATAGGTATGAATGTATAAATTTAAATTTTTATCGATATGAAGCCCTAAAAATTTTACTGTTTCGTCATTAGTAGTCAAACAGACATTGTTTAATGTAAAATTAAAAGTGCTATAAATTTTCCGTGCACAATGATATCTCAAAATTTTGGTTTTGTTTATATTGATAGATATGTTAGATTACTTAATAAATAAAGTATCACAATTAGCCTCTAATGCATTCTCATTGATATTAGATGTAATCAGTAAGGTGTCATCAGCATATATTGTAAAATGCGTACTACTGGAAAGACTATCTATTTCATTAACGTACAACATACACCTTGTTTTACTTGGTGAGACTTGTGAGAATTATCATTATTAATGGAAACAAACATATTGAGTCCTATTCTCAAGGAAAGTTTTTACCCACGTCAAAGATAAGCCTCAAATACCATATGTGTATAATTTAGACATTAAATTTTTGTGATCAACACAATCGATGCTTTACTGAGATCACAGATACCCACCGGATACTCACCAATGCCAAGAAAATGGTAGACGTGTTCTAAAAATGAATGCATTACGATACTAGTTGACCTCCCTCTGTGAAACATATTTCGACCTACGTTTATATGAACTTCATTCACAAAATAACTTCGGCAGCTATCCTCTAAAATATGTTGCACTTATTTACAAACACCCTGTATAACCAATGGTTAATTGATGCAAAATAGGCAGCCCACAACAAATATCTACTGGCAAGTCTAGTTATTCGCCATTTAACAGAAACAATAAAATTCCATATGTCATTGACTTGCTTACTAAGCGAATAACGACAAGAAATTAAAGACTCATGATACTGCTTTGATCTGTAATCAGACACTCCATAATAATGGTAACTGTTTATTCGCAAATCTTGAAAGAAACTACACCCACGTATAGCAACAAAAAGGTTAGATAAACTAATTTCGCTAGCCCAACCACTGAAAACTACGGTAGTAAATTAAACAAAAAAGGTACAGGCGTCAGCATGTGTTGCTAATTAAAAAACATTTCAAGGAAAAAGTGAAATATCTCCTCCAGTTCTATAAGACTAAAGGCAATAATAAATGGCAAGGAAATAGTTGCACATCATCAGGTTGCCTTCGCCAATAATACCAAGTACAAATTAGTTCAACTAATTAATAAAGATCTGAATAACAAAAGCTAATGCTCAGCTGCCTTCCTCGATATCTAAGGTGTGGCCCACATGACTTAAGTCACGTTAAAAAAGCCTTTCCCACACTTTCAAAATCAATTGCTTAAAACGTATCTAACAAATAGGCACGCCGTATTAAAATAAGATAGCAAATATACTCAATTATTTCCAATACACAGCAATTCTTCAAGGAAGTGTACATGGACCAACCTTATATCATACAAAAAACTGACCAACACGACTGTTGTGATATCTGTTGACGATCAAAAGGTTTTGGTAGCTTATAATGACCCAATGTCAGTCTCAGGACATCTATAAAGAATCTAAGTAAATTCAGCATGGGTGAAAATATAAATAATGAAGACCAATCATACTAAATCCAATCACGTAACATTTACATTACGAAGGGAAATATGCCAACAACCGCCAACTTCCACAAAAAAATAGCGCCAAATATCTGCGAATGCTTTTAGATTAGTGGTTTATATGAAAAACCAACCCAAACTAAGTCAAATGTATTGGCTTATTCACTGCAGATCAAAATTATCTATGGCTAACACAGTTTTGCTATACAAAACCATCCTGAAACCTGTATGGACATATGGTACACTGCCAGTAATTCTAACATCACAATAAGGCAGAGGCCAAAACTAAAGTATGTGCTATCGTCAACGCATCTTATTACATCCTCAACGAAGGTATTCTTTAAGAATCTGTTACGGAGGATATCTTCCAGATAAAATTAGTGCATCTATTGTGCTTGCTAATCAGTTGAAATATTAAATCAATCGGTGGTCGAAAGGTTTAAGGCGTCAGTACTTGAATCGACATTCGATCTTCGGCAGGAAAATCGTAGATCAGCTATACTCATTGAGAGGATCGACATCCTCTCTGCGACTGTGGTAGGATGGAGGAATGTTGACTTGGGTCAATTTGAGATATTGATACCAGTCGGCGTTTGACCATCTCCTTAATTAATTAGGTTTTCCAGGTTTCGCTCATTTCTACGATTTCTACAACATCAGTTGTTATTGGACGCAAACGCAGCCTATTTAATAATATGCCGCCCCTCGCAAATAAGTCTTCAACTTCTGGGCTAATCCTCGCGATTAGAATGAGGGGTTTGATGTTAGTGAAGTATGTAGGCTGAAGCGCGGTTGCCATCCGACCTGACTACATAAACGAAAAATTAAATTTAATTATTTTGTCTTAATTTGCAGTGTGGCAAAATATCCAGAAAAAAGAAAAACAAAAAAAAATTAAGAATAACATCCTTAATTTGACGTAAAAAGAACGTTGTCCCGAGATATACAAAATATGCTGCTACTAATATAAAAACTTGATTTAGATAGGATAATATGGCAATTAAAATATTAAACACCTTATAGATATACAATAGGATAATAAATACAATTATTTAGGACAAAGTGAAACACAATTCATACTTTATATTCAGTGTAATTTATATACAGCCAATAAAATAAAAGCTGTTATTAAAAGATCTGATGAAAGTGATGCCAAATCTACTTGTATATGTTTATTAATCTTTCAGCCTCCCTATAGCCAGTTTCAATGGCACCATGGACTGTAGAAAATTTCGAGGCGTTGGTGGCTTCACCGGCAAAAAGCACTATCTGTTTATCATTTGCCGAAACAAGAGGTTTAACAAGATCTTCAGAGGAAGCTTTCTTATTTTCTGACTTTATGCTAACGTGCGCGTATGATCCACAGAAATGGGGGTTACTACTCCATTTAGACCTGAAAAGTAGAGGTTCATAGATAAATGGCACATAACAGATATACAAGGTGCTTACAAAAGTGAATAAGGTAAATAGAGTAGTGACTATATTGTAAAAATATTGCAATAAAAATACAAATACATATTACAAATAATACAATAATATTGGTCATCAGTCATGCCTTATATGATCATAAAGTACTAGTCATAAGTCAAATGAACATTTTAATTCATTGTAATTAAATTAATTTATCCGTCAGATTGAGTTTACAGAATCTAGTCGGATCAATTCAGTCGGTTAGGGTCGTATGTGGAGGCTACTAATAGAAAATATTATAGCGGAACTGAATCAGTATCTGAAATAATTCTGATCCTTATTAACTACTAAATTGCTTTATTTATAAAGAACGAATCACAATCATGTTCGTAACTAATCCGATTAACATGATCCTCAATAATTAGAGCTAGTTTACATGTGAACGGTACTTTTTATTAATTTGTTTTAGAAAACCGACCAGGAGAGCACCCAAATGTTTGTTTCTAAAGCGAATAAAATTGGCGAAACAGTGAAATTACTCATCTGGTACTGCTTTGTTTCTGATTTTGTAAATTTTGATTACACAGCGTGACGTCTTTAATGCAGAAAAAATAATATACAGCATCTTGGGAATATTCGGAACAAAAAAAGTCTTATATTAAAATTCCTATATCCCTGTTTCGTCAAGAACTTCAATACGAAGAAAAAAGAAACGTGTGTTGCTAATAAAGTAAGAGGTTATTAAAATTCTTGTCAACATGCAGAAAGTCACTGGCGGGTGGCGAGAGTCATTTCTTTTCGTATTCGCAATTAAAGTAATGCCACCGGGAAATAAAAACTATTATTTTTACGCTTAAATGATAACCATAAATTATTATTAATTTATAAAACCACTATAAGATAAGTATCTCTTTTGTAATTAAGACAATTAAGTTGTAAATCGAAATTACAGTTTGCACATAGTGCATTATACATTATGTTAAATTACTGGAGCAAATCCGGCTAACAATGAAAACTTTTGCCGCATGTGAGTTCATTGGAGAGATATGAGACTAAATATGAGAGTTTACTATTTTATTAAACCAATTTATCACATACTAAACGGCTATCCTCTGTTTTGACGAATGCGCTCCCTACATACTTAAACGTGTTAAGATTAGTTTCTCTAATTTTTAGCATGTTTATCAAGAAACTTTTCCTAAGAACTGAAACGGCATTGCTTATGTAAGTTTTTAATAATATCTGAATAAACCTACACACAAAAGTTTAAATAAAATCCACGTTTAAATTTAACTCTTCGCTTTAAACAAAATAGAAAAACTATGTTTATAAAGTTCTAGGTAAGTATGTACGAAATTGTTGCACCAAAATAAGCATGAAAACAGTATTTATCTAAACACGTAGGTACTCCTAATTTTGCAGTCTACTAACTTAACCCAGTAACATTTCCTAACGAAACTATAAAAGTTTGGTATTTGTAACCCCAATTCAGATTTCCATTAATGGTATTTTTGGACGCGCTATCAACCCATAACTGGATAACTACAATTACATTAATTGAAAATAACAACTTCTGATTTTTGTATATATTATGTTTTTCTTATAAATATCCACGTATTCAGTTTTCTAATTAGAGTGGGTTGTAAGCATCTATGTTAAACTATGTTTAAACAGAAACAATAAATAAGAAATACAGGGTGTCCGTAATATGAGTGCCTCAATTTTGCCACAGAATTATAACAGTAAACCGGTCTTGAATAAGTAACAACGTCGCTCACATATTGTGTTAGGATTGTTATGTACTTGTACATAATAATTACAAATAGGTACACCTAAACATAGGTGTACTTACTGTGAATGGTTTTTTTAGACCTCTTTTCACAACACATAATAACAGTTACAAGTATTCAAAATGACTTATGTTGCGTGCAGGAAGCGTTTACTCTACAAACGTCTCGTAGCCAGAAAGTTTTGTCTAGATTCGCTGTAAATATTAACATGTCATGCAGCTGGTCATGGTTACAATAAATTGTTCTATTTTTATTTATGTACCCTCACAAGCATCAAAGAAAAACGACAGAAAAATGGAACGCACTAGCTACAATACTACTGTGACTAATATTACTTTTAGCATCAGCTTGACATGATGTAGTTAGTTCTACACCGCGTACTCATGGTCTCTTCTGTCGGGTTAGACAGACTAAAATAGCTAGGATTATTCGTCAGATACCTCACTGATGAGAGCTAATAAGCTTGAAATCGGTATATATCTGGTGGGCTTCTGACGAATGACTCTAGCTGTTACTATAGGTTTTCCAGATGTAATTCAATGCTGGTCGGGGCAATAATCCACAGAGTAGTTGTTTCCTGGAATTCCGTGTTTGCAAATTACGAAGAAACTACGTTACAAGCGCTTTTACTTAATTGTACCTTAATTTGTAATTTCGTAACATGGTTTTGCATATTTATAATTGTAGTTTTTTTATTTTTGAAATGTATAAGAATTTGTTGTTGCTTTTGGTTATATCAATACTAGTACACATAATTTATGTGTTAAGAAATGTATGTATGAAATAATTGCCATAATTTAACTTTATATATAGAAAAAAAATAATTATACATATATAAACTTTTCTTAAAAATTTGGTAGCTACTCATATTCCAGACATCCTGTATAATATTTCAATAATAATTGATATTTTCTAAAATTTTGACTTTTTAGAAACACCTGTAGGCATTTCTAATGAAACCAGAAATAGTAAAGCTGTCCCGAGTTTTGATAAATTATTATGGGAATCAAAAACCGATACGTTTACCTTAAAACCTCATCTGCTTCAGGTACATCATACTTCCACCCAGCAAATTTTCTTAACAAATGCATGCATCCTCGAACCACCAATTCATCAGATAATAGTTCAACTTTTTGTGAGGATTCTCCAACCACGAACGACAACAGCACCCTAGGATGGCTATCGATGACATAAAAACCAAAAATATCTTCCAACCAACTTCTTCCGTTATTTAATGGTCCAAAAAGATGCACCTGCTTCCGCAAATTCGCCCTGTCTTCATCCGTCCATAACAAACTGAATCCTTTCAAATCACTTGGCCACCATTTTGTAGGAAATTTTAATAAGATTTTATTTACTGTACCGAAACCAATGCCTTCAATAGAATTTACTTTATAGGAAGGTAATTCTGGAATGAATAATGATTCGTGAAATGTTTTAAGGACCCCTAATGATGTGGTTACAATGACATGGTCGGCATTATAGTTAGAGCCATCTGCGCAATTAACAGTGACTCCATTAAAGTTGATAGTGTTATTGTCCCAAATGATTTTGGTCACTTCTTTCTTTAAAAATATTTTATCATCCAGTGGCAGCTGTTTTGTAACATCCGGAATTTTTTTCTGAAAAAAAAAAGCTTTAAAAATAGTAAACAGCTATAATGTGCGTATGTACTACCATTAAAACGTCCAAAATGGTACGATAGCCTTTATTCCTCCAATTTAATTGCTGATCACCTTCACAACTTTGGTAAACGTGTGCACCGTAGGTCGAAATATTATTCCACGATTCTGAGTTCAAACAGAAGAAAAATTTGTCAAACCAAGACTCGAATATTTTTGCTAGTTGAAGGACTTTTTCATTATTACTAAACTCCTCCAGAACATTTTCGTAAAACCTACAATTTAAAGTAAAATGTAAAAATCAATGCTAAATAAGAAACAGTCATCTGAAGATATTCATTATAATGTTCCCATGTATTATGATATGCAGAATAAAAATTTGATGCCAGATTTGACCCATGACCTTTGAGTTGGCTGGATGAATTGATGCTCCTACCTAAACTATGTATCGCGTCACCTCTTTCACATGTGTTAGCTGAGCCCCTAAACACCCACAAGTTTCGAATAAATCGCCGAAAATCGCCGAAAATCGCTGTAAAATGCCTAAAATCGTGAATTTATGCTATAGATTGAACCGTGTAGAATATAAAAGTGTCATATGAGTCTCAATGCTATTTGTGCACATATTATTTCAAGGTAAAAAATAAACATCTAGGGTCAGTGACCAGTCTAACCGCACAAAATCGAAACATACGTGACTTACTTCGATTTTACATCATACAAAAATATGTTTTGAGAATATATTTATATGTATATTAACTGCAAGAAAAATTGTGTCGAAAATATGAAAATGGAAGTATATTTTCATTCCAGACCAATGCCTTTGTTTCTCTTTGAGCATCCACCAATATACCGCCACCATCATATAACATGCCAAATCGTATCTTGAAGCTAGTTAGAAACCCGTTTCTCAAGTCATTCAAGGAGATAAATATGTAACGTAGAATATCGATTTTATTTCATATTTTTGATTGAACATAGTTTTTAGCAGCTAGTATACATAAAAAATAGATTTATTTAACTTTGGCTTTAGCTGGTAACTAACTTGAAGATAATTTGAAAAAATAGAAAAAGTACAGGAGAAATATCTAAGGTGGATACTAGGAATAGACAGGCAAACTTCGGGCTACATCGTCAGAGAAGAAATCAAATGAGATAACATGAGGGTGGAAGCAAGAAAATACGAATAAAAGATAATGAGCAGGAAATACTGCAAGATACTGCAACAGTGCTGGTTAGAAAAAGAAGGAAGGAGGAGAGAATATAGGGACAGAGAGAGAGAGAGAGGAATATTACCGACAAAATGGATATGCAACCACAGAAATAGAATGTTTAAGAACTGGAGGCAGGCAGATGAGAAAAGTATTACAGCTAAGAGACAAAGATATAGACAGGCAAGAAAGAAGAACAAAAATAAAGAACTCAAGATACAATGCAAAATATGAGAGGTTGATGACAGAGAAGATATCGAGATACTTAAAGAGGGAAAGTAAGAAGGAAAGGATAATGTTAGCAAGATTCAGGTGTGGCAATGTGGAAAAAGATGGATGGTGGACAGATGAAAGTGAGAGATATAGGTTCTGTTGGGAAGAGAGAGAAACGATAGAACATACACTGCGCGATTGTGAAGAAATAAGGGGAATACATGAAAGCAGAGAGCAAATTTTGAACGAGGAAGGAAGAGGTTTACAATGGATGGTAGTTAAGAAAGTCAGATAATCGAGGGCCAGGCAGAATAGAGTTTAAGTTTGTTTTGAGTTTTGTAATTAATGTCTACTATAAGGAATATTGTAATTATTTAAGCCTGTAGGGCAAAATAAAACTTGTTATTACCAATAACTAACTTGTTATTGTTCTCCATATTAAAATACATATCGAAACAGTTCGGGTCTCCAGTGCAACTCCATTCTCTCTTTCTGATTCATCAAACCGATTATATTTCAATTTTTCGGCCATTTTTACAGATTTATTAAAAACTGATAGATGATGAATTAAAGCTAGCATCAGTGGTGGGATTTTGTTCTAGCCTATTCTCAATAATAAAATTCTATAGTCGAAAGGAAACGTCACTATAAAATAAATTTGGTGTTTTGCTTCTTCGTGAACTATTCTAATTATACTTCGGTCAATATCTACTTCTATATTTGGATAGGTTTCCAATAGTAGAAAGAAAACGAACCTAAAATAATGAAGTAGGGCAATGGTGTAGTAGAAAATGGAAACAATAATAAAATAAATACGAAAATGATGACAATGAAGTTCGCTTTAGAAAGCAAGCGTGAACAAAATTTCAGCACAGATGCGAATATGAATTAAAAATGTCCCGCAAGTTTGCCAAAAATTTGATTGACACAAAAGTGATGCCTTTAATCCTAATATAACACTATACTATTTTTCTATAACCACAAACAATACTGTAACCTCTACGTGGACGCCTGGGAATAATTCACGTAGAAAACCAAACATTATTGTCACTATTTGATTACACAACAAATATACTTCAAGCAATTCACAATTGTCCATTTTTTACTTTGACGTTTCGCGTTCGTGTTTTATTTTTGAAGATAAAATGAAGTGACGATAAAACCGATCCGATTATACATATTCATATTATATATTTTTAAGTTCTAGAAGTTTCCGAAGAAGTGTCGAGAATCAAATCGAATATAGTCTGGAATGTTACAGAAAACGTCTAAATAAATGTATTACAAGAACTGTAAATTCGAAAGCAAATAATTATCAAACTAAAAGATATGTAAGCTTCCGTAACATTGTCCTTCTCTTAGAACTGATCGTCCCGATCAGGTTACTCTATAACTTTCTTTATTTAAAGCAGTACAATGTCACCACTCTTCCACATCGTCACGACTTCCAAGCCAATAAAATCGCTTTCTGCTGTTCAAAATCTTATTTCTTCCATAATGAACGCCATCAATATCATTATGAAGCACTACAAGAACTTCTGAAACTCTTTTCTAATACTCATTCTAACATGCCACGTATTACTAAGGAATCCCATAGGGTTCAGTAATTTTTCGAAGATGATTTGTCTTCAATATCATTTTAGTTAAGTCTACCTAGGTTTTTAATTTGCCACTGGAAAATATCACCAATGTCTGCATCTTCACTATGTTCTTTAGAAAGAATTATTCCATTCTGCAATTTAGTTCTTTGGCATACAAATCTGTCTTTTCTCTTACTTCATTTAGTTCAGTTTTTAAAGTTGTTATGCTGTTTTGTAATTTTTCTTCCACTGATGAGTTTTCTCTTTCAATTTGTTTCAATCGAGTTTTCAGTTTGTTCTTATTGGTATCTAACTTCCGCAGCAACTGATTTTTATGTTTCAAGTTTTTCCTCTTTTCTTTAACCAACGAGTTTCATTTGATCCTGAATTAATTTTATTTGATTAAAGAGTTCTGTATTAGTAACTTCCAAAGTTTTATTCTGTTGTCCAGATTTCTTATTATCCAGTACCTGTTTCAATTTTAATAATTGGTTCTTCTGTGTATCAATATTGGAACTCAGTTCTGGCTGGAGGGCATTGATACCTGAGATCTTTTGGTGCACAGTTCCAACATCGGAAGGGTCTTGGTCTCCTGTACATGGCCAAATCAGCACGGTCCTGTCTTTTATTAAAGTTATCAACCAAATCAAATTCTTCGGAACCCTTCTACATCCTTTGAGCTCCTCGTTGTTCTCCAGTCTGAAGACTAATTTGCCTTGTCCTATCTTAACCGTTTCTAGATGCTAGTCGAGCGGCATCGATTTCCAATGCCAAGGCTAAAGCTTCGGATGTATTTTTATGTATGGCTAATCTTAACGCTTGACTGATCTCGGAATCTCTACCAGTACAGTGAGGTAGGCTAGCTTCACCATCCCCGGTATATCTGCCTCAAATTGCTGCAGATTTTCTTCGGAGCTTTGCCTTCGACCTTTTAGTTGTACTTGGTGAACGTGTTGTAGATGAGTCTCACTATATCTCATTTCTAAAGCACTCTTCAATGTTTGATAGTCCTTTTGTTTATCCTCAGCTAGTGTTCTTAATATCTCCATAGCTTCACTCCGTAGACCAAATATAAGTGATGTGGCATTTTCTTCTTCTGACCATTTGTTTGCCAAGGCAGCTGCTTCGAATTGTTTAAGGAGCTACGGATATATTTAACCTTAATTATTAACTAATCTCGGGATCTTGCAGGCCATCGATGAAGCAACTCATTGCTAACTGTTATTGGAACTCTAACGGTGCGGTGAGGTAGGCTAGCTTCACAATACGTGCTATATCTGCCTCAAATTGCTGCAGATTTCGAAGCGTTGTATTCGGTCTTTTAGTTGTGCTTGGTAAACGTGTTGTAGATGAGCCTCACCATACCTCATTTCTAAAGCGCTCTTCAACGTTTCTAATTCTATCAAATGTTGGCGGCTTGATCCTTCATGATAGAAGAAACCTGTTCCCAATCTTAATGGTCTGTTTCGTGGACAGTTGGAATTTTAGATTTGAGACTTCACTCTGTAATACTCTGTTGAGTGATTTTATTGATATGTTCACTATGTCTCAAGGGGCTTTAGTAAAATTTATTTACGAAAATGCTCATATTTTTAATTTATAATGTTTCAATTCGCCTTTTATGGTTTCAAGTACAATTTATATTAGATAGATTTTTTCTCTAAATAAATAAATAAATTTAGTCACACTTTCTTGCACAATTTGTACTTTGTGTTGCACTTCATTTATCAATTGACTAATTTCTTCTTCTACACTTTACTAGAATTTATTGAGTTTAACTTTAATTGCCACTTTTTATTTTCTTGTAAATTGATTTTCACTTAATTTCTTAATTCGCCCTGATTATTTTTCATTTCCTCTTGACTATTCTTCACTTCTTCTTGACTGTTCATCATCTCCTCTTGACCGTTTTTGATTTCCTTTTTCAAATCTTAGGTAATTTCGCCATGGATATGCTTCATTTCATCCTGACTGTTTTTCGTTTCCTTTTTAAAATTTTGTCCTGTCTGTTCTTCATTTCTTTCTCTTAGCCTTCTTTCATATCTTTCATCATTCCCATCAATTGTTTCAATGCTTCCTACATTTCCGCCGCTCTTGATCTCGTCACTTGCATTCAATTTTCTACTTCGAACGCCTTCTTTGGGGAACGTCGTACTTCTGACACCAAATTAACCTCTACGTGGTTAACCTTTGAAATAATTCACGTAGAAAAACAAACATTATTGTCACTACATGATTCCACAACAAATATACTTCAAACAATGCACAACTGTCAAATCTTCACTTTGCCGTTTCGCGTTTGCGTTTGACTTTTCAAGATAAACTAAACTGGCGGTGAAACCGATCCGCTTGTATATGTTTCTAGGGTTTTCGTAGTTTCCGCGATCTATGAGAACATATCTCAAATCAAATCGAATATAGCACGGAATGTTCTAGAAAACGTCATAATAAAGATATTACAAAAATTGTAAATTCGAAAGAAAACAGCAACAGCAAAAGCAACATAATTACCAAACTAAAAAGGCAGGTGAGCTTCCGAGACAATACTACAACAATCAAATCAATGAAAAATCAAATGTTTAGACTTAGCAGTTAAATATTGTTAGCTAATCTGCCATTGGTGAAGTTACCTAGTGTTGTCATATTTTTAAATTTGGAAAAAATGGAAATGATTATTTACCAAATTCACTGTATATGTCTCGTACGTATATTACACATAAAAGGTTCCCCATCGCACAGTTGATATACATCATGATTACTAATGAACTAAAATGCGGAATGTGTTCTGTAAACGTAACGTAATGGCTTTGATGTATGATATTCTGCTGAAATTTTACGAAGCACGAAATGTGCAATGAATTGTAATAAACGGTCATGTCTGTCGATTTAAAAATCTGTGAGAAAGGAATGCCTGAGTTAGCAGAGAAATCTTCAGTAGTTCGATTTTATTTACAGATGTATGCAGGCATAACATGTGTTTGACTGAGATTTGATGTGTCTCGTGTTCTTTTTTCAAGAATAATTTTGTGATACGAACAAATTCTGTAATACCTATCTTAGTTGTATGAACGATGATTTGAGATAGGTTTTAATAAATACGAAACTTATAACACTAACCGATTCATTGTGGTAATAGAAAGATATTAATAATATTTAGAAGATACGCTTTCTAAGCAAGAACATTAGCCAAGAAATCCCTTTCATTAGGCCCTTTGTTCTTGTGAGTCGAGGTGAGACGCGGATTGAAGTAGTTTATACTTGTTGTCAGTAGCGGCCAGTAGGATGAGGCAGGTGAGGCAGTGGCAGTAACAATTTGAATGTAATAAGTAACAAATAAGAATCACTAACTGCTTACTATAATAAATTTATTAATTCTAGTAACATTATTGACTATGTATATCCACAATGTAGGTACTGTAAACACACAAATTTTATATCAACAGCATTAAAGGTGGCGCTATTTGTAAACGTTGTGGCACTCAAATTGCCTACGGTAATAACTAATATGCAATAATGACTCATAGTTCATACCAATAAATATATAGGCAATAAAGAGACGGAGAGCATGGATTTCGTTGGTAACCAATTGCGGGAGAGATCAGACGCATGCCTCATCTCTATGTGAGTGCAACCGAAACTAGAAATGGGCGATTCGAATCTTTTCAAGATCCGTATCGTTCGAATAATTTTACAAAATGATTCGTACCAAAGATTCGTATCATCATAACACAAATTGAATCCTAGATAAAATATAACTAAATGTAAAGTAAAGTATATCAAATATTATCGGCAATGGCGCTATTGCTGAAGAACAGGAAAACGTGAAGAATATGCTAACGGTATAACATTGACAAAAATGGATATTCCAATTCAAAAAGTCGCGAAATTTATTAATATTTCAAAATAAAATTATTCATTGTATTTTTTTAAACTACAAGTTAACATTACAAGTAAATAAAATATTGCAACGCATTAGACGATGCGCGTAAAATAGAAACTAAAAATTAATTACTTTGAAAGTTCGATAAAGTAGTTAAAAAATATTACTTAAATAAATTTAATCGCTTCACAAAATAAAGCAATTTCAAATAATCCTGTATTTGTATTTTCTAATTTACCTATAAAACAATGAACAAGAAAACAGTTTTCAAAAAATGTTAATTCTGTAGTTTGTATATGGAACAGTCCTAGCCTGCTTGTCTTAGTAGTTTATAAAGTCACGACCCGCCACTGGTTGTTACAAAAGATATAAAAATGGACGTTTCTTATGTCTGATATATTGTTTTATACATTTTTCCAGCACTGCACAGGGGTCACCGTTTTTAGTTCTTAACTTTAGGAAATGATAGAGCATGAAAATATAATGACACTCCGTTCTCCTGATACCTACTGAGAGTTCAACTTGAAAAAAATATATATTTTATTTTTTTTATTATCTACTAAAAAAATATGTTTTATTTCAAAAATGATATGCAATAAGCATAATAAAATGTTAATATATTGACGTGAACCACATTTTTGACTAAAGCCAGTTGCGTAGGTATGGGGTTTTGTTCACCATTTAACCCCCTAAGCTTCTACAATAGTGAAAAATATATTTTCAGGGCAAATATTAAAACTTAGTTTTATTTTCTGAAAAAGATGCTCTTGAGGAAATTCGCTATTTTCAGATATTTTGACTTCTTCTAATCAGGGTTATCTTAAGGTATTACAAAAATTATAGGATTAAGTAGGCTTTGCTTGTTTGTAAATTTGTAACAGTAGTATTAAAGTCAAATACGTTTGTTTGTTGCATGGTTAGATCATGTTGAAATTATTAATCTGGTTAAATGCGATCTACGGGGAAAGATAGATTGGTAGAAGTAGTCCAGTGGCTTGGCCAGCTCTATCGCCGGATCTGAATTAACTAGATTTTTTCTTTGGGACTTTTTAAAGGAAAAAGTGTATGCAGATCCGGTGTATAATAGATAAAATCTATTCTCTACATTCGAAGTGCTTGGGGTAAATTAAATAAATAATGGCATGCTAATTCTGACAAAACGTTCTTAAAAAATCGATGCTATCGTTGTATTAACTAAAATGAATGCCACTTCGAGCACCATTCAAAATTATTTACAAACCGCTGTTCTTAGTTTGTTTTTTTATGAAATAGAATCCTCTATTATAGTTTGCCAGAATATATCATCCATATATCCTGTACATAAACAACACTGTAAGAGTAATTAATAATGTTAAATTTAAAAGTTGTTTGAGAGACAGAAACATTAAGAATATTATTAATAAAAGCAGGAAATATGATGAAAAATTCACAGTTTTCAGAATATATTTTTAATAACAGTAATTTTCCCACCGTAATATATTAAGCAAAATAATTTTTATATGAACTGGTTTATATTTTTGAAAAAAAGCTTTAAACGAAAATAATAACGGCGTGAAAATATGCTATATATTACAATATTAACAGCAAACTACAAGAACTGAACATCGTTATGTTCTACGGAAAATGATTATCTGATAAAAAAATAAAAATTATAATTCTCATCGATTTATCAATGAATTAGTGAATTTCTAAATAGATTAATTTATGTTGACATAACCAAAGATGTAGATAATAAATTTAATTTAGATTTTTCAAATTACTTTTTATTGCGCAACAATAAACAACATTTATCTCCCTAGATTTATACATGTTATATTTTTAGGTATCTTTAATACTGACAAGCTTAAAGTCAATCAGATTTTGATTTATATATTCGCAAATAAACTGATTTTAATAATAAAAACTGTATCTAACTGTGTTAATAGACTCATATCAGTTCTTTGAAATTGCTTCCATTTATATTATTATCTTAAAATACCTTTCTAATACAGTAAAAATGTTACAAAAGCTAATAATAAAGAATATATGGGTAGATATTGCGGGTGTAATTCAACGCTGTTTGGGGCTTTAGTCCACAGAGTAGTTAGTTTCACACAATATTATTAATACCTAAAAATATATAAAAACATAATACAATATTCTTATACATACATAGAGAAAGAAATTACGAGGTTAGCCTAAACACCAAACGTGTTTGTGATGCTACCTTTTTATTAAAATATAAAAAAGAAAAAATTTAATTATCTCACACCAAAAGCAGCTATATATGATTATAAATATATCTAAATATTAAATATAATGGCCACAGTAAAGTAAAGACGAAAGAGTAAAGAGAGTAAAGAAAGAGGAGGCAGGCAACATGGAACTAGAGGATTTTATTTAGCACTATACAGTGCTTTCGAAAAGTAAGTCGATTTTTTTTTAAAAAGGCACTTTTTGACATACGACCCACATTTGTGACGTCATCGTTGTTTGAGATATGACGTCAACGACAATTTTTTTAAATAGCAACCCCCAATTTTGACCATGCCATTTGAAAGAGCGTGTCATTCTACATACATACATCATGAAAAATTATGGTGTTACATAACAAAAATTTCAAGAGAATGTTTGAAGATTTTTAAATTTAATTTTCACAATACTGAAAATGATAATGATTATGTAAAAAATCGACTAAATTAAATGTTCAAATTGTGCACCGTTGGCTGCCTGACAGTAGCCAAGACGATTAATAAATTATTTTTGGACATTATCAATAACTTCAGGAGGTATACGATGTATCTCGTGACGAATTCTGGCTTTTAAATCTTCTAAATTAACCGGTCTAGTAACGTATACTTTGCTTTTCAAGTATCCCCACAAGAAATAATCTAGGGGTGTCAAATCAGGCAATCTGGCTGGCCACTCAATCGGCCCCCTTCTCCCTATCCAACGATTCGGGTATAGCTCATCTAAATAAGCACGGACAGGTGTTGCATAATGGGGAGGTGCACAGTATTGTGAAAATCAATCAATTCAATTTCAAAAATAATGAATTTATTCGTTACTTTTCGAAAGCACTGTATACTGAAATAAGTTTGATGTTGTGGGATATATAATTTTACACCATTTTTAAATTTTCTAAAATTTTCGACTTTTTTTGTTTCATACGAGAGCATGTTAAAGCTTAGGTCCGTAGAAAAATATAGAATGTTGTGTATGACTTTGCTAGCTATAGATTCTTTATTAGTATATCAGAAGCACATCTAGGGAGCAGGTAATCTGATTTTGTTCATTTGTGTCTAATAATTTGCTATACAGGGTGATTCTTTAATATTGCGAAACATTTCAGGGACAGGTTCTTTAGATAAAAATAAAAAAAGTTTCCATTAGCATGTGTCCGGAAACGCTTCGTTTCCGAGATACAGGGCGTTCATTTTTTTTGTAATCTACTTTTAATACTTGTTATTTCAAAAGTCCTTTAACCGATTTATTTGAAAGTTGACTGGTTTATGTTTAATAATAGGAGTCATTTTTTGTATCATTAATAACATAATACAAAATGAAAAATAACAATACAAAATAATAATTTTAATAACTTTTGTTCTGCACTTATTTATTCCATGTATGCACAGTGAGGCAAGAATTTTTAGAACGAAAAAATTAAATTGGTGGAATTAATGAAAACCAGCGAAGAAGTAAAGTTATAAAAGTTGTTGAAAATGACCACCTGCAATTGCACTACACGCTTCTATCCTGCGACGCATTGATTGACCAACACGTTCAAAAATGCCTGGGGTGTGCCGAATTGTTTCACACGCTGTAACAATACAATTTTTTAGTTCTTCGACATTTTCAATTGGAGTAGAATAAACCAGATGTTTGAAGTGGCCCCAGAGAAAAAAATCCAATGGATTTAGGTCAGGAGACCGCGGAGGCCAGGGTTGTGGGCCTTCTCGACCTATCCAACAATTTGGGTACACTGCATACAAATATTGTCGCGCAATTAAACTAAAATGTGCTGGAGCGCCATCGTGCATAAAATACATCTGGACTCTTAATTGATACGGGACGTCTTCCAGTAGTATCCGCAACTCCTCTTCAAGAAAATTACGATGAGCTTCTCCAGTTAGCCTCCTTGGTAAAAAGAATGGGCCAATCAAGTGGTCTCCAACAGTTCCGACCCATACATTTACTGAAAATTTATGTTGATGGCGGCTTTCAATAATTGCATGTGGATTCTCATCTGCCCATATGTGATTATTATGAAAGTTCATTATGGATTCTTTGGAGAAATTAGCCTCATCGGTGAAAAGTATTTCTGCCAACAATTGAGGATTTTGTCCAATTTGATATGATCCATGTGATATGGATGCAAAAGCTGATTTTTCAGTTTCTTAAAGACTGTTCACTGACTAACATTTAAATTTGTGGTAATCTTTCTTGTATTTGTTATAGGACTTTCTTTGATTACGTGGAGCACTTCTTCCATTTGTGGAGTTAAAACTGTACGAGGTCGCCCGTTTTCAGCAGTAATTTTTTTAAAGCTTTCTGTTTCATTGAGACGATGATGGATACGAGCAAACATTGTATGGTGCGGAATTGTACGATTAAGGTATCTTTCCTCATAAATACGCCTAGCCCTTAACGAATTACCGTCGGCAAGACCATAAACAAAATACATATCGCACAATTCATTATTTGTGTAATTCACTTTTTGAAGAGAAATATCAGTTTTAAAACACAAAACCAGTAGTTATTTTTACTCACTCACAATGTGACAAACAGTAATCAGCTATTGACAAACAATTATTGACAGTTGGTAGGCATTCCAATTTCCAAGCGAACTGGGGCTATTTTGTTTGAACACGATAAGATAATTTAATCAGACATCTATCGAGACAGACACCCTAATCGTATATTTAAAGGACTTTTGAAATAACAAGTATTAAAAGTAGATTACAAAAAAAATGAACGCCCTGTATCTCGGAAACGAAGCGTTTCCGGACACATGCTAATGGGAACTTTTTTTCTTATTTTTATCTAATGAACCTGTCCCTGAAATTTTTCGCAATATTAAAGAATCACCCTGTATATCATAAAGGCTGGTCGACTGTGTCAGCCGTCATCTGATTTCGAGGTCGAGTACTAAATACAGAGCAGGAAACATATTCTAAATAGTGCTAAATATAGTAGGTGTTTTATTTTCTGATTTATTTGGGCATAATTGTAGTTTTTCTTTAGTTTTATTGGGTTTTTGCCACACTTCTAAACGTTTCGCCGATTTTCAGTGCCGACATATTCAGTGGTCATGAAAGTTTCCCTGCGACTCATTACGTCACCATTATAAAAGCATTCTTGGGAGAGAGAAATTGTTGAGCGTGTTTATAAGGTTATACCGCCATATTTATAATTTTGATTAAAACAGTCGATTGATGAAGGAAGCCCTAAGTACTTCCTTCATACATATGCGAACAGTTAGCTAACCAAATTTGTGTTGTTTAAACCGGTTTGTAGGAAAGTTCTGATCAAATTGACTATTTGATACACAAGATAGAACAACTTGCTACTACAGCTCAATTGTTTTCTCTCTACCTCTTCCATTTGATAGATCGTTAGCAGTTTGTTGACAATCGAGAGTTTTAAGTGACTACATTTACCTCTTTATCAAGTGCACTTCAATCAAATCGCAGACCACTGCTTTTCTCAATTTTGTAAATGAGTCTATAGTTGAGATAAAGTGCGGTAAATTATTTATAGATATAAACAGTTTTATTAAAATACAAATTATTTGATGACTGCTACTGCAAAGTAATGTGAACACATTTCGTGTAGAGTGAAACAGTGATTCGAATGCTCAAACAGAGAATTTTGAAACTCAAATAAAAAAATCACATTAGGCATAACTGACGCCCTCTCTGATGCTTGACAAAACGAATTTATCAATGAGATTCAAACAGACTATCTACAAACTCATAGCAAATTCCAATAAAAGCTGAGAAATTCAATATTTGCAAAAAAACAAATTTCAGGCCCAATTTCAAGAGCCTACTATTTCTGAATAACCCTGTGTTATAGAAAAACATGCAGTGGCAGCTCTTGACTTTTTAAACTAGTGAAAAAAGCAGGCTGGAACTGTTCCAAATACGAATTACAGAATTAAATCAGATAATACAAATACTGGATTATTTGAAATTACTCTTTGTTAGGCGAATAAATGAATTATTTAACTATTTGACGATTTTTCCGAACTATAAAATTAATTAATTTCTGATTTCTATTTCACGCGCATCATCCAATGCCGTTGTAATATTTTATTTACTTGTACTTATTAATGTTAATTTACAGTTTGAAGAAAAACAATATTACAAATTTTATTATAAAATATTAATTTTCTCGCGACAACTTCTTAAATCGGAATATCCATGTCTGTCAATGTTAAAAAAGCGCGCTTATTTAATGAATAATTAATAATATCGTCAGCATATTCCTCACGTTTTCCTGCTACTGTACTTGACCCTAAGCTGTGCCATTTCACATTACTCAGTTATAGAGTACAGCCATCTGAAACTTAACTAAAACAAACCAGAAATTGCAATAAAATTTCAATTACAGTGCAATATCGAAAAAGGAACCACCAAACGATAGTACAATCACAGATAAATAAGCTAATTTATCTGTAGTACAATATGACAACTATATTAGACTGTCTCTGTTGCAGTCTCATAGAGATTGAAGTTGGCTACCAACGGATTCCATCTCCTTCTCTCTTTCTGACCTACTATATATTTATTGGGTCTTTGGGTCAGATGGGTCTTTATATATCGTATTGTGCTTATGAACGTATTGAAGATTTTCTATACAGTTACTGATTCTTATTTGTTACTTATTACTTTAAAATTTTTACTGAGGCACTGCTTCAATTACTTCATCGTACTGGCCGCCACTGGTACATTGTGTACATAGAGATCTAAACCTATTAAAAGCAACTATTACCAGGTGCCCAAAAAAGGTGTCCCATAACAGTTTGTTCAGAAGTAATTTTATTAAACACAGATTATGTTTAGCTACTCCGTAGGTTTTCCTCTAAAACAGGTGTGCTTTATTTATTTCGCAAAAATAAACAGATAAATCGGTTTAAAAAAGTTGCTACGGCAACAATTAAAATCGATGAACAAAATAAATCTACAAGAATGATCATTTTTCTTGTCTCCATAGTGCATAGTGCTTTTCCATTGATATTTAAACATTTAAAAATAGAATAAGGACTATGCAACTTCCTGGAGACAAGAAGTCCTTGCTGAAAAATTTCCGATTCGACACTTAGTTAGTTAAAAAACTTTTTAAAATATTGTTCGTTGTTAAGGAGAAATAGTTAAAACAAGAAAGTATAAGACATTCATGAAGTACATTTTTTCTGATACTTTATTTAGCAAGCATTTTGCCGAGTCGTTTTGCACGAGAGATCCAAGGAATCAACAAGACTCTCATGTAGCAGAACAATTATTGGAAGATATTGCTAATAATACTTTAAGTAACAAAAGGAATGCTGTTTAAAAAATGGGTTTTACATGAAACTCTAAAAGAACAGTTGCTTTACCCGTACCAAATCCCAATTTGTACAAGGTGTAATGAAGTCATTTTTCACCGCCCCGTATGAGATATTGAAAGCCGGCCGACACTCGAACTCCACCTAGCGTGAGGGAAACCGCGAGAACCGAACGCGTATCGAACAGCGCACCAGAGACTCTACCACTGCGGAGATATGACGTAAGATGCGCGCTCGATCCAGCGCGTCCGATTCCGAGTCGGGAGCGATATTTTGAAACTTAGGAGAGTTCAGTACCTGTCCTGGGCCACACTGAGTAGCTGAGTCATATCCAGTTCCCCCAGCAGATCTGTGAAGAACCGTAGCAAGTCCAGCCGACCGTCTAGTGCGCCTACGTCACCGTTTCATCAAGAAAGGCTTGCTATCTACCAGAATTGGTACTTGCCAGGCCACCAGACAAAGTCCAGTCGTGTGTCCAGTGTTGCTGATAAGTAAATTAACCGTCTGCAAAGTCGTTGTGGGGTTGTTAGATTAGTTTTCACCAGACCTCTCGAGGAAGGTCTCGGACGCTGGTTAATCTGTGACCATCTGTTTATTTTATCATAAATGGGCTCAGGTCAGAGGGTACTTTTATAGTTTTATTGACATTGATTTGTTTGTTGCTTTAGTGCAAATATCGTAAATTGTAATTGTAGGGATCACAAATGTAGGTCGGTGACCGCTACAGTCCTTAAGTGGACGAACCGGAAATTTTACAAGTCCGCAAATTTGTACACCGCCGATTATTCTAAATCCCAACATGGCCTTTGAGTGAAATAGCAAAGTAAGAAAACCGTCCAGTGCGCAACCGCCACTTCCGAAGCCGCATTAGGCCTTCCCAACATGGAGTAGAAGATTCAGTTCCTGAGCCGCTAGCATCGAGACCAGTCTTGTTCCGCACCAGCCATCCGAAGCGAGATAGTAGCAGCCTTCTGCGTAAGACTTCCGCCACTCCACGAAGTTAGCAGGAGGTGAGCACTGCAAAGTCAGTACCAGCCGACCGCTCTTGTCAGCTAGACGTGACCAGCAGAGGAAGTGAGCAAGAGGTTGTCAGGAAAAACTTGGCCGCTATCAATTGTGTACTAATCATACTTTGTTTTCCAGCTTGTGTATTGTGCTACGGCGTGGGTATAGTCGCTGTTGCATTATCCGGTGACTTTGATTCACCACACGTTCAGTTTATAGGATTCCGTCCTATGAATTGAAACGTGGGCCGTTATTTATCGTCGCTTATACTACGGCTGGGTAGAGCCGCTGTCGCATTATCCGGTGACTTTAACTCACCACGCGTTTGTTTATAGGATTCCGTCCTATGAGCTGAACCGTGAGCCGTTATTTACCGTCGCTTAGTGTACCACGGCGTGGGTGCAGTTGCTGTCGCATTATCCGGTGACTTTACCCCACCACGCGTTCAGATCATAGGAAAACATCCTATGCGGTGATACGTGGGTCGTAACTAACTAGTACCTGTTTCTATTTAGCTGCCCGGCCGTGCATTCCAGAAGAGGAGCTGTACCGCCACCTATTGTTTTTTTTTATATGTATATGTAGATAGTGGCCAAGTCTAGTTTTATAATTTAGGTTTTTTTTTGCTTTACTCGCTTAATCGCTTCCTCTTACTTGATTTCGCATTTAAGCATTGATTAATCGCTTGTATTGCTTCCGGCCGTATTAGTTTTGTAAATTAGGTGGATTGTAATATATGTGTATTATTTTATTGTGACTTTTATTCCTGGATAAGTCTAACTCCTCCCTCACGATCTTTTGAACATATCGTGTCTTCACTAGTGGTGTTTATGCACTGTAAATGGCGCCCGAGGTTACCGCCACCGCAGCTCAAGCGTCGCACTGCAGACGTGACGTAGGCACGTCACAATGATATGTTCCCAAATGATTATATAAAAACAGCTATTATATAAAAACAACGGCATAACTAATATACATGTCAGATGAGTAAAATTATCACCTTGTTGTTCGAATTCAACAAAGGTTTATGGTATTATTGAGAACAATTTTATTGGTTTATTCGTTCTTGAACAAATACTTAATGGTGCTTTTTAATTGTAATTTTTAGAGCAAAATCAGAATAACTTGTGAGAGGATGTACCTCTTCAAATTAGAAATATAGATTGGAAACCTTGTTACCACCAATGTACATTAGGAAAAACATTTATCGGAACCTTCCCTGTATACTCCTGAGTAATTCGGTTGTACTTACCAGACATCCTATATAAATTACATTAAACAGTAACAATTTTAAAAATATAAGTAACTTTTTTAGGCAAGCAACATTATTATGGTAACTTAATCTCAATTTATTTCAATTCAGCTACCCCAAAGTATGATCTCTATAATAGTTAATCAAAAAATAATACATACCTAAATATATATACAGGGTGTCTCACATATCACTGATCGGGTGATTGTACATTAAAAAAATTATCCAAAAATATATATATATAATAATATCTAAAAGTTCACCGTTTCCGAAATACAAGATGTCAAAGATTTCGAAATTTTTATTAGCTATATTATTTATTTATTTGGAAACTCTTCGTGATAAAACAATAATTATTTTAGGTTGCAATGGGATATCTTGGGTCTCATTATACAGTATGTTTAAATAACCCCATTATTACTAGTGGCGTAGAAACCCTGTGGCGCTATTTTATTTACAATAAAAATGGTACGCCACTGTCTTAATTATAAAAAAAAACGTGAGATACTTCAAATGTTGATCATTTTGAGCAAATAATTATTCTTTAAAAGTATCTCTGAATTTCATAGTTTGTGCGTGATGAGGCCTATTATGCTTTAGTAATATTTTCTGGCTCAAATATTACTTTAGCACTGTCGTGTCATTGTTAGAATAACAATAGCAATTTTAAGTTTTCTTTAATTGGCGGTCTTGCTTAGTTATTCAAGTGTTTTTTTTTCTTAGTGGGATAAAGACCAAAATAAAAGGACATTACATTTATTTCATTGCCAACGTTTCGGTGTTAGTTTTTACACCATCTTCAGGGCTCGAAATTTAAAATGTCCTTTGTCTAAAAATGTAGTGTCAAAACAAGAAGAAGATAACATCTAGATACTCATAGATACAACTTATGATTCATAAAACAAACGATTTCCCTTTTCACACACAGTAAGGTTGTTGTTAATAAAATTCGTTGTTATTTAGCAGGATGAAACTTTAAAAAAAATATATAAGTTTCCTTCAGTTTTTAATACAAATATGTCTGAATATGCACAAATTACAAAATGCAGAAATATTTTAAATGAACAATTACTTAAATACACTTTTAAAGAATAACTATTCAAAATAATCAAAATTTAAAATAGTATAATATCCTACATTTTTTTAAAGATAGTTTGTGCCATTTTTATTGTAAACAAAAGAAAAGTGGGACAGGGTTTCTGCGTCACTGGTAATAATGAAAATGTTAAAACATATTCAATAATTATACCTAAGATATCCCATTATCACCTAGAATTATTACAGTTTTATCCAAGGGTTTCCAAGAAAATAATATTTGGCACCCTGTATCCCAGAACCGGCGAACCGGTATTTAATTTATTATGACTATATAATCACCACAAGGAAACCAGTAATACCTGAGACTCTGTATATGAAAATTACTTAACTATATTTGGTACTAATAGTAAATAAATAATGACTTACACTTTTCTGAAGTAATCTGCAAAAGCGCCTGAATTAACAGTTCCTCCTTTCTTGTCAGTAATTATTTTCATGCCAATTTCAAACAAACGATCTGTCTCATATTTGTCAACAATGCTACCATTAGACAAGTAGTATGTATTATCACTAAATGTATTATGAGATGTACTGAGCAAGTCAAGGTCTTTTACTTTTTCATAAACCAAATTGCCTTTTTCTCCGTGAACCCACTGTCCACCAAGATCCACAATACTGCCGCCAAATTCTACAGAACACACTCTTCCGCCTATTTTATTCTCCGCCTCTAAAACTATGAGATTCCGAAATCCATTTTCTAGTAATTTTGTTGCGGCTGCAATTCCGGAAGCGCCTGCACCAATTATTATAACGCTCGGATTTTTCGCCATATTTCCGTCTATAACAAACTTCTCTCTGATTCTAAGTTAATCGAGAATGGCTAAAATCTTAAAATTTAATAAGTAAGGTATAGGTTATCAAAACATAAGATAATAACAAATAGATAACATGCATTCATCTGCTAGCCTAGAAATAATAAGTATAAACTAATTTTACTTATCTTTTAAAACGCTCTTTATCATTTTATAAAATATAATAAATTTAGAGAAGAACGGTTATTATCATTACCTACTTGATCCACAACAATAACTATTTATAATCAGCAATAAAGAAAAGTTATATTTCTTATTAAACATTAAACAATACTACAAAGTCACGTATTGAAACTTTAAATGTCAATAAGATATGAATATTTAATATTTCTTGTTTTATCATATGTTAATTATTTTCGTAGAAAACTTACCTTCCTTAATATGATTTTTATATTCACATTATCATTAACGCGTGGAAGATAAACACTTATATTAAAGAAATACTTGCCGTGATCTAGGTAGCTGGTCGCTGCCAGGAACACAATTAAAATGCATATCCCTAGGCTTACTTGGGATTTTTTAGTCTGCCCGTGTTGATATTGGATTAGGTTATGCAAGAATGGGCTCGCTATTAGTATCGCTGTATACTGATTTCTCTTCAGTTTCAGTTGTAGCGAAGCTTTTGAGTAATCATCACTGAAGAAGCGGAGAGTGAGAAGTGGCGAAACGTTTGGAATAATTTTCAGCATTTAATAACTGAACATTATCTATGGTTCAGCAAATGAAACTGAAATTGAACATTATCTATGGTTCAGCAAATAACGAAAATGCCTCATGTCTGATTCCAAAAGGATAACGAAGAAACAGGAACACAGCAACAAAGGACTATTATTTGATATATAGTGATTTTCCGGATTTTTATGCCGTGACCTCGGTAACTGGCCGCTGTCGATACCGGGCATAACAACCCGCTAAAATCACTAGATATAATATGTAATATCAAATAATAGCACCGGCCGTGAAAGCCTAAAAACCATCAAAGGACTATTAAATGAAATGAGTGAAATTGGTTTAATCAAGAATTTTTAAAGCACCGAAATCTATGAAAATACATGTTTTTAAAATGTGTACTGTAGATGTACCTAAACATTCATATACCGAATATAATCTTCTGTTGGTGTTAATGAGCATTTTTTTAATTTCTTAACTCATACCTAAAAAATAGAATTTGTTTTGTGCGGCACTGTGGTTTCAATTCAGTTTTTATAAATGACATCACCTTGGCTTTATGTTGTAAAACTTTATTATATGCTGATGATCTTAAAATACTCGCTATTATTAAATCTCATGATGATTATGTAAATCTTTATAATGATTTAGAAAAGTAGGTATATCAGTGATGTATTCAAAATAACTTATACTTGAATGTTGATAAATGTCATTCTATGATATTCTCAAGAAAACCTTGCCCCTGTTGAGTTGAGAGTGACTATCTATTAGACAACAAAAAACTTCAACCTTGCACTCAATATAAAGATCTTGGGGTTGTTTTTACTACCAAATTAACATTTTCGGAGTATATTGATAATATCGTGTCAAGTGCAAAAAGAAAATTTGCGGTTTTTATATGCATTTGCCATGAATTTGAAGAACACAGTACGCTGTGCCTTTGTGAGATCTAAGTTTGAATACGCTTCTACGGTCTGCAACCCATACTACGAGTATGAATGTCAAATAAAATTCGTGGAAAAGCCCCAAAGGCGATTTGTGAAATATCTGTGGTTTAAAAGTGACGGAGTTTATCCAGCAATGATCAATTGCTGAGTAGGTTCCATATGGTTGAGTTATCCTTGCGTCGTGAATATTATTCTGTTATTTTCTTGTATAAGTTATTAAATAACGCGATAGACTCCCCAAATTTGCTCAGCTATATTAATTTTGCATTACTGAATCTAAGCACTCAGCTGCGTTCTTCTGTATTTCATGTACCTACCTATATCAAGGACTAATGCATTTAGTAACTCTCCAATGCATGTCATGTTTAATAATCATTTTGTAATTCAAAATGAGGTGGACATTTTTTGTTGTACCCTGAATGGCATTAAAAATGCATTTACTGTTTAATATCTGTATTATATCTTGTTCATAATCCTTTATTTTTAGATGTTTTGTTTACTAATATATAACTTGTACGTAACGTTTGGCATATTTGTAAAGTTGTAAATTCTTAATCCTTTTAATATGTTCTGCTCTATAACTTGATTTTCTGTCAGGGCAGAGTATCTCCTAACTCCTAAATAAATAAGTGCTTTAAATAGCATTTTATCCAAGCAAGAATGTTTAAACGCAAGAACGTAATTCGAGCGTGTAATCATCTTAAGTGGATACAAGGCAATTAAAACGCGAATGCAATACAGCGTTTTATCCACAATCACATCACAATTACAATTGTGGACTCAGAATTATTGGAATTTAATAAAAAAAATATTTGCACGACTTGATATCTCTTAATATTCAATGAAATACAAACTTGATATTGCAAGGAAAATATTGCTGTTTCTTGTACAAATTCTTGACAAACCTCAGCAGATGTTATGCGTTGTTAAAATTATGGCAACGATGCTACAAGAGTTGTTATTAACGGAAAAGAAGTTAAATGAAATAAAACGAAATGTGTATTACTAAAAATGTAAATGTTAATGTTAATAAGTAATTTATTATAAGTTTATTACTTTTTCATATTGCGCTAGTGAAATAAATCACTTTAAACGGTTCATATGTGTGGATAAAAGTCCGATTATAAAGTGATTGTGGATAAAATATATTATTTCATTTGGGAACATTTAAATAGTAACAATGAATAAACAGAACATAAAGAATTTTATTTTGGGGCTTTTATTCTATAAATTTTATTTTTCGAGATTTCCATACTTAAAGACGTCAAACATTTAATAATTTGCTGAACAGAAATACGACGTCGTTGAGTATACTTTATTATTATTCATTTCCAAATATAGCTAATAGTTATATTTATGCAACAAGTGCAAAAAGTACCTTTTTGTACGAGTTGCATACAATATTTTTTCTACGTTCATGCAAAAACCAAAAAATGATATTTAGATGACACTAATGCCCGTTTGCACCGAAGTTAATAAGCATTACTTAAAAATAAGACATGCTTAAGTATGCTTTTCCTATTGCACCATACGTTAAGATCTTCTTAAGTATGAAAACAGATACTTAAATTTAAGCCCCTGTTTGACAGTGACTTATGAAATTCTTTAATTCAAACAGAGTTAGAATGTGCGAAAAACAAGCTTAAAGTGTAAAAAACGCGAAAAGTGCGAATATAGTGGTCAATGCTAATGCGTGTAGTATTAAAGTTGTAAAATAATACCTATAATGGATATTAGATTATATTTGATGATTTGGATACTTTGCAAATTATAGATTTTGCATTTCTCAAATTAAATTATACGAGATCTGACCATTTCCATACAATGGATGAATTGAATGAAGATGATTTGGCCACACTAACCACAGAGAAAATAAAGTAAATCGTTATTATTATTAGTTTGTCTCTGATATTAACTAGTCTTGATGAACATCAACAACCATACCTATATTACAAATGACAACAACAAAAACAAACACCAAAAACATTAAATTACACCGATATCTAACCCTACTTCAATGTAATAAACCGAATAAAAACCGAAACAACTAAAATACCTAACATAAAGTAACGAAAATTACTAGATTTGTGCGTTGTTGCCAATACAAAGACGTACTTTGCTAAGTATGGTTTATAATACGTCGGTGCAATACTCTAAAAAAATATGCATAACTTAACTTTAAGAACAACTTTATTAAGTTGTTCTTAGTAAAATGTCGGTGCAAACGGGCATAAGTCTAGGAAAATGTGACATTGATTTGAACGTTTATGTTTGTCATGATGACAAAACGCTGTAGTAGAATGACAGATAAATGCAATAAACATTTTATTGCACTAGTAGAAAACGTATTTTATTACTTATTTGGGTAAATACCTAATTAGCTATTATTACAGTATACATTAATAACAATTAGTAAATAAAGACAAACATGTATGGCTTCTATATTTAACTTAGCATACCTATGTAGAATACGCGAGTTTAAGATAAATGTTTAGGCTGGTACTATTGATCGTTATTTGACTGGACCAATTATTTTACCAAATCGATTAAATGGCTAAAGTTATTTGAAATTTATGCAAAATCCTGATTTAATCGAAGATTTGTTTTATTATTAACTGTCAAATTTTAAACACCAAGGTTAGTGCTGACTTTTTAATTTCTTCTAATAAACACTATTCAAATTTTGTTTCAATTAACGTATTTTTTCTTTAAAACCTTAAAGTTCCTAAAATTTAACAATAATAAAAAAGTGTTTAAATTAAATTCTGCACGGGATATTATCATTCTTTTTAAATCCTATCAAAGGAAAAAAGCATGGTATAATTTTAGGAGTAACTCACCCTGAATGAACACCTTGTAGTGTTTCAATGTGCTTGAACTCATAGTCATAGACCAATAATAAATCTAAAGCATGTACCAAATTGGTTATTCCAAGCTAAAGTAATTCAGAGATATATATACTTTTTTCGAAATATTGGCCCCACTTTGAAAGCGTGTAATTCCACCTGTGTGCAATTTTATATATGTATAGATATGTTTGGTTAAGTTGCAGTGTTTTGGGACCACCTACATGCATTTGATCTGTGTCGGTTCATATGCCCATACAGGGTGAGTCAGTCATAATGTCATTAATTTTAACCACGTATTCGGAAGGCCTAATAAAAGCAGAAAATCGAAAAAAAATATTAATTGACCTTTAAAAAAATAAACAAATCACCCTATAAAAATCGATAACACGACGCTCCTGGTACGCTTCGAAATTTCTGATGATGCAGCCATACGACAATCGAATGCCGGAGGAAACATCGTTGCCACATCATGTTTATATACATAATATCATCTAACACTTCAGCGTGTTGTTCAAATTTACCACGATTTAGTCACACTTTCTGCATTTCCCGCATTTCTTTCCCCCCAAATTCGAATATCACACCACACATTTCGAGAGAGGATGGAGAGAATACAAACAAAAGCAGTAGTTTGTTTATTTCGGTCTCGTGTATTGGTCGTAAATTCACAATGCCAATTTTACAAATTTCGAATAAACAGATATAGTAGTTTTATACGGAGAATGTTTACGTGTGAATGACGTTGCTGCGGAATATCGGAGACGTTTCCCTAACAGACAACATTTTCCAAGTGTGCAAACCTTTGAGCAAGTGCTCGGGAACTTGCGAGACATCGGCAAAATGACTTAAATGTGATAGAAGCCGTTTTAAATTTAGTTGAGGAGCAGCTATTTCTATAAGAACCATTTCAAGGTGATTGGAGATATCCCAAAGCAAGGTCTGCAGAATATTACGATAATACTCACTGAACCCGTATCATTTTCAGAAAGTTGAAGTTTTAGAACCTGTTGATTTTCCGAGCCGTCTTAAATTTTGCAATTGGCTGATCCTAATTTTATAAATAAAATGCTATGGACGGATGAGTGTAACTTTACTCGAACTGGCAATTTAAACAGGTTAGTACCATACTACTTAAATACAATAAATTTCTAGGCTAGATGTACGTAACTACAAACTGAATAATTAATTGTATTTACGAGCAATACTAAAAATTCATATTAAATTGTAAAAAGGAAGGGAAAACGTAGTATCAAAAATATTAAACTGTAATAACCTAATATTCGAAAACATTTATTTATTATATACACTTATTTTATTAACAAATAATAATATAATAATAATAATAATCATTCATTTATCTAGATAAAAAAAGTTAGTTTCACTCCTTGTCGTTAAATAACAGTACAAAAACTAGGTAACTAGGTTATTGACCTAATAATACGGTAGGTCAGGAAAGATTCACTTTCGATAACTTTTATGAGCATCAGATCAGAGGAGTGGCGTTTCGATCTTGGACAGTTTTTTGTCGACAACACGAGGGTTTTTATTACTTAGTATTTAAAGACGAATCACTTTTCAGCTTCTCTTAATAATTTACCCATTGGGTATACGTTTTTTTTGTAATGTACGTAAATTGTTTATTACTCCACAAACATGCTACTCGTCGGTTTAGCTTTCAGAGGCGATATGTTGTCAACGTATGGGCAGGAGTGTACGGAGATCGTTTAATTGGACCATATTTTCTACAAGAAAACCTAAATGGACCGCGTTATTTTCAATTTTTAATAAAATTATTTGATTACTATTATTTGATTTCATTGGATTTCAACATATTAAATTATTATTGGCTGAACTGAGCAAGAAAAAATATGAGATTCTGAAATAGTCAGTACAACCGTTTCTTTATGATGTCTAATACCTAGGTAGGTACTAGGAAAATATTTCAATTTGGAAACGTCGCATCAGGTCGACATCGAGTTGAACTGTGAGCTGTAAACGGCCAATGCTGTGAGCGGTGAGTGGCGGTCTGAAAAGCGGGTTTAAATAATAATTTGAAAATATTTATTTTCAGCGTAAATATGCATTTAGATTTTTTTAAATCGCGTGTTCGTATCATACTCATTATTCCCTATCTCCTCTTAAAATTAATGACATTATGACTGACTCACCCTGTATACACAAAATATACATAATTATTTACTACTATATTACATTTAATTAAAATTACATGTACAAATTCATGAGAACACTAATTGACATAACTACAACTGTGTCATATTGTATGTGATAAAATGTGCAGATTAATCATTTCCAGAAAGTAGCAAAATTATATAAATTGAAAAAGGTAATTACGCAGGGGGAGCCTGATGAAGAGATCAGAATATGTTATCAAATTTAAATAATATTTACTTTGAATGGTTTTGTTGGCCATCTCCCTCCACAATTTACCATTAGGAAAAAATCTTATTAAGGCTGGCGTTTCAAGGACAAATAATCGTATCTAAAAATGCACAAAAAAATACACCAAGGGGTAGTAAGTACTAAAATATAATGCTGAAATTGAATCATTTTCTTTAACTTTTGAAGGGAAAATGTGCTAGAGAACATTAAAAACCGTGTATTTGTACCTTATCACTGTGTTCTATACACCGTGAAAAATACTTAATAATTTACATAAATTCAAGTGTTACTAGTTTTTTAAAAGAATTCTGCGGGATGTGATAATGTTTATAATGTCGTATACAATTTTCTCAATGTGCAGTTGACTTGTAAAATTCAGGAGATTTTATGATAAAACATAATAGGTGAAAATGATGTTCTTTTTTTCTTATTCTAAATGACTTGTCAGCCTGGAAATTGTTTTATATCCTGGAGAAATCTTGTATAATTTACACAGTGACAAGATATTCGTTATAACTTACTCAGACTTTGTTTAAACTATCTCAACATACAGCCACAGTTTGATTATACAGTTCGTCGAGTGAAGGTTCCAGAGGGTGTGGCTAAAGCGCGGCTAAATGCGCAATGAACACCAATGAAATTCATATGTACACGACGAAGTGGGAAAAATTCTATTTCTTGACAAATCACCGTGCCCCTTGAGCGCGCGAATGTGCGCGGCTAAATGCGCAGTCGTCTTTTGGTCGTCTAAAAAAATGAAATCTCGACATCAAAGGAGCCGACGTGAAGACGCCGGACTGTATAATAGACTGTAATACAGCTATGAAATTCGTTGAAAATTTGCGTATAAAAACGGCGCCCTTAATTTTTATGCTTTTTTAACCCTTTTGCAAATTTTCTTCTCCGATGAATCACACTACAGTTAATTTCAAGTTTATTAATTACCATATTACTTGTAACATATCGTTATCACAATACCTTAAAGATCTTTTAAATTTAAAAATCATAAAGAGTCTTTCATTTAGTATTATAACAGCAGTAACACCTTACTAGGTATTAAGAAAACCGTATTTCAACGAAAAATATAGATTTTTCAAAAAATTTGATATTCAGGTCATTTGTTGATTTGATTTTTTAACATAAGAAAATGTATTCTATTTATAAAATAAGAAAAATACCTGCATACATTCCAATTTTGTGCATTTTCAGAGAAGAACGGAAAATATCAATTTTAATTAGTAATTAATACAGGGTGGTCCGTAAATAATTGTCCACGAAGACATACTACATTTTTCACTTAAAAATATTACGATTTAAGTCAATATGCCTTATTTAATAAAATGTTGATAATAAAAAAAGATACATGCTGTCAAAGGATACAGAAATTTCAAAAGTAATTTTTTATACCTATGTATTTGACTGTATCAACTTAACAAATTTGTGATAGTTGTTTTTGGATATGAGAAATCATAACGTTGTCTATTTCAACGTATCGAGGGCACACACACCATATTTGCAGCGTAACTTTTTTGGACCTAAGTTATTATTATTTTATTAAAAAAATTTAAACCTACACTGTTTTTGGGAAAAAAAGGTATACTTGTCATTAGTCTTAGAAATTGCCCATTTTCGAGATAATAGCTTTTCATCAATCAGCTGTAGGTATAGTTCCGTGTAGAAGATTATAATGTAGTAGGCACCAATAGTAAGTTAAATTTTAACAATTATTATTTAAGGTATTTATCCAGTTTTGATTAAAATCATTTACTTTATAAAATCCAAAAATTCTGAGACACTAATTTTTCATATTCAGATATGAGAGATGTGACTGTTAATTGTTGGCAAATAAATGTGCTGGGCAACGAGAATATTTATGAGGATTTCGAAATAGATTGCAACATGATAAACAAAAATTTTTAAAAATCTGTTTAGGTATTTAAAGAAAAAAAGACGAAAAATTTGTTAAAGTTGGGGATCAACAAACTAATTAAGGAGGACTATCTGCAGCTGCAAGAATCAGTATAACTTCTATTTTAAAAACGTTGAATGTTGAAAACTTCTATCCATACCATTTAACACCAGTGCAAATGTTATTGCTACCTTCAAGATATCCAATTTGTAAGAGAATTTTATGTTGCCTACTACTTTAATATATTTTCACAGAATCTGCCCCACTCACACCCAATTCGACGATTGTGGTATCGCGAAACGCTAAATGGCCCCGATTGCCCCTACGCGATTCTGGTAAACAAACAAAATAATGCCGTGTATCGAGGCGTGACTGGAATATGAAGGATCGACGAGAATCTTTCGAGACATGGATCTACAGATGTTAGAAAATACCTAAAACATTCATTTGGTCTATAAAAGAAGAATAAACGGCCGAGTTAGTCAGTCTTGAATTGGAGTATTTAGTTGGAATTTTCCTGGAGTTTCAAAGTGAAATAGTGTTTAGTTCAATTGTAATTAGTATTCAGTAGTGTAAAAAGTAGTTAATAAAGATAAGTG
This sequence comes from Monochamus saltuarius, assembly GCA_025584915.1. NCBI lineage: Eukaryota > Metazoa > Arthropoda > Insecta > Coleoptera > Cerambycidae > Monochamus > Monochamus saltuarius. Next base: position 35,721,827 of record CM046726.1, read on the forward strand.
ATTAATTAACGGATTGTTTCCTGGTAAAAGAAAAATTCAGGTTAGGAAACCCGTGATAATATTATACAATGAACTATGCATCTGATTATTGAGAAGCTATTCTCCAAAAAATGGCTGATTTCTGAGACTCATGACAAGTATACCTTTATTCCTCAAAAATTATGTAGGATTTTTTGATAAAAAACGTAATAACGGTCAAAAAAGTTACGCTTACATTTACGTCACAAATATGACGCCCTCTACGAAATGTGTCAAAATAGACAACAGATTATGATTTCTCATATCCAAAAACATGATTCCCAAATTTTTAAGTTGATCCATTCGAACACAGTGTAACAAAAAAATCACTTTTTAAATTCCAACTTTGAGACCCTGTATCTTTTTTATTATCAACATTTTATTATGGCAAGTTGACTTAAATCGTAATATTTTGAAGAGAAAAATATAGTATGTCTCTATGGGCCGTTACTTGCCATGTAAAATTCAAATTTCAAGAAGCACTCTACAAATTACATGCTCTCGATTTGTATCAGCTTATAGAGAGTGTTTCGAAAACAGTTGAGGAAATGAAACAGTGAATACAGTGACGGTTAGCTAATTTTAGAGGAGGTATTTCAAGTAAAAACAATAATAATTTTTTAGTATCTCCTAAAAAATTATAACTTTTTAAGAGTAAGTTCTGAAGTGAAGTTTTCGTGGCTTTTTTAAATTTACAACAGTATCAGAACACCAGCTAAACTTGTCATAAGAATGATAAAAAACCAATTAAATAAACTGGTAATAACCGTTGACATGTGACAAAAACCTACTACCAAAAATTTCATTTGAACAACTATAGGGTTCAGATGTTCGCTTTATTTTTATTTTTTTGTACGAAAAATAGATATTTTGGAATTTGTATAATGACAAAAAAGTTATATTTTGAACAGGGCATTCCAAAACATTTTTTTCCTTCACTAATTTTAAGTACTACGTAAAAATTCTAATAAAAGGCATGCAATATTTCATAACACCTGTGAATTGACGATAGGTGAAACAGGTCATAAAAGTGATATAACACAATTATTGCATTCATGTAAAAATGGGGGTGTTTAATTAGAGCCAGTTTTAAAATAGCCATAGCCACTTGAATATCTCGAAACTCGAATATCCACTTTTATATAAAGCATCCTCTTTAAAAATGAGCTCAAAATTCCACTGTTTCACTTTCTAAACATTCTGTATATTAGGTTACCTTTATCAGTCCGAATGAACCACCATAAAAGTATGATCCCTTTGTTACAAAACACTTTAAATATTTTAGAACTGACAATCATTAGGCTTGTTTTTGCAGCAGTTGAAAACGGTTTGGAAACTGTCAGAAATATTCGACCAGTTAAGTTGAGAACGCGTTACCATTGAATTTGACGCAATAAATAGTTGGACGGACATTTCTGATAGTTTCCAAACAGTTTTCAACTGCTGCTAAAACAAACCTATTACAACTCAAAGGTAGCATAGAATAATTATAACTATGTGTTGTTACTATACAATTATACTACATGAGCTATGCGAATTCAGTCTCAGTTTTGTAGATATCAACATCAAAACAAAGAGTTTATACGAATGCCAAGAAAAAATTTCGTACACAGTATTTTTAATATATTGTTTGAGAATTTGTAAACATGATTTTTATACGACATGTTTTTGGCAAATGTATAAAATATTGTAAACAAAAATGTAATTATTTTTATTTTGTAGCATCTTAACTAAATGAAATTATAATGTTTAATCATTCATTTATATTGGCCTGTATAATATTTACAGTGTGATGTATAATACTGAAGGAGTGATTGCTCAGTCGTTTTAAAAGGAAACCATTGGAGTGAAGTTACCCACAGATTTTCATTCTCAGATGCTGACGTCGGGACAAAAATTATGTGGCTAAACCTATGCACGACAACGTAACAGTCTGTGGATGGACACTGTAGAATGTTTAAATTAAGTAGATATGTCCTCATAGTAAACCATATGAGGAAGTTAGTAACTAATAACATATTCGTTGTTGATTTAGGAAAGATAAAGTGAACTATGAATACTATTTAAGAACAATGCTGCATGTTAAGTAAATCATTCGATAACGCTTCACTGTATGTGTCTGAGGTATCTAGTTTATTTATTACGCAAAGTTCGATATTTATTACAGTAGGTATAAAGTATAGCGGATTGGAGAGGGATATATGGGATGATTTTAGAAGTACTACCATAAATTTATCTACGTTTTCTAGACCCTAAAATAATAGGAAAAATCTACATAAACATGTATCTCAAAACGCTTCCTTTTCGACATACAGGGTGTGAAAGGTCCTGATTACGAATTTATAAACACCTTACATATAAATCAATATACAAATTTCATAAACATGTTATGTTTTCCTTTTACTCCTTTTTGTTTTGTTAAATTTTCTATAACAAGTGTAGCACACACAAATTTGCTATTCTGCGACTAGAAATGGGTAAAAAATTACAAAATCCTCTAGATAAACTTACAAGGTGTACTAATCCCTTGCCTCAATTCATTAATTTATGAGGACAGCTTAAACACACTTAAAGTTGCATATTTACTGCTCTCTCAAGAGTCAAAAGCAGTACCCTAAACAAATGATACTGAGCGAGACACAATTAGCTTTTAAAGTGCATTATAATTCTGCACAAGTGGTTGGGACTTCAGCTTCAACTTAAGAGCTAAAAATATATTGGTGATATATAAATAGTCTACTATTTCCTGCTCGGCCTAAGACTTTGCAGAAAGAGACCTATATTGCAGTAGGTATTTAAATGCAGACCTCTCGTCCTGGGCGACGCACCATTAAACCTATAAATTATACTGCAGGAAACAACCCCACGGGCTAATGCTCCGACCAGCATTGAATTACACCTGAAAAACCTCTAGCAACAGCTAAAGTCATCAGTCGGCGATCCACCAGACATATACCGGTTTCGAGCCTATTAATTACGGTGATGTAGAACGCTTCTTGTATGTAACTTTCAATAGCGAATGGCCGACAGAGGTAGCTCTGCTACTGCGCATTACTCATGGTCCCTACTGTCGGAGCAGACAGACTTAAAACAGCTAAAGTTGTTCGTTGGTTACCTCACCTATCGCATACTACTGATGAGAGCAAATAAACTCAAAATCGGTATATGTCTGGTTGGTCACCGACGAATGACTTTAACTATTGGACTTTTCAGGTGTAATTCAATGCTGATCAGGGTATTAGCCCGCAAAGTAGTTGTGTCCTGGAATTCCGTGTTTGAAACATACTGTTATCGCCGTTTCATGATAGAGGTCGCTAGCTTTCAATGGTTTCCACGCCGATGTAAAACGCTTCTTGTCTGAGGCTTTAAGTCCGGCATGGAGTAGCGAATTACCGCTACAGGTAGCTCTGCTATTGCGCGTTACTAAATCTATACATGGTTGTTTCCATTTTTAACACAATTACGAATAAGTCTGCAGTTCCAAACAAGTCGGCACATTCGTTGTAATGAATTAATATTATTATAATGTATTGTACATTAAAGAAGAATAAAGGTAGAAAATCGAAAAAATAATTTTACTCGACCTTTTAAAAGAGAATCAAGTCAACCCATAAATCCCACAACGCTCCTGTTACGTTCAAGCGTTGAAACAGGGCGACACCTCGTTAATATAGGAGTTGCGAATGAATCGAGTAACACTCAGAAAATTGGTTAAAATAATGATTTGAAAATATTTTTTTCAGTGTGAATATACATTTAATTTTTTGAATCGCGTATTTGCATTATACATTTTTTCCAGTTTTCCCTCAAAATTAAAGATATGATGGCTGAATAAAATAAAAACTTATTAACAAACATTTTTAATTTAAAATAAAAAGTACTAATTTACTTATTTTCAGAAACACTGTCGCATACTTTCTAATCCGACGTTAAATCTTTCTAACCCTGAATATTATGATATTCAAACCATATCTGACATAATACTTAAACATATAAAAATTTCAGACACGTATTTGAAACAACAATTATTAAAACTATTATTACATATCTAAATATTAATTATTTAAAGAGACTTACCTGAACATTTTTCTTTCAACTATCGTCAATGGAAACAACAGTAATGATTATCATCTAGCATCAGTTCTCTTTACCATATGACTACACCAGTCCTATATAAGTAAATAATATTAGAATTTTCAATGCCTCGACCACAGTTTTTATAATGTATTAAGAGATACACATTACTTGTAAATCGCAAATAATATAACCGGCTAATGGTTTATTTAAAAAAACCGCAAACGGATTGTTAAAACAAAATAATTAAAATTATAATAAGTTGTTTTTTTGTTCTGTAAATGCAGTTATTTCGACTGACATGCAAAAAAACGGTATACATAACTAAATATTGATGGATGCAGTAGTGTTGCTTAGGTGCATTGGGCTCCTAAGTAAATATCGAACTAGAACCCCTGTTCCCCCGTCCCATCTCCCCAAAAATATAAATATTTGCCATTTATAGTCGTTTTATTTAATAATAAAAAAACAGAACGTATTTTAATAAAAACAAAATATAAAATTAAAATAAAATAATAAAGTCTAATGCAACAAAATGAAAAAAACTTAATACAAGTAACATAAGGAACTTATGTTAAGCAGTATCATCAGAAATATCATTCTCACTTCATTAACAGCAGATTGTTTGAGCAAATTGCGAAATGTTCATATTAGATGCTGCATTACGTTCAGTAGCTACCGAATTATTTTATAACTATCGAATAACGTTGTTTAATGAACAATTTGATTTTATAGAACAAATAATTGTGATCCCACTAAATAAGAGACCTTACATAACATTTTTACAAAGTTGCATTAATTTTAAATAAGTAATTTTACATTGTAAAGTAACTGCACTCTTGCTAGAATATTTTGTAACGAACCTATTTTATTTTATTTTGCTCACACTGTACTTTAATTGTTTGGCGCACGCGGTACCTAAAATTGCTTAGCGTATCGCGATTTTTGCACACGACACTACCTACTGTTCTGTATAAAAGCCGGCGAAATTGCCTTTACCAGCAGTGCTTAGCAGGTCTTTCCGCGGCACTCAACCTTCCTCTACCCCAGGGTGTTTAGCAGGTAACTTCCGCGGCACCCTACCTTCCTCTGGGTATCCTGAGCGTTTAGCAGGTAATCTCCGCGGCGCTCTAGGTCTTGCCCGTATCCCGACGACTCCGAGCGTTTAGCAGGTAATCTCCGCGGTGCTCGAGGTCTTGTCCTCATTCCGTCTTCCGTCGACTCCGAGCGTTTAGCAGGCCCTCTCCGCGGCGTTCGAGGTCAGCCCGTATTCCGTCGACTCCGCGTATTTAGCAGGTGTTATTCCGCGGTACTCGACGTCGTCCCCGTGGTCTTCGAACTGGGTGTTTAGCAGGCTCTTTCCGCGACACTCAGCGTCTGCACCGTACATTCCTTACCGCCCTCTTTGTTAATTTATTATTTTGTATTATTATTTCAGGACCTAGTTTATTTATGTTGGGGAATTATTATTCGTATTAGTTGTTTACAGGGTGACATTTTATTTTATGAAATAAATATTTTATTTTCAATACCGAGTCTTATAATATTCCTGAACCTTGGACATAACTTCTCCACCGAGTGAACCCGGACAGATTCAAGTGGCTGTACTGGTTCGGCATCTGCGACCGAATTTTGAAAGTACGTCACAATTTCATATGAATGTTTTAACGAGATAGTTTGTTATAAGTGAACTGCAAAAGTTTCTGTGACGTTGCATATTAGTATTTGCTGAAAGTTATCACATAATTTACAACATAAAAGTTGCAATGCAACGAAATTATCAAAATGTCGAAACTTTTCTTTAAAAAGTCCTATCAAAATTAAAATCTCATGTTGATATAATTTGTTTTTTTATAATTTGTTCAAACATACTTTAATAACTACTTTAAGTTATGGCAATCTTTTACAGTAATCACGGTGTAACATATGAGATATGATGTTTCCAGCTTAGTTGTTTATGTGATGGTGTCTTATATCGGAATATAATTTTGCTCCTGAAGAAAGTAATTGGCCGAGAGATTGAACGACGGGAATCAGTCTGGTTAACATATTCCGTAGTCTTCTGATACGGAAAAACTTATTTTTGTAAAAATTACTGATATGAGAACGTGGTCTTTTCAAATCTTTGACGTTTAAGTCGGATTCAGAGAACAACGTAGTGTTGTCAGTAACACTAAGTCACGTGACTTTCAGCCAATGAAATTAATTGTATTCGTTGTTGAAGTTCAAAATTTCCAACTTCAACTATCCGGAGGAGCAACATTTGTACATAACATAACCAAAAAAACAAAACCAACTTTATAAAATCTTTATTTCACTGAAATTAAACTGGTGGTGGGGATGTTGCCAGCAACACTACGTTGTTCTCTGAAGCAGGCTTAACTGTTTACAATATATTGCTGTTGATGCACTAATTTTTTTTGAAGTAATGTAGAAACTTGTTTAAGTAATTTCGTATATGAATTTCTCCAATTGTAATTCGTTTATTAGGTGCTATATTTGTTAACCAATGTTTCCCATTTATAATTTCTGCGCTTTATTTTTGTTTTTTTATATATGAGGAATAATTGTCATTATCATATTTCCAGATCAGGTAATCAACGCTACTCATATAATAGAAAACTGAACAAAACCCAGGGATCAAAAAGTGTGATTGTGACACAATGGGTGTAAGATTTTATTTTGTGGAGTAAGCAAAAATTTAAGATGCTTCTACTAAAAAGGAACAATATCATAGTATTATTTAAATTAGTTTTGGCTGAGACAAAAAATCTTGCAAATTTGAAAACGTAAGGTAAGAGTTTCTTTAAAGTTTTGTTCTTACTCGATCTTGCACAACCTTGTATTGCCTAGCAAGTCTCTCAAATTCCTTCTCTTAATTTTGCATAATTCTTACGACTCTTGTATACAAATGAGAAACATGGAACTTCATTATGAATTTGGTAACAGTGGTGGTTAATCTCGGTCGACTACGGTTCCGCTTTGAGCTCACATGTAACTATCGACTGGTAGACGTTATAAAGCATAGAAACGGCTAGTTTTACATAATAAGTAATAAGTAATGGACGAAATAGGCGAAACATAATCAAAGCTCTTTCAATTAAGTGGCAGTGATTTTATTATTAGTTCCAGTTCAGCAGAACTTTGATTTTAAAAATAATTTTATGATACTTAAGTGACCTTTAAATAAAGTATATACCTACAATAGAAATGCAACATTTATTTTTGCAGCTAATATTCAGTTAAATATTACCTCTTTTATACGTACCTATTTACAAGACTTCCTGCCATGCAATTCGATCTATCTTGTCTTGTATTGCCTAGCAAGATCAAGATAAGATCACGAAAATAAAAGACAAGATGCCAACTATAATTTAAATTGTGATACGTTGGGAACAATATAGCCATCATTGTCGATCACGCAGATGTCTATTGACTTGCTTTATTCCTCTTACAGAAAGCACAAACTATTTATAATAACATTTATGAAAAACTGAAATTTTAATTTTACCAAATATTTGAAATAGGTATTATTAGATAAATATGCGGATTCTTACACAAATTCTAATACACCGTTATAAATTTTCATGTAAATTTAAAATAAAATGTAAACAATTATATTTTTATCAGGTATAATTGTAGTTTTTATTTTTCTTGTTGAAATTCCGAGTTAATTATCGATGGAAGGTAATAATTTAATTCACTATTTTTTTTAATTAGTTGTACGTTAGTATTGGAATAATTTAATAATTTTTCATTTTTTGCAATGCATCATGTCGAGACACAACTGTTAGAGAACAAATCTGTTAATGTTAGTCTCTGTTTACCTGGAAAACAGGAATTTAACCAACTGCAGCCAGGAGAGACCGACATATTTAAATAAATCATTATTAGGCATATAACTTTTGGAGCAAATTTAATGAATACATTTTTGCCTGTTCCAGTTTTTATTTGTTTGTGAACCGCTTACTGTGATGTACAATTTGAATACTTATTGTCGCAAATTTAAATGAATCTTTGCCAACAAGTTATATATAGATGGATTATTCGTTTTGGTATAAACATGTTTTCTTATAATTGCAACAACAATAATATTTTGATTTTAAAAATATCTATCTGAACTGAGTTGTAATGTAAAATACTGCATAAGAATACTGATATATTATTTGCCCGTATATTGATATAATAGGGTTACATGTTGGAAAATTAAGTTTCGATTAATTTCGCATATAATTTTATGTCCGTACTTGCATATATATACAGTGTTTTCGACAATGTAGATCTAATTTTTCAATGGAATAGTTATAAAATTTTTCTCTTGCACAGAGATAGATGTTATTTTTACTCAAACAACTTTTCACGATTCCATCAGAGGCATGTATGAAAGTGAAAAATTCATATTTTTAATGCGAAAAATCGTACGCCACTGTATCTTTTCACAATATCTATTTCTTTCTTAATCAGTAATAAATTCTGAAGACATTACATTTTTGATTTTATTGTACTAATAGATCCTTTATTGTTTTTTACCTAAATATAAGTGCTTGAGTACTTAAATTTTTACTGTCATGCACGCCACTGATGGAATTGGAGAACTTTAGTTGAGTCAAAAAAATATCTTTTTCTACTCCCTACATGGAAAATACTATTTTACTTCCTCATTTCAGGAAGTAAAGTAGTACATTTCCTCTCTCGCGAAGCAAGCAAGTAGAAACTTCAAATAGCTGTAACAGTAGTGTATAGTCTTCTTTTATTGTTACACAAACTTTCTAAATATGTATAATAATGCTTTTCTTTCAAACAGATCTTTTTATTACTTATTTTTAGCAACGTTCCATGTACTTTGATTTTTAACAGTATTTATGTATCTAAATACCTATTATGACATTTTGACATATTTAGTTGTTTGATTGTCATGCATAAGAAAATATAATAAAATATATGTAAAACCACTGTGAATGGTCGTAGAAAAAATCATATGTATTACACAGGAGCTAAGTGCCATTTCCCATCAAAATATCCGCAGGAGGAAATTATGCACTTTGCTCCCTTGTTATACATATAGCTATTTTCTCCAACCGTCACAAAACCTGGACATGTTTTGACTGTTAAGAGTCTCTGAGGTTGACATTTTCCTTACTGAGAAAAAAAAAATAGTATCTTAGCAACAAAATTATTCACTTTTAATCCTATAAACTAAAGTTGACACTTTTAATCCTTAGATTAAAAGCATTTCTTATTTCAGCAAACTGAACCACAAGCAATCACAAATTGACTCAATTAGCAATATGTTAACTAATGTTTGACAAAGTATCTATGACTATATAGATCTATCCTACTTACCTACTTTGCTTTATTATCCAAATTTGGTTTGAATAATTTCAAAGCACAAATTAATTAAATAGGGGATTTCGGTTGGAAAAAAAGTAACATGTTTTATTCGGATTATCAATGATTGTTTTATTCACAGTATAGTTACCAGCAGCGCTTGTAAGTAGTGTAATACGTATATAAGCCTAAAGAGAATATCCAAGAACAAAGAAGTGTTTGCAGACTACTAGCCGTGGCCTATAAAAGCAGAATTAGAACCTTAAAAGAGTGATGATCGGCTTTACTCTGACTAGGTAGGTTTTCCAATACTAGCACGACTTAGTTCCCATTCTTCTTGAGGTATAGCCTTTCTGCTCCGTTTCCTTCTACCAGCATCGATTTAAACCAACTACAAATCCAAATAGTTATGTCCCAGTGCCACGGAGAGTATAACTCATTGGTTTCGAACGTTTTTCGATAACCTATACTTTCTGATGAAACACAAAGTTCGAAATTTGAATAACATTAACAGCATCTAGACGAGTAAGTAATAAAAACCATTAGGTATGTCAACTTATTTGTTAATTAAAGTTTTCAAACTAGAATAATAATTATTGTAAAAATATCCTAAATATTGCTATACAGGGTTAACTATGACTTAGTACAAATATTTTAACAGGGGATAGGAAAAAAAAGAATTAACGGATTCACCCTTCAAAAAAATTCCAAACTTATTTATGAAGCCAAAAAAAAATATTTGTTTCAAATCTATATTAAATCGTTTGTTGGAGCGTTTGCATGCGGTTATTAGTGAGTGCCCTATCACGTGACTTTGGGCGTTAGTTTTAAGGACAAGAGGGTCTCACAAGTACCCCTACAAACAACAAGACAGTACAACACAGACACGAGTGCAGTTAAGATCTTAGATGCGCACAGCACGCATTATTTTCTTGCAATTGCCATTGTACTCAATTCATACATTCATGTACATAGTGTAAATAAATTGTACATACACAAGCTTGTGCAGTTTATTTCAACACCAAAAAGAAAAGGGAACCAGCCAATAAAACCACAAATACAGTCCACTCAACAAGTATCGTTGGGTCCCTCATTTCGCCGACCCAATTAAAGTGGTTGGCGCACAACAGTTGTTCAGTCAAACATAGTGGTCCTTCGAGACGGATTAAGAATTGATCATCAGTGTAGTGTCCAATCAAGAAGGATTAAAAATTGTGCATCATTGTGATCTTATCAAGGCAAAACATAGTGGTAGTTACCAAAGTGCATTCAGGGGACGCATCAAGGCAGCACAACCAGGTCACAAATACCAGGAAAATAACATCTGGCAACGATCATCCCGATCATAATTTCAAAGTTGGACAAGGAAACATACAAAGAATGGGAACAATTCAGATCGCACACAGATGTTCCTAACTTACAATTGTTAAAGCAATCCATGAAAAAACGTTCAGACCTTTTAGAAATATTAGAGGATTCAGAAACACACAAATTAAAAAAATCAATATTTAAAACCAAAGAGTTTAAGTATCCAGAAAGAACACGGGGATTTCATGTAAATAAAGTCATTTGCACTCTTTGTAAAGGCAATCATAGCATTTTTCATTGTTCAGAATTTTTAAAATCAAATGTCAGGCAAAGAATTGACACAATCAAAAGATTAAGGTTATGTACAAATTGTCTAAAGTCAGGGCATTTCGGGAAAGAATGCAAATACGGGGCATGCAAGGTGTGTCAAGCTAAACACAACACCCTGTTACATATCAACGACAATTCAGAACCGTCAGATGAGGTAGCCAATAACACAAGCGAAAATAACACAAATGTCGTATCATTATCATCCTCATCCAATGCGGAAGGAACACAAGCATTATTGTCTACAGCGTTGTTACAAATCATAGATGCAGCATGTAATCCACATACAGTACAGGCACTTTTAGACAGTGGATCTCAGTCAAGTTTCATTTCAGAAAGGGTTGTCAATGAGCTAAAATTGCGCAAAGAACGGGTAAACATACAGGTTACAGGAATAAATCACAAGGTTTCGCAATTACAGCATAGATGTTGCGCAAAAATTCAATCATTGAATAATTCATTTAATACAAATTTATCATTCTTAGTTTTACCCGAAACAACAACAAACATACCGGGGGCAAAAATAAATTTCTCTCAATTAGAAATACCCCCTAACATAAAATTGACCAATCCAACGTTTTACGAGCCTTCTAAAGTTGACGTTTTAATAGGAGCAGATTTGTTTTGGGATTTACTTTGCGTCGGTCGCATTTCATTGGGAGCAGGTAAACCTATTTTACAAAAATCACGTCTGGGTTGGATTGTCGCCGGCACGATAGACAATAACATTCCTAATGAAGTTCAATGTAACTTTAGTCAAGTTTTATCCAAATCACAGGGTCGGGCGCAATACAGGGGGCGTCCAAAATTTGTAAGCAAATATCAAAAATACTACAAAAATGAGAAAGTGCGCAATTCATACACTTCATTAGAATTGACACAATTGCTCTGTGATGTAACTTGATTATAATTCAGGATTGATCGAGAACATCACTTAAGTTATACAAAATATTCGTAAATCATAACGTTGCAGAAATTCAAAATATATGTAGACAAGTACTTCAAGGGATAACCCGGCTGACCGGATTTCACGTTAACGTCAGTCCAGGCTCAAACCTTATCTCAAGTTTATGGTGGCGCGGGCCCTTTTATTTACAACACGTCGAAACACAATGACCCATCATAAACAAGCTTTCAACAGAGGCATTACCACAATTAAAAACTACAAGTTTAACCGCAATAACCCAAGTAGGGCCACACTTCAAATTTGACGCCTTCAACAGATGTTCCAATTACAATCATTTAACAATGTCAGTGGTGTACACCTCAAGATTTATTAATAATTGACGAGTTCATGCACTAATAAATCAGGTGCACTAAGCATTGCATAAATTGAGGAAACATTCAGATTATTGCACAAAAATAATCGCGTCAAATCGAATAGCAAGTTAGCAGCACCAGCCCCTTCAATATCATGTACCGAAGGAGGCAGAGGTACAATGTAACAAAATATTGGGTGTTTGTTCGAATGCTTCACTACTAGAGCAGTGAACGTGTACAAATTCAAATTGAGCGTAAATTTCCACATTTGTAGAGACACAGTCAAGGTGTCATTGAAAATTTCCCTCAATTTCATCAATAAACGTCACTCAAAGAAAGTAGTAGACAAGGGTCACCTCGCATGCAAGGAATTGTCTACTCTTTTAACACAAACAGAGGCAATTTTCAATTCTCACTCATTGTATTTCATGTCATCCAACTCCCTAGACCTCAACCCTATCACTCCAGCTCACTCTTAATCAGCAGTCAGCTCAATACTTTACCAGATCAGGATTGGAAAGGTATTGCCAATGCATCAGGCGTCATCCAAAATCTTCCAGGACAGGACCATGCAGCAAGGGCCGCAAACATCAAGACAAGTGATATTGTGAAACGTGAAAATGTGTCCGCTGCCCATTAGTGATAGTGAGGTGTTGAAAGCGAGTCTTTCAAGGCAGGGGGCATGTTGGAGCGGTTGCATGCGGTTATTAGTAAGTGCCCTATCACGTGACTTTGGGCGTTAGTTTTAACGACAAGAGGGTCTCACAAGTACCCCTACAAACAACAAGACAGTACAACACAGACACGAGTGCAGTTAAGATCTTAGATGCGCACAGCGCGCATCAATTCATACATTCATGTACATAGTGTAAATAAATTGTAGATACTCAAGCTTGTGCAGTTTTTTTTTTTTTTTTTTCTCATATATTTTCAGGTATTAACAATATTGTGTGAAACTAACTACTCAGTGGACAAAAGCCCCAACCTGCGTTGAATTACACCCACAATATCTACCCATATATTCCTTATTATTAGCTTTTGTAACAGTAAAAAATGTTACAAAAGCTTGTGCAGTTTATTTCAACACCAAAAAGAAAAGGGAACCAGCCAATAAAACCACAAATACAGTCCACTCAACAAGTATCGTTGGGTCCCTCATTTCGCCGACCCAATCAAGGTGGTTGGCGCACAACAGTTGTTCAGTCAAACATCGTTATTTATCGCTGTCACTGACCGTCTGTCAGCCGCGAGGTTAGGTATATCCTTATTTGCTGCGATGTAACTATTCACACGTGAAGCAGCTACTTCGTACTAAACGTGTTCAGGGCTCGCAGCGTACCAGGGTTGCCAGATCAATTTTTACAATTCCCCCAAACTAAGTTATAAATTCCCCCAAAAATGACACTTTTCAAATAAAATTCCCCAAATTTTAAAAAACGACTTTATTTTGATAAATAATTTTACATGTCTTCTGAAAATAGGTCTAAAATATTATCTGCTTCTTCATTTTTATATATTTCAGGATTAAAATATTTTAACATCCTTTCAGATGCAAATTCTGCACAGCCATTTTTTAAATTAAAGAAATGCCATCGAACTCTCATAATAGCATCTGTAGTCGAAATTGCTAGGCGATTTCAAAGCTTGTTTTTTACAATATTCATTATGGAAAACGCTCGTTTAATGGGCAAGCCAGGTTTACAAGTAGGTAATGGTAATAACTGTAAATACAATAAATGAATGAATTTATATGTTACCGTTAAGATGTCGCTATGCATAGGTAGAATCCTTGTTTTGTAGAATTGGTAATCGCAATCATTAAAACATTTAAGTTTTTTACCCCAAAAACCCCCCAACAACAATAGTTATCCCTCAAAAAGTCCCCCAACTAATGTTAACCCCCAAAAATTCCCCCAAGCAAGAAAAAATACCCCAGATTCGGGGGGAAATCCCCCAATCTGACAATCTTATCTAGCAAGAGTTAAAACTTATTTGCGTAATCCAAGGACAGATACCAGACTTACAAATGGCAAACATTTCAAATGAGGAACTATTAATTGAACTTATAATAACGAAATCATTGATAAGTTTGCAGCTTTAAAAGATCGAAGAATATATATTTAAAAGGTAAATGGGTGAGTAAGTAAATGGGGTTTTTCGACAATAATCCGTGAACACTAGGTATGTACATACAGATTCGAAAAGTACAAAAGTTCCAGCAGTCAGATGGAACAATATTACCACACTGTGGAAATATCTGTTTATTTGTGAAATACAAATGAGAACATACACGCCCACCGTTTTCGGTCTACCGACGTTCTACCTTCCCAATTGTGTCCAGCAATGGGAAAGATTTGATTTCATGGAGGAATAATTTGAGATACTGCTACCACAAATAGACAGTATTATGTGGAGAATATAGCTATCATTGTCATCACACTGATTTCTATTGGCATATGTTGTTCCTCATACACAAAACAATGGAAAAACACATAGAGTGGCTCAACGAAAATATGAGATGGAAATTTGGGTGATAATATACATATGAAATAAACAGGTCAATTTTATTTTGGAAGGAGAAAACTGATTTCAAGTTTCAACATCGTCACTTCAACCCTCGAATAGTGGGGTGACCAACCCCTAAAAATTTGAATAGAGGAGGAGCGAGTCATATATCAATGTAAAGCTTCTTCAATTGTCTAAACAGTGGTTATGTAGTGTTTGGAATTTACACTATTTTAGAAAACCTATTTTTTCCCGAACTGAACCTGACATTTACGAGCTGCAAACATTTAGTGTCGTATAAATTGGTTTGCATATTTTATATTTCCTTTATCAGTAAATACGATAATTTGGATTTGAACATAAAAATTATGTTGTACACAATTTAAGCACTACAATATTAAATTTAATACACAGTGATTTTCCGGGTTGTTATGCTGTGACCTCGGTAACTCATCGCTGCCAGAAACAGAATTAAAGTGCAACATTATGAAAAATTAAAGGCTCTGAATAAAAACCGCGTTTGCAAGATATTATTAAAACAATAAATATTTATTCTCTATAGGAAACCGTCAATGTCGTCGACTTATTCAAAACCTTATTTGTAAAATTCTCTAAACTTCATAATGAATTGTTTATTTTTTTTTTTAAATACGGCGAATAAAAGAATTATGACCAATTTTACAGCTGAGAAAAAGAATTATAAAAGTATAGGTTATAGAAAGTGGCATGTTGGGGCTTGAATTTAGTAGTACCAGTTAAAAACCACCCATCTTTTGGTCCAAACCACCTAATTTCATAGATCTCGCTACGTGACTGCGTCTTTCTCTAAAAATCGTGCACCTGAAGAAAAGTGGTTGTAATAATTGCATCTGCTCAGTTTGCCAAGGTGACAAAGAACGGGAGTGGAAATTTCTTTATTGAATTTCACATCAATGTAGACGAGACGGCTAGAGGAATCAATATAACAAGACAATTTTCTTTTTAATGAGTTTTTGCGGCGAGAGGGGCTAGAAAAACGATTTATCTAAGAAATAATGTGTTATTTATTTACAACGCTCTTAGTGGCTTTCAGTGACACGTGGAGATTTCTATTACTCGCAAAATTAGTTATAAACATTCGATCAAAATCTTATATTAAATTATATTAAATTAAATTACTTATATCTTTACTTGGGTACCCTTGGAGACATGCCATGGCCGCACGTCACATATTTGGTAAAAATGTAGGTTCTTGGGTAGAATGAATGATCTTAATGGTTCTCTATATACAGGGTATCTGTAAAAGGTTAGGAAATAATGTTATCATATATTCCGGGGACCAAAACATAATTATCTAAATCAAATTACCTGAGTTCAATATTTTATAGATTCCGTGGTACAGTGTTCGTTACAATTATATTTAATTTTTTTTTCTCAATAACTTGATTAGTAATTGTAGTAAATACATAAAACTTGGTAGAAGGGAGTTTTCTGGCACGAGAAATTGAAGTATGCGCTTCACATGCATTTGAATTGTCATAACTTTTTTTGTAAACTGGTGTATTGAGTTTTAAATCAATAAAGGTACAGATATTTGATAAATATCGTTTTGAACAATCGTTTTTTGAATTTTAAGGTTTTATTTTAGAAATAAACATATTGTCTTCCTTCAATTTTATTAAATTACTAGCAAATTTTAGACTTAGATAAATGTTAGATCATCATATTTTGCCCTCGAGAAACATGTGGTGTAGCATTTGGTCAAAATCTTTTAGAAACCCTGTACACTGTACATCTCGACAAAATGCGACCACATGTTCCTAGGACCAAGATATGATGATCTAACCCAATTTATCTTAGTCCAAAATTTGATAGTAATTGAATAAAGTGCGAAAGAAAACAATGGGTTTATGTTTATGAAATAAAACGACATTTACCAAGTATATCTCTTTTAAGAAAGAACGTCAAACATTGATACTGATTAAAAAAAAACAATACACCAGGGCACAAAAAGTTAAATCAATTTAAATGCATATGAAGTACTAAACGAGTAATTTGAGGCTCTATTTCACCGTGCACCACGGAAACTATCAAGTTTTGGACTAAGGTAACTTGATTTAGGCAATCATATTTTGGCCCCCGGCCATGTAATTTTTTCCCAAACTTTCACAGACACTGTACATATGTATGTAATTTCGCTTGTTTTTTCTCAATAAGATTGAATATCGTCATGCAATTGATAGAACACTATCATTCAAACTGCAAGAAACTGTGAAAAATATAAATTTTTGAAAACTTAACTATTTCCTTTTTATTTGAAACCTTATATATACAGTGTGTCTCACGCGCAGTCATGCGCAATTTGGAAAGTAGCAGTCTTCTGAAAAAAAAAACAGGTTAATTTGAACTTTGGTGATGTTCAATTCTCAAAAAAGTAACCAGTGACGGTGGTAAGGGGACAAGTTAGATTTTTTTTTAATGTCAGCCACTTTTTTTATCTTATGACAGCTTAAATCTTTCTAATTAATTTGGCGTGCAACATGTAGGGGGTTGGTAGGAAACATTTTGAAGAAGTATCGAAAAAACTTAAACGCCAAATATCTCTTTTTTTAATGAGATAACTGAGTACAGGCGCCTGGACACAATCAAAGTTTGTTGAAATAGCTCTTTTTATTTGATTTTAATAAACCAAATATTCAAACTGCTTCCCACCTGCGATTTGAAATAACCAAGTCTTTCGACAAGCCGTCTCTGCACATTCCTGATTGTTTTAAATTGTAGTTGCCTGATGTGATGACAAATGCGTTGCTTCAGATCTTCAATCTTCAATGTTATCCGGTCTGTCACGATACAACTTAATTTTCAAGTATCTCCATAAGAAATAATGGTAAGTTAGTTTAATGATCTGAACTTTTCACCATAAATTTCTCGAGAATATGATTTTA
The DNA here is from genome assembly GCA_025584915.1 of Monochamus saltuarius. Taxonomy (NCBI): domain Eukaryota; kingdom Metazoa; phylum Arthropoda; class Insecta; order Coleoptera; family Cerambycidae; genus Monochamus; species Monochamus saltuarius. The sequence goes on from CM046726.1 coordinate 35,739,571, forward strand.
CAATTAATAAAATTATGTGACACTTATTAGATAATTGTATGCTTTTTAAAATGATGAATCACACAGTATCACTTTCCATTTAAGATTTTAACCCTCCGTTTAAGAGTAGAAATTTGATGAAAAAGCTCTATTTTTTATTTAACCGCATATCCTATGTGATATCAACGAGCAGATTTGCTGAATGTGCAAGAGCTAAGTTATTAGATAGTAACTGGAGCAATCGGTTATATCAATACACCGATTATCCTGTAAGATAAATTGAATATGTTTGACCCTTGTATCCCGTTAGCATAGCTGACAGCAGCTGTATATAAAGTGCATACCAATTTGTAACATCGTCTGATAAGAAAGCTAGTTTCCAATACATGCGTCCATTTATCTGAGTCTGGCAAAAATATCTTGACCGAATTTGTAATTACTAGGAGAAAAACAGAAGCCAATAAAATAAAGAATACCTATACAAAAAAATCACAAAATTGTAGCATATAAGTGTGTCTAAAAAACTTATAAATGCTAAAAATGTTCTGTTCTCAATACCAATTATGCATCCGTAAAAAATTTTACAACGCAATGCTTACTCGTGAAAAACTCCTAAGAAAAACTACATGGGTTCGTATGAACCTATAAAGGCATCTCGTATTGCTGCAGCTGTGGGTCATATGGAATGATGACATGCGTGCGGTAAAAAATTTAAAAATAAGCTCCTGTGGCGTCTCATAGACCATTATTGATTTCATTAACTCCATAGAAAAGTTCACCGATGTCTCTGAATTTCGGGCTGACCATCTAACGGGTACCCCGCTTCGTATCCATCTATATGGGTGTTCCACGTTTAAGTGATTATGTACTTGAAGCGCGAAATGTGTTGGAGCTCCATCATAGTAACCACATTCTCCGAATTATGATCAAAAGAAATGCCTTCCAATATCAGGTAACACATTTTGAATAAAATTTATATAAATGTTATCATCTAAGTAAGATAGTAATAGATACGGTCCGATCAGATTGTTTCCAACAATACCAGCCCAGACGGTAACATAAAACTATATATCAGGGTGTTCCAAGTTTAAGTGATTAAGTACTTGAAGCGCGAAATTTGCTGGACCTCCATCATAATAACCACATTCTCCAAATTATGGTAAAAAAACGCTTTTCAACAAGTCAAGTAACACATTTTAAATAAAATTTATGTAAGTCTTGCCATCTCAGTAAGATAGTAATAGATGCGGTCCGATCAGATTGTTTCCGACAATACCAGCCCAGACGTTAACAGAAAACTGACATTGATGTATTCTCTCAGCCATGGCGTGAGAATTGTGAATCCTTTAAATGTAGTTATTTATACTGTTAAAATAACCATCTCTTATAAAGCAGGCTTCGTGGGTAAATAGGACAATGAATGCAAAATCTGGTATTTCCACAAGGCGTTGTAAAAACCAGCGATAAAATTTGATCGATTCGTAGTCCGCATACCCGAGACTTTGTACTCATTGCTGACGGTAGAGATGCAAAAGCTGTTCCTATGTAACACGCCAAACGGTGAAGTAGGAAGCGCCCATTTCAGTAACAAAGTAATAAGCTTTTCTTTAATTCTTCCTCGAAATCCGCCGAATGCACATACTCGTATAGTGGTATTTTGAGAAGGCAGGAAGCTTGAATACGCCTTGAAGCCTTTGGCAAACATTCTATGGGATAGATGAGGGCAATTTGGAAATTGATGCTGATACATACGTGGAGCCACCCGGTCATTGTCCCTGACTTCACCATACATAAAATGTTTGTCACTTAGCTCCATAAAAGAAAATTGTATTTTGGTTTTCACTAAAAAACATATTCGAAGAAGAGTCAACGATTTTATAATACAAATTTTCATTTCACGTTTTTCGAATTGAAAAATGCACGAAAAGTTTTTGTCTTGCAACAAAAACTTCTTGATATAATTTTTCAGTTGTCATAGAGATAAGATAGCAGTTTCAAGATACACATATATTTTTGAGGTCGTTGGATTAAAATCTGCACAAAACTATCATACATTTATATTGTTGGGGTTGCTAAATCCGAACCTGGGGTTCAATTAACCCATCTTAAGCTTAGTTAAGTTAGCTTAACTAATTTAATTACCCAATAACGCCCTTAACTCTGTAAGCGATGCATAGAAGTGCTCTCTTAAGGTCTCTAAAGAATAAGAAATATTATACAGTAACATTCATCTTAAATTTGAGGGTTTTAAATCTTGCGGGTTGATATCTAGTTATATCTTCATTCAAAATATATGTGCAATACGTTTTTGTCCATTCTTGTTATCATTAATCGGCCAGTAAAGTATACGTTTATCCCACTTGCCTTGGGAACGTCGCTCTGCATCTTACAAGTCCTGATGAAATTTTTCACTGTTGTTGCTAAAGCGGCGCGGATTACCCGCAGCACTCAGGTCTGAAGACCCACTGTACAAAGCCGCTGATTATAGCGTTCAAAACAAGCCCGTGCTGCGTGCAAATCTAGCATCAGCTCTGCTGGAATCTTTCTAATGTCTTGAGGAGACAGAAAAGCCGCCCCAAGATATTTATGCCTCTTTACCATTAAATTAAGACACCGTTACAAAGTATGTGAATCGAATCTTCATCTATATTGCTGCAAAGCCTGCACCTCACGACATTGCTTAAGCCAATCCTATGTAGGTGCTTGTTGTGACATCCGTGGCGTTAGGAGACCCGTGACAACCGAAATGTTGCTTCTGTTCAGCATAATGAAATTTCGGTTCGCGTCAGCCCATGGGTTCTCTATAAGTAGCCTGGCCTGACGCAGACTGGATCCAACCGACCAATCTTCAATTGCTCGCTTTTTGATCCAGTCATCAATGGACCTTGCGAGATAGCACTGCGGTAACCCCAAAACTGGTGCAGGACCCACAAATTGACTGCTTAAGCCTTGTCTGGCCAATATGTTAGCCCACTTGTTGGCTGTTACACCACTATGACCCGGAACCCAATATGTTGATTTACATATCTCCTCCTTGAACGCAGGCAGAGACGGCAAATACTTCAGCCTGAAAGACCATGGCGTGTTTCCCCAAAAAATGAAATAAATTCACCCTTGATCGTACTTCATAGATCCCCTCTCTTGAGCCCTGGCCTGTCTTAGACCCGTGAACCAGAGACATTTTTGAGCGTCAGGATTAGCGAGCCAGACTTCCCTAGTCGAAAACTCTACCCTAAAGTATAAGTAGGGAATATCTTGTCACTGGGTGTTCCAAGAATCTTATCCCCATGTACTAACTCCTTAAGGATCGCGGTGTGATCCCTATTGTGATGTTTACTTTTCCACATCCCCTACTGTTTTAGCCGGTAAGCAGACCCTCTGACCTGCCCCTCAACCACGAGATGCAGTTTTGGAAGAGACAGGAGTTCCTCTAGAGCCTTTGTGGGAGCTGTGCGTATCGCTCCTGTCGCGCCGACATACGCAAGTCGCTGAAAGTAGTCAGTATGGGAATCGATGAAATCCAATTTCAGATTCATTAATCAATTCTGATTCTCGAATGATTTGAAGTGACAGATTTTATCATGACTTGAAGGATGCAAAGCCACATTACCAAAACAGGTACAATAAACATGCCGGCTGAGACCAAGGGTCAGAAAAAGGTAAAAACTTGAGACAATCATTGCACAGATCTTTCTAGTGTCAGAGAGCTAGATATTATAAATAGGAATGAATCGCACACGTTATACACCCGCAGACTTCAAACTCTCAAACTTGATTAATATTACTATATAAAATTTCTTTTTCTCAAGGGTTATGTGGTTTCTAGCACATCTATACATCGGTTACAGAGATATGAGATTATAGGCATTACAGTTTTGAGGTTGTCAAATTAAGCTGATCTAAGGGGATTAAATAAACCCTGGATTCAGATTCAGAAACTTCGATTTGACCTTGAAATGACTTTGCAAATAACGAGATGGGGTAAAATGAAACCCTAATCCGGATCTAGGGACCCCACAAACATATGTGTGAGGTGGTCTGTTCCACTTGTATATATCTTTCAATTTGACCTTGGAAGGCAAAATGACCTTGAATATTGGCTGATGGGGTTAAACGAGCCCCAAATTCGAATTCATGAAATGTATAGAAATATATGTCCAATCTTGACAGACGACAGAATATTTTTCTTTTGTGGTGCTGTGTTATTATTTAGAGATGGGAAGCAGATGAAAAGGTATGAAAAAATCTCAATAAACATTGTACAAGTATTTCAGCTTCCTTAATGGATTACACACAAAGCAGTTTCAGCAACCAAGTCGACAACCCAGTTGGTTGCCGACTGGCATCAGCTACTCGTATTATGCTGTTTGCACACGGAGCCAGTGGTCGAGTCAGGACAGTGAGTCAAGAAAATAATAAGCCAATTTAACGTTCTTATTAAAGCCAATATCATATGCCAGTTAAGCACTAGGACTAGTTTCATTTGCTACCATGGAGAGAAGACATCGAGTTCTACGTTTATAGTATAAACGGGCAGCATTATTGATTTGAAATGAAATAATAAGTTATAGACAGTGAAATTAATAAGATAACTTTTGGGTTAGAAAATAGACGTCTATAAGACCGAAACGAAGCGGAACAAAATATGAAGGAATTCAGAAGAGAAGATCCGCCTTGTAGAATTTTATTGTTTCTTCGGAATTTATTTTTAGAGGCGACATTTTGACTCTTTATCAATTAAATGACATTAATTGGCTCGCTATGCGGCCGGCTTATTCATGCACACGTGGCTAATCCAGTCTTTAAAAATTAGCTCAGATGTCTATCGATTGTTCTGTCTCGTGCACTGTCTAGCATCATTCTGCTGTATCAGCATGTCTATACACACGAGGACAGTGTTAACCTGACTCACTGATTCGGCTCGGCGACTGGCTCCGGCTCCGTGTGAAATCGGCATTATAGCTGATTTACACCATGCCAGTTGATGTTGCCAATCACTGGATGCCAGCGATGAGCACCGTGTAAACGCTTCTTACTAGTCACTGGAGAAGCCAGTGAACCTCTGGCATGCCAGTAAGTGGCAGCTCCAGCTAAACAAATATTTTTGATTTTCTGGCGCGCTAGTTTCTCTTTCTATGGCGCTATAGGAGTGGTGCAGTGTAAACAACAACTATCACCTGCCCATTTCTGGAAAGAATAAAATATACAATCAACCCTGCCACTACATAACAGCCTCACGACACCTAGTCGTTGGCACTGTGTAAAGTAATAATAAATCCAGTACAGTGACATTCCAGTCAACTTACCAGCTAGCATGCCACCCACTGGCAACGTGACAATCAGCTTTAATGCCTATTACACACGGAGCCAGTGGCCGAGCCAGAGCAGTGAGCCAAGACAATGAGCCAAGACAATTTAACGTTCATATTAAAGCCACTATCATATGCCAATTAAGTACTAGGACCATTGTCTTTAAAAATTATACCAGATGTCTATCGATTGTGCTGTCTCGTGCACTGTCTAGCACCATTCTGCTGTCTCAGCATGTCCATACAAACGAGGACAGTGCTGGCTATATCTCATTAGGTTCATTCCAACGTACCATGTATGGCTTAGTGAAACAAAAAATAAATCACTGATTTATTCCTAACTCTTATCAACTATATGTATAAGTAATTATCTCATCAGAACCAGTTTGTAACTATCAGCAAGTAAATAAGAGAAAGTCGCTCAACGCATATTAGCTCAACTGCAGTGGCGTGCCATGGAAGCACTCCTTTCGCTGCTTTAGTGAGTAAATACCAATATTATCGGCCCTGTATCGTTAGACATGAAATCGCCTATGTATAGTTTATCTAAAAATTAATAAAAGTTGAATGGCCTGGTAAACCTGTACCTAAAACACAGTTGTCACATCTAGTTCTGAAATTTTTCAATAGTTGGGAAATGTGTTTACTTATGTAATGCAGTAATATAAAATGAAAGTCCCATATTATTGTTTCTATTGAGAAGTATTGAACAGTATAAAATTAAATATAATATTCTTACAATTGGTGACTTGCCATGGTACGAAAATTTCAAACATACATTTATCCTTATTTTATAAAAGTATGTATGTTCGGTACACGGCACACTGGCGTCGGCGTTACGTTATTTACGGGAGTGTTTTGTAACCACAGACATTCAGTAGTTGCGTCATTCGATACGACATGTATCGAATCGAGAAACGAAATTCAGGCCTGGCTTATTATTAACATTTATATTTGTAAAATAATTTTCTAATCAAGTAATGAAAAGTTTCCGAACTATATGTGACAACTCTATTTTTAGTTTTACTAGGTTATTCAATTTCTCTAGTTTTTAGATGGATTACGAGTATATAATTACACTCTTTTTATCCTTTTTATGTTATTAGAACAATATGCATTTCATAGTTATTTTTTCAATAGATAACACAAAATGTAGGTAGTTAACGTGTCGCTTCATTGAGTTCTCAGAAAAGCAGCTGCCCAACAAGTCCTGGCCGATTTAATAGTGGTAATGCGTTTACAAAAGCTCAGTCGTGTAGTAGTTCAAACGGTTTCTAATGAGGGATGCTGTCCGAGCAGGAAATAATATACACGAGTTTGTCTAACTTGGTTTATTTAAATTACACTTAACTAACTATATAACTAAAAACCTTAGCTTTTGCAATACTTGGCGAAGCTCTTCACATATGCAGCCACGTCATCGGCTTGGCTGTCGTTCCGATTTTCTGTGCCCAGGAACTGTCCTGGAAGTCGCAGTGACTGGCCGTAGATGATGTCTGCTGCTGTGGCTTGTATGTCTTCTTTCCAGGCTGCGCGGATTCCCAGAAGTACTATAGAAAGAGCACGTGTCTAGCTGTTGTCTTGATGACACATGATAGCTGCCTTTAGCTAACGGTGCAATCGTTCGACCATACCGTTGGCTGCAGGATGGTAAGCCGTCGTTCTAAGATGAGTCGTACCTAGTAAACGGTTTAATTGATTGACAAGGTGCGACTCAAATTGTCTGCCTTGGTCCGTTGTTATCCGGAGCGGGGTACCAAACCGACATATCCAAGTGTCATATAAGGTTCGCGCGACCGTAGATGCTTCCTGGTCGTACATGGGGGTAGCTTCTGGTCAGCGCGTGTAGCGGTGTACCATGGTTAGGCAGTACCTATATCCTTCTGATGATGGCATAATTACAATGTCATTGTGGATATGTTCAAACCTCGCAGATGGAGGTGCGAAGCTTCCGAGGGGCGCAGAAACGTGCCGTGACACTTTCGATCGTTGACATTGAATACAGCTACGAGACCACTGTCTGCAATCTTTTGATATACGGCCAGACGTAGCGTTGTGTTACGAGCTTGACTGTGGCAAAAACTCCCGGATGCGAGAGGCGATGAACACTATCGAACGCTGCTTTTCGAAATTTCTCCGTGATAAATGGACGGGCTATTCGAGTAGATACATCACAGAGGACAGACTGTTTAGTACCAGGTATACCTACAAGTTTCAACTGAAGCGAGGAGTCGCTGTCATTTAAGAACCTCTGACGTTCTGGATCCACTTGTTCAGTCGCCAGTGTCTCGAAGTCGAGAGATCTCAAGTTCTTCTATACGTGACAAGGTATCAGCGACTACGTTGTCCTTTCCTGAAATGTGACGGATGTCAGTTGTAAACTGACTGATATAATCTAAATGCCTAAATTGGCGAGCTGAACATTGAGAATTTTTCTTCTGAAATGCATAGATGATTGGTTTGTGGTCTGTATATATAGTGAAAGAGCGTGCTACGACCATGTGTCGGAAGTGTTTGACTACTAGGTAAATCGCGAGCAATTCACGGTCGTATGCTCCGTATTTTGCTTCGGTTGGACTTAGCTTCTTCAAGAAGAAATCTAAGGGCTGCCAACCGTCATCTACTCGTTGTTGGAGTACAGCACCAATGGCAAAGTCGGAAGTGTCGGTAAAAATACCTAGCTGTGCGTTTAGCTTTGATCTGCAAGTAACGTCGCCTGTACTATACTTTCCTAAACTGCATCAAATGCGTTGATGGCTTTGGATGTCCAGTTGAGTGGGGTCTTGCCTTTTACGTTGCCCTGGAGAAGGTTGTTGAGGGGTGCTTTGTTTTCGATGCTGTAGGTATAAACCTTCTGTAAAAATTCAACATACCAAGGAACTGCCGAAGTCCTTTACTGTGTCGGGGCGAGGATAATTGACGATGGCATCGGCGAGTCCTTGAGCACCTCGTCAATGAAGCGTTGAAAGGTCTGAACAGCGTTGCGGAGTCCAAAAATCATAAAGTTGAATTCAAAGGGTCCAAAAGGCGTCATTATCGCCGTCTTCGGATGTCTTCCTCGACTACAGGGATCTGATTAAAGGCTCGCACGAGATCGATGGTGGTGAAGATGTTTTTACCTCTTAACGCCTGTGAAAAATCTTGAATATGTCTCACTGGATACCTGTCAGGACATTTCCTCGCGTTGAGAGCACGGTAGTCGCCGCAGGGTATCCAGTTGTCACCCTTTTAGGAACCATGTGTAGCGGCGAGGCCCATGAGCTCTGCGATGGTCTAGCAATTCCAAGCTGCAGCATGGCTTCGAATTCCTACTTAGCAGCCTGGAGTTTATCTGGGGCCAGTCGGCGTGGCTTTTGTACTACTGGTTGACCTGGAGTGGTAATAATGTGATGTTTCGTTGAATGACTTACTGTCTTTGGTGTTCCACTAGGTCGCGTTACTTCAGCGAAACGTTGCAGCAGTTCTCGAAACGGTACTACGTCAGAAATAGTTTTTACACTTGCAATATCGCACTTAACCACTTTTCCAAAAGAAGATAAATGCGTAGTCGAGTCCAGCAACCGATGGTGCCGCATGTCTACCAGGAGACCATAATGTCCCAGAAAGTCGGCGCCAATGATCGGCTTGGAAACATCTGCTATGACAAAGCTCCAACTAAATTGTCGACGTAGCCCAAGGTCCAATGTCATTGCTAACGTACCGTAAGTCGCGATTAGCCCATAAGACGTCTTTGCTCCGCGGTTCTGACAATTGGGAATAAGGGTACACGCAAATATCCGCGCCCGTGTCAATAAGGACACTTTTGACATTCTATCAGTTAGGAATAGACGGCGCGATGATTCCGGGCTGACGTCGTTTGTCGCCATTAACGACTGCCCCGGTCGTTTTCCGACTTGTAGGCGCACGGTTCCTTACACTTCCTGGCCTTATCACCAAAACACTCGTGATACCAGCACAAATTGTCATTAGGTGTTTACCTGCTGCCGTGATGTGCTCCTGGATCGAGAACGGAAACGTCGTCGTTCCCCACCTTGATGTCGATTAGAGAGGGCTGCAATTTGCGTTGTCATTGCTTGCATTCCTGCAGTGACCTGCCTCAACATTTCTTGTACGCGACTAGAGACCGCCGCGGTTTCGGCTATATAATGTCCTGATCTGGTCTCCGCTACCGCGTCTGCTAATTCTGCGACCGTGGTGAGGTCTGCTTTCGTTTGTGTTGCCAAAACAGCTTGCATACTCGCAGGCAGCCGTGATAACCACAAGGAGCGGATTAAATCATCTGGCACATTCGCTCCAACTAAACCTTGAAGGTGGCGCAGGAACTGTGACGGTTTTCTATCGCTCATCTCTTCATGTTCTAAAAGCCGTCGCGGTTTCTCCTGTTGAGATGCGCTTAAGCGTTTTATTAGATGTGTCTTCAGGTATGAATATTTGTTAGATTGCGGTGGATTCATAAGAATGTCCTTCACTTTCTTCACATACTTTGTGTCCAAGTTACCGGCTACATAGCTGAACCTGGTGTCTTCACTGACCATCCCCGCAATCGCAAACTGATGTTCAATTTGCGCGAACCACACTTCCGGGTCATCAGGCCAAAAAGGTGGCACACGATTTAACTCAGGTTGCTCTGCAGCCGCACTACTTGCACTTCTTGAACTGGGCATCTTCTAAATCACCGTACTGTCGTGTAGATAAAACAAAAAGTAGGGGTCCTGCTTTTCGATCACGTCGGGGTCACCAACTTGAGGGATGCTGTCCGAGCAGGAAATAATATACACGAGTTTGTCTAACTTGGTTTATTTAAACTACACTTAACTAACTATATAACTAAAAACACTGAGTGATTTAGGAAGCCTAGTGGGTAGATGTTGAACGGCTCTGGTCGAGTGCCCATACGTCCCAAAACTATATGTCCACGAAAGATCGGGTACGTAGAAAATGTCATTAAAACTCAATAACAGGATTAAGAACGGTATGAATAAGGCAGATAGTTATATTAATGGAATTTCCTAATAGGGGTTTACAATTTAAAAATAATTACATTAGGACTGAAGGTCATTAAGTAGGGAAGGTAAATACCTACACTAAGATACTGGAAAAAAACTAAAAATAAATTAAAGTTTTGACACCGTGTATCTCGAAAACGAAAGCCCGGAGAGAAAAATGGAAGAGGAAAAAAATATTTCTTTTTTTCAAGAGGAATTTACAGTTTTTCGTTGCGACACTTATTTAGAAACACACTGTATAATCGTATGTGTCACCAACCTACAAATCTAGTGATATTTCAAGAAAAACCCATAACCCACTGCAAAAAAAATAGAACATGTTCTAATATCAAGGGTGAACACCCAGGATTTTTCATAAACTCAAAACGCACAAGTGTGTATAGAAGAGTCTTGGGGTTTTGATGCAGTGTGAAAACCCAGGGTCAAAACGCATAAATGGGAATCAGCCTTCAAGTAGTTAGATAGATATACTTCGGTCAAATGTTTGACTTTTTGTAAAGCTATTTATTCTGTAGAGACGTAGATAATATTTGGATTATAAATGAAAACTGTCCCGAGAGTTTGATCATTATCTCATCTCATTACAAATAAAAAAATATGTCAAATCTGATAACAATTTTCTTTTTCAGCAGTGTATCATAATTTTTGAGGAAAACGTAAGTAACCAGCATATAGTTACGGCAAGAATTCAGATGACTTCGGTATGTCATAGGAACAAATTAATAATTTTATAGATTTTCATCAAAATATTTAAGAAGCTGCAAATGAAAATAATAAAACTATACACTACATTAAATGTTTGCACCATACAGGGTGTCTCAAGTGTTACTGGAATCCTTGGAAAGGGTGAATGTACAATCAAAATAAATGAGATTTTCCCAAATATACCTATATCTAAAAGTTTACTGTTTCCGAGATACAAAGTGTCAATTTCAAAATCTTTATTATATTTACTTGGAAACCCTTTGTGATAACAATAACAATAATTCTAAGTTGGAATAGGATATCTTAGGTCCGATTATTCAGTATGTTTATACCACATATTCCTTAGACCAAAATAAGTCGATTTAAGTAAAATTACCTTAGTACAAAGTTGCTTCGTTTGGGCTCCAGAGGGCCTTGAAGTTACAATTTTTATATCGTTTTTCTCATATAAATTTAAAACGGCATATGCGATTTTGCTGAAATTTGGTATATTGGTAGAGTTTTATGTGGCCAAAAAAATGGTGTTAAATAATTGTCCGATATTAATACCAAGGCCTAGAACGTGATTTTTTTAATTATTGCACCTTTAAAACGGCAATTCTACGGCAATGGAAGAAAAGGAGTTTGAGTATGAAATTTAGATTGCTCAACTCATTTACTTTAAAAGGTACTCTTGATAAGACTCGATTACTCTCATGGTTTTCGCTAAATTTCTGTTTTAATAATTTAGAGTGTATAGGTTTCACAAAAATATTTATTTACAACAATCAAAATAGAGATTTTACAAAAATTGTTCAAAATGTTCACCATTTTCACGCATACAAAGATTTATACGTCGAAGAAAATTAAAATGTATCCTTTCCATAACTTCTTCATCACCTCTAAGATTGTTTATTGCATCTTGAATACGTTGCCAGAGTTGTTCCTCATTTTCTACAGATTCCCTGTAAACTGTGGATTTCAGATGTCCCCATATAAAGTAATCCATCGGTGTTAGGTCTGGGTAACGTGGTGGCCAGTTGACAGGTGCGTCATTACCTCTGCCTATCCATTTGTGTGGATATTGTTCATTCAAGTGGTTTCTAACGTTTACAGAAAATGTGGTGGAGCTCCATCTTGCATAAACCACATATCTCTCCGAAGTTGGAGAGGTAAATCTTCTAACAATTCTGGCAATGTATTTTGTAGAAAATCCAAAAATTTAATCCAGTTAATCTTCGTGGAAGTATTACAGGACCAAGAATGAAATTACCAATTAGTCTGGCCCACAAATTAATTTTGAATTCGTGCTGAAAATGGTTTACCTTTATTGCATGCGGATTTTCAACGGCATAAACATGTTCATTATGGGTATTAGGTATACCTCTTCTTGTAAAACCCGCTTCATCGGTAAAAGAACCTTCTTGACAAAGTTTGGATCTCTTCTCTTTGCATATTAACAAATCGACAAAACCTAAACCATTTTGAGGATCATGGACTAATAAATCTTGTACTGGCGTCTTATGTTATGGATATAGCAATTCTACAATAAGCAATAAATGAAAGACATCTTTACTTACTCCTAGATCCCTTTCAATTCGTCTGCAGCTTAATTCTGGATCAACTTCAACGCGTTCTAAAATGTCTTCTTCAACTTCAGGAATCGTTAGAAAACGTTATCTTCCTTTATCAACATTGTTGGGATCAAAGGAACCTGTCTCACGAAGACGTCTCTCTACATCAGCTCAAGTTGGGTGGCTAGGGACACGACGATTTGGAAACATTTCAGGGTACACCCTGACACTCTCTCGAGCATTTCCTTCACAAAATCCTAATGTCAGTAACATATCGGTATATTCTGCATTGGTATATTGTACAGCCATATTAATAAACCACGCAATTTTTTTTAATTATTGAGTCAGATAGAACACTTTCAATCGTTAACAAGAGATTAGGTGTTAAAACCAAAAATAAATGTTTTTGTATAGTATTGCAGGCAAATAATTAATATTCCTCAAAAAATCGTACATGGCAAGAATCGAGTATTTTTGTTAAAAGTCTCGATTAGAGGTGTTGAAGAAGATATGAAAAAAGTAAATTTTTATTTTTATCATAGTATAAAATATTGTACGATAATAATACATAGGCGTAGAACTTGTATTTTAAAATTATTGTTTATGTTCTAAAATGCAAATTTCGTCAAAACCATGAGAGTAATCGAGTCTTATCAAGAGTACCTTTTTAAAGTAAATGAGTTGAGCAATCTAAATGTCATACTCAAACTCCTTTTCTTCCATTGCCGTAGAATTTTTAAAGGTGCAATTATTAAAAAAAGTCAAGTTCTACGCCTATGGATTAATATCGGACAAAAATTTTTTTGGCCACATAAAACTCTACCAATATACCAAATTTCAGCAAAATCGCATATGCCGTTTTAAATTTATATGGGAAAAACGATTTAAAAATTGTAACTTCAAGGCCCTCTGGAGCCCAAACGAAGCAACTTTGTACTAAGGTAATTTTACTTAAATCGACTTATTTTGGTCTAAGGAATATGTGGTATGTTTTTGTAAAGACCTCTTACAGACACCCTGTATATTCCTATTATCACCAGTGGCGTAGAAACTCTATAGCACTCCTCTTTATTTACAATAAACATGATACGCTACTGTCTTAATTATATAAAAAACAACAAAGTTTTGATTATTTTGGACAAATAATTATTTTTTAAATTTTCTTCATTGTATTTAAATAATTATTCAGTTAAAATATCTCTGCATTTCGTAGTTGCATATTCAGGCATATTTATATCAAAAGCTCTATGCAATGCACTCTAACAATGACACGACAATGCAAAAGTAATTTTTGAAAAGTATAATAATTGTCTATATCTCAGATTTAACGGGACGTCCCCGGATTTCAGGGTATTTTCAATCCGCCCCGCAACGACCCTTTGCGGGACGGCGTAATTGTTCCGCAAATTCGTTGAAGAGGAAAAATATGTCAAAATGAAACAATGTTAGAGAAAAATGTCATGAAAGTAATGATTAGTATGATCTTAACAAATCGCGTTATTTTATTATTAGAAAATTACTCACCTGTCATTATTTTGTTCCGGATTATCATCTCTGAAAACCCGAAATTAGATATTTTAAAGTTAGCAGCCCTACTCACCACGCACAGTTTGTGCTAAACGATGCATTTTAAAGAAAATTTAGAAGAATAATTATTTGTTCAAAATAATCAAATTTTAAAGTATCTTACGTTTTTTTTATAATTAAAACAGTAGCGTACCATTTTTATTTTAAATAAAAGAAGAGTGCCACAGGGTTTCTACGCCATTAATGATAATAGGAATATTTAAACATACTGCATAATTAGATCTAAGATATCTCATTACAACTTGTTGTTTTATCACGAATTTTATCACGAAGAGTTTCCAAGTAAATGAAAATTTTTAAAAAATTTCGAAATCTTTGACACCCTGTATTTCGGAAACGGTGAATTTTTGGATATAGATATCTATTTGGGTAAATCTCAGTTTGACTGTATAATCACCCCTTCTAAGGATGCCAGTGATACCTGAGAGACCTATACAGGGTGAGTCAGTCATAATGTCATTAATTTTAAGAGGAGATAGGGAATAACGAGTATAATGCGAATACGTTATTAAGTTAAAATCTAAATGCATATTTACGCAGAAAAAATATTTTCAAATCATTATTTAAAAGGGGGTTCAGACTGTCACTGACCGCTGGCAGCCTTGGTCGTTTACAGCTCACAATTCAATTCGATGTCGACCTGATGCAATGTTGTCAAGTTGTAATATTTTTCTATAGAGTAACTACCTACCTAGGTTTTAGACATCAGAAATAAACGGTTGTACTGACTATTTTTGGGCTGACGGTAGCCGAGCGGTCAAGGCGGTGACGAGCAGTCGCTGCCAGGGCAAGCACGAGCGGCCGGAAGTTGGTTCGAATCCAACACGGGGCAGGAATTTTTCTGTCCTACCCATGGATGTTTGTGATTGTAAAGTTAGTAGGTAAAAAGGGCCAAATATGGCCTAATTACCAGTAAGCTTGATTACCTTTACCTTTTTTACTGACTATTTTAGAATATCATTTTTTCTTGCTCAGTTCAACTTCAGCCAATAATAATTTAAAATGTAAAAACTGAGATTTAAAAAACAAAGTGATATTTTTATTTTGTCTATACATTTCTGAATTTTATCAAAATTCAGGATTACTCTTAAAAATGTCTTGCTCGGCCTCTTCCTTTCTACCTTCCGTCTTTATTTTAACGGCATAGATACCATATGTTTTATAACGATTCCTACAAATCTAATTAGTCGCGTCAAATTAACATGAAAAAAGTGAAAATTGACAACTTTTTGCGGAAAAGTCCGATTGAGATGTTCAGGGAATTGTTTATAACAAAAGGTACATCTAACCTCTGTACGCTCGCAAATTTTTAATTGTTTATTTAACAAATGACCCATTTTTGTTGAACATATGGCAAATGTCATACACGATTCAACGAAAATGTCTGGAAAATGTTCTCTTGGGAGTTTTCGAGGTCCCTCTTTATCACTTTGGTGTTAGCTTTATTATTTATTGCTAAATTGTTGTAACTGGGTTAATTAACAAATTAAAAACTCCACCTCCGAAATCACTAGAGAACCTGAATTTTTTCCAGGATTTCTGGCTTATTAAGGGAAACCATTGGTACAACATTTTTGCAAATATAACTGTTTATTGTTCAATTGTTGCAACCTGGCTAATTAACAAATTAATAACTCTACTCCCGGAATCGTTAGAGAACCAGATTTTTTTGCAATAACTCTGGGATCATGGGGAGAACCATCGGCACAAGGTTGTTGCACGTCATTGTTTATTTTCCAATTGTTGCAACCTGGCTAATTAACAAATTAATAAGTTGACGCCCGAAATCTCTAGAAAAACAGACTCCTTTACCATACCCCGGATACCCCCGCAGAGCCGCCCCCGAGCGCCCCCGGATAATTCCAATGCCGGAATTGAATTTGGCATCCCCCCGAGTAACGATCTCCGAGCGATTTTTCCGAGTTTCCGGTCGTTCCTATAATGGTGTAATGCATTTTCCGGCCCATAAGGCATTTTTAAAAAAATGGCTAAACCAGACGATATAGACTTTTTTCCTGGGACCTTCCTGAACACAATACAGAAAACCGCATCTCGATATCTGCCGTGCCTAAATATTTCCGCTATTTTTCCTAACTTCCCTGGACTAATATGTTTACATAGGTTTTAATGGTTCCACCTGCCACTTGGTCACCACGCCACTGCCACGTCACTTGCACACCACTTCAGTGCGCGCCTTGCCTTATAAGGCAAGGCGCGCACTGAAGTGGTCAGCAAGTGGCGTGGCAGTGACGTGGTGACCAAGTGGCAGGTGGATTCATTTTAGGCTTGTTTTAGCAGCAACACTATCAGAAATGTCCGTTCAACTATTTATTGCGTCAAATTCAATGGTAACGCATTCTCAACTTAACTGGTCGAATATTTCTCACAGTTTCCAAACCGTTTTGAACTGCTGCAAAAACAAGTCTATGTAAACAAATGAAGACGCGAGTATCAGAACGGAGTAGTGGTGGCGTGGTATTTTGCAGGTGGTGTGATGCCAGTCTGGTGCCACTAATTTCGAACAAGTTTAATTTTCGAGTGGCAAGCGGCCGGTGACGACGTGGCATTGTGCATTGCAACTGCATATTTCTTGTGAATTTTAAAACTAAAAACATGCGAGACGGCCATAAATTCCTGAAGTTTGTATCCTTTTTTGAAGCATAGGTCGTAGTTTTGTCAGTAACCTGCAAAATGTCACTTTCTTTAAAAAAATTATATTTTTTCCTGAGAAGATGAACCCAATAGGGTTTTTTATTATTTTCCTGATTTTTAGCAATTTTAGGCACAGCAGATATCGAGATGCGGTTTTCTGCATTGTGTTCAGGAAGGTCACAGGAAAAAGTCTATATCGTCTGGTTTAGCCATTTTTGAAAAATGCCTTCTGGGCCGGAAAATGCATTACACCGTTATAGGAACGACTGGAAACTCGGAAAAATCGCTCGGAAATCGTTGCTCGGAGGTTTTCGGGGCTGCATTAGAATTACCCGGGGATGCACGCGGGTGGCTCTGTGGGGTGCACGGGGTGAATTGGGGGAAATGGCGGCGTCCATAAAAATCGCTCCAAACTTGTTACTTGGGGTTTTCGGGGATACCGAGTTCAATTCTGGCATTGAATTACCCGGGGCGCTCGGGGCGGCTTTGGGGGGTATCCGGGGTCATTCTAGGAGGAAATTGCATAGTCCATGGAAGCGCTCCAAACTCGTTACTTGGGGTTTTCGAGGATGCCGAATTCAATTCTAGCATTAGATTTTCAGTCTGCATCAGGGCCCGTTCATTACGTGCAAGAAAACGCGCTCTTTCTCGATGAAAACAAGTGCCGAAATTGTCAACGTCGTAACACTTTATGTATGTTTTATGATATTGCTTTACCATAAATTAATAAAAAATTTTTTATAAAGTAAAATTCTTTGTGACCCTCACCTTTTTTTTGGGGGGTGGGCGCACATTTGGAAATTTGCCCTGGGCGCCAGCTCTCCTAGGTCCGGCGCTGACCACAGTACACAGTTTCCGCGGTTAAGGTATATATCTAATAAAGTGTAAAATACATCTTTTATACAAATTTTTAATAAATATTTAAACAAAAATTATAACATTAAAGACCATACCATAGTACCTACACAGTTTTCCGGTAGTGCAATATTTGTTCGCTAGTTTTGCAACCACGAGGTGGCTGGAACTGGGACAAGTAAAATAAAACAAAATCAGGAACGAATTGCAAGAAAAACAATTGTTATGAAATTGTTTAATGCAAAACTAGAAAAATCTTTCAAAAATACATGAATATCTCTTTGTCCTGAGGGGATCTCAAAATCTCTCGAATCGATATATCCTCACTGCACAGTGCACATACACGTTCACACAATCTCTCATCTTTATCTCTGCCTATCTCCCTTTATTCATCATACCCTCACTCTTATTTGCTATTATGGCTTTTCCTATTTTCATTTTTCATCTCCATCTACAGGGTGATTTTAAATAAAGTTCTCATTTTTGCTACTTCATTTAAAATCACCCTGTATAATAAGCACCCTCCACCCGGGCACTCCACCCCCACGCAAAATCTAAATACTAAAATTCTAAAACTAAAATACAAATAATACAAAAGTGATACAAAATGCAAGCGAAAGACACGTGCAACGATAGGTCACAGACTAAAAGGTTATGTTTTGTTTGTGTAAACCATACTTTAAAAAATATAATTATAAGGAGCTTCCCTTATAAAAACAAAGATATGTAGGGTGTGTTTAGTTTTATTTGAGCTTATGTTTATATACATAACACTTAGAAAGAATATGGTTTGTAGGATATTGTATAGGTAAGTATGTATTTTACCGTCGCTTTGCGTTTGGTACTTGGTACATTGACACTTCGTATCGGACTCGTCTAGAGAATAGTGTCTGTTTTTTAAGTACAACTGTTAATTGCAATTTGCGATAGGTATTATTTATTTATTCCAATATAAATGGCTTAAAGCAGAATTAAAATAAATATAGGTACATAATATGTATGGAACGAGCACTAGTTGGTAAATTAATTAAACACCTGTAATTTTAATCACAATTGGGTGAATTTCATTTCCGATAAAATTTAAGACGACTTAACAAGTACTTATTTATATTTAAATCCATTTCACGTCACTTACCTATGTTTGTTTTCGTCAAGTTGAACTCAGTTGATCACATTACATTTTACTTGTATGTGTTTATAAGTTTTCAACATTCGCAACATTCACAACTGTCAAAATTTCAGTACATTCTATCATGTTCATTTTATAACATTAAACAGTGCAACCAAAAATTTAACTATAACGAAAAACTATCTCCAGCATGTATCCAAGAAGACTTTCCCAATCGATTGTGTCAGTTCAACATAACCTCAATATCAGAACATTACTTTTGGAAAATGTACATAACGATTGTTTTTTAAAGTATACCCTTATGCTTCGTCAAAAATTCAGTGATTTTAAGAGCATTAAAGAAGCGAATAAGAGATTTCGAGAATTTATTAAAAGTGGAAAGTTATACAAATTTATTATACAACTACCTCGTTCGAAGAGTAACACTAATGTCCTTAAGATTTGGGTTCATCATTGTGAATGTGTTTTTGCACAAAGAATAAGAAGATGTCAACAGATGGTTTGCTTGTATTCAAAATGGTGGGAAGAACAAGCTTTAAAAGATTTTCTGCAAAAAATGAGACAAACTTTGACGAGGAAAAGTAAATTTGCATTGGGTGGGATTGGTATATCTATGTATAACTGGCAAGAAAACAGAATAACTGATGACGAGATTAAACAGCATGCAAATGAATTAGATTATATTTATATTTTAAAAGAAAATACAGTATGTTTAGCATGTGACACAACGAATAAAGATCAAGAATCGAAAAGTAATGTTTGCAACTGTGGTGTCTCTAAAACTAAAAGAACTTATGATAATTGGGCTGTTTTTATTGAACAAGATGATTTAATTGTTTGGAGAAAGTTACATTCTTCAGGTCAATATGAATATAAAATGTATGGATCATATAATGATGTATCAGCAGAAGATTTTTTAAATGTTCAGGTAGATACCGATTATCGTAGAAAGTGGGATGTTACTGCAGTCGCGTTGGAAGTAGCTGAAACAGATCCCGAACCGGAGTCAAATAGTGATATTATTTACTGGGAAATGTTATGGCCGGTAAGTAAATATTTTATATTTAGACCAGCCTGAGGCCAGCCTAAAAATCTGTATTTTTTGTAGATAATAAAAATTAATTATTAAATGCCTTCCACACGTAACGATTTATCATACTATATGCCGATATCGGTGGAAATTAGTAGTAGTAACGATAAATCGTAGCGTGTGGAAGCAAATTGGATGCTTTGCAATACATATGTATGCACCAGTGCTACAACCAGTTTTGACCAATAGTGTACTGTATGTAGTACGATAAATTGTTACTTGTGGAGGGTGTTTCAAGTATAATTCATTCTCGAATTTTTTTCAGTTTTTAGTGTATAATTTAGCTCATCTAAGTAGGCAAGATCGGTATTAAAATGTTACAATAACCACTAAATGTTTGTTACTGCAAAATTAAAATAAAATTTCACTCATTAGGCATAGGACCTGCACGTCGGGTAGTTCAGGAAGGAGGCTCCACTATTTTAGAAATAACTAGGTACCTACTATAGCTTATCATAGAAACAGTTCAATTTTGTTTGATGGGGGAATGTATTTTTGACAAATTAACACTATGGAGCAAGTAACACGTTAAAGAATCTTAAATGACACAAGTTAAGTGACATCAGTTTAGAGGCCTTTTTGATAGTAGTGGCATTAGATAAGTATACAGGAATAAGAGGGTTCACCTAATTGTTGATATTCTCCACAACTTTTGAAGTTTGCAAGCCTTCCAAAATACCAGGCATTGTAATCGACATCGCCAGATCTCATTACCTGTGCTGGAAAAAAGATAATTTGTTACTTATACTATTTTAATATGGTAGTAAAAGTAATAAATGTAATAAATAATTAATTTGTTAGATTTGACAACTTTAAGTCTCTGGACGGCCTAAAATTTGTCACCAAAATAAAACCCTTTGCTGACTTATCTGATAGCGAAGCTAATAAAACTAATGGTTGTGGTACAAGAAGTAATTAGAAACCAATTATAACCATACTTACCTATATTTGTTACTCCTGAACATTAATATGTAGGTAGCTATTCTGAAAATAACCCAGGTGGAAACTTAAAAAAAAAATAAACCAAGAGAGTTGGTTCACATTTGAAAGAAAATTATATTACCCGAGAGAATACCTTGTACTTATGTATAACTAAATTATCCACATTTGTAACAATTTATAAATATTAATGCAGAATATCGAATATAGTGTAGATATACTGACAAGTTATTTCCTAATTACATTTTTAAGGTTTAAACAATTTGATCTACAGGGTCTATACAAAACAGTAGCACAAATTCTCGAGCTAAAATATGAAGATCTAGCCCAATTTCCCTTAGTTCAAAAGTCGACAGTTTCCAAAATATAGGGCGTCAAATTTATTTATTTATTTATTTTTTAATTTTGTATTTATCTTAATAATAGCATGATTCTCATAAAATGGTACTTAGGAATTTTGTAGGATGACGAATCGAGATCTGATCATAGTTTCGGTATTGCTGAAGGCGTCACCAGCACTACTTTGCTTACATCTAACGCTTCATAATTTTTTGTGTTGGGGTATATTAAATTTCTAGTTGAAAATTCTTGTTTTTTGGTATCTTTTGTCCAAAAAAGGTATAGCCAGAAGTTTTTGCTTCGAGTAGCCGTTTCCAAGATGATTGAATTTAAACAATTCAATCTAACAAAGTTCCAAACAGACGTGTGGTGCTCAGAATCGCATCTTCTTCTAGAACTTGTTCTGAAGTTTCTTCCTCAACATCCAGTGTCCTGGTCATATGATTTTTTCCATAATCAACCGTTGTAGAAGCAAATCTACTAGTTGTTCGAAGATGCTTTTCAGCAACAATCTTTGGTAAGCGTCTATTTGGAAATCTTTATCTGTGCATTCTCACCTATTCCCGACAACCATTTCCTTGGCAATAACCCTAAACTAATCTTATATTGGTCATTTCTGCATAAGTTTAAGGTACGGTTATAGAGAAAAATTTAAGAATTACTTTAATGATAAATTTCTAAGTTAAGTAATAAAGGTTTGTCAGATTGAATCATAGTTGTAACACAGCCAAAATGGGTTGTCGGTGTAACAAGGGGACCAGACTTTCTAGCCATTATTTATAATGAGTTTAAAAATGTAAGTAAAGGTTGTCAATTTAATAGGCCAGTTTGTCTCCAAAGGGTCACTAAAATGAACAATTTATTGTTTCCATTCAAATAATTTCATTTTACAGAGATGTACATAGAACTAAAAGCCTCTTCAGCCATATGTTGCCCTTTTGGCACCATCAGAGAAAGATAATATTCCACAAGAGGCATAGGAATTCTGGAAAACAAGGGTAGATAGTGTAAAATTAAATTTGTATAGAGTCCTGTATTTTAGCATCTCACGTGTCACTGTAACCGTTCCTCGGATAATAGTGCTTTTTTAAACATCCCATAGTAGCCTCTGCAAATGGTCACGTCCCCTGCTTCCAAACATTTTGCTGCTCTTCACTGTAGCCATCTTCAGTGGTGACTCTACAAAAACTTTGCCGTGGCTGTACCTCAGAAAACCACTGTTATTTGAGCAGCAATTGCAACTACAGCAGCCGGAATATATAGATATTATACAGGGTGTTCCAGAATGATGGTCAAATATTTTACCAGTGTGTTCCACTAGCCATTTCAGGGCTTCATATAAAATTTTTCAATTTGGGTCCTCCCTGTTGAGATATTCGAGTCTCAAAATGGCGGGGAAAATAGTTTTTTTATTTTTCTTAAAAACGGTTGCACTTAGAAATTTCAATTTTGGTACACATTATCAGCTAGTCAAAGGCTATTTTGTGGTGGTGTCTATTGCTTAACTTATGTTTCTCGAGGGTGGGAATAAGCTACCCCTAGATTTATTTCTTTCAGAAGTTTTTCCTGCAATGGCCGATTTCAATAAAAGTTTTTTTTAAATACTTCACCTAATTTCACTACTTTTTTCCCTCTTGTAATTTTTTCATACAACCAACAGTTTGCGCGGAAAAAAATAAAAATAATTTTCCTTACTCTAAACATCGTTTTGTCACCGGTTACTGATAACCGCAGTAGGCGGTTGCTATGATGATGTTTCTCTCTTGTCTTATGAAACAAATCAGTCTTGTCAGTTTTTGCAAATATTTGTAAACAACTGACTCTTCCGTACAAATATTAGTGAAGAAATTGATGGAATATGCATACGGCAGGATTGGCAACAGTTATAGGAATACTTTTATTTAGAAATATTTGCAAAAACTGTCAATTATAGACCTAATAGCCATTTGTTTGACAAGACAACAGAGAAACATCAACATAGCAACCGCCTACTGCGGTTATCAGTAACCGGTGACAAAAAGATGTTTAGTCAGGAAAAGTATTTTTATTTTTTTCCGCGCAAACTGTTGGTTGTATGAAAAATTTACGAGAGGGAAAAAAGTAGTCAAATTAGGTGAAGTATTTAAAAAAAAACTTTTGTTGAAATCGGCCACTGCAGGAAAAAGTTCTGAAAGAAATAAATCTAGGGGTTGCTTATTCCCGCCCTCCAGAAACATAAGCTAAGGAATAGACACCACCCCAAAATAGCTTTTGACTAGCTGATAATGTGTACCAAAATTGAAATTTCTAAGTGCAACCGTTTTTAAGGAAAAATGAAAAAAACTATTTTTTCCGCCATTTTGAGACTCGAATATCTCAACAGGGAGGACCCAAATTGAAAAATTTTATATGAAGATCCCCCCCTGAAATGGCTTGTGGAACACACTGGTAAAATATTTGACCATCATTCTGGAACACCCTGTATATATCCAGTAGGTAGGTTTGCCATCACAAATCTTAACTTAAGAACAACAAGAGCAGGTCAAAAAGTCCCGGCTAATGTGTGTACATTAATTCTGTTACTAGAGTGACGAGTTCATAGCATAACAACTCAACCATTATAAATCAGATAATAGCACTGGCCGTGAAAATATCAAAACTACTACGAAAGAAATTATAAATATTATGCATCAAAATAATTTTAAAACTTTAAGATTACTTGATCTCAGAATTTTTCAGCCTTAACAAATTAAAATGTTTGAAAGCTAACGATTACCCAGGTATTTTTACAATATTTATTTTTTTTTTTTGATTTCAGAAAAATGTTGTTTGCATCAGTAGTTTTTTCGACATTTTTGATAAGATTTTTTCATTATTAGATTTAAATTGTAATGAAATAAAACTAGTTAATATAATCCAAATTTGTTTAAAAAAACTTTAATTATTTAATACTTGAAGTGAAAATGGAATCTCTTACTTAAAAAATAAATAAATGAATAAAATTAGAAACTACGAGTGTACAAGTCATGACAAAACTGTGATTTAGTAGATTGAAATATCCAGTATAGTAGTAAAAATATATTTTTCTACACCCGTATTATAACAATGCACTTATATGCCCATAATCCGTTTCATAATGATACCCATTACGATACAGATTTTTCATTACGATACAGATTTTTAATCAATAGAAACCCATAATTTTTCAATCAAGCATGCTGTGCATTTGACGTTTATCCTAGGTTCCTATGTAATTATTTTAGATGTCAAAATCAGTACGTAATTGTGTTCAATAAAAATATAAAATTTATGGTTTTTGATTATTTATCGGGTGTAGAAAAAATAGCGTATGCAACTCTCATGTAATGGTTATTAATACACTCGCATAAACCATACATGATCGTTGCATAATATACTATTATAATATTAAACATATAATTTCTCTAGTTTATTATCCAAAGTTTATATTACCTACTTGTGTCATACATAGTGGCTCTGAAGAATTTAAACAATCTGAAAAACTGTTAATGGCATTTTACAGAAAAACAGAAAGAAAAAAGTGGCAATGAAAAATTCTAATTAGTTTTTAAAAATCTGGATATCTGGAAATATTTAAGCCTTTTCGTATCTCTTATAATTTCCGAGACCTTTATATCCTGCACAATGTATTGCAATAATAAAGGCACTCTTTAAAACAAATTTGACGACTTATTCTGAACTGCTGATTGATTTGTAATGAAATCTACTTAAATGTTTTAAAATTAGTTCAGTCATTCCGTTCACCAATAGAGGTGTAATTACATTTCTACTCAGAACTTCCCATACAACTTCAAAAACTCTTTTGAGGGAGTGTGATTATTACTGCAATAAAGTATTCTGGGAATTGACACTTTCTGAAATCGAATTGATTAATATAAAATATCTACAAATAATAATTTTTGTCCTTTAAATTAATGAATCTAGTACAGTAAAAGCATCTTTGCATATTTGAAATTTACACCTAATGTTAATTAAAGAATGAACAGGTATGCCAAAAATGGTATTATACAGGGTGATTCAGAAGTTATCTTTCTTATCTAAATCAAAAAGGGCAGTTTGAAAATGATTTAAAAATACACTTCTGCGCGCCACCGGAAACTGGTCCACTGTAAAACCCGAGAATGCGGCAATCTGTGGCCAAACAAAAAATGGGAAGAAATGCTCAAGGAAAGAAATAAATAACATTTTATAACACCAATTTTATACAGCAAAAACCGCTTTCACCGCTATTGTTATTAATTATTAATACATAGATTTAATTTGTGGTTTTAATTAATAAAATTGTTTGACATACCTGATGTTACAACATTTTGGGCCTGTCTTACCTAGTTTCTACAAACTAATACAAATGTTTCTGCTTCTTGTCTGTTTTGAACTCGTAAGTTATTAGCAGCAACTATGATACGTTTGCGTTTCTGTAAATCATCAATAACATGTATCCACTTCGATGTGATACACTTAATATTTTAAATATCTCCACAAAAAGAAGTCAGGAGATCGTGGCGGCCATGGTACCAGTCCCCCTCGTCCAATCCCTTGGTATTAATGTTTGAATACACTATACATGGTATGAGTATAATTGAGCTTCATATATGATATGTCACACTGTTGCAAATTTCAAATTTCCCTCGCATTACCTACACTTGCATTAACTGCACACCATGGTAAAAGTAGCTGCATTTGACACATGTTTAGTGGGAAATTATTCTGCTAAAGCATTTTCACATCGTCATAAGTTAAAATGATATCCACCAACTCCAAGTTGCTACTATATACGTAAACCATTTTTGATACTTGAAAAACTAATGTAAAGACTGGCATCACAAAAACTTTAGTGTTTACAAAAAGTACTTGGATTGGAAACAACATTTTTACGATACTTGAATTTTCATCACACATCTATTCCCAAATTCTTTTAGATAAGTTCTGAATCACCCTGTATACAAATATGCTAACAATAATTGTTGAAAAGCCCTAAAATCAAAATGAATTTGAAATCTTACTAATCTTACATAAAATTCATGCAAACATGACAGAAGGCAAATGCATGTACGTACTTATTTATAAGAGAGTCATTTGTTAAACTAAGATATAATTTTATTTCAGAGACTATTTGTCAATAGAGATTATGTATTCAACCGCCGATACTACGTCGATAAGGAAAATGCCACTATGTATATAGTCAGCAAAAGTACAGAGCACCCCAATTTTCCAAAATATGCTGAAAAATACCGTATTGAAGATTATTGGTCATGCATGGTAATAAAACCTTACACTGAAGTAGATAAGCCCGGACTTGAATTTAGTCTGACTTATTTTGATAATCCAGGCGTAAACGTACCGTCCTCGGTTACAACGTGGGTGTCTATGAGAGCCATGCCTGATTTTTTGCAACGTTTAAGGGAAGCAACTAAAAAGTATAGAGACTACTGTAAAACGGAAGGAATAAGTAAAGCATGTAAAATAATAAGAGAAGAAGAGAGACTTAAAGAAGAGCAGCTTATGAAAGACAAGTTAGACTATTGTTCGCTTAAACACAGTCCTAGGGAAAAGACGAAATTAAGAGAACAAAATCCTAAAGGTGGCATTGAACACAAAAAACCAACACCCTCAGATCAGTACGATTTACATACAGGTAATATTGCCAGAAATATTGATTCATCTGACACATACTCCACACCACCCTCTGTTGCTATTCAGTCAAAGAATAATAGTATTTGGAAATATTTTCATCTTTATTATTATTTTAATTGATATTAAAAATTATTTATTGTACATATGTAGTCATATACATAAGACTGTGAAATTGTGTAATATAGTACTAAACCGTTTAGTGTATTTTATTGTTAATTGACTTTTATATTGTTAATTGCAAGTGTTTTTATATGCAAGTGATAATATTAAATATTATTGTCATATTTCTGGTGGTTCAATAAATAATACCCTACCAACCAGCAGCGGCTGGTGAGATTTCAGGTATGTCAATCTCAGTAACCAAACATGGGGTCCAAACCAAACTAGGATTTATGTACTTTTGTAGAAAGAGAACCTTTTTGCAGTTTACGAAAAAATGTTTAAAAAAAATCGTCGACTTACCTATTAATTTCCAGATTGGCTTCTTCAATTTTAGTGAACTATTTTTTTTTTCTTTTTTCATAAATTAGATGTATTTTTATCGAGGTATTTCAAATTTTAATAAAAACTAATAATATTTGTAGTTTATAGCGTTTTAAAATTTATAATCTATTAGAATAGTTTATAAAAAAAATGAAGAAGCCAATCTGGAAATTCCTAGATGAAGCATGTCTGGTTATTGAGATATGACACCTGAAATCTCACCAGCCGCAGCTGCTACCAACCTACCTTAATATATAATTTTTTGGAATATACAAACGTATTTTAATTTCATTTATTAGAATTGATTAAAGCATAGGGTGACAGTGGTTTTATTATAATTTTCAAATGTCAATATATTTGTACTTTTTTTCTGTTATTAGCAGAAATATTAAATTATTATTTAAACTATAGATTATATTGTAATTACATATATTTTACATTTAACTGATAAGTACAAGTGCCTCTTTAAACACACATTAATCAGTAATAGTTACTGAGTACTGATAATAATATAATAATTTTGTCACCTTCTATCTTGAAAATATGCATTTAAATTTAAAAGTGCATAGAGGCAGTTTTAATAATTTCACCTAAAAAATCTGTGTTTAATGGCATGATCTATTTTTTATAATCCCATATATTTAGATACGTATAACTAATTTTCATCGTCATACTAATTTCACTAATAGTGTATTCCAATTTACACTTAGAACTTGCTTCCCTGTCAAATAAATAATTCATAATAAATATGTCTATCTACTAATTTACTTTAATAAAGAATAGATTCTTTAATATACAGTAAGTACTGCTGATACTGTTAATGCCAATGCGCTTGTAACTGAATGAAATTATTGTTTTTATATATACATAGAGAGAGAAATGAAAAACTATACTACAGTATCTGGAAACAAAACTGTCATAACTCAAAAGTAGCACCTTTGGGTGGAAATGAATAGATTCTGATTAAGCTACTATCTACCTCAGTATTTTTTGGTTAGGCAAACTTAGTTTGAAAAACAACCATTGACTGATCTGTTTGGCGCAAGGGCTTATTTAATTAACCTTTATTTTTTCAGAAGTGTGATAAAAACCCAATAAAACTAAAGAAAAACTAAAATTATGCCACAAATCAGACAAAGCTTCAGACAATACCTCAGTATAATTTTACTTCTTTACAAACTTTCAAAGAAACTTTTTTAGTCTAATTTTTTGCAATAACATTCGTACTAGAGATAATTTAATGAAGCTTACTATAAAGCACCTCAGTATAATTTTACTTCCTTAGAAACATTCAAAGAAACTTTTTTAGTCTGACTTTTTGCAATAACATTCATATTAGAGATATTGTAATGAAGCTTACTATAAATAAATAAATCTATTTTTTCATATGCAATATGCACAGTCTTTATTTGCAGTAAAAAGGTACACTTATGTATGTTGCAAAAGTTGATAATTCTTAATTAAAATAAATTTAGATTTTCTGCAATTACGGACAATCCAGTATTTTGGGATATTTAAAAGAACTTAATTATTGTTTAAAACGTAATGTCTACCAAGATGTGCATGGTTTCATGTGTAGTAAGTATGTAGTACAGGCACAGTAACTTTTTAGAGAAATTTAATCATTGGATTAAAATATCCTGCAATTTTCTTTTCACTCAAGGAAGTTTTATTTTTAGACTATATTTTTAATTTAATAAATATCTTCAGTATCTATTGTCACGACTTGCATACAAATCCAAGACTCTGTGGACATAGAACTGTGAAACTATCCAATACTCTTAGGGTTCAAATAAGATGATTTAACTAAAATGACATTTATCCCAAGTTGATTCGTTTAACTGCCAGAAGATTCCAAAATTTAAAAAAAATTCTAGCATTTTTTTTTTTCAAAAATTCAGTTGCTAATATTTGTGTATATATATTACATAGCAATTCAAGTAATTGCATTTATATAAATATAGGAATATAATTGCAAATATTCTATCTTAGTTATATTATTAGTTATCACACACACAGTTTTAATACCAGTCTGATGATTTATTTGGTACCTAACAAAAATAAAGTACTGTAGAATTTGAGAAATTTTTTATATTCAATAATCCTTGAAGAAAATTATTGAAAATAATCCTATTTTTAAGAACACAGTAAAAATAAATGACACTCATTTGAAACTTTTCTTATTTTGCAAATTATGAACAATAATATATGATTGAATTTGCCTAATTTGCTTCTCAAATTGAAATAATCTATAAAGGATTCAAATTTGATAAAATCACAATACAGACGAAATCTTACATTACAAGTATTTATTTATTTCCACTTATTATTGCCAAATAAGTAAATTTTTCAAGCTTCCTCGTTTTGTGTTAGAAATGTATTTGCAATGGATTAACAATATAACTGATGTGGAAAAGGCTAATCAGAAAAGAAAAATTGAGAGAAAGTCTCCACTCCTATGAAATGCTAATATATAAGCAAGGACTGAAAGTCGCTCACAAAAAAATGATGAGCATTTATTTTTGTTTAGAACTGGGAATATTTTTAAAATTTCCATAAATAAATTTCTTTCAGTTAGTACGTGACATCTAAATACAATAGGCTAAAGCATTTGTTACTTTGAAAAATATACAATTTTTGGTGGTAAGTTTATGTAGAAGACCTATTTTAACTTTAATAATTTGATAAATTATTTTAGGCTATTTTTGAAAATATATGACAATTATTAACATAATAGGATTTCTTTTTACTGTATTGTAAAAGTATTCTAGCTAATATAAATCAATTGTCATAAAATTTCTGTGGACACTACTCCACAGAGTAGTTAATTTCATACAATATTATTAATACCTACTTGATATAAATATATATGCAATATAAATATTGCATAAAATAGTTTAAACCGATTAAACTTGTGCAAATCGTACGAATAACTGGTAGTATTATATTTTTTCCAGTAGGTTTGTTGACTGTTTTAGATAGAAGTAGTTATGTTGTTCATTATTTTACATGAATAATGTACCTACAAAATTGTGCTGTAACATATCTATTGCTTTTTGGACATTTAATACCAATAATTTTCTATATGATGACTTTAGTATCTAGATATGCAAACATGGTTTCTCTTAAACATCATTTTTATATGAAGGTATGTTTTATTTCCATTGTTGTCTTTTTTAGAATTGCTAGCTTCATTTTTAAAATAATCAGATGAATTAGAATTGCTAACTTCAATTTTGAAATAATCAAATGCTTTTACTTTATAACCTCATATGAACATTAATGAAGCCCAAATTTTACTCAATATATTATAACCTGTTTGATACAATTTTTTAAAATGAAACACTGCCTATGTTAAGCAACATTGACCTTAGCCGTAGACTTTAAAACCCGTAATACAGTTGTTATCGCTTTTGCTCTAATTTTCCATACTTGTTAATGTTTAATTTACTGACTAAACTTTAAAATTCCTATATAATGATTAATATAATTTTGTTCCAGATGAGTAAACCCTTCCCATTAAATTAAAAGTGGTTTTACTTAAAAGGGTAGCAGCGTTAGTAGTGACGACTATAAAAGGTACCAAAACGTAAGGAGCAGTTTTAAGAAATAAGATAGGAATGAAGAGATCATTAGACTGTTCCATTAAGGCTGTTTTAATATGTTATTATGCCTATAGTACAAATGAACTGATGTCTTATGGATTTATATTAACAATTAAGTTTTAATACTTCATTAAATTTGTATAAATTCTGACTACAATATTTAATATATGAATCATAGTAATTTCTAATTTGTAAAGTTACATATTTATACAGTTATATTTAAAGTTTTAGACAAAAATGAATAAATAAATTAAAAATCAACAGAATGATTAGTTACATCTATATAAAATGAGAAAATAGTAATTTTTGGGAATGCAGAAATTAACACTGAAAAGGCAGCAATTTTGAAATTGTTGGCATTCGAATTTTGGGATTGTTCAAATGAAATGTACATGAAGAGTTGTTTTGTTTTTATAAGAAACGGCTTTAGCACAAACATTAATAAACCAAAAAGGTAACAATTTTGAAATTGGTTTTCAAATTTAGATTTTTACTGTGCCGATTTAAATCACATCTCAAATAAATAGTTGAAAATTGTTTTTCTTTTTAAGGAATAGCAAAAGACTTAATTTGCTCGATAATAATTTGGCCAATTAGTTTACTAAATTCTTGATATAGAATTTTAAAATAACTAAAGAGCTATAGAAACCTTTGAGAAATATTAAGAAAATCTAAAAGGTAAAATATCAGCCTGAAAATCTAATTTCACATTGGAATGGAGAATATACAGGGTGATTCAGTCTTAATGTCATTCATTTTAAGAGAAGATAGGAAAACATGAGTATAATAGGAATGCACGATTCAAAAAAATTGTAAATACATACTTCCGTGGTGTCGGGGAAAAAGGAGATAAGTCCATTATTGAGAATGTTCAGGAAAATAACTTAAAGTTTGATTACAAACTGCAAATCAGGTTAAATATTTATGATACTCAAATATTCAGACTAAAGTAGAAATATATTCTTCTTTTTATATTTAAGTTTATGTTTTAAAGATATTTAAATTTTTAGGAAAATTTAGAGAAAAGAGCATATATTCCCTTTCGAACTTGCCAAAAAAAAAACTTATCTCATTATTCACATTTTGTAATATAGTAGTAGGGTATTTTCACCGGTTCTGAGTCTTCCCCCACCACTTTCCTCTTTGAAATGACCTTTGCGGTAACGTATTTGATGACCTTCAATGACATAGAAGGTCACATCAGTTGGCAACTTTTATTTAACCTCTACCGATTAGAGGTCATATCAGTTGGTAACTTTTATTTTGACCCTCTACCGATTGAAGGTCACATCACTTGGTAAGTTTTATTTGAACTTGAAAAAAACGTTGCTCGATGTTGTAATACTAGAGTCTACAGCGCATGCTCAACTCCTATCTCATCATGAATATAAAGGAATAAGTAGGTAGATAGAAAACTTATTTGTGAATAACGTGTTGACCGAGACTAACAAAATAAAAAAAGATGTATTTATGCAGCGTCTGTGGTAAAAGTTTTACACGCAGTGATAATTTGCGTTGTCATGAAAGGCAGTCTTGTAAGCCCATAAGTGTAGATGAACCTGAGGCAAAACGGCCTAAATTAGATCATGATGGTCAATCACCCGAAATTGTAACAGTTAAATGTTGTAATAAGGATATACCCCGCAGTCAAATACATGCACATCGTAGGACATTGGAACATAGAATAATGTCATGTGCTCCTAAATCTAATGGTGTACAAATTATTAACACAGCATTTAAGTGTAGAATAGTAAGCTACAGTGTGCATAGTGAAGAGAAACTTACAGACTTTGATGATTTTTTCAATCAAGTGAAAGTTAAAATAATGAGTTTGCTGGAGGATGTCATAAGGGTCCATAAATCCATAAAAGTGAATATGGAAACTTTCGCCATTTATATATTACAAACTCGCGAGACCTCAGATGTGAAAGCATTTAATAGTTGCAATAGAACTCTCGACGAGTCTGTGGACTTGGATGATGTTTACCAGGAATTTGTAGATACGATGAAATCTCAAACATCTGAATTTGAGTGATTGATATGTCGACTTAACTCGTTATGCTCGGAATAAT
This sequence comes from Monochamus saltuarius, assembly GCA_025584915.1. Classification (NCBI taxonomy): domain Eukaryota; kingdom Metazoa; phylum Arthropoda; class Insecta; order Coleoptera; family Cerambycidae; genus Monochamus; species Monochamus saltuarius. The sequence continues at coordinate 35,772,526 of CM046726.1, forward strand.
TTAATTGTTAGATTTGTTCCAGACGAGATAAGTTAACTTGTCTCTAATGGAACATTCTGAAGGAGATATTTAAAGATACCTCCTTACAAACATGGGTAACTGACGCGTCTTTATTCGATCTGACGTATCTTGTTTGGCCCATAAGCAAGGTTTTGATATATACATCCAAAGTCAAGACCTATCTCGTTTTGATCAAAAAATTACTTATCTCCTTTTCCCCGACACCACGAACTTATGCCGAAAAAAAATATATTTTCAAACTATTATTTATCAGTCTCACTGACCGCTGGTGGTAGTTCAATTGGGTTTCAGTCTGACACAATGTTGCCAAATTTAAATATTTTCCTATAGTACTTACTTATTGTAATATGTAATTAATATTGTAAATTATTATTTATAAGTATGTAATTAACATATTAAATTTCAACAACAAATATTTAATATTGAAATTACAATACTCCAACGGATTAAAATAAACCATTCACATTTCATTACGTAAATATTGAAATAAAATCCAATACTAACTAGGTTATCATTAAGAGAGGCTGAAACGTTTTTTTTGTATTTAAATATATACAGTAATAAAAAACCCTCATACTGTCAACAAAAAACAGTCCAAGACATATCTATTCAGTGATCAACAATCTAGCAATCCGAGTCCTGACTCCCACGGTCTATTAACTACACAATCAGGATCATCAGCAGGTAGCCAATGAAAACTGAGAACTTTTGTGAGGTATGACACAGTCTATTTTAGTCCATCTTTCGAGAATGACTATATTTAGTCCTTATTTATGGAAATTTTGTGACGTCGCCTGGCCTCGATCGTGGACCGTGGTCATGACCTACCGTATTTAGGTCAATAACCTTGTTTTTGTCTATTTAATGACAAGCTCTGCAGAGCTTCAGAATAGCTAAATAATAACAGAAACAAACCCTAATTAAATTTGCATTGTTATAAACACCTGGTGTAATCAATAGAAAATCATGAAAATTTTATAATAAATGCCAACCTCAGTAATCAGCACCTACATCACATAAGCTGCAATCGGCACACTCAGCACAGCACACAGCTAAAAAGTTCTAATTCCTGTTTAATACATTACTCGCGGAATAAGTCGAACATCGTCCGGGTCTAGTTTCCTATGTAGGTGGGTCCGCCAAAGACTACACGCAGCCCAAGTGATAAGAAATATTTACATACAGAGAATACAAAAAAATTAGTTCATAAGATTAACAGCTTGACAAAATTGTGGCTTTATTTATTTGTGTGGTGGGCATCCACATAATTTCAGCACAAAAGTAGACGATGTCTTCAACATGATTTGTGTACCTACTCTATACAACAACGTCCATTTTATTTATTTATTTTCTTTTTAAATTATCCAGGAATATCGTTGTAACTGAAATTGAAAACAATTATAATTTTTTGTTAAAAGTTTTATTAAGATTTTTTAGGAATTTGTACATTACATAATATATACTTAATTGTGATTAACTAATTAATGTATTTGAACAATACAAATAACATGCAGTGCATTATTATATTATACGTCTTTTTTCACCTCAACCGATTCTTCTTCAGATTCTTTTTTTACTTCTTTTTCCCACCTCGATTTATTTTCTTCATGTTTTTTATCTTTATCGTCTTTTTCTTTTTTGAAAGAGGTAGATTCCTCCTTATGCGATGTACTTTTCAACACTGGATCAATCTTGTCACGAATGTCTGATAAAGTCGATTGAAACAGTTTTGAGTACGCCTAAAAGGAAAAACATATAAAATATTATATTATTATAGCATTAATACACAGAATGATTAATTGAAAGGATACAGAAAATGTGATTAAAAGTATGGCAAAGCAACTAAAATATTATTTTTTTTCGAAATAACTCCGATTAAATTAAATAGAACTTTGTAACTTAGAAGTTATCAATAGATGTCTCTTTTTAACACAATAGTAACAGAAGTTCATTTATTATTTAATTATACAGGATGTTTCAGGAGATGTATATACTTTATCTCTATCTTTTTCTGAAACAACCTGTATAGTTATTAACACAAATGTAAAGGTAGCACATTCCTGGAAAGATATTCCTTTAGAAATACAGTAGACTCGCGATAACATGAACTTGCGTTTATGTGAACTTCGCGGTAACATGAACACTATATTGGTTCCATTATCTACCTTGTAACGTGAACACCGCTTCTCCTGGTAACGTAAACAAACGTTCTATTCAACGGCGGTATCACACACAGAAGCAATCAACACTGTATTAAAGTGGCCGGAGCAGAATTCATTGGAGATCAGTGATATTCTTAGTCTTAGAGCTGTTTACAAAAAAGCAATATTGAAAAAGTTGTCATCTAAACAAGTTCAAAGTAAAATAACTACATTTTTTACAAAAACTGATGTAGAGCTTAATAAATAAAATGCTACAGACTAGACTACTTGCTTCTTTTTCACTTTTTGTATACTTTCATTAACGTGAACAAATTCGATTCTGTGAAGACCCCTGGTGCATTTTGTGTTCACGGTATCATGAGTCTACTGTATCCTCACATGCTTTAAGAATGTTATCAAAGGTTTCCCACACATATGTGCAGACAATATTTCTTTGGAAACTTTCCAGGGAAATATTTCCAACGGAAGTTTCCCAGAAATATTTCCCATTATACTCAACGGTCAAATATCTAAAGAATGACTCATATATAATATAAAATTACTATTACTATAAAGCGTATAGAGATTACACATTATTTACCTCATTATTATTGTGCCGCTTTCCATGTAAAACGATACTATACTCAGTCAAACTGAAGCTTGATGTATTCTCTATCTCTCTTGCTCTGTTGTGTAGATGTAAATCCAATGAAGAAAATAGAAACACAAGAAAGGAAAAAAATAGATGTAAAATACGCCATTCGCAGGAAAATTCACGATACGATAGCTGAAGATGAGGACATGCCTAAATTTATAAGTTCTTATAAGAACAACATGAACAACATGAATTATCGGAAAAAGAAATTGTAAAAGTATGCTCTTGGAAAAAAATGAAATTGTAGTATGGCGAAAGGAATACACATCGTTTTATACGATATATTTACAATGCTGGTAAGAATTTTTTTCAGCTTTTCTTGATAAAATTTCTAAATTGACTTACAATACACCGATATACAAGATAAAAACTTTAAAATTGGAAATAATTCATCATTTTTATTATCTAATGTCCCAAAATTGGAAAAAACTGTTATATCACTGTATCTAAAAAAAATAATGGGTGTTCGATAATATAATTATTTTTCTTGTACTTTATGTTTATTTTCTATATCTGAGTGCCTTCAAATTTAGCACGCCTATGAACTGTTGCTCCTCGTACGCTTTGCCTGTCGCTCTAGTCTACAAGCTAGCGATGTGTCGCTCTAGATTTTTGGCCGTTGAGTATACTTATAAATTGTCTTTCGAATATGTTTGGTTAAAATATTGTTTAATATGTTATGATAATTTAAATTTGTATTGACAACAAGTTTAGCAGGATAAGTATTGTATCTGCTGCCACCTGGTGGATTTACTTCAAATTTTCTGTAGAAGCTTAAGTTCCCAAAATGTTACGTCTTAAAAAGATTTTTTATGAAACCTTGACCTCATGGACGCGAAATTCAGTGATATTCACGCGAATGTCACGGTTTTTTATTTAAGTTAATGGCAGGAAAGTGTCAACTTTGAGCAAATTTCGCAAAACAGGAATATTATCGCTATTTTCATCATTATGTGTGGTTAGTAAGTTTAACTTGAGCTTCTGACAATCTGCCATGACAATCAACGTCAACGTTATGATGAAAATGACTCAGTTGACAAAATTCACTAAAAGTTTTTTCCCGCTGTTAAATAATTCATGAATTTTACATCCATGAGGACAAGGCATGGGGGTTATGGGGGTTTTATGATGCCCAAAAAATATGTCTTGGAATTTTTCATTCTCTAATCATGTAATAATACAAATTATTCTAAAGTTGCAACTTACAGTAATCCGACTTAAGGATTCCTCTGTATTTCGTAATTTTTCCTTATAATCCTTGACTTCAGAATTTAGATGCTTTATACTTGAATTAGATTTAGCGTACTTTTCCGACAACTTCTGATTTTCGTTCTTCAATTCAACCATTCTTGCCTCTGTTTCTAACCTTGCCCTTTCACTTCTTTCAAGCTGCGACATTAATTTGCTAACGTCAACTAAAGATCCTCGGAACATTACGAAACCTGAAAAAACATTGCAAATTACACCATGCCCATTACACACATCAACTGGTATCACACCTTCGTCCAATCCTATAGAGTCCTTATCACAGTTTAGCCTTTTCTTCTTAGCAATACTCTCATCTTCAATGCATACTGGTAACAGTCTTTTATTACCTAATGCTAATTCTCGCAGGTTGGCATCTCTCTCCGAATCATCTATTACGATAAAATCGTCATCTCGAGGTTTATCCGTAAGTTTTCTATAATGCAGAGAATCTCTTGTGACTACTTTGCTTACAAGTTTCCGGACTTGTGCTCTAGACAAATTCAAGCCTAAGGTGTACAGTAAATCCTCTATATCTTTATCAAAGATATAACCGCAGTGAGTTTGGTCAAAATATACAAAAGATAATAGTAAGTGTTTATCTTTGGTATATAATTTTACTCGTTCCTTTTTTCTTTTCTCTTTATCCTTTTTCTTATCTTTTTCGTCATCTTCGTCACCTTCATCTTCCTCTTCACTTTCATCGGACTTTTTCTCTTCTTTTTTCAAGTCCTTTTTCTTATCATCCTCTTTTTTATCATCAGATTCTTCAAGTTTCTTATCTTCTTCGTGGGACTTTTCACTTTCATCTTTTTTTTCTTCATCTTTCTTTTCAGAATTTTTTTTCTTATCTTCATCCTTTTTCCTGTCATTGTCTTTCTTCTTATCATCATCCTTTTTCTTTTCATCGTCCTTTTTTCTATCATCGTCTTTTTTCTTTTCATCATTTTTCTTCTCGTCATCTTTCTTTTTCTTGTCATCCTTTTCTTTCACTTTTTCTGGTAATTCATGTAAAGCTCTGAATATATTAAAACCAAAATCTCTCATTAACATTTCATTGAAAAGTTCCGCAAACAAGGAAACCTCGAAGGAATGTTCTTTAGTATCTTCTGGTCTGTAATCTAACAATAAGGATAAGGACATTGTAGTACAATCAAATTTTCCAGATTTAGCTGTTTTGGAAGGATGCACTAGAATGTGTTGTTGTTCAGGTAATGTGTAACGCTTTTCTAAAAGGGCTTTTTCTCTTTCATTTAATTTCTTTTCTTCTATCTGCAAAATGATATACATGATGTTTTAAAAGAAAGGTTACAAACTTCGACACAGTAGAGGAGGTCACAACATGAAAATTTATAAGACTCCTGTCCGAAAGTGTGCCGTTTTGACACCAGATCCTTATAAGTGCTAAAAATGTTTTGTTTTAAATATCAGTTATGCATCTTCAAAATGCTTTATGGTACAATGCTTACTTGTGGAAAACTCAAAAGAAAATGATGTGGGTTGAGAACTTACTATTTGTTAAGTAAATGATCTGGAATGGCTACAAGATTGACTCAATAAGTGACGACCTTGGTTAAACTCCTCTAAAAAAAATTATACCACTTATTAGATTTTGGTGCCAAAACAGCTCATTTTTAGACAGAAATTCCTTATTATATTTTCCTGTTTTAACCTCCTCTATGTCCAAAAGCTTATAACTAATTTAAATATCCTGTATTTTTTTAAATATGAAACTGTAATGTGTCATTTATTAAACGTGGATCCTTTGACATTTATCTATCTGTATATAGCTGTTAACTATATTATTTTTTTAAATAAAATGTCAAAAATGGTGAAAATTTGTTTTTTTAGGAAATAAATTCTAAAAGTTCACACAGACCTTTTGTGATAAAAAAATTGAATAAAATTTGCACAACAAAATATTTATATATGAGGTCTGATCCTGAGACTTAGAAATACTCCACACCAACATTTGCATGTTTTTTTTTTCTTGATAAATAAGTGTCTCATAAAATTTTAATTTTTCTTAAATAAGTATAACTGATATGAAAACTTACTTTTGCCAAAAAATAGAAACCTAATTATATCGATGGGTCACATTTTTCAAGATCTTACAAAATTTGATTCGTAATTTTTTTTTATCACAAAAGTTCTTTATATCAACTTAGAAATCAATGCACTCCATTATAAAAATATGATCAGTTTAACTTTCGTCAACCACCTGTAAGAAATAAAATAACAAAATGCTTGGTTTGTTCTAGAAAAATTATAAAAACTCATATTTTCAACTTACTTCACTTTTCTTGTCATCCTGTACAGTCTCAGATTCAGATTCCTCCTTATCCTTATTATTATCATCATTTTTATCTGCTTCAGCTTTCAACGCTTTTGTAAGTCTGGCAACGAGCTGGGACTTCAATCCCTTACAACTAATATTCCTGGCTTTCAGTTCATTTCTTAAAGCTCCAACCACCATAGTCTTAGGATCCAGCTGTGAATAGTGAGTAGGTTCCAGCTTATCAGAAGCAACTTCTTCTTCCTAGAGGAGAAAATATTTCTTTAAGTATGAGGCAATACGAATTACGCTGCATTCGTCATTCACGCAAACAATCATTCGATGTAGATTCAGACAAATTCAGTCACCACAGCCAGGTGAGGTTAGGCCATTCCATCAAAATTTTGTCGGTGGTGAATGCAGTTTGGCCCAGCCACAGCACAGCGTATACCTAGCCTATTTATACATAGATTTATAAAGAGAGGTGCCTTTTCATCAGCCGTTGATGCATCATCGTTGCCCTCCTGCTCGACTTTCAATATACGTTCCAACTGCTTCCTGTAGGTCTGGTGTAGGGTGTCCCACTCCAGTCGGGTAGGCAAGCAACTCCATACATCTGGCAGAAAGAGCACCACTGTCTCAACACGTGCAGGTACAGCCTTCCCCTTGTGGGTTGACTCGCTGCGCCGGTAATACAGCTCCACAAAACGGTACCTAATGGAACACAATGTGTGAGCAGGTCATAATATCCTAACCCAAACACAATCTAATCACACAGATCTTACACAAGTCTCCTAGACTCCCCAACCTACATCTTCTAACTATTTTTACTATTTAATAGATATTTTAAACACCTTATACTGATTTTTCTTCTCATTTCCTGAATTATTAAAAAATATAGATATAGAAATTTTAGATTAGGTACATACAGAATCGACTGAAAGTCAGTTCTTATGTTTTGGCAAGCAAGTTTTATGATTAATAAATTTAAAAATGACTAATCTGTAATTATCAGGGTTATTCGTATACCTTAATTGCAAAATCATTTATCAACCATTCTCATATATTGCCAATAAATTTTGGCAATATTTTTATGGGAATTTAAATCGAATTTTAGTGAAGAGATTTAGTTACAGTTACAGCTCTGGACCCTAGAACCTGAAACAGCTAACTTTCTCTTGGTAAGTTATAATGGAGGAACAAAGACAATTTTGACAGTTACTTTTGCAAACAAGGGTTGCTTTAATTAAGAATATCTAATAGTTAATACAGGGTGATTCAGTCATAATATCTTTAATTTTAACCATGTATTCGGAAGGCCTAATAGACAGAAAAAAAAATTTTTACTCGAGCTATCAAAAGATAAATTACCCTATAACAATCGGTAACACGACACTCCTGGTACGCTACAAATTTTCTGATGACGTGTACGACTATTAAAGCTAATAGAACTCCAGCAGCGGTGCTAACCAAATGCATTTTTAAGGTATTCATTAAGCGCTTTGTTCAGTTCAGACATAAAATTCATTCATCATCCCCTCGTTATGCAAGTTTAAAAGCTCTGCTCTGCTAAATTTTATATAGTAAATAATTTTGGATAAAACATTAGAAACACACCTATTTTGTGTCACCTTTTTCGTTATGTTCTTGAAAACAAAATCAAGTTGAGCTCGTACATTGATATTTCCAAATAATCCAAATCGCATTTAATTATGAATGTGAATCAGAATCAAATTTATTACTCATGATCAGTAAGTACTGAATAACACAGACGCACACGAAAAACACAGATGCACATGTCTATTAAAATGTCTTTTATAAATTTTTCCACGGCTCTGTTCAGCAAAGGATAACCGCGGTCTTTTACTACTTCACTTTACCCAACTTCAATAGTATTTTATTTAGGCAAATACCAAATTTTATTAATAATTATAAACCACACGAAATTCAACAAACCTCCACCACGTTAAATCGTGAAAATGTAACTGATGGATTGGAATGTGGATGAGGGAGAGAGGTCGGGCTGTTCCAGATGCAGTCAACGACAGGCACGCCATAACACCCGAACGATGTTCGACTTATTACGCCGGTAATGTATTAGAGTATACTCTTCCATTTTCTTCGCTTAAAACTAGGTATTAAATTGGCAATCGGGTTGACAATACTTTGACATAAGAATACCTTGATAATTTTGTTTAAATTGCTATGAAATTTACCAAAGTGGGATTAATTCAAGAGCGATTTTCTCAGAAACCGTTAAAGATAACGATTTGAAACAAGAGTACCTTTTCAACGTAAAACAGTTTGGGAAAACGGAATTTGCTATCCAATTTGTTAAAAAGTCAAAGATGAAAAAGTTACACGCAAAATACCAAGGGCCCCCCTGTACCCACCCCAATGGACCTTGTGGAAATAAATGGATTAGTCTATCGAATTGCTCATCAAAATTTAGCTGTGTATACCAAATTTCATTCATTTATCACGTGATTGAGAGATATTGCAAAAAAAATGATTTCCATCCCTCCCTCTTCAATGGGTCCCTGTGCCCTTAGGAAGCATATCCGGACCCATGTTCATATGAACTTGTTTACTTAGTTTTGATCATAGAATCGGCCTGTTCAGGGTTGGTAGCTAATTATGAGACACCCTGTATAGCTCAACTATGGTTTTATCAGCTTATTTATCTTTTCAAAAGTTCATACATTCAACAATACACTAATAGTATATTATTTAACGAGCGGTAATGCAGGTCATAACTCACACAGATGAAGTTTGCAGCACGAGTTGCAGGCGAGTGCTGTAATTCATCAAGTGAGTTATGACCATTACCGCAAGTTGAATACTATACTTTATCTACAACTATAACAATAAATACTAAGATACAAGTATCGAGAAATTGATTTGAAAACGTCAAAATTATTTTGTTAAAATATCAAATGACATTAGTCCCCTCAATGATAATAATTGACAGTTCCGCCTATTGAGAGGCGTTGGCAATTTAATAATTTAAAAATCTTTTATTCATTCCTTTCCACTTGTTAAAAATTCTTTCCATTTTACACCAATGAAACGTATTTATCGGCTTAAAAATTTCCAAGAATTTACTGCGTACACTATTTACATACCGAATTGTCATTGTAGAAGCCCAGTGTGAGTTACAATAACTCACTATAAAAACTCACGCTATTTGTTTATTGATACTATTAATTGCTCAAAAGCAGTTGAATAATTAATGTATAAATTAATAGTAGATAAAATTCTTTAATTGATGTTATGTATTATTTCTTAGTATTAAGTTGAATGCATGGTGTAAAATTAAGAATTTGGTGGTGTAGTAAAAGTAGACATAATTAGTTAGTTAATTAGACATATTGGTAGTATTTAAGAAATAGACTTTATTAAAAGTAAGGATCAGATAAATACACCAGAATTTATGTGTAAGGGCCAAATGCACTGACAACACTGAAGTGAGTTTAAAAATAAAACTTACTTAAACGGTCCAATTGATATGCACCGAGACAAATAAAGACATATAATTAGAACTTCTAGGCTTAAAAGTTACGCGAGGTTTAGTACATGCAGAACAATACTCTCCTTTCGATCTAACCTAACAAACCAAAGAAAACATAACCTAATTTTAACTTTACCATTTGCTGATTTGAAGTGTCATTTCATTATACATCTTGGGCGTATTCCACTAAGCGATCGCAACGCCCAGAACGACCATCGCAATTTTACGCGTTCCACTAGGTTAAAACTGCTCTTGTGCGCATTTTTCACGGATGTGATTTAAATCTAGTGGAACAGAGTTGGGATCCATGTTTGTTTATATTTGTCAGTTATTAGTTTGACAGATTGTTTGACGGATAAGTAGAAAAGGTAATTATATATAATTTTTATATATTCTAGGTAAAAAAAAGTGAAATTGGTTTTACTCATAGATTTTACTAATGTAACTAAGAATGTAATATATGAATATATAATTCTAAGCTGCATATGTGACTTATTTCCTCTTCGAATGCCCTTTCAACTACAGATGATGCAACGTCTTTAACAATAGATTCAGCAGATACACCAGAAAAAGAATTTAACTCTGTAAAGCAGCATTCATTAATTTTGTTGCAAAGGCAATATCTGTAAGAAAAATGAATACTGATAAAAAAAATAAATATAAAAGCATAACTGAACTACATACCATCTCTTGCACGTCTTGCCTGAACAATTGGCACCTCGATCTCAATAACAGTGCTTGTTTCACAGTTATATAAAGTTATTTTCTCCATCTCAACCATAGATCTTAGACATGACATTAATTATTTTATTTGACTTTTCCCGTCATTTATGACAAATGATGTGTTGACCCACCTCAAGACCGTGGGCGTTGTGAGCTCGAAGCGGTCGTTTGCGATGACGTCAACTCATGACGTTTCATGACGTTGCAAGCCCAATTGTAACGCCCGTGGTCGCTTTGTGGAATGCACCCTTTGTGGTTTTCATTTTAACAAAACTATGACAGGTACTGTTCCGTCTTTTATAAATAATATCGAATAGAGTTGGAAAATGAAATATTTCTTGTTGAAGGATTTCCCAGGATATACAGGAGAATAATTATTTTTAGGAAAATAAAACGGTTTCCAATTGCTGCAAAAACAAACCTATTACTTTTTGATTGAGATTGAATTACATTAGGTTAGGTTTACTAAACAAAACCTATTTTATATTCAACACAATCTATACAGAAAAATCTATAGAGGTGCAATTAGGAGGTGCCCCCAGCTTGCTAAGCACTTCCAAAATCAAAAAGTACCCCTAAATAAAAATCATTTTCATGAAGCCAATGAAAAAATTAACTATACCTGACGCCCAAAATAATAGAGAGTGATTCATTCACAGCACTTAGATGAGTATGAGGTGATGGTTGCAGGGGACAAGATTCCATAGATGTGCCACTTTCCACTTAATTTTTAGAATGTTTATCAAGAAACTTTTCCTAAGAACTGAAAGAGCATTGCTTAGGTAAGTTTTTAATAATATCCGAATAAACCTACACACAAAGGTTTAAATAAAATAAAAGTTTAAATTTGACTCTTAACTGAATAACTGACAAAGATAGACGAGCGGCCGCCGCTCGGCCAAAATCGAGCCTCGACGTCTTTGTCTTTTAGCCATTGGTCTCCAATAAATGCCGTAGATCGCGTACAATGTCACATTATCAGTATAGCAAAGTATACCTACCTTTCGTATACATCTATAATAATTATAAACATTCTAACTATCTATAATCTATATGATACTGAAAACATCAGAGGAATGTAATTTGTATTTTTTGTGAAAATATAATTTTGTCTATCTATACAGAACACATACGAGGTTTGTTCAAAAGAAAAGGTGAATTTTGAATTTTTGCGGGCTGTGTACATTCGATTATCAAAATTTTTTTTGTTATGTTGGTACACATGTGTTACTCATATGTTGGCTTTATCAGCCAATTTGGATAAGTAGTTTGTAGTTGACAACTGAAAAGGTTAGTCACGTTTGTGTGTGTTCTTCGATTTTTGACTTTTAACAAAAATGGATCAAAGAATATGTATTAAATTTTGCGTTAAAAATGGAATAAAGTGCTCCAAGGCACTCGAAATGTTGACTGTGGCATTCGGCGAGTCCACTTTGTCTCAAAAAAGTGTTTATAAGTGGTACAAGCGCTTTACAGAAGGCCGAGAAGATGTTGATGATGATGAGCGTCCTGGAGTTGCAACCATGTCAACAAGTGAAGAAAACATTGAAACAGTGAAAAAAATTGTTTTGGAAAATCGTCGAATCACTATTAGGGAAGATGCAGAAGATATTGGCATATCAATCGGCTCATGCCATGCAATTTTCTCGAATGTGTTGGGCATGAAACGTGTGGCAGTGAAGTTTGTTCCAAAATTGCTAAATTTTGAGCAAAAGCAACGTCGCATTAGTACCGCTCAGGAGTTGTTGAAGGACATCAACGACAATCCAGGTTTGCTAAAAGGGTCATAACTGGTGACGAAATGTGGGTATATGATTATGACGTCGAAACCAAGGCCCAATCATCCCAATGGAAGCGGCCAGATGAGCCAAGACCGAAAAAAGTACGTCAAGTTCGATCAAATGTGAAGGTTTTGCTCACTGTTTTCTTCGATTACAATGGGTGGTGCATCATGAGTTCTTGCCAATAGGTCGTACGGTTAATAAGGAATAGAACAAGGAAGTTATGTAACGTTTGCGTGAAGCAATACGGCTCAAACGATCGGAATTGTGGACAAAAAATCATGGATGCTGCATCACGATAATGCACCAGCTCACACATCAATGCTTGTTCGTGATTTTTTGGCCAAAAACAACACCCTAATCATGCCTCAACCACCTTATTCACCAGATTTAGCTCCCTGCGACTTTTTCCTACTCTCAAAACTGAAGAGACCAATGAAAGGAAAGCGTTTTGCCACAATTGATGAGATAAAGTCAGAATCGAAGAACGAGCTGATGGCCATACCGAAAAGCGCATTTCAGAAGTGCTTTGAGGATTGGAAGAAGCGCTGGCATAAGTGCATGATATCTGAGGGGGATTACTTTGAAGGGGAAAAAATTGATATGGATGAATAAATAAATACTTTTCAAAAAAATTCAAACTTTACCTTTTCTTTTGAACAAACCTCGTATTTAACTCAACGCATATAAATTTAAAGAAATCCCCAGATTATTTATTTTAAACTTTTTCGTATCACAGTTTCTGAGATAGGGCACAAGGAATTCTTTTTGGACATGTATATGTATATATGTATGTATTATGTATGTATGCATAAGCTTTTTTTTCGTCGTTTTAATATTAGTTTCAATTATAAAAATGTTTCTTGTAATTATCGAAGTAATACAAACAAGGTATAATTCTGGATCTATACAGAAAGAAAAATGATGTCATATTATTAATCAATTAATAAAATTAGAAATATTTACGTTTTCTCAAATTGTTCTTGATGTATTATTATTATTATTATTCCTAATTAATGAGGTTTTCCAGGTTTTCCTCATTCCTGCACTGAATAGTGGTTAGGGCCTACCAACGTAAGTCGTTCCTGGGCGCAAATGCGGCCTGCTTAATAATAATATGCGCCCCCTCTCCCGCACAAGTCTCCGACTTCTGGGCTAATCCCTGTGATTAGAATGAGGGGTAGAGATATTATTATTATTATTATTATTATTCTAACACAATTTAAAATTTTTAAATAAGTGCCTATTTATTTACATATGTGTCTACCTTATTTTTAATTACAATTACTGTAAATTATAAAAACGTCAGTTGTCACTGATGTGTACATATTATTATTGTTATTTAATACCTACGAGCTAATAGCTAAACTTACTCTTTCTACTGTACATGCGCAGTTTGAAAGAAGCTGGCTTTTGGGACTACATTTAAACACTACTTGACAAACCTTCTGTTGCGTTAGCTATATATTCTATGCTTAAACTCTAATATACCTAAGTGTAATTGAAACTGTTGATATTTCCTTGACACAAATGTCAGTCTCCAGTGTATGTCGTGCTATATAAAAAGTGTAGAATTAAATCCAAAGAAAAATAGAATAGAAATTGACGTAAAATATGCCATTCACAGGAAAATTAATGGATTCTTCTTCTTCAGAAATACCGACAGTAACAAAAATTTAAGCTGCAATAGAGGAAATGCAGGACATGCCGAAATTATCTGATAGAGTTCTAAAAAGACAATGCATAACGTAATTTTTCAATATTGGAAATTATCGTAAAAGCATACTCGTTCAAAAAGCGAGTAGTAGGATGAAACATAAATAATCGAAGGTCATACTGTATCAAAAGTTTGAGAGAATGGTAATGTTGAGAGTAAAAGAGAAGCAGTTTTCAATGGATTTTCCACAGGATTAAAGGTGCCTTCTAGAAAAGGACAAAGATTAATAATACTTAACACATTGGAAGCGATACGGGATTTAAAAAAAAATGTTTGCATGTTTCTGAATCACAGGATGTCAGGATGTGAGATTACCATGAAGATATGAACAGAGATTTAAAAAATGAGTTTAATCTGTTTTATCATATTATGTAGAACAAGGAGCAGATGTTGTGATGGATAATGCAGAAAGGTCCAAAAGTTGGAAAAGCTGGTGTCGGTACACCAGCATGGATGACAGCATGTATGAAGTGGTTAAAATTAAAGAATATACAGAGACCATGCTAAAAGCACAATTATTAAAAATTGTCTAAAGAAAAAAAGGCCAATACATAAGTGTGCAAAGGATAAAATGGCCTAAGTTCAAGAAATTAATATACTTTGTTTAATTCCATACCACTGAATTAAATCCAATAGAATTAGTTTGGACACAGATAAAAAAATAAGTAGCATGAAATAACACAACCTTTAAATTAAATGATATGAAATTATTATTACAGGAGGGTATTAATCATGCACTGCTGAAACAGTGGATAATGAATAGTACATAGCTTTATAATGGAATGGGAACCATAACTGAAACAAATTAGGCAGACCAAAATATGAATAAATTTATGATATCTTTAGGTACCGAAATCTTAAAAAGTGAAACAGAATACAAGTAAGCACAAAATAAAATGCTTAATCTATCTCATTGTTACTATTTAAATTTTGATCAGATAAAATAATAAATTTTTTCTTTACTTTTATTGCGTTTTTGCCACACTTCTTAAAAAATTAAATAAGCCCTTGCGCCAAACGGATCAGTCAAGGGTGATTTTTGAAACTAAAGCTATTTTTTTGCAACAAAATGTGTTCAACCCGGTTCAAAACATTATACTTTTCCGTTGAAACAGTGACGTCACACACGTCGCTGTTTAAGCCGTGTTTAAAACGTCCACTGAGTCCGGTTTGAACTCTTTAGATGCTTTGCTATTGATACTTCTTATTCTTGTTTATTTAAAAAGGAGTTGGTTGTGGACTATTGTATGTACCTCTGCAAATTTAAACATATTCTTAAGCATCCTAAATTACATAATCCAAAAGCATAATCCAATTACTTTTCTATCTAAATTTCATAAACCTGTCACTCATATAAACATATTAGATATTGGTTTTTGGTTTGCAGTTGCTAAAATTAATTTCTGTTTTTGTTGCAAATTTCACACATTTTCAAAATATATCAACAAAAACATGCGGAAATTATAGGTACTGTTAATAATTTCTACCACTAATAATCGTTCTATTTTAATCCAAATCTAGTGTAGACAATAGTGTAAACAATAATCAAAAAGTGTGAGGGTAATATCAAAGAGAAACAAATATTTGATGACGTTACGTTTTGAAACTATACATTTTCTTGGTGCAATACATTAGTGACGTCACCATTGAATACGTTTTGAAACAGTCGATGAATACGGTTTGTCACAAAAAAACAGCTTAAGTTTGCCTAACCAAAGAAAAACTAAAATTATGCCACAAATAAATAGCTTCAGACAATAAAATAATTAATTAAAAAAAAAACATTTGTAAGACATATCTGTTGCTATATTAATGCCATTTTAACAATTACTATTTTCACATACCAATAAATCAAATTTTTATATATTACTACTTTTTGAAGTTATACTTCTTTGCGCCCGTTAGACACATTGGGATGGGATGTTGGTCGAGAAACCGCGTCACGCTCAAAAGGAAGAACAAATTTTTAAGAACTTTTTTTTTTTTTTTGGTACGTTCAGGCTTTGAAAGGAATTTTTTTTTTTTTTTAAAGAAGTATAACTTCCACCGTCCTGGTCCAACGCGAGACCCAGTTTTTATATCTATTACTAAGCTGATGTTGCAAGAATGTAACAATCTACATTTAAATTTTAGTAATAGCTATTATCATAGATTTCAGTACCTAAAACGTTTGTTAAACTACTGTGTGCTACTATCTGTTTGTGTTTCGAAGGTATAATTCTATTTTCAATTTTATTTAACCAGGGGATAAGGCATGACATCCTGTTATTTGCTAAGCAATGACAGTAATCAAAAATTTCCTCTTTGTAGGAAACACTATTTCAAGAGTAGGGAGCTGTTCAGAGTTTCCACAACACAATTTTATTTTTTGTTAGTAATTTAAAAATATATTTTAGTAAAAGAAAATATTCACTAAGATTTATTTTAAAATTGCATATGTATGTATATTATAATATAGAATGTAGGTGTATGAAGGCATAAAATATATGAAAAATGATTATTAAGCTGCTACACAACTTTCTTTAGAAAAAAGGCACAAGGTTCAATCTGTAAACAATTAGAAATAAGACTTGCAAGAGATATACCAAAAAAAAAAATAGCTGTTTAATGTTTAAAATCATCACAAGATCTGCGCTGGACTTCCTACTATACACAATCGTCTTCATAGCAAGAGAAGTTAATTATGACATACCTTCGAGATGCAACAGGATAAATCGAGTCTACACCCTGGAATTGTGTAGAAATCAACAATGTAACAATTTAATTTTTTGCCATCTGATTCTGCAATTAAAGTATCTATACCTGACAATGTAATTTAACTTAAAGTAGAAAGTAAATGTATTCTAAAGACACATAAATTCGATTCAAGTCAAGTAATTATTTTTACTAAAAATGCAGGGATATACTGATTTTTAATTTTCAACTACCCATTTTTTAACGATTTTGAAAATTTTTGAATGTTGAACTCTGCCAATAAGTCACTCAGTAGGTATAATAAATCATGAGCAATTAAAAAAAATAACTACCTCTTCTTTTATAGAAGTTGTGCACTACTTTAAAGATTATTTAAATTAATGTTATTCGTAATTAGATTTTAAATATACAGAGTGATAGGGGGCCAACCCCCAATATTCCAAAGGGGTGTTCAGGGGGCAAAAGTGAACAAAAAAGCCTAATAAACATATGGTTGAATTAATGATGGTTATTATGGTTTTCAATTACTATGGGACTGACTCAGGACTACTGTCAAATTCTGGTGTTTTTTAATTTTAAAAATTTCAGAACTGTATCTAAGTAGTAACTGAGATATTTTTAAATATTTTATTCATCTTCTGTTTAAAAAAAATATTAGTTACCAATTTAAATAAAATATATGACAAAACTTTTTAATACTATTGACAAATATTTCAAGGAGCATGAAAATCAGTTATATGTTGGTTTTTTTGGTTATGTCTACAGAGTGGAAAATTTCTTCAACCACAAAAATGTTAGTTCTTAGGATTACTTACCATTGCGTACAGTTGGATAAATCAATTCCTGTCAAAGCTTTGCAAGTTCTAATTGCAGTTTTAATTAAGACTGATGGATCTCTATCTGGATGTTCACCATCTAAAGATGGACTCCATGGTCCACCAATTGCCATAGTTTCATTTTTTCCTCTTAATCCCACTAAGAAATTGATTAGTCTGGTTGGATGGACAAAATCTCTGTCTTCACTGTCTCTATCACGTCTATCTTTATCTTCAGCCATAGGACAACACTTCTGATAAAATTCTTCCATTCCAGGTACACTCATTAGCATTACCTACCCATAAAAAATATTAGTTTCAGACGAAAAAGAAAAACTTTTAAATGTTTAGTAAGGCGCGTATAGACTTGCGAGCTGAGCGGCTCATGAGCCGCTGGTGGAAAAAATAAATGTCCAAGTCTCCTATAAACACTAAGTGAGCCAACATTGGTCACGAGCAAATCCACCGCACCATTCAGTTTGTTCGCTTGTTTCAATTTATTAAGATGTCTGAACAAGAAATTTTGTTTGCCGTAATGGTTGCAAGTAGGGCAGGTATAATAATGGTCAATTTGTATAAGAAAAAGAAACCCCGTCGTTGCTGGCGCACTGAGCTATACAAAAAACGAAATGGAGCTGAATTGATGTTGGACATGAAGTTCCAGAGCATTAGTGGGCAATATAATTTTACAAGAATGTCGCCTACTGATTTTGAAAATTTACTGTTTCTATTAGCCTAAGTATCTCTTTATCCGGCCAGGTCGCCATGGTTTGATTCAAAAAGCCTGTTCACACTTGCGAGCACGTAGTTTTGCCATCCAAACTGACATTAAGCATCTATTTGTGCTCGCTGAAAAAACCGACTCCCGCCAACTCACAGCAAGCTGCTCAAATTCGGCTCAAACTATGCTCAAAACCCTGTCCACACTTGTTATGTGAGCGGCTCATAAGCCGCTCAGTTCGCAAGTCTATACGCACCTTTAGATTGATTAAATAATCATAAAAATACTTTGTACAGAGCAGTTATTGATAGAGCCATTAAAGTCTTTTGAAGAAAATGGTCAGTTTCCCATTTTTAATCTTATATTTAACTGAATTCAACACATTTCAAACTTACGATAACTTTTCTCAAATTTTATTTTGCTAATTTTAATTAAATATTTTTAATCTTTTATAATAAAGAGGTTGCAAAATCTATTCCTCAAAAACGTTTTTGTATGAAGCGATACATATTCATAACAATATTTCTAATTATTTAGATTTCTTTGCCTATCCTACTTTTGTCAGTAATATATTTTTGTGCGAATTTTAATGTTATTTTGGCAATTGTACTTGTTTTTGTTTTCTATACTATTGCATAATTTTTATTGTAAACTTAATCTTATAATTGTTGGTATTATATCCTTAGTAGCTTAATCAGTAATTATTTATGTATTTGATTGTAACTTTTTCCCACAATTGGGCTTCGGCTCATAAATAAATAAATAATAAAATAAAAATTGTTTATAAGAAATGTAGATATAAATTTATGAGACCGTAGTCGTAGTGCTTCAAGTTGATTCTTTATTTCAGTTAAAATCAATCAAATTTATATTTACAACAATTTAGTGATAGTTTATATAGAATCAAATAAAAAATAAGGCTTGCAAATAAATAAGACAAATACGTTTTTTTACAGTTGAACTGAATTGACAAAAACTATATTGGTTGCATTTTGAATGTGTAAAAAAATGACAGAGAGTATAACCACACAGAGTGGATATATCTCAAAATATACGTTTCCATTTGAAGTTTAATATAAACTTTGTATAAATAAATTTGTACAAAATCGTTCATTTGTACAAATTTGCATTCAATATAAAATTCACCATCTGCTTGGCATTTTTCCTACAGAGATTTTGTAGATTAATAAAGTAAGTAAGTTCATTAAACATGAATTTATAAATATATTCTTGGATAAAACATATTTCATTCTAGGAAAAATTATTACTTGTTTATTAAAACATAAGAAAATACAGGGTGTTCTGAAATAAATGCAATATAGAACAAGAGTAGAACCCTGACAACAAAATAATGCGATGTTGCCAAACTTACCTTAGTCAACAGTTGATGGCTAAAAAGATAAAAGGTGTCAGTTAAAATTTTATTTTCGATATTTGTAAATAACTTAAAAAAATCCAAATATTTACATACATCTGGAGATCCTTACTTTTGGAGACAAGAAATTCAAATTTGTTTATAATTTTGACGTCACTATTAGACGACACCACATGCTTCTTTTAAAATTCTTGAAGTAGCTAGAAGTATTCTATTTGAAATATTCAATGCACTGAGTACAAAGCTGAAAATACAGCAAAATGTAACTTGAAAAAGTTATTCACAATGGTACATTATGATGACGTGCAAAATTACAAGACAAAAAAGGTAGGAAAATCAACTGTTTCAACAGTCATATGGATACAATAAGCTGCAAAAAGTTATGTCACTTAAAAGAAGCATGATGTGCTGTAAGTGGCGCCCTCTACTAGTGACATCAGAATTAGATATAAATTTGAATTTCTCGCCCCCAAAAACCCGAATCTCCAAATGTATGCAAATGTTTGTATTTTTTAAAAAGTTATATACAAATACCGAAAATACCATCAACTTTTGACTAAGGTAAATTTGTCAACATCGCATTATTTTATGGTCAGGGATCTACTCTTGCTCTATGTTGCATTTATTTCCGGGCATCCTGTATAGTGACAGTTAATTTTAAATTTAACCAATAAATAATATGCCGATCCTAAACATCTGTCGGTATCGAAAGTACAAGTAGTACCTACTTACAAAGATTTACTTATTTTGAAATTTCTCAGCAATTTATATAATATATTATAATAAAATTATGCCATATGTTTACTATAACATAATATAGTAACAGTTGATTTGACTTGAATCAATGATTATATCATTAATATGTCGACCCTAAACCAAAAGTTATGTCACAATCAAATAATTTCGCATATACGTTCTAAATACTCACCTTTGCTGAAAATATATAATCGGCATCTGGTGGTTCAAGAATTGCATTATTCTCTGTAGCAGCGTCAATTTCCTTATTCATTATGTGAAAGGAACAAGGTTTATTCAAAGTGAACTGTTTGTCTGGAGGAAAGGCATCTACCCAACGAATACTAGTATAAAAGAAATCTGAAGGGATGTAGAGATTATTGTATCTTCTACGAACCTCGAGTACATCTCCATTCGGCCTAATAAAAAAATAATTGATTTTTATTAAATTATTATTTATTGTAATAATACAGGATTTTCTACAAGCTCTATGACAAACTTTGGCCGATGGTAGCCGGGTTAATAAACATTTTTACTTATATGAACATATATACATTTAACACATCCCATTTGTCTTTGTTCAGAAGTTAAGTACAAGCATTTAAAAAAATATAATTTCAATCAAAGTAGCCTGATAATTAAAAATAATGGTTCACAAACCTAGAAAAAATATACAGTGCATGTCGGTTCATGATATAGGTCACGTGACAGGTCCCGTGGTTCCTAGGGTCTTACGGTCCATAAAATGGATATTTTATTTGTTTTTGAGAAGAGAATGTATGCCTGAAGATTGGAGAGATGCTATGATTATACCAATCTTAAAAAAGGGAGATGCAACAGACTGCAGAAACTATAGGGGTATATCATTGTTAGATATAGGGTATAAAATTATGGCAACGTTAATAAAGCAGAGAATAGAACCTATAGCAGAACGACAAATAGGGGAGTATCAAGCAGGTTTTAGAAAGGGAAGGTCAACAACGGACCAAATCTTCATGGTGATGGAAATGCTGACTACATGCTATGAGTATGGGATCAAAGCAATGGTTTTATTTGTGGACTTCAGGAAAGCATATGATTCGATCAAGGAATAAACTAAGTAAAATTCTGGAACAATTTGGGATACCAACTAAACTGATTAGGCTATTGAAAATGACCTTAGAAAATACTAAATCCAAAGTACGAATAAAAGGTGAATGTTTGGAAGGCTTTACTATTGATACAGGACTGAGACAAGGAGACCCACTCTGAAAAGGTCATAAGAGATAGTCAGTTGAACAGAGAAGGACACATATTGTTTAAAAGTCACCAAATAGTAAGTTATGCAGATGACGTGGCCATTATTGCTAGAGATAGTAGGGAATTAGAAGAAGTAACTAGAAAACTTGTGGAGGAAGCAAGTAAAGTGGGATTGCAGATAAATCAAGAGAAAAGCAAGCTTCTGAGATTAGGAGAACAAAAAAAGGATACAAATTTTAAATTGAGAACAGAGCATGGCGAGATGGAGTTTGAAGAAGTTCAAGAATATGTGTATTTGGGTGCGCTAATAACAGCTAACTGTGATGAGGAACAAGAAATTAATAGAAGATTAATAAAAGCAAACAGAAGTTCGTCAGCAGTCAACCACTTATTGAAATCACAAAATTTGTCCAGACGAGTAAAATTTAAAATGTATAAAACAATTTTGAGACCGACAGCGCTGTATGGTAGTGAAACCTGGGTTCTCAATAAGAAGTCAAGATAATACATTTTATGGTGTGCATGGTATATCTTAAGAAGATTTCTAGGCGGTAAGAGGACTGTGGAAGGCTTTGTTAGGTGTAATAATGAGGAAATATATGGAATGTGTTAGTTTTCCACTATCGTATTAATAAAAATGTCTTTACTTCTACAAAATTTTATTAGCTCCGTTACATTACTTAATTTCCAGATACACACTACAACTTCTCTATTTTTCTAATCTAACCTATATTCATATGACTCTATATAAAAATAAAACGCTTCTTCTTCTTCTTTACAAAATCATAATATTCTAACACACCTCCTTGATTTTGTATTACAAACAAAAAAACAAATTTAACAATATTTATTCAGTGTTCTTGTCTAGTTTTAGTCCAATCATATCTCTAAATTTTTGAAATTTAAATTTACCTAAGGATTTTGTTAGTATGTCAGCCATTTGATCATCTGTAGATATTTTTTCTACATGAATGATTTTATTTTTTTCGTATTCATGAACAAAATGATAACTAATATCGATATGTTTTGAGTTTTTACAAAATTTACCGTTTTTGCAAGAAACATCGCACCTGTATTGTCCTCATATATATTAATAGGATCATTCAAGTGTATTCCAAATTCAGAAAGAATACCCTTTATTGGTAAAATCTCTTCCACACACTCTGCTAAAGCATAATACTCGGCATGAGTTGAAGCCCTTGAAACAATTTTTTGTTTTTGAGATTTCCAAAGAATGGGGTTTCCAAAAACACGTATAACTATGCCAGTTGTGGATTTCCGATCAACAATATCAGAAGCCCAATCTGCATCTACAAAAGCATCTATAGGAACAGTAAATTTAGCATTATAAATTAATTTAAGTGATTTAGTCCAGTAAGTATATTTCAAAACTCTAAGGGCATATTTATAGTGAGTGTTACAATAACTATTTTGATAACGACTTAAATAATTCACGGAAAAGATATGTCTGGCCGTGTACCATTTGCAATGTACAGTAAAGCACCAATCAAGTTTCTATATTTTAAATTTTCTTCTACTTCTTCAGCTGGTTCTAATTTTAAATTAATCTCCATTGGTGTATCAAAGTTTTTTGAATATATGACATTATATTTTTCAGCAAGACTTTCTATATAATTTTCTTGATTCAACAACAATAGTTTCTCAGTCAGATAGTATTTGATTGCAAGTCTTTCATTCTAAATGTTTTATTCAACAATATTTTAATTTGTTTAATTTCTTGCTCACTAGCACTGCAAATCAATAAGTCATCAACATATAGTATAATGTAAACAATATGATCTTTTATTTTTCCAAAATACAGACAATAATCGTAATTTGACCTTTGAAAGTTTAAATTTGACATAAAATCATTGAAACATTCATACCAATCTCTTGGGCTTTCACGTAAACCATATAAAGATTTTTTTAGTAAACATACTTTATTACCTTGGATTTTATAGCCATCAGGTGGATAAATATATACCTCAGTTTTAATATTTCCATTTAAAAAGGCAGTTTCAACATCCATTTGTTCGACTTTCCAGCCGTTGGCACAGGCAACTGATAATAAAAGTTTTAAAGTATGCATTCTTGCAACTGGTGAATAAATTTCTTCGTTTTCTTGATAAAGCTGCTGAAATCCTTTTGCCACGACTCGAGCTTTATATTTACCATCAGATTTAATTCTATATATCCACTTAACCTCAATTATTTTCTTGTCTACTGGTTCGTCTACTTCTACCCAAGTTTTATTTGATTGCAAACTATCTATTTCTTCTTTCATTGCTTTCTTCCATTTTATTGAATCTAAACAGGTTATTGCTTCTTCGTAGTTTTCGGGTGTTGTTACATTACTAAAGTTAACATATACTACATGATCGTCAAATCTCTTTGGTAGTTTTAATGTTCTTGATGGTCTTAAGTTTTCTGCCACCTCCTTAACTTCAGGACCATCTCTTTCTTCATTTTCAACTTGTTGTTGAACATTCCTTTCATTTTCATCATTTTCTTCTGTTATTTCATTTTCTTCTTGTTCAAATCTGATATATCCGATATCTTTCTCAATAAACTGTACATTTCTGCTAATGATTATTTTGTCTTCAACTAGTATTTTATAACCCGTGTCTGTATAGCCTACTAAAATACCTCTAACTGCTTTTGAATGTAATTTTGAAAGTCTGTTCTGTTCAGGCACTCTTACATAAGCAATACTTCCATAAATATGTAAATTTGATACATCAGGTTTTTTATTAAAAAATATTTCAAACGGGGTTTTATCAATTTTTGTATTGGCTAACAAACGATTTCCCAAAAATGCAGCCGTGTATACACATTCTGGCCAATAACTTTTTTTAAGTTTTGCTTCTGAGAGTAAACATCTGGCACGATCCATAAGCGTTCTGTTATATCTTTCAGCCACTCCGTTCAGTTCATGTGTGTAAGGTGGACACGTTCTTAAATAAATACCCTCTTGCCTAACCAAGTTGTAAAAATCTTTATTTAAATATTCACGCCCATTGTCGCAATGTATTTCTTTAATTTTTTTATTACTTCTATTTTGCATCATTTTAATATACTCTACAAACCTATCAAAAACTTCGCTTTTATGTTTAATGCAATAAACCACCGCAATTTTACTGAAGTCGTCGATAAAGCTAACAAAATATTTTTCCCTTTGTACCGGTTTGTGTAATTGGCCCATGAACATCTGTATGAATAATTTCTAGAATATCATTTGCTTTAGATCTATTATTTTTAAACTTTAAGTTGCTCATTTTACTTTCCAGACAAATTTCACATTTAATGTTATCATTTTCAAGTTTATTAGGTAAACCTTCAAGTAACTGAGCCTCACATAAATGTTTTAAATCTTGAAAGTTAGTGTGACCTAATACACGATGCCACTTTTCTTTGTTTGACATACCAGCAGAATTCTTTAAAGAGTTATAAGACATACAGTCAGTGTTAGTTTTAAAAATTGTAGAGTTTAGTTCAAAAAGTTTATTAGTCTTTACTGCTTCCGCTATTAAATTTCCTAAATTATTGTAAATTTTGGCAGAATCTTTATTGAAAACTATGTTATTATTTTGATTTACTATACAAGAGACACTCAATAAATTCTGTTTCATACTTGGAACATAATAAACATTTTTAATCTCTGTTTTTCCAACATTATTGTTATTATTAAAATAAACTTCAATTGTCCCTATCTTTTCTGATTTTAAAGAAAACCATCACCAACTTTAATGTTTATAGGATTTTTTAACAATATGGAATTTGAAAAATACTTATCGGAATTAACAATATGGTCGGAACAACCACTGTCTAATATCCACTTGATATTGTCCTCTTCTACCTCGCCAACATCTTTAGCTTCTTTTCTTGAGAATGTTACCTCAACATTGAATGAATTCTTTTCCACTTCTTCCTCTTTTATAGAACTTCCTGCTAGTCTTGTAGAATTTCCCATCTCATTTTTATTTGAATTACTTCCTGGCCTCTGTGTCCATTGCATATTTGTTCTACAGTTTCGTTGCAGATGCCCTATTTTATTGCACCTAAAGCATTTCGGTGGACCATTGTAGTTACTTTGATTTTCATACCTGCTCGATGTACCCGGTTTCTCATTGAAGTTGTTTTCTGGAGCGAATTGTCTATTTTGTGGAAATTTCTTTTTTCTTCTAGCAGTAAATACTTGAGCACTGCTTTGGTTACTACTTGAAGTACAGTTACTTTCACGTTTTTGATATTCCAGCATTAATTTTGACTTTACATACTCGACTGATTTTTCCTTATTTGGCAAAGCATCTATTATATCGACTATATGTGCATGGCTTTCCGGTAATGTTAGTAATAGATAATTAAGCTTGTCTTCATTGCTGACTACTTCTCCTGCATTCTTAAGTTCATTTATTTGCTTTTCAAACATATTTAGGAAGTCGGAAGGATTGTCATTCTCTTTCATTTTCAAGTCCAATAACTTGCGTTTACATAATAGTTTAATGGCACTGTTTTTTACTAGGTAAGTCTCATCTAACTTTTCAACCATTTTCTTTGCAGAAGGTTCTGAAATTATTAATTCTAACTGGGTATTTGTGATGTTGTTTACTATATAGTTCTTCGCCTTAATTTCCTTCTTTTTCCACTCATTTTCTGTAATATTTTCTGGTCTTGTTTCGTTTAATATAACTTCACTGCATTCCTTCATTTCTAAAAATAATTTCAACCTAAACTTCCACTTGTCGTAATGCACGCCATCGAATGCTTGGAGGTTAAAATCTTCTTTATTCTCAGTCATCCTTATATCAATTCTCGTAGTTTTTACTTCAATCCAAATTATTGAAACCACGGACCTTTGCTACCATGTTAGTTTTCCACTATCGTATTAATAAAAATGTCTTTACTTCTACAAAATTTTATTAGCTCCGTTACATTACTTAATTTCCAGATACACACTACAACTTCTCTATTTTTCTAATCTAACCTATATTCATATGACTCTATATAAAAATAAAACGCTTCTTCTTCTTCTTTACAAAATCATAATATTCTAACAGAATGTACCAGGCACCAACAATAGACGAATTTGTAAAAGCCAGGAGAGTGCAGTGGCTAGGGCATCTAGAACGTATGGAGGATGAAAGGGCAGTTAAGAAAATAGTAGGGAGTAAACCTAACTACAAGAAAAAAAGAGGTAGACCGAGGAAGCGATAGAGAGAGGCAGTGGTAATAGATCTAAGGGAGAAAAATGTAACGGATTGGAAAAGAAAGGCGAAGGACAGAATGGAGTGGAGGAGAATAACACAGCTCTGGGCCTAAAAGGCCTGTAAACAGCTTTATATATATTTGTTTTATGTCGGCGGTTGTGCAAATATGATGGCTGCATTGCTATATGAAATTAACTAACTTGCTGTCATGTTTAAATGTCATTAAAGAATGTGACCAATCACAGTAAACAAATTAGCTTCACGCTGCAATACAACCAACGTAAATTGGCATACTAACCAAGTTTTAGTCATTCTGGACCACAAACCTAGAAAAAATATAGACTGTGGCAGTGTCATATTGCCGGCGACCGCAAATTCATGGCTGCCCTAAAAGGTCCAAATCGCTAAAACTTGGTTTTTATGCCAATTTACGTTGGTTGTATTGTAGTGTGAAGCTCATTTGTTTACTGTGATTGGTCACATTCATGTCACATTCTTTACTGACATTTAAAATGACAGCAAGTTAGTTAATTTCAGATTGCAATGCAGCCATCATATTTGCACAACCGCCAACATAAAGCAAATAAAATATCCATTTTCTGGACCGTAGGTCCCTAGAAAACGCGGCACCTGTCACGTGACCTATATCATGAACCGACACAGTCTATATTTTTTCTAGGTTTGTGTTCTGGACCTTTTAAGGCAGCCATGAATTAGTGGTCGGCGGCAATATGACACTGGCACAGTCTATATTTTTTCTGGGTTTGTGTAATGGTTACTATAACAGACAGTTGCTTCATGTAGCCAATAATTAAAAGTCCAAGGAATCAGATCTGGGGAACACGGTGGCCATGCTATTGGACCTTGTTGACCAAGCAATTACTTGTCTCCCTCTATGTGGTGGTGCACCATCGTTCTGATACCACATATTTTGAACAATATTAAGCCCTATATGTCATCAAAGAAATCAAAAAGGTTGTTTTCCAAGAAAGTTCTATACAGATCTGCATTTAAACAATCATTTAAAATATTGACAGGCAGTAAGTTATTGAAAATGCTACCCCAAGCATTGACATTGAAATATTGCTGAAATCGTCTTGATCTAATTGCATGCAGACTTTGTAATGTCCAGATATGTTCGTTATGATTATTATTTATGTCAGTACTAGAAAAACACACTGCGTCAGACCACATGACAAGCGAAATGAATCTATCATTTTATGTATGTTGTTGAAGTAACCAGCGACAAATTTTTAATCGCTGAGGAACATCTTCAGCATGTAACGCTTGTACATTTTGGCGATCAAACGGATGTATCATTTCTCTATTCAACACACGTCATACAAAATTCAGTGATAAATTAAGACTACTTGCTATATGACGAACACTAATTGGAAAGTTATTAATGACAGCATCCATTATATCTTCTTCATTTAGTAGGACAAATGGCCTTCTTCGGAGCGGGGATACTTTCTTCTCTAAGTCTACGAAATGAAGCGCAAAAGACTGTGTGAGCAGGTTGATGTCTATTCAGGTATCTTCGACGGTATTCTCGAAATACCCATACACAAAGACAATATCTGCATACTTTTCAGTTGTAATAATAAATGTATTTTTTATTTAGCACTTTAACGTTAAGTGCCAAATGAATAAATAAAATGACATAAATAATAATTATCGTTATAGCAACCATCATTTTTATCAGGCTACTTTGATTGAAATATGAAATTATATATTTTTTAATTGCTTGTAAGTTCTAAAAAAGCTCGAAAAAAAGCAAATGGGACCTATATTCATAAAAAAAAAATATATTTGACATTAAGCCAGCTACCATCTAGCAAGATTTGTCATAGAGCTTGTACAGTACCGTCTATAGGAACCTCTGCACATTCCTATAATTAATGTTTGTAAACACAAAAAAAAAATAAAATAATATTAAATACTCTTGATGCAACGTAAAGATTGTCAGCCCGAATCAGTATTATTTTTGCATAAATTTTGACGGTTTAACCGCTTGTCCGTCACGTGCCTAAATAAAACAAATAACAATTGACACGACCTAGTCATTGACTTTTTAAAATTCTTATTAATAGTCTATCGGCTCACCCCTTGTTGCAGCCACTGTACATTAAATACATACAGTGTCCAACAAAAATGGGGTCGATATTTTAACATAAGCAAATCCATTTGTGTTTTCTCAAAAATGCTTTCAAAAATTAAACTCTCCACTGTTTAAGACATTTCAAAGAAATTTAGTATAAGGTTGTGGACCGAAAATGGGCATAGGCTTGGTTCTTAACTATTCCAGTGGCTAACAATAATAGTCCTTTAATTTTTGCCATATTTCTTGTTTATATGTAGAAATCTGAAAAAACGCAGGAGTTGCCACACAAAAATGTACTAGTATGTATAATTTCAGAGAAAATTTTATCTATTTGCAAATTTAATAAGCATTTTTTCCAATTTACATTGATTAATCTCTAGCCATGGTCCACTAAAACAAAAATTTCAAAATTTTGAAAATTGCACAAGTTGATCCTAATTCGAGGGTCACCATTAGGTTCTCAAATACTAGGTACCTATAAGAGATAAGAAAATGCAAAGTTGTCAATTAAACTCTGTGAAAAAAAATTGGAGGAATTTTGAATGATTCAGGAGATATCTGAAAAAATAATGAACTTATTTGAGGAGATTTTGTTATAGTTACTATTATTATTATTATCTTTCATTTTCAACAAAACAACTTAACAAAAATATTTTTGTATTAAGTAAGACAAATGTTTTGTTTCTTAGGCATCTTATAAGTAGTTTAAGATATTGTCTGAAGCTATTTATTTGTGGCATAATTTTAGTTTTTCTTTAGTTTTATTGGGTTTTTGTCACAGTTCTGAAAAAATAAATATTAATTAAATAAGCCCTTGCGCCAAACGTATCAGTCAAGGGTTATTTTTGAAACTAAGTTTGCCTAACCAAAAAATCTCACACTGAAAATGTTTTTTGTGACGAACCGTATTCATCGACTGT
Source organism: Monochamus saltuarius (assembly GCA_025584915.1). NCBI lineage: Eukaryota > Metazoa > Arthropoda > Insecta > Coleoptera > Cerambycidae > Monochamus > Monochamus saltuarius. The sequence continues at coordinate 35,802,405 of CM046726.1, forward strand.
TTCAAACCGTATTCAATGGTGACGTCACTAATGTATTGCATCAAGAAAATGTATAGTTTCAAAACGTAACGTCATCAAATATTTGTTTCTCTTTGATATCACCCCCACACTTTTTAATTATTGTTTACACTAGATTTGGATTAAAATAGAACGATTATTAGTGGTAGAAATTATTAACACTACCTATTTCCGCATGATTTTGTACATATATTTTGAAAATGTGTGAATTTTGCAACAAAAACATAGAAATTGATTTTAGCAACTGCAAACCAAAAACAAATATCTAACATGTTTATATGAGTGACAGATTTATGAAATTTAGATACAAAAGTAATTGGATTATGCTTTTGGATTATGTAATTCAGAATGTCTAAAAATACATTTAAATTTGCAGGGGTACATAAAATAGTCCACAACCAACTCCTTTTTAAATAAACAAGAATAAGAAGTATCAAAATAACAACCATTTTAAATATTAATGTAAAAATTTAAATCACACCGATTTTCAAATCTCTACTTTTTAGGCAACTGCTGCATAGATCAATAGCAAAGCATCTAAAGAGTTCAAACCGGACTCAGTGGACGTTTTAAACACGGTTTAAACAGCGACGTGTGTGACGTCACTGGTTCAACGCAAAAATATGGTTTGAACCGGGTTGAACACATTGTCGCAAAAAAACAGCTTAGTAGTAAAAGTACTAAACCTATGTCGTTTGGCAGTTTAAAATTTGTTTATCTGCTTCCATAGAGATGTTAAATGATTTTTATTTTATTGTTACTTACTTCTTCTTAATACAACTGTGGCCAACAATGATCAATGTTTACTGAACAGTTTGACACAGACGTATCTCCGTTCAACAAAATAATCGTGGTCTATTTTAATTTTCTTTTTGTTGCGTTATCTTCCTTCTCTAAAATTTTTGCCAAACCTCATTGAATCAAATGACCTTTTTCCCAAGCGTGTTTGCAAATTTTGAGTTTTTCAAATTCCCGTCTTTTTATAATTTTTATGTTCCTCAACTCTAACATTCATATGCCAAGACATTTCTCCAACATAATGTTTATTTCATTCACAAGGTATAGTGTAGATGCAATTTTTTGAATTTTGTGTATCATTTTTTGGACGCGTTTTAGACAAAAATTATCGTAAAGTATTAGTTTTCTGAAAAACTGTTCGAATATTAAATTTATTACGGATTCTTCTTAACTTTTCTGATAATATAGGAATGTATGGAATTTTTATTGTATAATTAGTTTCTTTTATTTGTCTTAGTGTTCATTTTATCTGAAATATTTTTGAATCTTCTATTAAAATGTTTTAATAAATAATGAATACCCTCCAAATGCCATTTTGAAGAGAAGAATGTGTCAACGAGAAAATTTTCTTCATATATCTCCAGAAGTATTCAGAATTTCTCTTCTGATGGCATTTGATTGAGCACCAAATTGAACAGCTTTGCCATAATTTAAGCGTTTTCGTATCCCTTATAGGTTCCGAGATTTTAATAGTCACATTCACATTTGAAACAGCCTGTATCTGTAAATTGTTGAACAAAGGGATTTTTTTTTTCTCATTTTAAAATATAACGAGAAAATACACGAGCTCTTATGATGGAGGGAACTACCCTCCGAACTATCCTATATATATTCTCTAACAGAACCAAATTCAGAACAAAACTAATATTTAAAATTTATACTTAATTGTTACTAATTTGGATTTGAAAATATGTTTAATATGGTTATTATAAGTAATTAAGTAGGTACATTCTAATTAAAACTAGTTAATTATTGTTAATCGATTATAAATAGGCATATGACGTGAATGATCAATTTCAAAGCGATCAGTTGAGTAGGCATGAACTAAAGTTGCCAACTTTAAAATATCTATTTCTGCGTTTTCAGGGATGAAAATATGTGACAAAAAATGTGAGGGGTGCAATATGTGTTCGGAAAATATATTGTAAAAATTATTCTTGGACTCACATATCTAATGGAATTTTAGGAACCTGAACCATATATCTGGGAACAATCCTTGAACGTCTTCTTGACTTTGGAGACCGAGATCGTCTTCTTACTGGTGATTTTTTTTCTTCTTTTTCTCTTTCTCTTAACCTCTCCTCACGTCTTCGTTTTCTTTCCACTTCATCATCATCTCTATCTCTATCTCTAGATCGTTCCCTCCCACGACCGCCCAAAGAAGTTTTTGGTCTATTACTTCTGCTAAAATGATTTCCATTTGATCCATCCGATGGAGGTGGAACAGCATTATATGTATTTGTATTTGAAAAATTTTTAGAATTACTTGAATGTCTTGTAGGAGTTTGATTTGTCATTGGTAAAACTTGTATTCTAGTAGCATGCCATTTGAATGGCATACTAGAATTATACGATGCTTCAACTAACACCCTATCCCCAACCATGGGGTTCGAACCCTTAACACAAGCATTTGTCTGAAAAAATACATCCTCATCCACAAAACCAAAATTATCGTGAACTTTAGTAACTGTTCCTGTAAAAACCCTCTGTTTTGTTCCAGAGTTAGTATTATTCTGTACAGGTGGTACCGCTGTTATGTTTTGTGTTTGAAAAGCTGTAGGGTTTAAGCCTCTAGGATTGGGATAAGATACTGCCCCAACTTGTTGAAAAATTGAGTTTGAAGCAATTTGTGAATTTAGAGATGCTGCGTTTGCCATTTGCTGTAAACCTAATCCTAAGTTTTGCTGTTGTAATCCCATGGCATTTTGAAACACTTGTTGATGTTGCTGTTGAAACTGAACCATTCCAGAAGTACCTATGTTACCCAAAGCCCCTTGATTCATTAGTTGTGGCTGCAATGAACCTTGATTCACCATGTTGGGTGAAGTATTCGACCGACCCCACGGATTATTTTTGTTGTTAAATTGTCCAATATTACTCATATTAAACATAAAATGCAAATTTACTATTTAATTCAAACAGAAAATCTGAATATTCCATATAAACACTAAACACTTCCCAACACTTCTTGCTAATGAATAGTTATTACGTCACAACAGAACCACAGAAAACCTAACCATAGGCGAATAGGTCAAGCAAACCGATACCAACAGCAATCTATTGGAAGCTCATGACGTCAGGGCAACAATTCGGTCTGTCAATTTTAGAACCACTCATTGGGGCGGTTCTAACCACAAACCTAGAACAAATATAGACCGCGCCAGTGTCATATTGCCAGCGACCGCAAATTCATGGCTGCCCTAGAAGGTACAGAATCGCTAAAACTTGGTTTTTATGCCAATTTACGTTGGTTGTATTGTAGCATGAAGTTCATTTGTTTACTGTGATTGGTCACATTAATGTCACATTCTTTAATGACATTTAAAATGACAGCAAGTTAGTTAATTTCATATTGCAATGCAGCCATCATATTTGCACAACCGCCAACATAAAGCAAATAAAATATCCATTTTCTGGACCTTAGGTCCCTAGAAAACGCGGCACCTGTCACGTGACCTATATCATGAACCGACGTAGTCTATATTTTTTCCACAAACCTAGAACAAATATAGACGGTGCCGGTGTCATATTTCCGGCGACCGATAATTCATGACTGCCCTAAATGGTCCAGAATCACCAAAACTTGGTTTTTAGGCCAATTTACGTTGGTTGTATCGTAGCGTGAAGCTCATTTGTTTACTGCGATTGGTCATATTCTTTAATGACATTTAAAATGACAGCAAATTAGTTATTTTCACAAAACATATAAAAGAAGAAGGCTTATTTATAAGGTGTAGTGATAGGCAACACGTAATTTCTCAGCGATTGGTACGCCACCATGTGAGTAGGTGGCAAACTAAATACGTAAGAAGGGTTGCATACCGCGCCTTTAATTTTAAATTTCATATATCTAATAATAAAAAGTACAAAAAAATTAACATTTGCTAGATATTATTGAAGCAAATGTATCTTTTTGTACATGTTAATAGGGAAAAAAGGGAGAAATTTGTACTTAAGGAAAAATAAAATTCAAATATGTATCGATACATAGTTTTTATTTAAAATGTAAAAATTTAACAAATTCTGAAAACACTGATATAAAATAAAACAATATAATCTTTCTTATAATTTATTTATAAATAAAACACCGAATATTGAATAATAAAAATAAAATTCTATTCAAAATAAATAAATATTTAACAGTAAATAACATGATGTAAAAATAAATTAAATTCTGAATTATAAATAAAATATAAATATTTAACAAAACAGCCTTCAGGTACGTCTAAAGAAAGTTCTAAATTATAATAAAATATAGACATTTGTAGACAACCTCCAGGTACGTTCGGTGTAAATAAAATTCTAAATTAAAATATAAATATTTAACAAATCAGCCTCCAGGTAAGTTGAGTCTCAAGAAAATTTTAAATTATAATAAAATATAAATAATTAACAAAACTGCCTCCCAAGTACGTACAGTCTAATAAAAATTGAGATCAACATTTAAAAAAACAACCTCCAGGTGCGTTGAGTCCTAAGAAAATTCTAAATTCTAATAAAATATAGATATTTTACAAAACAGCCTCCAGGTACGATCAGTCTAAAGAAAATTTTTGGCATTACTGTCAGTTATATTGCATTTTTTATCCATATATTAAAAGTGGAAATATCTTTCAGGAAATGAAATGTTTATTAACATACCCTTTCTTAAAAATTGGGTTAAAAAATTTATTTGTACACAAAGGATATTTACAAAAATATTTAAGTCGTGCTATTACCTCCATGATGATGTATATGTCAGGGACAGTTAGTTATTGTAATTCGTAACTATTAAAATCTGTTTTGTTCACAAAATATTTAACATTTACAGTATCGCTTACACAAATAAAAATATATGGAAATATTACTTACCTAAGTTCAGTTCACCACCTCAACCATAAGACATCGTATTTAGATATGTAGATATGTGTATGTAACTGCTGAAAGTCCTGGAGCGCCTAACCTACAAATACATTTTTCAATAAATGAGGTTTTTTCAATACCGTCGATATTATTTTATAACGAATCTGTAATCTGTCTCTTACTTACCATGAAAAATATGCAATAAAAAAATAGTTAAACATTTATTGATTCATATCGATTTTAGATTGGTGTTTTGTGGATGGCGGAATTGGGAGAACGTGATTCGTGATCGCGAAAGCTGGTGGCACAAACCTAGAAAAAATATAGACTGCGTCGGTTCATGATATAGGTCACGTGACAGGTGCCGCGTTTTCTAGGGACCTAAGGTCCAGAAAATGGATATTTTATTTGCTTTATGTTGGCGGTTGTGCAAATATGATGGCTGCATTGCAATACGAAATTAACTAACTTGCTGTCATTTTAAATGTCATTAAAGAATGTGACATTAATGTGACCAATCACAGTAAACAAATGAACTTCATGCTACAATACAACCAACGTAAATTGGCATAAAAACCAAGTTTTAGCGATTCTGTACCTTCTAGGGCAGCCATGAATTTGCAGTCGCTGGCAATATGACACTGGCACAGTCTATATTTTTTCTAGGTTTGTGTTTGGGAATTGGGAGATCGTGATTCGTGATCGCGAAGGCTGGTGGTGGGAGGCTTCTGTTTTGCAGATAAGACAGGCAGTGACAAGTGTGACAGAGTATTTTATACTGGTGGCGCCATCCTCTATGAAGGAGGCAAACTACTCGGCAATTTTTCACTTTTCGGGTACGAGTTTCCCCGGCGGTTATTTTCATATTGCAATGCAGCCATCATATTTGCACAACCGCCAACATGAAACAAATAAAATATCCATTTTCTGGATAAGACCCTTAGGTCCAAACAGAGAAATCACTGAAATGTAATTTTATATTATGATGACTGGAACGCGCTAAAAGCTGCGCGAATGGATTATTTATAATCAGCGCCATATTTTGTTTTGTGCCTCTAGCAATGGCGGAGCAGTAGGGGCTTAGCTGATTGTGAATTGAAATGGAATTGAATTCTGAATATGAAGAATTATTTCGTGCTATATGCTGATTAATTTTACAGTCCGTTATAAAACATGACATGTTCCAACAATAACACCCACAAAAATACACAAAGAAATAACACTGAGATACAAGATAAAAGAAGAAGCCACACTGTACGCCAATGACGTGTTTACAAACAAAGTAATGGGAAATTAAGAACACTATTCATATTGTACGTGAATATGGTTGTCTCTTTCTCACCCACATACATAACCAATGAAGTATGTCTTTGCTGAGTTTCATGTGCCTCCTTTTGTCTGCTCCTAGGGTTGGTACCTTTATTTGGATGCGCAATGGGACTTAACGCATTCCATATCGTATATTTCAGTGAGAGAAATGGAGGAGGGAGAACGCGCTTCGACGACTGCGCATCGGTTTCTCGTCCGACGCTAAGCGGGCAGCCATATTCTAACCCAACTGTCAAAGTGCTTTGTTTACTTTGGGATTTGTTGTGTTTATAAATATATTTTTTCGATTTGTGAATATTTGAATTTAATTATTCTGATCTTTGTGTTTCAATATTGACTGTTAGTGTAAATTTAAGCATTTTACCATGGCTAGTTGTGCTGTGAGAGCGTGTTTCAATAATAGAAAATTTTTCCATGAAGGTATCAGTTTTCATACGTAAGTTGTTAATTGAGACTAATATAACTTGAAACTACGGTATAATACTTTTTCTTTACAGGTTTCCTAAAGATGATTTGCAGAAAGAGTGGCTACAAGCATTGGGTAAATCTAATGAAAAATTTGTCTGGTCAAAAAATAAAATTGTTTGTTCAGAGCATTTTAAAAAAGAAGACTGTAAAACTTTCTGGTAAAAGATTATTGAGGCCTAATGCGATACCTTCACTGAAATTAGGAAAAGTTCAAATTGATGCATTTGACACCTACTCGTCATCCAATATATCAGTACCTTCGACAAGTACTATAGAATCTTCTCCATCAATTATACAAGAATCAACATTATCGACGGATCAAAATATAATTAAAACACAAAAACGACGAAAATGTAAAATAGTAACAAAAGGTAAATAAATTTCAAATACATTAATAAGATATTCAAGCAACAAAAATCACTTAAAACTATTTAAAATTACTGAAGACATGATTATGGTTAAGAGCATTAAGGGCGCCGTTTTATAGGCAAATTTTCAACGAATTTCATAGCTGTTTGTTGAGACAGTCTAAAAAAAATCTGAGTAAGTTAGAAAGAATATATCTTCACTATGTCAATTATACAAGTTTTCTCCGGGATATAAAATAATTTTCAGGCTGACAAGTCATTTAGAATAAGAAAAAGGAGCATCATCTTCACCTATTACGTTTTATCATAAAATCTACTGAATTTTACAAGTCAACTGCACATTGAGAAAATTGTATAAAACATTATACACATTATAACATCCAGCAGAATTCTTTTAAAATACTAGTATCACTTGAATTTATGTAAATTATCAAGTATTTTTCACGGTGTATATAACACAGTGATAAGGTAGAAATTCAAGGTTCCCTTCAAAAGTTAAAGTAAATGATTCAATTTCAACATTATATTTTAGTACTACACTAATAAGAACCTTCACCTACTGAGTGTATTTTTGTGTGCATATTTATATTGAAATATTTTGGATATATCCAAATTGTAGAAGTAGATATCGCTCATTGCCCAGGTTCGGAGAATGTTTAAAGATTTTATAGCAAGCAACTTTAAGGAAAAAAACCTAACTGGTGAATTGTAATTAATGTCAAAGTATTTATTTTTATTACAATCTTTATTGACATGGGCTAGCTGGGCCTTTTTTCTATTCGGAACCAGCAGATTAACTATCGTTAAAAAGCTAAAAATTACCATCAGTTATGGCCACACTGTTGTTGTTGTTTTTCTTTTTGTTTAGGTGCTGACGGATATAGGCTTGGGACCTACCATTATCATGATAGCTGAATGTTAAGGCTTTTTCCAGGGCTGTGGTATTGTAATATCTTTTGTGTGTTACTGTTGATTTAAGTACCTATATTTTGTAAAGAGTTTAATTTATCATTACAACAGAATTACAGATATTTGTTTGCATCGGGGGGTTTTCTCTGCCGTGCTGTTTTTCCCTGTGAATTCAACCCTGAGTACGGCACTCTAATTCTCGTTTATATTCCACTCAGTCGTTCATCGTTAAGTCAGGTTTTTGTTAATAATCTTCATTGTCGACAGAAAATAAATAAAGTAGGTGTATTTATTCTTTTTATAATCATCCCTTTTTCCCTAATTTTGTACATAGCTAGCCTATCCAAGGTAAGTTAATAAATAAAAGAAATAAAAAATAAACACAAGACGTACGTAAATTCTAATTGTAGCTCTCTAGTAATCTTTATTATTTTGCTTTGCAAAATAGAACAATAACATTTTCATTAATTTGAGTTTTATTGTCATAGAATGAAGTGAGCCAAACCACCCATCCTACCTGCTGTGCTTTGCTTTGAAATGCTGTCCACCGTTTGTCAAAATTGAGTTATAAACTGATTCACAAGACAGAGATTTACGTAATTTTTTCATAACTTAAAAATAGTAATGAGCTAATTTGTTTAATTTTTTTTATTAACAGACCGCTTTCAGGCATAACTGAAAAGTGGTATCCAGTAAATTTTTACACTATCAAATCAAAAGTAACAGAGCGATAGATTTTTTTTTGTTGACGATCATTCTCCCTACTCCATTTCTCTGGGCACAAACCTAGAAAAAATATAGACAGCGTCGGTTTATGATATAGGTGACCAATCACAGTAAACAAATGACTTCACGCTACAATACAACCAACGTAAATTGGCATAAATACCAAGTTTTAGCGATTCTGTACCTTTTAGGACAGCCATGAATTTGCGGTCGCCGGGAATATGACACTGGCACAGTCTATATTTTTTCTAGGTTTGTCGCTGAACCACAAGAAGTTATATGTTTTGTGACAAGAACTTTACATAAAGGTGTGTTTAACGTTACAAAATTTTATACATTTGTGCCAATGCGGAGAACTGCTGTCTGACTGAAAGGACATGGCTGAAAAATGATAAAATCAGTTTCGAACACGATTAACTTGGTGTATCGTCTGCTAAATCGCAGCACCCGTAATGCGTGCTTAGTTATATTTATGTGCATATTATTGTTGGCAATAATTCACTGGTTTTTAGTTAGTGCCAAGTATATGTCATGTATCCGCTTAATTCACTTATTTTTTAGACAAAATCGTAAAACTACTAATATATATATATATATAAATTGAAAAATAATTGATAATTATTTACAGTAGGGAACAAATTAATTTTAAAAAGACTGTAGTTTTGAGAGTATACTAATTTTCGAAACAAAAAATCAGAATGAAACCCACACTACTAATATATATAAATTGAAAAATAATTGATAATTATTTACTGCAGAGAACAAATTAATTCTAAAAAGACTGTAGTTTTGAGAGTATACTAATTTTCGAAAAAAAAAATCAAAATAAAACCCACACACTCAACTTGTTTCATCACTCGCTTCAGTTCAGAACAAAGAAAAAACTGTATAAATATCATTAAAAACATTAAACAGTTAATCAAGCCGCAGAAATATACATATAGATACTTCCTTGACTTTGGGTTGGTTATATATACCTATATGTTGTACATTTATTACTTCCAACTACAACTAAGAATTCAATTTCTGTCGTCTCCATTTCATGAAGTCAACTTGTTGTCAAAATAAACAGATATTATAGAATACAGCTTTCTGCAAGTCGAGCCGCTTAGGCCGAGCAGGAAGTAGCAGACCAGTTACATCTCACCTGCACTCGATTAATATGTGAAACTACATATGAAGGCACAGCCAGTTCAATTGTCGGTCATCTCACCTATGGCATACTGATAAGGGCTAACAAGCCCGAAACCTGTCTATGTCCGACAGGTGGTGTGGCCGACAAGGGTTCTTGGCTGTTTCACACAGATACTGCAGGTATAATTCAATGCCGGTCGGGGCCACAGTATACTAAGCAATCAGTACGGAATCTTAGACAATTTATGAATGAAATACGTCTGGCAGTTTTTAAATATCCCCACTCTAGAAAAAGTCGCCAAGAATATGGTGGATTTCACAGAACATACGAAAAAATAGCTAATAATTTGGCGTAAACATAACCAAAGTTGTTTCTTAGTTATAATATTTTGCATTAACTCTTAATTAACTGTTGTAATCCAGTGTAGTTTCATGTAAATTGAGGTATAGATTGAGACATTATAGTAATAACTATCAGTCGCCAACAACATGGCGGATTTTTGGAAGACGCGGGAAGGCTGTTTCCCTACTGATTGCTTAGTATACTGTGGTCGGGGCATTAGCCCGCGGAGTAGTTGTTTCCTGCAGTATCATATATAGATATTATAGAAATTGCAACTTCAACTGCAGTAAATAATTACCAAATTATTCGTTATAAGAATTAGGTATAATAATTTATTTCCTCTTATATAAAAAAGCACCTCGCGTAACGTTGAACACATCCATAATTAGCGAGGTATAGGCACAAACCTAGAAAAAATATAGACCGTGCCAGTGTCATATTGCTGGCGACCGCTAATTCATGGCTGCCCTAAAAGGTCCAGAATCACTAAAACTTGGTTTTATGACAATTTACGTTGGTTGTATTGTAGCGTGAAGCTAATTTGTTTACTGTGATTGGTCACATTCTTTAATGACATTTAAAATGACAGCAAGTTAGTTAATTGCAATGCAGCCATCATATTTGCACAACCGCCAACATAAAGCAAATAAAATATCCATTTTCTGAACCGTAAGACCCTAGGCACAAACCTAGAAAAAATATAGACTGCGTTGGTTCATGATATATAGATCATGTGACAGGTGCCGGGTTTTCTGGGGACCTAAGGTCCAGAAAATGGATATTTTATTTGCTTTATGTTGGCGGTTGTGCAAATATGATGGCTGCATTGCAATCTGAAATTAACTAACTTGCTGTCATTTTAAATGTCATTAAAGAATGTGCACTGAAATATACGATATGGAATGCGTTAAGTCCCATTGCGCATCCAAATAAAGGTACCAACCCTAGGAGCAGACAAAAGGAGGCACATGAAACTCAGCAAAGACATACTTCATTGGTTATGTATGTGGGTGAGAAAGAGACAACCATCTGCACGTACAATATGAATAGTGTTCTTAATTTCCCATTACTTTGTTTGTAAACACGTCATTGGCGTACAGTGTGGCTTCTTCTTTTATCTTGTATCTCAGTGTTATTTCTTTGTGTATTTTTGTGGGTGTTATTGTTGGAACATGTCATGTTTTATAACGGACTGTAAAATTAATCAGCATATAGCACGAAATAATTCTTCATATTCAGAATTCAATTCCATTTCAATTCACAATCAGCTAAGCCCCTACTGCTCCGCCATTGCTAGAGGCACAAAACAAAATATGGCGCTGATTATAAATAATCCATTCGCGCAGCTTTTAGCGCGTTCCAGTCATCATAATATAAAATTACATTTCAGTGGGCCAATCCTATGGACCAATCACAGTAAACAAATGAGCTTCACGCTACAATACAACCAACGTAAATTGGCATAAAAACCAAGTTTTAGCGATTCTGGACCTTTTAGGGCAGCCATGAATTTGCGGTCGCCGGCAATATGACACTGGCACGGTCTATATTTTTTCTAGGTTTGTGACCGACCAGTCTTTATATTTTCTAGGTTTGTGGGTATAGGCACAGAATATATAGGTAACGCTAGCGTAGCTATATTTTCTGTGGTATAGGTAAGTTTATTACAAATTTATCCTGGACTGAAAAATTATTCTGATTGTTATCGTTATTACAAACATATACTAAAATGCATTATCCTGAAATAAGCAATACCGACTAACATATGAGGGTTATAAATTAAAAAGCGGTTTATATCAGCGGGATGTAGAATATTAATTACTATAGAAACTAAATATCTATCTTATATACCTAATTAAATATCATAACTACATACATATATACCTACCTAACTGAATTAACAGTTATTTAATAAAAAAAAAAATAGATATAAATATACTAAATAATATACCTAATATTCGTTTTTCTTTAATTTTGTTATGTATAAATAAATTTAAATTTGAACGTTCAAATTAAATTTCCGCGTTTCACGATGGTCTAGGCCAAGTTCCTATTAAGTAACGAGAAACAACAAACGCAACATCATATACCTACTTACCTGTGTAAAAGAATTGAAGTGTAGGGTGAATTTCATTGAGATTGATTTATAAAAATTATAGTTTTTAAATTTGAAAATAGTGCATATTATGTTTAGTGATTTTTAAACCATTTATCATGTTACAACGTTTCTAAATTAAACGTGTTTAGTATTCTTTTGACTAATACAGTAACTTCCGTTAAAAATGGCCCTCTTCGTCTTTACTCGTCAAGCCGGTTGCCTTGCATTTCATAGCGCATTCGCCGGTAGGTGTGCAAGTTCGCAGTTCACTAAGTTTAGTACGAGTACATCATTTGTAAGAAATTTTTCCAATAAAATGGGTCTCCCAAGAGTGTTTTTTGATATGTCTGCTGATAATCAGCCTGTTGGAAGAATTGTTATAGAGGTAAGTCTTAAAACGATTTCTAAGTTACCTACAAGCTAAATTTAACCGGTGAATTGAAATGGAGTCGCTATCCACCATGCTCGTTTGCAAGTCATTGATGTCAGTTGTTGATTTAAAATTGGCGCTGTTAAATGAACTACACCTTATAGTTTAATATGCAAGTGTCGTTGTTAATATATCAAAATAAATGGTTTTGTTAAAATTAATTAATAATAGTGGTGCTCAAATAAATCGGATACATTTAGGCGTGTTTTATGGCGTCCCAGCCCCCTCCAAATATGTTATTAACAGTACGGAATATCATCGTGGGATATACTTTGATTATTCATAAGTGAATCACCTGTAGTTTTAAACATTACTAACTAGGAAATGTTTTATAAATTTCATGATTTCACATAATATATTATTTCACTACCTCGAACCTTTACTAATTGGAAATAAATGAGTTTATTCGTTTTTGGAAACCTAATAACAGATCAGTAAATATATTCTTGTGTTCTACCTACTCACTAAATTATGTTGATACAGAACAAAAGGATTTGAAATCTAAATTAACACCTAGGTACAGTCTATCTCTCTCATATCCGGAAAACACTTTAAATGCATAAAATATACATACCTCACTAATGAGAAAAGAAAGCAGTTTTACTGTACAGTAAATTCACTCTTTATTTTTCTGTATATTATAATTTATATTATTTATTATACTGTAGTTAGGCTTCATCAATGATTTATTTAAATTTAAAAATTAAAACTGCTGCCATCACATGCATAATTATTAGTTAACAAAAATTATCAAGAATGAAAGCAGTAACCTTATATCAAAATTTACATAGTTGTCTTAAATATATGTACCAGGGTTTTTATAGAAAGTTATAGTTCAGTTAGATATACACCTAAATAATAATTTACATAATTTATACAGAATAAATAATATTCCAAAAGAATTTTCTTCTGTGAAGCATACTTAAAATGTGATTGTTACTTTGCCCGGATATTTACACAGATCAATAGCACATTTATTTATTAATATAAATTTTAACATGCTCATTATTTATATTGTCATTTTTTACAGCTTCGAAGTGATGTAGTTCCAAAAACAGCGGAAAATTTCCGAGCATTATGTACGGGTGAAAAAGGTTTTGGATATAAAGGATCTACTTTCCATCGTGTCATCCCCAACTTCATGTGCCAGGGAGGTGACTTTACCAACCATAATGGCACAGGTGGAAAATCCATTTATGGAAATAAATTTGCTGATGAAAACTTCACCCTAAAGCACACCGGCCCGGGAGTCATGTCCATGGCTAATGCTGGCCCAGACACCAACGGATCCCAATTTTTTATCACCACTGTGAAAACTTCATGGCTAGACAACAGGCATGTGGTATTTGGATCTGTTGTGGAAGGCATGGATGTAGTAAAGAAAATTGAAGCCCTTGGATCTCAATCAGGCAAAACATCAAAGAAAATTGAAGTTACTGATTGTGGTCAATTGTAAATTTATATATTTGACACGTATACATAAGTTATACGATACATCCTTTTTGAAATACTTTCTCGATAAATGTTTTATTCATTGCATTTGCTAAATTCCTTACCATTCCAACTTTAGATGTTGGTGTATCGTAAAAATGTTCCCATAGAATTTGTGATCTATTATGTTTTCATTGGCTAATTAACATGCCATTAGGATTAGTGTCTGCATTTATAATGTTTCTACTTTGGATCTGCATCAAAATAAACCGTATTAAAATGTGTTTGTTTTAATACTAACTTTTTTAATCAAATATCTTCCAATAAATTTAGATCTACAGATCTTATTTTATAAAATTTATTTCATAATTAACCCATTGTTAAATACCACACATGTTTTCATTCATCACATTTGATTATGTACCTAAATTGAATTTAATTTGCATTGCCTTATGGCATCCAAATCAGCCAACTTTTATGTTTAAATGATCCTCTAGCTACCGATCAAAGAAGAAATTTAATTTAGATATGTAATTAGTTAATTTACTAGTAATTCATAATAAAGGTTCTGAAATACTTAGTTATACTGACTTTTAATTAAAAAATAACACTGCTAACACTTGAGTTTTTGAATAAATTATATGAAAACAAAATAATGTAAGTATGCAATTTTGTGAAGAAGTATGTATTAAGACCATATTTGGACAAGTCATATATGGAAGTGTGTTTAGGTGGTTGAAGTAGATTTTGCTTTATAGTTTGAAATATACATAATTTCAGTTTTGTATAATCAAGGATCAGGGGCAGATGGAATATCAAAAGTAAGTTTGTCACACATGTTTTTTTTAAATGTTAACACAATTCCCAAAATGTTCAAATTGATAAAAATAATATGCTATATTTTGGAAGCTAATACACTGATTGTTTTAAAACTTCATTAAACTTTGTATAACGATATACTACCTATGTTTAAATGGGTATTTAAAACTACATAGGGTGTTCAGTAAAAAATGGACCATACTTTCAGACAAAAATAATGTGATTTAAATCAACTTACCTTAGTACAATTTTGCTTAAGAAGTTACAGGCCCGAGAAAGTACCTTTTTAATTCATTTTTTTTTCGATAATTTTATGTAATTGTACCAAAAATTCGGAAACCAAGGCTTTTTGTAAGATAAACACAAATATTTAATTGATTTTTGATTTAAATGTACAGGGTGTTCCGAGCACCTGTAGCACTATACTATTCCTATAAGATCGTTTTAAGGATAGAGATTTTTGGAAAATTATTAGTTATTTTGAAACAGCCTCCGATTAGTTTTAAAAAATATATACTTGTTGCCGAAATACAATCACTCGATTTGGAAATCTACAATATTCTTCCACACTTCTACAGCTTCCTTCACATAAACCTAGCACAGGTAACATGTCAACTTGTTTGCTCAATGTAAATTTTTCAGCCATTTTCAACAACAAACAGTGGCAGAAATAAAATAGTTTTATTACTAACTGTAAAATTTTAATAAAGCCTACTGCTGACTTTGATTTCTTCTGATAAACACTATTGAAATCTTGTTATTCTTTCTTAAAACATAAAATTTAAGAGTGAATTAAATTCTGCGCGGATATTCTTTTTAAGTTCGAACAATGGAAAAAAGTTTGATATAATTTTAGGGGTGGTTTACCCTCAATGAACACTTTGTAGTGATTCAATTTACTTAAACCCGTTGTCAAAAAAGACCAATAATAAACCTAAATCATGTACCAAATTTGTTTATTCCAAGTTAAAGTAATTTGGAGATAATTTTTTTTTCGAAATATTTGACCCCAGTTTGATGGCCCGTAACTCCGCCTGTGTGCGTTTGTGTGTGTGTGATCCTCTACATGCACCTGATTCTCTTATACAGAACGCAGTGTTGCCGCGTTCAGTTTCTGAAATGTACTGAGCAGAAGCAATAAAATGTACTAGATTGTACTAAAATTTACGATAAAGTGAAATATTGCCGTTTCTCATAGAGTAGACCTATTTTTTGCGCTGATGGTATTAAACTATTATGTTTTGCAAAGTATTTTTATTTTTTTATCATAAAATATACATGGAACAAAAATATAAATATATATAAATAAACATAAACTATTATTTTTTAAAATATAAGTTTATAATATAAATGATATATGTTATATTTCATAATACATAATTATATGCCAACAAATCAAACAGAAAACTATTATTTTTCTAATATTCTTATTATATAGCATAAAATATATACGAAAAAAACAAATACTAGGCTTGTTTTTGCAGCAGTTGAAAACGTTTTGGAAACTGTCAGAAATATTCTACCAGTTAAGTTGAGAACGCGTTACCATCGAATTTGACGCAATAAATAGTTGGACGGACCTTTCTGATAGTTTCAAACCGTTTCCAATATTCCAACTGCTGCTAAAACAAACCTAATATTTATATTCTACTCGGCCACTTCGAGGAATCATCGACCGATTTGTATGACCTTGGTCTTATTTAAAAATGTACTAAAATTAGGCCTATTTATGATGAAATGTACTTTTGTGCTTTGCTGTCGAAAATGTACTAGAAATAATACAAATGTACTAAAACGGCAACACTGACAGAACGTCCTGGACATAGACACTCAATGCGCAGATCGATTATTCAGTGCAATCATCAATAATTATTATTCGATGTTGATCACTTCTAATAAAATTGTACCAAACTTTTTTCCATTGATTGAATTTAAATATAATGATAATATCCCGCACAAAATTTAATTCAAAGCACTTTTATACTATTGCTTAATTTTTAAAAACTTAGTTTACAAGAAAAAATGCATTAATGAAACAAGATTTTAATAGTGATTAGATGAAATTAAAACATGTGCTATATTTATAAAAGTTGTTGGTTCACTTGTTTTGTGGAATATATATTTTCATTTAGTCGGTGACAGAAATACATGTAAATTGCTCGAAAATTAAATTTTTATATTGTTTATCAATATACTGCAATTTTCCGCAAGTCTCAGCTTTAGTCTAAATTATATTAATTATATTTATGGAGTGGAACCAGTTTAGAACACCTTTTTACTCTTTGTCTTTGAACGGAGTAGGTATCCCAGAACAGTAAATCCAGAAACAAAAATTACTGTTAGTGGAATACTCCTAGTCATCTCTGGCGAATGATCTTACTATGCAATATGGGATGAATTTATTATTGGAAAATCAGACGGTCTCGGACACTATAGCGAAGATCCCGATGACAGTTGCGGGCATGGTTTTATTTTCAAAACATGCCAGACTATCCAATTTTGATGACATGTTGCGAATCCCGACTTGTTAGATTTTTATCATATCGCATGGTGTAACGTGATATGTCTCATGGTAACAGTGTGCACTTCAATTTCATGTCAAACACATAAAATGACAGACAAAATTGGTGAAATTTTGTTAATGTTAGATGGAGATATGTCGTAGAAAAGATTATTAAATTATAACTATACGAAATCAAGTGGAATGTTTAAATCATTGTTTATTCAACGTTGGTAACTCGCAATCTCTACTTTCTCTATTTTCTTCAGTTTTCTCATTGTCTCCAGTTTCTTCTGCTTCTTAACTCTCTCCATCCGATAGTTCAACTGCCAGGAGATTCTCTAAATCAACGTCAATAGGTTCATCAACGTTTCAAGTTCAAACTTCGCAAGTGGTAAAAGTGATCGAACAGCTCAGCTCAAGCTTACGACAGCCCCAGTTACCTTTGCACACACTTTGACAATTACAAGAGATTATCGGAGTAATGCTGGTGGCGTTACTTCTTTTTCAGTGGTTACTGGCAGTAAACCGTAAATACTGCGTTTACAACCCCATTCCGTTGGTTCCATGAATTTACATTGGGTGATAAACTGTATGCACGTTGCCGTACGGCTGTTCGAATAGGTAGCAGGGAAGGTGACCCAAATATTTGGCCATAGCCTTTTTGAAACACACAAATTTTATTATCCATTATCCACTCACTGCCAGTGGTAAAATGTAATGTAGCGTGGCATCGCATGGCGTGATAACAGTGTACACAGGCACATAGTACATATGTCACATCACCTTGGGTAGCGTAGCGTGGCATCAGAGCAATGTGTCCCCGGCTTTAGTGTTTTAGTGAGCATTATTTTGAAAATAAAATTATACAAAAATAAAGATTCGTACATCTTTTTTCATCCAACTTAAAGTTTTAGCGTTAAAAATCATATTTTAAGGTATTTAATCATCCCTTCAAAATAAAATCGCAAGATCGTAAACGCCCTGTATTAAAAAGTGTATCTTTTTATATAAAATTATTTTCAAAAGGGAAGGTAGATGTCACATTTTCCACGATTTGTTAATTTTTTTTCGAAATATATTTTATTAATGATTAAATATTACTTTAGTCCAGTTAAACACTAATTGTTGCAATATTATTCAAATCCTACATGTTGTATGTGTATTTTTTTAAATTTTATCATAATTTAATGTTTAAAATATCGATCTCTAGATTACAAAGAGAAAACAAAAACGTATTAACTTGATTAGTATTGAACAGTTTTTGTAGTATCACAAAATTTGACACCATCGATCGCAGCCATGCTTTTGTATTGTCACACGTTTCGAACAATTTTCTGCTGCTGCTTTCTACTTGTCTTATCACTTGTAAACATTTAAAAAATTAGGTTTTTAAAAATATACGCAACTGGACTTGATTTACAGCAATCGTTCGAATTGGGTGTCATTACAATGAATATACGATCTATCGGTGCAGAAAATTTATCGGTTTATTATTATTTAAACAAAAATATTTTTTTAATTGTCTAGAATTAGTAAAGAAATAATAAAATAAAATAAAAAAGTGATAATGATATAATAAAGTCTAAAACTACTCTGCATGCAATATGTGATACCTATAACTTGTAAAAAATTATTTTGAAATGTTCAAGATATCTAGAGGAACTTTCAGGATATCTAAAAAAAATGTATTTGCAACTTTCCTTAGTGAGTTATTCTAAAATTCGGGTTCGAGCCCCGCAGCCAGTAAATCGTATATCAGTTATATGCGTGGAGAGGATTGGCACCCCCTCTGCGGGTATGGTAGGATGTTACCTTGTATCAATGTGAGAGATTGATATCGGTCGACATTTGAGTACCTCCCCTAACTAATTAGGTTTTCCAGGTTTCCCTCATTCCAGCACTAAATGGTGGTTAGGGCCTACCAATGTAAGTCGTTCCTGGGCACAAATGCGGCCTCCTTAATAATAATATGCCACCCCCTCTCCCGCATAAGTCTGCGACTTCTGGGCTAATCCCTGCGATTAGAATGAGGGGTAGAGGTATTATTATTTTTATTATATTATTGTTATTATTATTATGAACGCATTTTATTGTAAATGATTTTCCTACATATTGTCACGGAATTTGCCCACTCACTCCCAAACCGACGACTGTGGCACCGCGAATTGCCTAAGATTGCCCCGATCGCCCCTACGCCATTCTGGTAAACAAACAACATGCGTGAATCGAGGCGTTACTAGAAAATCGTGGAAACGACGAGAAGCGTTCCAGTCGTACGAGAAAATGGATCTAGAGATACTGGAATATACCTGGAATATTCATTGGGTCTATAAAAGAAGAATAAACGGCCGAGTTAGTTAGTCTTGTATAAGTCTTGTATTACAGTCTGAAGTGAAGTGTTTAGTTAGAGAGATCAAAGCGATTTAGATAGCGATTAATTAAATAAGCGTTTAGTTGACCTGTAATTAGTAGTCAATAGTGTACTGAGCAGTTAATAAAGAAGTGATTAATTAACGGATTGTTTTTCTGGAAGTAAGAGAAAAGACGGATTGGGAAATCCGTGACAATTTGGTGTCGGAAGTGGATTTAAGTGGAAGTTTTCAAGAACTTTCTGGAACCCTGTCCACAAAGTGGGATTCGAGTGGAAGTTTGAAGAACGTTCTAGAACTTTGTACGGGAGTAACACAAAGACCCAAGTGTGACATATCGCCGCACTCGTCGTGACTTAAGGAAGTGAACGGTGCTATTTGCGAAGGACATTCTCGAACTTTCTAGAACTTTATACCGAAGTGAGACAAAGACCCAAGTGCGACATATCACTGCACTCGTCGTGACTTAAGGAAGTGAACGGTGTTATTCGCGAAGGACAATCTCGAACATTCTAGAACTTTATACCAAAGTGAAACAAAGACCCAAGTGTGGCATATCACTGCACTCGTTTCATTGTAAGGAAGGCAACGGTGACATTTACAAACACATTCCTGGACATTCTAGAACATTCCAAAGAGAGTGAATGCCTGTAACTAGAAGTCAAGTCAACATGGATGCACAACTGGCAAAACTGTTAGAAATGATGCAAACGATGCAAGAACAGGGGCGTATGATGCAAGAAAAGTTGGAAGAACAAGGGCATAAAATAGAAAACCAGACGAAGACGATGCAAGAGAAATTAGAGGAACAGGGACATAAAATGGAAGACCAGGCAAAGACGATGCAAGAGAAATTAGAAGAACAGGGACAGGCAATGCAAAATAAATTTGAAGAACAAGGGCACAAAATCGAAGATCAGTCTCAAACGATGCAGGAGAAATTGGAAAAGAAATTAGAAGAACAGGGACGGACAATGCAAGAAAAATTCGAAGAACAAGGGCGTAAAATGGAAAATCAGACGAAAGAAATGCAGATAAAGTTACAAAAATTGGAGAACACACTAGAAGAAAAACTAGAGGAGCAGTCACATAAAGTGGAAAAACAAGTAGAAGAGAAACTGGTAGAACAAAGAAAAGAAATCAACGAAGAACTGTTAGCACAAAAACAGGAAATACACGAAGAAATAAACCAGGTTAGAGAAGAGCTTCGACATAAATTAGACAAGATAGCAAAGGAGGGCGTAATCAAATCAGAAGGACCTGTTTTCCGAACTCAAAAAACGAAGCCTCCTGAATTCGACGGCAAGGTCTCATGGAATGTCTATCTACGTCAGTTTGAAGCAGCAGCTGCCGCAAACGAATGGTCTGATTGTGATAAAGCTACTGCTCTGATAGTTGCTCTACGGGGTGAAGCTCTTGACGTCTTACAAGGAGTTCCTGCTGGGCAGCAGAGTAACTATTACCTTCTGAAACAGCATATGGAAATGATATATGGGGATAAGCAACTGCAGCAAGTCTACCAGGCACAATTGAAAATCGTCACCAGCAGAGTGGAGAGAATTTACAACATTTTGAGACAGACGTTGCTCGACTGGTTCGATTGGCATATCCAACAGCCCCGTCCGAATTTGTAGACCAGCTCTCCATCCAAGTGTTTATCGACGGCCTAAGAGATTGCGAAACACAGCAGGCACTACGGCTTGCTAGACCTAAAACGTTGAATGACGCTCTTTCGCATGCACTGGAATTTGAAGCAGCAAAGATGGCATCCGGTAGACATGTTAAAGTTCGAGCCATCAGTGATAACAGCGATAATATGGGAAATGAAGACATAATCAAAACGTTGAAGGAGGTCATTGAGAAACTCAGCCCAACTACCAATCCGAAGAGAGAACAACCTGGAAGCCGAAGAGATCGCCCTTTTCAATGTTGGAACTGCGGGCAGACGGGACATCTGAAGAGGCAGTGTAGAGCCCCAGTTGCAGATCAACAAAGGCGCGACTCCCAAGCGGCAGTCTCCAGGGAACATGTTAAAGTGCGAACCATTAGTGCGAATAGCAACAGTACGGGAAAGGGAGAGTTAATCAAAACACTGAAGGAAGCCATTGATAAATTCAGCCTAACTACCAGACCAAAAACAGGACAAACCGACAGACGAAGAGAACGCCCACTTCAATGTTGGAACTGTGGGCGGGCGGGTCACCTAAAGGGACAGTGTAGGGCGCCAGTCGCGGAGTGGCAATGTCGAGACTCCCAGGCAGGCAAGGAACATGGAAACACAGATGCTCTTTCTAGACTTTGTCCGACCAGCAACAAACACTGTGGTAGTCTCGAAAGAAAAGAGGACATATCATTTGTTCCTTGCAAGATAGTAGTAGCCCAACCTGAAGACAGATGGAGTTCAGCGGCGATTCGGGAAGACCAGCAAGCTGACTGTGACATCAAGCCGTTACTAGACTGGAAAGAAGCCAACAACCGACCCTCTTGGGCTGAAGTCAGTAGTAAAAGCCCAGCATTAAAGAGCTATTGGGCTCAATGGAATTCCCTGGTGTTGGAAGACGGTGTTCTAAAGAGAGCATGGGAGAACAATGACGGAACGGAGGTGAAGAAGCAAGTACTACTCCCGAGGTCCCGGGTCAAGGAAGTGCTGCAGGAAGTACATGGAGGTACTGGGGGTGGACATTTCGGTATCAATAGGACTCTACAGAAGTTTATGGAGCGTTTCTACTGGTTGAGCTGTAGGACAGATGTAGAAGATTGGTGCCGAAAATGTGACATATGTGCAGCCAGCAAGGGACCGAAGACCCGTTCCAGAGGCAAAATGCGCCAGTACATCGTAGGAGCACCGTTCGAGAGAATTGCCATTGATATCGCTGGCCCATTTCCGAAAACTCAAAATGGAAACCGATATCTGTTAGTCGCCATGGACTACTTTAGTAAATGGCCGGAAGTATACCCTCTTCCCAATCAAGAGACCACGACCGTAGCAGAAGCCCTAATCAACAACCTGTTCTGCAGATTTGGTGTGCCCATGGAACTACATTCAGATCAGGGCAGAAATTTCGAATCAGGTGTGTTCCGAAAGGTCTGCGAGCTTATGGGAATCCGGAAAACCAGGACCACCCCACTGCATCCCCAGTCAGATGGTATGGTGGAACGCTTCAACGCCACACTAGAAACCAATCTGAGGATGTTTGTGAACGAGAAGCAAACAGACGGGGACAAGCTCATTCCACTCTTCGTGTTAGCTTACCGCTCAGCTGTCCATGAAACTACTGGGAAGACTCCCGCAAGGATCATCTTTAGAAGAGAACTTCGCCTTTCAGCAGATTTGGTATTTGGTCGTCCTGCGGAACAGCCCCCAGAGCCAGACACTTACACCCATGAGCTAGAACGAAGACTAGCAGCCGTACACGATCAAGTCAGATCTCGAATGCGACTAGAGAGCGATCGCATGAAGACTCGATACGACGTCCGGGCCAATACAGTTGGATTCCAACAAGGTGACCTGGTGTGGCTGTACAACCCCACGCGGAAGAAAGGAAGATCGCCTAAACTACAGAACCGTTGGGAGGGCCCCTACACCGTCATTAAAAGAATAAATGATGTCGTCTACCGGATACAGAGGACTCCCAGGAGTAAGATGAAGGTCGTCCATCTGGAGCGTCTGTCCCCATATAGAGGTGTATCCGATCGGGACGATCGGTCCTAAGGAGGGGGCAGTGTCACGGAATTTGCCCCACTCACTCCCAAACCGACGACTGTGGCACCGCGAATTGCCTAAGATTGCCCCGATCGCCCCTACGCCATTCTGGTAAACAAACAACATGCGTGAATCGAGGCGTTACTAGAAAATCGTGGAAACGACGAGAAGCGTTCCAGTCGTACGAGAAAATGGATCTAGAGATACTGGAATATACCTGAAATATTCGTTGGGTCTATAAAAGAAGAATAAACGGCCGAGTTAGTTAGTCTTGTATAAGTCTTGTGTTACAGTCTGAATTAAAGTGTTTAGTTAGAGAGATCAAAGCGATTTAGATAGCGATTAATTAAATAAGCGTTTAGTTGACCTGTAATTAGTAGTCAATAGTGTACTGAGCAGTTAATAAAGAAGTGATTAATTAACGGATTGTGTTTTTCTGGAAGTGAAAGAAAAGACGGGTTGGAAAATACGTGACAATATATTTGTTTAAGAAACAAATATATACAATGAAAATTATTAAATCAAGAAAAAAATCGAATGCATAATACAATAAAAACATATTAATATGTAATTTTGATTTTTGATAAATCTGTCATTTTAAAACAAAAATAATACTATTTCAATTTTAAAGCAATTGTAATTTCTTTATTTTTCTCGAAATTTATAAATTCATAGAAATTTTTTTATCTAGAAAGCTTTGTTAAATAGACAACCAGGGTACTAAACTTACAAATTTAATTTATTAAATATGTATTTTAAAAATTGATGTCAAATAATTTGAAATTAGACACATGGATTTATGTAAATATTGTCCAAAATCTGAAGCTTTTTCCTAAAGTTTAGATGTTCTAGTGGCAAAGATACAGGGCATTGGTGACATATTTATCTAGATAAAATAGTACGCCACAAAGTGCCAACACTAGAAAATGTAGGCCTGCGTTCAAATAGTTTTGTGGACCATCTTTACGTATAATAAATAATATTCTTTAATACTGGTATTGTATTTACTTTTATTTATAGTTTTACAATTTTTGCAAATACTATTCAAAACCTAAAATTAAAACAAAAAAAAAAACAACTTTTTATGCAAAACTAAAAACATTTTTTCTAGCTTTTTTTTATAAACACGTCAATTATATTCTCGAATGTATAAATTGCATGAGACAAAATTTTCGGCAGAATTAGAGCCTTACCTAATGTTAACCCATTGAATTTCATAGCAATTTTTTCTATTGATTTTGCTTCGAAAAGGGACACTCCGCAAAGGCTACGGGAATTGCAAAAAATAAAAGACATATTTATTCATGTTTTTTGTGAAAAAGCTTTATTTTTTAATAAGACTGTAAAATACCTACTTTTATTTAAATGACGTAACAAACACTTTCTTTAATTATTCCGTTATTTAATCGAATAAAAACATCAAGGCGGATGTCAGTCACCAGTTTAATCATTTTATTTGAGTAAATGCTCAAAATATACCTCCATTTATGTTAAAAAGGCGCGATATTTCTTTAGTAACAAAAATGTAATTTGTTCGAAATTTATTTTTGCTTGAATCTGATGAAAACCATTATTAATTCTTTCTTGTAACTGATATATGAACCCACTGGATATCTTTTTGTAGGTGTCGTTAAATGGTTGGTATACTCAGTGAACATATTAATACATTTGAAGAAATAATAAGTAATACTTTTCATACTAAAATGATGTCGGACCTGTAGATTCGTGTAAATCAGTCTTTCTCAAAGTGGGCAATAATGCCTCCTTGTAGGCGCTGGAGGTTTTCAGGGGCAGTAGAAAGCTTAGAGAAAATTAGGGGGTGTTAAGTCTAGAAGGGCGAAGGGACAAATTATATCCATAAAAATCCGACTTTAAATCGCCCTGCAGATGGCTGAAAACATTGAAGAATCATTGTGCAATCATTTGAAGTCAGTTTTCAATTCAGTTGGATGAGTTGACTTTACCAAGTAAGCATTGATTGTCATATGTGAGGTTTATTATAGATGAGAGAATATGTCAAGAACTATTATTTGCTACAAGTTTAAAAACAGACACAAAGGGAGAAACCATATTTAATACACTGGAACAGTTTTGTGACGAAAAGAAAATTCCTTTGAATAATATTAAGTTGGCTGCTACAGATGGCGCTCCGGCTATGACTGGGCGTTACAAAGGCTTCATAGCGTATTTAAAAAATAAAGTTCCGGGCTACTTTGGTTGTGAGAAATCTGAGCAGCTAACAAAATTAGAACCAACTCACTAAATGACAGATTACTTAGTCAGCTTTGCGTTACCAATCTTGATTTTACAATCTGCTTGACTCGCTGATAGAGTTCCTGGAACACAAATATACAGAATTTGTGCGACAACCCCATCCCCATCACATCAGATAATGATATTGCGTACTTGACAGGCCTGTAGAAATTGTTTAATGATGTGATTCTCCAGCAGGTAGTGACTTAAATTTTTAAAATAAAAAATATAACTGCTGCTTTCGTAACCAAACTATTACTGTACAAAAGGAATATTGGCAGACATGAAATTAATAAATTCCCCAATTTATCAGCAGTATCCTTCAGTAACGATTACTTTACTGTCAACACTTAGAGAACTTTCATGATGATTTTAAGGAACGATTCCAAGACATCTTAAACATGGACATACCAAACTGGATGTTGGGTTCTTTTTCAAATGTCAAAACAGCAGGATCATCCCCAATTAGAAAAATAACTTATAGAACTCTGACAATAAACGAAAAATTAAAAATTAAATTTGCAATAACTGTCTTTAAGACACGTAAGAAATGGTAATGTAAAAATTTAAAAAATATATGGGGGGCACTAGACTTTTTTAATTTTAAATTGGGCGGTTGTCGAAATAAATTTGAGAACCTGTAAATAAAGATATTTATTCAAATAAAATCATTAAAACGATGGTTGATGTCTTTATTCGATTAATTTTAAGTTTTACTGCGAAAAACATGAAGAAGTCATCTCCACCACTAGAGCATTCATATTTTAGGAAAAAGCTTCAGATTTTAGATAATGTTTATCTAAATCAAAACAGAATAAAACATAATTTTGTATGTTTAACAAAACGTACTAGATATAAAATTCACCAAAAAAATACAGGACCTAAACTCTGGTCATCATTTGTGAATTACTCTGTATATAACTAAATACAATTCGTTGTTTTTGAAAAATTATATTTAAATTTAAGTCACATTTTTTAGAGCTAAATTCAATTATTTTTTTTTAATATTCTTAAGTACACTTTTTTATAGAAATAATAAAGCAGAAAACCCTAGATACTGAATGTAATACATGACGTATACAATTTATCTTAACGGAATATTTAGCGCTTTAAGGTTTAGTATATAAAAGAAGTTGTAAACACAGACCAGGATAAGTTATTTATTAACATATATCGAACAACTGTACATTGAATATATACATTAATCGAAACACTTATATATATTTAACACTGAAAACACATACTCTAAAAATAAGAATTACATTATTATAGGTACTATCTGTAATGGTATTGAAAATATACATTTTTTAGAATGTAGCTTTAGAAGTTTTATTAAATAAAAAAATTATAAACTACTTGGATTGTCCATACATAACATTTATATGGTCCAAATGCTTATATACATACTACATATAAAACTTCGTCCAGCGAAGTCATCACATTTCAATTTGCTAAACTACAGTTAGTAATATAAGACAGAATATACAGGGGTGCACTTTTACAATAACAAAAAAGTAAGAAAGAACAGTCAACGGGTAAAGTTTTGAATGATATCAAGACCGAGTTAACTCTTCTTTCAATATCAGAGGAAACTCCATCGTCAAAAAATTACATTTATCAAAATGCAATAGAAAACAATAATTAATTCTTGAATAATACTGATTAAGATTTCTTTGCATTAACAGTCAATTTTTTTATTAATAGGTAGGTACATTCTATGTTTACGAGCGCTGACAAGATGAGTTGTGCATTATAATTAGCTATAGCATCTTAACAATAAATTATTTATCATTTAGAACGTTATGTTTAAACTTAGCACCTTATATATAGAATATTTCCTCAATATAGTTCAATGACCTAAAATCATCAATTTTTGTAGTGTTTTAAAAAAGTGTAAGATTTAGTGAAAGCTCATTGTAATATAGGTTAATTATATATAGGCGTAATTTAACTAATTTATTAAATTTCTGTAAAATTGTATAAACTATGCTAACAACTCCTAGTGACTCTGCAATTGCATCCCATATTAGCATAATACTTTACACATTGATTTAGTAAATTATTAAAAATAATCATTGAAATTAAAACCAGAACTTAGCCAAACTGGACTTGGTAGTCGGATATATTTATATTTATAAATATCGCAATGCCACAAACCTCTGAAGATGAAGATTAAATCAGGACAGGTTAGGTAGATCTGTCAAGTATAATGAGGTTTCCCTCATTCCCTCTGCTTGCTGCAATATTGCCAATATATAATCGTTGAATTATACAGTGGCTAGATTCAGAATACGCTTTTATCCACCAATATAAAAATGGGGATAGGTATTGTTATTGGAAGAGGAAGAGAAAATTAAACTAGTTAACATTTATTAATTTAATAATTTCTGTTAGTAGGTACCTACATAAAGTATTAAACCTTCTTGCACAAATTAACTCTTCTTACAGTTTCCCGAAGAATAATTACCTAAAAGAAGGCCTTATTAGCGTTAGTGTATTAAGCCTGCATGATACGGTTCAAAAGAGGTTCAAATTTTGAATACAATTTATATACATATACATATTTATATACAATACAATTAATCGCAAATATCTACCTACTATTGTGTAATACAAGTAAATTGTAAATTAGGGTATTTCGTGATTTGTTACTGTCAACTTCAATTGATTAAAAATCCATGTTCACAAACAAACATATTGGATTAATATATACAGCAAGTCTTATTTTTTATTCATAATTATTCATTACTGCTACTTACTGTATTATACAATCATATATATTTAGGAACAATTTTATATTCAAAATTTGAACCTTTTTTGATTGTGTCATACAGACTTTAGGTTTGATTTTCAACCGTTTCTATTTATTTATATACTTTGTAATGAAAAAGTCGTAGTTGGAATATAGTTAAAGCCTAGTAAATTAAATGTGTTCTAATCGCAATATCAGTCAGTTTGAAATCAAGGATACCAGTATCTCAATCAGTATAATTAATAATAATTTCGTTATTTCTTATGTTGTTCTAATTTGTAAATATTTATTAAATAAATAATATATAATATCACTTTTTCTGACAAGCTCAAACGATACAAAAATTATAATTACGATTTTTCTTAGGGTTGGAGAATTATACACAATAAGGACAAAGATACGGGACGAGAACCAAGAAAGATCGGTAAGGAAAATAGCGGAAGATATATTATAAGTTTCCATGAGAGCGAAAGAAGGTTGGAGGCTGCTGCCTAACGTCATTCTTCAAAACGATATGGAAACTGAGATCAGACTGTTGGTTGAATTGACCAGAAAAAGAAACATAAAAAGTGAAGGTCGTTACTAAGCTTAGCATGATGAACTTATCCATACAAATATGAATCATTAACTTTTACAGTAGTAAGGCTCTAAAAGGGAGTCAAATGGGAAAAATAAAAAGGGGCTATTATCAGGAGGGATCAGGAGGAAAAACCGTTTGATATTTTTTCGGTTCGGGTTCGATACTTGGAATAAA
Source organism: Monochamus saltuarius (assembly GCA_025584915.1). Lineage (NCBI taxonomy): Eukaryota > Metazoa > Arthropoda > Insecta > Coleoptera > Cerambycidae > Monochamus > Monochamus saltuarius. The sequence continues at coordinate 35,831,672 of CM046726.1, forward strand.
TTATTACATAAAATATGTGTTCAGTTTCGGTCCTAGTTTTCTGTTTAAAAACGGTACAGTCTGGGTCTCTGCCTGCCTTCACTGCATGGCATTAGCCCTGTATGGCTACTATGGAAATGGTAAACAGTTAAACAATGCTGCGGCAACATTTCTGCTAAAACAATTTCGGAGCTGATAGACTTTTTAATTTATAGAAAGTCTAAGAAGAACAGAACAATATGTATATTGAAAAGTCAAGAAGATAATACTTCGTCTTCATCATCTAACAAGTCAATCTGAAAATGCATATTTTTCACATTTATTGATATATAATAATAATATCTCTACCCCTCATTCTAATCACAGGGATTAGCCCAGAAGTAGGAGACTTGTGCGGGAGAGGGGGCGGCATATTATTATTAAGCAGGCCGCATTTGCGCCCAGGAACGACTTACGTTGGTAGGCCCTAACCACTATTCAGTGCAGGAATGAGGAAAACCTGAAAAACCTCATTAATTAGGGGGGTAGTCAAATATCAACCGGTATCAATCTCTCACATTGACCCAAGCTAACATTATTCCACCCTACCATACCCACAGAGAGGGTGCCAATCCTCTCCATGAATATAGCTTATATACGGTCTACCGGCAGCTGGGCTCGAACCAACTCCGTCTAGTCACCTCGATTCAAGTACTAACGCCTTAAACCGCGCGACCACTGACCGATCCATGATATCATAGTCACAAATTAGCAACATCTAAAGTTGAAAGTTTCGATACCTATACTTATGGTCAAAACATAGTACCTAGCGTATGTAATGTAATGTACAAAAATAGTATTATTTAATTTCAGATTAATCTGTAGAGCAAGATAACTAAAATTTGAAAATCGAGCAAAAGGTAGATCATTCAAATTTTGCACATATACTCAAGTTTTCATTTCGACCAACTTTTTTTAATAACATTTTATTGTATCTCACATATTTTTTCAAGTTTTCTATCCCTTACAAGAATCGTTTCACCTATCCAGAGACGCCCTGTATATAGTAATGAAAATGCTCGCAAAATTATGAAATAGGGATAAATAAAAATATGTACTAGTATTCTCGGTCTCGAGTTTTTCAATATTGATGAGTATTGATGGATCGGTCAGTGGTCGCGGGGTTTAAGACGTCAGTACTTGAATCGAGGTAACTAGATCGCTGTGGTCGACTCCCGCAGCCGGTAGACCGTATGTAAGCTATATTTGTGGACAGAATTGCCTCCCTCTCTGCGGGTATGGTAGGGTGGAAGAATGTTGGCTTGGGTCAAAGTAAGAGATTGATACCGGTTGACATTTGACTACTCTCCTAATTAATGAGGTTTTACAGGTTTTCCTTATTCCCGCACTGAATGGTGGTTAGGGCCTACCAACGTAAGTCGTTCCTGGGCGCAAATGAGGCCTGCTTAATAATAATATGCCGCCCCCTCTCACACGCATCGTATTATTGTTTAGTTATTTTATTATTATTTATGACGTTCAAAATGCGCTAGATATAGCGTAATCGATTATTTATCATATAACTTAATTATTTAAACAATTTTGTATACAATTGTCTATAACTGAGGTAGAATTGTTGAGCTAATTTTGTATATATAAATAAAAATGCACGGCCAACTATGCACCATGCAACTTTATTAATTAACGTTTTTAATGTAATTGAACTGCATAAAAATATTCAAGGTGTTCCATTTAAAAAATTGCATGTTTGGGTCATATTTTAAAAGTGACACCTTGTAGAGGAATTATACGTACGTCACTAAATCTCTAGTAGTTTCCGAGATACCCTGCAGTTACAACAAAATTAGGACATCCTGTACATTCTTACATACTCACTACTATGTTCTTTACCACAACTGTATGTATATGTTTGATACAAATGCATTTAACATATCAGTGAATTTAATTACTGATAAAATTATATACGTCTTAATTAAAATAACATATTTTTTAACAAATTATGCTAACATATGTTAATGTGTTCTTAGCTTTACCTGTACATTTTGAAAATTTCTTCCTCTAATAATCTATATGAGATTGATATCATTTTTCCAGTTAACCATGTAACAAAACCTACAACATTTACAAATTAAAGGAAAACAAACAGGCAAACAGTGGACACAAGCAATGAAAATATTTTGAGAGAAATAACATTTGTTATGTAATGAATATAATCTCCATATACCTACTCACAGTTATTTTTACATTGTTTTCAAAAGATTTGAGGGCTGTAGTGTACGATCAAAATAACATTCTTAAAAATATTTACATCGAGTCAAAAAATAAGTATTTACTAAGATGTCGTTACAGAGTTTAGAATCCAAAATGTTAAAACTGATATCTCTTGTTTGATACACAGTAATTTTTCGTGGTGTTATGCCGTGACTTCGGTAAGTGGTCGCGGACAGAAACAAAATTAAAGTACACATCCCTAACATTAGCTGTAAACAGGGTCAAAGTAGATTATGATACACATAACATGGCGAAAAAATTATCTCAACAGAGCTCCGCTGCGTCGTCACCTTCAAAGTAATAGTAACTAATAATTTAGTTAGCAATTCAATAAGAAATTAGTTTAAACAGTTTTTACTTTTATCTTTATATTATGTGCGTCTCTTTCTACACTTTTAAAAATGTTTTAAAGCTTCTAGGAAACAAACTTTTCTTAATTCAAAGTTGCAAATTATGATTAAAAATAATTTAATGGAATTTGGAATGTAGCGTTTTTAACGGGGTTGAGCAATGCTGCGTTGTCAGATTTTATATATGAAAATTATTTCTAAAAAAATCATGTTAAAACAATCATAGCCGGATTTTTAATTTGGTCCACTGAAATATTTGGCAAAGTAGATCAGAGTTTGTGATTTACCCTACAGAGACAGTAATTTCTTCATGCCCATGCTCCGCACAATTGAAAATTGTTGGGGCCTGCTGCAGAAACAAACCTAAATATACAGGGCGTTTGGAAAAGTTGGTACAAAACTTAAGGGGCTAAAAGTAAAGCCAAAGTAAGTAAAAAAAGTTCCTATAAACATTGGTTGTTCCCATGTAGTCCTCTACTTCTCGAAAATCGTATTTTTCTTTAATGTGCTATATTGTGTTTGGAAAATCCAGAAAAACCGGAATTTTCTAGCCCTCCATTTTATCACAATCCGATTTTCTTTTCGATGTGCTGAGTTGTGCTAATGTTTTGAATATTGTGCCGTTTAAAAAAATTTGATATCTATCTCAGTTTTCCGGAAAATGGAAAAAATTTTGACGTGACCTTACGGTGCCACCTCCTTTGAGAAAATCGTGTTTTTTTTAATGTGCTAAATTGTACTAGTTGTTCCGAATATTCCGGAGAACAGAGATAAATATTGATTTTTTTAAAACGGCACAATATTCATAACAACTAGCACAATTCAGCTCAACCACGTTTTTTAATTTTCGGTAAAAATGGGGGGCTAAGTTCATACCTAAATTTCCAGTTTTTTCCGGATTTTCGGGAGAACGGAGCCAGATATAAAATTTCTTTAAACTGCACAATATTCGGAACAACTAGCACAATTCAGCAGATTAAAGAAAAACGCGAATTTCGCAAAGGAGAGGGCACAGAAAAGTCACTTCAAAATTTTCGATTTTTTCAATTTTCCGGAAAACGGAGGCAGATATCAATTTTTTTGAAATGGTACAATATTTGGAACAACTACCACAAATTAGCACATCGGAAAAAAATCGGATTGTGATAAAATGGGGAGCTAGAAATACCAGTTTTTCCGGATTTTCCGGAGAACAGAGGCAAAGATAATTTTTTTTTAAACGGCACAATGTTCAGAACAACTTGCACATTTCAGCAAATAGAAGAAAATCGGATTGTGATAAAATGGGAGGCTAGAAAATTCCGGATTCTCCGGAGAACGGAAGCAGAACTTTTTTTAAACAACACAATGTTCGGAACAACTAGCACAATATGGCACATTAAAGAAAAATACGATTTTCGCGAAGTGAGGGGCTATGTGGAAAACACAATTTTTTCATTTTTTAGGAAAATGACTATTATTTTTCTACACTGCACAATGTAGCACAAATCCGGCAAATTCAGCACAACCTTTATTTTTTAGTTTATCAAAAAATGAGGGGCTGAGTTCACGCACATAGGTAATAATCATGTCATAAGAGTCTTTATAAATTTCATCAAAATTGTAAATAAGAGTAGTTTTCTAATTACTCCAACAGAAATTGTTCGAAATTTTTTTATTCCTCTGAATTATCAAGCAAATTTTTTGATGAATTAGACTTTTTTAAGAAAACAATTATCTACGTTTTTTCGGATTCTGCGTAGTTCAGTCAAAAATAATTATTTTTTATATAATGTATAATTTAGAACGGTAACATTTTCACATAGTAGGTATTAGTCATGGTGACAGTTTCATTGTAACGATTATTACTTTCGCGTGTCATATAAATTCCTACGTTTCCCTATTTTCTTAGTTGTGATATTTGTGCCTGTCTTTGCATTTCATTCCATTTAGCTAACCATGAATATGCCGATGTGTATTTGATTTATGGTTTCTGTAATGAAAAGAGTTTGGCGGCTCAACGAGAGCATCGGCAATGTTTTCCTGATAGAACGTAACCTTCTGCAAGATTGTTTCGGGAAATTCGTGCAAGAGCGATGGAATCAGGAGTCCTAACTCCAATATATCTTGAATGTGGCGTAGGCATAATTTAAACGAAGTCATTATAAGATTTTTTGAACGTTTTGAATGAATTTTTTGACTTAGTCCTAGTGTAAAAGTAAGTGTAAGAAGAGCACCTGCTCGTTTTAGAATAGACAATACTTATGTATGGCAGTTGCTTTGGTTAAGGAAAATGGATTTTACACTGCCATTGTGAGACCAATGTTAGCCTATGGAGCTGTCGTCTGGTGGCCGAAAGTTCAACAGACGACAGCTAAACAAAAGCGCAGGTACAAAGGATTGCCTGCCTAAGCACAGTCTATATACAGTCCGGCGTCTTCACGTCGGCTCCTTTGATGTCGAGGTCCCAGATTTCGTTTTTTTAGACGACGAAAAGACGACTGTGCATTTAGCCGCGCACATTTGCGCTCAAGGGGCACGGTGATTGGTCAAGAAATAGAATTTTTCCCACTTTGTCATGTACATAAGAATTTCATTGGTGTGCATTGCGCATTTAGCCGCGCTTTAGCCACACCCTCTGGAACCTTCACTCGACGAACTGTATAATAAACTGTGGCCTAAGTATAACTGGAGCTATGCGTACGACATCTACCATAGCAATGGAGGTGATGCTATGTCTACCACCTCTGGATATTTATCTAAGAGAACTGGCTGTGACAACTATGCTTCGCCTCAAAAATACTGGTATTATACCTGATGCAGGATGTGGAGAAGCTAGAAGTCACCTGTGGAGTGGGGTCGTCAGAAAGATGCCCCTTTTGCAGGCAGACAATGACAGCATTTCTCCCAAGTTTGTGTTTGACAGACCCTACACGGTACTTATCAGGATCGAAGAGACCGCCAGTGAAGATGTTATCAACATCTACACGGACGGGTAAAAAAAGAAGGAAGGTGCAGGATGTGGGATTTATTCCAGATCCTTGCATATTCGTTATCAGTGGGCAATGGATAGGCATGCTACCGTAGTACAAACGGAATTAGCAGGTATAACCATAGCCGCCAAAGAAATTGCCCGTAGAGATACAACGGGAAAAATCATTAGAATCTACACAGATAGTAGACAATCACTACTGATCTTACGTAATCATAAGATAACAACTAGATCAGCATGGGAATGCCATCAGGCACTAGTAGTGGCCTCAGCTAACAACAGCGTATCTGTACGCTGGGTAAAGGGACACGACCGGTGCATTGGCAATAAAGTAGCTGACGAACTGGCTAGGAGTGCATCGGGTCTGAATATTTTTGGACCCGGTCCCTCCAGTATGCTTCCGTTGTCAGCATTTGTTGAAATTATCAAAGGATACACCCACAAAGAGTTTATGAAACGTTGGAATGAAACAATTGGCTGCAATTTGGCTAAGGAGTCCCTAGGGTACCCCTGCAAGGATACAGCCAAAAAGTACCTGGCTATGTCTAGGACAAACCTCAGTCTAGTGACAGGTATTCAAACTGGACACTGCTGGCTAAGAAAGCACCTCTATAACGTGAGGAAGTGTGATACACCTCTTTGTAGGGGTTGCGAACAGGAAGACGAGACAGTGCTCCATGCACTCTGTGAGTGCGCTGCCATCTCGTCAATAAGAGAGTCCGTGTTGGGAAAGCGATGGCCTTCTATGGCCTATATTAGAGAGATCCCCCTGAGCAGCGTCACCACCTTTTTCTCCTTATTAGGTTGGCTGACGGCTTAGGTGGACTGATCTCCTAATGGGAGGAGGTACAATGGGTCCAATGGGGCCTAAGTGCTGTAGCTGTTTCGCTACCCTCCCCCTTAATTCCAGATTCCAGATTCCAGAAACTTGTTTTCACGTGATGGCATTATCAATTTGCTCAATCTTCAAACGTGGTGTGATGAAAATTGCCATTGAAACTCGCCATTCTTCTTGGACCATTCTTTCTACCGAATCTATTTGGAGGTGTTGAATATTTATGCTTTTTGGAAAATGACCTTCTATACGATATTCCTCTTGAACTACAAGCAAACATGTTTTTTTACAAGATGGAGTTTCTCCACATTATGCTCGACAAGTGCGGGATTTTTATTTAAGGGGCGACGTTAAAAGAATCAAAGAAGTATTGGTAAAGCTTTCGATGCCATACGAATTTATCATGAAATTTTTCAGCGTGTTCGATTCAACTTCCTACGTGTCTGTATTTTGGTCCAGGGTGGACCATTTGAGTCTTTGCTTCGCATGCAGAATTAAGATTTTTTATGCATTTTATGATTCAGTTATAACCAAAAATTCATAATAAAAATATATTTTCTTTACGTCCGTAGGTCTCTTTCAGCCTGCAGACTATTTCCATTACAGAAAGTAACAATCATTACAATGAGACTGTCACCATGACGGATGTCTACTATGTGAAAATGTTACTGTTCTAAACCATACATTATTTAAAAATAATTGTTTCTGACTAAACTAAGCAGAATTCGAGATAATATTATTTGCCTGATAATTCAAAGTAATATAATAATTTTGAAAACTAGTTAGAACACTTATTATGTATAACCGATTTTGATCAAACCTATGATAGTTAAACACCCTTATGGTGTGACTATTACCTACAATTTTCGTTCCATTATCTTAATCAGAAGAAAGTTATTTTAAAGTTACTCCGGAGGACCAATGTTTATAGAAACTTTTTTTTTGGCTCTACTTTTACCGCCTTAAATTTTGTAAAAACTTTTCCAAACACCCTGTCTAAAGCGATCATTTTAGTAAAAAAACTGGATTTATTTATCAAATTCCACTGACATAAATTGTGTAAATACAAACAGTGTAACGACAGTAATAATTCGGAAATCATTCGGCTAATACTTCACAGTAGGCACCTATAGTTTAAATGTTAGTAGCATACAATATTTTAATTTCCTCATAACTATACCCAATTGCCAATTATTATTTCAATAATTAGTCAACTCAATAAAAATGAAACTCTGTTTCAACAGTACTCATATTACTAAAATCATTTCCAAAAAATACGAAAACTATTATAATTAATATTTTCAAACATTTGAAAATTGTCTATGAGATGTTCCTTTTGTTGCTTTGGAAGAAAAACAATTCACTGTAAAGTCAATATTTTGACATGTCTCTGATATACTTTTAAATAAATTAGTACTAAATAGAGTAGGTAGAATTAATTAGAAAATATCGAAGCTGTTTTGGTGTAGTGTTATCGTAGTTATCGTACCTATTTATTAATATTGTGGTTACGTACTGGGATTACTTAATCTTTACTTCTTATCACTTAACCACTGTAAACAAATTTCTTTTTAAGGAAGATAACGTTAAAGCAGAAAAATATTTACAAGATTGCATTTGGAGAATGTATAAAATTTATCGGTAAAAATTCCGCTAAGGAAAATTACCACATTGTTCGAATAACTGTATTGTGAAGATCATTAGGATTGAGATTGTGCATCAGTCATCTACAGTATTTGGAAAACGTATACTTATTATTATACGTATGCTTTACCATAATGAAATAACTTTTATTTTTTACTTTTTTAATAATAATATATTGAGCCATTGTGGCTTCAGCAAATAAATGAAATTTGTGATAATTTTCTGTAATTTGTTCAATTATATCATGTTTCTGTCACATAATACTTACAAAGTTTCTGTCAATTCTGACGTAAATGTAGGATCATCGCTGATATCAGAAGAAGATAATATGTAAAAATTTATTAATGGAAACAACTACGTAGGGATTCAAAATTATATCTAAGATAAAAATAGTCCAAACCAACTCAATGCTAATAGAAGATTTGCTGCGTCAGGTTGATACGCAGTGTCCCTCATATGCAGGGCCGTAGTAGGGTAGTTTGGGCCTGCGTATATTAGTTTAAATGGGCGACGAGGTCAGCCGCTAACTAAAAGCTGCTAAAATGCTAACAAGGCTGTTAATCAGCCGCTTAAACAACACCGAATAGTGTGCTGATTGCTCTCCGCGGAGCTGCGAAAAAAATATATGTAACATAACCTTACATTGTCATACTAAACTTTATGTATAGAGTGTTCTAGTATTCCATGTTGTACATGTAACTATCACATATTCTTGTTCTTTTTAAAAATAAAATATATGACAAAATATTGTTAACTTTATGGTACAACAAAAAATTTTCTGTCAACGTTGGTAATTTTATCTTAAAAGTTTTCTTTGTATTCCAAAAATCTATAATAGCTCAATGTCATTGGTGACAGAGCGTGATTCAGAAGCTCCTAAGTAGCATATTTTTTGTCGGTTGTCTAGGGATGAGAGCGAATTATAAAAAAAATATGTAATAGGTAGGTACTAAACAAATTTATTTATATAAGAGAGAAACCCAGAGCAAAACATTAATTGAAATTCCAAAACATACTTAGAATAACAACCATGTAAATAAATAACATAACCTCAGAAATACGTCAGCGTTACGCTTACGAAGAAAGCACAAATTTTCTTGGCTTACAAACATATTCAGCGGCTAACAAGTCAACATTTTATTCAGTCTGAACTTCTTACTTAGCGGCTCAGCGGTTGACCTCGTCTGAATACGCCCAATGTTGCCCCTATCTAGCCCTTCCCACATCTCTAAAAAGTAACATTGTTTTATTAAAAAATCATGATTAAATTTTATTAAACATGACGTAACAACGTAAATATAACAAAAACATAACATTGTATACAGGGTGTCCAGAAACTCTCCTGACAAACGAAGACCGGAGATTCCTCAGATAATTTTAAGACAATTTAACCCAATTCACCTAGTCCGAAAGTGCTTCCTAAGGGAACTAGAGCTCTTTGAAGATGGCGCCTTGTAAATAGTTTTGTTTAAATACCTCCAGAACGCTTCTACTTAGAAAAACAAAATCTGGTATGCTTGTTTAGCCTTCAGAGATGAATCGATTCCATCAATTGCGAATTTCTAGTACCGGTCATAGGCGTCCGGTTAGGGTAGGTCAACGGTTATTTTAACACATAACTTTTTTGTCTTCAACTTTTAAGCATTTGTGACACTAGATTATTAAATTTTCAGGTATTCTAGTACTAAAAGGTACTCTTACTTTAAGTCATTAGGATACACCGTTTTCTAGAAAAATGGATTTGAAAATTTTTCGTTTTTTCGTCATTAAAGTTTAAAAATTTTAGTTAAAGATTTTTAAAAACAAAGTATTTATTACAATGGAACGAAAGTAACAAGAAAAAAAGTATCAAAGGTAGATAGTTACAAAAGGTGCTCGATGTGATGACCATTAGTCTCTATGCCTAAATTTACCCTTTTGCTTAGAGAACGCCGAATTCTTCAAAAGTTCCAGTTATTTCTAAATTCGTTGCAAGCATCTTGTATCCTTCGCCAGAGTTGTGCACGATTTTGTATCGGAACGGAATAAACAAATGCTTTTATGTATCCCCAAACACAATAATCGCAAGGATTCAAATCCGGCGACCTTGCTGGCCAAGCAACTGACCTCTTCTTCCAATCCAATGGTCTTCGTAGTTATTATCTAGAAAGTCTCGTACATTCCTGCTAAAGTGGGCTGGACAGCCGTCGTGTAGAAACCATAAGTTTTTCTAAGTAGAAGCGTTCTGGAGGTATTTAAACAAAACTATTTACAAGGCGTCATCTTCAAAGAGCTCTAGTTCCCTTAGGAAGCATTTCCGGACTAGGTGAATTAGGTTAAATTGCCTTAAAATTATCTGAGGAATCTCCGGACTTCGTTTGTCAGGAGAGTTTCTGGACACCCTGTATATGTTATGTGTTATAAAATACATCTTTCAAAAAACAGAAAAAGGCTCTGAATAAAACATACAAATAATAAATTCATTTTACAGAACTATAATTACAAAAAGTACTCATAACACACTCACTTTTCTTACTTTCGTAGAAGATCGTTAATAATATTTTCACACATCCTAATGTTCACGTATCTCGTGTTCAATGCTCATATACGTACGCTGTTGAAAAAATTATTGAAGGTAAGGTAAGAAAATGGAATCATATCAAAAGTAAAAAAGTGACGTTTCTATTTCATATAACATAACCATTGAACATAACCTACCATTTTGGCAGATTTGTATGAACAAAAGCATGCTATTGTGAAAATATAAAACAAAAGCATTTGAACCATGAAAAATTATGTATGTTCGAATTCTTTTGTTTATGGTATTTGACACTCGTATGCTTTTGATCATCGCTGTTAAAAAATGGGTAATTTTATATATGTAGTGATTAAAAATATAACTTTTTTCACATTCTCTCTTTCGGAGCTATGCAATGCGCGAGGAGGGGCAAAGAAGCATGAAAGAGAAATCACCCTTTGATTTTTTTGCACTTATTTGTTTGTACTATCTAGATTTATATAATTCCTGCGTCTTTATGGTAAATAGAATTGTAAAATAGGCTGTAGAATACTCAACATTTCTTCTAAATCTGAATTGCCATTTTTTTGTACAAATATTGTAGCGGTTAAAGTTACACTTAACCTGATCCAAAACAGTTTTTACTTGGTGCACTGAGCATTGCAAATAGGATTATTTCAAAAATGGTTACTCCTACCGACTTTAGCAAGTTATACCTTTTTCTAATAAAACAGGTAGGAGAATTGGTTGTTTCGATAGTCAGATGGATACACTAAGCTGCAAAAAAAGTTCTGCCATTTAAAAGAAACATGGTGTGCCACAAGTGGCGCCCTCTACTAGTGACGTCAAAATTAGAAACAAATTTGAATTTCTCGCCAGCAAAAACCCCCGATTTACAAATTTTATGTAAATATTTGGATTTCTTAAGAAATTATTTACAAATATCGAAAATAAAATTTTAACTTTGACACCCTGTATCTTTTTTATTATGCGACGTCGGATACAGGTAAGTATGTTAGGTTAAATCGATTTATTTTCACCTAAAGAACCTGTGGTTTCATTTTTGCTACTTTAAAAACACACTTTATAATAATATATTTACACCAATTGTTCCTTCCGCGATTTTCAAACCAATTTAGAGTGTTGTTATGTGAAATTTGGTAAAATTTTACATACATCTCTCTCTGTGCATTTTTACACTATGCTAAAATCGAATAATATTGTATGTGTTAAAAGCATATTTTCAGTAAGCGAAACTATTTAGCCGACGAGGCGATTAGCCGGCTCAAGTATAGAGGTGATGTTAACACAAACATTGATAATAATGAAAAAGAGGGCTGTCCGAAGTTTTCAGTCAGACCTTAATATGATTTTTACAGTGGTAAAGAAATTCATTTTTATAAGAAAGCTCGAAGAGTGTATGTATGCATGTATATGTTATTAAATAGGGACCTAGATAATTGAAGTTTTAGTGACATATGATGTGTGGATTGTTAGGCGAGTTATCACTGAGTATCTTGGCATGCTTATTATTTATTTATTGACTAATTTAGTATTTGACTACTGAATTATTTGAGATTAGTCCTGCTATGAACTATATCTGCAGATGTAAACCACAGCGTGCATTGTTAGTTTGATACCCAGCTGCAGTCAGAGAGATAATATATTCCAAATATAGCAAACGTTGGTCTAAGTTGTACATGTTTGGGTATGCTTAGGTAGTCATGTGTTTTTCTTTATTTTGTTGAAACATTCGGAGCTTATTACAAGAGCTGCAAGCCAGTGCATGGGCGATCCCGAATTATATCCTGACCTCAGTTCAGTAAGTGTTTTTGTTATTGATTTTTATGTTTATATAATGTTATTTGTAAGACAACAAAATATACTCAATTACGTTCGAATGTTCACGTCCTGTGTATGTGTAAATTAATTAGACTTTTAATTGAGTTCATTTCATGAAAATATTTTTGGCTGAGTTTTTTAGTTTTGAGATAATAAATGTAAATAAATATTTTATAGTGTATGATGCTTTCTACTCAATGATTTCATCCGTAACGAAATTGTAATAGGTACTCTCTAATAACAAAGGCGTATATAAATATTTACATTATAATTTCAACAACAATAACTCAATATAATATAATTTATATTCTATTTGATCGACGTGTCGTTAAAAGTGTTCATTTTAAACAGCTATACATATAACATATACACATATAATTTGAGATTTAGGTACGATTTATGAGTTTAGCTTAATAAAATGTAAGAATGCTTTGAAAATACAATATAAGAAATGTATTTTATGTTAGAATATATATTTATACTTTAATTATTTACACAGAATGTGAATTTGGATGCTGTTCAAATTTTTTATTTGTTATACTAACATAATAAATCTTGAACTAGGAAACATAACTTTCAGTACAATAAACTAGATACAAATTGTTCTACACAGACTAACGTACTTTGTTTCTTTTCGTCTATGGATAAAATGTAAACTGGCAGTTAAATATTAAATTTTAGAATTTGTATATATCAATTAAATCTAATTTTTTTCATTGATATGTCATTTGCGCAAATTAGTCAATACGCACAAAAAAGATTGCCAATAGGTAGAAGATATATACATCAAAATTTTGTTATAGATTATTCACAATAATCTAATTATCTATTATAACTACAGCATTTCTAATAAAATCATAATAATATAATTTTTAAGATATATTTATGTATAAGCAGGTGCAAATATTTAAAATTTATACAGAGTGGCCCAAGCAAGATCATCTTTGTATTTCTTATTGGTAATAAGTTACCAATGGATTAATTTGATAAGAAATTTATTCAAAAGAATTTATTCTTTCTGTCACTTCCAGCTTAACCATTTCCGGTTTAATCATTCCTGAAAGTTTATTGGGACAACTTACATTATTTACAAGAAAATGGATTTCATTATCAAATTTTTGTTTGATTTTAATTTTTTACAAATATATATTATATACAGATTGTTCAATTTTTAGAAAAAAATTAAAAATTACGAGCTGTAAAATAGGCATCTTACTTGTTTTGAAGTAGGTATGTCACTATGAAATATTGTTAATAATTCCAAGAAAGTCGAAACTTGTAAGTTTCAGTTGTTTTTCAAAATAAATAATTATCCTTTTAAGTACTTATGTAGGTATCAGTTAAGTTATGTTACACACACAACACACACTTATATTTTTCGTAATTGTGACAATATATTGAGAAATGATAATTAAGATTAATTGACTTCAGATCGGAATTTTATATTGATTAATATTATCAGTACAGATTTCTATTTATTAGGAATAACAAGATCAGTTTACACGGTATCTCCGTTGTTTCGTTCTTAACAATGGTAATGGATATAACATCAAAAATAATAGGGTTTAGGTTTTATTCCTATAATATTTTATGACAGTCCGTTTCACGATATTTCCTTCATACTAGGTATCTACTAAACAAATAATCATTTTTCATTCAAACTTGGTAGACAGCAGTCTTAATAAAAGGATAACATTTTGAAGTGAATAACTTTTTCCAACTAACACGAGCGATTAAATTATGGGGTTTGGGTCACGTTTGAATCCCCTAAACTTCTACACCAGCAATCTATTTTCTAAAAGGATGCTCTTGATAAAATTTGCTGCGAAATTTTTACTTTTTCTAGCTAGGGTTATTTTATGGAGTTACAAACATCATCAAAATTTATAAGAATTAAGCACGTATTGCTAGCTTCTTAATTTGTAACATTATTGACAAATGTAATGTCAAATCAGTTTGTTTGTTGAGCGGTACAGCTTGTTGAAGTTACAAGTTGGTATAATGCCTTTTAGATTTACAAATCAGGATTATACAGGGTGATCCGTAAGTTATGGTCCATGGGCATATACTACGTTCAAACATGTTTATTCCATAGACATAAAAAATGTATAAGACCGTCAAAAACACAAATTCAACACAAACTAAACTAAATTGACAACGTAAAAAAACAGTGCACTCTCATATTTAGTAAACACAATTCAAAAAATATATAAGTACATGTAACATTTAATTATAAAAGTCTGAAATATTGTAAAGATACTTTTTAATGAAATAAAGTTTAAGTTCATACTTAAATTTCTTAAATACATGTTGTGAAAAAGTAGAATCACCCCTGAAAATAATGCCATACCTCAACCTACTCTCATCTTGAGCATAATATAATTTGAGCAATTGGTTAGGGACAAGTACGTGTTTAATAGAATAAAAGAGGTAACAGAAAGAAGGTAATTTAGATGTTAAAAATTCCCATTGTGTTTTGCAATTTAAACACGAGTCTAAGTGAAGGCCTAAAAACTTACAGCTGGTAGTCTTGCGAATCAATAACAAGTTTGAGACTATCGGTTTGCTTCTGTAATGTGTGAATCTAACAATTTGTGTTTTAACAGCATTAAATTTAAAATAGTAAGTTCACATCTACTTTTCAGGTTTTTGTTAGATTTTTCAGAAACTAAAAGGGACGTATCATAAGCGTAAAGTAAGAAATATGCTCCATCATAGATACTTGTAATATTATTAACATATAAGTGAAAAAGAGCAGGGCCTAGGACAGAGCCCTGAGGCACACCCGTATTAATATAAAAAATCTCCGAGTTGTACGTGTAAATGATGTCCCTGCTCCGATGACTGATGCACATACTGGCTCCGATGTTTAAAATTAGATGACACCCAGTCAAAAGACTTACCTCCGATGCTATAATTATACAAAATATGAATTAAATTGTCATGGTCGACACAATCGAAAGCCCTGCTGAGATCACAGAATATCCCAACAAGACATTCGCCAGCATCTATAAATTCAAACAATTGATCAACAGAGCTATGGATGGCTATTGTAGTAGATCTATTAATGTGAAAACCATGTTGATCATTTATTAGTATATCAAATTTGTTAATGAAATTTAAGAGTATGTCCAGAAACGTGTATTCGAAAATTTTTGAGAATCCACTAGAGATTGTAATAGGTCTGTAGTTATTTAACAAATGCAAATCATTTTTTTTAAATCAGAGTAACCTTGCCAGTTGTAAGACAAAAAGAAAAACATTCCTTCTGGGAATGAGAGATTTACGAAATGACTTATTGGTTATATTAATAGCGCTAACTTAGTCCAGAAAGGTAGGTCACTTAAGTATGTATGTATCAATAATTGATTAAAATCAGTTAGGTACGCTCATATTTACGTTTCAAGCATCTCTTATATAGCGCCATCTAGGAAATACATCTACTCCCAAATATTTGCGATTATAAGTTAAATGTCCCAATTATCGACCACTTAAGGCTAACTTGCACCTTTGATGGCTTATTAAAATTATATGTTTGAATAATAAACACACAACTTGACACAGTTAAACTATCTGAATATTCTTTTAATTAAATTTTATTTTTCTTTTCTTCATTTTTAAGTTATTTTCAATTTATGAAGAAAAATATTGATTAATGTACGTTTGTCCCAATTATCGACCGTCTTAAAACAGGCATGTTCCTATTATCGACATAGGTGGGATCCAGTTATCGACATGGGTTGCTGTCGACCCTGTAGATAGTAACAAAAGGAGAATTTGTCAAATAAACTATATTTAATTAAAAAAAAACGGGTACATATAAAAGGTACAATTATATATTCCACAGCATATTAAGTAATACTAGTACAGATTATTTTGAAGACGTTGGTACAGCCATATCTGGAACTGAGTATATACCTCTTTTATTAATAAGTCGGTATTTTCATCACAACATCATTTTTGTGATAGTCCAAAAAATCATCATCTTTAGGCCATCTCCAGTTTCCACCACTGGGAACCATAGACTTCACCACATATTTTAAATTTTCACCACTTCTTTCGCCTAAAATATTTGTTATCAGTCCAGGAAAAAACTGTTCTCGTATTTAATAATTACATAGGGGGACTTTGTCACAAATATGTTTAAGAATTTTTTTAATGCATACATGATCATTGGGGGTGCTAATATTCCGGCGGCGTTACAAACGATCACTGTAGTAAAGACATTCTTTCTCATCATTATTAATGACGCTGTACACTGTTGTTTCGCCTTTCCATGTCAATGCCTTGCCACTTTTGGGACTGAGAAACATTGCCGTCTCATCGCAGTTGGATGGTGAAATTGTATGAGATCCTTGAAGAAATTTCTGGATGACGCTTTAAAAACGCCTCATGGCAATGTCTTTGTGGCTTGTTGTTGGGAAAGGGAATTTCTTTTTTTAATTTCCTGATTAGAAGCTATAGGATGTCCTACAATTGGTTTTTTGTTATTGGAAAACCTGCCCTAGCTGAACAAACAATCCAAGTTACAAGGTGACGCTCTTCCTCTGGGGTTAAAATTGAAGGATGGATTTTACGTTCAGAAACCCTTCCCTTTAATTTGTCGATTAAAGTTGTTCGTGAAACTTGATACGTAGTACTTGATTTGCGGATAAACATACCACTTTGTACTGCCGCTATCGCTTTGAACATGTCGTTTTCTGAATACAACAACCTTTTAGACATGTTTATTTCGTATAAAAGCTGAGTTTCTGAAAACAAAAAAGTATTGCCCTATTATCGACATGAAACTGTCGTAATATCGACCTACGTGTATTAGCCCTGTTTCCAGCTTTATTATCAAGAAAATGAAGTGTCGATAATCCGATACGTCAATGATCAAGGCTTTTTCCATTTTATAAACTTAAAACCAAATACGTAACATTAATTTAATAATTATAATTTCCTATTTAATATCCGATGTGTCTGACCCATTTACCGACAGAGGGTGTCGATAATTAGGCCAGAGCATATTACTGTGTCCCGAATATCGACATAGCAAATATTTTAGATTATACGTTTATATATCAAAATTTTTACTTAAATATTTATTCAACAAACTTTATTATGCACAAAAAATCACTGGAACTAGATATTAGATATGGATGTAGTGAATAAACAAGTTGTAAATAAGTTGGTATGGCTTACTTACTCTTTATTAGTGAGAGCTGCGCACTGCACGATGTCTGACATACGACGGAACATGTATTCGTCAGGCGTGCCTCTTTATATCTGTGCGCGAGAAATTACTTTTAGAATAAAGGCAAATATTGAAAAAATATGTTTATTACGGTCGCAAAAAAAATATGCTTAACAATTTCTAATTTGAATAAAAAATATGGAAACTATGTCGATAATCGGGACATGGTCGATAATCGACATTTACCTTATATTTAAAAACATATTTACGAGTATTACAAAAATACAATTTTTAAATTCCAACTGTTCCAACATGCTGTATCTTTTTTTATTATCAACATTTTAATGACATATGTTGGCTCTGATCAAAACATTTTGAAGTAAAAAGACGCTGAGTCTTTTTATTATCATTTTAATAAGATTGGAGCCAACATTCCAATCGAAATATGTTTAAGTAAAAAATCTATTACGTCCCCATCATAGACTATTACTTATGGACCATTCTATATTTACTGCCACACCAGAATACCGAACTCTTTTTCAGAAAATAGTTCGACAATGAAAAGAGAACAAGATAGAAATAGCAACGCTTTAGACTACATAGTGCTTTGCAGAGCTACCCGTATTGTTACACTTTGAGATCTTCAAAGAGCTTACCATTTGCATCCTGTCCAAGCTTTACATTCAGGAGATAACGAACAGGATTAAGAATTGTGTAATTTTATTATTAATTCCCTTTCAACTTCCTCCGGCAAATACTGGTGGACAAATGAGGCCAATTTTACTTGAGTTATTGCAATTTGTCAGACCGACTTAACATATATTTAGATATAGAATTTTTCGAAACTAATCATAATTATATATTTACAGCATGGAGCATGTCCATTGTTGATTAAATATTTTACTCATTATTAAAATACGGTTGACGAAATGAACTTTCTTTCATGTACAGATCCATCAGAAAATCAATAATGAATAATTTTATTAATAATTTTCTCAATTTAAGATATACAATTGTATTAGTTTAATTTTTCTTAAATGTATGATTTATTAAATACAAACTAAGAAACAAATATACCTACCTAATTTATTACAAAATTTGTTTACATTGCTAGGCATTTTTAAATTTTTTTATATTCTGTATATTTACTGTTAAAATTATGTTTATTTTAACAGCATGTGAAACTTTTCATCAAGAATACCTTTTTGTCGTAAAATATAAACTAAAAATATTTTAATTTCGGTTTGTACCAAAGTAGGCAGATTTATGCACAACTTGAAATTATAACATACCTCTCAATTTTAAATAACTTTTTCTACGTTCATGCAAAAAACAAAACTTATTGAACTATATTTAGTGAAAAAAGTGTTTATTGCACTTATCTGTCATTCTACTACAGCGTTTTGTCATCATGACAAACATAAACGTTCAAATCGGCGTTACATTTTCCTAGACTTAATGTCATCTAAATAACATTTTTTGGTTTTTGCATGAACGTAGAAAAAATATTGTATGCAACTCGTCCAAAAAGGGCTTATTGCACGCGACGTGAAATTGAACACTTTACTTTTTGTACTTGTTGCATAAATAACTATTACGTATGAATATTTGTTGTATTGTTTATTTTCGTATGTTTTTTTTTGTATTTAATAATTTTCTGGTCACCTTGCCTATGAAAGATTGAAGTATTTTAAAGATAATCAAACATTTTATTCAAGAATTCATTTTTCTCGCAAAATAAAAAGGTTTTCGCTCCTTTTCATTTTACCTAATTGTGGATTACTGTACATTTTACCAGAAAATACCATTCAACGAGAGGAGAAATGCATAAATACAATGAAGGCCTGAACATTAGTGAGCGTTCATGTTGACATAGTTGGACTAATGAGTTTTGTGTGACACCGTTTTAGCAGTGCCACAAATTGATTCCGACATTGTATTTTAAATGGTGTTCATTATGAGAAGTTATGTCTAGCTGCACGGACTTTGTTTCTTGAGCGGCATCACTTCTGCTGTACGCCTTCTGCTTAGTTGCAGGATTGTTTTATTGATTATTTAGTATCGAGAAGGTAATTAAAGGATTAACCTATTATAGTTAAGGCCTATAGCTAGTTTTCATAAAATGACGGCACAAAATGATAAAAATCGTCAGTTACTAATAAATAAAAAAGCCGTATATTTTTATTAAGTTCATGAACGGCTTGCCTTTTACCTTTTTTTTAAATTAGACTTCACATTTATGAATTTTCTACAGAGTAAACTATGACTGAGTACAAAAATTTTAACCATGTGCTCAGGCAGACCTAAAAGACAATAAAAAAACTATTCCAGAATTTTAGCTCGATATTTAAAAAATTCGACAAAACCCTCCCGCGGAAAGTCGGCGCCTATGATAAGTATCTACTGAGATGGCTTAGATGGCCTCATCACGTTCTTCTAGTTCGAAAGCTAAGAAAATAACTGAAACAACGCTTAACTAATTTGAACACGACAACGCGCCCGATGACATCGCAAAATCCGCATTGCACAACGTTCACAGCTCTAGCGATGTCAATATGAACGCACACTTAGGGTTGCCACCTGTCCTTATTTCGGAAGAACAGTTCTTACTTCAGCCTCTGTGTCCTTCCGTCCAGCGTCTTAGTGCATGTTTATGTTGGAGCGGCACGCCAGATTACGATAAAAGCCACATGGGCTGCACGCTAAGCTCTAAGACAAAAGTTAGCAGGAGTGCGACAGTGTTTATGCTGGAGCGAAGCGCCAAGTACTCTTCTGGTTTATAAATTTCAATGTTCTAACAGTTTGGCCACACCTTTAAAATTATTATTGTAGCAATATGTATACCGAATCGTCGTCTTTATCAGATGATGAGATTTTATTAGAATCGACGGCCAATTAATGGTATTTTCTTAATAAAAACGAAAATAAAAATATTTTGTACAGATTGGGCCAATTTCGACACTTTTAGAGGGTTATCTTATTTCTCGAAGATATAGAATAAAAGTAAAGTCACACAGCTCGATTTTTAAGAAAAATTGAATGGTATACATTGCATTGTATCTATTTTTTGACAGCTGTTAGATGCTGGATTTAAATTTTTACCAATAAAATATTAATAACAGCTTATCTAACAATGATTTTAATTACATTTTTTACCGTAAAGAAATAAAATATGTTTACAAAAATTTAATATATTAACAAACAAGGAAGTTATAAAGCTTCATATTATAGTATATCGACCATTCGATTCTCTGCTTTGGCGCCTGGCTCGGTTAAACACCTCCATAAGATTGTATGCATTGAATAGTCATGGCTAGGGGTGTAGCTATTGCTGTGGCCTGGCGTGCCGCTTCATCATAAACGTGCACTTACTTTTCTAGAAATATCCTTACTTAGTAAAAAATAGTAAAGTACATAATAAAATATAATCTTTACAACAAAAAGTGACAATATGCAAAAATAATTTTTAAATGTAATGAAAAAATAATGCTAACAACCAACAATTCAAAACACATTTATAAAGGTCAATACAAGATTTATAGATATGATCTACGGGGAAAGGTGGATTGATTTAATTGCTCGATCACGCGGCCGCTATATACTGAGACTTTTTTCTTTGGAGCTACTTAAAGAAGAAAATGTAATATGCAATTTCGGTGTATACTAGAGAAAATTGATTACATTCGAGAACCTTGTAATGACGTAAATAATAAACATTCTAATTCAGACAAGACGCTTATTTAAGAAAACGATATTATCGTTGCATTCAAGAAAATGATTGTCAGTTTGAGTAATATTTAAATTAGTTGTGTTTAATTGTTTAATAAATTGTTCATCGTAATTTAGAAAATTGTATAAGATGAGCTTAATTAGAACAAGAGGACATCTTTTCAACAAATACATTTAAATTTTAATGTAGTAAAATAATACTTTTCACCATTAGCGTAGATTTTTAGGTTAAAAAACAACCAACACCTCCTAATTACTCCACTGATCTTAGAAACAACATATGCACGTCATTAATCTTTTATTATTATTGCTAAATTTGAACGAACAATATTTATTTGCTTAGTATATATAAAAAAATAAAACATTTTTTTAATAGTTAAACGGCCTGTATCCATGTCACAGAAAAAGAATGCCACAGAGAAAAATGATACAGAAAAATTTTGAATAATTTTGTCATGTTGTCATTTCTTAAAGTTAGGAACGAATAATGGAGACATCTTGTATCGGAGTTTGAAAAAATTTATAGATTTTATATTGCTGTTGTGTGTACAAAACTGCAAAATAGTTTCGATAATCTGCTGCAATATACATGCTTACTACCATTAAAGAGAAAACATGAGTTTGATGTTATTTCTCCATAGTTTTCCAGAGGCGTAGTTGATATTTTTCTGTAAAATTTCCAGAAAATTGTAATGTGCCCGAAAACATAAAATGTTTTTTCCCAGTAGGTACTGATGTTGGCATTAATTTCTTAAAGAAGCGAAACACTATCCGGAAGGAAATATTTGAAAAATTTTTGTTCAGTATAACACACTCAACAGTTTAGTTAATTTAATTGGTACCACTCGAAATTTAATACAATAATAATATATTAAATATGCAAAAGAAGACATAGGTAATCAGTAAAGCGATTTTTTATTTTGACGAAAGAAATCAAGAACATTATTTTTACGGTTTTCTCAGTGTGGGAATCCCTGACTGACTAACTTAATAGCACAATGCATTTCTTATTAAAACCTTTTAAGTAGTTTTTATTTATCTCTTCTTACT
This sequence comes from Monochamus saltuarius, assembly GCA_025584915.1. Classification (NCBI taxonomy): domain Eukaryota; kingdom Metazoa; phylum Arthropoda; class Insecta; order Coleoptera; family Cerambycidae; genus Monochamus; species Monochamus saltuarius. Next base: position 35,854,019 of record CM046726.1, read on the forward strand.
TTACCATAATAAGAAATAGTCCAATAGTTTTGTGATTTTTTCTTTGTTGTGTTTTGTTTTGATATGTTTTCATAATTCAATAAATACTAATCGTATTTAGCTCAGGAATTTTTTATTGTACGTTTTGTGGTGAATATATAATAATTTATTCCACAAGCATGCGTGCCGACAGACAAAAATCAGGGGAGAAGACAACAAGGTAGGTCGCGTAGGTCGTTTTTTCTAAATTCTAATGAGAAATAAAAATAACTTAAACTTTAGTAAAATCTTTGCTGCTATAGGAGATGACTTGCACACCTAAATAAAATAGAATGGAACATCAAACCTTGTCGACGCGAAATTCGCAGTTTTTGATTTAAATTATTAATGGCGAGAAAGTCTCAACTTTTAACGAATTTGGCAAAACAGTAATATTATTGCTGTTTTCGTCATTATGTGGTGCTATTAAATTTGATTTGTGCTTGTGATAATCATGACAGTTAATGACAGTTTTATGATAAAAATAACAAAAAATGTGACATTTGGCAGAATTCGCTAAAAGATGTGGCTAAAAGTTGAGACTTTTCCAGCCACTAAATAATTAACGCGAATATATACCTACCAAATTTTAAAAACTCACCTGTTGTGTTTACCTCCTAACCGTCATTTTTAATATTCCAGGGGCGGCGGGCAACTGCCCCTCTTGCACCCCCTGCCGGCACCCTTGACCACAAGTTATAGTTTTGTAGCTTGTGCCAATTTTGATATAAATGGTGGCTGCTAGCGTAATATTATGCTAGTAGATTATAGAATTGCTCCGCAACAATAGCAAAGCGGTTTTTATATTATGTTTAGTTGCTCTTCGAGTACTTTCAGAAGGTGTTGTTCAGTTAAAAATTTGTTCTCTTATACGCTTGTATAGAAACGAAAAATTAAATACGGCCGTTAAAAAGAAATCTGAATATTTTTGCTGTAATTTTTTTGCTAATTTGTACCACTTTTAACCATATCATTTACTATTTTGAAGGTGTTATTACAATTGTTTTATTATAAATTTTGTGATATTCATTTTAATATCAGTTTTGTTTAATGTTTCAATAAAAACGAATAAATCATAATGGAATTGAAAGCTCAAATAGATATTTCTTGATGATGATCAGGACATTTGAATAATTTTGAATTTCTCAAAGGAATATTGAAAGATCAAATTATTTTGAAGAGATGGATGCCATTCTTTCGAGGGTTTCGTCTTACAAAGTCTAGTGTTTACTATTCTTGAACAAATAGAAGGTAGCTTACAATTTTACGATAATTTGTAACAAATAATAATTATTATTTTTATATTTTTAGAAACATCAAAATGAGATCTTCTTAACGCGTTTGTTAAAAATTGTTAAAACATTTTCATGCCTCCAAATAAAATATTATTTCCTTTTTGATTGAAATTAAATTGTATTTGATCAGTTTACTGAACCGGAGCTTTTCTGTGTTCAACATTGATTTATATCCTTTGATATCACGTAAATCAATGTAAGACTTCACTTTTGGTGACAGATTTTGACGTTTGTGCTTGTCAATAATGTCAATTATCTCCATATCTTCGCAACAATTACTGTAAATTGCTAAATTCACATATCATTTCCACATTTAACTTAGCCTAGGTGGCTTGAAATTTTAAGCCTGCTTAATAAAGCTGAGTATAAAATCGATCCTAAATAACGTTTTTCTACGTTCATGCAAAAAACAAAACTTTATTGAACTATATTTAATGGAAAAAGTGGTTCTTTTTTGCACTAGTGCAATAAAATGTTTATTGCATTCATCTGTCATTCTACTACAGCGTTTTATCATCATGACAAACATAAACGTTCAAATAGACGTCACATTTTCCTAGACTTAGTGTCATCTAAATAACATTTTTTAGTTTTTGCATGAACGTAGAAAAAATATTGTATGCAACTCGTACAAAAAGTGCTTATTGCACTCGGCATGTTGTCTTACTCGGCCTGACGTTTCGTTGGACAATTTCACGTCGCCCCCATTAAACACTTACTTTTTGTACTTGTTGCATAAATAACTAAAAAATCACAATAAAAAATATATGCCACAAGAGATATGTTCAAAACTGATATTTTTAGACATCGAAAGAGATACTCGATATGTCAGTCTGTAGGTATTTGATATAAATAGTGTCAACAAGACGAATCATTCACGACGACCTTTTGTTAAAGGTATGTAAGTTATAGATTTTATGGCTGATATATGATATTTCAGAGACGGATATTTTGAAGAAAGTATTTTTACTTTCACCTACTTACGAAACACGAGAAGTAGTCGATGGCTTCCTTATATTGTTATGGGTGTAACAAATATAAGGTTACAAACTTTGTCAGCAGAAATTATTGCGTAAAGTGCTTGGTGAGATAAAGATGTTGAAAAGTTAAAAAAAAATATTTTTTTCAAATATTTTGGAAACGATAGGAAGGACTAATCCCAAATTTGATACAAATACTACACTTTATCCTTCTGATAAGAAAAGTGAAGTTACACTTTTTGGTTGGTTTGGAAGAGACAATTTAAATATTCACCTAAATATTTTTAAAAGTCAGTGGAAAAAAAGGAAGCCAGTTTCTCTATATTTCCGTACACCTGGATTGCACTCTTAATCCTTGAAGGTCTCAGGTTGTAAGGGGCATGTATTCGTATCAAATTTAGTTCCTACCGTTTTAAAAATATTTAGAAGAAATTTTTTTTCTCACATTCTATCTCACCAAGAACTTTAGGCAAAAATTGTATACTTATGAAGTATCCCTACTAATTTTAAGTGTTCTATCTACTGACGTTTGTAACTTTATTTTACACCCTAACAGAAAAGGGCATGCAATTTTGAGTCGAAAACATCTAGCATATTCAGCCGTTTCGAAATTGACATTTTTGACAATTGAGGAAATCCGAATTTTTAACATACCAGAAAATTTTAAGGTATTATATTTTGTATTTGGGATAAGTTCTAAAATACTACACTAAGTGTTCCATTCTTCCGCTTACATTTTACCAATAGCCAAAAACTTTCTCTATCTTAGTCATAAAGGTAATCAGTGAAGTTAAACATGTTGTTTTCAAATCGTCATAAAGTAGAGATAAGTTCTAAAATACTACACTAAGTGTTCCATTCTTCCGCTTACATTTTACCAATAGCCAAAAACTTTCTCTATCTTAGTCATAAAGGTAATCAGTGAAGTTAAACATGTTGTTTTCAAATCGTCATAAAGTAGCATTACTTGCTAAGACATTTTTTCAAATGAATAATTAGAAAATATACAAAGTGTTCAATTAAAATAAAAAAGTTTTCGGCTATACTCGCGCCAAAAATTCAGACGTCTTACGGTATTTGGTCACATTAAAAACAATCATTTTTTGCAACTTAATATATAATGCAAACTTTTAGTGTAGTATATAGTTTTATTACTATCAGTTGCAGTTTCTTAAATAGTTTGATGAATATAATGAATTATTCATTTGTTCGTATGAATTCTTGTCGCGAGTATATTAAAATTGATAAAATGTAACCGAAAAATGAAACATTGCGTGGTATTTCAGAACATTTATTCTATATTTTATAATGTGTCAAAATTTAAATTCGTAACTTAAAAGTATTAGATATTTTTACAAATCTAGTCAGATATTGAGTGTGGTGAAAGATATTTCCATAACAATTTTAAAATTTATATATTTAAGTTCTCTAAATATCTTTAATCAAGAGTCGTTTGAAGGATCCTGTATAGCATGCATCATTGAGAATAATTGTTACTTTAAATTTTTCACAAATAATGATAACATATTTCAATTTTATCTTCATGTGCCATCTAGCAATCTAGTTTTTTCCCATTATTTTTAATCCAACGCATTGAATTTAAACTAATACATTTAAGAAATGATTTATTTTTAGATATTAATTTTGTAGTTAAATATTGTTTGAATAGTTCTTTTGTAACAAAAATTTAAATGGAAAATAATTTTTTAAAATTTTAAATTCATTTCAACGTGTTTTTATTAGATTAAGTAGGTATATGATGACACCAAACTGAAATTATATAAAAAGAAAATGTAACTATAAAATAAAACAGAATTTTATTCTCTATCAATTAATTTTAAAAATAAGTCTTTATTTATCATTTTTCTATGTGATGTACTAAAAAATCAAAATTAATTATTGGAACTAGTTATGTACATCTTATATCACTAATACATTTTTTTGGGACAAAATCTTTATTGGTAATATTTAAACAGAAAAATTGTCAAATTTGACAGCTGATATGTATATGCAGTTGCGTAGTTGCGCAGATCATTTGGATCCATTTTTTAAGCAAAGACAAGGTAAAACTTAAAAAAAATCGCTTATTAATGTTTGTGTCATATTATTCCTACTTTATTCATGACCTAAAATCATATATAACAGAGGGATTCAGACTGAGTTTTTTTTTATATCAACATTAGTTTTCATCTCATTATTTCAACAAATCCTCCCAACTAATGACCACAACGAATTCGTGTCAGTGTTGTCACTTGTAGCAATAAAAATTAGTAACTCTCATAAATACATATTTCTATAGACCGACACGTTCAGCCGTTCTGAACCTTTCTGTATATTAATAGTAGTTTAATAGTGAAATTCAGAAATAGTAATTTAAAAGTGACACCCCTCTTGTATATTTGATTGATTGTACTCCATCAAGAGATAAGACACATTTATATTGTAACATTGATTTAATAAATCTAAGACATTGCCGGAAAGGCAGCACTTGAAAGGGAATAATAATTAAAATCCTACTTTACGAACAAGTCTTTAAGAGTTGAGCAGATCGAAGAATCGCAGGTTTCTGTCGCTTCCTCATCGCCTTTGGAAAACCAACTTTTAGATCGGCCAGCGGCCCCTTTCCCAGTGCCCCCTTTATTGTTAGTTTTGGTGGGCGAAATATTTTGCGACTGCACACTTGGGCCTTCTGGCGAAGTTTGCCTTAGGAAAACTTCAATGGCGCTACCCAAAGCATGAGGATCTACTATTGAGCCACTCCTTTCATCCCACAAAACTTTTCCTGGTTCTGTTTCAACTATCTTTTTGTTCTCTTTTGGTTTTTCATTGATAGGTGCAGTCTGCGGTAATTTTTTGTATTTATTATCGTCAGTCTTAATTGGTTGATGTCGCTTTACGAACCAGTTAGAAGGGGTTGGCATAGATTTATTTTGCTCATCAAAATGTTCAATATCATGTAAAATGGATATGTCAAAACTATTGGACCTGTTAGTCTTCAACCGATTACGTTTTTGCTGAATATTTCTAGAGTTATCTTTATCTATTTGGGAGTCTTTGTCGCATTGATTTATTTCAGTGGCAGATGTCGAAAGAGAAGATAAAATAGAAATAAGATCAGTATTAGAACAAACAATTCCAGATGTCGGAGTTTTATATGCACTCGTCGACGGACCAGAGGCTGTGGGCGGTTGGGGCAGCTCAGATGCTCTCCGTTTGCTAACACTTGGAATGGGGGCAAGAGTAGTACCTACGAAATCAGAAAATCGGCGACCAGAATTGGTGTAGCGTTGGATACTTCCACTTTCATCCAAAGGCTGAACTTCGCACACTTTTTCGCTACTAGTATTCCACATCTTCATTCTTACCTTCCGAGCCTGTACTATGTCATCCATAATGTCCAACTGCAAATTATGTACACTTCCCCTAGGTTCAGTGGAAGGGGGACATGCAATCGATTCTCTTCTATTTGGTAGGATACGGTTAGGAAAACCACCTGATGGAAAAGCAGCAACAGACTCCCTTCTATTTCGCCCAAAGAAAGCAGGGGGTACCTTGGAGATAGTGACAACAGAATGTCTACGACCTCCTGAAGGTTGAGGGGCAGACGAAAGCGTAGCTAGAAACTCTGCTTGTCTCGGACCTGGTTTACTGGTTTCACCTCTCTCTGAAAGCCTCCTAACCTGACTAGCAGTGATACCACTGCATTGTGGAGTTGGTAGAGAATGCTTACGAATTTCACGAGCATATGGTGAAAGCAGATATGGATTCATGGAGGCCGATTCCTCTTCAGAGCTTTGTCGAGAAGGATTTTGGATGTATTCTTCCTCATGCTCTTCGTCTTCTACTACTATAAGTGGCTCTGAGGTCTGCGACTGCAGAATGGCATTGGATGATCTCCTCATGTTTAGAGCTGAATATCTGAAAAAAAAGTAGTATCAATAATCTGATATAGCATAGTAAAATAAAAAGTGATGTATATTATTTTAGAATATATCATGATTATATGCAACCTTTCATTAAAATTACTGACTCCATGATGCTTTAAAAATTAGAAACACAATTTTTGCGTTGCAGGCTTAAATCTTTGGATAGTGCGGTTTCATTTGCATAAAAACCAACCAACTGAAGTTAAAAGATATCTAGAGGTATCAACTGCAAAACAAATATTACAAAAGATTTTTTATTTGCCAATTTTGTTTTTTGTTTCATCTATTAGTTTCTAAGAGACTAAAACTTTGAATTTGTTTAATTGAACAGTTCAGTCATCTTTATGTTTTTTTTTACACAACACAAATATTTGATACTTTCACAGAAATTAACTTACAGATTCAAAATTACCTTCATATGGTTGTGAACGTGGCCATCACATTTGATGCCAAAAATCTTTAAAAAGAAACATTCATCCCTATTATGTATCCCACTTTGGTCATAATAACATTTACGTTATTTCATGGTTAAATGTTATATTTTATCACCTTAAAGTTTTGTAGTGCTCCCCTGTAACTGTTAAGAAATAACGGTTCTCTTTCTAACACGTTATGTAGAATGTTAACAGAGTTTTTTAAAGACAAGAAATTGGGTGCCGCTATAGTTTAACGTATGTGTTATTTGAATTAATTTCCGGTTTTACAAATGTACTTGTGTTTAAGAAACTCTGTTAAAATTATTAGACTTTTACTGTTATTTCTTAACAATTGCAAGGAGATACATACTACAAAAATTTAAAGTTATGATATATAACATTTAACCTTGAAATAACTTAAAGATTAATATGACCAAAATGCGATACATACTTGGGCTGAATATGTATAGAATTTTTTTCTTTTAAGCCCCGTAGGTAAAAATGGTATATACATTTTTAAATGATTTTGGGTTTGGATGTTTTATAACAAGATTTGTTACTGGTAATTAGAAAACTGTTTTTCTTTATTATACCTAATTTCAAGATATAAATTAACTTTGTTGTCAAATAAATTACAAGTCAGCTAAAATATTTTGCGAGGCTGTACCTAATTGTTGGAGAAAATTGGTTTTGCAGTTTATGTGCCTTTCAGAGCCGCTGTAATTTATATTAATTCCAATAAGTAAAGTGCCTTTGGGTCTGGCGCTTCATCATTAGCTGTTTTCTGCTTTATCGCCGTTTACTTTTGGTTTCTCCAGGGTTTCAATAAGAATCCTACATAATGCCTCATTGGAGAAGTTAGGGGCTAGTTGGAAATTACCAGCTTATTAAATTTCAATTAAGCAACAACCACTCATTAACGCATGTATTAAGACTCTACTAAATAATTGCTGCAAGCTGTTGAACTTACATGCCAAAGATATATTAGGTAGAGTAATTTTTAATATTTTCAGTTTTAGTTTACCCGAAATCTACCTAAATTTGTTTTAATTTTAAGACTCAGAAGTATACATTTTCGTAATACCAAGAGAGCTGCACTATGTATTTTTAAAATAAGATTAATTAAATTAGGATGACAGTGGGACTGAAGCAGGATTTTCTAATGTAAGCAGAAGTTTGCAAGAAAATATCATGAGGAATTATAAAAAATGGTCTGAAATTTACTGAACGAAGATTGGAATACATAGGTTTGGAAGAATTGTTCAACAAGAAGATAAGGAACAACTACACCTAACATTGAGAAAAACTGAGAATAGAGTAAACAATAGAGCCATGTAAGAGTTTGAGATTAAAAACGGGATGAGGCAAGAACATCTATTATCATCAGTGTTATTTAGATTAGTACCAGAAAAAGTTATATATACAATACAAGGCATCAATCTCTCGCATTTAGAGATGATCTCGTAGTATTAACAAGAAATAGAATAGAACTAAAAGAAATAATAACGAGAAAAGATGAACAGTGAGTTAAAAAGGCGGCTATATATATATATGACCAAACTAAGTACATGGAATGGACGGAAGGAGAGTACTAAAAAGACAGGTTTCTGACAATAGACACAAATTGAAGGAAACATACAGAAACGTCGTCAGAATAATGTCAGGAAATATATGTAGCAGGACAAAGATAATACTATACAAAACACTGGTAAAACTAGCAGTGTCATAAGCCAGTGAAATGCAGACGTTGAATAAAGCAGAACAATCAAGTCTAGTCAGGTGTGAGAGAGGAAAATTTTGGGAAAAATAACAGAATACGGGTAGATCAGAAGAACGAATAAGGAAATAGAAAGCTTATACATAAAGGCGAGCACAGTAAGCATAGTAAAAGCAACAAAGTTTGAGGTAGAGCATATTGAGACGATGCTAGAAATAAGGACAAAAATGGTAATGACGCGAACAATTGATGGTGAGGAGAGAAGAGAGCGGTCAAAACAAGAAGAAAAACAAAGGTGGAGAAAGACCTACAAAAACTAAACATTGGAAAGAAAAAAGCAAGGGATTTAACGAAATGGAGAAGGACTGTCAACCAAGCCATAAACCTTCTAGGTTCACAGCGTTAGATTATATACAGGGTAATTCATTAAGAATGGGCAATCTCTGAACTGGAGATACTACACACCAAAATATGGCGATTGAGCCAAATATGCCTTATCCGAATGTTGCTGGTTTAAAGAAGAGTTTAATGCTAGAATTTTATTTTGAAATATCTCAATAACTTTGAAACCTGTCGGAGTATTTAAAAAAAATTGGCACAATTATGTTTTTGGCACGACAAATAACAATTTTTAACTAATTTTGACGTCACTAGTAGAGGGCGCCACCTATTGCACAGCATGTTTCTTTTAAATTGAAATTTTGCACGTCCCCATAATTTACCGTTCTAAACAACTTTTTCAAGTAACATTTTGCTGTATTTTCAGTAGAAAAGGCACTTTACCAAAAACGATAACAGTTTTCAATCGGTGCACTGAATATTTCAAATAGGATTATTTCGAAAACTGTTACTCCTAACGACTTCAACAAGGTATACCTTTTTTAAATACAACAGGTAGGAGAATCGATTGTTTTAATAGACAGTAAATACACTAAACACCAAAAATGTTCTGCCATTTAAAAAAAACATGCTGTGCCATAAGTGACGCCCTCTACTACTGACGTCAAAATTAGTGTAAAATTCTTATTTGCCGTGCCAAAAAACATAATTGTGTCAATTTTTTTTTAATACTCCGACAGGTTTCAAAGTTATTGAGATATTTCAAAATAAAATTCTAGCATTGAACACCCTGTATTTTTTAAACCAGCAACATTCGGATAAGGCATATTTGGCTCAATCGCCATACTTTGGTGTGTAGTATCTCCAGTTCAGAGATTGCCCATTCTTAATGAATTACCCTGTATAATATAATTACTCTTCTTACTCTCATAAACTCTGTTATTTCGTTGCAATTTCTGTTCATGGCTTGCCTTCTAAATTAAAACTCACACTTAAAATTTAAATACCACCTCTCAATAGTTCTTATGTATGATCTCCTCTGATCAAACTCTGTTTTCATTTCCTAATCAGACCTGACCTTGATATGGCTCTATAGCGACTTCTACAGTGGCTACAAAACAAAGATTTTCAACTTAACACCTGTACTGAAGTAGGCTAGTGGACTATTTATGGAAATTTTAGGTGGCATCAATGATTAGGTCGTGTCAATACGTGTTCATAATTGTGACGGACAAGCAGTCCAATTTCGTTTCAAAAATGGCAAAACGGATCATTGCGTGCTGGTGGGAGAACTCCGTGCGCGATGAAAACACAATTAAGAGAGAATAAAAAAGACCCGACACGTATGTACGTGGCTTATAAGCTGATTACGCTGGTGTCAAAGTTCTCAATATTTTCTCCCATTTTTCATACAAAACGATTTCAAAGTATCATCAAGACCACAAATAAGGTAAGATCCAAAACGGAAAACCATATTCAAAATTTCAGTTGTAGTACAGTGATTTTTTGAATATCAAAAGCAGCAGTAACAATAACTAGTTTCTCAGGTGTAATTCAATGCTGGTCGGGGCATTAGCTCGAGGGTAGTTGTTTCCTGCAATTCCGTGTTTGTAAAATATTGTTTTTGTCGAATCGAGATAGAGGTCGATAACTTTCCAGGGCGTCTACCATATGTGTATACAGTATGGTGTTTTAACCTTGTGAGAAATCAAAACGGATAGAATCTGTGCAGCATTATGTCACGCGATTTACTTTCGGACGTACACGATATTCGCGGAGAGTTAATCTTAAAAATAATTATTTTGTTGATGACATATGCCGATTATTTTCATTAAACCCAGATCAACGTCTAAGAGGCCACAGCTTTAAGTTGGAGAAAGAAAATTTAAATTCGAAAAACAGGCAAACGTTCCTTTTTAACTGCATTTTTTCAACATGGAACTTTCTGCCATTATATATGGTTTGTGCACCTACCGTTTCTATTTTCAAAAAAAGATTCGATACATGTTTAGATTTGTATAATGCGCGTGTACGTTTATACTTGTCATTTCATATACTAAGTATACAGGGTGTTAAAAAAAGAGTGTAAAATATTTCAGGAGGGTTCAGATCAGGCGATCTTGGAGGCCATAAAACAGGTCCGGCCCTTCCTACCCATCTATGTGGAAAAGTTTGGACCCTCTCGATTTCTTTGTTTGGGGATATTTGAAGACATTAGTGTATGGTATTCCTGTAAATAGCCTGGAAGAGCTGCAGCTACGGATTAATCAAAAGTGTCAAGAAATCCAAACCAAGGAGGGTGTTTTCGAAAGAGTTCGAATATCGTTGAGACGAAGATGTCATGCCTGCTTGGAAATGTACGGAGGGCACTTTGAACATCTTCTGTAACTTTGTTTTTTGTTTGTTAAAAGCTTCCTTTGTCGGTTTATTCCAAATAAAATAAAATGTTTGAAAAGCAAATAGTGGTCCATATCTCCGCAACCGTTACTTTGCAGACCTATGTTTATTAAGACTCTTCTGCTTATTTTGGTTCATACTAACCTCCTGAAATATTTTACACTCTTTTTTAACACTTTGTATAAGTTATATATTGCTGTAAAATATAAGTTGGGCTATATATAGCATTTGTCTCAGCTGTATTTCCAGGTATAACATAGTTTGAGAATAAGATGATGCTATTTTTTAACAATAGAAAATAATTGTGCTACATACTGAAGACGACTGTTGATGTTGTGATTCTGTGGTCCAGATTTGGTTGGATAATTATTTCCAAATATTTCCTTCCGTACCTTCAGGATACTTCAGATAATAATATAATAATATAATAATATCTCTACCCCTCATTCTAATCACAGGGATTAGCCCAGAAGTCGGAGACTTGTGCGGGAGAGGGGGCGGCATATTATTATTAAGCAGGCCGCATTTGCGCCCAGGAACGACTTACGTTGGTAGGCCCTAACCACTATTCAGTGCAGGAATGAGGAAAACCTGGAAAACCTCATTAATTAGGGGGGTAGTCAAATATCAACCGGCATCAATCTCTCACATTGACCCAAGCTAACATTATTCCACCCTACTATACCCACAGAGAGGGTGCCAATCCTCTCCACGAATATAGCTTATATACGGTCTACCGGCAGCTGGGCTCGAACCAACTCCGTCTAGTCACCTCGATTCAAGTACTAACGCCTTAAACCGTGCGACCACTGACCGATCCTGAGATAAATTTGAATTTTCCATATTTACTTATGTTTACAATTTAAGTTGTCGATTTGTCATTCGACACAGAATCTGTAAAACAATTATTTTGTTTCAGAAGTAAAAAACAATATCCACAATTTTACCTCCAGTACATATTATACATATAACAGTAAATAGGTAATATACGTAACTACATAGGAAATGTCTCAGTTTGATCATATAGTAACAATATTTGTTTATGCTTTATATTTAGGTTTAAACCCTTTAGTTTAGAAAATAATGTGCATAATTACCCGTTGCGCGCAGGGACCTACTCTTCCCTATTTTAATTTGTAAGATCAAAATATGTATGAGTCTCATGGAGGATTTCAGTGATCCTAGATTGTATGCAATTTTTTTTGAGATGCACGGTATGTTAATTTAAGTCGGAATGAAAACTTACTTTAGAAACTTGATTCAACTTTGGTGACAAATATTTTACAAGAGCTTTTGACGGTAGCACATAAAATATCTGTCTCATGTGGCAGGCTACACTCCAGAGGCTTGCCAATGTTACTATCAGCCTATATATTTTACTAAATTTGTGGTTGAATTGTCGTGTTCCCACTACCAAAAGTGAAGATAGATATTTATAGAGTGTTTTTATTAAAAGCAGGTTAGTAAATTTAGATAGATTAATTTCTTTAGATAATTATTGAATAGAGATTAGCACACCTAGATGTTTGATATCAGAGAACATACATATGACTTCATTGATAGGAATTGTAGGAGATTTGATTTATATTAGCTTAAAATACCTTTCTAATTCAGAAAAAATGTTACAAAAGCTAATAATAAGGAATATATGGGTAGATATTGTGGGTGTAATTCAATGCTGGTTGGGGCTTTTATCCACAAAATAGTTAGTTTCACACAATATTATTAATACCTAAAAATATATAAAAAATGAATCTTCATCTAGTGACAGGTATTCAAACTGGACACTGTTGACTAAGCAAGCATTTGCATTATATGAGGAAGTGTAAAACACATCTTTGTAGAAGTTGCAACGTCACCACCTTCTTCTATTTAGTAGGTTGGTTAGCGGTTCAGGTGGATTGATCTCTTAATGGGAGGAAGCATTAGGAGTCTACAGGGACTAAAAGCTGTGGCGTTTCAAGACTACGCTCTCACAATTCCAGAATCCAGAATACCTAACCTCGCAGTGGCCAGAAAGCCAGAGTCGACGATAAAAATAGGGATTTGTGGTGGAAATCTTGAAAAATAAAACATGTAGAACACAAATATATGTAAGAAAAATAAAATTTTTGATTTTCGATAATGAGAAAATTATCAGCAAAATTTTCTACAAATAAAATTTAAATAGCTATTTTCGATACAAGTCCTAAAAGATCTATGTCGCAACATGTATCAAAAAATTTTTTTCGTAAAAACATTTAAAAAAATTCTCAAATCTGTGAACATTTAATCCTATTAATAATTATTCATAAAACTTCAGTACGTGTGACGCATATTCTAGTGATACTGAAAATTCTGAAATAGAAAACGTACCAAAAATCTTATGCAAAATTTGGTTTTTGGTGTGCCGAAAAAAAGGTATGTAATATTTCGGAGAAACTTATTCTAGCATACTTGTCCCAGTTATCTTTAAAATGTGCACCCTCTACATTTTAGAGTAATTATTCCATGCTGCTAACTACAATTTATTTTAATAAAAATATGGACATTAGTAAATATACCAATGTTATTGCTTTCCTGAAAAGGAAGTGGTTATAGACAGAAAATCCAGTATATTTTCCAAGGAACATTTTGAAAAATGTATCAATGAGGCAGATGATAAAAAGTACTTATTCCAAAAATTTGTCTTGATTGTTGGTATATTTGGAGCCTGTACGAGAGAAAAATTAACTTATGTACGTACAGAGATCATTGAAGAAGTCGTTCTTTAAAGTGACTATTCCCAATACCAAAACTAATGTTCCTAGATTATTTACAATACCAGAGGGACATATAGAAGGAGTCAATTTTCCGCCAGTCTACGTCCATTCATCATTGATCACAACCGACTTTTTTTATTACGTACAGGAATTCAAAATGTACTGCACAAGCAGCGGATATAAATAACATAGTTTCTATTCCTAAAAATATTGCCGAATTTCTTAGATTACCCAATACTACTGAGTACACTGGGCACTGGTTTAGACGATGTTCTGCAACCTTTCTTGCAGATCCAGGAACCATAACATCGATGTTCAAGAGACACGGAGGTTGGCGTTCGACTTGTGTTGCAGAGGAGTACATAGAACATTCCATACAAAATAAGCAGGCGTTAACAAGAAAAATTAAATTCTCGGGGAAAAGGAAAATACCACTTTCATTCCAAAAACTCAGTGCACCATCAGCACCGGGATGATGTTATCTTCTTTCAATATTGAAGTTATGTGAAGCGAAGAAAAAATATATGTTCACCTAATGTCTAATTTTTCGATTTGAAATATTGTGTTATTCATATTTATAATAAATAAATTATTTAAAATTCAGTTATTTTATTTTACTTTTACGCACATGTGCGTAAAAAGATTGTTTTAAGCACATGCGCCTAAAGACTAGAATACTTTAAATTATAAAATGATTAGGGAATGTTTGTGAGGTGTCTAGAAAATACTATTTAAAAAAAAACATTCAAATCTGGTCAATCCGTTAAGAAGTTACGGAGATGAGACACACTGTCACCATCGATTAGATGCCGGAGAGAATCGTTTCAAATACTTTCATGTAATTATCATAAAAGTACTTTTAGCAACTTTGTACAACATTGTTTATTTTTTGTTAATTAATTTGTCCCCTCTTTCACCTCTTTTGTTAAATGAAGTTTTTTTGGTAATGATTTTCCTCCATTCTACTGTTTGCTCTATACTGTAAACTTATCCTGTAATTGGGCCTATGCCCGTTGGATATTTAAAGTAATAAATAAATAATTGCACTGCGGAGAACTTCGTTGACTCATCATCGTTGGAAATTCTAATGCGGGATATCAACCGCCCCAAAAATAATTATTATTTTGTTATATAGGGTGTCCCATAACTTATGGCCCATAGATCAACCGGAGATAGGACATAAAATATGCCTTTTGAGCCCAACTTGCCTAAGTAATATGTTACTATTTAAAGAATTACAAGGTGTTGAAAATTAAAATAAATTTTCAAAAAATGATAACTTTGAAACAGTTGAAGATATCGAATTAAAAATTGGTATAATTAGGTTTTTGGGAGCGAGAAATACGAATGTGGCATTAGTTTCAAGATATTTCCTAGAGGGCGCTCGCTTCGTGCTTTGTGTTGAGTTAATTCACTAATACCTTTTTACCTGTACAGTTAATAGAATTTATAAATTAAACTATGAAAGAGACAACATTTTTACGTAAAAAAGGGACTCTTGGTCGATCTCGATATCTCAAGCCGTTTTCCAGATTTTTACGATTGAATGTGTCATTGCACATTATGTCAATGGCTGAAAAATTAATTTACTAGTGTGCCTTGATCATTTTTCGAAAATTTATTTTAATTTTCAACACCTTGTAATTCTTTAAATAGCAACATATTACTTAGGCAAGTTTGGCTCAAAAGACATATTTTTATGTCTACTATCTCCGGTTGCTCTATGGCCCATAAGTTATGGGACACCCTGTATAGGGGTGATATGTATTTTTTTATTTAGCAAGTTTCTGCCTTATAGGAAGAGATCCAATTACAAGACAAGAAGAAAATAAACACAAATCATACTGTAAATTAGGCTCTAGGTACGAAACAATAATAATAATAAATGAAGCGTTAAGAATGAAATAATAAAATTGCAAAAAGTAAATAGAGTGAACAAAAAATCATTAAAATTAAATAATAATGATAATAATAAAAAAATTCCAAGGCACCAACATTCCAGAGACGATTGATAGAGAAGAGTTAAAATATCCAAATTTAATTCTCTATTGCATACAGTGTGTTTCACTTCTCATCTTCACACCCTTGTAAAATTGTAGTGAGTAGTGCAACTTTGATGATTTTTTGTAACTAAACACGCTTCAGATGAAGCTCGACAACCTACCACAACGGCAAGTTTACCACTCCACGGCCTTTTGTGATTTTTTCCAGGCCATTCTCATATTAGCGATTATTCTGTTAAAAATCTGGCCATGTTGCCTTGTTCACCGCCATCTAAAACCTAAATATATCAAGTTTCCTTAAATTATGTTGAAAAGTAATTCTTATACAGCGTTTGCAATATTGCGAGAATTAGGACGTATACAGGGTGTTTATTAAAAGCTCCCTTGGACGAAAATATGGTGATTTAAATTAACTTACCATAGTACCATCTTGCTTCCTCAAATTATAAATCCGAGAAAGTAATCAAAAGTACATTCTCCGATCTTAAGGTATACAAGTTGTAATAGACAACTTATATTCGTCTAAGGAAGTTAGACTTAAAGTATGGCCCACGACCTTAATGCCCGGTCTACACGAGGCTAGTTTTTTAAGCTAGGAATCAAGCTAGTACTAGTAAGCTAGTTCAACATAAAATACATCTACTATTGACTTTGTGGAGAAACTCTCATTTTGGATTTAAAAGTTTGCCATCTTGCGATAAAATTTGAAAGTGGAAAATAATTTTAATAGACTTCTTGGAGTCACTTTTGTTATCATTATTTTTTCCGGAAAATTTCCAGCCGCTAGCCGACCTTAACGGAAAAACCGGTACTACTATAGAAATATTTTTCTCTTTGAGAAACTATAATCACGTTTTGATCATTTCATATCTCTATTATAACTGAAACTGATGTTTTATCTGTATAATATCTTCAGTGAAACTAGTTTTATATCCGACTGTTTGGGTAGGTACTGCACTGTACAAACATTTTAAAATTTAATAAAAAAACTCTTTTGTTAAAAGGTTTAATCAAAGATTATTATGTGTAAGAAACTGACACAAGATTTTCCACTGAAAAGAAAAAAATTGTTAAATTTTTGGTTGAGCAAAAATAGACCATTTAGAGCAACAGTTTATTTAATTATTTTTTTCACAGATGTCAAAATACTCAAATGAACGGTTACAATGACAAAAACTATGTTACATGTAAATAACGAGGCATTACAGAACTAATTTAAAGTAGTTTTCATGAGATTCAGAAATATGAGACATAGGTAAGGTACATGTTAGTTTCCAAACTAAGCATCAATTAAATGAAATGAACAGAAAGAAAAAGGAAATGAATTACTCTTCTCATATTAACCAACGGTTAGTATTTACAAAAACAGTCAATTAATCATCATTAGAATGTAATAAGAACTGTCCTACTTTACAGCTTGCAAAGGTGATCAATCAGTCTGTAACCTATTAATAAATAAGTAAATGCCTAGAACAATCATTTTCTCTTTGTAATTATTTACTACACAATGATATCGGTGTTATTTTTATTAGATATATTAATAGAAAGGAATGCGTAAAACCTGAAGTCCAAAAATTAAAATTAGTATTATTTTACGGGATGGTCAAATGAAGAATATAAAATGGGAATATTTTTCAGATACCTGAAACAATTCTTTAAAAAAATTATTTTAAGATTTTTGGCCAAGGGAACATTTGCATTATTTTTATTACATTTAATTTTGTTGATGATACAGTAATGTTTCTGATATTAAAATTCATTGTATGATTTCTTCCGCTTCTGACAAACTTCTAGTGGAGCATTGTTACAAATATTCTAAAATAGTTAATTAGAAGGATACATATGTATAATGCATACGTTTTTTCAATTTCTTAACTACAAATAATATATTCCATTCATATTGATATTATTGCGATCATCAAATTTTAATTTCCTGCCTAATCTTAAAACAGTTTCTCTTTCAATTTTCCTCTTTTACTGTTTTTACCATATACGATGAGAAAGCACACTTGCCAATATTAAGAACTGAGAACTCGGAACTGCACTGCTGCAAGAACAAGAGAACTGGTTCCGAGAAAATTACAACCATGCTGTCAAAGTGCGCATGAGCAGGTTAATCTATAACTCTTAAAAAATGTAAACCAAAACAAAGGTAATAAATAATATGTAGCCTCGACTGCCAACCATAATTCAACACCTAGGTTAACATAGGACATAAGGTGCTGGTCAAAAACAGAAACGCATATGGCACAAATCCTCCACAGTGCGCTGAAAGTGGAAGAAACATAATATTTTGATGGTTATTGAATCTAGCCTTGTTTGTTGGATTCAATTTGTTGGTTGTTTATTAGCATACCTAAATATTTGATATCATAGAGCATACATATGACTTTATTAATGGGAATTGTAGGAGAATTGATTTATATTAGCTCCAGAAAAACACTACACTGTACACTACCGAATACTAATTACAGCTCAACTAAACACTATTTAATTGGTCACTATCTAAATCGCTCTGAATCTCCAGGAAATTTCCAACTAAACACTCCAATTCAAAACTGACTGACTCGGCCGTTCATTTTTCTTTTATAGACTAAACGAATACTTCATGTATTTTCTAGCATCTCTAGATCCATTTCTCGAACGACTCTCGAACGCTTCTCGTCGATTCCCAATATTTCCAGTCGGGCCCCGATACGCGGCATTATTTGTTTGTTTACCAGAATCGCGTAGGGGCGATCGGGGTAATCTAGAGTTTTGCGATACCACAGTCGTCGAATTGGGTGCGAGCGGGGCAAATTCTGTGACAATATTATTAATAATTTATAAACACATTATTTATTATAATCACATATTCTTCAAGCACATTGTTTTTAATGCAATATGCCTTCATCTGCGTTGTCTGATTGTTGCCAAGCAACTTGCTTATGTGCTTTTGAAAACAGTGAACAAATTATCTTATTATCTTACTAAGATACCGTACTGATCAATAAATCTGTTTGATACAAGTTTGAAGGTTGATTTTTTACTTCTGTTTAAAGCGTGAAGTTTTCTGTATGTGGTAAAATCCTTCCTCTAATTATTGTTGAGTTAATTTTATATTAGGTTACTAACTGACATGCTTTCAAAAACTGTCAATAGATTTATTTGCTACTTATTTGTAAACGTAAATTTATCAAAACACCGTATTAATGAATAAAATTTATGTTTACATGCTACTAACTAGTAAAATTTTTACAGGCTATTTGTCAATTTTACAAGTAGCATTGTTTACATTAGATAATTAGGTTATATACATATATTAAAAATCGTGGTATATATGTTTCGGTAATACAAATGTCACAATTACATGTCTTCCC
This sequence comes from Monochamus saltuarius, assembly GCA_025584915.1. NCBI lineage: Eukaryota > Metazoa > Arthropoda > Insecta > Coleoptera > Cerambycidae > Monochamus > Monochamus saltuarius. The sequence continues at coordinate 35,873,210 of CM046726.1, forward strand.
ATATCTTTTACGTCGTTCATGGTCGGCAAGAGAATTCTATCACTTTGGCAACAACCATAAATCTCGAATATTGTTACAATTTTTCCAACAGAAATCGTTCAACCCCTTTTTTATTTAAAATATTGGCTTTTTTGCAATACAGCTCATTTTTTCATTTAAGAACCGCAATTATCTTTAGAAATCCACAAATGTCAACTAAGCGACACATTTTACCATATGATTTTAAATGAAAAACAAACCTGCAAACTTGAATATTTTCCTTGATTTCTGAACAACTCTTTAGCCTAAACCATTTTGCCTATATATTCGGACTTAGACAGATACTTAGTTGACTCATATAAACCAACAGAACATTTTCTTATTCTATCATACCATTTTTTTTTCTGAAAGCTTTTGAAGACGCTACATTCACAGCATGGGTAAGTTATTTTTACTAGAGAAGCACCATGTAGGTACGAGAAGGAATATATTTTATACCTCTAAAAAATTGCAAAGCTTAAGGTTTAAGACTTTTAGAAATATATTTAAATAAAAACCCCTCATAATTAGAACTTTTGTAGACCTCATCTGTAATATTATCAGATCAGAAAGAAGGAAGTTGCACTAATTTGGGGCAATAAAAATCACAATTTTCTTGAGAATAATTATTTACTTCTACAACATATATCTTTAAATTCTTCTGCATGAAAATGTGTAATGCAAATTCTTTGGTTATCTAAATAAAAAGTATATTTTCGATTTCATGTTTTCTTAACACCACTAAAATAACAACCAAAACGTTAACAGTAACAAATACCAGAACAATAATTATTAGACCAGAACATGAAAATAAATTCAGTAACGCCAAAGTTTATTAGCAAGCAATATTTGGCATTTTCGTTACAAATACCACTGACGCCACTCGTGAATTTGAGACCGGGAGGAGTAAGAGGGGGGATCAAGAGCTTGAGGCAACTTCCTCTGGTTAAGGATCTTAAGGAAAATTATATTGTTATTTTTTACTTGAACCTAAGTGCAAGTGAGGTAGCTACGTAAGCGTTAGGGCTTTCGCTAATAGTCCATCAATTCTTGATAACACTCAAATAAAGACGGTGGATTTTCATCAACACCTCTTCTAATATTGTTTACTAGATATGCAGTTTTTTTTAAAAACTACATATTCTGTATTGCTAAGCTGCAAATCCTGACAAAATTTATGGTTTTTTTCTAAATATATTGTGTAGTCCTTCGGGCGTTTCTCTAACTACCTACTTTACAAAATAAAAACATCCTGTTTTTATAGATCGTAAATATGTATGTTTAATTTAAATATAGAGAGAAATGCTAAAAAGTAGTAATTCCTTATATCTCAAAACTTTATTGCATAATCTATAAATCAGTTAGTAGGTACTTTTCAGCTTAATACGGCAGTATTCACAAAGACCCTGGCGTTCAAATAAACGCATAAAAGGAAAATATAAGGATCTTAAATTACATAATTTAGATGGTTAGTTAACATCATATCACAATTACAAAACGTCCAAATCTTTTCCTTGACAAAATGATGAATGAGTCTAAGATTCATATCATCCAGACCATAAAATTGGTCTTTATTATTTAGACAAGTCGTGGACACAGATAACTCTCCATGACAGCTTAGTCAAATTAACTGTAAACATGTGCCAAATATCATATCCATATCACCGAAACTATGATCAATATGCGCAAATAAATCTAGCACATTCTTATTGCAAGACTATACTATCCTATAAAACGGAAAGCCACTTTTCCACTACAGCAAAATACAGCTCTACTTCTTTCTGTATATGCGCTTAATTTGTTTCAAATTGTAAAAGTCGTTCCTCCAACTATCTTTATTTCTGTGCAAAGTGTGTATATTAGTTTTAACGAAACTATTATTCAGAGGTGTACGTACTTATTTTAAAATTTATGTCTAATAAATATTAAGTTACTAAATAACTACGAACTATTTGTGATATTTATGGAATTCTTCTTTATATAAAAATGCAAAGCCAGTTTAACGGAATGATCGTGTATTTCAAAGACAACCAAAGTTAGAGCATATCATAAAATCAATACGCTGCCTCCTATATTGAACAGGTGAGTTGTGAATATTATCTAGAGTTTTATTGGATGCATACACGTTAAAGAATCATGTTGCTTGGATAGGAATTAGGATACGGAATATTAGCACAGATAAATTAGCTATATTTATCTGTGCTATTAGGTATCTCTATTATTTTGGGTTTATATTTGGTGGTCTTAGAGTTAGTTTATCATAGGAAATTTAAGCTGAATTTAGTTAAATCTCTTCGCACCAGAATATCACATCTCATATCTTAGCAACTAAGTTCGATTTAGTTAAATTTTGGTTCCATTTCAATTGATAAATCGGCTGTTAATGATCAAGATAAACAAGTGGTAATATGGGATAGAAGCAACTTGTACATATTATTACAGTTTGAATAAAAAAAACTATGTTTCTTAAGCCCCTTTATTCAAAATATCGTACATTCTATATCTAAATAATGTCCACGGTTTAAGTAAATAAATTTTAAATTTACATTTTACGGAAAAAAGCACAACATCGAAAGTCGCGATTAAACCTAGTAGTTTTTCTTAATATGGTAAAAGAGTATATGTACTTAGGGAACAAAAAAGGCAATACAAAAATGCAGACCATGAACCTTTATTACCGATTTTACTAGTCAGTTTGGCAGTGTATTAAGTCAAGTGTTCCTTTGAATTTTTGTACATTATAATGCCAGGACGTGAAATTTCTGCGTTGATCCGAGCAAGAATGGCTGCTTTACATAATGCAGAACATTCTAATCATCTGATACCGATCATGTTGGGCATTCCTAGATCATCTGTTGTACGAATAGTGCACAGATATGAACAATTTGATACAGTGGAAAACATACCACGTAGTAGACGTCCACGAGTATCTAATGAAAGGGAGGATCGGTATTTGGTGCCATATGCCTGTAGACACCGCACATCTCCAGCTTCAACTCTCAGGACCCACTTTCAAGGTATGTTTCGCCGTGTTATATCGATACCTACTATTCGATACGACGCCACAACGCAAATTTACGTGTTAGAAGACCATTACGGGTCCCCATTCTACTTCTAAGGCATTGTGCTACCCGTCTCCAGTGAGCGCGAGAGCATAGGGGTTGGCGCCAGTGGCGGTGTGTCAGCAGACGAAACCAGAATTGGGCTGGTTACTGATGGTAATCGACAAAGAGTCTGGAGAGAACCAGGTCGCCAACAGCGACTTCATTTTCATGCTCTGTATGAAGGGGGCACCGTAATGTTTTGGGGTGGAATAATGTTCAACCGCCGCACCCTATTAATTCGAACAAGTTATTACGCCCATTATCTACTCCCTACGCAATGAATTAGGTGAAAGTTTCGTGTTTATGGGCGACAACGTTCGACCACATCGCGCAAGAAGGGTTCAAGATACACTTGAAGCAGGACATATCAGAAGATTAGATTGGCCAGCCAACTCTCCTGACATGAATTCTATTGAAAACATGTGGGATTTCGTTACTAGAGCCATTCATGATCATATTCCTCCACCTCAGACTGCAGATGAGTTAGTCGTGGCGGCAGAAGAGGAATGGAGCAATATTCCGCAAGAGATCGTTATCCGATTGATTATCTCAATGCATAGACGTGTCAATATGCTATTGGAACGTGGTGGAGGTCATACCGACTATTAGTCAAATAGAGAACTTGCTTTGTTACTTCTTTTTGGTTTAATAAATTTTGTCAAAAATGTCACATATTATTTGCTGGTTTTTAATTTTCTAAGCACTCAGTTTATCGAACATATTATTTTCACAAAAAAAGATCAGAAAACAATATACTTTTATAAATGTATTTGGTGTTTCTGACAAAAATATTTCTTTAACAAGAATGAGGAAGGTCCAAGACTTTTGACGTTGTGTGTAGTTCTAAAATTTGTAAGAACAAGATCGCTATTAAAAACAGTGGCAAAAGAAAAACTTGGGCGTTGAAGATAATGCTATGTGCTAGTTCTACAGACATCATACGATATCACTAAGGAAACGCTTGTATTATTTAGTTGTGAAAAAGGTCCCACATACAAAAAATTTAGAAACAAAATTAAATTCTGCCATACAGGTCAGGTCTCAACCGCACTATAAAGACAACGAATCGAAATGTCTAGATTTTTGTGTGTGAATTGGATGTATGGAACAAAACTTCCATCAAGAAACTATACTTTTGAATAAATCCAATTTTCAACAAGTTCGGATTTGTTGCTTCTCCACATTCGCGATATTAATACCGACAATTCTAACTTTAAAATACCATTTAAGCAAAATATTAAAAAAAAAACAATTTTGCGGTATCTACGAAGATATTTAATTTACCATTTACTTATGCATTAGGACGCAATCAATCAATTTTTCATCTTATGTTGATTACTTGTGGCATCATCTTGGACCACTTTGTTCCTTTTTATTTTTATATGACGCCAAAGAGTGTTTTGCACACTCAAATTGCTCTCTTTATGATGACGATTTAAAAATATGCAGTGAAATAATAAATTCTACCAATTGTCATAATTTTTAAAGTACATAATTTGAATATTGTCGGAAAAACAAATTGTTATAAAATACTAATATTTCTTGTCCAGATTATTGTTTCATAATTTTTTTACAACTTAAAACTGACTGATGAAATATACGCATCCGTAAATGTAAATTTAAACAAGTAAATTCTTTAACTGATTTGAGAATCGTACTAGATTCGAAATTAAAAGTTTGATGTTGTTGAATCCATTGCCAGGAATTCCATCAATCAAATCCATTAAAACCATGTGTGAAATTTAGATGCACATCCAAAACTAGAATTATATATATAAAGAAAATGTGATTGGAACGACTAATGATTTTAGTTTAGCATCATAAAATTTAGAACTAATAACGCTAAAATAGGTATGGCATAACAGTAAATTATGTCTCTCTCAAGATTTTGATAACTTGCACCGTTTAGTTGCAAAAATAACCTAACCGAACCTAACATTTATTATAAAATGTCAAACGCTACAGTGCATAAACCGTATTTCCCTTCATATAAGTAGAGATGCGTTTTTGAGTTGAACGGGTAAAATTGTTTGTAAAGAATGCAGATATATGTATCCATTAGATGAATATTCCTTTAACTAAGGTATCCACTTTAAGGCATTTGTGAAAATTGATAAATTAACAACATTATTGCATCGAAAAAGCCTTTAATCAACATATGTTCACATGACAAATTTTATTTAAATCCTGCAACGCTTTTCCATTTTATAATGGTTTATTGAAATTCTGCATTTGGCTGCATATAAATAATTAACATGAATGATTCTATTTTGACTGGCTGTTGTGTGCATTTCAGGAATACTTTGTATGTAGTTCTGATTTATTTCTCGGTTATTTTTAGTTCTTTTTAAAGAAGTACCTAATTTTTATAATATTCATAGATTTCTATTCTTATAAACAACAATGTCAAATCTCAAAGTCAAACAATGCTATATATCAAAATTAATCAAATTTGTAGTGCTTTTAGGTACAGAAATTTCGAGAAATAAAACACGCAGAGCAAAAGTAATATAAAAAATATTCGTTTCTTTTATGTATTGTTAGTATTCAATTTTCCTCAGATGAAATAATAACACACACTGTTTTGCTATTCTAACCTCACATTTTCAGATACTTATAATCTTATAAATAAAAGTGAATAATCTTATCTGTAGTACTAAGTAAGTTTATGTTATAACAATATTTACATATACAGTTAAATTTAAAAACATGCATATTCTCCAAGATTTCTGTACCTGAAAATTTGTCGTTTAGAGACCGTTTTTTTCGTTATTTATTTGTTTTACTTTCTTTATATATTTGCAGGTGGCATGAGTTAAAATTATTGTTATTTGCTAGGTTCTGAAGTATTCACTTATTAAATGTTTACAATTATTTATATTTGTAGAAGACACTACATCAAGAATTCAAAAGCTTTGAGAATTTTTTTGTAATATCAAATGTTGTCAATTGAAATATTACGAAACCTTGCGGAAAGAAACCTTACACTCCTCTACTGCAACGTTTTTGTTGTACGAGCAGCTTTGGTGCTCAATAATAAATGGTGACATTAAACCTTATTTCATATTGCGTTCTCTAACACTAAAAATACAGGTCACAGTAAATTCGTCGTTTCACTTGTCGGAAAATTGAACGACTTATTTTCAGTTAGCGGGCAAATAGCCTCTTACTGAAAAATTGCTTGCGCGAAATACCTCTAAGAGATTTTAAAATATTTTGAATCTTATTACGCCCCCGCAAATATAATAACACGTAACAGATTTGGTTATGTCATGGAGTCGATCGACAGTTTCAGTAGTTAATTCTAGATTATTACGTACTCGAGTAGATGGAAAATGGGTTGTGGAATAGAGTTTATCAGATGCATTCTTCGTTCCCAGCTGTCAGCGAATAAATATTATTTTAGAGTGGACATGGCACTTGGCAGGTATGTGTCTTATATACAGAGAATCTGAAATTCGACAGTATGCGCTTACTGTGAGGATACAAAAATTTAAATATAATTTAGGACCCGTGGTGTTAAATGGGATGAGGTAAGCTCAATTTTCAATCGAAAGTATTATCTTTGATATTATTAAGTTAAAAAGAAAATTCACTGCCTTACTCAAAAGAGAAGCGCAATCCTTGAGAACGAAAAATGGAATGAAATCTGGCCCAGTTGTTATTTTAGCTTTCAAATATTTGAGTGCAGAGTATGTTTCACTCTCCAGGATATGTTCAATATATAAGACATTTGAATTACAACTATCATAGTGATTAATCTGAGCTGTAGCAGATGAATAATTGCCAGAAAAAAAACTTACTGAATGCATTCACGATGTCCTGCAAATTCCCAAAAGAATCATCACGCAGCTTCATTTTAGAAGGTATACAAGAATTCCCCTTCTTGTGGTTAATATAAGACCAGAATTTACTAGGATCGGAAGAATTCATGTTCTACAAGCAGATTTGTGGGTTCTTCCCGCCCACCAAACCAATAATTTATTTATTTTTTTATTTATTTATTTAATTACAGAGCCCAAGAGACAAAGTTCAATAATAGGGCTGAAGATAATGACAAATAACAAAAAGAAACAAAAAATATATATACCTATAATCCCCCATCCACACTCTCGGCGAGCCAGTCCAAGACCGGTCGAGCACGAGAGTGTGGATACAGCACTCGTCGAGTATCGCTCACGTTATAGCACTCTCGCCAACTCTCGCCGAGATGAGCATGGGTGGGGCATAAAATAAGAGTGATACAAATAGATGTGATAAAAATATAAAAAGATAGAATAAAAACAAATAAATAGATATACAAATAAAAATACAAGAGATAAAAATGAATAAAAGTGTCAACAGAATTCAGATGCAAATATTACTATATATAAAAGATAATGTTAATAAAGGTACATTCTGATAAATCGTACAAACATATGAATTCTGTGAAACAAAAAACATATCTACTAAATTATTAATCAAATTAAAATTTTGCACTGTGGAAGGTAGAAAAGTGTCGTGTTTCTAGCATTAATAGATGCAATGAATGTTTCTCTGGAATGAAGTTGCAAACAATCAAATGGTTATGAAATAATTGGTACAGAAACACTAACCCAGCTACTATTCTTCTAAATTCGAGGTTATACATATCAAATTGGTATAAAAGAGCAGTATGATTAAATCTCTGTTCGGGATAAACACAATAACGTTTCAAATATAAATTTTTTAGAAATTTCCTCTGCACATTCTCAAGTTTGGCTTTGTGTACTCGTACTTGGTAAATGAGCGACCAGACTAGCATACTCTAACTGAGATCTCACAAATGTATAGTACCTACATCACCTTTAGACAATCTATATTATCAACATCCTTGCACGAACTTATTATAAAACCCAGTGGATGCATAGCTGAAGAGGCAATATTATTTATATGGGCGTCAAATAAAAGCTTATTATCAAATGTTACACCTAAATCGGAGGTATTAAGACATCGTGCAAGTTGATTGATGTCAATTAGGTAGTCAAAATTAACCGGACTAAGTTTCCTTGTAACCGTCATAACCTTACATTTAGATACATTTAAGTTCAGCTTATTAGATTCACACCAAGTCACTAGAGAATTCAAATTGTCCTGTAACACCTTACAATCCTGTATACTATTGATCTCCGTGAACAACTTCAAATCATCAGCGTATAAAAGTGATTTAATATTAAATTGCATTGCCAGTCATTAATAAATATATTAAAGAGCAATGGTCCCAGGATTTAACCTTGTGGAACCCCAGTTGTGGCAATAAATGAAGCTGATTTGAAGGCCTTGTACTCAATATATTGACAACGATTTGATAAATATGGTATAAAAAACTGAACCAATAGCAGCAATTTTTTACAAAATAATGTTGCGATCAATCTGGTCAAAAAACTTCGAAAAGTCTATATAAATTATGTCCACTTGTTGATTTGCAATAGCTTCAGAGAGATTCTGTGTAATGACGGCTAAATTAGTGATTGTCGCACGATTTTTCATAAAGCCGTGTTGATTTTCGGAAATTATACCTTTTATACTACTATAAATCTCCATATACAGAGTAATATCAAGAACCTTTGCCAGATTCGATAAAATTGTAATATGACAATAATTTAATATTTGATGTTTGTCACCTGATTTAAATATAGGACAAATTTGGCCCTGTTTCCATATTTCTGGAAATATTTTAGTTTTCAATGCTAAATTAAAAATTACTGTTAGGGGTTCAACCAACACCGCTGCAAAGTCCCGTACAAAAAAGCTTGGAATATTGTTTGGTTTCAACTTTTTCAGTGCTCCAACTTGGCTTGTGTAGCGACAAATTGGATGTTGATACAGCTATTATTAATTACTATATAAAGAGGAAAATGGAAATCATAGTTGGTATACACATTCTTAAAGTGAGAAGCAAATGAGTCAACAATATCCTGCGGGGCCTCAAATATACTATCGCTATTAGATAATGTTGAAGTAATTCTATTTGATGACCGCTTACTATTCACGAAAGACCAAAAGCTACGGGGATTGGTGTGAACCATGTTCTGCATTTTGGTTATATAACTTTTGTAGGCTTTTCCTATATCGCATTTAATCGTAGAACGCAAGTTTTTAAATATCTGGAAGTGGTACTGAAATCCAGATTTCTTATATCTGTGGAACACATTGTGTTTGTTCCGTAATTTTTGTATAAGGTATACCAAGACGGATATCTAGTTCTACAGGTTTTCTTAGCAGGCACAAATACATCGAATAAAGAGTAAATAATATCATAAAAATGTTTACAAGCAACATCAATATCTCCCCAATCGGATCTAACATTGCATTATACACACCTACAAAGTCAGCTTTGCGAAAGTCATAATGCTTACCATAAGAGCTATAATTGAAAGAGTTATTCTCCTTATACCGTATAGTTATTGTCATTATTGTAATAAATAAAGATGAGTGATATCTTTTTGCACCAGTGAAGCAGAATTACGAGAAACCAATTTAATAATTTTCGGTCAAGCGTATCAGAATAGGAGTAACAAAAAAGATACAATAAAAATTAATTGTAAAAAAACTGCCAAGAGCGCCCTCTACGATATGCGGCACTACTTACTACTTCACAATACTTGTACTTTTTCAAAACATAATTATACCAAATTTGAACATGATTGGAAGTTTTGTTTCTTAATTATACCCATAACAAGAATTGTAATTTCTAAACGAAGCACTTTTGATTTAAGCTAAGTTTGTCTAAGGCAAGGCGCGCACTGAAGTGGTCAGCAAGTGGCGTGGCAGTAACGTGGTGACCAAGTGGCAGGTGGATTCATTAGGTTTGTTTTAGCAGCAACACTATCAGAAATGTCCGTCCAACTATTTATTGCGTCAAATTCAATGGTAACGCATTCTCAACTTAACTGGTCGAATATTTCTCACAGTTTCCAAACCGTTTTGAACTGCTGCAAAAACAAGCCTATTAAAGTCTATGTAAACATATGAAGACGCGAGTATCAGAATGGAGTAGTGGTGGCGTGGTATTTTGCAGGTGGTGTGATGCCAGTCTGGTGCCACTAATCTCGAACAAGTTTAATTTTCGAGTGGCAAGCGGCCGGTGACGACGTGGCATTGTGCATTGCAACTGCATATTTCTTGTGAATTTTAAAACTAAAAACATGCGAGACGGCCACGAATTTACCATAAATTCCTGAAGTTTGTATCCTTTTGAAGCATAGGTCGTAGTTTTGTCAGTAACCTGCAAAATGTCACTTTCTTTAATCATCTCGATATCTGCCGTGCCTAAAAATTTCCGCTATTTTTCCTAACTTCCCTGGACTAATATGTTTACATAGGTTTTAATGGTTCCACCTGCCACTTGGTCACCACTCCACTACCACGTCACTTGCACACCACTTCAGTGCGCGCCTTGCCTAAATCAGTTCTATTTGATAACAGGAAGCTATGTTTAAGCTGGGTCCCATTATTTTCTGGACACTCTGTATTAAAAAACATCGGGCTGTATTTGATGGACGTAGGCTGACATAGTGGCGATGGATAAAGTGTAGTGGCGATAAATAATTAAAATTTGCTTCTCCACCGTTTGAAACAATAAAATGTACATTGGAAGTTTGTCTTGGTGTTCGGGATTTTTACTATCATGTTATCTTTAGATCTTCTATGTCGTCAATTAATATTTTAGTGATTTTATCTCGACGATAGGCTCCAGACATAGCTAATTAAAAATAGTTGTACGAAAATTTACTTAATATTCCTTCATAATTGTGTGACTTACCTCGAACATTAAGTAATGTTCATCTGTTCATATTGTTGTATTTGATAATATACTCGCGTCAAGAATTCAGACATCTTACGTCACGGCTCACGTTACACATTTGTTTTTATTGTCAACGTAATTTTCGATGTTTGGTCGCATTGAAAACAATCATTTTTTGCAATTTAGTGCAATATATTATGCAAAATTTTAGTGAAGTATCTAGTTTTATTACTATCAGTTGCAGTTTCTTAAATATTTTGATGAAAATATAATGAATTATTCATTTGTTCGTATGACGTAAGTCGTCTGAATTCTTGTCGCGAGTTATATAAGAAATAAGTATAATTTGGTATACTAAAGTCACTCAATATTAACACGCGATTATCGTGCAAGTACTCTAAACGTTCAAAATGTCAAAGAGACACATATAATCATTTATACAAGTAGAAGGCGGAATATAAATAGAAAAAACGTATGTGGAGCATTATTAACAATAATTTGGATTTAATACAGTTTCCAATAGCCAAAAGAGAACCTCCTCCACCTTCATAATCAAAATAACTTACCTCCATCAGCAGAAATGTTTGTACCCTGGTCATTTTCGCTTCAGGAATGCGATCAAATTTAAGTATTTTTTGATCAAAAGATTAAAGCTTTTGTGTTTTGCTTAGCTCGTTGAAATATACTAATAATTCTTTCTCATTACTTATGTTAAATATTTATTTTCTCTACATCATTTTTCATGGCGACCAAATGCTTGTTCGTATTTCTTCTGTGATTTCTCCGGTACGAGATTGGAAACAATAATGGAATTCATTATCAATATCTGATGGCAAATTGTCGCTTGAACTTATAGTTAAGCAAACATTTTATTTTCACTGAGATTTTAAATAAGTAACACTCGCTACACAAACCAAAACATTATTTTTGTAGATCGTATTTATTTATTGTCGTGAATATACAGCAAAACGTTGCTTTTCAAAAGCAAACAAAAGTTTCTATCTTTGGAGATAGTTGAAAGTTTATAAAATACGTAATATTTTGCCGTACCATCATTACTTTGGAAGTAAAATTACGACGCAGTTTGAAACTTTCTAGTGTTTGAAATTATGATAACTCCATAAAGTAAGTACTGTAAAATATGAAAAACTACTACAAGACTGTGCACTTAGTGCTGTAGGAATTATTTGAAATGAAACGGTCAAAAGCACAGTAGTTCATATCACTTTTCCTATATACGAGTACATAGAATACCTTGAGGCGCTGCCTTTGTGCAGTTATTCCTTGACCCACATTTCTCTTGGATGTCGAGAACAATTTCAGGAAATCTTTCAGTGCTTTGAGAAAATTAAAATGAGATCAGTTTATTTTATCAATCCTTACGGCAGTTAATTTTATTATATGACAATAAAAAACTCTGTTGCTCTTGGGAAGGATGTTGCTTGAGATAATTTGAAATTGAAATACATATAAAATGGAATATAAAATGTTTTGAAGTTTAATAGTTATTCAGGGTGTGCGAAATATGAGTGATAATATCCAAAGGGCCTCTGTATTTGTCCAAAACCAACAAAAAAAAACGCAACTCTAAAATGCAAAGCTGTATTTTTTTTTGAATATTAATGAAGTAAACAATAGAAGTTTTCTTAAAAATTCTACAAACTATAACGTGAAACAACATTGCAACCTATTACCTGTCCTGTAGCTGGTCATCCCAAATTAGTTGCGTATCATGAATCTGTTAGTAACCATGAATTGCATAACATGTAAATTTACATTGAAACTGGACAAAATTCTCTAGCGAGAAATTTGTACGGTGAACGTTTTTGCAATCAACAGCAGTCATTAGAATAGGTTAATTACATATTTCAAACTTTATTCTGTGTTGTAACACAAGCTCTAAGAAAACCATTCACGCTAAGTATTTAGGGGTATTTGTCATTATTATGAGAAACACATAGTAACTACGCGATGTTGTCACATATTCCAAACCTGTTTGCTTTTATAACTTTAATACCGTTGGTTAGAGAAAAAAAATTAAGTTTGTATTGTATTTAGTCTAACTCTAAAACATTTTCCGACACTTTCTATTAATGAAGTCATATGTATGTTTTTTGATATCAGATATCTATTATCATTATGCTAAGGAAAAATTTCGTAGCCAACATACATATGACTTCATTAATAGAAATTGTAGAAAAATTTATTAGAATTAGCTTAAATACCTTTATAATGCAGTAAAAAATATACAAAAGCTTATAATAAATATATGAGTAAATATTTTAGGTGTAATGTGGTCAAGGTATTAATCCGCAGAGTAGTTAGTTTTAAACAATAGTATTAATACCTAGTAAAAAAAATGTTCAATTTTTCTTTATAAGGGTGAAGGGCACCATAGAAAAGTCTAGTGGCGGCACGTTGCAACAACTGAATTTAGGATTGGTCTCGTAGTAAATCAAGATACACAGATACACAGCTGAACCATAGACTGTAATGAGCCGTATATAGAACGAGTAGTCGCAATTGATAGAGTAGAAAAAATCTTATTAAGCAGATATAATGAATATTTCGCTTTATTGCAAGCAGCATTTATATGAGATCACCATGATAAGTCATTGAATTTAAGCAAGTGTAATTACAAATGTTTTAGTGTTCAGAGATAGTAACATCTTTTTGCACCAACTCTTTACAGCAACCAAACTCTCCTGTAAAAGTTGGTAATCATTAAAAGGATTGCTATACATTTTTGTGTCAGCAAATTATTTAAAAGGCAATATTTGCCTTAGATCTGCAGTATATAAAGCAAAATCAGTGAAGCAGGCAATCAATTTGGGAAGACTGCATTTTTAACAAAAAAAAAACATCTGTGCCATAAGTACCTGCTTTTACTCGAAAAGCTTGTTCAAGCTTGTTCAAGAAGTAGCTTGTTCAAAAACGCAGCAATCTATTTCTCTAATACTCATATGTTCAGTTTTGACGGTTAATAGGTATTTTATCAAATGTTTTACGTAAATCAAAGTATATAACGTCAACACATTAACCACTGTCAATTATTGCCATAGTCCAATCATTTAGAATTTTTCTTTAGTTTTATTGGGTTTTTACCACACTTCTGAAAAAAATAAAGATTAATTAAATAAGGCCTTGCGCCAAACGTATCAGTCAATGGTTATTTTTGAAACTAAGTTTGCCTAACCAAAAAATCTCACACTGAAACAAGCAGATAAGTAAAACATAACAAAAATCACATCACTATCGCGCACGTCCGTATTTTTGACGTTTCGAAAAGCTCTGTTTTCGCACTGTTTTCGTTCTCAAAATCGTAGTAAAAATATTAAACGTATGTCAAATTTGACAGTTTAACATTTGTTTATCTGCTTCCATAGAAATGTTAAATGATTTTTATTTTATTATTTAATTAATCTTTATTTTTTACAGAAGAAGTGTGGCAAAAACCCAATAAAACTAAAGAAAAACTAAAATTATGCCACAAATAAATAGCTTCAGACAATCAATCATTTAGACATTAAAGCAAATACGTGATAGTTAATTTGCCAGGAAGAAATCCAAGCTGCACGTCAGGAATTATTTCATACAATAAAGCAAAATGAGCTACAGTAATAATTCTTTCCATAACTTTAATTTTCACTGGAGTGAAACTAATATGTCGATAATTTTCTTTAATAAATTTGTTGCCTTTTTTATGGATGTTAATTAGCTGATTTCTAGACACTCATACTAACATATTTTGAATATTAAATAAGCATTATTGGCTGGAATATGTGGAAGGCTCTTAGTGTAGGTAAGAGAAAAATCATTAGTAAAAATATCAGTAGTTATCAGTAATTATTACTCGAAAGTATTGCTGTCAATTTATGTACGAAGTTGTTAGAATTGAAGACAAATTTGTATGAATATATTATTATTAGAGTCCCTGTAATCTCCTTTAACCTTATTGATTTGTCCAATAAGAGAATTTAAAAACGTCAATGTACTAAGTAGACTCCAACCGTAGCTCTATTCTATCACTCAACACAACACAAGTGTTTTCCACAATTTGCGTAGTTTGTAAAACATCTAAAGCATCCTCTAAATCGATATTTATATTATGTAATAAGCAAACAGATTTTGCTAATTGTACTACGACCATTATCGAATGTAACCATTTTGTCTTACATACTCGTACAAATAAAAGAAATCGAAATAATTTCAACCATTTCAAATTTGAAAACAACACGGCCCATAGGTTTAATGTCTAATTCCAGAATAAGTTATGACGTAAGTCGTTTGAATTATTGACGCAACTATACCCAATTAACTTTGTAAATGGTCTACTGATATCAACCGATTAATGAACAAACTCAAACCTGAATGGTACAAGCCTAACAAATGTATATTATCCATTCGGTTGTTTTAGATGAAACAATCGGTGAAAGTTCTTTATAACGAATGTGGATATTATCTATATCAAGAAAAGCTGTCTTCAATATTTCAGATGCAAAATTACGAAAAGGAATTTTCAATGGATCTCAAATTCGTAAAATGATGAGAGACGATATTTTTCTCATCAAAATGAGTAAAGACGAAAAATCGGCATGATCGAATTTAAATTCGAGGGTTAATGGGTATTTGAGTTTTGAGGTTGTCAGGTTAAGCTGACCCGATCGTATTAAATGAACTCCAAATTCTGATCCAACGACCTCAAAAATATAGACGTATGATGGTTTATGCACATCTATCTTTCGATTTGATTTTAGCATGACTTAGAAGCTGACCTTATAGAGTTAAATGAATCCCCGGATTCAGATCCAGCGACCCCGAAAACATAATGTAAGAAAATCTAGTCCACTTGCATATCTACCTTTAGATTCGACCTTGAAATAAACTTCTAATGGAGTTAAATGAATTTGCGATTCAGATTCAGAGATCCTAAAAAAATATATGTATGTACGATAGTCTGGTTCACTTGCATATCTATCTTTTGCTTTGACCTTGGAAATACCTTGAATTTAAGGCGATGAGGTTAAATAAACCCCACCACTTTTTTTGTGGTGCTGTGTAATTAACCCTAAATTTTATTACGTCTTAATAGTTATTAATAATTCAACTGTTGCAGTAAATATTTACAACGTTCTTAGTAAATTAGTTGTTTGATAATTGAAATTACTATTTCTGTGATTAAATAATCTATCTACCATCAAGGTACCTTTTTATTTTGGGAACGGAGAGAATTGTGTTGAAAGCGGGTCCAACTCATTGATTTTGGATTTAATAGGAAATTAAATGTCACGTGTGCGACGTAGCGTTGGATGTGTCTGTGTAGTAGGACATTATTATATATTATCGATTTGTTGCTCCTGTTTAGAGCAAATACGTGAGTGCTGCATGAAACGACCGGCAATTATTTTGTCTGCCACCCCTATCAACATAATTGCACACGTTAACTATTATCTAGGTACATATTGTATTTTAAATAGTTTAATTTTTCTGTTTCCATACAAATTTAAATACAGAGCGTTACAAGATGATGTTAAGAAAATCTATGACAGGTCCTATGTTCAAAAATAAGAAAAAAAGTTTATATAAACACGGGTTCAGAAATGCCTCGTTTTCGAGATACAGGTCGTTTAAAATTTTCTGTCTTAAATATTAGTCTTCATTTGTCGAACACCGATCGAGATATTGAGATGATATTTGGTATACAACAGTGTATACTGAAGGGTTACTTTTGCGTGTATAAATTTCTCCAGTAAAATACTAGCGTTGTTGGCGTTCAAACAAAAAAACAAGTGACTCGACACGTTGTGTTATTTTTTCTTTGTTTAAATCTGACATGGAATTTATGACAAACTGACACATGCCACCTAGATTATTGTTTCTTAATTAGCATTCATTAGTGTATTATAATGATTTATAAATTAATTTGTATCTGGAAAACTTTTTAAGCAGAATTAACTTGGCTTTACAATACCAATTTGTCCAAAAATAATTGGGGTACATTTTTTTGGTAAAAATGGGTATTTAACGACACGAGCGTACTGACGCTAGTACATTTATTCAGGTAAAAGCAGCCCTTCACTGTACACTGTTGTGTACCAAATCTGATCTCAATATCTCGATCGGTTTTCGAGAAATGAAGACTATAATATTTATCTAATATATAAAATTCTCGTCACAGTTTAAGGCGCCATACTCCTCGGAAACGGCTTGACCGATTTTTATGAAATTTTATATGTATATTCGGTAGGTCTGAGAATCGGTCGTAATCTATTTATTATACCCCTAAGTGATAAGGGTGGTCCACCCCAAACATTTTTATTTTATTTATTAGACAAAAGTTTTTATTTTTATTTTTTTATGATGTGGCATTAAAAAATACATACAACCCTTAATTTTCACCCTTCTATGACAAACACCTATTTTTTTATAGCAATTTTAGTAATTTAATCATTTTTAACCTTATAACTAGGTCAGTTATTCCTGCCAGGCGTCTACCGGTGTCACTTCTCACCACAAACCTAGAAAAAATTAAGA
Organism: Monochamus saltuarius; assembly: GCA_025584915.1. Lineage (NCBI taxonomy): Eukaryota > Metazoa > Arthropoda > Insecta > Coleoptera > Cerambycidae > Monochamus > Monochamus saltuarius. The sequence continues at coordinate 35,890,631 of CM046726.1, forward strand.
CAGCGTCGGTTCATAATATAGGTCACGTGACAGGTGCTTTATGTTGGCGGTTGTGCAAATATGATGGCTGCATTGCAATATGAAATTAACTAACTTGCTGTCATTTTAAATGTCATTAAAGAATGTGACATGAATGTGATCAATCACAGTAAACAAATGAGGTTCACGCTACAATACAACCAACGTAAATTGGCATAAAATCCAAGTTCTAGTGATTCTGGACCTTTTAGGGCAGCCATGAATTAGCGGTCGCCGGCAATATGACACTGACACAGTTTATATTTTTTCTAGGTTTGTGCTTCTCACCCAGTAAACAGCACAGAGTAAGGATAAGAACGAAGCCGACTACCAAAATATTCACTAGAAATAATGGCAAAACAACGTTTGCCGGGTCACCTGGTATTGTATAAACACATATTATTTTTATTTCTTATTTTTAAACATAAAACTGCCCCTAGATTTTCTTAACATCATTCTTAAATGATATTAAGAAAATATATGTACCTGTAACAAAGTGTCTAAACAATTAACACGAAAATTTCTGCATATCCTGCATAGCTTGCTAAAAAATTTCATTTATACCATAACTTTGCCTAAATACTGAATTAGAAATAATAATGTAAGGGTAAATACGATGCTTATACCATAAAAGTTTACCTCAAGAAGAGAAAGATACGTACGAAATAATATACAGATAGGTTAAATAGAAATATTCAAATGGAATTTAGGTAGTATTGATGTAATTGGTTACATATTAAGAAAGTTAAACTTATATAAGAAAAATGCATATAATGAAGATTATAAAGAACAGAAAAAAGCAAAAGATTTCTGAAATGAAATTCTTTTAGAACTGGACAAATGACAAACTAAAGCAGAACTAAAATTTAAAGATAAAGAAAATTATTTCCATTTAATTCCTTCAGAGCGATTTCTTTATTCATTTTAGGTAAATCTAATGGCATTAAAGCCTAAAGAGTAAAATACTGATGGATGCTTCATTTCGAATCAGAACATCAGCAATAAAAACTGGTTGGTTCCATATTGCATAATAATCTTCAGATATCGTCAGCAAAAGCTAAGCACTGCCATTTTCACTCATGATTGTCTTTATTAAATGAAAGAAAATTGTAATCACTGCATCAGTTCTTTTTTACCTTGAACTCCTCCCAATATGTTTTTTTGTATACAATGTTTAAACATATATATTTTGTGCTTTCAGCGTCATCCATATTTTTAAAAAACGTTGGGCAACATTGTGTATATGAATCAATTATTACATACTGTCGGTCCTTGTAATGTAATTGAGTGATCTTCACCACAGCACTAACATCAGTCAAATTTTAAAATCAAATATTTGCTAGATGAACGATTTGGTCGCTTCACCTGTCTAATCCAACTAGTTTAAAAAGTTTATTTATAAAATACTGAGTTTAACCAGTTGGATATATTTGAAATATTTGTGATCATTATATATAATCTGTATACACGTTAACGTGAGGTAGTGGATTTAGTTAATGCTAAATAGGATAGCTAGTCTAGCTGTAGAGCGAAGATATATGCATACTACATACATGTATAATCTGACACGTTGGGTGGCAGCGCGGTTTGAAAACAAATTGGAGAGATGTATGTGTATAAATTCGAGAGTACTTCATTACAATGTTAAATATTACGTAGTGAATTATTATTGGAGCAGTTTGTTTGGGTTTATTATAACGTAAAATTAATGTAGATAATGGAACCATACCCAAATGACGATGATTTTTTTTTCTCAGACGCATACTATTTTTTACAAATACTAAAAGAAGTTTTTAATCCCATCCAGTTATTGTGCAACTGAAATATTTGACATATCAATAGTCAATTTAGATCGTATGGGCCTTACAAAAACAGTAAATAGGGTTTTAATTTTGTTTTTCTTTTTAATCCCAATTTTATGTAAAGTAGCCTTTCAAGAAAACAAATACGATAAAGCAACGACATATACTCGTATTTTATGTAAACACACGATCTAATATGTCGCTGCAAGTTACCCCATTTGTTTTCTTGAAAGGCTACGTTATATAAAATTGGGATAAATATTATTTATTTATATTGTTTTAGGTTTTTCTTGATATATTTAGTGGCTTTTCAGTAACTGAGCGCTCCTAGAATTAAAGTGCTTTAGCTGGAATTCTTTGACGTGCTCTTGTTGTTCTTGTTCTAGGCTCTGCAGGGACAGCCCCGCTATCGGTATCTCTGGGCCCGCTCATATATTGATTTCGGCTTCTTTTATTGGTATTAAGGTATTACTGCTACGGTTGGAACCGTTACTCGGATAATGGTAGTCTTTCGAAACGTCTTGTAGCCGTATGGACTCAATATACCTACAGTGAAAAACGACGAAATATTTGGAAGCATGGGATGCGAGCAATTACAGAGGCGGCTACAGGACGTCTTGACAGACCTCCATTTTCCGAGGGACGGTTCCGACCGTAGTAGTCATAATACCAACAACAGAAGGTGAAATCAATATCTGGGCGGGCCCAGAAATACCGATACCGGGTCTACCCCCGCAGATCCTAACCCAAGAATACCAAGGGCAAGTTTAAGAATTCCAGCTAAAGCTAGGGATGTACATTTTAATTTTCTAACTAGCAGCGACCAATTATCAAGGTTACGGCATAACAAACCGGAAAATCACTATATATTAAATTATATGGTTTTATTTTGTCCCAATTACATATAAAAGTAGCTTTTCAAGAAAACAAATGCGGCAACTTGCAACAGTATAAACTTAATTATTGACTGAATAACAGATATCTCATAAACGAGCAGTAACATTGTAACAAAAAATTAACTAGATAGATTAGGACAACTAAAATTATACCTACTTTAGTACATGTTCGTCTAAGCATTATTTACTAATAACACATAGATTGTAGCGCTTTTTATTTCGGGAAGTTATTTTTTAAAAGCCGGTATTCCATTGCAGGCTTCTGTAGTTCAAGTAGAAAAGAAAATTGATTTTGAAAGGAATTGAATATCGCCCTATATCGAAAAAGTTACTTTATCCAACAATATATGTGCTAATATAATCTAATCTAATCAATCTAATAATGCTTATATCAAACATCTATTAAGGTGTATAAATGATACTGCAGGAAAAAACTACTCCGCGGGCTAATGCTCCGACCGGCATTGAATTACACCTGCAGTATCTGTGTGAACAGCCAAGAACCCTTGTCGGCCACTCCACCAGACATAAACCGGTTTCGGGCTTGTTAGCCCTCATCAGTATGCCATAGGTGAGATGACCGACAATTGAACTGGCTGTTCCTTCATATGTAGTTTCACATATAAATCGAGTGCAGGTGAGATGTAACTGATCTGCTACTTCCTGCTCGGCCTAAGTGGCTCGACTTGCAGGAAGCGACCTACATTGTCGTAGGTACTTAACCGCAGACCTCTCCCGTGGGCGATGCGCCAGTAAATCTATAAATGATAATGAAGGAATAAACTACTCCGCGGGCTAACGCCCCCGACCGACATTGGATTACACCTACAGTATCTGTGTGAACAGCCAAGAACCCTTGTCGGCCACTCCACCAGACATAAACCGGTTTCGGGCTTGTTAGCCCTCGGGTGAGATGACCGACAATTGAACTGGCTGTTCCTTCATATGTAGTTTCAAATATAAATCGAGTGCAGGTGAGATGTAACTGATCTGCTACTTCCTGCTCGGCCTAAGTGGCTCGACTTGTAGTAAGCGACCTACATTAGCCCGCGGAGTAGTTGTTTCCTGTAGTATCATTTATAGATTTAATGGCGCATCGCTCAGGGCGAGAGGTCTGCGGTTAAGTACCTACGACAATGTACCACTTAGTCCGAGCAGGAAGTAGCAGACCAGTTACATCTCATCTATTAAGGTGGATTTTTCTTCAGTTTTCGTAATTGAGTTAATTTTTTGTTACATTTATTACTATTACTACTCGTTTACGGGATATTTGTTTTAAGTCGATTTATACAGTTGCAAGTTACTCATGAAAGGCTACTTATATAAAATTAAGACTACTGCTATTGTTTTGCAAGGCCCATATAATCTAAACTCATGATTGATACGGTAAACGAAATATTTCAGTTACACAATAACTGGTATGTATTTTAAGCCGCTATAAACATAAGAAAAGTTATTTGGAAAAGAAAGAAATGAAAAGCCTAGTGTCGTTTAGTTATCGTTTCGTTAACTACCTTAATTAAGTCTTGGTCAGCACAAACAAAATTAGGCAACGCTCACTTTGCTTCAGCCATTTACAAGAAAACACATTTTCCATGATAAATGAATCACTCTGTACAGTCAAAATAAATGAAATTTGCCCAAAAGTATCTACAGGGTTAACTATGACTAAGTACAAAAATTTTAACCACGTGCTCAGGAGGTCTAAAGACAATAAAAATTTATTTTGGAATTCTAGCTCGATGTTTAAAAATGGGGCAAAACCCTCTTTTCCTACGGAAAGTCGGCGCCTATGACAATTAATCATCATCCGACATGGCTAGATATGTCAACAACCATGCGGTCGTTTTTATCAACATTGTCAAGTGTAGAAACGACGAAAATAAACATATTTATTAAAATAATAATGTCTAAGTACCTGATAGATACCAGCTAATCCGCTTAGCTGCAGTATATTGTATTGGATCTTGGTTCTTTCGTTGCACACTGCCAAAACTACATTTTCATTCCTTGCAGATTCATCATAATTAACATATCCGACATAAAATACTTTATTTAATTACTATAACACGTTTAAAATTAGTCACTTAGCTGATTTAAAGTAACAGTAAGTTCTAGGTTATGAATATTGCATTGCTAGTTGCCTACTTTCCATGCTCCAAACAATGCAGAAACGCGAAGTTAGCTATAATCTAAGGGTCATTTTTACAGAACACTGTGAACATCTTGGGATGTTATAGTTTAAAGTATTACTAATTATTTTATGCAAACATCGTCGATTACTGTTAATATTGTTGCTACTATTAGTATTAACAACACATGAAAATTAAAAATTCTTCTTCTTCTCCTTGTTTATGTGCCGTGAGTAGGCCATAAAAAGTAGAAGAGTGCACCTGGCATTAGTGACCTACAGATGTCGTCTGTAGATGTATAGTATACGGTTACAGTCTGATAGTTTGAAATAATTTTTCAGTACTTGTTTTTCGAAAATTTAATTTGCGTATTTTTTGTGTATTTACAAACATGTTGTATTCAAATGCCTAGATGACGGATAAGGTGCTGATTTATGGGAGTGTGACAAATGCATATTATCGTGCAACAGCGTCAAAGACGTTTCCCGAGTATACAAAATATTATGCTGAATACTTTTGAACCACATCGAACAGCTGTTTTATGCCGTGGCAGTAAACGTGTGGCAGTGTTTTTATGTATTTGTGTACATTTGCGTGTATTATGTTGTTATCATCTGTGCTTTTTCCCGACGTAAGTAATAGGACTTGGTCAAGACCGCCAAACCAAGTAGTTACCTCGATTTACACAAAAGAACGATCGAGGAAGGAGAGGTCCACAGCAAGTACAAAAATCTTTGCAAGTTTTAATTTAAACAAGCAAGAAAACAGATGATTAAACATTCTTCAAATCTCTCCAAGTATCAATCCTGGAAATAAATATTAGTAAGATAGGTGCTGCCTCTCTGTGCTACCATACCGTATTTCTCATTAAATAATAATCTACATTTTGTAGTTTTTTTTTCTTTGGAAGCGTGTCAATGCGGTGACCTGTCACTATGTTTGACACCTTTGACTTTGGCATATTATACCTAACCTAACCTCTGGCAGATTATACTTAACCTCGCGGCTGACAGGTCAGTGACGGCGATAAATAGGGATTTAATATAGTTTTGAAAAAAATTTTTTGGCTTTATCAATAAGTTTGGATTTTTTTTGAAGGGTGATTCCGTTAATTTTTATTTTTCCTATCCCCTCTTAAAATATTTGTACTAAGTCATAGTTAACCCTGTATATATAAAAGTTCACCATCTCTGAGGTGCAAGGTGTTAAAAATGTTAAATTTATATTATATAACTTTTATTTAGTTGGAAATCATTGGTACATTATTTCACAATATTTGTTTGGTATGTACAAATTTCTTTGGATAACGTAGTTTACTTGGTTTTCTGTAGTTACTTTAATAAAAGAAATGCGAAAGTATATATTTGCATCGTTTTTATATTTTTCAGGTATTAATAATATTGTGTGAAACTAACTACTCTGTGGGCTAAAGCCCCAACCAGCGTTGAATTACACCCACAATCTCTACCCACATATTCTTTAATATTAGCTTTTGTTAACATTTTTTACTGTTTTAGAAAGGTATTTTAATAATAATAATAATATAGAATCTATGGGTAGATATAGTGGGTGTAGTAATACAACGCTGGTTAGGGCTTTAGCCCACAGAGTAGTTAGTTTCACACAATATTGTTAATACCTGAAAATATATAAAAAACGATACATAAAGGGTAAAATTTTGTTATTTATTTTAGTAGGTCGTTATGATGTTTAAATTCATTGACAGATTAATCAGTTTGACATTGTCGACATTTAATTTCAAATAATTTTAATTTATTGGTATAATAATTTATATAGTTAGATATTTGACTCAACTTAAAGCAGGCCACCTGATGAAGCAATCCTAAAAACGCAGAAACAGGTCAGATCTTATCTATTGTGGTTGAATTTTCGAGATCCCACTGTCAGAAGTTAGATATCTATAGAGTGTTTCATTAAAACAGGTTAGTAAATTTAGATAGATTAATTTCTTTAGATAATTATTAAATATAGCTTTGTCTGTGGAATTGTTCATTAGCATACCTAGATGTTTAGTATCAGAGAACATACATATGACTTCATTGATAGGAATTATAGGAGATTTGATATATATTAGCTTAATTTACCTTTCTAAAACAGTAAAAAAATATATATTTGCAGTTCAGAGAATGTGTATTTCAAATACACAAAACGTCAAAAGTTTTGGAACCCCCTTCGTTCTTGTTAAAAAAAAAAATTTGTCAGAAAAACCAAATACATTTATAAAAGTATATTGTTTTCTGAATCTTTTTTTTTTGTGAAAAGAATATGTCCGATAAACCGAGTACTTAGAAAATTAAAAACAAGCAAATCTGTGACATTTGTGACAAAATCTATTAAATCAAAATGAAGTTCTCTACTTGCCTTATAGTCGGTATAAGGTCCACCATGTTTGAATAGCATATTGACACGTCTGTGCATTGAGATAATCAAGCAGTCGATTTTTTGCTGAATATTGTTCCTTTCCTCGTCTGCCGTCACGACTAACTCATCTGCAGTCTGAGGTGGAGGATTATGAATGGTTCTAGCAACGAAATCCCACAAGTTTTAAACAGGATTCATGTTAGGAGAGTTGACTGGCCAATCTAATCTATTGATATTTCCTGCTTCTAGTGTCTCTTGAACCCTTCTTGCGCGATGTGATCGAGCATTGTCGTCTATAAACACAAATTTTTCACCTAATTCATTACGTAGGGGGTAGATAATGGGCGTAATAACTTGTTCGATGCAAATTTGACTGGTCATATTCTGTGGTATGCGAATTAATGGGGTGCGGCGGTTGAACATTATTCCTCCCCAAAACATTACGGTACCCCCTTCATACGGAGCATCTTCACGGGGAAAATGGAGTCGCTGTTGACGAGCGGGTTCTCTTCAGATTCTTTGTCGATTGTCATCAGTAACCAGCCCAATTCTGGTTTCGTCTGTAAATAAGACTGGCGTACAAGCCAACCCCGATGCTCTCGCGCCCACTGGAGACGGGCAGCACGATGACTTGAAAGTAGAGTGGGGACCCGTAATGGTCTTCTAGCCCGTAAATTTGTATTGTGAAGTTGTCGAATAGTAGGTGTCGATATAACATGCTGAAACATACCTTGAAAGTGGGCTCTGAGAACTAAAGCTGAAGATGTGCGGTGTCTATGGGCATATTGCACCAAATACCGATCTTCCCTTTCAGTAGATACTCGAGGACGCCCACTACGTGGTCTGTTTTCCACTGTATCAAATTCTTCACATCTGTGTACTATTCGTACAACAGATGATCTAGAAATGTCTAACATGTTCGATATCTGGTGATTAGAATGTCCTGCATCATGTAAAGTAGTCATTCTTACTCGGGTAAACACATAAATTTCAGGTCCTAGCGTTATAATGTACAAAAATTCAAAGGAACACTTGGCTAAATACACTGCCAAACTAACCAGATTTGTAAAAACATTGGTAATAAAGTAAAGATTCATGGTCAATTTTTTATTGTCTTTTTTGTTCCCTAAGTACATGCACTTTTTTACCACATTGATTGCAATTGATTTTATCAAATTACACAATTACATCACTGTAATGATTACATTATTTATATCAAAACGAAGGAAAACTGGTAATGGCGCAAATTCGTAAAAAGCGCCCTCTATAATTTTAATTAAAAACTAATTAAACCAAGTTATCGAGATCTTTTCAAAATATCCGCCTAATACTTCAGAATAGCATGCTTCTAAAATATTGTTTCTGTACTTTAGCTATGAGATTATTTCATGTACTGTTCATAACAAACGGTACCTACGCATTTATGTCAAAGTAAGGATTTCCGGAAATTGAATCGTGTGATAAATATAGATCAGAATGAGTATAGTCACGAGTTATTGAGAAATATATTGTCCTATAGATTAAAGTCTAATGCGAGAAATATGAGCTAAACGATATTGCTCTCATTGTGATCTATTGACATTGTTATAATATAATTTAGAATACTTGAAAGATATATGATTGAGTGGTCATATGTTTACTCAATAAAAAGAATTAAATGAGAAGCAGACATGTTCCATGGTCAAGGCTGATCGATTTCATCAATTACTTAAATGTACAATGTGAACACATTTCGACAGTTTGAGGGGGTGTCATGTGTATTTCCCAATATTGTATAACTAATAGTTTTACAGTTATAACACAAAGTAATATATTTTTAAATATGGAATGTGTCTGGGATTTCGTGTTAACACCTCCTTAAATTCAAGTAGGCGACTGTGGAGGAAAACAGGCCATCACCTCTAAATTTTTTATAACTGAATCGATTTTGTTAAACATTTGGATATAGGCTTATCTTACCCCCCTCTTCAAAAGTTGTGTACGCGCTAGGTGAGCCTTTTATTTTTAAGGGGTGAAAACCACCCCTTATTGAAAAAACTAATACCTATTAAAGCATTTTATGGATTTTAATTATGTTAAATTATGCCATTTTAATATTTTCAATTAAAATAATGGATATTTTGAAAATTCTTAAAAACCACCCCTTTTAATAAAAATAACTCAATTTAATTATATAAACTAGTTTTTGTTAATTGTAACACTTCAACCCTTAAAAACTACCCCCTATGCCAAAAATACATAAAAAAATCTTTTTGAACAACTTCAAAAGCTTTAAATGTACATTTATATTCCAAAAAAAATTCCTTTCTTGTCAATAAAATATTTTTTGATTGGTTGCTTATTTTCAACCCTTAAAAATAACCACTTGTGTCAAAACGTCATAAAAAATTGTGATAATTTCAAACGCTTTAATCTTGTATTTATATTCGAGAAAAAAATTCCATTCCCACTCATACAATTTTTAACCCTTTAAAACCACCCCTATCCTCACGAAACAACCTCCCCTTTGATATATGTGTAAATAAAAAAATGCATGATGATGATTGCATTCATGTATACAGAAAATAAGTTGATGCTCCAAAATACAAATTTTTTACGTGCTCCAAAATTTTTTCTAATAAATGCAATTCGTTTTTTTATGATGCCTCCGTTAATTTTTAAGCTACAGCGTCCATTAAAAAAAACCATTGTAAAGGTAATTTCAAAAGCTACAAGACTAAGTACGTTAAATTGTTCCAAAACCCTTTATTTTTAAATAGTGAAGGGCCAAAGGGCTGATTGCAGGTAAGTCACGCGCTTTAACTCAAACTTCAATCGGCTGCACCGTTATTTTTCAAGCTACAACAAAAATAAAAAAAAATGTTAAGAAAAAAGCTACAATTTTGTATTCTACCATTTTTTACGTATCTTTTATAGTTTTAGAATTATTCTGAAAAAATTCATTTTTTTAGATAATTATAAAAAAAATAAGATTTTTTTCGAAAAATACGCATTCTAAACCGGCTAAACTTTTGGACCTAATAAATAACACTAAAATAAAATGAATTTTCAAAGATATACGTTTAATTTTAATTCTGATAAAAATAATGTTACTTATATTGTTCGTTTTTTTCAAAAATTAGAGTAATCCAACTTTTCTTTCACCACATCTCGCTTTGTTTTAATCGAAATGACTTTTAACAAGGCTCATTTTAAATGTTTTTTAAAACCCTTTAAAAAAGGTTTATATGAGTTTTTATCGAAGAAGATTTTCATTTTCCGTTATTTGACGATAAATACATCAAGTATAGTACCCCAAAAATAAAAAGTCATTTTTAACCAACTATAAATCGCTTAGTATTGTACTTAGAAAACTCAATGAAAAACCAATGTCTTTGTTTCATTAGAAGCTTTTTTAATAAAACGCTTAGTTTTTGAGTTATTCGTAAAAAATCATTGAAAAATACGTTTATCTTGACGAAAGTGCGAATAACTCAAAAAGTATTGATCTACCGAAAAATATTTATCAACCACCCCAGGGGTGGAAGCACACATCGGCACCATATAACTTATGTTTTTTGAGTAATTTCTTACCAACTGTAAAAATTTCAGATAAATTGGTGCACATAACAAAAATTTCAAGAAAATAGTGTTTGAAGATTTTAAAATTTAATTTTATATTGTGTGCACATTGCTTTGACTTTACACCGCGTAACGCCATGCCACGCCATCCGACGTGTTGCGAATCCCGACTTAGATTTTTATCCGTCGCATGGTGTAACGTGGTGTCGCGTTATTACAGGGTGCACCTGAATTTTATGTCAAACACATAAAATGACAGACAAAACTGATGAGATTTTGTTAATATTAGATGGAGAAATCTTTATTTTTCGTGTCTCAACACTGAACGAATGACTTATTTTACGATAAAATAAGGAATAGATTGTTTCATTTGAATATATAAAGTCGATGTGATGGAATAGATTATTAAATTATAACTGTACGAAACCAAGTGGAATATGGAAATCATTATTTATTCAAGTTTATATTACATAAACTGTTTACCTTATTCACTTAATCTCATTTTTTATATTTAGAGTGCTCATCAAGGTGATGTGGCGTTAATGCTTCGCAGTTTCTACTTTCTCTATTTTTTTCAGTTTCCTCAGCGTCTCAAGTTCTGCTTCTTAACTCTCTTCATCCTATAGTTCAACTGTCAAGAAATTATCTAAATCAATTTAACGTTTCAAGTTCGACCTTCTCAAGTGGTAAAAGTGATAGAACAGCTCAGCCCAAGCTTACGACAGCCACAATGATTGCTCTTGCACGCACTTTGACAATTACAAGAGATTATCTGAGTAATGCTGGTAGTACTGCCCCTTTTTCAGTGGTGGCGTTTCCAACACCTTTCCCTTGGTTCCATGATTTTTTCCAGCTCTGTATTGGGTGAAACTGTACGCATGCTGCCGTACGTCTGCTCGAATAGGTAGCAGGGAACGAAGGTGACCGAAATTTTTGGCCACTGCCTTTTTGAAACACAGAAATTGTGTTATGCATTAACAAGTGCCTGTCATAAAATGTAACGTAACGAGGCATCGCATGGCGTGGTACCAATTTTACACACAGAGTACATATGTCACATCACGTCGAGTGGCGTGGCGTGGCATCAGAGCAATCTGTCCCCGGCTTTAAAGCCGGAGGCACATAGCGCTCAAGGCACGTCTCGCTACGCCATGTGATACAAGGTCAGAAAGGTTCTTACACCGTGTATTCTTATATGTTTTTATATATTGTGTGCACACTGCTCTGACGCTACACCACGCCACACCATGCCATCTGACGTGTCGCAAATCCCCTCTTGTTAGATTCATCAGGTCGGGTGGTAGCAGTGTGCACGTGAATATGATGTCGCATGCATAAAATGCACACTGCTACCACGCGACACCACGTTACACCATCCGCCGTGAAGAAAATCTAACAAGAGGAGATTTGCGACACGTCGGACGGCATGGCGTGGCGTGGTGAGGTGTAGCGTCAGAGCAGTGTGCACACAATATATAAAAATACACGGTGTCAGATCCTTCCGACGTTGTATCACATTGCGTGGGTCATGGCACCAGAGCAATGTGCCTCCGGCTTTTAGATGTTCCCACCCTCTTTATTTTATTTAGCACTTAAAAACAAGATTTTTTTGTAAAGTTGCTTTATTTTATTTTTTTCCAGGTTTAATTCCACGTCTAAGATAAACTAACTTGTTTCTGTTACGTCATGAGTAAAGAATTTCCAACTAGATTAATTAAACATTAAGGTGGTTTGGGAAATCAAAAGTTGTAATTTGTTTATGGCGAGAAAACTTCTCGTAATGTAAACATGTTGACGGAGGAAAAACTTTAGAATAAGTTCGCAAATTGTAGACATTGTATTATCTTTTATTGATTTAGCTTCTATTCATGCTCATACGCACGAAGAATGGTAAAAACTAAAATTGCCCAATTTGCCCTTAATGAATACTTGGAACTGATTGGTATGTTCTGTAATTCTCAAAGTAAACGGAGATCGTGTAGCAAATAAATTTTCTAGACAATTGGATGAAGTTGCGCCACGGTTTTTATGTTTGACCAATAGAAATTTATTTCGATAAAAATGAGCAATCTTGACGATATCTAATGAAATTAAATGTTCAGTACAGGATGTCCGGAAGTAAATGCAACATAGAGCAAAAGTAGATCCCTGACTACAAAATAATGCGATGTTGACAAACTTATCTTAGTCAAAAGTGATGGTTAAAAAGATACAGGGTGTCAGAGCTAAAATTTTATTTTCGATATTTGTAAATAATTTTTAAAAAAAATCCAAATATTTGCACACATTTTGAAGATCGGGGGTTTTTGGGGGCGAGAAATTAAAATTTGTTTGTAATTTTGACGTCAATAGTATATACACTTATGGCACATCATGCTTCTTTTAAATGACAGAACTTTTTTGTGGCTTAGTGTATCCTCTAACTATTAAACCAGTCAATTCTCCTATCTTTTTTTATCTGAAAAGGGCGAGGAAAAGGGTATACCTTGTTGAAATCGTTAGGAGTGCCTTACTTGAAATATTCAGTGCACTCAATAGAAACTGTTTTGGTTTCAGGTAAAAATCCTTTTCAGCTGAAAATACAGCAAAATGTTACTGGAAAAAGCTATTCAGAATGGTAAATTATGACGTGCAAAATCAGCAAGGTTTGATGAAACTGATTTTTCGACAATGGTTTCATCGAAGCATAAATATATGCTATAAAGTAGGCCGATTTTCTTGTAATTTTGTACGTCGTCATAATTTACCAAATATCGAATGTAAAATTTTAACTTTGGCACCCTGTATATTTTTATCATCGACTGAATCATGTTTTGACTAAGGTAAGTTTGGCAACATCGCATTATTTTGTCGTCAGGGATCTACTCTTGCTTGTGTTGTATCTATGTCGGGACATCATGCATAACCTATTTAAACAATATGTTGCTACGTATTATTTGAAACTTTAGAAGCAAGTTGTTGCTTGTAAATAAACATGTCAAAATGAAGTTTGGTGTTTGTAGTGTTTCACATAAATAAATAAAATTCGATGGGCGAAGAAAGCAGAGATTATTAGATTTAATAAAAAAATGTTAAATTTTTTTACCACAAATTTAACTAGACTGAAAATACGATATTCATTTATTCGATATATTCGACTGTCGCATATTGTACTCGAAGATGCATTAAAAATTGCACAAAGTTTTCGACATGGAATCAAACGATATTCTATAATAATTTTTTATGGATATATAGTTGACGAGATTCGAACAGTACAATACTTTTTTATATGGAAATTGAAGTTACTTAAAATTTATTTTTACTTTTCTGTGACAGATGTATGTCAAGATACATTTTACAAATAAATACATATAGACAAGATGGTTAACATAGTAGTGGATTCTACGCCACAAAATAATGAAACAACTTTCTTTTTCAATAGTAACTAGTATACAAACACTAGGTGGCGCGTAAAATTCGATGAGAGCATTAGTTTTTATATAGGGTGTTCAGTTTTGCAGGAAATCGATTTAATTTCGATTTTTTGGTAGTCAACCTCGGTAAAATTTGTATTTAAATTGAAATATCCTTAATTATGAACACATTCTGATATAAAAAGTCACGAAAAATTTTCATTTTGTCATAAAAGAACACCTATGAAAAGTCCCCAAATTTCATTGTTTTGTCATGCAAAACGTGTATAGTCTTGAGTCCAATGTACACACACGCAACAACCGCATGGATAGACGTCTAAACGTAAAGTGACAGAAACTGTCAAAGCAAGTATGAATATTTTTGTAGGTGTTTTATTAATAATACGTAATACCACAAGTACATTGAATGTGCTTACGTATTTGCAATAATGCTACAATTTTGTAAAAAAAATGGGATTTTGAGGTTTTTAGTTGCTCGCGTGCACTGAGATTTATCCGTCATGAATACTCTGATAATATGTGAAATATTTATTGTTTATATAACTGTATAATAAAATTATTCTCGGAAATATAAGCGATAGGGGGCAATCCCTACGAGCAGAAAACTAAATTTATGAACACGTCACATGCCCTTGACTCTACTCGAATCTTGCTGCCACATAACATATCTCGTTGTTAAGGTACGGATTCGCTGGTGCGACTGCGGCTGCGACTGCGACTGCGACTGCAACTCGTCGCCGACCAATAGACAGTCTGAATGTTCTCATCAACTCCAGCATTTAGACTGCCTATTGGCCGGCAACGAGTTGCAGTCGCAGTCGCAGTCGCAGCCGCAGTCGCACCAGCGAATCCGTACCTTTATGCTGCGAAGTTGCGACAGAGCCCGAAAACCGAACGATATGTAAAACTTAACTTAGAGTTCGAAATAATGAAAATAATTAATAATGTCTCGGCGACAAGTGGTAAAAAGGGTTTAAAGCTTAGAAACAATCACAAATAAAAATCTAATGGATTTATTGAGTGAAAACTTCAGTTCCAGTATTACAAAAATATATTTGTTACAAAAACTACTCCACATCTATCAAATTTGAGTAAAATTTTGAGCCATATACATCTGCTACAAATTACATTCATACAGTAAAAAGTATGATAGTACGATATGTTGCATTTTCTGGGAACATTTACCATGTAGTAATGTATATTTTTTTACACCATCAGAAAGTAGAGATTTCAACGAACAAATGCCCATCGACTTGTTTAAAAAAGATATTTTGACATGAGAATTTTCGATTGAAAAATTAGGGTGCTTTTTCGATTTTACGTCAAAATAAGGTGAAAAAATAAAATATTTTAAATCAAAAAATTACAGTGTGTCATGTTTATGTCCCATAAAAAGGTAAGTTTTCACCAAATTTCGTGAAAAATTTTTGGTTTAGTATTCTCTTCCTTTTCCAATGGGTTCCATCCTACTGTTATTTTTTTGGTTTCAAAAATTATCGACCCTGGTCTACACAGTGGCAGTTCAACGCCGAAAATCTGCATGCCCGTTATTATAGGAATGAAAATTTTGTTTATTCTTTTGCTATTACCATTTTGTTTTGCTAAATTGGTAACTAAATAATTGAAAACAACTAGGGTGTTATCAGATAATGACACCATTAAGCGCCTGCTTTCACTATGTTTCTACCAATATAATTAATTGAAAATGAAGGTTCGGCGCGTAAGAAGCATACATAATTATGTTAAAACTTGTCTGCGAGCCACCTCATAAAATTAGAAATCACCAAATCGTTTTTTTTTAGCTCTTGGATCGTCCTTGCCACCAAAACACAAGTTTTCGCAGCGCAATGTCATCTGATGAAGGGCTTGCAGTTCGTTTAAGGTAAATAAATAGAGCTTGTTGAAAAGCGAAAGTGTCCGACAGTTCAGCGACACATTCACAACTTAACTAGTCGAATATTTCTAACACTTTGAAACCAATCCCTAACTTTTGTTGGAACAGAACTTACAGGTTTGTTTTTGTAGCAATTGTAAACGGTTTGAAACTATAAGAGATGTCCGTCCAACTATTTATTGCGCTAATTCAATGCTAACGCGTTCTTAACTTAACTGGCCGAATATTTATGATAGTTTCAAACCATTTCCAACTGCTGCAAAAATAAACCTTATGTTGGAATAGCGTGGCCAAGTATAGAAATTGCAAGCCACCGGCCGCGACGTGCAGTGACGGTCGTTGCAAATGCCGGTTCATGCAGGTGCTGGTCTAGTGTACGATGCTCCATGGAGACCTTCATGAACCGGCTTTGCAGGTCCATGCTGGTCTGTACAGGCATAATATGCGCGATCTTTTAGCCGCGTTCTTTGCGATTCAGTGTGACTATTAAATCGTCAATGTGCAAGAGGTCTTAAGAAATGTCGAAACGGTACATTCTTTGTCTTGCATCTAAGGGCAAATCATCAAGACCATCAATAAGTAACTCATGTATCAATATACAAAATATGCAACAGATCCCTTAATTTAGAATATTTTTCCTCTATAACATTTTTTTTTATTTAAAAAATTGTTGTCGATTCCCAAATCATACTTTGTTAATAAGACACCATCATAAAACTATATAAACCTATTAAATGACACTATAATTTAAAAAGCTTGCTGTAATTATCCAATGCAACTAAACAATGAAAAACAATTGCCAAATTTATATCTGTTGTGATAGCTTTTGCCACACATTTCTAATAAATGCAGTAAATTCTATTCGTAGCAGGCTAGGCAAAAAAACAATATTTGTTTTCATATGACATGTTCTCAATGAGAAGTGTCAGAATTTTGAAGGTTTTAATAATCATTATAGTTTATAGAATTAAATTTTGAAGTGTTGTGATCATTCATTATTAGTAGTTACTGAAAAGTAGCAGCAATAAAATGTCGCCATGACGAAAAAATGGATATGCTGTTCATTTTCGAAGAAGCCCAGAAAAATGCATTACGGGCAAGAAGATTATGCGCTCTGAAATATACCGAAAAAAAATCTTCCAAATCATCATATATTTTGAAAATTGGAAAATGTTCTCTGCCAGAATAGGAAATCATTTTTAGTTAACAGTGAGAAAAAAAAACAGTAACAGCAAATGAAAATGTGGCAATTATAATAAACTATTTTGAAAATCATCCTGAAGCATCGATTAGAAAGGCTACGAGAGAGTTAAATTTGACATATACAGATTTGGAAAGTGAGGATCTTAATGCTGAATTGTGTTTTGCCGCTTGCGTGTATTTGTGTCATGCTATACGCATAGTTCCACCACAGCGTGCTCCCACTCTTCGCATAAGGCAGTGTTGCCAGGTGGGAAAAATTCAGTGCATGAGAATAATTTCAAAATAGCATGAGGTTTGGAGAAAAAAGCATGAGATGGCTTAATTTATCAAAAAACACCTCTTGACACAGCTTAATTTTTAATTACTTTTGTAATGCGATTTTTATTTCATTAAAAAGCATTATGTTATGCTATTTTATCATAATATTACATTGTAAGTAGGTACTTACAGGTACTTACTTAAAAGTTATTAACCACGTAACCTTTCTAATTTATTTTATTGTTAGGCCGGGCGAACGTTGAGGCGCAGTTGACGTGACGCAGGGTGACTCACGGGTCGTAAAATTTGTTGTTTCCAGAAAATGTAGGTACCCTTACGGAATAGAGTTAAGAATCACTGCAATACAGCGTGAATACAGCACACACACCGCATATCCGTCGACTGTCATACCCGTTTATGTATTCATTGCTAATTATTAAGAAAGCAGTCTACAATAAAGGACATTTCAAGTATCCAAATATTGTAGATACCTACCTCTATCTATTCAATTTTGCCCTCGATTTTGCCTTTATTTCTCGTTAGGTCTTTGTTTTGGTAGATTTCAAAGAGTAATTTTAATAATTTTATTATTTCTTTTTGTGTCTATTAAAAAGCATGAGATTTTGTAATCAAAATATGACAGCATGAGATTTCCTCGGAATGCATGAGATCTGACAACACTGGCATCAGTTGACCGGACAGTTAGATTTGCAATGGCGAATTGGCGTTGGCGATACGGAACCGATTACCGTAGTAGTGGGGAATGCTAGACCAATGCACGGCGCCGCGCCACTTATACTTCGTACCTCCCCTGGGATAAAGCGGCAATTTCTACTTTCTCTGTAAATATCCGCAATTTCCGAATCTGTATAATGCAATTCAAAGAGTATTAAAAATTAACAAATTTCACGATTATAAAATACATAGTGTGCAAGAGTTAAATACTGGACATTTTGAACAGCGAAAAAATCTTATTTCTCAGTTCTTAGTTGCATTAGATGATGATCCTAATTTGTATAAATACATTTTGTGGACAAACGAAAGTCATTTTATTAGTCATGGCATTCCAAACCGGAAAAATACTCATCATTGGTCAAACGAAAACCCACATGGTATTAGAGAAGTTTAAGGCAGGGTACTCTAGTGTCAAGATATGGTGTGGAATTGTAGGGCGCCAAAGGTATTACAATTTTCTTGTAATTGAAATTCCTATTCTTATGCCACTTCAAATTAGGAGACACCTGTGGTTTCAACTGGACGGAGCGCCTTACCATACTGCTGCAGTTGTTCAAAACTATTTAAATTTGCACTTTGATTTTGATTGGTATTAATGACCCTTTACAATTTGCTCCGGGAGCCCCATATCTAGCCCCTCTTGATATCTTTTTGTGGGGAGCCCTAAAAAATATTGTGTATAAAACTAAAACAAACAGTATTGATCATTTTAAGAAGAAAATCACTGCTACTTGTGCTGAAATATGTGGCAATATTTAAAAAAAGTAACGTCCACTGAACTAAGAAAACGTTACGAATTGTTTTTAAATAATAATGGTGGTCACATTGAACGCCTTTTAAAAGATTAAGTATAGTGTTTAGTTATTTTTATGTTTATTTATTTCAGTTGATATTCCTTTTCTGTTTACGTATTTCAAGTGATATTTTTTATATTGTTGTGGTCTCCGTTATATGATAGGTGGGTTTGTAATTCTTCCAAATTAATGTAATGGTTGTATACACAATTGTGTTATTAAATTGTTTATATTGAATACGTTGTTTGTTGTAAATAGAACCATAGTTATAGTTATTAATAAAATGAACCAGCAAGAGCATTGAAAAAGATCTATATCGCTGGCTATGTCGTTGTAATAATAATTATGAGATAGAGAATTTCACTAGAGAATTGAACTTTTTAAATAATGGGAACATAAAAAAATGTTATAAAGGAACAATATTCAAAATTAAAAGATCTTTATCGTGACATATTAAAAAATGTATGTTGCTGGAAAAAAATTTGAAGCGCAGCGACGCTTAGCGTAAAGATAATTTCTGTATTTTAACCCTACCTTCAAGTAAAAGTAATCAGAAATGCAATAACTTCTAAAATAATTTATTTTTCTCAGCCGTTTCCCAGAAAAACTCATTTCTCCAGTTAAATCCATCACCCTGTACACCACACAACTCGGTTGGAGGTGTTGACTTGCCGGGCGATTTACCGAGTACTACTCAAGGATGAATATTCTACACCTAAGTTTAAAATCTGCTGTTACTCCTACTATTAAAGTTTGTAAACGCCCTTTAGATTATCAACATTCTCGAAAAGCGACATACATCATTTTCTTGAAAGTGGAATGCAATATTCCCCGTTATTACGTTATTAAATGATGGGAATGTGGCGTATTCTATTACTTCTATAAATACCATTTTTCGGCTATAGAAACTATTAAAAATTAATTTCAATTAAAATTGAATTAACTAAATTAAAAACAAAGTTTTGTGGTGACTTGACTGTTTAATATATAAATACTAACAAATTTGGTTATTCCCTCATAGAAATAGTTGTCAAGCCAATATTAACCAAAAAATTATAAAAATTTACATACATACTCAGAAAGACAAGAAATTAAATGTTGAAGAGACAAATTAATCGTATACAAAAACATTTTATGCTTTTTCAGTTGCACAACTTGATAATTCCTTACGCTCTTATTGACGAGTTTGGTAAACTATCAGTTAAGTGATTTATCTTTATATATAATCTGTGTTGTAACCGCCTTGAGAGTATGAATGAATCAAAGAAGATATCATTGTTTGATAGATATTCACCAAATAATAATATTATTTTGTTCAATTTATTTTCTTCGATTTTTGGTTATTACTAGAGTTCAGGAACTTTTAACAGAACTGGAACCAGTTTACTAACGCAAATATGAAATTTTTTACAGAAAATATATCGCAACGCATATTATTAATACTAAATAATTACGCTAAATATAACAGTTAAAAAAATACTTAAAAGTGAAAACCGAGCTCAAAAAAGGTTTCAATGTCATATTGTCTGTATCTAATACATCTATGGTTCTAGATTTTCTGGAACTTTACCATAAGCATATAACAATAAACGATTACTAAGTGATTTTTTATTCAATTTTCGCGCAAACAAAATCCGCCCTCATCAGTGAAACAATAATTGTTGAAGAATGCCAGATTTCTGCTATATTTAAGATGCTACTTAATAAAAGTAGATACGTATTAAAAATATATTATTTATAACGCATTAGTTATATATGAATTGAATTTGACAACTACGACATTTTTTATGTTTTGGTTTTAATTTTGCCTTTAAATATTTTTTGGGGGTTTTTGAAACAATAATTAAGCAGTGTTTGACAAATTTCTTTGGATACAGATGAAATTTGGATTTAGAGAAGCTCGTCGATAGTACATGGCGTTTCTAAAATTGTGAATTGGATGATTGAGTATCTTGAAAGAGGAGTTCGTTTGGCTTACCCTATACGACCTTACCAAGGCCTTTGATTACATTTCTCATAATTTTGTTATTGAGAAACTATTTCGAAATGGTATTAGAGAAATGCAACTAAGTCCTTTGAAATATTATCTTACTTCCAGGGAACAAGAATAATTTATTGGATCTGACTGCAGTGGAAAGTGTGGTACCTCGAAGTTCTATTTTTGGGCCTCTACTTTTCTTAATTTATATGAATAGCAAAAGTGTTTCTTTGCATCTAGTATACATGTTATATAAAATAAAGGCAACGAATGATTCATAAATAATACTAGACATATAACTTTTTCTACTGATTATAGTATTACATATGGTTAAATTGTTGGCTTTGAAAATTGACGATCGACTATGTTGGTCGTCTCACATTCCTTCTTTGAAAAAAAAAAACTCACACACACACACATGAATCGTAAATTAAAATCGAATTTTTGTCAAAGTACTCATTCAAAAAAATAATATACTTCTCATTTTTCTATTCTCGCTTCTGTTACTCTCTGGGATGTCTCTTCTTCCTCTGTTCACATATTTATATTGACAACACAAGACAACATAAGCATATGCACATTTTTCAACACTCTCAGCTTTACTTTAAAGTTTTTATGGTAGTGCTTTTGCGAACTCTATTTATGTACTGTCAGCTTTCATAAATTAATAAAAATACTTTCTTGTAAGTAACTTGTATTTACTATAATGATACTGGATAGATTGGTTTTTGCGTTTGCTACAATTTCGATAAACTTTCTCATCTGGAAATACTCAATAGTTATGTCTATATATTTTACCTGAAGTTGTAAAATATTTAAATTTATATACCTAAATTTGAACAACCTGTTATTTGGTGCAGGAGTGCCTGAGCGTTAACATTTTTATCTCACTATATTTAATACTACTTGCATTCATATTTACATAGTGCCGTTATACATATTTACATTTCATTTTTATATTTGTAGCTATTTCTTTTCTTTTATTTTTTAAATATTTTGCCATTTTGTGCGTGTAGCAATTGTATCTTGTATACACCTTAGTTAAATAAATTTATCTATCTATCTTAAGAGCCACGTCTCAGAAAACCAGTTATTACTGATGAGATCCGCGTCAAAACTTGTACATTAAAGTGGTCGCGCGGTTTAAGGCGTCAGTACTTGAATCGAGGTGACTAGATCGCTGTGGGTTCAACCCCCGTAGCCGGTAGATCGTATATAAGCTATATTCGTGGAGAGGCACCCTCTCTGCGGGTATGGTAGGGTGGAACGAATGTTGGCTTGGGTCAATGTGAGAGATTGATACCGGTTAACGTTTGACTACCCCCCTAATTAATGAGGTTTTCCAGGCTTCCCTCATTCCTGCGCTGAATGATGGTTAGGGCCTACCAACGTAAGTCGTTCCTGGGCGCATATGCGGCCTGCTTAAATCATTATTGCAAAAACGGTTTTGATTTTTTAAAGAACCCTGTTTGAATCATAGTAATCTTCAATCTATAATCGTCCCCATCACATAAAAAACAAAGTTATGGCTTGTCATTTCGTGTTGTGAAAATATAAAAATATCTCATTATGTTTATCGCATTTGCTTTGATGTTTGTTGGATGTAAATATTGGAAACTGCTGATGTTATTCACGTAATTATATGGCATGTCATGTAGAAAGGATATATGGGTAAATGGATTTCAAACAGATCAACCTTAAATCAAGCTTTCGAAAGTATATTTTCATCGTTCACTGTTCAACTTTAAGTAATAATGTATGTGACAACATTTTATAAGATTATAAGTTATACAGAGAGTTTCAAAATGATTTGCTTAAAGAAATTGAAATTGTTTCATATAGTGTGGATTGTTACCCAGGTTTTCTTCGATTTGATATTGGTAAAATCGAATATATCAGGTTCGCAGCTAAAATGTACGCACTTTTATCAATTTTGTTTTACTCTTTATTGTTCATAAATAACACAACTTACTCTTATGTACATATTAGTTAAGTTGTATTTAGAGAATTTCGCAGATTTTGATTTAAATTTTCAATGGCGGGAATGTGCCAACATTTGGAGAATTTCACAAAACAGGAATACTATTGCTATTTTCATTATTATGTGGGATTAGTAAGTTTAACTTGAGCTTCTGACAATCTACCATGACAGTCAATGCCAGTTTTATGATGAAAATGATACAAAATATTGCATTGGCAAAAAAGACCTTTCCCCGAATTAAATAATTCGCGCGAATTTCGCGTCCATAAGAAACCAGCTTAAGGAAAAGTAAAAGTTTGTTAAGTTACGATAGCCAAAACTTAAAGGAAACTTGTAAAATAAAATTTATTTAGCGTTTAGTGTATTTATTTGCAGCTCAAAGTACTGTCTATCAACTTGTTGACACTCTTATTCCAATCCTGAAATAATTTTATCTGGTTGAAGAGTTCAGCACTAGCAACTTTATTCACGTTGTCCAGATCAATTACTGCTTTCTTCTCATTTTCCAGTTCCTGTCTCAATTTTAATAATTGATTCTTCTGTGTATCTTCTCCATATTAGAACTAAGTTATGGCTGAACTCTTGTTGCTTGTTTTCTAATTGTCAGGCTCTTTCTGACCCTGATTGAATATATTCCAAGAGAGTTGATTTCTGAGATGTCCTTTTCCTCCACAGTTCCAACACTGAATGTGTCTTCGGCTCCTGTACATGGTCAAATCAGCACAGTTCCGTCCTTTATAAATGCTATCCAATAAACCTTACAAGACTCTTCACAAACTCTTCTACATTATTTTGGACTCCTCGTTGTTTTTTAGTCTGAAGCCTAATTCGACTTGTCCTACTTTTACCATTTCTAGATGCTTGTCGAGCGGTTTCGATTTCCATCTCAAAGGATTTTTATATTTGGCTAACCTTAACGCTTGACTGATCTCTCTGACCTCGCATGCCATCTATGACGCTACTCATCATTGCTAACTCTTATACTAACTTTGCGAGTGCTGTGGGGTAGACTAACTTCACTATACGAACTTCGACCTTTTAGTTGTTCTTGTTTGATAATCCTTTTGTTTATCTTAGGCTAGCGTTCTTAAAATCTCCATACCTTCACCCCGTAGAGCAACTATTAGTGATATGGCATTTTACTCTTCTGATCAGTTATTCAGCTGCTTCGATTTTTTTAAGGTTAGTACTCTGACACCTTTCCATCAAATGTTGGCGACTTAAGTCTTACGCGCTTTATCAAACGATATAAAGTTTTCGCTCAGTAGCTCCTCAAGAGATAAAGATAAAAGTATGCAGTTTTTTTTAATAGACTACAAATATTATTTTACGTCGACGCTGTGTTTTGAAATTTTCAAAAAGTGTAAAATTAATTTTTTTAAATGAATTTTGCTCTTTTCCGAAATTTCAAAACACAGCGTCGATGTAATATTTTTACCTTTATCAAATATCTAACTATAAAAATTATTATATCAATAAATAAAAATTATTTGAATTATACCAATAAATTAAAATTATTTGAAATTAAATATCGACTCAACTTAAGGGGTCTACCTGAAGAAGCAATCTTAAAAATACAGAAATAGGTCAGATCTCATCTATTGTCGTTGAATTTTCGAGTGCCCACACTTTCAAGAGTGAACTTAGATATTTATAGTGTTTACATTAAACCATATTAGTAAATTTAGATAGATTAATTTTCTTAGATAATTATTGAATAGACCTTTGTCTGTGGAATTGTTCATTAGCATACCTAGATGTTTGGTATCAGTGGGCATACATCTGACTTCATTGATAGGAATTGTAGGAGATTTGATATATATTAGCTTAAAATACCTTTCTAATACAGTAAAAAATGTTACAAAAGCTAATAACAAAGAATATATGGGTAGATATTGTGGGTGTAATTCAACGCTGGATGGGGCTTTAGTCCACAGAGTAGTTAGTTTCACACAATATTGTTAATATCTAATAATATATAATAAAACTTCACTTTGTGGTTAGTCACATTTTCTTAAACGACCTGGACCTAATATTGTACTCCACTTCATAATTGGTTAATTTCCTCTTCTAATTTGATATTTTTTCTTGTAAACTGGTTTTCATTTCTTAATTCTTCTTGACTATTTTTCATTTCTTCTAAACTGTTCTTCACTTCCTGTTTCTGTTCTTCATTTCCTTTATGGCTTCTCTCATTTGGTCATGGCTATTCTTTTTTTAAGTCTTCCTTTATCATTTCATCCTGATTGTTCTACATTTCTTTTTTCAAATCTTCCTTCATATCTTACATCATTTCCATTAACTGTTTCAATGTTTCTTCCATTTCAGCCGCTCTTGATCTTGTCACTGGCATTCACTTTTCTGTTCCAAACGCCTTTCAATGTAGCATCTACATTGGTTTAAGCCTTGAAATACTCCACGTAGAAAAACAAACTTTATTATCACTACACGATTGCACAACAAATATACTTCGAATGATTCACAACTGTGAAATCTTTACTTTAACGTTTACGTTTTTCGCATTCGGTTTCCGAACAAAAATTGAATTGTAAAGGCGATGCCGATCCGCTTATATACATTTTTAAGGTTCTTGAAGTTTTGCAAATCTTCAAGAACGCATCTAGATCCAAATCGAATATAATCTGGAATATTCCAGAAAACGTCAAAATAAAAGTATAATAAAAATTATAAATTTGAAAGCAAACAGGAACATAATTAACAAATTAAAAGGCAGAGGAGCTTCCGTAACAACATGAATATAGTATGATAGAATCTATGTAGAAAAAACTAGTCATCGATTATATATTCTTTATCGAAATTAATAATGATCTAAGGTTATTCTAAGCAAAGAGTTCTACATGATTATGCTTTGCAATCATAGTATTAACTACTTGAAAAATACTCTTATCCATCGGATTAAAGAGAAACAGTTCTTGATCAAATTGCCCAGTATTTACTATTAAATAAATGCATAGGTACTTGGCTATAATGGACTTTCTTATTGAATGTGTTAACTAGCACTTCTAGATCAGCGTAATACCTCAGTTTATATTCAGTACTGCAGTTCTACAAGTTTATGTATGGGTTGTAGTTTAATTAATAAATTAAGGAGAAAAGTTTTATTACAAAGGATTATTGCGCTGAACCGGTATCTATGCAGTAATGCAGGAAGATATATAAGATCTATAACTTCCAAATACTATAAGTTGTTCAAAACTTATCGAATTAATCAAGGAAAGTGTTGTATAATTACTAATGTGTTCTTTGAAATAAATGCATGATTACACTTAACCTATATTAATAATTTAACTCCGTTTTTAGACACAAAATAAACGAAAAGTCTATATAAACATGTATCTCAAAACGTTTCGTTTTCGACATACAGCGTTGAGGTTAATCCTTAGTAACGGTTTAAAGAGAGAAATTCATGAAATTTGGCACCATCCCATAATTATTTTAAAATCTAAAACCAATACAGTTTGTCCAGAGATGGGTAAAACAAAGAGGGTAGTGCTTCTAAAATACCCAAACAATATTGACATCAATCAATACTTATATGTGTCGAAATGTTTACTTCTTAACATTTATAAACAAAAATTTCACCTAAACATCAGAAAAATGGAGTTGACGTAAATTAATAATTTTAAAGTTATCATCGTCGTGATATTGGAAAATTATTGTGAATTTGTCAATTGTCAGATACTCAATATAGGAAGGTCTGTCATGTCCGAAGAAAAGGCTTGTTGCTGATTTTGAGATATAACGAGTCCTAAGACTCGAGGTGCACAGGTATGTACAGTATAAATAATAACAGATCGCAGTTTAAGAGAGAGCAGCATTTACATTACTATATGTTGGCCCTGTAGTAATTCTTCATTTAAATGATATGATAATAAAGGGTTGGTTTTGCCAAGATGAAATAGTACACATTTGGAGATATTTAATGGATTTAAGACATTTGAATCAGCTATTGATAAAGAGACTGAAGGTGAATGATGGGGTCAGCATAACTATTCATCTTTCTAGTTCAAAGAGTAAATGCTATAACACATTCACTAAACAATATTGATGAAACCAGTTAGGAATTATAAAAACTGTTTTAATCACATTTAAAATCTTACTCCAGAGTACAGATTCACATCTAATAATTTGTAGATTTTATTAAACCGTCCACAAAACTTCTGTACTAATGTTAATATGGTGAGATACATGAGATACAAGTGGTCTGCTACTTCCTACTCGGCCCAAGCGACCGGTATCATTTATAGATTTAATGCTAATATGTTTATTTCTGTTACAAAAGTATTCTGTTATTATCCTTATATTTGACAACAAATAATAATTTTCTAAGGTTGACTAGGAAAGATATTTTCGTCACAGTTCCTACTTACTACCTACTCGTATAACTCTATGCAGAATTGTTATTTCATATACTTTTTCGTCGTGAGGTCTAATTTCTAAAGATTTTCTGTTGCCAAAGACAAGAAAAATATTCCTGCTAATAAAACACTGCTGTATTGATAAATTTTCTAGTACTGCTAAAATATTTTAAAATATTTTGAAAAATTTATGTCACCTTCGATACTTATATCGTATATTTTTAATTGACATCTTTAGTTATTGGCATTATCATAATTTATAATTACTTGTAGTGCATTTATTTATTTATTTATTATTAATAACCAGAAAAATAAACTTCATTTTTACATAATTATTTGGTAATGGTTACAATTATTAGAAATCTCATTGCTACAATTTTAATTATCATTATTGTCATTAACATTATAGTCGTTACCCTCATAGTCATCATCTTCTTATAATTTATACTGACGCATCATTATGACAAAAATATTTTTAATTTTGAAAAGTTCTTAAGATAACTTTATCTTTTCTTGTTAATACTTATTGCTATTCTTAGTTATCAGTATTATTGAAGTCAGAATTTGTCTCATTTAAGTGTAAAATGAAGATTTTTGATTAGCAACGGTTAGGTATTTAGTATTTTGAAAATTAAGCAAAGCACGAGCAGTATATTATTATGAATAGTAATTGACAATAAATACTGTTAAGCAGATATAATACCGCAAACTAAACATACAGTACAATGAGGATTAATTTTCGAATAATAATTTTTATTTTATTTTCAAAATATACATTGTGAGCTTAATGTTTTATTATTTTTCTGTGAATGTGGTATTGAGAAATTAATACATTTTTATTAAACGTTTTGATGTATATATTAATGATATTTAAGAAATGGTATTAATAAATGAAATAATAATTCTAATATTATTTGTAAACTTTGCATTCACAAGTAAATTACAGTAAAGAGACGAAATAGTACAAGTAATATGCATATAGTTTACATAATGCGGTAAATCAATGAACTTTGCTACAGTGGCAGAAATTTTTTACAAAAAAATCCAGAAAATGAAACGATTATTTTCTTTCCAACAACTGAAAGGGCAAGTTAAAGTAGAAAAATGGAAGGAACTGGTAATAGTTAAACAGTATTTATTCAGGTCTATCAGATAAAGATTGCGCATATTATGTGTGTAAGTGATATTCGTCTTGTTCGTTTATGAGCTCTGTTGAAATTGTTTTGAACAGGATTTAACGGATTTTCACATGTTGCTGGAATACTAGAATCGAGGGGGAAACCACTGAGGTATTTTACTGTACAAGCTGTAGGTAATTAAAGGTACTTTTTGCATTTTTTGGTGTTTGTGTGTATTTATAGGTATTTTTTTTGGTATATTTAGGTACTTTGTGTATTTTTGGGTAAAATCAAGGTAATACTGGGTATTTACTGGGTGTTTAATAGCTATTGCAAACATAATTAATGGGTATTTTAAGAGAAAACTAGTATTTTCCCTCCAATTCTTAAATACAATGGCGAACGTTTATGCGATATGACGATAGCACAGTTTAAATATAAGTAAACAACTGACCGACGCAATGGCAAATATAAGAATTATTAAAAATAGATACAAAAATATTTTCTGTAAAATGTTTCGGAGGCTCTGTTAAACCTCTATGTGGCCTTTTATTGTCTTCGTAAGCCTTTAGTTTAGAAAATAATATAGGGTGATTCGGATTAGATACATTCAATTGCAAAAATAATGACACTTCCTCAAATCAGTTTGTTGACTATTGGATGTTCTGTGTAGAAATTTCAATAGATTTCTGTGGGTACAACGGTGGGTGGAACAACTAAGAACTGATGTTTAAAATTGAAAGTATATTTCATTACGAATATGTCAGCAGTTCGAAATAAATAGTCAAATTCAACTAAACAATATCATTATTATTGCAATAGATTGTACATTACAGTACCATATGAACAAATATCATATGAATGTTTTATGAGGCATTTACTCAGAATATCTCCACTCACATACTAGCACATTCATCTCCTCTGTTAACAAATTTTAGCATAGTATAATTTCTTAAACTTTATCTTTATATCAATATATTGCATATTAGTCAATACGACGTGTTAACGATAAGTTTGGTCAAATTTCTCCGACATATTCTATTGATGAAAAATATGTAATAAAAAGAGAATGAAAGTCTATAATAAAAATTTAAATATTGCTAAATTAACCCAATTAATTAATTAATAAAATAACCCAATATACCTGCCTTATTATAATTGTAATTCATGTAATTTGATTGTGCGTATAATGTATTTTTGTTTCTGTATTTTATTTTTCTTGTCATTGCATTTCTAGATATATTAATTAATTAATAATAGTTAACTCATTGTTGGGAGTTTAGTTATATGTGAATATGGTCATTTAAAATGGAACAGTATATTAGAGATTACAATGATAGCAGTATTGAAACATTTGTTCTTTCGGCTAAAGAATGCAATGAAGTGTATAATGTAAATAAAAAGAATTTTAATTTTAAAATTGTTCACATAAATATAAGAAGTGTTGCGAAGAATTTAGATCAATTTAAAGTTTTCTTGGAGCAATTTGATTTTAATTTTGATTGTATTGTGTTATCTGAAACTTTTAATATTAGTGATAAAGAGTTGAATATGTTTAGTATTGAGGGTTATCAAATCATTTACAACAAAGGTACTGTGAATAAAAATGATGGGGTGTTAATTTATTTAAGAGAAGGTGTCAACTACACTGCCAATATTATTACAATTAATTATATAAATGCTTTGGAAGTAAACATGAATATAAATCAAAATGATATGAGTATTTTAGCTATATATAGACCCCCTTCAACATGTCCTAAAGAATTTAACATCTCCTTGGAGCAGTATCTAAAACAAAACAAAATAAAAAAATTAGATTATAATATTTTGATAGGTGACGTAAATATTGATATTAAAAATACTAATGATGAATTTGCAGTGGATTATTTGAATACTTTATACTCTTATGGTTATAATTCTTATATCAACGGTGTTACGCGTCAAGTTAGCGGAACCTGCATAGATCACATTTTTGTTAAAACTTCGAGAATAGACATAGATGAAATGTCATTACCATGCATAATTCATAGCAATATAACGGATCATTCTATAATCACTCTGCAAATAGTAAATAATAATAGCACTAACGATAAATCTTGTAAACCGAAATCAAAAGAGAAATTAAATATATTAATTTTAAACGGTTAAGGAACGAGTTTCAATTAAAAAATTGGGATTATATTGATAACGAAAATCTCGACTTTGCAACGGACAAATTTATATATGATCTAGTAGAAGAAATAAAGTCCTGTACGGTCACTGTAAAAGTAAAACATAAAGAAATTAAACGTAAAAATTGGATCACTAAAAAACTTGTTAAACAAATAAACATAAGAGATAATATGTATAAAAATTTAAAGAGGCATCCAAATAATATGGAGTTAAAATCAGAATATAAACAATTTTGTAATGACTTAAATAATTTAATAAAAAAGCAGAAATATGATTACTATAAAAATAAAATTGAAATGAATAAATCCTCTCCTAAGCATCTTTGGGAAGTGGCAAATGAAGTTTGTGGTATCAAGAAAAGTAAGCTAAATACCTTTGAAATCAATAATAGTGATGGAGAACAGATTCTTAATGATCAAGAGAAGGCCGATACATTCAACTCTTTTTTCTCCAATATTGGTAAATCTCTTGCTAATAAAATTACTGAAAATTCAGCATATCAGTGTCGTTCTGCAAAACAAGTTAACTCAATATTTATGTCACCTACAAATCCATCTGAAATAAAAAAGGTTATAAATACACTAAACAACTTTAAATCTCCAGGTATAGATGGTTTAACTGCACAAATTTTGAAAGAATTATCTGATATAATTGCAATACCACTTACCCTTATTATTAACAAATCGATACTCGAAGGAGAATGTCCAACTGCATTTAAGGTGGGAATAATTAAACCCATACATAAAAATGGTCCTAAAAAAGAGGTAACAAATTATAGGCCTATTTCGTTAATAAGTAATATTGCCAAAGTATTTGAAAAAGTTATCAAGTACAGAATAGTAAATTATTTGGAAAAATACAAAATAATATCAGATTTCCAGTTTGGTTTCCGAAAAGGTTTATGTACTCAAGATGCTATTGGTTGCCTCACAAGCCAAATATATAAAGCATTAGATGACGGAAATAAAAGTCTTGCAGTATTTATAGACTTAAAAAAAGCCTTCGATACGGTATGCCACGATCAACTGTTATCTGTACTGACTAATTTAGGCTTTAGAAATAATAGTCTAAACTTAATGAAGTCTTATTTATCAAATAGACTTCAATATACAGAAATAAATAATGTAAGAAGTCATGCAGAGGTAGTCACGTGTGGCGTACCACAAGGTACAGTTTTGGGACCAGTTTTGTTTATAATGTACATTAATTCTCTATTTGATATACATACATGTGGATCTATCATAAGTTATGCTGATGATACCGTTATTTTCTATTCAGCAGCTAGTTGGGATAATTTGAAACTTAAAGTAGAAAATGATCTAAAAAAATATTAAAAATTATTTCAATAATAAACTTCTAACGTTGAATTTAACAAAAACAAAATACTTACCTTTTTATCTTTATGAATCTTCTGCTCCACCATTTAATCAAATTATTATTGATAAATCCTTAAAAATTTCACCTGTAAAATACATCAAATACTTAGGAATATTAATCGATGGAAAATTGAAATGGGATCATCATGTTAACTACGTTTCAAATAAAGTCAGAAAATTACTCTTTAGATTTGTAACTTTAAGAAATATTCTAGATATTAAGCAAATGAAAGTATTATATTATTCACTTGTTGAGTCTCATCTACAATATGGTATTTTGGGCTGGGGCGGCGTTCTTGATACACATTTAAAACATTTAGAAACTTTGCAGAAAAAGATTTTAAAAATAATAATATCTAAAGAATCTACTTATCCTTCAGATTCATTGTTTAAGGATGTTAATATAATGGACATGAGATCGTTATATTTTTATCAATGTGTTCTCTATCAGTTTAATCATAGTATAAAGAGTATTAATCTACAAAGGACAAGAGGAGAGTTAAATAACAAATTAAAAATTCCTAAAATGAACAGTACTTGTGGACAAAGATGTTTTACTTACCTTAGTGTACGAGCATTCAACTCTTTACCTGTTAGCATTACTAAATTTCCTTATAATAAGTTTAAATTCAATTTGAAAATGTACTTGTTAAGAAAATTGAGAACGGAAATTAATAGTATTATTAATCCTAAGCAATATTTTAATCTAAGATTTTAAATTTAGTGTTAATTTAAGAATTATGTTTCAATGTTTGTTTCAGTGTACACATCGGTAGGTTTATATACATGTATGTTTATATGTGTGTATGTGTATGTATGTATATATGTGTATATATATATATATATATATGTGTGTATATATATATGTATATATATATTTATGTTAAAAGTAAGCACGTCTCGTTTTACTGTTTTATTTTGTCGGTACTCTTTTTGTGAATTCATGCACAGTGTTTTTTACACTCTTATGAATATTTTTATAGTTTATTAATGTCTTTTTTTGTACAATTATTGTAACTCTGTAAAAGAAATGTTTATAATAAACTATCTATCTATCTATCTATCTATTAGGTTTTCCAATCAGATTCATATTCTATTTAACAAAAAATAAGCTTTTTTATGTAAGCAACTGCCAATTATCTAATTCTAATCATAGATGACGGCAAGCAAGCTAGGGCTAAAATTGAATTCTCCCTCGATTTTTGTTGTACTTTGTACTGGAGACACCGATGGTACCCGATGAGTATTTGGGATCCGGACAATAATTTTTGGGACACCCTGTATAGACCGATTATTATGATTTTATAGACCAGGAAGAAGTTTGTTTTTAGTTAGCTTGAAGGGGGCATGGTGTAGGTATTGGCGCCCTTCTTGGGTGCGCCAATGGGGTTATGATACATTTTATGTAATCCAAAATGTTCTTTCCAGATACCGATCGAGTCAAAGGAGCCCTTAAAAAATCTATATTATTTACGTAGATCTGTAAATGGAATAATTTCTAAGGAAATGAAAGACAGTTTTGGAAAATTGAAGGTATATTAAGTAAAATCGTGGGTCATTTAATGTATTTTTCGTTTCTTAGACATCTGGGTATTTAAGGGTATTTTTGGGTACTATTCCGTATTTATGGGAATTTAACTGAATTATTAGGTACCTAAGGATATTATTGGGTAATAGTCATAGGTATTCTTTATGCACTTGAGGATAATTCGTAGTTTTTGGGTATTTTTGACGTATTTTTTTGGGAAAATAAGGTAATACGAGTAATATTTTTAAAAATATGGTATTTCATTGCACAAATTTCAAGCAGTGGTTTATCCCTCGACTAGAATAAATCTTTCTTTTAGCAGATAAGCGAAGCCTCCAAGAATTATAGTATTATGATGAGGTCTAGTACTATTTTCCATTCTTCAAAA
Source organism: Monochamus saltuarius (assembly GCA_025584915.1). Lineage (NCBI taxonomy): Eukaryota > Metazoa > Arthropoda > Insecta > Coleoptera > Cerambycidae > Monochamus > Monochamus saltuarius. Next base: position 35,924,639 of record CM046726.1, read on the forward strand.
TAAAGTGCTATTACAAAGTACCAGTACGTCATGGACACCATCATGTCAGTTGGCATTAATATAATAGAACTTCAGGTTAGGACCACAAACAGCCATGCAGTTGATTAAATGCTGACGATGATGATCTAGATAAGGTAGTTTATTGATTATGAAAGCATCTCGTGTTCCATCTTCTACATACTTCAGGAAAGCCAGCTATTCCATGAAATGTTTGTATTGCGTCTAACACGTAATAGGACCATGACACTGTCTCATCGAATTTTATTTCATTAACGCCATTAATAGTATCAAGTACGCATCTACACACAGTAATTTTTGATACTCCATGCATATCACAAAAACCGTGGTACTGACCTCTTTCTTAACTAGTGCACAGCAATTAATATGTTTTACTGTTATGTCCTTTCATTCCTTCGAACGGTTTTATTTTCAAGTTTTGGCCCAATATCCCAAGGTTTCGACTGAGAGTTTCGTTGAATTCGGTATCACTGAGAAGAAAAAATCTTTTCTCATCTGGAATCAATATTTAGGAGTATTATAATTACTTTCGTAATGGCTTGATCACTATTGAGGACAGACATGTAAATGTTCATAGTACCGAAGTTACCCCAGTACTATTTACTCAAAGCTGAAGATAGGTAGAACATTATCTACACTTTAAAAATATTGTAATATAATTATACAACTGCTGTCGTTGCGTTACGAAATGGGTTTATAATTATAAGGTTTATTTCTAAATTGTGTTGCGTTACAAAATTACTATAGTGTATAGTTTATTTTTACAGTTGTTAACTTGTACGGTTTGTGTTATAGATCCCGGGTATAATTGAGATTCGCATGCATTAATTTTCATTTCCAACTTCACAAACGAAGTAAGGCTTAATTAAGATAGGGGCAAGGTTCATCTAGTATCAATATTAAATGGCATCTAATTTGTAAAATGCAAATTAAGTATATGATTGTCCCACTAAGGTAAAAGCAATTACCATCATTCCCCAACCAAGGAATTTTATCAGACTGTGGATACACGTAAATTAAAAATAATGGGCAAATGCAAATTAAGATATTTACTAATTTAAATTAGGTAATGAAGAGAAACCGTTGAAGCTTATGGCTGTAATTTTTTTAGCGTATTTAAATAAACTGGCCAAAATTGTGAAAGATGTTCCTTTAAATGTATATTTTTAAGTTTATATTCATGAAACTATTTTAAATAGCAAGGAACATAACCAAAAGAGAGTATCACCGTATAATATGTTACAAACAGATTATTAACAGTCGATAAATAACCAAATCTTTATTTAACAGGTAAGTTATTGTCGTGGCCCTACTGTTCTTACTATTAAAGGTAGACACATTAAGCGTGTAATTTTAATTATTGACATTCGAATTTATCGATATTAAACTTGTTTAGGAGTCTCTACGTAAAATGGGCTTGAATCGTTAGACTTAACGATTTTTATTTTGCTGTTTGCAAATAACTTTGTGTGAATATAAACAATTAATAACAAAAACATTTATAGAGCTTAGAAGTCGAGATCTAGTTGCTGTCAGGATTATTCATGCAGCTTTTGCAATAAGCTAAGACCCCTTTTCAAAATAAAGAAGTACCCAAACATACTCCCACATTCTCTAAGAAGAAAAATGTGATACTTAAATAAACCATTATTATTTTTGGAACATATTATATCTCAGACTGCAGTTGAATATCAAGCTAGCAATGCATACCAATCATACTACTTATGCAGAAATAGTTGGTAGCTTTATTCAAAAAAATATTTTGTTGCACAATAACAATAAAGACAAATTAAATAATTAAATAAACAATTTACTAGATAAGTGAGAACATTTGTTTCGAGAAAAACGTAAATACAAAAATATAAAAATATAAATACATGTACCTACACAATATACAGATATACAGATATGTTATGCAATATAATTTATTAACTATTTTTAAAGTCAATATAATTATCAAATGTTTCTAGTGGATTAGACAATATGAATAATTTTAACTTCTTTTTAAATATATAACTGATTTTAATATTACGAATTTCTTTTGGCAGAGAATTATAAGCTCTTGGTGCTAGAAAGGAGAATGACCGTTGTCCAATACTTTTTGTCATAAAAGGAATCCTATGCCTATTCTTCTGCCTTGTAGTATATTGATACGCTGGTAATGTGGATACAGATTTGGTGCAATGATATCTTAGGTTTAAGTTATAAAAGTACAATTGTCTCGCACTGAAAAACATTTATTTATTTATTTAAAAACCATTTTAATTTTTTAAATGCACATATCTGTGATTTATATGTATACATATGACATTTATAGCTTTATCTAAAACAGAACTATCCAACTTCAAGTAACCCAAGAGCCGCTGCAAATAAAATTGTAGTTGTCGGGGCCCACATCATAAAATACTTCGTATACATTATCAGTGATTTCTAATAAGTATAAAAAACTCGTTTGTTTTATAATTATTTTTTTCTACAAAACTGTTAAAAGTGGGCTTTTTAATTGTCATTTTTGATGTTAAAAATGTCATTTTTTGACACGCGTGTTAAAAGTAAGTTACTTTTAACACTAGTGATTTCATAAATTTCATATTGGAAAAGCTACTTCCGTAAAGATATGTGCTTCCCAGCATTGCGTCAATCATAAGGTCTAAGTTTCGAAATTTGGATATGAAGTCCAATCCTATTTCAGTACTTCCCTGGTAAAAAGGATCTGACTACAAATTACATAATTCTAGTTGAAGGTCTGCTCTCAACAGAAATAATAAGTGGATGAGCAAAAATTGAAATTTTTCCCTCGATTTTCTCAATGTAGCTAAATAGGTTTTCGAATTCTGCAATTGTGTCAATGTATTCTATATAAGGCAAAATTTTTAAAAATTCTTCATTTCATCAAACAGCTCTACGGCTTGGAAAAAATAAAAAATCATATTTTTCTAGTGATGATTTAATTCGTTAAGGCGAGATGCCAGTTCTGTTAAAATATAAGGTCTGATAGAAATTTTACATCTACAATTTGATTTTCCAGTTCCGTAGTGTAGCATTCACTTCATTTTTAAGAAAAATGGGAATCTCCTTGCATCTAGCGAATAAACGCTGCAAACAGTTTCCGGAGGTTAACCAACAAATATCGGTATGAAGGAACAAGTCTCCCATGTGTAGCATCTACTTTGGTTAAGAAATTACCAAACTTTCTATGAGTCAAAGTGCGATTGTTCCCTCTTATTAATTTTTTTAACAACCACTTTCATAACATTATTTTTTTTCATTTTCATAGCTCTGGCTCCATCAGTGACCAATAAGAAACATTTATCGAATCCCCCATAGTCTGATACTATAGCTTCAAAAATATCCGTACCCTTAGTTGTACCATAGAGAGGAATAGTAGAGTGTAGCAGAGGTGATGGAAAAAAAATTAAGTTGATGAGGCTGATGTCAGATAAGTCAGTACTTTCGTCCAGGCAGAGTGAAATATTTACATATTTCAATTGTGTCGTGCAATTTTTTTATACATATTGATTAATGTAGTCTACACGTCCTGCAATTGTTTGATGCGACACTGAAACTCTTTCAAATTTCTTTAGTTTATTATTGTTATTTATAATTAAATAGCCCGATTCCCAACGGTCGGATGTTCGTTCGCTATTTTTCACTCCAAAACCGTAAATTGACTTGTACAGGACAAAATAACAACTACAATTATAAGCGAATGCACACTTGACCATAACAGTCAACATCGCGAACCGTATTCAACGGTTTTTTTGTGTATGAGTCTCTATTCTACATTATTGTCTGTTAACTCTGCTCGTCTGGCTTGACTTAACCTTCTGACATACGTGCGCATGGCCACTCGTATTTTCGAGAGTGGTCTAGCGAGATCTTCAATGTTCCAGTAACTTCGTTGAGATTACATTGTTGGTGTAGGACTCGCTGGTGTATATTTCCGTTTTTAAAGCACATTTCCTATATTTTCTAACGCGAAAAGCGAAATTTGAAAGTACCAATATATTTTTTGACATTGCAGAAACGGGACATGACAGTTTAATTTTTTAATAAAAAATCATGAAAATATTAGATATAATTTTAGATATAATTAGATAGATTATCTGAATACGTACTTTGAATGCACTATGATATAAAATATTGTTTGCAGCACGGCCGAAATGTAGCTTTAGGGTACTCGAAATTTTTTACGGCAGAGGCGTACTCATACCTTCATCCTAGATATATAACTATTTTATCTGGAATAAATTACTGTAGAGCTGAATAGCTATTTTTCTCCAAGCAATATTTTTCAAGAGGTTGAGAGTTGCATAACATCAAAATGTAGTTTGTTAAGTTTAATTACATTTTAACCTAATAATTGCTTAAAATGTGTAACATTTCTGATGTTATTGCTCTAGTTTCATCTCTTTTTCTTTCCTTTAGTCTATGTTGTTTAGTTTGTGAATTTTTGAGATGTCTCCATAAAAAAATATCTATCAAAATTATTTGCTACAACTGATATTGCTACTTTTTGCTAGTGTTTTTACATAGTTGTAAAGTTTAAGAATTTAGTTTGTATGCCGTATGGTGTTGTAAACTGGTGAAAATGTCTTATTTAACTGTTTGGCTAAGAATCGAAATTTTGATGATGATTGGATATGGTGATAGAGCGCGATCTCAATACGAGGTTGTTCGTCTTTTCCGAGAAACTCATCTTTACTTGTAGCAGTAAATTAAGGTAGTATTAGTAAAATGGAGGCACCATATAGACAAATGGTTATGTCAGGAATGTACCGAAACAGAGGCAGGCTACTATTGATGACGAAGTTGAATTTGTTAGTTGCTCTAGAAGAAAATCCAGTCATTTCAGCCCGCCAACAGGTGATCTTAATCATCAAAACATTTCAAAATACTTAAACATGAGAAAAACGCCCGTATAAAATGCAAACTGTTGACGAATTAAAGATGATCCAGATCGATGAGTTGAATTTTGGGATTTAGGGGTGAATCATATCGATCAAAATCTTTATAATGGATACTCTTCTCGGACGAGGCTACTTTTACATTAAATATGAACACAAATCGCCAAAATTGTCATTATTGAGTTGAAGAGAACCCCCATTGAATGAGGGAAGGTCATACTCAATGCCTACAAAAAACTAATGTGTGGATCGGTATAATAAAAGATAGAGTTGTAGGACCATTCGTTTTTGATGGCAATCTTAATGGAGCAAGATAGAGATAAAGCTTCGTTTTCTCCAGGACGAACTAATGCTAATTCTATTTCAGTTATTCCAAATAGCTTGGACAGTAACTTGACTGCCGAGAGGCTATGGTTTGAACAAGATGGGGCCAACCACACTACGCTGCGCAATTTTCCCCGGTAGGTGGATTGGAAGACGAGATACCATTGAATGGCCAGCACGGTCTCCAGATCTTACACCGTTGAATTTCTTATTGCGAGGACATCTCAAAAGTAAGGTTTGCATTCACAGACCAAACAACATTGAAGAGCTGAAGGAAAGAATGTGATGTAAAACCAGGGAAATAACAATGAGAATGTTACACAATGTAAGGGACGAAACCTATGACAGATTAGGATGTTGTCAACAAGTAAATGGTGCACATTTTGAGCAATTGTTACATCGCAAAGTAATTAATTGCCTACATTTTAATGTTATTCAACCCTCAACTTCTTGAAAGATATCAAATGTCATCAGTACGCTGGATTTGTCTTTTCATCACCTTTCAAAAAAATTGGGGTGGTTTTCACTCATCCTGGAGGGCTATATTTCGTATATTGGAAAAGGTAGGTAATACTAAAGACTATATAAGTGAAGGGAATATTAGAATAGATATTAAAAAGAAATTGACTTTTATCACAACAGTAAATAGTAATTTCCAAGAAAATAATTTCATAAGCAATTAGAGTAATGAAAAAGTGTTAGGTATGTTTGCAATTTCAGTAACAAATAGTACGTGTATCTCATAAAAGCATATTCCCGGACTCAATGCTTGTTGGCCGAGGAGTTATTAGCTATTTGCACTGTCGTCCGGTAATGTATCGCATTTACTAGTAGGTATACAATATACTACTGTGGTATTTAATTTTTGAACTGCCAGTATAAATAAAATTTTATAAGCGTAACATCAGACCTGTGAAATTTATTCTGGTTATACTGTCTGAATTCAATCCTTGTAATTTATTATTCTCTTCTGCTCCAAATATATAATGTGGGCGAAGGTCTAGATACTCATATATCTAAAGTAGAATAGCGAGATAGATGTATACCACTCATGGTGTTGAATGTGACAATAATATTTTATCATGCTTTATTTTGCTGCTCATATAAACTGACGTATATAATTTAGGAGTTCGACATTGGACGAAAATAAGTATATGTAAAAGATGGAAAACAACATTTATTGAATAAGTGTATTAAGCAATAATGAGACAAAGCGACGTTCCGACTTGCGTCTTTCGTAATATTAATTTAACTGATGTTTTCTTATATTAGGTGTCTGTTTTGTTTATATAAATTCTACTTCACATAATTTGTCAGATGCGTTTCTACTCATACAGGGCGTGAACCATTGGACGTAACTGATTGTGATTTGTTGCCTTGCAACTAATACTATGTAACTATGTATAAACAATGACTAAAACACTTACTAAGCTTAGGTCAGGATAGGATTTCCGTCGGAATCGCCCACCGACATGCAGTTCCTGCAACAAGCTCAGAACCTTTCAACAAATAAGAGAGAAACACATGAGTACCCAAGCATACCTTCATATTCTCTAAACAATCAACATGTACTACTTAGATCAACTAGTAAATATATTCTCTCTCAGACTGCAACTGGATATCAACAACACAACAATGCACACTGACCAGACCACCTCTGCAGATATAGTTCATAGCAAAACTGGTTCTTAAACCAGAACCAGACCGCATCACACGCAGCTAGCGGCCCTCGAGATATCCCCCGCTCACCGGGCGGACTGTATCACCGCAGTTAACAGCCCTAGGATACCCCATACCTCAAAATACCGTGTCACACGCGACTAACGGCCAATAAAAACACAAAACACAGCCTCGTCAGTAATCCACTATCATTCATAATCTGAAATAATTAATTAATCGACTACTGACTTTGCCAATAAACAAATGTTAAGCATGCCAAGTACTCAGTGATGTAATTAATCTAATAATCAACGCAACACAGGTTGCTAAAACAATTGTCTAGTCCACTATTTAATAACTTAATTTAATATGCACGCACACATTCACCCTCGAACTATCTTAAAGAAATAAAGTCATTATCCACTGCAAAAATCATTCAGGGTCCGACTAAACACTTAAAACAACGTCCCTATTCGTTTTTATCAATGTTTATTTTAACATGATCCCTACTCAAGTCAGGTAGTCGTCTTATTGGTCAAATTGTCTGGTTTCGTAACTATATACTCCTAACACTTATTGTACTAACATTGCTAAATTAAATATGAAGCTAATTCAAATTTATTATATCGTTTCTTAAATTCTTAAATTAGATTCGAGTGCGTAATGAAACATATAAAAAATTGAGTTAATGAACAGTAGTTTTGTTTCTACATTTACCAGTGGCGTAGCTAGGCGTGGGCAAAGCGGCCCCTCGCCCACGGCCTCACACTTAAAGAGGGCTCGCGCGAGGCCCCCTTGGGGGTGATTTAAAACCGAACGCCATGAACTCTAAATAGTACGAATAGCACCCTAAAAGACCTTACTAAAAATAAGCTTTACCACACGTACTATAATTAATTTGCACACCCTGATGCATGTGCTCTCTTATCGACGTATTTTTCAGTATTGAAGAGGTTACAAAAAATATTTATTTTTAGCATTTAAATACCTCATAATTATGAAATTTTGTAAACAAACTTTCTGATTTTTCACCATTATTTTCTTGAAAATATACAGGGTGACATTGGAAAATCACGCGATAGAGAACGAAAAAATAATAAAAAAGTTATATACACTAATGTCCGATCGCTTTTTGTTTTAAGATACAGCGTTTTCAAAATTTTTTGTAAAATTTAAATTTTTTTAATATCCCGATTGTATCAAAATATTTGAACCAAAATTGATATACACTGTGACCTTGCATGTAGCTATTATGTGTCACAATATTCAGTTCATTCAGCATCCAATGGCGGAAGAAAAGGGCCTCGCGACTTCGCCCACGTCTAGATTAGTCCACGCTACGCTACTGACATTTAATTATTATACTTATTTTTTAAATTAGAATTAAACCATACATAATATCGCATTTTGTCCTATGTTACGTTTTGATCAATCTCACTAAGTGGCTAAATGCATCATTCTGCTGAATCTGTACCCTTTTTCAATGATTGGACAATTTCTGGGCTGGTAGTCACGTCATGCTTTAGGTATCTTGATTAGGATGGACGTGTACATTGGTTGATTATGTGTAGATGATTTCTAGGGAATCATTTCTACATTGCATACAGGGTGTTAAAAAAAGAGTGTAAAATATTTACGGAGATAATAGTATGAACCAAAATAAGCAGAAAAGTCTTAATAAACATGGGTCCGCAAAGTAACGGTTGCGGAGATATGGACCACTATTCTTTTTTTTAAATATTTTATTTTATTAGGAATAAACCGACTAAGGAAGCTTTTAACAAACAAAAAACAAAGTTACAGAAGATGTTCAAAGTGCCCTCCGTCCATTTCCAAGCAAGTACGACATCTTCGTCTCAACAATATTCGAACTCTTTCTAAAACACCCTCCTTGGTTTGGATTTCTTGACACTTTTGATTAATCCATAGCTGCAGCTCTTTCGGGCTATTTACAGGAGTATCATACACTAATGTCTTCAAATATCCCCAAACAGAGAAATCTAGAGGGTTCAGATCAGGCGATCTTGGAGGTCATAAAACAGGTCCGGCCTCTAGATTTCTTTGTTGGAGAATATTTGAAGACATTAGTGTATGATACTCATGTAAATTGCCCGAAAGAGCTGCAGCTACGGATTAATCAAAAGTGTCAAGAAATCCAAACCAAGGAGGGTGTTTTCGAAAGAGTTCGAATATCGTTGAGACGAAGAAGTCGTGCCTGCTTGGAAATGGACGGAAGGCACTTTGAACATCTTCTGTAAATTTGGTGTTTGATTGTTAAAAGCTTCCTTTGTCGGTTTATTCCTAATAAAATAAAATGTTTGAAAAACGAATACTGGTCCATATCTCCGCAGCCGTTACTTTGCCGACCCATGTTTATTAAGATTTTTCTGCTTATTTTGGTTCATACTATTACCTTCTGAAATATTTTACACTCTATTTTTAACACCCTGTATAATAGGTTATATGCCCTCATCTCGGTTGGCATTATTTTTCCTTTTGTGGGTTTCTATTGCTTGCCTTAGCCAGAATCTTCAGATACATATCTGAACTAGCAACCTTTGGTTTAGTAGTGCAGTGCAAATCTTCTCATGCTTCAAATTGCCAGGCAGTGAAAGCATTTATCCAGTTCCTTTACAATGGATCAATGCCGCACCTGGAACACAGTTCGCACATCTATACATTCCGAAGATTTGGGGGGAAGTGAGGGTAGTTTATCTCCAAAATAAACAGGTTGGATTATACTACCCCAAAGGTATTTCGACTCATCAATCTGATGTCGTTTCTGCTGAAATTAATGGAGAAGCTGTGTGAGTGATACATAAGGGACAGTATATTAGCGGATACACAGTCATATCCTAATCAACATGCATGCACTCCAGAGCAAAGGGAGGGGACCGAAAAATCATTGGACAATAGAGAGTCCACCCTGGGGGTACTTATAGACATAGACGCATTTGATAAAACCACCTTCCTCAAAATTAATTCAGCTTTTTTGGAGAGGGGAGTTTCTTCTACCATCTGTAGCTGAATATCAAATATGTGGAATAAGTGCAACGGGCTGCTCCCAGGGAGGTGTTCTATACCATCGTTAATGCTGATGCTCACTATGCTGATTAGTGCAATCTTCGTTTATCAAAGAATGCAAATAGCCTTGAGAACAATTGAAAAGTGGTGTGAGGACTGTGCTCCGTCAACCCCAGGAATACAGAAATGGTTCGAGGAAGAGAAAAATGGGCCCAATATTTCCTACTTACTATTACGTTAAGCTTTGCATCGGATGTGAAATACCTTGAAGTCACTTCACTGAATCTTTATACGCGACTAAAAAATGCGTACATATCCTATGAGCAGTGCCGCAGCACCGTTGGTAAAACTTGGGGAATAAAACCGAAGATGGTCATTTGGATATACACTGTCATTTTGAAACCAATGTTACCTTATGGGGCTGTCGTTTGGTGGCTGAAAGGCCAACAAACGATAGCTCATTCAGGTACAAAGGATTACCTGCCTTAGCATAACTGGAGCTAAGCGAATAACACCCACTGTAGGAATGGAGGTAATGCTTGTCTGCTACCTGAACATTCATCTAAAAGAAGTGACTGCGGCAACCATGCTTTGCATTAAAATACCAATATTATACCAGATGCAGAATGTGGAGTCGCCTGTGGAATGGGGTTATCAAAAGGATGGCCCTTCTGCAGGCAGACACTGACAGTATTTCTCCCAAGTTTGCGTTTGCAGACTCTACATGATTCTTAACAGAAATGAAGAGACAGCCAGTCAGAATAATCAACATCTTAACAGACGGATCAAAAAGGAAGGAATTTGTAGGATGTGGGATCTATTCCAGATCCTTACATATCCATTATCAGTGGGTAATGAACAGGCATGCTACTGTGGTACAAACGAAATTGACAAGTATAACCATAGCCGTAAAACAAATAATAGCCCGTAGGCATTCAACGGGCAGAACCATCAGAATATCCATAAATAGTAGACGATCGCTACTGATCTTACGTAATCATAAGATAACAATTATTATAGAGCAGTATAGGAATGCCACCAGGCACTGGTAGTAGCCTCAACCAACAACAATATCTGTACGCTGGGTAAAATGACACGAGCGGCGCAGTGGCAATAAAGTAGCTGCCAATTTGTCCATGATGCATCGGGTCTCAATATTTTTGGACCTGGTCCCTTCAGTATGCTTCCATTGTCAGCTTTTATTGTAATTATTAAGAGCACCTTTAAAGAGTATAGGAGATGGTGGAATGGAACAAATAGCTGTCAATTTGCTAAGGCGTTCCTAGAGTATTCCTGGAAGGATACAGCCGAAAAGTACTCGTAAGTAAAGCGAACTCCTCTTTTACTCCTATCGACATATCCACAGTAAATGCTTATTCTTATTATAATTTATAAATCGTTAATTGCTCGCATTTTATATCTCTAGTAACGTGCTTCACTGAACTCTAATCCGTTCTAAATGCTGAATAGCGTCCCCTGAACTATATTCTGTGAACTTCAGAGAACAATGGGGGTGAGCATTTTGGCGGGTCTGCTAAATCGCAACAGCTGTGCTTTATCTAGTACGTTCCAATGCCCTATTGCAGTGTATGTGTTGCAGCACACTACAATACAAGCCACTAAATGTTAATTGACATTTCATCACCTATCATTTTTAAATTTATAAATTGATACAACCTAAAATAATAAGTATTGTGTTTATGGTGGATGTGAAGGAGTAGCAGCCCATTACTACTATGTATTGTCGTGGGGCCTAGAGCTCCACGATTTGTTCGCTAAACCGCAGCCTTCTCTTTAAGTCACCACCGCAGATAGCTATAGAAAAAAGTCAGTGTCAAATAGCGATAGTCAGTGGAGTTTCGGCCTTCAACCAGGGTGTTGATTTTCGGATCGTTCACAAAATTTTATATGCAGACACAGTTACAGTCAATTCTTAGAACGCCGGTCCCACAACTGACTTGAATGTTTTGTTACCACGTTAGAAAAATGATAATAGTACAAATTAAAATTTCGTCATTTTTTCCGCACTACTAAATGCATCGTAGTCGCAACTAAATTACAGAACAATGACAGTATGTATCCAGTTTAATTAAAAATGAAAAATATTTAGGCACAAGAGCTCTGTGTAGGAACGGTATCAGTGTACCATATTCTAAAGTAGATAATAAAAATACATACATTTTTGTAAACCAAATTAGATAAGCAAGATTAAAAAGGTAAGCTACTACAGTGTCAATATCAAACGCCAAAATCTGACATTTATGGCCTGATATGTATGTTCCAAATAATAAAATTGGAGTCGCCACATTACAGTACATTACAAAATTCTACATTGAAATTGGACTGATTTGACAGACAAGTATTGGTACAACCGGCATAGACATGACATTGTTGCATTGATGATTGCTAAGATAGCAAAACTTAAATTCGTGTGTAAATGTGTGTAAATTCGTGATGATGGTCTGAGTGGCCATGGGCGTCGATAAATAGGGATCTGATATACTTTAGAAAAAAAATTTTTGTGCTTATAAATAGTTTTGGAAGTTCTTTAAACGACGATTCCGTTAATTCATATTATTCTCTACAGTGTCTTGAAATATGTTTTTACAATAACTCAATATATGTATTCGATTCAATAAGTATTTAAAAAATATTTTGTTTTTCAAATAATAGATATAGCATTACACTTGGTAATGGGATACTACTATGGTAATTAACAAACTTTACTTTAAAGTTGACTAGTGTAGTTATAAAATCGAAATATTTATATGCCTCTCTGTCAAACAAATTACTACAAAAGCAAGTGTTTATTCCCTTAACGAAACAATTTAATTAACGGTTCATTTTCAGGTATACCTAATAATACGAATGCCTATAGAATTTTAATCAAAATAAATCACTTCAGGAAATTTCTACATGTTAGCGTTTTCCTTCCTCCTGATACTCATTTGAAGGTATATGCGGAAAGAGAAATTGATAATATGGGAAACACGTGGCAGTAAGTAGGTATAAATTAAGAATTAGAGAAACCATGATGCCATGATGTTTGTTATTGATTTTCAGGGAAAGTGGGTACCGAATTATTAATACGAAATGCCTCTGGAGTTTTGTGGCTTAAAGGCCGTAATAAATAATTTACGAAAGGAACTCAACATTTTTGCAATATATAAATAATATTTTACAGCCATCTCCAGATTATTCATTACATACGATGAAAAACGATACAGAACAGGTAGGTAGTATAAAATATTCAGAGTAAAACCCAGTTACTAAATAAAGCTAACTGATAAAAATACTTTCTGATAATTAAAATAAAAAGGAAACATATAAAGCCATAACAAAACACTTTTATGAAAATTAAAAAAAAGGAAATAAACAAAGTTAGAAATACACAGCAATCACAATAAAATGAATAGAAGAAAAGATAAGGTACATAATTACGACGAACAACTTACCTGTAGGAAGGAAGTTCGTTCTAAATTATACAGTGTTTTCGAAAAGTAACGAATAAATGCATTATTTTTTAAATTGAGAAGTTCTCGAAAAAATCCCATGGCAAGTCGATTTTAAAATTTAATTTTCACAATACTGAAAATGATAATGATTATGTAAAATAATTGACTAAATTAAATGTTCAAATTGTGCACCGTTGGCTGCCTGACAGTAGCCAAGACGATTAATAAATTCTTTTTGGATATTATCAATAACTTCAGGAGGTATACGATGTATCTCGTGACGAATTCTTGCTTTTAAATCTTCTAGATTAACCAGTTAGACAGTGAACGAACACGATCGGGACGATCAGATCTAAGACGGAAGCAATGTTACGGAAGTTCACCTATCTGTTTAGTTTGTTAATTATCTTTACGTTTGCCTTCAAATTTATAATTTTGTAATGCCTTTTTTGATATTTTCTAGAACATTACAGCTTTTTCGAGACCCCAGAAACTTTTAGAACCCTAAAAATTTATATAAGCATATCAGCTTCGTCCCCACAGTTAAGTTTATTTTGAGAAGCCGAACGCGAGTGACAAACGTCCAAGTAAAGATTTGACAGTTGAGAATTGTTTGAAGGATATTTATTGTATAATCAAGTGTGACAATAAAGTTTGTTTTTTTCTACGTGAAATATTTCAAGGGTAAGTCAACGTAGATGTTACAGTATGAATTGTAAGAAAATTCATTATTTTTTTATTGTATCAAATCCTTGTTATGAGAAACGGCAACTGACTTAGGTGGTTTAAGCTGTATTTCAGCAGAGACAATGTAGACACTATTAAAAATTTAACTGGATGCCCCAAAATGTCGAAAATATTTGCTAAACTTTATATATAACATAATTACTAATAATATATTACACAATTATTAGTGAGATCGTAATTAATTAAACATTTAGTTTCAGAGGTGATATTTATTAAAATAGGAAAAAATCCATCAACATTTTTAGCTTCAAATAAATGGTATAACTAAGCAAAATGCTATATAAAACTGAGAAAACTAAAACTGATTCCTATTTTAAACTACATGTGTGGTCTATTTGAACGAGTATAGCGAAATATAATTACAAGAACAAAGGACTTATCTGTGGGAAGTTCGTTTTGAATTATATGAGAAGCCCCCTGAATTAAACAAAGCCTCCCGGTTATCAACTTTACATTTTAACTTCAACAGTGTAATGAATGTCTTTCAAGTTCGGCTAGGGTATAAAGACAGGATATGAAATCATTTTTGCTATTGTGATGATTAATTTTTAGCTCGATAAAGCTCACAATAGTGTGAATACGTGTGTTTAATTAGATGAGTACCTATATTCTATACAGTGCTTTCGAAAAGTAACGAATAAATTCATTATTTTTGAAATTGAGAAATTTTCGAAAAAATCTCCTGGCACGTCGATTTTGTTTTAAAAAAACGAACTTTTTGACATACGACCCATATTTGTGATGTCATCGTTGTTCGAGATATGATGACGTCATCGACAATTTTTTTAAATAGCATTCTCCAATTTTGACCATGCCATTGAAAGAGCGTGTCATTCTACATACATACATCATGAAAAATTATGGTGTTACATAACAAAAATTTCAAGAAAATAATGTTTAAAGGTTTTAAAATTTAATTTTCGCAATACTGTGCACCTCCCCATTATGCAACACCTATCCGTGCTTATTTAGATGGGCTGAATGCTCTCTGATGTTTGGTATCAGAATATGACTTCATTGATAGGAATTGTAGTAGATTTAATTTATATTAGCCTAAAATACCTTTCAAATACAGTAAAAAAATTTTTGTTAAAATAATATTATATACCTTCTCATGAGGAATTTGTCAAGGGTATAATGTTCGGCCAAACAGTGTAGCTTTTATCAGGCTCCGCCCATCAGCACCTTCAACGGCAAATTTAACTTGTTACCCCTGTAAGTTAGGCAATTGTATGCAGAAATTTAGCAAAACATGTCTTCTTGGCGGACATATTTCATGAATATGAATCCAAAAATTTAAATCTGAGGCAATTGTCTGTTATATGAAGACTTGATTTACTAGCCTACAGCGTTCTTTTTTAATAATAGTGCATAACAACGTCTCACCGCAGTCCTAAATGTGGCCAATATTGCGACCGAAATATTGTTCAGATATATATATATATTTTGAAAATATGGCTCTGCTGTCTAGTAAAATAGACTTTTATTAGTTGATTAAAACTTGCTCCATCTTAATACGAATTTCCATTGAGGAGAAATATGAAAGCGCGTGGACGTCTAAAAACGGCTTTGTAAAATTGCGAACATTACAGCCTTAATAAAAATCTCAAAAAAATCAGTTCACGAATAATAATTGAAAAGTCAAGATCTAATAAATTACACTTACTTTTTATTTTACAAACTAAATACTTTGCTAAAGTTATGCATTATTCCTACTTCAAAATTAATTGGAAACAAAAGGTCCTCAATAATGTATTTTTATGTATTCCTAACAAAGTTATTTCAAATTACCTTTCAACACTATGGAATTCATCTAAATTAACGTGCCCCCTTTTCTTATCTGTAATGGACTAAAGCGTCGGATGGTAATACTTTCATGGACAGAACTGGAAAACTTAATTACAAAACAAAGTGGTCCGCCGCCGGTTAACTATGCACGACCTGTGTTAGGAACGCTTGAGGGATTTGGAGAGTTTATGGTAATAGACCATTTCGACCCTAGTGTATTTGAAATACTTAACCTGGAGTCTGTTTAAATACAGAAAGGATGTCGTTTTGGATTGTCTGCGGCCAGATGAACCTTGAAACGTTGCGGCGTAGATGAATGGATTTTAATGATTATTTGGCACGATCAAGCTTTTTTAGTTCACTTACCATGTTCTAAGATAGTAGGATGCGCTTACTGATTGCAAAGGCTGTCAAAATGGTCCCTTCTATCAGGTTAGACAGACTAAAACAGCTAGGATTATTCGTCAGATACCTTACCTATGGCATACTGATGAGAGCTAATAAGCTCGAAACCGGTATATGTCTGGTGGGCTTCTGACGAGTGACTCTAGCTGTTGCTATAGGTTTTCCAGGTGTAATTCAATGCTGGTCGGGGCATTAACCCGCAGAGTAGTTGTTTCCTGGAATTCCATGTTTGCAAAATTGGTCAAATTTTGTTAATGTTAGATAGAGAAATCTTTATTTTTCATGGCTCAGCCCTGAACGATTATTTGACGATAAAATAAGGAATAGATTGTACCATTAGACTATATAAAGTCGATATGTCATAGAGTAGATTATTAAATTATTCTAGCTGTACGAAATCAACTGGAATATATGAATCATTGTTTATTCAAATTGTTGTCCCTACTTTCTCTATTTTCTTCAGTTTCTTCAGTGTCTCCAGCGTCTTTTGCTTCTTAATTCCCTTTAACTACAATTGCCTTTGCACACACTTCGACAATTACAAGAGATTATCTGATTATCTGCTGGCGCTGTTTTTTTATCAATGGTTACTAGCAGAAAACCGGCGTTTCCAACCCCATTCCGCTAGTTCCATGAATTTCTTTCCAGCTCTGCATTGGGTGATAAACAGCACGCACGCTGTTGTACGGCTGTTCGATAGGTAGTAGGGAACAAAGGTGGCCCAAATTTTTAGCCATTGCCTTTTTGAAACACAGAAATTGTTGCATTGCCAGATATTACATGTAACATAACGAGGCATCGCATGGCGTGGTAACAGTGCACAGAGTATGTACATATGTCACGTCACGTCAGGTGGCGTGGCGTGGCATCAGAGCAATGTGTTCCCGGCTTAAACCTATACTCTCGGCCAATTACAACGGAAGACACGTTACTTTTTAATCGCTGGGTTTTGTTGAGTTTTATATTAAAGTAGTATTCTATACATTAGAGAGTTATTGAAAATCCCTTTAATACTGCCAAACAGTATTAGGAACGACTTTATTTAAATACTGCTTGCCCTCATTTTGTTCAGAAAAATATAGTTATTGGTTAATAATTTGACGGATGGGATTCCCTTATTCTTTTGTTTATATTTCTCAATTATTGCCATTTTAATCGTGAATGAGAAAAGGAATAGAAGTCAGCATACTATTTGGAAGGGTTGAAAATCAAGGTAAGAGAAGATATTAATAAGTTAGCTAAATTCTATGTCTTTGAGTGCGCTGCAATAGAGACAGTGTATTGTAAAAGCAACATTGTAGTTATAAGTTTATACCGATCTCTTGTTTTAGACTTCGATATTTTTTGAATTACTGTTTGAACTTTTGCATTTGTTAATCAATTCGGAAAGCTCATTTTTTATATGCAGGAACATAAATAAAGAATTAAACCATACAAAAAAGTAATATCAGTTTTAGAATCTTTTAATGTTCAAATTACCAACGGACTACACCAGAATTACAAATTTATCAAAATCAGGTATTGATAATATTTTTACTGGCATTGATTTAAATCTGAATTTTTGTATTATTATATGTCTGATCACAAAGGACAAAAAATATCAGTCTAAATGCAAAGTGTGAATAACAATGTCTCTAAAAGTTTGAGAATTATTAATGAAACTAGCATTTCAAATTGGTTTGAGATCATTTTTTCATTTATTTCAATGTTGTTTTTTTGTGTGTTTTCCAATAAACATGCGTAACAATAAAAATCTATATGAAAATACCCCTATCATTATGAATAGTAGAAAAATGTTAAGTACACTAAACGTATTACTTCAAAAAGATAGTAATTACAGGTTATTATTATTTTCACAAATAATTATATTCAGTAATACTGTTAAAAATAAATAATATAATCTAGATCGTTCTATTAAAATTTTATAGAAAAACAAAGTTTTTTCACGCTCCTGTGTTTGTAAACTGAAAATTGTAAAAAATTACAATATTTTAATAAGTAATGTAAAAACTACATAGGTGCCTGAACAATTCTAGTATCTCCTGTATCTCCGCAACTCTTCGTCTAAATGAAAAAATGTATTCTACAGATAATTTATAGATATACCGACAGCTTTTTATATACAAGATGTCCTATAATGATGTGCGATCCTTTGGAGAGTGTGTTCCTTGAGTCATTGTAGGGGGGTTCTTTCTATAAAATTTTTCGATTCTCATTTTTTTCTTTCTTAAAAACGGTTAAACTTATAAATCAGAAAATAGAATAATACATTTAGCTAATTAAGTGGCATTGTTGAGTACCATTTTTCTTTTTAACTAATGTCTAAAAGGGTGGCAACTACCAACCTCTGTTGTTATTTTAATAAGACAGGAACAGCTCTAATCGAAAAATGTTATAGAAAGAACCCCCCTACAATGATCCAAGGAACACACCTTCCAAAATGTTGTACATCTTTATGGGACACCCTGCATAGCACCGCTAGACATCTTAAAAAAAAACAAAAAAAATTGAGGTGTTGCGACGCTGACGTCTGTAGCCTCACGGTGGTGTCTGCATAAAAATTGAAGCTATTAACAATACCAAAAATATTCTCTTTTACAGACATTCGCTATATTATTTAATTCCCTTGTCAAGTGCCTGAGGAGTGGATTACCCTGTATATGAATACTTATTGGATAATAAACTCCAATACGTACAAACTGCCAAGGACTATTCAACTAGGCTTTAGCAAGTCTAGGCAACTAACAAATTCTCATACATCTGAGTACGGAGCAGCAGAGGGAGATTCAGAGTATCAATAGCTTTAGAGAAGTTACCGAGGATATATTATATCAAACTTTTCTGATTAGGAACCTAATATACTGATTTTCTACTCAGAGTAATAATCGATAACATACCGAGACATGAAAACTGTCTTATGCAGCCTGTCACAATTGCAATACATTTTTGCGGAGTGGTATTACTATGGAAATTTCATATCTAAATCAGAAATTTATACAAGATGTACTGTAATTGTTTCAATATTATACCATCATATTAAAAAAGACTGTTTATTCATGTCTTATGCTATATTTGGTACTTTTGTGTAGCTATTTTGTTGAATTTTGTGCATTAAGAAAATGTAAAGACAAGTATACTCTGATTCTATTCCGGTTTTAGTTGCCACATTAGCAGCTAGTATTGGTCGTTGTTGCCTCACTGCAGCAATATGATCGACAACAACAAGGACGTGGTGTTGTCTTATCAATAACAAAACCCGTTTCTTTAAAATTCTTGATTACGTTACAAATTCCTTTTCTAA
Source organism: Monochamus saltuarius (assembly GCA_025584915.1). Lineage (NCBI taxonomy): Eukaryota > Metazoa > Arthropoda > Insecta > Coleoptera > Cerambycidae > Monochamus > Monochamus saltuarius. The sequence continues at coordinate 35,944,267 of CM046726.1, forward strand.
ATGCTGTAAATGATCGCTTACTTTTTTAAAACAGTTGTATAATCGTTTGCAATAATAATGGCACCCATTAAAATTAATTTTGCTATTTTTTTTAACTGCTGAGGTATTCGTAATGAAATCTACATTAAATTTTTAACATTAGTTATTAGTTGTTACACTCACCAATAGAGATTTAATGAAATCTCTACTCAAAACTTCCAGAAGTTCAAAAACTGTTTTGAGAGAGTGTCATTATTATTGTAAAAGCATGTACATGTACAAAAACTGTTCAATGTCATATAGTTTGTATGATAGTCGTTAAAATAAATATTGACATCATTACATTATAATATGTTTGACACAGCACAAATGACGTGAATACAAGTCCTATAGTTCCAAATGAGACATCCTATACAGGGTGTATCAAAAAAGCAGGTTGTCTCATTTACTACGTATTTTTTACGACAAAATATGACGATTTACCCCTACTTATCTATATACAAAAATTACTCCCTTAAAAGATACCTGCTAGAGTGAAAGTTGAACGTTTAAAATTGATTTTTCACTTCACTTTCTTTCATTTCATTTTCACGTGGCACTTTAAAATTTTATACCCATATAACCATACGATGTCAAAACGTTGCGACTAACAGTGTAACAATGAATGGTTTGTGTACATATACCACTGTTTTAAACAAGTAAACGATCATTTACAGTTGCATTAAGAAAAAAGAGTTAAACATTTTTATACTTAATCAAGATATTCGAAGAAACAGGTTTTGTTATTGATAAGACAACACCACGTCCTTATCGTTGTCGATGAGATGAAAATATTGCTGCAGTGAGGTAGAGTGTACGTGAAAACAAGAACGCACCAAGTCGACGTCGTACTCAACAACTGAATCTATCAAAAGCCACCATTAAATTTTAAAAAATATCTGCATCTGTCAGCAACCAAAATTCATTTGACACAACAATTAACAATACAATTTTCACTGCTCACTTTCCAAAGATATTAAAAAATATACATAATAGATATATATCTTTAAGGATAACCAGTAAGCAACGGTAAAATTCACTGTCATGTCATAATTCCTTTGTTTACGTTGTAGTTTTGTGTTCTTCAGTTTTTAGTGTCTCCTTATAATTTTAAACGTTTTATAGTTATTAAATAAAGGAATATGTGTCGGATACAGATATTTTCCCACAATACAGGGTGTTAAAAAGAGAGTGTAAAATATTTCAGGAGGTAATCGTATGAACCAAAATAAGCAGAAAAGTCTTAATAAACATGGGTTCGCAAAGTAACGGTTGCGGAGATATGGACCACTATTCGTTTTTCAAACATTTTATTTTATTAGGAATAAACCGACAAAGGAAGCTTTTAACAAACAAAAAACAAAGTTACAGAAAATGTTAAAAATGCCCTCCGTCCATTTCCAAGCAGGCACGACATCTTCGTCTCAACGATATTCGAACTCTTTCGAAAACACCCTCCTTGGTTTGGATTTCTTGACACTTTTGATTAATCCGTAGCTGCAGCTCTTTCAGGCTATTTACAGGAGTACCATACACTAACGTGTTCAAGTATCCCCAAACAAAGAAGTCTAGAGGGTTCAGATCAGACCGGACCTGTTTTATGGCCTCCAAGATCGCCTGATCTGACAGGTATATGTTGTCACGCATGCTGATTCATAGTTTTTGTCTGTCACTTTGGATGCCTTGTACCACTGTAACGCACTGTAAGAGCCATTCGGAATTGGTTTAGAATGGTCAAAAACGTTGAACTCACCGAAAGTACATCAACAACTGATCTGACTGAATAGTTTTGGACGGTTGGACCATTATTGATCAAATAATATACTACCTAACTTTAAAGTAAGAAACTATAATATTTTTGTATCTAATTTTAACAATTTTTGTATTTGCAATGGAATATTATGCAATAGATAGGCCTCACAAATTAGGGGGATAGTCAAACGCCTACCGGTATTACAATGACTCAACGTTCTTCAATCTTATCATACCCGAAAATTAATTTAATAATCCATTAGTTTGACAGCTATCAGAAAATTGTGCCGAATTATTATTATTGATTTATATCGAAACATAAGATTTATAATAAATTTATTTCGACAACAGTAAATAAGTATTTAAATTTATATAAAAAAATATAAATTGGTATTTATGGTATTAATAAAAACTGCTTAAAGTAAAATACCAATTTTGAATAAATTTGTATTCTTTTGAAACATCCCCTAATTAATGAGGTTTTCCAGGTTTCCCTCATTCCTGCACTGAATGGCGATTAGGGCCTACCAATGTAAGTCGTTCCTGGGCGCAAATGTGACCTGCTTAATAATAATATGCGCCCCCTCTCCCGCGCAAGTCTTCGACTTCTGGGCTAATCCTCGTGATTAGAATGAGGGGTAGAGATATTATTATTATTATTATTATTATTATTATTATTATTATTATTATTATTATTATTATTATTATTATTATTATTATTATTATTACTTACTTAGTTAAATTGGGAAAAAGTTTAAATATAAAGCTGCAAAATAATGACAAAAATAATGATAATGATAATGATAATGGTAATGTGACAATGAAAATGATAATAATAAAAAAACAAAGAATAGAATTAAAGTTAACATTGTCAGATTTGTAAATATATTGCAAATGCTACTTGTACACCATGTTTGAACACAAGTTGACTCATTTTGTTTGTTCATATTAAAAGCTTAATATCGAGTACCCTTTTTGTCATTTTCAGATCGTTAGCTTGCCCGTAAATGATGAGTTGTGAAGTGTTTTACGCTTCGCATATAATGTGTTCATTAAAATAGCGAACTGATTTCATGCTGATAATAACATGTCAACCAGTGACAATTACTACATAATAGAGCCATATATCTGCATTTATGTATGAGAAATAAAAGTCAAATGAAGAGCAAATTGCATTTTTGTCATTTATGTCTCAAAGGGAAAAGTGCGTGCGAGTAATATTTGTTATTAACTTGCAGCAAATGCTGAAACAGGTATGTACATTTTGATTTCAGGCATGTGAGTAGGTACTGTATGTAATATTGTCAAACGACTGTTACCTATACAAAGTGTCTTTAAATTACGGTGCTAAAGTGAAGTATATAAAGTATTTTAACGAAAAACTAAAATACGGCCATAAACACAACACAATGGTAAATTTGCACCAATTTTTTTAAATAATTTCGGAATAACTGATCTATATAAAATTAAATTCTTTATATTATCGATTGCAATAAGATTATTGGGTGAGATGATGAAATATACTATTTATTTTCAATAAATGCAGATTCCAAAAGTATTCGATAAAATTACATTCCCATATCTAGAAAAAATAAATTTGAAAGCCAACGATCTCACCACATTTCCCTTACTTCAATAGGGTCGTTTGGTCAAACCTTAACTTACCATATTTGCCTAATTTTTATGAAGCATTATCGATCTGATAAGGAGTCGAAATATATGAGGTCAAATTGGAATTAAATGATAGACCTGGATCGTGAGGCTTGACATCACTCGGTACTTGGTTAATTTCCTTTAGACTTCATCTTCAATTTTAATTATGAAATGTACATTTTTCTATTATTTTATGACGAGTTTATAAAGTTAAAAAAAAAAAAACAGTTTTATATATTTTTCAGTTCAAATTGCATAGGATATACGGTTCGGAAAATACAAATGGTTCGTCTGGTTTACAATAATGAAGAAATACAATCTTACATTAAATGTCTGTTTGCTTAATATTATCTTGCTCGCTCTGTCTTATTATTCAAATAAACTTCAGTCAAACAAAACGAAATTGATATAGCTTTGTCATACAAGTGGGAGTGTACATGTCTATCGTCCAATGATATTCTAATAAGTGGGACCATACTCAATTAAAACTTCCTTCTACTGAAAATCTTTTTTCTTGCCTATCCACTCCACATCAATGGCTGTCCTGCAATGGGTGTATAAGATATGATTTTTTACATTGAGCATTTGAGATCTTCGTACTGCAAATGTATGTAGATAGCGAGGCATATATAACTGTCATTGTCTATCACACAGATGTCTAGTTACTTTGTTAATATTGCGCAAAAGCAGTGGGAAGACATTTTCTATGCTGACACTATCGGGACGGTCCAGACACCAATGCTTCAATTTTTTGTTTTTTGTTTTTAATGTCGGTTAGAACTCTGGCAGTGCTGTATACAAGAAGGCTACCAGTGGTGTAGGTCATTATTTGCCAAAAAATATAAATCACCCGGTATAATATTACAAATAAAATAGATCATCATATGCACCATTACATTTGTTTCTTTACACTTTTTTTCCAAACCGATCAACAATGAATGATGATGACATCCACACATCCGCCACTGGCAAGTTTCTAAGGCGGCTAATTTTTTGTTAGTAGGCAGTAGTTTTTTATTGTTATTTTTTATATTTAAAATGTCATAATAATTTTTCGAACATTGAAATGGGAAATATCATATGTGTACTTATATGCTCAAGAAAAATTATGTGGTCGCCGTGCAGCAGCGAGGTACTTGGAATTATATCGAGATAATAGACAACCCCATCATAGACTATTTAAGAGATTATTTAAATTTTCTAATTCTAATTAATGACTTACCACTGCTTCTTGAAGGTATTCCCTTAAATTAACGCCAGAACTTCTGGTTGTGGTTTTCATGATGATGTACCGCATATTACCGACGAGTAAGAGAATATCAGATTTCCGCATCGTTGGATTGGACGCGGCAGCGAAGTTCCTTGGCCAGCACATAGCCATGATTTAAATCTGCTGGATTTTTACTTTTGGGGCTTTACCGGGTGTTCCCTCTAAGACTTTCAGTGCGAATATCTTAGAAGCCATCAAAGCCAATGCGACGAAATTTGGTATACAGACACTAGATGGCGTGTAGAATCTGATGATAACATTAATTCTTATACAGGGTGTTCCATTTTCCAAGAAATCGATTTAATTTTTATTTTTTGGTTGTCAGCTCTGCTAAAACTTATGAACAAACATTAAAAAATTTCAAAATTTGAAATAAAAAAAACGCCTCCAAAAAGTACAAAAATTTCATCGTTTTGAAAATGTAAAATACATAGCCTTGAGCCAGACTTACACAGAAGAAACTATCATCGCTAAACGTCAAAACTATGAATTGTCATTGAATTGTCAAATATTAATCGCATAAAGTATTTTATTTTACATATATAACGCTAAATAATGTATTTAATGCAATTTACGTATGGTGTTATTGAGACTTGTCGATAAAAATTTAGACTTGAGTTGAGGCTTTTGGAGCATTCGGGTCTCTGTGCCGGCACCGTCATCCGTTACAGCTACGGTTACGGCGTGAATATTGTGTAAAATATCTGTGGATATTTTTAAATTGCTCCATTATAATGTAATTAAACGTCAGTAAATTGTATTTTTTTATGTTACTACAGTGTTCATAATAATTAGGTACCCGTATTTTTTATCACAAAATAATTTACAAAATTGTGTAAGTACCTAAAGAATATCCCTCTTCTCCAATTGCTGTATTTATTGATTACATTTAGCAACAAATAAATTCGAAGAAAACGATTCCTAAAACTTTTTTATTATAATGTGAACATGTTTGGCGTTGAAAGTCAGATCTGAACTGAACCTACCCCAGCCCGACAAAAGAAATATTACGAAAGCATAACCTAAAACCTAGAAATGATTGATTCTTGTATCCACATATTTCAACACTATCTGATGGATAAAATATGTTTAAGAAGAAAATCTACATCTGTAAAATAGTTAACATAGAACTACAATTTCTGTATTTCATATGATACAGAACTAAAATAAAGCAACTGGTTTTTGCTAGGAAGAATCACCTGCAAACGTACTATGCCCAGTAGGGACCTATCAAATAGTCATTTAAAGCTAAATAATAATTTGTAATTATTGTTTTTATCTTTCAGTTATGTGTGTTTAGTGCCACAAATTACAATAAAACAGACACCAGAAAGAATAAGCGAAAAATATTACACAGACATTTTCTTGGAAATAATTCTAAATGTGGAATGATGGATAATATTATAAAAAAAGTCTCTAACTCACTTTGAAGAGTAGGTATTCTATAAGACATTAAATTCAGTTGTCTGTAGTGGGCTTTAAAATTTCTAAACGAATAAATTTAAGAAAAATAAACTAATTTCATAATTCTATGTACAGTATGAAAACATCTCGTCAGAATATCTTAAAAATGTTGAAAGCTAACTGTTGTTACAATATACACAACATAACGTAATAAAGTAGGTATCGAACAATGAAATGGCAAGATTTGTTTCTAATCGTATATGCATCCCTCAGATTGAACGTTGCTCTGAAAATGAAATTAGAATACAGAATAACTGTAATATAAAATCAGAGTGTAGTAACACAAAAAATATAATTTACTGAAGTTTAATTACATTATAATGGAACAATTTAAAAATATCCACAGATATTTTACACAATATTCACGCTGTAACCGTAGCTGTAACGGATAACGGCGCCGGCACAGAGACCCGAATGCTCCGAAAGCCTCAACTCAAGTCTAAATTTTTATTGACAAGTCTCAATAACACCATTGTGTATACGTAAATTGCATTAAATACATTATTTAGCGTTATTTATGTAAAATAAAATACTTTATGCCATTAATATTTGACAATTCAATAACAATTCATAGATTTGACGTTTAGCGATGTTAGTTTCTTCTGTGTAAGTCTGGCTCAAGGCTATGCACGTTTTACTTGACTTTACTTTTTATTGTAATACAAAAAGTCGTAGACATATTTTTACATCGACAGTACAGTATAACTAGCGCCCCTTAGTCGTGACCTCAACATTCTTTGCTTATTGGTAATTGCCACCTCAAAAAAGATAAGACTACAAATTTTCAAATTAATCGAAAAATACGTTTTTAAAATATAGCAAAAAATCGAAAATATTTTTTCAACTTTAACACCCTGTAGAATGAAAAGGAGCAACAATTGAATAAGGCATGTTGGGCTCCATCGCTTTAAAAATACCTCGCATATTCGTAATTGCCACCTCAAAAAACATAAGACTACAAATTATCGAAACAATCGGTTCATACGTTCTTAAAATATAGCAAAAAATGGAACACATTTTTTCAACTTTAACACCCTGTAGAATGAAAAGGAGCAAGAATTGAATGAGGAATGTTGGTGTCAATCGCTTTATTTTGACTTTAACAATCGGCTCTTAAGCTATTATTAATAACTCACCTGTATATGTTTGAAAAATAATCACAATTTTGACGCAACGTCATGCCGATTATAATATAGTTCAACTAGAAACAGAAGAATGGTTGTGTGTTGTGCAACGAAACGTGAGAAGAACTTATGACATACGGAAATTTTATATACAGGGTCGGAAAACGCTGATGGTCTATCTGGCTTTACATGAGAGCGACAAAGTAAAGTATAGAAATCCGTGCGATAGACAAGGATGACTATATTGACGACGTTTTAAAATCTAAATAGTCACCGCCCGTTTCGTCATTCAACAAATAAAATCCACTCCCACTTATATCTCAGCGACCAATCGCCATCTTCGCTCGGTTAGAAGTGGGAGTGACTGCTCAGATGTTATTCTAATTTATAAAACGACTTCCTACAGCCATCCTTGTCTATCGCACGGATTTCTATACTTTACTTTGTTGCTTTCATGTAACTTCAGATAGACCATCAGCGATTTCCGAGCCTGTATACGGCAGCTCAAAGCGTTGAGTGAGAAATTATTATATTAGTTTATTATATGATATAAATCAAATTAAAAATTCATATACCTAAAAATTAGTCAACATTAAGATAAGTGTTCATAATTTCGTTTTGTTGTTTGCACATTTGGTAACGACGCCATAAACAGTAAAATACAGTATTTTGTGAAATTGCTGTACAGCTAGCATACAATTTATTACATATACATACTTCTATTCGCCCTTCGTAGATAGTAGGTATACTTCAAATGTCTCCACAGGAATAAAGTGAGGACGAATCGGCAAATTGAGCAGCCCAATTAAGGGACATTCCAAGTCAGTTTTTACCGAAAAGAAAAAAATTGCAATATTTAATGAGTAATGTAATGTCTGGGCAACTCTAGTAAAACCTCCTATATCTCCGGAACTTTTCGTCCAAAAGAAAAATTTCATTTTAACATTTCTGAATATAGCACCATTAGTTTCTGGCAAAAAAACAGCAACATTGAGAGTCACATTGGTATCTGCAAAGAGAACTGAAACCACTAACACTCCCTAAAAGCTTGTTACTATGAAGAATTCACCCCATGTATATTATAATGTTTTTACTCAGGAACTTGTTTCTTAAGTTTGTGCAGCACGTCATGCAACACCCTGTATAGAAGACCAATTAAGCTACATTAAAAATATTATAAGCGGTTACTTTATCCTAAATTGTGAAATATTATTCGATACGTTCTGAAAGTAGGCGAACAGGACCATAAAGGAAAAATTAATAAACAGATTAGGCTAAACAGGCGAGTTTTCAACGTCTGCATCGCAAGGATCAAAAGGATTCCTGTTCCCCACCCACTTTTTAATAATCAGCGAGAATCCACTTGTGAATCCATCAATCCATCAAACGAATTTACGGATGAATAGAAAACACGAATATAACACTGAAATATCTGCTGTGAAGTTTTAAAGTACGTTTGAAACATTTTTGAATAGAAGCATATTTGTAATCCTAAGAATATCCACATTGATGTATGTCATGAAGATCAGTTTGGGATGTAAATCATCAATCATTGTTCTCTAAGCCAGTGAAAATGTTACAAGTTACAATAAATATGTACAGTCTGAGTGATTAAAGGCTTGTCTCTATGGACGCGAAATTCGCAGATATTTACGTTTAAGCTACGTTTTTCTAGGAAACGTGACGGAGACGGGACGGATTCCGGGAAGTTACAACCCCTAAGATTTAAAGAAAAAACATAATTCTAAATGTTTATGGATTAGCTTTCTTCCTGAGGTAAAGAGCATGTGTTAATCCGGATCATGATCTATTTGTTTGCCAAATTTCATCCAAATTCGTTCAGCCGTTTGTGTGTGATTGAGTAATAAACTTTCGCATTCATAATAGTAGGAGTCTCATTAAATAAAATCATTTTACTATTAAAAATAAACATTTATAATGAATAATTAATATTAATTCTTTATAAATATTTTTTATTTATTTAATCTATATTTATTATTCATTTAGTATTACATAAAATCTAATGCGATTCACGTGGAAATTTAATATCAGTTTTATCAGAATTTTTGACAACCCTGATAGCCTACAAAGTTGTAAATGCTCCGCGGCGCTGATGTCGCGAACATAGCGAATAGCGTATATTCAGTGTAGCAGAATTTCAACCCATGCAAAAATAATACAGTGAGCGATATCCTGAGAAAGATCAGTTTCATAAGACGCTTTTTAAAATGTGGTTCATTTGACGACCAACCACCAAGTAACCATGTAATAAAGAAAATGACGAAATTAATATACTTGCCTACTTTGAGGTTCATCGCATAAATTCGACAAGGGATCTTGTGCCAAAAGAAGCAGGACGGTCGAATATTTTGCAAAATTTACATCGGATCGAAAAACACGTGTTCAATACTTTTTAAAAATCTATCGAATGACACCAAACACCGCCAACCCCTGGGGATGGAGCGCGGGGCAACTTTGAAATCTTATTTTTATGGTACTGAATACAGTCTCTCATGTAAAATCAGAATCTGCAATAAAAAATGGGGGTTTCTATTTAATATTTCAAAGTTGACCTCCGCCCCAACCTCTGGGGGTGTTTGGCGTCATTCGATACATTTTTGAAAAGTATTTAACACGTGTTTTTTGGTTTTTCATTTGGAAGTGTATTTCTCGAGATATTAGACCGTTTCCATAATTTTCTTAGAAAATCAGGATAAATCGTTTCTTCCGATTATAGCGCTATCTATCAACAATTCGAAAAAAATGTACCGAATAAAAGTTACTTATTTTTTCATAAGGAATCCAAATGTGCAATAAAAAATGACAATTTAAAAATGTTTAACACGTGTTTTTCAATTTGTCGATACGATGTAAATTTTGCGTATTCGACCGTCCCGCTTCTTTTGGCACACGGTGTATATCTTGAAGTACCATAGTACCTACATATTTCCAAGAAGCATCATTATAAGGCATGGAAATTAAAACCGATTCAATTGTTAGAGAAGGACAATAAAAGACGAAGAGTTGCATTGTGTAATAACGTTTCGTTACGGCACATACAAAAATTCAAATTTTATAAAAAGTATCTATTGGTTGGGCAGAAGAGTTTTCTTTCTTAAGATCTAGTATTTTTAACAGTGGAATTACTCACTATTCGGCAAGACATAATTCTCGACAATTTAAAAAAATTCAGTTCCAGGGTCGCCAAAGTGAGAATGTTTGATGTAGATTTCCTGAGGATCAAATTAGCGGCCCAGTATTTTATTACGGAGCTCTTACAGGAGAATGATATTTGATTTTTTTTTTATAAAATGAAATTGAGGAATATGTAGACTACTATAATTCACAATATCGATTATGGTATGGCAGCAAGATGGTGCTCAATATTTTACAGGTTAGAATTGTTCTAAATCAGAATTATAATTTATGGATTGGCAATAATAGGACCATTCCGTGACTTTCCAAAAGCCCAGACTTGACACAATCAGATTTCTGTCTATGGGGTTACCTAAAAAGCAAAGTTGATGAATACATACCTAACAATTTAAATTAACTTCAACGACGAAATTGTGTATAAATAATGACCGAAATATTGTTCAGAAAAATTGAAATTAATTTATGGAGACTCAATTTATGTGTGAATGAAGGCGGTAGTCATATTGAACATTTATTGAAGAGAAAAGAGGTAAAAAAATAAGACCAGAAAGGTAGTGGAGTAAGTTTTTTTAAATTAAAAAATGTATTTTTGTTCAAATTCGGGCAACAGTTTTCGAGAAAAATGGATTTTAATACCTCATTACAAATTTATCGGACTTGAAACAAAGTTGGCATTTAAATTAAATGGAACAATTTTGACATTTTCATACATGGAAGCATTGAGAGTAATGGAGAAAGTGGGTTGCACTGAGCAGAGTTTGTGTATCTCCAGTCTTGTGTTAACTTGTACTTCTTCAAGCAGTTTTTTGTGAAAGATGAAAAGTTTACCACTTAGAAGTTAATCTTTTATTTGAATGACAAATTTATTAGATACATTTCTACTGCTCCGAAATTTTCTGTGAAGGTTATAATTTTGATGCAAGACAATAGTTTGTTGATTTACTGTTTAAATTATAAGTACAATTTCAGCTTGATTATTAATTATCTACTACCTTATTACATAAATTAGCGGTTTAATTGTTAGGTGTTTGTAACAGCCTTGGTGAATCTATTAATATTTTCTCCCGTGTATGGAACAACATCCGATACAATATATGATTGCATGTGATATGATTTGAGATTTTTGTCCAACCTCTCAACTACTAGCTGGGTAGCCTCCCGTATGGGATCTCAGTACCTTCTGACGCAAGTCGGCTAACTAACCAAAAATACTCTTCAGTTTTATATTTAAAATTATGATTATATTACCGTGGATGCAAGTACAGATACATTTTAATTATTGTTATCATTATTATCAGTATTATCACCATTGCAATAGAGACAGCAATTCTTTGAATTGGGAACGGGATTTTCTCTGTTGTGCTCTTTCCCCCCGTAAATTCAAGGCTGAGTACGGCACTGATAGGTGGTTAGGTAGGTTATTACACCATTAACAGAAAACTAATAAACGAGGTGTATTTAGTAATTTGTTTTGTTTTATTTGAAAATACTCAAGTCTCCCTAATTTCGTAAAGATGTAGCACATTCGAGGTAAGTTAATAAATAATATAAATAAACACAACGGTAAATCGTCTCGATTATTAGCCAAATAATTCCTCTTTCAACAATGTTGATCGGACCCTGGTATGTTATACTACAACCTCAATCCAACAATTTCATACCTTTTTTGAAATTAGGCATTTTCCTTACAATTGCTGTTTAATTTGTCAATTACAGTTATTTCCCGACCAGTGGAAAAATGTTAAAGTCAGCCCAATACTTAAAAATGGTGGCATATCAGTGTTTAATAATAACTAGAAAGGTGGCAAGTCGGCATTCGCCGACTTGACCTTTCTTAGTAGGGTTAGTTTTTTTAAACACCATGTATTTTTCGATAATTAGTGCGTTAAGAGACCTCCGATGGAAGTTGAGTAAAATAAATTAGTTAGTACTCATAATTTTGAGACTATTTTAACGTTCAACATTTTTCCAACACTATGTATATAAAACGGTCATTCGTACATCCGACAACCCAACCGAAGCAAAAAAAAAAAATAATTCCAATAATATGGGTAGTTTCAATATTGGTTCAGTTTTCTTAAACACCCTGTATTGTTTTCATTAAAATAGTTTCCATATAGACCATTGTTAAAAGTTTCATCAAAGGAATATTATACTTCCATGAAGCTTTCTAGAGAACGGTCGGTTTTTTAAACACCCATTAGTTTTTTAATTATGATAGTTTTATTAAAGACCGTTGTTAAAATTTTAATTATAACATATTACATTTATTGTGAGGATATTTAAATAATGGTTTGTTTTTTTTAAAAACACCGTATTTTTCATCGGTATAATTTTTACAATTGTGAAAAGTTTTATATATAAAATTAAATTCAATAAATTTTGTGGATCTAGAGAATTGGTCTTTATTTTACACACTGTATTTTTTCATAAGTATGTATTTATATAGCTACATAATAATACCTAAATATGTATTTTTTATAGTTTTTTTACAAACTATCTTAAAAAGTTTCATCAAAACCAAAAAAGAGTTTTTAATTTCAAGTTTTTAGAATTTTTAAAATGATTCGATTCTCTTAAACACCCTGTATTGTTCTCATGAAAATAGTTTCCATATAGACCATTGTTAAAAGTTTCATCAAGAGAATATTATACTTCCATGAAGGTTTATAGAAAATGGTTCATTTTTTTTAAACACCCAGTAGTCTTTTAATTAGTATAGTTTTCTTACAGACCATTGTGTTCATAAGAAAATATTCTATGAATTGTGAGGATTCTTAGAGAATGGTTTGGTTTTGCTAAACACCCTGTATTTTTTCATTAGTATAATTTTTTTACAATCATGAAAAGTTTCATAAAAAAAATAAATTCCATAAATTTTGTGGATCTAGAGAATGGTTCTTTATTTTACACCCTGTATTTTTTCATAAGTATGTATTCATATACATAATAATACCAAAGTATATATTTTTTATAGTTTTTTTACAAACTATTGTAAAAAGTTTCATCAGAAAGAAAAAAAAAATTTTTAATCCACAAATGTTCAGGATTTTTAGGGAATGGTTCGGATTTTTAAACACCCCGTATTTTTGTCGATAATTAGTGCGGTAAGAGTCCCCGACGGAAGTTTCGTACCAAAAAATGTTCAGTTCCTTAATTTTGACATTTTTAACGTTTCACATTTTTCCAACAATTTGCATTTAAGACGTGCCTAAGAACGTCACAGAACCCCTCCTAATCGAAAAAAAAGAAAATTTCCTCGAATATGTAATTTTTATTTTTTCTCGTCAATTTTATCGTAACACCCCCGTACATCGAGCTTTTTGAGTCGCACTGTATATAAGCGAAGCGACTTGAAGTCTGCCATATTGTCTAGCTCACTGATACCACCTATTCATTCTATTTATGCAAAGTTCAATGCAAATAGCAATAGCGGATGGAAATATTTGACAGCTGTTCTATGGCTTCCGTCATTTTGACCCCGTCTTGGTCTGCCATATTGTCTAGCTCACTGATACCACCTATTCATTCTATTTATGCAAAGTTCAATGCAAATAGCAATAGCGGATGGAAATATTTGACAGCTGTTCTATGGCTTCCGTCATTTTGACCCCGTCTTGCTTAGAATTTTCGCAAATTTCGATACGAAAACGAATTCAAAACCAAACGCTCGCATAACACAACGTATCTAGAGACTTCAAATTTACCGTTTTCGTCCTTTGGGGGCCTCCGGTCGGCCCATTTAGCGAAATTTTCTGCGATTTATTCGGAAATGTCACCGCGCACTCGCCATTTGACGTTTCTGTAGTCGACGAAAATTTTTGCTATTTTCACTATAAAATCGAATTTTAAACCTAAACCTGAGGCACACGACACATTGTAGAAGGTTCAAAGTGTACGTTTCGATATGGCTTTATGGAAACTTACTTTTCAGAATGTAATCGTTTTGAAGGTTTTGTGAGGACCCGCCATATTGCTAGGCTCTTCTCCCCGTCTCGGTTTGGATTTAAGCAAATTTTTATGGAAAAACGAACTCGAAATCCAGGGCTCGCATAACGGAAAGTATCTAGAGACTTTAAACATACCTTTTCTGGCATTGGCGGCCCTCCGATCGACCCTTTTAGCGAACGTTCCTAAGTTTTATCGGGAGCTGTCACAGGCCGTGCACCGTCCTGGTAGCCGTTTGACGTTTAGGACGGCCGGCGGCCGAGCGAATGCGAATACCGCCGAACGTGTAATTGAGTAAAACTTTCGTTATTTTCACTATAAAATCGAATTTTAAACTCAAACCTGAGGCACGCGACACATTGTAGAAGGTTCAAAGTTTACGTTTCGACATGGCTTTGTGGAAACGAATGCGGGAAAATACGAAAATATCGAATCCGAAATAGTTGGACGTCTACCCATATCTGACTGACGTTTCTCGAATTCCCGGCTATATCCATCTCTTTTTTTCGCGACATCCGCGCGAAAATGGAAAACTGGCGGCCGCGGACCTCCGGAAAAACGCAAAATTCGCCCCGAAAAAGGTAAAGAGAAATCAGCAAAATACGCCCACCGGACAACCGAAGGACCGAACTCGGCTTCGCGCACCCGGGCTCGCCGCTGCGCGGCTCGCCTCAAAAGCCGTAGGTAAAGCAAAACGCCACTTTTTCGCGAGAGAGAAACAACGGATTTTAATATATAAGAACTAGAAAGGTGGCAAGTCGGCATTCGCCGACTTGACCTTTCTTGAGTAGGGTTAGTTTTTTTAAACACCATGTATTTTTTCGATAATTAGTGCGTTAAGAGACCCCCGATGGAAGTTGAGTAAAATAAATTAGTCAGTTCTCTTAATTTTGAGATTTTTTACCGTTCAACATTTTTCCAACACTTTGTATATAAAACGGTCTTTCGTACATCCGACAACCCATCCGAAGCAAAACAAATAATTTTATTCCATGAATTTTGGGAGTTTTAATATTGGTTCAGTTTTCTTAAACACCCTGTATTGTTTTCATTAAAATAGTTTCCATATAGACCATTGTTAAACGTTTCATCAAAGGAATATTATACTTCCATGAAGGTTTCTAGAGAAAGGTCGGTTTTTTAACACCCAGTAGTTTTTAATTAGTATAGTTTTCTTACAGACCGTTGTGAAAAGTTTCATTAGAAAATATTCCATGAATTGTGAGGATTTTTAGAGAATGGTTTGGTTTTGTTAAACACCCGTATTTTTCATCGGTATAATTTTTTACAATCGTGAAAAGTTTCATAAAAAAATTAATTCCGTTTAAATCCTCTGTATTTCTTAATTAGTATATTTTCCTATAGAACATTGTATAAAGTTTCATCAAAAGAATTTTTAATTCCATGAATTTTGAGGAATTTTAGAGAATGGTTCGTTATTTTTAAACACTCTGTATTTTTAATTAGTCTATTTTTCCTACAGAACATTGTATAAAGTTTCATCAAAAAGAATTTTTTAATTCCATGAATTTTGAGGATTTTTAGAGAATGGTTCGTTATTATTAAACACTCTCTATTTGTTTCGTTAGTGAGTGTCATAATAAATCCTTGATGGAAGTTTAATAAATAAAATTTCCATGAATTTTGGGAGTTTCAATATTGGTTCAGTTTTCTTAAACACCAGAATTTTTAATTAGTATAGTTTTCTTACAGACAATTGTGAAAAGTTTCATAAAAAATATTCAATGAATTATTGTGGGGATTCTTAGAGTATGGTTTGGTTTCGTTAAGCACCCTGTATTTTTCATTAGTATAATTTTTATAATCGTGAAAAGTTTAATAAAAAATTAAATTCCATAAATTTTGTGGCTGTAGAGAATGGTTCTTTATTTTACACCCTGTATTTTTCATAAGTATGTATTCATATACATAATAATACCAAAGTATATATTTTTTATAGTTTTTTACAAACTATTGTAAAAGTTTCATCAGAAAGCAAAAAAAAATTTAAATCCACAAATGTTCAGGATTTATAGGGAACGGTTATGTTTTTTTTAAACCCCCTGTATTTTTTCATTAATATAGATTTTTACAAAGTATTGTATAAAGTTTCATCAAAAAGAATTTTCAAATTCCATGAATTTTGAGGATTTTTAGAGAATGGTTCGTTATTTTTAAACACTCTGTATTTCTTAATTAGTATATTTTCCTACAGAACATTGTATAAAATTTCATCAAACAGAATTTTTAATTCCAAGAATTTTGAAAATATTTAGAGAATGGTTCGTTATATTTAAACACTCTGTATTTTTAATTAGTATATTTTTCCTACAGAACATTGTATAAATTTTCATCAAACAGAATTTTTTAATTCCATTAATTTTGAAAATTTTTAGAGAATGGTTCGTTATTATTAAACACTCTGTATTTGCTTCGTTAGTGAGTGTCATAATAAATCCTTGATGGAAGTTTAATAAATAAAAATTCCATGAATTTTGGGAGTTTCAATATTGGTTCAGTTTTTAAACACCCAGTAGTTTTTAATTAGTATACATAGTTTTCTTACAGACCATTGTGAAAAGTTTCATGAAAATATTGAATGAATTATTGTGAGGATTCTTAGAGTATGGTTTGGTTTCGTTAAGCACCCTGTATTTTCTCATTAGTATGATTTTTACAATCGTCAAAGTTTCATAAAAAATAAAAGCCATAAATTTTGTGGATGTAGAGAATGGTTTTTTATTTTACACCCTGTATTTTTTCATAAGTATGTATTCATAATAATACCAAAGTATATATTTTTTACAGTTTTTCTACAAACTATTGTAAAAAGTTTTATCAGAAAGCAAAAAAAAAATTTTAAATCCACGAATGTCCAGGATTTTTAGGGAACGGTTCGAATTTTTTAAACACCCCGTATTTTTTCGATAATTAGTGCGGTAAGAGTCCCCCGACGGAAGTTTCGTACCAAAAAAATTTTCAGTTCCCTTAATTTTTACATTTTTTTAACGTTCGACATTTTTCCAACACTTTGTATATAAAACGGTCCTACGCACGTCAGAGAACCCCTCCGAAGCGAAAGAACCGAAAATTTCCTCGAATCTGTAATTTTTATTTTTTTCTCGTCAATTTTTATCGTAACACCCCGTACATCGAGCTTTTTTGAGTCGCACTGTATATAAGCGAAGCGACTTGAAGTGTGCCATATTGTCTAGCTCACTGATACCACCTATTCATTCTATTTATGCAAAGTTCAATGCAAATAGCAATAGCGGATGGAAATATTTGACAGCTGTTCTATGGCTTCCGTCAATTTGACCCCGTCTTGGTCTGCCATATTGTCTAGCTCACTGATACCACCTACCTATTCATTCTATTTATGCAAAGTTCAATGCAAATAGCAATAGCGGATGGAAATATTTGACAGCTGTTCTATGGCTTACGTCATTTTGACCCCGTCTTGCTTAGGATTTTCGCAAATTTCGATACAAAAACGAATTCAAAACCAAACGCTCGCATAACACAACGTATCTAGAGACTTCAGATTTACCGTTTTCGGCATTTGGGGGCTCCGGTCGGCCCATTTAGCGAAATTTTCTGCGATTTATTCGGAAATGTCACCGCGCACTCGCCATTTGACGTCGCAAATTTTCGCAATTTTACTATAAAATCGAATTTTAAAAACAGATCTGAGGCACGACACATTGTAGAAGGTTCAAAGTTTACGTTTCGATATGGCTTTATGGAAATAAAGGTACTTACTTTGCAAAATGTAACATTTTGAAGGTTTTGTGAGGACCCGCCATATTGCCAGGCTCTTCTCCACGTCTCTGTTTGGTATTACGCAAAATTCGATACAAATTGGAACTCAAAACCCAGCGCTCGCATAACAGAAAGTATCTAGAGACTTTAAACTTACCGTTTCTGGCTTTTGGGGGGCCTCCCATCGGCCGGTTTAGCGAACGTTCCCAAGTTTTATCCGGAGCTGTCAACGGCACCGCACCGTCCGGCTAGCCGTTTGACGTTTCGGACGGCCGAGCGAACGCGAATGCCCCCGAACGCGTAATTGACCCACATTTTCGTTATTTTCACTATAAAATCGAATTTTAAACCTAAATCTGAGGCACGCGGCACATTGTAGAAGGTTCAAAGTTTACGTTTCGACACGGCTTTCTGGAAATGAATGCGGGGGAATGCGAAAATATCGAATCGTAAATAGTTTGACGTCTACCCATATCCGACTGACGTTTCTCCGATTCCCGGGCGATAAGCTCCTCCCGCGCTATCTCCATCCCTCTCGCCGAGAACGGCCGGCGAGGACCCTCCGAAAAACGGAAAATTTACCTAGAAAAACGCGAAAAACGGCCCGCCGAGCGCCTCTTCGCGATGGAGAAAGGACCAAATAAGGAGACTCGCCCGCGCCCGCGTCCCCGACGGGCTCCCGTGAAAACGTCGCGCGAAGCGAAATCGGCCTCCGGGCGGCTTCCGGACTTCCGATAATGGGCGTGGTTTTCGACTTTTGTCTCGTTTCCTCGCGAAAATCGAAAACCGGCGGCCGCGGACCTCCGGAAAAACGCAAAATTCGCCCCGAAAAAAGTAAAACGACCCACCAAAATACGCCTAACAGACAACCCCAGGACCGAACTCGACTTCGCGTCGCCGCTGCGCGCTCGCAAAAAGCCTTTGGGACGCAAAACCCCACTTTTCGCCGCCCGGTGGGGCGAGAAAAACAACGGATTTTAATATATAGTAACTAGAAGGTGGCAAGTCGGCATTCGCCGACTTGACCTTTCTTGAGTAGGGTTAGTTTTTTAAACACCATGTATTTTTCGATAATTAGTGCGTTAGAGACCCCCGATGGAAGTTGAGTAAAATAAATTAGTCAGTTCTCTTAATTTTGAGATTTTTACCGTTCAACATTTTTCCAACACTTTGTATATAAAACGGTCTTTCGTACATCCGACAACCCATCCGAAGCAAAACAAATAATTTTATTCCATGAATTTTGGGAGTTTCAATATTGGTTCAGTTTTCTTAAACACCCTGTATTGTTTTCATTAAAATAGTTTCCATATAGACCATTGTTAAACGTTTCATCAAAGGAATATTATACTTCCATGAAGGTTTCTAGAGAAAGGTCGGTTTCTTAAACACCCAGTAGTTTTTTAATTAGTATAGTTTTCTTACAGACCGTTGTGAAAAGTTTCATTAGAAAATATTCCATGAATTGTGAGGATTTTTAGAGAATGGTTTGGTTTTGTTAAACACCCCGTATTTTTCATCGGTATAATTTTTTACAATCGTGAAAAGTTTCATAAAAAAATAAATTCCATAAATTTTGTGGATCTAGAGAATGGATCTATATATTACACCCTGTATTTTTCATACGTATGTATTTATATACATAATAAAACCTAAGTATATATTTTTATAGTTTTTGACACACTAATGTAAAAGTTTCATCAGAAAGCAAAAAAATTTTAAATCCACGAATTTTCAGGATTTTTAGGGAACAGTTCGGTTTTAAACACCCCGTATTTGTTCAATGGTATATTCTTCCTACAGAACATTGTAAAAGTTTCATCAAAAGAATTTTTAATTCCATGAATTTTGTTGATTTTTAGAGAATGGTTCGGTTTTTAAATCCTCTGTATTTCTTAATTAGGATATTTTTCCTATAGAACATTGTATAAAGTTTCATCAAAATAATTTTTAATTCCATGAATTTTGAGGAATTTTAGAGAATGGTTCGTTATTTTTAAACACTCTGTATTTTTAATTAGTATATTTTTCCTACAGAACATTGTATAAAGTTTCATCAAAAGAATTATTTAATTCCATGAATTTTGAGGATTTTTAGAGAATGGTTCGTTATTATTAAACACTCTGTATTTGCTTCGTTAATGAGTGTCATAATAAATCCTTGATGGAAGTTTAATAAATAAAAATTTCCATGAATTTTGGGAGTTTCAATATTGGTTCAGTTTTCTTAAACACCCAGAATTTTTAATTAGTATAGTTTTCTTACAGACAATTGTGAAAAGTTTCATAAAATATTTAATGAATTATTGTGGGGATTCTTAGAGTATGGTTTGGTTTCGTTAAGCACCCTGTATTTTTCATTAGTATAATTTTTATAATCGTGAAAACTTTAATAAAAAATTAAATTCCATAAATTTTGTGGCTGTAGAGAATGGTTCTTTATTTTACACCCTGTATTTTTCATAAGTATGTATTCATATACATAATAATACCAAAGTATATATTTTTATAGTTTTTACAAACTATTGTAAAAGTTTCATCAGAAAGCAAAAAAAATTTAAATCCACGAATGTTTAGGATTTTTAGGGAACAGTTCAGTTTTGAAACCTCCTGTATTTTTCATTAGTATAGATGTTTTAAAACTATTGTACAAAGTTTCATCAAAATGAATTTTCTAATTCCATGAACTTTGAGGAATTTTAGAGAATGGTTCGTTATTTTTAAACACTCTGTATTTCTTAATTAGTATATTTTTACTCCAGAACATTGTATAAAATTTCATCAAATAGAATTTTTAATTCCATGAATTTTGTTGATTTTTAGGAAATGGTTAGGTTTTTAAACCTCTGTATTTCTTAATTAGTATATTTTCCTACAGAACATTGTATAAAGTTTCATCAAAAGAATTTTTAATTCCATGAATTTTGAGGATTTTTAGAGAATGGTTCGTTATTATTAAACACTCTGTATTTGCTTCGTTAGTAGTGTCATAATAAATCCTTGATGGAAGTTTAATAAATAAAAATTTCCATGAATTTTGGGAGTTTCAATATTGGTTCAGTTTTTAAACACTCAGTAGTTTTTAATTAGTATACATAGTTTTCTTACAGACCATTGTGAAAAGTTTCATGAAAAAATATTCAATGAATTATTGTGAGGATTCTTAGAGTATGGTTTGGTTTCGTTAAGCACCCTGTATTTTCTCATTAGTATGATTTTTTACAATAGTCAAAAGTTTCATAAAAAAAATAAAATCCATAAATTTTGTGGATGTAGAGAATGGTTTTATTTTACACGCTGTATTTTTCATAAGTATGTATTCATATACATAATAATACCAAAGTATATATTTTTACAGTTTTCTACAAACTATTGGAAAAAGTTTCATCAGACAGCAAAAAAAAATTTTAAATCTACGAATGTACAGGATTTTTAGGGAACGGTTCGAATTGTTTAAACCACCCGTATTTTTGTCGATAATTAGTGCGGGAAGAGTCCCCCGACGGAAGTTTCGTACCAAAAAAATTTTCAGTTCCCTTAATTTTTACATTTTTTTAACGTTCGACATTTTTCCAACACTTTGTATATAAAACGGTCCTACGCACGTCAGAGAACCCCTCCGAAGCGAAAGAACCGAAAATTTCCTCGAATCTGTAATTTTTATTTTTTTCTCGTCAATTTTTATCGTAACACCCCGTACATCGAGCTGTTTTGAGTCGCACTGTATATAAGCGAAGCAACTTGAAGTGTGCCATATTGTCTAGCTCACTGATACCACCTATTCATTCTATTTATGCAAAGTTCAATGCAAATAGCAATAGCGGATGGAAATATTTGACAGCTGTTCTATGGCTTCCGTCAATTTGACCCCGTCTTGGTCTGCCATATTGTCTAGCTCACTGATACCACCTACCTATTCATTCTATTTATGCAAAGTTCAATGCAAATAGCAATAGCGGATGGAAATATTTGACAGCTGTTCTATGGCTTACGTCATTTTGACCCCCGTCTTGCTTAGGATTTTCGCAAATTTCGATACAAAACGAATTCAAAACCAAACGCTCGCATAACACAACGTATCTAGAGACTTCAGATTTACGGTTTTCGGCTTTTGGGGGCTCCGGTCGGCCCATTTAGCGAAATTTTCTGCGATTTATTCGGAAATGTCACCGCGCACTCGCCATTTGACGTCGCAAATTTTCGCAATTTTACTATAAAATCGAATTTTAAAAGCAGATCTGAGGCACACGACACATTGTAGAAGGTTCAAAGTTTACGTTTCGATATGGCTTTATGGAAATAAAGGGGTACTTACTTTGCAAAATGTAACGTTTTGAAGGTTTTGTGAGGACCCGCCATATTGCCAGGCTCTTCTCCACGTCTCGGTTCGGTATTACGCAAAATTCGATACAAATTCGAATTCAAAACCCAGCGCTCGCATAACAGAAAGCATCTAGGGACTTTAAATTTACCTTTTCCGGCTTTTGCGGGCCTCCGATCGATCCGTTTAGCGAACGTTCCTAAGTTTTATCCGGAGCTGTCAACGGCACCGCACCGTCCGGCTTGCCGTTTGACGTTTCGGGCGGCCGAGCGCACGCGAATGCCGCCGAACGTGTAATTGACCAAAACTTTCGCTATTTTCCCTATAAAATCGAATTTTAAACCTAAATCTAAGGCACGCGACACATTGTAGAAGGTTCAAAGTTTACGTTTCGACATGGCTTTGTGGAAAGGAATGCGAGAAAATAGGAAAATATCGAATCCGAAATAGTTTGACGTCTACCCATATCCGACTGACGTTTCTCCGATTCCCGGGCGATAAGCTCCGCCTCCGCTATATCCATCTCGCTCGCCGAGATCGGCCGGCGAGGACCCTCCGAAAAACGGAAAATTTACCTATAAAAACGCGAAAAACGGCCCGCCGAGCGCCTCGTCGCGACGGAGAAAGGACCAAATAAATAGACTCGCCCGCGGCCGCGTCCCCGACGGGCCCGCCCGAAAAACCACGCGCGCAGCGAAACCGGCCTCCGGGCGGCTTCCGGACTTCCGATAAGGGGCGTTTTTTTCGACTTTTGTCTCGTTTCCTCGCGAAAACGGAAAAGTAACGCCGGCGGACCTCCGGAAAAACGCAAAATTCGCCCCGAAAAGAGTAAAAAGAACCCACCGAAATACGCCTAAGCTACGCAAAAAAGGCCAAACTCGACTCGGCGCCCCCGGGCGAGCCGCTGCGCGGCGCGCAAAAAGCCTTTGTGGCGGCAAAACCCCACTTTTCGCGCCCCGGTGAGCGAGAGGCAATCGCGTATTTTAATATATTAGAACTAGAAAGGTGGCAAGTCGGCATTCGCCGACTTGACCTTTCTTGAGTAGGGTTAGTTTTTAAACACCATGTATTTTTCGATAATTAGTGCGTTAAGAGACCCCCGATGGAAGTTGAGTAAAATAAATTAGTCAGTTCTCTTAATTTTGAGATTTTTTTACCGTTCAACATTTTTCCAACACTTTGTATATAAAACGGTCTTTCGTACATCCGACAACCCATCCGAAGCAAAACAAATAATTTTATTCCATGAATTTTGGGAGTTTCAATATTGGTTCAGTTTTCTTAAACACCCTGTATTGTTTTCATTAAAATAGTTTCCATATAGACCATTGTTAAACGTTTCATCAAAGGAATATTATACTTCCATGAAGGTTTCTAGAAAGGTCAGTTTTTAAACACCCAGTAGTTTTTAATTAGTATAGTTTTCTTACAGACCGTTGTGAAAAGTTTCATTAGAAAATATTCCATGAATTGTGAGGATTTTTAGAGAATGGTTTGGTTTTGTTAAACACCCGTATTTTTCATCAGTATAATTTTTTACAATCGTGAAAAGTTTCATAAAAAAATTAATTCCATAAATTTTGTGGATCTAGAGAATGGATCTATATATTACACCCTGTATTTTTCATACGTATGTATTTATATACATAATAAAACCTAAGTATATATTTTTATAGTTTTTGACAAACTAATGTAAAAGTTTCATCAGAAAGCAAAAAAATTTTAAATCCACGAATTTTCAGGATTTTTAGGAACAGTTCGGTTTTTAAACACCCCGTATTTGTTCAATAGTATATTCTTCCTACAGAACATTGTAAAAGTTTCATCAAAAGAATTTTTAATTCCATGAATTTTGTTGATTTTTAGAGAATGGTTCAGTTTTTAAATCCTCTGTATTTCTTAATTAGGATATTTTTCCTATAGAACATTGTATAAAGTTTCATCAAAAGAATTTTTAATTCCATGAATTTTGAGGAATTTTAGAGAATGGTTCGTTATTTTTAAACACTCTGTATTTTTAATTAGTATATTTTCCTACAGAACATTGTATAAAGTTTCATCAAAAGAATTATTTAATTCCATGAATTTTGAGGATTTTTAGAGAATGGTTCGTTATTATTAAACACTCTGTATTTGCTTCGTTAATGAGTGTCATAATAAATCCTTGATGGAAGTTTAATAAATAAAAAAATTTCCATGAATTTTGGGAGTTTCAATATTGGTTCAGTTTTCTTAAACACCCAGAATTTTTAATTAGTATAGTTTTCTTACAGACCATTGTGAAAAGTTTCATAAAAAATATTCAATGAATTATTGTGATTCTTAGAGTATGGTTTGGTTTCGTTAAGCACCCTGTATTTTTCATTAGTATAATTTTTATAATCGTGAAAAGTTTAATAAAAAATTAAATTCCATAAATTTTGTGGCTGTAGAGAATGGTTCTTTATTTTACACCCTGTATTTTTACATAAGAATTTATTCATATACATAATAATACCAAAGTATATCATTTTTATAGTTTTTTTACAAAATATTGTAAAAGTTTCATCAGAAAGCAAAAAAATTTAAATCCACGAATGTTTAGGATTTTTAGGGAACAGTTCGGTTTTGAAACCTCCTGTATTTTTCATTAGTATAGATGTTTTAAAACTATTGTACAAAGTTTCATCAAAATGAATTTTCTAATTCCATGAACTTTGAGGAATTTTAGAGAATGGTTCGTTATTTTTAAACACTCTGTATTTCTTAATTAGTATATTTTTCCTACAGAACATTGTATAAAATTTCATCAAATAGAATTTTTTAATTCCATGAATTTTGTTGATTTTTAGGAAATGGTTAGGTTTTTAAACCTCCTGTATTTTTCATTAGTATAGATTTTTACAAACCATTGTATAAGGTAATATCAAAAATAATTATTTAAATCCATGAGTTTTGTTGATTTTTAGAAAATGGTTAGGTTTTTAAACCCTCTGTATTTCTTAATTAGTATATTTTTCCTACAGAACATTGTATAAAGTTTCATCAAAAGAATTTTTAAATTCCATGAATTTTGAGGATTTTTAGAGAATGGTTCGTTATTATTAAACACTCTGTATTTGCTTCGTTAGTGAGTGTCATAATAAATCCTTGATGGAAGTTTAATAAATAAAAAAAATTTACATGAATTTTGGTAGTTTAAATAATGTTTAAGTTTTTTTAAACAACCAGTAGTTTTTTAATTAGTATAAATAGTTTTCTTACATACCAGTGAGAAAAGTTTCATGAAAAAATATTCAATGATTTATTGTGAGGATTCTTATAGTATGGTTTGGTTTCGTTAAGCACCCTGTATTTTCTCATTTGTATGATTTTTCTACAATCGTCAAAAGTTTCATAAAAAAAATAAAATCCATAAATTTTGTGGATGTAGAGAATGGTTTTTATTTTACACGCTGTATTTTTCATAAGTATGTATTCATATACATAATAATACCAAAGTATATATTTTTTAAATTTTTTCTACAAACTATTTTAAAAATTTTCATCAGAAAGCAAAAAAAAAAATTTTAAATCCACGAATGTCCAGTATTTTTAGTGAACGGTTCGAATTTTTAAACACCCCGTATTTTTCGATAATTAGTGCGGTAAGAGTCCCCGACGGAAGTTTCGTACCAAAAAATTTTCAGTTCCCTTAATTTTACATACATTTTTAACGTTCGACATTTTTCCAACACTTTGTATATAAAACGGTCCTACGCACGTCAGAGAACCCCTCGAAGCAGAAAAGAACCGAAAATTTCCTCGAATCTGTAATTTTATTTTTTGTCAATTTTATCGTAACACCCCGTACATCGAGCTTTTTGAGTCACTGTATATAAGCGAAGCGACAGTGTGCCATATTGTCTAGCTCACTGATACCACCTATTCATTCTATTTATGCAAAGTTCAATGCAAATAGCAATAGCGGATGGAAATATTTGACAGCTGTTCTATGGCTTCCGTCATTTTGACCCCGTCTTGGTCTGCCATATTGTCTAGCTCACTGATACCACCTACCTATTCATTCTATTTATGCAAAGTTCAATGCAAATAGCAATAGCGGATGGAAATATTTGACAGCTGTTCTATGGCTTACGTCATTTTGACCCCGTCTTGCTTAGGATTTTCGCAAATTTCGATACAAAAACGAATTCAAAACCAAACGCTCGCATAACACAACGTATCTAGAGACTTCAGATTTACCGTTTTCGATCTTTGGGGGGCTCCGGTCGGCCCATTTAGCGAAATTTTCTGCGATTTATTCGGAAATGTCACCGCGCACTCGCCATTTGACGTCGCAAATTTTCGCAATTTTTACTATAAAATCGAATTTTAAAAACAGATCTGAGGCACGACACATTGTAGAAGGTTCAAAGTTTACGTTTCGATATGGCTTTATGGAAATAAAGGGGTACTTACTTTGCAAAATGTAACATTTTGAAGGTTTTGTGAGGACCCGCCATATTGCCAGGCTCTTCTCCACGTCTCTGTTTGGTATTACGCAAAATTCGATACAAATTCAACTCAAAACCCAGCGCTCGCATAACAGAAAGTATCTAGAGACTTTAAATTTACCTTTTTTGCCTTTGCGGATCTCCGAACGGCCCGTTTAGCGAACGTTCCTAAGTTTTATCCGGAGCTGTCAACGGCATCGCACCGTCCGGCTAGCCGTTTGACGTTTCGGACGGCCGAGCGAAGGCGAATGCAGCCGAACGTGTAATTGACCAAAACTTTCGCTATTTTCCTATTAAATCGAATTTTAAACCTAAATCTGAGGCACGCGACACATTGTAGAAGGTTCAAAGTTTACGTTTCAACATGCATTTCTGGAAATGAATGCGGGAAAATAGGAAAATATCGAATCCGAAATAGTTTGACGTCTACCCATATCCGACTGACGTTTCTCCGATTCCCGGGCGATAAGCTCCGCCTCCGCTATATCCATCTCGCTCGCCGAGATCGGCCGGCGAGGACCCTCCGAAAAACGGAAAATTTACCTAGAAAAACGCGAAAAACGGCCCGCCGAGCGCCTCGTCGCGACGGAGAAAGGACCAAATAAGGAGACTCGCCCGCGGCCGCGTCCGCGACGGGCCCGCCCGAAAAACGTGGAGCGGAGCGAGACCGGCCTCCGGGCGGCTTCCGGACTTCCGATAAGGGGCGTTTTTCGACTTTGTCTCGTTTCCTCGCGAAAACGGAAAAGTAACGCCGGCGGACCTCCGGAAAAACGCAAAATTCGCCCCGAAAAAGGTAAAAGAACCCACCGAAATACGCCTAAGCGACAACCCCAGGACCGAAGGGCGCTTCGCGCCCTTCGGCTCGCCGCGCGGCTCGCGAAAAAAGCCTTTGAGGAGATACTTTGCCACTTTTCCGCACCCCCGGTGGGAGCGAGAGGCAATCGCGCATTTTAATATATTAGAACTAGAATGGTGGAAAGTCGGCATTCGCGGAATTGACCTTTCTTGAGTATGGTTAGTTTTTTTTAAACACCATGTATTTTTCGATAATTAGTGCGTTAAGAGACCTCCGATGGAAATTGAGTAAAATAAATTAGTCAGTTCTCTTAATTTTGAGACTTTTTTAACGTTCAACATTTTGTATATAAAACGGTCTTTCGTACATCCGACAACCCATCCGAAGCAAAAAAATAAATTTATTCCATGAATATTGGGAGTTTCAATATTGGTTCAGTTTTCTTAAACACCCTGTATTGTTTTCATTAAAATAGTTTCCATATAGACCATTGTTAAAAGTTTCATCAAAGGAATATTATACTTCCATGAAGCTTTCTAGAGAACGGTCGGTTTTAAACACCCAGTAGTTTTTAATTAGGATAGTTTTCTTACAGACCGTTGTGAAAAGTTTCATTAGAAAATATTCCATGAATTGTGAGGATATTTAAAGAATGGTTTGGTTTTGTTAAACACCCCGTATTTTTCATCAGTATAATTTTTTACAATCGTGAAAAGTTTCATAAAAAAATTAAATTCCATAAATTTTGTGGATCTAGAGAATTGGTCTTTATTTTACACACTGTATTTTTCATAAGTATGTATTTATATAGCTACATAATAATACCTAAATATGTATTTTTATAGTTTTTACAAACTATCTTAAAAGTTTCATCAAAAACCAAAAGAGTTTTTAATTTCAAGTTTTAGAATTTTTAAAATGATTCGATTCTCTTAAACACCCTGTATTGTTCTCATGAAAATAGTTTCCATATAGACCATTGTTAAAAGTTTCATCAAGAGAATATTATACTTCCATGAAGGTTTATAGAAAATGGTTCATTTTTTAAACACCCAGTAGTCTTTTAATTAGTATAGTTTTCTTACAGACCATTGTGTTCATAAGAAAATATTCTATGAATTGTGAGGATTCTTAGAGAATGGTTTTGCTAAACACCCTGTATTTTTCATTAGTATAATTTTTTACAATCATGAAGTTTCATAAAAAAATAAATTCCATAAATTTTGTGGATCTAGAGAATGGTTCTTTATATTACACCTATATTTTTCATACGTATGTATTTATATACATAATAAAACCTAAGTATATATTTTTATAGTTTTTGACAAACTATTGTAAAATGTTTCATCAGAAAGCAAAAAAATTTAAATCCACGAATTTTCAGGATTTTTAGGGAACAGTTCGGTTTTAATAAACACCCCGTAATTGTTCACTAGTAAATTTTTCCTAAAGAACATTGTAAAAACATTCATAAAAAATAATTTTTAAATTACATGAAATTTGTTGATTTTTAGAGAAAGTTTCGGTTTTTAAACCTCCTGTATTTTTCATTAGTATAGTTTTAACATAATAATGTGAAATGTTTCATCAAAAAGAATTTTTTAACTCCATGAATTTTGAGGATTTTTAGAGAATGGTTCGTTATTTTTAAATCGTCTGTATTTCTTTATTGCGATATTTTTCCTACAGAACATTGTATAAAATTTCATCAAAAGAATTTTTAATTCAATGATTTTGAAAAATTTTCCATGAATTTTGGGAGTTTCAATATTGGTTCAGTCTTTTAAACTCCCAGTAGTTCTTTAATTAGTATAGTTTTCTTACAGACCATTGTGAAAAGTTTCATAAAAAAAAAAACTTCCATAAATTTCTAGATTTCTAGAGAATGGTTCTTTATTTTACACCCTGTATTTTTTCATAAGTATGTATTCATATACATAATAATACCTAAGTATATAATTTTTATAGTTTTTTTACAAACTATTGTAAAGTTTCATCAGAGAGCAAAAAAAAAATTTAATCCACAAATGTTCAGGATTTTTAGGGAACGGTTCGGTTTTTAAACCCCTGTATTTTTTCATTAATATAGATTTTTACAAAGTATTGTATAAAGTTTCATCAAAAAGAATTTTCAAATTCCATGAATTTTGAGGATTTTTAGAGAATGGTTCGTTATTTTTAAACACTCTGTATTTCTTAATTAGTATATTTTTCCTACAGAACATTGTATAAAATTTCATCAAACAGAATTTTTTAATTCCAAGAATTTTGAAAATTTTTAGAGAATGGTTCGTTATTTTTAAACACTCTGTATTTTTAATTAGTATATTTTTCCTACAGAACATTGTATAAAGTTTCATCAAAAGAATTTTTAATTCCATGAATTTTGAAAATTTTTAGAGAATGGTTCGTTATTATTAAACACTCTGTATTTGCTTCGATAGTGAGTGGCATAATAAATCCTTGATGGAAGTTTAATAATTAAAAAAATTTCCATGAATTTTGGGAGTTTCAATATTTGTTCAGTTTTCTTAAACACCCAGTAGTTTTTAATTAGTATATATTTCTTAGAGACCATCGTGAAAGGTTAATAAAAATATTCAATGAATTATTGTGGGGATTCTTAGAGTATGGTTTGGTTTCGTTAAGCACCCTGTATATTTTCATTATTATAATATTTTTACAATCGTTAAAATTTTCATAAAAAAATTAAATTCCATAAATTTTGTGGCTGTAGAGAATGGATTCTTTATTTTACACCCTGTATTTTTTCATAAGTATGTATTCATATACATAATAATACCAAAGTATATATTTTTTATAGTTTTTTTACAAACTATTGTAAAAAAGTTTCATCAGAAAGAAAAAAAAAAAATTTAAATTCACAAATATTCAGGATTTTTAGGGAACGGTTCGGTATTTTTAAACCCCCTGTATTTTTTCATTAATATAGATTTTTACAAAGTATTGTATAAAGTTTCATCAAAAAGAATTTTCTAATTCCATGAATTTTGAGGATTTTTAGAGAATGGTTCGTTATTTTTAAACACTCTGTATTTCTTAATTAGTATATTTTCCTACAGAACATTGTATAAAATTTCATCAAAATAATTTTTAATTCCATGAGTTTTGTTGATTTTTAGGAAATGGTTAGGTTTTTTTTAAACCCTCTGTATTTCTTAATTAGTATATTTTTCCTACAGAACATTGTATAAAGTTTCATCAAAAGAATTTTTAATTCCATGAATTTTGAGGATTTTTAGAGAATGGTTCGTTATTATTAAACACTCTGTATTTGCTTCGTTAGTGAGTGTCATAATAAATCCTTGATGGAAGTTTAATAAATAAAAAAAATTTCCATGAATTTTGGGAGTTTCAATATTGGTTCAGTTTTTAAACACCCAGTAGTTTTTAATTAGTATACATAGTTTTCTTACAGACCATTGTGAAAAGTTTCATGAAAAATATTCAATGAATTATTGTGAGGATTCTTAGAGTATGGTTTGGTTTCGTTAAGCACCCTGTATTTTCTCATTAGTATGATTTTTACAATCGTCAAAGTTTCATAAAAAAATAAAATCCATAAATTTTGTGGATGTAGAGAATGGTTTTTATTTTACACGCTGTATTTTTCATAAGTATGTATTCATATACATAATAATACCAAAGTATATATTTTTACAGTTTTTCTACAAACTATTGTAAAAGTTTCATCAGAAAGCAAAAAAATTTTAAATCCACGAATGTCCAGGATTTTTAGGGAACGAATTTTTAAACACCCGTATTTTTCGATAATTAGTGCGGTAAGAGTCCCCGACGGAAGTTTCGTACCAAAAAATTTTCAGTTCCCTTAATTTTTACATTTTTTAACGTTCGACATTTTTCCAACACTTTGTATATAAAACGGTCCTACGCACGTCAGAGAACCCCTCCGAAGCGAAAAAACCGAAAATTTCCTCGAATCTGTAATTTTTATTTTTTTATCGTCAATTTTTATCGTAAAACCACGTACATCGAGCTTTTTGAGTCGCACTGTATATAAGCGAAGCGACTGTGCCATATTGTCTAGCTCACTGATACCACCTATTCATTCTATTTATGCAAAGTTCAATGCAAACAGCAATAGCGGATGGAAATATTTGACAGCTGTTCTATGGCTTCCGTCATTTTGACCCCGTCTTGGTCTGCCATATTGTCTAGCTCACTGATACCACCTACCTATTCATTCTATTTATGCAAAGTTCAATGCAAATAGCAATAGCGGATGGAAATATTTGACAGCTGTTCTATGGCTTACGTCATTTTGACCCCGTCTTGCTTAGGATTTTCGCAAATTTCGATACAAAAACGAATTCAAAACCAAACGCTCGCATAACACAACGTATCTAGAGACTTCAGATTTACCGTTTTCGACTTTTGGGGGGCTCCGGTCGGTCCATTTAGCGAAATTTTCTGCGATTTATTCGGAAATGTCACCGCGCACTCGCCATTTGACGTCGCAAATTTTCGCAATTTTTACTATAAAATCGAATTTTAAAAACAGATCTGAGGCACACGACACATTGTAGAAGGTTCAAAGTTTACGTTTCGATATGGCTTTATGGAAATAAAGGGGTACTTACTTTGCAAAATGTAACATTTTGAAGGTTTTGTGAGGACCCGCCATATTGCCAGGCTCTTCTCCACGTCTCTGTTTGGTATTACGCAAAATTCGATACAAATTGGAACTCAAAACCCAGCGCTCGCATAACAGAAAGTATCTAGAGACTTTAAATTTACCTTTGTGCCTTTGCGGATCTCCGAACGGCCCGTTTAGCGAACGTTCCTAAGTTTTATCCGGAGCTGTCAACGGCATCGCACCGTCCGGCTAGCCGTTTGACGTTTCGGACGGCCGAGCGAAGGCGAATGCAGCCGAACGTGTAATTGACCAAAACTTTCGCTATTTTCCTATAAAATCGAATTTTAAACCTAAATCTGAGGCACGCGACACATTGTAGAAGGTTCAAAGTTTACGTTTCAACATGCATTTCTGGAAATGAATGCGGGAAAATAGGAAAATATCGAATCCGGAAATAGTTTGACGTCTACCCATATCCGACTGACGTTTCTCCGATTCCCGGGCGATAAGCTCCTCCCGCGCTATCTCCATCCTCTCGCCGAGAACGGCCGGCGAGGACCCTCCGAAAACGGAAAATTTACCTAGAAAAACGCGAAAACGGCCCGCCGAGCGCTCGTCGCGACGGAGAAAGAACCAAATAAAGAGACTCGCCCGCGACCGCGTCCCCGACGGGCTCGCCCGAAAACGTCGCGCGGAGCGAAACCGGCCTCCGGGCGGCTTCCGGACTTCCGATAATGGGCGTGGTTTTCGACTTTTCTCTCGTTTCCTCGCGAAAACGGAAAAGTAACGCCGGCGGACCTCCGGAAAAACGCAAAATTCGCCCCGAAAAAGGTAAAAAGAACCCACCGAAATACGCCTAAGCGACAACCCTGGGACTGAAGGGCGCTTGCGCTTCTTTCGCGCGGCGCGGCTCGCGAAAAAGCCTTTGAGGAGATACTTTGCCACTTTTCCGCACTTCGGAGGAGCGAGAAAAAACAACGGATTTTAATATATAAGAACTAGAAAGGTGGCAAGTCGGCATTCGCCGACTTGACCTTTCTTGAGTAGGGTTAGTTTTTTTTAAACACCATGTATTTTTTCGATAATTAGTGCGTTAAGAGACCTCCGATGGAAGTTGAGTAAAATAAATTAGTCAGTTCTCTTAATTTTGAGATTTTTTAACGTTCAACATTTTTCCAACACTTTGTATATAAAACGGTCTTTCGTACATCCGACAACCCATCCGAAGCAAAACAAATAATTTTATTCCATGAATTTTGGGAGTTTCAATATTGGTTCAGTTTTCTTAAACACCCTGTATTGTTTTCATTAAAATAGTTTCCATATAGACCATTGTTAAACGTTTCATCAAAGGAATATTATACTTCCATGAAGGTTTCTAGAGAAAGGTCGGTTTTTTAAACACCCAGTAGTTTTTTAATTAGTATAGTTTTCTTACAGACAGTTGTGAAAAGTTTCATTAGAAAATATTCCATGAATTGTGAGGATTTTTAGAGAATGGTTTGGTTTTGTTAAACACCCCGTATTTTTTCATCGGTATAATTTTTTTACAATCGTGAAAAGTTTCATAAAAAAAATTAATTCCATAAATTTTGTGGATCTAGAGAATGGATCTATATATTACACCCTGTATTTTTTCATACGTATGTATTTATATACATAATAAAACCTAAGTATATATTTTTATAGTTTTTTGACAAACTAATGTAAAAGTTTCATCAGAAAGCAAAAAAAAAATTTTAAATCCACGAATTTTCAGGATTTTTAGGGAACAGTTCGGTTTTTTTAAACACCCCGTATTTGTTCAATAGTATATTCTTCCTACAGAACATTGTAAAAGTTTCATCAAAAAGAATTTTTTAATTCCATGAATTTTGTTGATTTTTAGAGAATGGTTCGGTTTTTTTAAATCCTCTGTATTATTAATTAGGATATTTTTCCTATAGAACATTGTATAAAGTTTCATCAAAAAGAATTTTTTAATTCCATGAATTTTGAGGAATTTTAGAGAATGGTTCGTTATTTTTAAACACTCTGTATTTTTTAATTAGTATATTTTTCCTACAGAACATTGTATAAAGTTTCATCAAAAAGAATTATTTAATTCCATGAATTTTGAGGATTTTTAGAGAATGGTTCGTTATTATTAAACACTCTGTATTTGCTTCGTTAATGAGTGTCATAATAAATCCTTGATGGAAGTTTAATAAATAAAAAAAAATTTCCATGAATTTTGGGAGTTTCAATATTGGTTCAGTTTTCTTAAACACCCAGAATTTTTTTAATTAGTATAGTTTTCTTACAGACCATTGTGAAAAGTTTCATAAAAAAATATTCAATGAATTATTGTGGGGATTCTTAGAGTATGGTTTGGTTTCGTTAAGCACCCTTTATTTTTTCATTAGTATAATTTTTTATAATCGTGAAAAGTTTAATAAAAAAAATTAAATTCCATAAATTTTGTGGCTGTAGAGAATGGTTCTTTATTTTACACCCTGTATTTTTTAATAATTATGTATTCATATACATAATAATACCAAAGTATATATTTTTTATATTTTTTTTACAAACTATTGTAAAAAGTTTCATCAGAAAGCAAAAAAAAAAATTTTAATCCACGAATGTTTAGTATTTTTAGGGAACGGTTCGGTTTTTTGAAACCTCATGTATTTTTTAATTAGTATAGATGTTTTAAAACTATTGTAAAATGTTTCATCAAAATGAATTTTCTAATTCCATGAACTTTGAGGAATTTTAGAGAATGGTTCGTTATTTTTAAACACTCTGTATTTCCTAATTAGTATATTTTTCCTACAGAACATTGTATAAAATTTCATCAAATATAATTTTTTAATTCCATGAATTTTGTTGATTTTTAGGAAATGGTTAGGTTTTTTTAAAACTCCTTTATTTTTTCATTAGTATATATTTTTACAAACCATTGTATAAGGTTTTATCAAAAATAATTTTTAATTCATGAGTTTTGTTGATTTTTAGGAAATGGTTAGGTTTTTAAACCCTCTGTATTTCTTAATTAGTATATTTTACCTACAGAACATTGTATAAAGTTTCATCAAAAGAATTTTTAATTCCATGAATTTTGAGGATTTTTAGAGAATGGTTCGTTATTATTAAACACTCTGTATTTGCTTCGTTAGTGAGTGTCATAATAAATCCTTGATGGAAGTTTAATAAATAAAAAAAATTTCCATGAATTTTGGGAGTTTCAATATTGGTTCAGTTTTTTAAACACCCAGTAGTTTTTTAATTAGTATACATAGTTTTCTTACAGACCATTGTGAAAAGTTTCATGAAAAAATATTCAATGAATTATTGTGAGGATTCTTAGAGTATGGTTTGGTTTCGTTAAGCACCCTGTATTTTCTCATTAGTATAATTTTTTTACAATCATGAAAAGTTTCATAAAAAAAAATAAATTCCATAAATTTTGTGGATGTAGAGAATGGTTTTTTATTTTACAACCTGTATTTTTCATAAGTATGTATTCATATACATAATAATACCAAAGTATATATTTTTACAGTTTTTCTACAAACTATTGTAAAAGTTTCATCAGAAAGCAAAAAAATTTTAAATCCACGAATGTCCAGGATTTTTAGGGAACAGTTCGAATTTTTAAACACCCGTATTTTTTCGATAATTAGTGCGGTAAGAGTCCCCGACGGAAGTTTCGTACCAAAAAATTTTCAGTTCCTTAATTTTTACATTTTTTAACGTTCGACATTTTTCCAACACTTTGTATATAAAACGGTCCTACGCACGTCAGAGAACCCCTCCGAAGCGAAAGAACCGAAAATTTCCTCGAATCTGTAATTTTTATTTTTTCTCGTCAATTTTTATCGTAACACCCCGTACATCGAGCTTTTTGAGTCGCACTGTATATAAGCGAAGCGACTTGAAGTGTGCCATATTGTCTAGCTCACTGATACCACCTATTCATTCTATTTATGCAAAGTTCAATGCAAATAGCAATAGCGGATGGAAATATTTGACAGCTGTTCTATGGCTTCCGTCATTTTGACCCCGTCTTGGTCTGCCATATTGTCTAGCTCACTGATACCACCTACCTATTCATTCTATTTATGCAAAGTTCAATGCAAATAGCAATAGCGGATGGAAATATTTGACAGCTGTTCTATGGCTTACGTCATTTTGACCCCCGTCTTGCTTAGGATTTTCGCAAATTTCGATACAAAAACGAATTCAAAACCAAACGCTCGCATAACACAACGTATCTAGAGACTTCAGATTTACCGTTTTCGGCTTTTGGGGGGCTCCGGTCGGCCCATTTAGCGAAATTTTCTGCGATTTATTCGGAAATGTCACCGCGCACTCGCCATTTGACGTCGCAAATTTTCGCAATTTTTACTATAAAATCGAATTTTAAAAACAGATCTGAGGCACACGACACATTGTAGAAGGTTCAAAGTTTACGTTTCGATATGGCTTTATGGAAATAAAGGGGTACTTACTTTTCAGAATGTAATCGTTTTGAAGGTTTTGTGAGGACCCGCCATATTGCCAGGCTCTTCTCCACGTCTCGGTTCGGTATTACGCAAAATTCGATACAAATTCGAATTCAAAACCCAGCGCTCGCATAACAGAAAGCATCTAGGGACTTTAAATTTACCTTTTCCGGCTTTTGCGGGCCTCCGATCGATCCGTTTAGCAAACGTTCCTAAGTTTTATCCGGAGCTGTCAACGGCACCGCACCGTCCGGCTTGCCGTTTGACGTTTCGGGCGGCCGAGCGCACGCGAATGCCGCCGAACGTGTAATTGACCAAAACTTTCGCTATTTTCACTATAAAATCGAATTTTAAACCTAAATCTGAGGCACGCGACACATTGTAGAAGGTTCAAAGTTTACGTTTCGACATGGCTTTGTGGAAAGGAATGCGAGAAAATAGGAAAATATCGAATCCGAAATAGTTTGACGTCTACCCATATCCGACTGACGTTTCTCCGATTCCCGGGCGATAAGCTCCTCCCGCGCTATCTCCATCTCGCTCGCCGAGAACGGCCGGCGAGGACCCTCCGAAAAACGGGAAATTTACCTAGAAAAACGCGAAAAACGGCCCGCCGAGCGTCTCGTCGCGACGGAGAAGGGACCCAATAAAGGGACTCGTCCGCGACCGCGTCCCCGACGGGCTCTCCTAAACAACGTCGCGCGGAGCGAAACCGGCCTCCGACCGATTTTCGGACTTCCGATAATGGGCGTGGTTTTCGACTTTTCTCTCGTTTCCTCGCGAAAATCGAAAACCGGCGGCCGCGGACCTCCGGAAAAACACAAAATTCGCCCCGAAAAGGGTAAAAGAACCAACCGAAATACGCCTAAGCTACGCAAAAAAGACCGAATCCGACTCCGCAAACCCGGGCTCGCCGCTGCGCGGCTCGCCAAAAAAGCCTTTGTGGCGGCAAAACCCCACTTTTCCGCCCGCCCGGAGGGAGCGAGAAAAAACAACGGATTTTAATATATAAGAATTATCACCCAAGCTGAAATGTCAAATTTTGCCAAGGTATTTGAAATATGTCTGTAGAATCGTATTTATCCTTCTATAAAACCTCTACTTTCAAATACTCAACACGGATTAACGGAAATTTATCCAAAGTAATCTCTTAGCTTTCACCTAATATCTCAAACATTTTAGACTCTCATGGCAGGGTAGATATAAGTTATACGTATATCGAAAGCTTTTGACTGGATAGACCACTGTATTCTGTTAAAAAAACAGTAAGGGTCATTGCAGTTTACTTTACTACAAAGTTTCATTTATTAACTTCACTTATTGTAAGTCGTATATTCACATCGATGAAATGAGAGAACAATAAAATATTTAAAATTAATTACCAGAGTAATTGATATTAAGTCCAACATAGCGCCAAGAAATAAATGTTTAGGTATGGTGTTTTATGAATTTAATACTGAAGAACCGCCCTAACAGTTACCTGACAGCTTTCATATTCACATTGATAGATCTACATAGCTATAAAATGTGTTAGCTGTTGCAGCATCATAATGTGAATCGTGAATAAGAAATGCGAATGTATTTGTTAGAGCATCGAACTGAATACCAATATGCAAACATTTAAAAATGTTTCTGTCTATTCTATTCTTTCATTATTTTATGAGCAAATTTAACAGTTCCTTTATTTTATGGACCAGGATTTCAAAAATAACTCCAGTTTGTTCTGGTAGAGACCATTTTAATAACAAATGGATTAAACGGTTAGGTCAATGCCACAACGACCTCTCGATCTTAATCTTCTTGATTTTTTCATAGGAATATTCAAAGTGAAAGTATATTATAATTAAATGTATAACAGTTATTGTTAAGAAAAGTTTTAGAGGAGAATTACACCACACAAACCAAATATTACCACTTCAGAAGAATTTTGGAAAAGGTAGCCCTGTAGCGGCTGAAGGACAACATTTAGAGCTTTAGTTAGTTAAGTAATTTGACATAGAGCCGGTATTATAAAGCTCAGGTTGAACCTCCGATTGTCCAACCGTAAGTTGAAAAAAATTCTGTTCACTATTTCATGTCACGGTTCGTCAACCCGACGTTGCGATGTATTTTCGAATGTTGTATCTACGCTGTCAGCACAATTTTAGCCAAATTTTAGCCAATGAAATATAATATTTTCAAAATATCAGAATAAATCATCATAATCAGAATAAAATTACAACATAAATATTAACCAGAAAAGATACATTTAAAACAAATCCATTTCATTATAGTACTCTGTTTTTCTTTATACGAGTTTACACACTTTTATTTATGTATTTATTTGTAGTTTCAAAATAATTTCAACCGACAGTTGAAACTCAGTCTGTACTATAACGATTGGTTGAGTGAAACGTTGGCTAAACCGACACCTCAATCTTCAGTTTATAATACTCAAACTGCAGTTTGATCGGAGGTTAGAACTTAATCGGATATTATAATACCGACTCTTAGGTGTTCGTATTCTGTGTTCACATTACATAATAATTGTGTGTTCAATCTTAAACCAAAATTAAAATTTTTTATGTATTTAATCTTCAATGTTCATATCTGATGTTATATTGGCATTAGATACAACTTTTCTCTATAACATTTCTTTTTGAAAAGATCGGTAAAATCATAAGAAAATGTAAAATTATATCAAGAGTAAAATGCCACAATTTTGCATTTTTCAACGCTCTGTACATTTCAGTGCCATTTTCACAGTTGCTATACAGTGCTGTGATATAGTTACTAATATTTTTGTAACAGATATCGAACGATTTTTTTTTGTATACGTATTTTTGTTTGTGCAGAACTCCTCGTTGTTTTTATGGGTCTTTCAAAATTGTCTGCCAAAATAAATAGACCGTTATAGGAGAAAATCGAGGCCGTTCTGATATTTGCCAAAGCTAATCAAAACTACCATGTAAGAATATTTAATGACCGATTTCCAGATCTCCCAATAGACAGATCTTTTTATAGACGGTTGAGTGAAAAATGTATGGAGACCGGTAGTGTGAACGCAAAGGAAAGAAGTGGTAGGCCTACAGTTTCCGAAGAAACGCAAGTACAGATTGTTGCTGAGATGGTGGTTAACTCTCAACATTTCAATACCGTTGCTCAAACGTCCAACGTGTCTCAAAAAAAAAATACTGACTGTTTTAAAGAGAAATAAGTTTCACCCGTAAAAAATGACAATATTGCAGAAATTAAAAGAAGATGATCCGGACATGCGTCTGGTATTTTGCGAAAAAATGACCAACAGGATTGAACACACTTCAAAATATCTCAATCGCATTGCTGGTCAGACTTTATCGTCACACTATATAATAAAATTTCAATTTCATGACAAGCAAAACATTTTGGGAAGAATAACTTTTTTCGAAAAAATGTGAAACATAAAAGTTCACTGGTATAGTTAGGTCCATCCATGCACATAAGTTATTACTCCTAGTGGGAAATTATTTATCAATTAGGAAAACGTGAGTTATTATCCTACATTTACATTTTTCGTTTTCCATGTTCAATTTGTATCCATGAAATCAGTTGTCTGTGTTCAGAGTATACAATAGAGACATATTTCCAAAATTTGGTCTAAAGATTTTAAATGTCGTTGAAAATATATGTGGTTCGTTCAAAAGGCAGTTGCAGTTGCTGCATGTTGAACATTTTCATCACTGATAAGATCAGGGCACCATACCAGATCGAAACATTCAAGAATTGGACACACTTAACTTGTGTATAGTTTAAAAGAAGTTTCTGAAGATATGCATCAAAACTGAAGAAGATACTTCTTAAAGTGATATGATAAAGATATGACAAAATAAAGCATTTTTTTCTAAGTGATGTTTTAGATATAGCGCGTTTCAATTTTTTTTTAGTTTTAATTTTGGAAAATGGCTGAAGTAAACACAAATTTTATTTTCAGCACTATAAGAGCGTGTATAGAATATATTTATGAAGAAAGTACGTACGCCACTGGTCCTGCAGGAAACAACTTTATATCGATATTTCTTCGTAAAATTACTTCAATTTTGGTCTAACTACGACAGTATAGAATTTACCGTGGTAGGTACCTAAATCGTTCTGTATGGACACTGCCAGATAAATCTGATGAGATACTGGATATCACTGGAGGAAATGAGAAAAGTACTATTTTTCGTACCGAATCTTATGGAATGTCGTTCGTAAGCCGCTGACCTCGAAAAATAACTTCTGCAAATTTCTAGGTGTTCTAGTTTACGTAACAGTCTTCTCACTGGTATTGTTTCAATCGCTTTTGTGAAACCCATATAAATTAAATCGATTGGAGTTCATATCTTGTTTCGACAGAGAAACAAGCAGCTTTGTGTTAATCTGCCAAGAATAAGTCTATGCTGCTGATTCGATTTGATGTTTCTCGCATTAGAAACTGTTTTCTAGTATTATCGATCCAGTAATTACGGATTTCATAACTTTGCAGACAATGAGAAGTGGGCTTATGGGACGGTAACTATTGTGGTCTAGCATATCTCATATTTTATAAATTGGAGTTACAGATGGGATATAATCCTGTAAAAAGGATTCTGCCATGAGCATGAATATAGTGGCAAAATAAGTATTCGGCACATTGTTTAAAAACTTAGTTGATAAATCATTTAGGCCAGGAGAAGCAACATTTTTTCGTAGATGTTTTCTATTTAGTTGTTTCTGTTTTATATAAAATGGATATCACACAATACTAAAGGAAGATCATTATTGATGAAAACTTTAAGAAGTCAGTGGTGAACGAATAAGTTTTAGAAAAATTAACAGAAGCAATATTGCAATCATTAAATACTACGTACTACGTAACAAAGAAAGGTAAACACCTACAGGGTTTTCATTAATGTCCGAGACCCACGTGACCAAATTGGTTGTCACTATCAATAATTTTGATTTTCTAAAGTTGGCTGCTATAATAAATTTCAAATCTAGGGACCTAAACCTGCTGTCAATCCAGAGCCAGAGGCGTTCACGGTATTTCCCTCCATTTTCTGTGCGCTGTTTTGATATTTTTTACCTGTTGCCCGTACGTTTTCCCTTGATTGTTTTTGTGATTTACCAATATTTTTACGTTTATTTACTTTACTAACAACAGTTCTTTTCAGAGCTACAGAATTTGTTTGTGTTTCTTACGTAAGGAGTAATTTATTTTAAGGTTATGTTTACTTATGTTTGTTTCATATTTTTAGACTTCAAGTGTTTAAAAATGCCTTTACACCTGAACAAGATGCCTACATTTTAAAGGCACATTTTCGGAGTGCCACGCGATATCCAGATGGAAGTTGGTCATATTCATTACAGTCATGTATTGACCAATTCACTGAAGCTTTCCCTGATATAGACGTTGATTATGACGTTTTTAGGAACCATACATCTATACTTCTCAAGGGATATGACGAAAAACATTGTATTTGCAAGGGGAAATCAACAGGCAGGCCAACAGTTTTAACTGAAAATACAGTTGACGATATACGACAACGTATGGAGCAGAGCCCCAAAAAATCTATCCCCCCGTTGTCTGCCCAAACATGTATGCAGGTAGTTTTTATTTTACACAAATTAAATACTTGAAACTACATTTATAATTAAATTAAAAGCCTTAAAATGAATTTCTGTGTGTATTAAACTGAAATTATCATAAGACGTTGTGAGAATTTGAGATTGTTTAAAAGTAACGTACATTTCTGAATATTTG
Organism: Monochamus saltuarius; assembly: GCA_025584915.1. Classification (NCBI taxonomy): domain Eukaryota; kingdom Metazoa; phylum Arthropoda; class Insecta; order Coleoptera; family Cerambycidae; genus Monochamus; species Monochamus saltuarius. The sequence goes on from CM046726.1 coordinate 35,986,851, forward strand.
TTTTCTTGTTAAGGTTCTCGGTGGGAACGTGTCACAAGGCTTTAAAGAAGCAATTGCACATGCACCCATACAAAGTCTCTATTGTTCAGCAGTTACATCCACCTGACTACAACCAACGAATACGGTATTGTGAATGGTTCAATGAAAATCTGAACAACAATGATTTATTGAATTTGACGTTTTTTTTTCTGACGAAGCATGGGTCCATCTATCAGGTTACATTAACAGCCAAAATTACAGAACGTGGGCTACAGAAAACCCACATGAATTTATTGAAACTTCACTACATCCCCAAAAAATTGGTATATGGGTAGCCGTTTCAAGGAGGCGGATAATAGGACCAATTTTCTTTCGAGAAGTGATAAATGGTGAAAGGTATAGAGAGATTTTACGACAAGCTTTAGAACAAATGCGGGATGACGAATTGAGGTTTGGATATTTTCAACATGCAGCCAAAATGAAACGCTCTCACAACGGTAAAATAATATATTTATTTAAAACAAAGAAACAGAGGATGTATGAGACTAGATGTTGTCGACGCGAAGCTTTGTTGGAGTATGTGTCCTGTGTTGCGTCGTACTCTATATATTTTTGCCTTGGCGCCACCCTGACGGTTTAGGTGGATGTTTCGAGAATTCCAGTTTGGGTGGTCGTTCTTGGAAAGGACGGCTTCTGGTCACTGTCCCAGCTGGAGTCCATTGCCGAATCGTTCTGGCGCCACGATGGCGCTTCCTAAGTGGGTCGATACAAAATGTGGCGCAAGTGTATTTGGCCCACAGGTACCCTCGCCAATGATTGGGAATCATGAAATCTGCAGCCGGTCAGGAAACGAACCTTTCTACCTGACCTAGTGGTAACTTCGGGTGGCACGGGTTTTAATGGCACGGAAGTTGACAAATTTAACGCACTTTTGTGGTCACTGGTATCCATCGCGTCATTTAAAATGTAGGCGGGTTTGACTCTGTCTATAGACACTTTCACTTCGCGACCACGCATTAGCACCGTAAATGTTTTGTTGTCGCGTTTGACCACTGTAAAGGGACCGTCATATGGATTCCGTAATTGGGTTTTTACACCACCCACACGCACAAAAACTTGCTTAGTTGTCGCCAAGTCTTTAAAAACGAATGGCGTTTTCTCGCCATGGCGTTTCACTGCGGAAGGGCGTAGGCTCTCCATATGACGTCGTAGGTCCTGGACAAAGTCCGCTCCGGTGCTGGGCTCGTCGTCTGTCCTGCGGGAATGAAGGAATTCTCCAGGTAGGCGTAGATGTTGTCCGTACACCATCTCGGCCGCGGTAGCTTGGATGTCCTCTTTCCACGCCGAACGGATTCCCAAAAGCACAGTGGGAAGGACGCTGGTCCAACGCTCGTCTCGGTGGCATTTGATAGCTGCTTTAAATTGGCGGTGAAAACGCTCCACCATGCCATTTGCCGCGGGGTGATATGCAGTCGTTCGGAGATGAGTCGTACCTAATAAACTATTCAGACGTTTGAATAGGTGTGACTCGAACGACCCAGATCGGTCGTTATTCGCTGGGGTGATCCGAATCTGCAGATTGGCGTATAAAGCGCGGGCGACAGTTTCTGCCTCCTGGTTCTCCAACGGAATTGCTTCTGGCCACCTGGTGAAACGGTCTACGCAGGTTAAACAGTAGCGGTAGCCCTCAGATGGCGGCATCACGACGATATCCACGTGGATATGTTCGAATCTCGTTGACGGCGGTTGAAATGAACCAGTCGGAGAAATCACGTGGCGCGTTACCTTTGCCCGCTGACATTCGACACAGCAGCGTGCCCAATGTCTGCTATCGCGCTTTATCGACGGCCAGACGAAACGTTGCGTCAGGAGCTTCACCGTAGCGTTGATACCGGGGTGCGAAAGACGGTGCACCGAATCAAAGACTATCCTGCGAAATGGCTTGGTGATGAACGGCCGGGCGGAATCCGTAGACATGTCACAAAATACTGACGCGTTCGTGTCAGGTATTTTGATCCGCTTTAGGATGAGGCCGTGTTGTCCGTTGACGTATGCGCCGATTTCGTCGTCTGTTTGTTGTGAGGCAGCAAGCGCCTCGTAGTCTAAAGTCGCGCTTATCTCGTTCACCTAGACAACGCATCCGCTACCACGTTTTCGCGACCAGCCACGTGACGGATGTCGGTCGTGAACTGGCTAATAAAGTCTAGATAACGCGGAACTGTCGCGGTGTGCACTGACTCGACTTTTTCGCGAAGGCATATGTTAGAGGCTTGTGGTCGGTGTAAATGACGAATGTTCTTGCCTCTATCATATGCCGGAAGTACTTTACTGCTTCATAAATTGCTAAAGTTCGCGATCGTAAGCAGAGTATTTGCATTGAGCCGGGTTGAGTTTTTCGAAAAGTACCTAGCGGCTCCCAGTTGTCCTCACTATTTTGTTGTAAAACTGCACCAACTGCAAAATCTGAGGCGTCACACACTAGAGTAATCTGCGCATTTACTTCGGGATGCGCAAGTAAAGCTGCACGTGCTAAACTCGATTTAGCGGCATCAAAAGCACTTGTCGCGGTTTCCGTCAATTTATTGCTGCGTTAGGTCCCTTTTAGCAGGTCATTTAAGGGCGCCTGGACACCTGCTGCGTTGGGCACAAACCGACGGTAAAAGTTTAGGGCACCAAGAAACTGTCGTAATTGTTTTATTGTCGTAGGCAGCGGGTAGTCTTTTATTACCTTGATCTTGTCAGGGAGCGGACGCGTGCCGTCACTGTTTACTAAGTAACCGAGGAATTTCACCTGATTTTGTCCGAAAACGCACTTGCCGGGATTTACAACCACGCCGTAGTTTCGCAATCGTTGAAACAATACTTCCAGGTGACGCAGGTGTTCCTCTTCGGACGATGAAGCTACGATGATGTCATCGATGTACGCATAACAGAAATCCAGGTCTCGTAATACTTCGTCGATGAATCGCTGGAAGGTCTGGGCCGCATTGCGTAAACCAAACGTCATTCGCGTAAATTCGAACATACCGAAAGGTGTTGTTATCGCGGTCTTGGGAATATCCTCTTCTGCAACGGGGATTTGATGAAATGCGCGAATCAGGTCGATGGTCGAAAATATGTTTCTACCTCGAAGTGATTGCGCGAAATCCTGAATGTGACGCACAGGGTAAAGGTCGGGACGCGTTCTCGCGTTAAGTCTGCGATAATCGCCACACGGTCGCCATTCTTCACCCTTTTTTGGCACGAGATGTAAGGGTGACGCCCACGCACTGCTTGACGGACGAGCGATGCCTAATTTGAGCAAAGCGTCGAACTCTTTTTTCGCTGCTCGTAATTTGTCAGGCGCTAGTCTACGCGGTTTTTCAGCGACAGGGGGACCAGGTGTCGTTTCGATGTAGTGCCTGGTTTGATGCTGCACAGCCGCGGAAGGAGCTGCAGGACGCGTAATGTCCGAATATTTCTTGAGCAGGCTGTGAAACACGGATTCCCCGCAAATTGTCCTAATCGAGGATGACGCAGAACCCACGAGTTGACCTGGAGACGTAAGTCGCGTAGTCTCGTCAAGTAACCTTTTATTGCGCACATCCACAAGTAGTCCATAAAAGGATAAAAAGTCTGCTCCAATTATGGGTTTCGACACATCCGCGATGACAAATTGCCAAGTAAAACAACGACGCAACCGGAGGTTTAAAGTCATTGTCACTGTGCCGTACGTAGCAATTGCAGATCCGTTCGCCGCGGTGAGTTCATATGCCGATTTTGATCGCGATTGTTTGACTAGTGAGCGCGGATATACACAAAGGTCAGCACCCGTATCGACGAGAAACTGGACATTAGAGTACGTATCCGTAACGTACAAACGGCGCGGAATCGGGCACGCGTCGACGTTCGCCATCACCGACTGCCCGTCGCGTTTCCCGAACGATACGCGCACGGTTCGCGACACTCGCGGGCGCGGTCACCAAAACGTTGGTGATACCAACACTGATCGCTGTCACTATCGCGGCTCCGCGAACGGCCTCGTGAACGCGACCTAGTTGTCCTCGTTGTCGGTCGTCGCGGTTCACTCTTTGTGAAGAGCTTAGCCATTGCCTGTGACATCTCTAAAAGCTGTTGTTCGATGCGAGCAAACCTGTCGTCCTCAGATGTAGATGGTGGAAGTTTCACTGCGACATGGTTCACTTCCGTCGCGGTAGGGTTTGCGACGCGGTTTTCCTCGTTGAGACTCATTTTGCTTCGCGGCGTTGCACACAATTAAAACCACTCTAATTTAGAAAAAAAAAGAAATCGCGTACTTTCACTAAATTACGTTTGAAGATCACGTCGGGGTCACCACTTGAGGGTTTCTTGTGTCGTGCAGCCAAAATGAAACGCTCTCACAACGGTAAAAATAATATATTTATTTAAAACAAAGAAGCAGAGGATATATCAGACTAGATGTTGTCGACGCGAAGCTTTGTTGGAGTGTGTGTCCTGTGTTGCGTCGTACTCTATATATTTTTCCTTGGCGCCACCCTGACGGTTTCGGTGGATGTTTATAGAATCCCAGTTTTGGTGGTCGTTCTTGGGAAGGACGGCTTCTGGTCACTGTCCCAGCTGGAGTCCATTGCCGAATCGTTCTGGCGCCACGATGGCGCTTCCTAAGTGGGTCGATACAAAATGTGGTGCAAGTGTATTTGGCCCACACACCTTTAGACTACTATCTCTTTGGATGTATAAAAATAATATTTTCAAGCAGCGAGTTCACACACTTGAAGACCTAGAAGTAGCGATTCGCCATGAAATCGAATCCATTACGCCAAATGAATTGGAACGTGTTTTCGAATGCATGAAACGGAGGGTAAATTTATATCTAGAAAATGAAAACCCTGTATATGTTCATTAGATTTTAATAATTTTTGGTACACATTTTCAGGGCCGCTTATTAAATGGTTACTTTACTAGTTATTTTCAGCATCAGAGATCCTAATGCAGAAATTGGTTAAATAGTGTTGATAACCCTCGATTCGTAATACACGCCTGGGCTGGGGGTAGTCGATAAGTTCTTGGGACATCTCATTCCAAGCTATTTGAACTTCATGAGTAAGAGCTGCTAAAATCTGTGAGTGTTGTAAATTAAGCAGTCTGCGGCCAATCATGTTTCAGACATGTTCAATTGGTTACAGATCCGGCTATATACGTGGCCAGAGTAAAGGGTTGATCTGAATAGAAGTTATTGATTGTCTGACAACATAAGGTCTAGAATTGTCTTGCTGAAAATTGGCGTTTTGGATAATGTCAAGATATGGAATGACGTATGGCTCCACCACTTTCTGGATGTAGTGTTGGGCTGCCATGTTGCCTCTAATGATAACTAGGTGTGATCTGCTACCATACGCGATAGCATCTCATACCATAACGCTTACTGTATGTTGAACATGACGCCTACTATCAAATTGTGGATCGCGTTTTTACCACGTCGCTTCTCACCCTTGCATTACCACCTAGCATCATCAAGAAGAAACGGGATTCGTCACTGAGGATCACCTGATCCATTATTGATGTAACTGAAACCCCTCTCTACACTATTGTAATCGGTTAACTCGATGTTGACAATGTGGCTAAAACTTCGTTATCAGCGAACCACTTATATGCAATATTCTAGCTACTACTAAATCGGTCTCTGGAGCTAAAATGGCAATCGACGATCTTCACGATCTGTGGTTTCCCTACGACGGCCGGTGCCGCTCGTTCTAAGTCCACAGCCTTCCTGAACCCACGTCTGATAACACCGTACTATGGCAACGATCTGTAACTCCTTCTAGAAATGTCTCTCACCGACAAACTCGCTTCGCGTAACCCAACAATCCACCGCCTTTCAAAGTCATCTGCCCAAATCTACGTACTTTAGGCATAATCAGCTGTAAAAGATGTCATTTGCGACAGGCTTCACAACACTTGCAACGCAATTGTGAAATTTTTAAGACAGAATGCTATCAAGGTACGACCAATGCAAACTTTAAAAAAATATATATTTTTTACTTTAACCGAGAGAAGTAAATACCTATGCAAAAAAATTATTTAAATAAATAGTTATTTTTGTATCTAGTGCGCGAAATGCTAGTTCGCGCACGTGTTGCAAACAAATTTTTTTTTCTACAAACATCAAAATATGTATATCCCTTAAAATTATTCTAAAATAAGTTTAGTATTGTTTAGTTTAATACAAAAAAATATTGTGGAACTGGCTTAAAATGTTTTCAAAATCAACTAATCACTAACTATGGGAATAAAATGTGTTGACAACAATAATTATTTGAAAGTGACATTTTGCTAGTGTCACTTTTCTAGTGATATTTTTAACTGAAACGTAATGGAAATTTAGAGCGACGATGAACTAAACAGCACCCATCTAATTTTATAGATGCAGCTAATTCGGTAATTTCAAATCTTTTACCGGAGAAATTGAGGCGGCAGTATGAAAATGCATATCAGCAATTTAAAGAGTGGTGTGAAGCAAGAAAATATCGGAAAATGTGCTGTTGGCATATTGTGCAGAAAAGTCTAAGAAGGTGAGAAATCTTCCATGTTATGAGCAGTATACCTATTCTATGTTGAAATCAACACTTAATGTTAAAGAAAACGTGGATTTCAAGAAATTTACCAAATTTGGTTTCATACTTGATAAAATTGTCAGTTGGAAATTATCCTAAGAAATCTAAGGTATTAACTCGAGAGGAAGTTAATCAATTCATAAGAGAGGCAGATGATGAAATCTATTTGATGGTTAAGGTACATTTGTAATGATTGTTTAATGTGTTTTTTAAATTACTAAATATCGTCAATAATTTCCTTTTAGGTCGTTTTAATACTGGATATTTCGGGTTCTTATCGCCGTGACGAACTTACTAAAATGACGGTCGACGACATACAAGTTAAAGATTCAATTTGATTGTTAAAGTACCGGATACAAAAACGAATATACAACGAATTACAGTTTCAAATTTAGATTATATTGATATTTACCGAAAATATGCTGCTCTTCGTCCGATTGTTTCTTAAGTATAAAAATAAAAGATGTTTTAAACAAGTTGCCGGAATAAATTGTATTGGAAATATGTGTAGCTTAATAGCAAAATACTTAAAATTACCAATTTTTGATGCCTATACTGGTCATTGTTCTCGTAGAACTTCAGCTACTTCTTGCTAATGCGAGCGGCGATATATGTAGTTTCAAGCGACACAGAGGATGGAAATATTCGACCGTGGCCGAAGGATACGTCCAAGATTCTATCAATAATAAAATTCAAATATCAAATAAAATTTTGGACTGTGATATTTCAGGATCAAGTGCTACCACCTCTACAGCAATTGCCTCCACGTCAAAAACGGATAGTTTTCCAACCCCCAAAACTGCAGTGTCAGGAGCTGAATGTGACTTATCTGGTTTAGGAATAAATATTGGGTCGTGTACTGGCTTTACAATTAATGTCAACATTGTAAATCATAAATAAAATAAGGTAGTGTTAAATTTTGTCATACTTTGAAGAAAGTGGTAATTATTGTTAAATATTTAGTAATAAATTATTTCTTGGAATTTTGCTTGATTGAGGATCGCAAAGGTTAAAAAAGGTATTTCGCACACTATTTCGCGCACAGTGTCATGGTAACGTAGGAAAATAAAAAAAAGTGTAATTTTGCATATTGTTATCAATGTGCAAACCCCTTTATTTTTTGACGTTTGTAGAAAATAGCTATTTATGATATACGGGTTAAAAGTAAGATTTTATTTTGTGAGTGAAGATGATAACTTCACGAACAAAATAAAATCACTTTTAACACGTATATCATACACTATTTTTTCTACAAAACAATCGGAAGAACTTTAAACTCAATAAGAATAAGAAATCAAAAAATACCACACAGATCGCAATGTTTATGAACCAAAATTTTCGTAGCAACCAGTGCTGTTGTTAGTTACGGAAAACGCAAAAATATTGACAGCATTTTCTAGTAATATTATAAGTATAATGAATAATCTCGATAATGAGCGTAACGAATCCATCCCTGCTGAAATCGCAGAAGCCGCCAGTCGAGCAACATTGGAATTATTGCCGGCGAAATCACAGGAACAGTACGAAATCGCTTATAGACACTTTTCGGAATGGTGCAACATTAAAAAGGTCCCTGGGAAATGTAACGAAAGTGTTTTACTGGCATATTTTGAGGAAAAAGCCAAGATATGGAAATCGTCAACGCTGTGGTCAAAATATTCCATGATCAAAACTATGTTAAATATAAAGCAAGATCAAGATATAAGCAAACATTATAAAGTTATTGCTTTTTTAAAACAGAAGGGTGAAGGATATCAAGCAAAAAGTCAAAAGTTTTGACGAAGACGCATATCGACAAATTTCTCACAGAAGCAGAAGACGAAAAGTATCTGATGATGAAAGTCGATCGAATATTGTCTGGTCTTGTTACCATGTGAATATACCAGATACTAAAGTTGTGTTCGGACTTTCAGTGTTGTTGTGAAATTCTAAAACTTTTTTTTTTTTAGTGTTTATATATTTATTTAAACTTTTTTACCATATGACTTTTTTCTTTTACCCAACGCTGACCAATAACGACTTTTTCTTAAATATATGAAGAATAAATGTGTGAAAAATGTCGAACATGTTTGGTAAAAATGCCTGCCGACATTGCAGAGTTCTTGAATGTTAACAGCTTCCTCAACATCTACACACTGTTTTCTTTTCATTCATCGGCGACATTGTTAACAGCTTCTGGTGCAAATCTTACTACCATCAAGAGACATGGAATGGAAATCTTCGACGGTAGCTGGCTACATTGAAAATTCACTGAAGGAAATTGCGTGCCAAATACTTCCTATTGCTGCAACTACTAGCAAGACCACCAGTACTACCAGTAGTATTTCTACAGAAAATAGATGTGTCACACATGTTGACAGTAAAACCAACTTAAGTATAATGACTCCGCAGGGAATTACAATTTCAAATTGTTCTAAGAATGTCAGTAATGACATTTAACAGTTATATAGTATTTATTTCAGCAACTCCATCATCCTGCTCTTGTAAGCCATAGAACACCAAATAGGTAAATTAACATAAATCGTCGTATTTTGACATTAAGGATCTACGGTGACTCGCTGATACATACATTTCAGGGACATCCTGTATTACTTAAATTAGTAAAAATATTGGTCCATGATCATATTTTTTTGTCATAATAAACGCATTAGGTATGAGTTTATTTGATGTTCTTGGAAAATGATTATGAGTGATATCAATTAAGATAACTGAATACATTTTAAGTATTAAAATGCAAACAAAATTGATTAAAACAAATTCCGAACCGAAATTCAAGTTAGTGTCATTATTTAACGAGAAATTGTTATGGGTTGAAAATAATTTGATTTACTGGTTATTTTCAATCTATTAGAGTTGTTCGTATTCATTCAGGATTATTATTTTAGGGATATCTACACTTCCCGTTTCTTAATATATAAACATTATATCTTCCTTTTTATCATCTAATGGAGCCGTATAATTAGATTACTGCTTTTATTGGCACAATGTCATTATGTCGTTGTAATATTCAAATCGCATTTTCGTAGGTTACCTTTTTCGTTCCTGAAAGTTGGCCTATTTCATCGCTTTTGTGGAGCATTTGCATAAAGAGCCCTCTCAGCTTTCACAAAGTGATTTTGGGGCGTATATATTTGACGAGACCTGAAGTCAAATCTATATTTAGTTCCTTTGGTTTGAATAGACTGGTAGCGTATCAGGTGTTAACTTATCGGGGCAAGTTTCAATGTTCTTTTTAATCTGTGTTGCGTCTGAAGAAAATTTCTTGGTTGACCAATATTTAATTTACAACAACCGCAAATGAGACATTGCAATAGGCAACTTGTTATTTTATGTTATTGATTGCATTCCTTTTATAGTAGTTGCTTTGGAATATGAGCAGAAACTAATATTATATTCAATTATGAGGGATTTTAGTGGCCGGCACTATGATACATTTACGTAAATCTCATCAATAGTAGGTATCCACTTCGGTGCAAAACACTTAATTTTTTTAATATCCTCACAAAAAGAAATCTAAATGATTTAATGCCAGGAGATCGTGGCGGCCATCCCTTAGTATTAATACACACGCTGTACATGGTACGGATATAATTGAGCCTCGTGTGTCATATGCCACGTTGTATAGGCTGTGCACGTAATGGACTTCCATCTCGTCCACGATTCGGTTTCAAATTGCCGTCGCCTTGGACTACACTTGCCCTCACTGTACACCGTGGTGAAAGTAGCTGAATATGGCACAAGTTTACCGGGAAATCATTATGCTAAAGCGTTTTCGCTTTACCAGAAATTAAAACGATATCCATCCAATGCGAGTAGCTACCCATTTAAGCCATTTTTGACATTTAACAAACTAATCTAAATATCAGCTTCACAAAAAGGTTAATGCGATAAATAACCGGATATTTAAAATCGCCTGGACATAATCTACAGTATTCCAGCGATGTAAGAGTTGAAAATATTAGAAACTATATAGAATTTACAAAATTGTTTGTACGTCCATTTTTCATGACGTATCTTTTCCCAATTTTTTTTTAGATAAGTTCTAAATCATCCTGTATACACAATCGATTCTGGTTTTGTTAAAGGAGCTTTTTATGCAATATATACCTACATATTTTTATATAGATAGATATCTACAAAAATATTAAATATGATTTTACCATTTCCATTCCTATTTATTAAAGAAATTTAAAGAGAAGTACCTATACATATAATATTGTTTTTCTACGTTCATGCAAATAACAAAACTTTATTGAACTATATTTAGTGGAAAAAGTGGTTCTTTATTGCACTAGTGTTTATTGCATTCATCTGTCACTCTACAATAGCGTTTTGTCATCATGACAAACATAAACGTTCAAATCGATGGCACATTTCCTAGACTTAGTGTTATCTAAATAACATTTTTTGGTTTTTGCATAAACGTAGAAAAAATACTGTATGTAACTCTTACAAAAAGTGCTTATTCCACTCGACGGGTTGTCGCGTGCAATAAACACTTACTTTTTGTACTTGTTGCATAAATAACTATAAAACAATAATTTTCATATATTTTTAAGAATTAATAATAGTGTGTGTATTAAAGCAGGTTAGTAAATTTAGATAGATTAATTTCTTTAGATAATTATTGAATAGAGTCTGTGGAATTGTTTATTAGCATACCTAGATGTTTGGTATCAGAGAACATACATACATACATTAATAATTTTTATAGTTAGATATTTGACTCAACTTAAAGGAGGCCACCTGAAGAAGCAATCCTAAAAATACAGAAATAGCTCATATCTCATCTATTGTGGTTGAATTATCGTCTTCCCACTGCCTAAAGTGAAGTTAGATATTTATAAAGTGTTTTCATTAAAGCAGGTTAGTAAATTTAGAAAGATTAATTTCTTTAGATAATTATTGAATAGAGCTTTGTCTGCGAAATTGTTCAATAGCATACCTAGATGTTTGGTATCAGAGAACATACATTGATAGGAATTGTAGGAAATTTAATTTATATTAGCTTAAAATACCTTTCTAATCCAGTAAAAATGATTTTCATATTGTTTTACTCACGTTAGACTTTCCGCTCGTTGATGGATAAATAATTCAGTTTTTGAAGTAAGAGAACATTATCATTATAGTACTTTTTTGTGTATTTGATACCCACCCACCGAATAGAATACATTATTTTTATAGTGTAGGTAGTGTTTAAAATTAATTTAACTGATTAACTTTAAAAGCAGTATTATCAAATTTGCACTAAAAATATTTTCAGTTTGATCGAGTTCTGGGGTTAACGCTATTGGTTATGTTCTAATAAAACAAGAACTTTACTTTTGTACTGAACTGAACTGAAGGCAGAAATCATCCCACATAAATTAAAATAAAAAGTGTTTATCATACTTTTAAAATGAAATAAATTTGTTGTCTATATCATCTGGTCGTTAATAACAAAGGTTTCACTACTTAACAATATAATTTTGAATAGTAATCCGACTATAAACTATTTCGGTTAATAAATCTAAGTATTTTATGAAACTAGAATTAAATTAAATTCTCGAACCCCAGAAATCACCCAAAAACTCCATAGCCGCGTTTAAATGGTTTCCACAGAAATCATAGACTATTAATAACATAAAAAAATAAAAAAGATAAAAACAGCCACTGCTGCAAACTTCAACTCATTCGTGGCTCATGAGATGATGGTTCGGGATCTTAGTTGTATTTCTATAGATTATAGATTACTTAAAAGCCTAGAAACAATAGAAGCTATATTTTATAGATACCTATTCGGTACACAATAAATATTCAAAGAATTACAAACTGATAGTTTCTTCTGGAACGTTAGACAAATATTTCTTTGATGGATTCTTCTAAACATTCTCCGCTTACTTAGATTTTTTATTGGCCTAGACTTATAACTAAAAATTTATTAGAGTGTATGAAAAATTTCTTTTATATGGTTCCAATAGCAGGTAAACTACAGCTAAGGGAACGAAGGTGGTGAGCACTTTAAGCTGAAACCTATTTTCCAGAGTATTCGTTAATCTCTAATGAAAATAGCCCCAGGTGGCTGACATTTAGCTTAACTGAGTTAATTTTTTTTTACTGTTTGTTGTTAGTTGTGCCGTTTGTTTATTTTCATTTACTGAATAAAATGAAAATAACCATTAAAGACTTAGCGATATTTATTTTGTGCCATACCTAACGTAACCATACGTCCCGCTTTGAGCGGGACAATCCCGCTTTTAAGTTGTGTCTCCAAAATACGTAAAAATGCCCCGCTTTGACAAGACGAAAACGTAGCAGCAAGCAAAAAGCCTTAATTGTAAGTCCGTACCGTATGTGTTGTCATCACGTCAATATTGTTCAATAAAATAAATTTTCATTAATATATGAAAGCATTCCTCTTCGATTATGTAAGAAGAACAGACATAATTATTTTTGACAAACGTTCATATGGTAAGTAATAAACTTAAATGGACAAATCATAATAATATTTCCATATATTTTTTAACATTTTGTAATACTAGTAAAATCTTACTAAGATCTTACAGAATACATATTCTCCTTGAATAGCAATAAAACTGTAAACCATTTAAGAAAAAATACCCTAAATTTGTTAGATCGACCACTTAAAACTGACCTAACAACAGTAGAAAATCTAACAAAAATATATCTATATTTTAAAACAATAATAATTTAAGAACGTCCCACTCTGAGAGAAAAAATAAATTGTCACGTTAGCCATACCTAGTACATGCAAAAAAGTTACAATACCTCGTAAACCGGACATCAAATAAAAATCTTATAAGAGTGGAAAAAAATAATAAAAACACATTGTATTTAAAAAAAAATCTGAAACTATAGGGGTAGTACTCAAATAAAACCGTTCATTCTTCGATATTTTAGACCAAAATTACAGTGTGGTGACTGAAGATAAAAATATGTACCATATTTCAAACCAATATCTTTAAAACCACAGGAGTTATTGATAAGTCAGTATTAAAATTTTTGTTTTAACATCTTGTATTTTTAAAATCTAACCCAAAATGAAAAGTGGCATAAGAAAAGTCTCATTGTTTTGATCCAAAGAATATGTGGTTAACGGATTGACCTATTAATTTGCAATACCCTGTACTTGCGAAAAATTGTTCATCAATGAAATTTTGGAGCAGGTGAAATCGCGCGACGGAGAAGTATTGTGCTTCAGAATTTGAGTACTAGTACTAAAGCAAGAATTTATTGAAAACTTTATTTCAGATTCCATACAAAATATGAAATATATGATATGGATAGACAATATTTCGTCTAAATTATATCGAACGAATGATATTCTTTCTGGATATGCATAATTTACCTTACTTAATTAGAAAAATCGGATTGCTATGTACCTACCTACCTGCGGGCTCTAGAATAAATTTAAAAAGTTATAGGGATTTGAGAGAAGAAATTCAAATATGGAACGTAGATTAGTTCTCTGATAAAGGCACGTAGATATCCTAGATTTCTTGGCTGGGCAATAATTGGGAAGGGACGAATTTCCTCTACAAACCCACAGTCGTGATGACAAACGATAATTAGAATTGGGTGGAATTCTATAGGTAGGAGCTTATAAAAGGTCATGGGGCAAGTTTAGTGAGCTTAAAATTATGCAGAAAGCACATTTTAAAACATGTACATCAGTGCCTGCAATAGTTTAAATAACTTTACAATTTAATTTAAGTATTACTGTCTACTCTGAGAAATTTAGATAAAACGAAAACATCCTAATTAGAACTAAAATATTTTCTAACAATAGTCTTGAAATCTCATACAGCTTAAATAAAAAATAATTAAGTTACGGAAGCTCCCCTACCTCTTTAGTTTGTTAATTATGTTCCTGTTGCGTTAAAATTTTATAATTTTTGTAATAACTTTGTTAGATGAAGTATACATTATTTCCTCGGATGGAGTGAAGACTGGCCCAGAGAAAACTGACTACTGTAGCAAGGTCCTCTCTAAGCAAGAAATGAACTACTGCGTAACCAAATGAGAGTTGCTTGCCATCGTTAGAACTATGGAGCATTTTCATAAGTATCTCTATGGTCATATGTTTGCCTTGAGGACCGATCACGCTTCTCCGAAGTGGCTACTGCAGTGCAGTGCAGGAATACGACTTTAAAATTGAACGTCGAATAGGATCTAACAGTCGTAATGCTGACGCCCTCCAAACTGTAAACACTGCATATGATAAAAAATCAATGAAGAAGATAAATTTCTTTGCCGGAGAATTAGCATTCAGGGCCCAGATTCCCATGGAAAGTTAAAAACATGGACAGACCTACGTGGCAGGACATTTCTGATAAATGACCGTCTCTATAAAGCTACTGGGCATTATGGAATTCTTTAGCCATCGAGAACAGCCTGTTAAAAACAGTCTTGGAGGGTCCTGACGGAAGTTTTTGAAGCGCTACATAATGGGGTCGGTGGTGGATACTTTGAAATAAATAAAACTTTGAATAAGGTTAGAGAGCGATTCTATTGGCTTGGAAGTCGATGCGACGTGGAAGAATGGTGCCGACGTTGTGATATGTACCTACGCTTCTAATAAGGGACCCAGTACTCGAAATCGAAGTCAGATGAAGCAGCTCCATTCAAGAGAATAGTTATTGACATAACTGGACCTTTTCCTCATAGTAGCAATGGAAATCGCTATATTTTGGTAGTAATGGACTACATCAGTAAGTGGCCAGAAATCTATCCCTTGACTAATCAAGAAGCAGTCACCATAGCCAAAGTTTTATTTTAAAAATGGATATGCCGTTATGGGGTTCCTAGAGAATTCCATTGCTACCATGGACGAAACTTTAAATCTGTAAACTATTTCAGGACGTCTGTGTGCTAGGCATTTACAAAACCAAGACTACACTATTCGCACACAGTCAGATGAAATGGTGGAAATATTCAATTGCACCATTGAGAACTTCCGTAGATCGGCCGTCAACGAGAAACAGACGGGGATTCCTCAATTTTTATTGGTTTATCGAGCAGTAATTCATGAGACCACGGGTAAAACACCAGCTAGCGTAATTTTTGGACGGAATTGCAACTGCCAATAGATCTAATTATGAGCCGACCGCAAACAAGGAAAATTTAGATGATTAACTCAGACATCTGAAACATCGAGTAAAGAGGATAAGTACGAAAGAAACTAAAAATTAAAAACGACCGAATGAAGAGCAGATACGACTTGCGTGCGTGCATGAACAGTAAGTTTCAAGAGAATGAGAAAGTGTGGTTACATAACCCAAAAAGAAGCAAATGTAAATCTCCGAAGCTGCAGATATCGTGGGGGCTCTTATACCATCGTGTCAAGATTGAATGACGTGATGTATAGTATCCAGAGGAATTCTCAAGCCAAGATGTAGATTGTCCACATCGATCGATTGACACCTTATTAAAAAGGCCATGCGGACAATGGAGGAACTTGATCGGGATGATCAGTTCTAAAAGGGGGACAACGTTACGGAAGCTCACCTACCTTTTTAGTTTGTTAATTATGTTCTTGTTTGCGTTAAAATTTATAATTTTTGTAATAACTTTATTTTGACGTCATCTAGAGCATTGGAGGTCATATTTCATTTAGTTTCTGACAAGTTCTCGAGAACGCGGAAACTTCGAGAACCCTTAAAATATATATATTTTTTTAGCAGATCGGTTTTGCAGTTTCAGTTTATATTGAGTAGTCAACCGCGAATAACATGAACGTCAAAGTAAAGATTTGACAGTTGTTAATTTGTTTGAAGTACAGTTGTTATGTAATAAAGTAGTGCATTCCACTAAGCGATCGCAACGCCCAGAACGACCATCGCAATTTTACCCATTCCACTAGGTTCAAACTGCTCTTGTGCGCATTGTTCACGGATGTGATTTGAATCCTAGTGGAACAGAGTTGGGATCCATGTTTGTTTATATTTGTCAGTTATTAGTTTGACAGATGGTTTGACGGTTAGGTAGAAAAGGTAATTATATATAATTTTTATATATTCTAGGTAAAAAAAGTTAAATTGGTTTTACTCATAGATTTTACTAATGTAACTAAGAATGTAATGTATGAATATATAATTCTAAGCTGCATATGTGACTTATTTCCTCTTCGAATGCCCTTTCAACTACAGATAATGCAACGTCTTTAACAATAGATTCAGCAGATTCACCAGAAAAAGAATTTGACCCTTGTAAAGCAACATTCATTAATTTTGTTGCGAAGGCAATATCTATAAGAAAAATAAATACTGATAAAAAAAATAAATATAAAAGCATAACTGAATTACATACCATCTCTTGTACATCTTGCCTGAGCAACTGGGACCTAGATCTCAATAACAGTGCCTGTTTCACAGTTATATAAAGTTATTTTCTCCATCTCAACCATAGATTGACATTAATTATTTTATTTGACTTTTCCCGTCATTTATGACAAATGATGTGTTGACCCACCTCAAGACCGTGGGCGTTGTGAGCTCGAAGCGGTCGTTTGCGATGACGTCTCATGACGTTGCAAGCCCAATTGTAACGCCCGTGGTTGCTTTGTGGAACGACTCATTGGTCGTTCTGGGCGTTGCGATCGCTTAGTGGAATGCACCCAAAGTAGTGAACATAAAGTTTGTTTTTCTACGTGACGTTCAAGGCAAAGTCAACGTAGAGGTTACATCGAGGTATGGAAGTCCATTTCAGAGTCAATGAACTACGCTGATTGTTTTAGTCAATAAAGGAGGACTCTACCAGATTCTGTATCGACTATAGAAAATTGAATGATATCACTAAGAAGGACAGTTATCCGTTGCCAAGGATACACAACACCCTGGATACACTGTCTGGATCCCAATGGCTTTCAACATTAGTGGAACTTCATCCCGACAATAAGGAGAAGACAGCGATTTCCATTGGAACAGGTTTATGGCATTTCAACGTTATGAATAATAATAACATGAGATAATAAAAGTGAATTGTAAAAGGAAATGTAACTGGGTAATTGACTATGATACATTATTGCAATATAATAGAAAAACCAGTGACTTAAAAATACAATGGCATTATTGCATGGCATAATGGTCGGTCTGTTTAAGCAAGGAATCCGGACTGGTTTCAAACTGTCATAAATATTCGACCAGTAAAGCTATGAATTTGTTTTCAGTAAACATCATTCAAGAAATAGTTAAACGAACGATTTAGACAGTTTGGAACCAGTCTGGATTCCTTGATTGAGCAGATGTAATATTTTAATTTAGGATTGTTCAAAAAAGATACTAGACTATTTAAAAGTATGGCGGTTGACAGTATAATTAACTCAAATGTTAAGTCCCTAGTACAAATACACCACGATGTAAAAATATGCAATTTTCTCGGAATTATTTTTTATACAGGGTTAATTATGACTAAGTATAAAAAATTAAACCACGTACTCAGGGAGGCCTAAAAGACAATAAAAAAATTATTCCAGAATTTTAGCTCGATATTTAAAAAATGGTGCAAAACCCTTTTTTCCTACGGAAAGTCGGTGCCTATGATAAGAATCAACTGAGATGGCTTAGACCCATAGATAAAACTTACAGCTGTCAACAATATCTACTACCATCGTCGTTTTTTTGCAGCATTTCTAAATGTAGAAACGAAAATTAACATTCTTAATAGTAATAATACCTGATAGATAGGTAACAATTAATCCACTTAGCTCCAGTATTTTGCATTCGTTTTCCATTATTTCGTTATAAACTGGTAGAACTACATATTCGCTCATTACAGCCACTCACTACCGATAAAAGACACTTCCCGTAGGTACAATTAGATAGATTAGATTCCTGTGTATCTTAGCAAAATCGAACGAAAGGAATAATAGACGTTTAATGTAACCGCAGGAGTCTTGTCCCATAACCTAGAAAACCAAACCGGCAAACTATATTGTAGGAAATTATCTGCACCCAACACAAATATCTTTATTTAATAACTATAAAACGTTTAAAAATTAAAATAAGGCACTAAAAACTGCAGAAGAACACAAAATTACAACGTAAACACAGGAATTCAATTATGACATGACAGTGACACTGACTAATTACTAATGAGCGACTCTTGCATGCTTGTAGAGTATGCAACCAATAAGCATTGGCGCCGTTAAATAAGGATTTAAAATAATATCGAAAAACATTTTTTTTGGCTTTATAAATAAGTTTGGAATTTTTTTGAAGGGTGATTCCGTTAATTCTTATTTTTTCCTATCCTCTCTTAAAATATTTGCACTAAGTCATAGTTGACCCTGTATATAGGTAAGTATATGAAATTTGAATATTATGATAATAATTGTTATATAATTTAATATACTCTTTATCTTACAACCAAATCGGTGGCTGTTCCTATTTTCCATGAAAAACCTCCTTTTAAAAAATATTGCTGCTATAAATTTGATTCAAATGTATAGGTAGTATCTTAAACAGGGTTATCTATGACTAAGGACAAATGTATATATTATGTAAAAATTAACGAAATCACCCTTCAAAAATTTCTTATTTAAACGCGATTTTTCGCACGTTTGACGTTTAGAGAGTAGGCAACCAGCAACACTAAACCGTAAAATTGGTTGTCATAATTGAAATTCTTTTCTTACTTTTTTGTGTTCTCGTTTAGTTTTTAGTGCCTTTTTCGTTGCTCTTTCGGTAACCGTTGATATTCGATCATATGTTTATTAGGCTTTTTTGTTCACGTTTGCCTTCTGAATATCCCTTTCGAATAAAGGGGGTTCCCTCCCAATCACTGTGTATATTGAATCTTCTTTAGAGCCACACTTTGTTTACGAATTTGTATTGTAAGCAGCTGTTTGATTCGATAACTGTTCTTTTAATTTTACAGATATGTTTCTCTATTAGTCCAGGGAAGTTAGGAAAAATAGCGGACATTGTTAGGCACAGCAGATATCGAGATGCGGTTTTGTGCATTGTGTTCAGGAAGGGCCCAGGAAAAAAGTCTATATCGTCTGGTTTAGCCATTTTTTGAAAAATGCCTTCTGGGCCGGAAAATGCATTACACCATTATAGGAACGACTGGAAACTCGGAAATCGTTACTCGGGGTTTTCGGGGCTGCCGAACTCGATTCTGGCATTAGAATTACCCGGGGATGCACAGGGGTGAATTAGGGGAGAAATGGCAGCGTGCATGAAAATCGCTCCAAACTCGTTACTCGGATGTTTTCCGGGATGCCGAATTCAATTCTGGCATTGGAATTACTTGGGGGCGCTCGGGGGCGGCTCTGTGGGGGTATCCGAGTGGTCATTCTGGGGGAGAAATTGCATAGCCCATGGAAAGCGCTCCAAACTCGTTACTCTGGGGTTTTGGAGAATTCCGAATACAATTCTAGCATTAGATTTCCCCGGGGGCGCTCGGCAGTGGCTCTGTGGGGTTGTCTGGGGGTGATTTTGGGAGAAATAGCGTCCAAACTCGTTACTCGGGGGATTTTAGGAGATGCCGTATTCAATTCTGTCATTTAAATTACCCGGAGCGCTCGGAGGCGGCTCTGGGAGAGTATCCGGGGGGTCATTCTGGGGGCGAAATTGCATAGTCCATGGGAAGCGCTCCAAACTCGTTACTCGGGGTTTTCGAGGATGCCAAATTCAATTCTAGCATTAGATTTAACCGGGGGCGCTCCGTGGTTCCTCTGTGGGGTTTTCTGGGGGTGATTGGGGGGGAAATGTCAGCGTCTATGAAATTCACTCCAAAATCGATACTCGGATGTTTTCGGGGATGCCAAATTCAATTCTGGCATTAGACTTTCCCGGGTGCCCTCGGGGGTGGCTCTGTAGGGTTGTCTGGGGGTGATTGGGGGGGAATGAATATTTGTTATTTAAGTAGAGTATTATTTTCATAATTTGTGATTTTTCACTTTCTCCATTACCATTTCCCACAGAGCCACCCCCGAGCGCCCCCGGAGAAGTCTAATGCCAGAATTGAATTTGGCATCCCCTAAAACCCCCGAGTATCGATTTTGGAGTGATTTTCATGGACTCTGCCATTTCCTCCCCAGTCACCCCCAGACAACCCCACAGAGGGACCCCCGAGCGCCCCCGGGTAATTCCAATGCCAGAATTGAATTCGGCATCCCCGAAAACCCCCGAGTACCGAGTTTGGAGCGCTTCCCATGGACTATGCCATTTCCTCCCAGAATAGCCCCGGATACCCCCTGCAGAGCCGCCCCCGAGCGCCCCCGGGTAATTCCAATGCCAGAATTGAATTCGGCATCCCCGAAAACCTCCCGAGAAATGAAGCGATTTTCACGCACGCTGCTATTTCTCCCCCAATTCAGCCCCCGCGCACCCCCACAGAGCCACTCCCGTGCATCCCCGGGTAATTCTAATGCCAGAATCGAGCACCCCCGAAAACCCCCGAGTAACGATGTCCGAGCGATTTTTCCGAGTTTCCAGTCGTTCCTATAATGGTGTAAGGTCCGGCCAGAAGGCATTTTTCAAAAAATGACTAAACCAGACGATATAGACTTTTTTCCTGGGACCTTCCTGAACACAATGCAGGAAACCGCATCTCTATATCTGCTGTGCCTAAAAATTTCCGCTATTCGGTCGATTTTGATCTAAATGCCCTGGATTATATAGAAAGAACCTATGTGCGGACCTTACACGATATGTTAGGATATTTGGAATTTTATTTATTTATTTATTTAATAAATCCTTACTTTATTATATTATATTTATTATATTATACCTTACAGGTATACACCCAATTACAAAGTAAGAACAAAGAGTAACAAATAGAACATTCTTGCAATTAATCGTAAGGTACAAAAAACAAGCATAGTAAAATAAAAAAACTAAACTAATCTTAACTAAAATATTTCTCAATATACATACTTATAACAAAATAAAGTGACAGAAAATAGTTATCATCTTTTATGTATAGAAATAATAAAATATCCACATTTCTCAAAGTTCAAACAGATTCAAATAATCATACTAATTAGCTGCAATTGTCTATTTGACATAGCTGTCACAATTTACGATGTATATGTAATGGTCATGCCATGTCTTCTTTAACATCTTTTAATTTCTAATTCCTCAAAACATGAAAATGCTTTTAATGGTTTATCAGATAATGATTTAAAATTTGTTCAGAACGCTTATTGCAGAATCCCTGAGGGAAACAGGCAACTTGAAATAAGTTAATAAGCGTAGCAAGTGATTATAATAGAAAAACAAAATTTTTCAAATTGTTCAACATTTCACTGTTTTAAGCAGGTTATCTACACCAAAACATTTTCATCTTTTTCTTTCAAAAATATATTTCAGATCGTATATAATCTAATGTACGGATACCAAATGAATATTTGTTCACATAGAGGGTCATCACCTGATATACTTTATGTAAAAAAAATAGATGATTGAGCAGAATAATAGGTCTGTTATGTGATAATAGCGATGTAACATTCACGCGACTGTGAAACTGTAGTTGTGGGGTACATGCGTTGGCACTAGATTCAAATGCTGAAACCGCATAAATTTTTAAGTCTCCGACAAACGGCATGCTGCAGCGGTATGCGATGCAATGGCATGTCAACCGAATTTTGAATTTATACTTCACAAAATATTACCTACCTACCTTCATTAAAATAATTTTAGATGGCGATTGTCCTATACTGAACTATTTTATGTTTAAAAAACAGAGAAACATGTTCTATGTTGTACCGACAATGCTGCAACGCATCATACTGCCGCAAATAATAAGTATTTTCTGTTATATTATTTTGTTGTAAATATGTATATTGAAAATATCCTAACATATCGTTTAAGTTCCGTACATACTTTCTATTAAAGAAACATATGTGTAAAATTAAAAGAACAGTTATTGAATCAAAGAACTGCTTACGATGAAAATTTAATAATGGGGAAACCAATGTTTCTGAGTAGAAATCGGTTGTCTAATGGACACCTCTAAAGAAGCATTAATGTATATGATAAACCATCTCAACAATCTAACATAATTTCTGAATGCAATAGGAGTCATCATAATCCAAAAATCGGATATAGGTAGTTGTTCTAAAAGCCAACCTAAGCAACGCAGTGCTTGAAAAACAATCAATACAACAGTAGTTTTGTTTATACAGGGTTAACTACCACTAAGTCCATTAATTTTAACCACGTGCTTAGGAAGACCTAAAAGACAATAAAAAAGGCAAAAACCTATTTCCATTCGGAAATTGACGCCTATAATAAGCATCGCCGGAAATGGCTTATATCTGATCACTACTATGACATCGGTTTTTACAGTGTTCCCAAAAAAATGTAAATACGCCGAAACTGTATCCTTTTTTTCGTTCTTTTGTACCAAACTGTCAAAAGTGTATTTTTACTCATTATTACAACCACTGCCCACTATGAACAAAACACACTTCCCGTATAAGTTTTAAATGCATCCGAGGCAGTCTTGTCTGATAACCTAGAAAAACAAACGTCGTTTGCACGTGGGTATCTAAATACGGCAGTGTGATTTAGTTTATATCTGTATACGATTTCCATACTTTTGGACAACGCAGTATACAGATTTGGAAAGTGAGGATCTTGATGGTGAATTGTATTTTGCCGCTTGCGTGTATTTGTGTCATGCTACACGCATACTTCGACCACAGCGTGTTTGTATCAAGCAGTGAGTGTTGCCAGGTGGGAAAAATTCAGTGCATGAAAATAATTTCAAAGAAGCAAGTAATTTTCAATTAATTATAAATCATTATGTTCTGCTATTTTATCATAATATTACATTGTAAGTAGGTAGTTACAGGTACTTACTTAAAAGTTATTAACCACGTAACCTTTCTAATTTATTTTATTGTTAGGCCGGGCGAACGTTGAGGCGCAGTTGACGTGACGCAGGGTGACTCACGGGTCGTAAAATCTGTTGTTTCCAGAAAATGTAGGTACCCTTACGGAATAGAGTTAAGAATCACTGCAATACAGCGTGAATACAGCACACACACCTCATATCCGTAGACTGTCATACCTGTTTATGTATTCATTGCTAATTATTAAGAGAGCAGTCTACAATAAAGGATATTTCAAGTACCCAAATATTGTAGATACCTACCTCTATCTATTCAATTTTGCCCTCGATTTTTCCTTTATTTCTCGTTAGGTCTTTGTTTTGGTAGATTTCAAAGAGTAATTTTAATAATTTTATTATTTCTTTTTGTGTCTATTAAAAAGTATGAGATTTTGTAATCAAAATATGAAAGCATGAGATTTCCTCGGAATGGATGAGATCTGACAACAATGGAATAAGTTGATCTGACAGTTAGATTTGCAATGGCGATACGGAACCGATTACCGTAGTAGTGGGGAATGCTAGACCAATGCACGTCGCCTCCCCTCTTAAAGTTCGTACCTTCCCTGGAATGAAGCGGCAATTTCTACTTTCTCTGTAAAGATCCGCAATTTCCGAATCTGTATACGTTTAGAATAGTTAATTTTTCATTTGTGATATGTGTTATTCTATAAATGATACTGCAGGAGGAACAACTATTCCGCGGACTAATGCCCCGACCGGTATTGAATTACACCTGCAGTATCTGTGTGAACAGCCAAAAACCCTTGTCGGCCGCACCACTAGACATATACCGGTTTCGGGTTTGTTAGCCCTAATCAGTATGCCATAGATGAGATGACCGATAAATGAACTTGCTGTGCCTTCATATATATGTTCACATATAAACCGAGTGAGTTGTTTGCTGAAGTATCATTTTTAGTTAAATGGCGCGTCGCCCAAGGCGAGAGGTGTGCCATTAAGTACCTGCTGTAATGTAGGTCGCTTCCTGCAAGTCGAGCCGCTTGGGTCGAGCAGGAAGTCATCTCAAGTGTTATTGTGTTAAATAGACATTGGTATTAAATAAAGATGCAAAACAAACTCGTAAAATAGACACAGAAAGTGCATCTAATCGGGCAAACGGAAGAAGTATTGCATTGTGCTATTATATCAGAAATACAGTATCAAACCTTAGCCCAATAAAAAATATTTCACCGTGCCAAGAATTGAAAGTTATAAAGAATCAATTAAACTTTTCTACTAAGCTACCAGAAAGAATACAAGGATCAATAAAGAAATTTTCTAAAAAGTTTGAATAATTAATAACATTTAAATTTCCTGGTAACCTAGAAAATGGTCCACAATGATCCACACCAAACATTAATCTTAAATTCATGTTGGAAGTGTCGTTCTGGTGTTAAATGATAATTTTCAACTTCCCAACGATAGTTATTTTTTAAACTGAAAATACCTCGACGAGTAAACATCGCTTCATATGTAAATAATATTCTATTGACGAATTTATGCTCAGTATTTTATTTGCCCCGAATATCACTTGCAAATTGATGTCTTGAAGGGTGATCGACAGGCAATAAATTTTGGACAGGTAAAATGATGTGGATAGTATTTTTCTTCATGTAATGTCTTTAAAATTGATGTTTCACTTACTCCAATGGCTTCAGTTAATCGTCTTGAACTAGTTTGTGCACCATCCGATCATTAGTTTGTTAAATTCAATTTATAGTAAGAAGTGACATCGCTTTATTTCTCGACTTATGTAAAATTAATATTTTAAATATTTTTAATGTTCAATACAACAATTTTATCTCATATTCAGGTATATAGGTACTACACTTTGTTTACTGTATCAGACATTCATTATGAATACTCTTGTGTTGTACATAAAAGTAGACAAATAATTTTTCAGTTCAATTTCAATTTTAAATCTGAGTCAGACTGTCTTCCTTAAGTTTAAATCATTTATACGAAATATTAACAATATGAGATTTTCTCATTATTTAACTTTACCCTTAGTTTTACTAGTTAGTGCAACTTTCTGATCATTTTGCAGGGGCATTAATTTCCAATTGTTCAATAGAAAATCAATGCCAATGCTACACAATTTGTTGCAGGATAACTCTCTACTCCGGTACACCGGTAAGTTTCCTTAATTGCACAGGTGCAACGAAAACTATTGTAACTCAATTTTAGAACAATTTGTTAAATATATAAAGAGTGACACAGTGAACAAAATAACTTATACAGATCTGACAAGATTTTAATATGAAAACATCTTGTTTCTGATCTTATGATTGTTTAAAACTGATTATTACTAATATTTTCTTCCTTCTTTTGTCTAGTTTGTTACCTATCGTTTGTTACAAACGATAAATGTACAATGTTGCGGACGGCTGCTCTTTTAGTCGGGGCACTTTTTTAAAGTCGTGGGTTCTTGACTAGCAAACTGTTTAAAATGATGTTATAATTGGGCGCCACCTACAGAATATTCTGTTCGGTTTGCCTTTTTACCCCTGTAGGAGGATGATAAATTTTGCTGAAGTCAAAAAGTGAAATAAAATACATACATAAAAAATAAACACAGTTTATTAACTTGCCCACCAGTTGATACACAGATGTGGAATTGAAGAAGTTGACATACAGAAGTGGAATTGAAGCAGTTGACAAGTTCATCCGTTGTTAACGTTGGAGATGACTCCGAGATGGGCAGCTTTCCTGTCGTACCTAGACTAGGGCCGCTACAATCTGGATTTTCAAAGCAGTGCTTCGAGAACAGCAGCTTTCCTGTCGTACCTAGATAGTGCCGCTTACAATCTAGATTTCAAAGCTTTAGAATGACCTCCTAATTTCAATTTTGATTCTTCAATGAAAAAACTTTTCAGCAAGGTTAAACAAAATATTGAGAAATAGAAATTCTCAAAATTTTACATCATTCGACGTAACATCAATAAAAATTTATTGATTGATTGATTTAATTGTTAATTATTCAATTATTTAATTAATTTAATTATTCATTTATTTGTTCATTTAAATGTTCATTTAATTGGCCTCTAAAATTAAGAAAAAATAATTAGCATGTGCTTTAGCAAAAATCAAGATCAGGTTAGGTATTTTTATATTCTTAGTTTCAAAAAAAATAACATACAATATTGTTTAAAATGAAATCTACTATCGATAATAATCTTAATTAGTCAAACATATTACCTCCATCCTTATTGATGACTTCAATAAATTCAGATTTATTTTCAAAATGTGGCTTCGCACTATAATTAAATCTGTAATATGGAAATACTTCAATCGACCAAAATCAGAACGAAAAGGACTAGAATTTAGGTTCCTGTAGGTTTTATACCCTACGAAGATCTAAAAACTCACTGAAATCTGATTGGTTCGGTTTCTATGAAAGTTCGGTCAAATGCTCGTTCGAGATCTCAGCACATTGTTCCAATAGTTCGAATCGAATTGAATTATTATGACAGTTACCTTAACCTTGCTTTTTTGCCAAAACAAAGCTTATTACAATAAGTGATACTAATTAAATAATACACTGTTAACAAATTTCCAGGGTGTTATACAGAGTAAAAAATTATAACATAACGATATACATCGATGTAACTGGTTCACAGTAATGGTTACCCAAGCAGCACAGACTGGTCGGGTTGACGTCGAGCCGACGTCGGTAGTCTAACCTGAAGTCGGTAGCCGACGTCCGCGCCACGGCGTACCGACCAATTTTTATACGAAAATGGTCACACAAACTCCGGTCGACTCGACGTCACCCTGTCGACTAATAAAGTCGCTCTTAGGTGTAAATGTTTGTACCTACTTCCACGTCACATTAGATACGACAAATATTACCTAACATAACATTTTCTATAATTTACGTATAAATTTTTCTATATAAATCAGACAAGTAGGTACTATATTTTTGTTCCGTTTATACTAATTTTGTAGCTAATACTGCAACTCATTTTAATAGATGGTATGGTACTCCTATACGATTCAGTATATTAATGAAATATAATTTTAAGGATATAAGTTTCGAGACCTTCAGACACTGAAATTATAAACGCATGCAATTTTATTGATTATATTGGGCAAAATAGACCATTATAATTAAAGCGCCATTAAATGAACACTATTTTATCAATATACATTTTTATTTTGTATTTTTAGAAAATCTTTTTTTTATTTGTAATGTCAAGAATAAGAAGATCAAGTTTAAGAACTAACTTCTCATGCAACATATAATCTTAAAATCGTAAAATCACTCTTCAAATATTAAAAATAAAAAAATATTGTGTATTGATCCCAACTCTTCCAAAATGGCTTCTTATTATTTTAAAAAGATGTCGTCGTCGGCAATACCGATCTGTTATATACCTATGATTTAAAGTTATTATTGGTATACACGAACATAATTACTCCAGGCACCGGGTCATATTAAGTTTATTTATTTACCTTAATTATATACCAGTCCTCACAATTTGTATAATATACTCCCATTTCTATATACTAACTGAAGTAGTCAAAATTACTTCACCAAGTTGTACTAATTCTGTACTATAAAAAATAAGATATAATTATGTTAAACAAAAGTACACTTATACTTACTGTACAGTAGGTATAAATGTACGTATCTAATTCAACTTAGTCGTATTGGAAGTTCATTTATACTTGTTACATGTCGATCTACAAAAGAGGTACGAGAAACATACAACTCTTACGACTAACCTAACTTTCCATTGTTTTCAGGCGTGTTCGTGCAGTTAGACTTAAAATTGTGTTAGTGCAGTTATAGTTTGTTGATACCCATTTTCGGATGCAGAATTTTGTGGATATATTTTTTGATTATGTTTATAGATATATGTATACCTGTGTAACATTATTAGCTGTTTTCCCACCCAGTAATTAGTTACTGACTGTCAGGTGGTGTACTATAAATAAATAAATAATTTCGTATTATTGACAATAAATGATGTATTTAAAATATTTGATACATAGCGATTTTCCGGTAACTGTGACCTCGGTAACTGGTCGCTGTCAGAAACAGAATTAAAGTGCTCATCCCTAGCATTAGCCGGGATTATTTAACCTGCCCTGGTTATTCTCAGGTTAGGTTCTGTGGGGACAGACCCACTATCGTTATATCTGGGCCCGCCTATATTTTTTCGGCTCCTATTGTTAATATTACGACTACTACGGTCAGAACCGTCCTCAGATAGTGGTCTCGACTTACTTGAATTATTCATTATCAGATTTCTTAATACTTGACAGTTTTCATTACTTCACTAACAATATAGGTAACATTATGTCAAATGTCAAAATGTTTCAAATACGTGTGGTTGATGTATAGGTCAAAATATGGCATAAATACCGACGTCGGCTATACCTACTTAATCCGACATTACAATTAGTATAAAATAATTTGGAGTAGCGACGTCGGTGTGGATGACATTAACTGACCTATATCATTGGTTAGAGACAGTTAAAAACACCGACGTCGGCCTATCCGACCTGTTTTATTATTAATTTATTGTTATTTAAAGCATGGAACAGGTCGAAATACCGACGTCGACATTGCCGACGTCGTTGTGACGTCGGAAATAGTAACGTCAGCGGTTCCTACCAAAATTACTTCAAATTCGACCATAGACGTAACGCTATACCAATTTTGTAGTCATAATTTGTATGACTTTGGTATAAAACTGGTCGTTAGCTAAATTAGGTGTGGTTTGTGCTGCTTGGGAAGTAAATAACTAATAAAATATTAATTGTACAAGGTGTTTACATTTCAGGCTTATTTGAAGAAATCTAAAGTTACATGGTACACTGGATATGGTTTACTCTTACTTAATCTACCAACATTATACAGGATGTGCAAAAATACCTTGTTACTAGACGTTTCATATTGAAATTGTGACATTCTTAATTTTATAATAAAAGGAATGGTGGCACTTCTTTTTCTTCGATATTGATAAAATATTGCGTGTATAGTTTCGCAAACCTTAATAGAATAGTTTACTATTCTTGTATAGTCTGATAAATAAGCATATAATGAAAATTAGATCAATACAAAGAAATACACGTTAAAACAATAATTAGATATAGTTTATCGATTCTAGATTAATATTGTAACCTCTATGTTGGGTTAGCGTAGAAATACGTCACGTAGACAAACTTTATTGTCACTCTTGATTATACAAGAAATATCCTTCAACAAATTCAAAACCGTCAAATTATTTACTTTGACGTTTGAGTTATTCGCGTTTGACTGCTCGATATAAACTGATTTCAGCGGCGAAACCGAACCGCTTATATATATTTCAGGATTCTCGAAGTTTCGACGACATCGAAAATGTGTCGAGAATCAAATAGAATATAGCCTACACTATTCTAGAAAACGTCAAAAAAGGTATTACAGAAATTATAAATTCTAACGCAAACAGGAACATAATTAACAAACTAACAAGGTAGACCAGCCTCCGTAACAATATTTAAATGCCCTTAAAACATTTTCATAATTTTAGATTTTTATGTAATCATTACTGTCCATGATTGCAGACAGACAAACCCTAATGCATTTTTTTTTCAAAAAATACCCAAGCAATTTAATACTGCGAGACATCAGTACAATTCATTGGCTATCCGTCGTCATATGCAATTTGTTATATTCTTGCATAACGTTATTAACTTTAGATGTGACTGACTCGAATTACTACATATCTAAATTTGCTCACAAATAATACACGTCGTAGTGAATTATTTTTCATAAAAACTGTTAGAATCATTATGTTATATTATTCTCCATTACCATGTATGCAATTACGTTATTATAAAACTGTACAGGACAGTGCTGGTATAATTAATTCTAGTATTAAGCACATACAAAATGTATTTTTATCCTGATTATTGTTTTGTTTATTCCTTTCCTGTTTTTTTCATATTTAAATATTAGACATCTCAATTGTTTGTTTGTATACACCTGTATCATTGTTTTGTTATTTTTATACTGAATAACTTTTATGTTTAATTGGTTACTATTTGTAATTTTTGTTGTTGTTTTTCCTTTTCTTTTTATTGTAAGCTATTTCTTGTCCTGTAATTGGGATTCATCGTCAAGTTAATCCCGTTGGATAGTGGGACGATAAGTAATAAAACAAATAAGGTAGGGTACGGTAAACTCTAGATATGGAATTGATATCCCTGGATGAGGGTATAAAAATTTAGAAGAATATATTTCCGCATTTAAAGTAGGACAAAAGATCTTATAAAAAAATTAACATGTTCTCTGAGTTATAGGGTGTTAATTAACAAATTAAGATTTTTGAGCATAACTTCAAAACACTAAAAGGGCGAATACCACTTCAGTTATTAAAGAATTGTGGTAGGGTAAATCGAGGACAGATTATTTAAATAAATAAAACTATGTAAGCAATACAATGAACCAACTCTGTACTTTGGTATACGTACCGTTGAAAACGAGAAACACGAACATTAAAAAAATAAATTGGTTCAGCTATCCTACCTGAGCTAGGTGGGATAGATTACCAAAGACAGATGGAATTCTAGAACTTTTTCTTCATTGCTCTGGCATCGCCCATTTGACAAACGCTTCTTATAGGACGTTCAGCCTTTATGTAACCATATACACTTAATCCAGTCATCTGAACTCTGAAGAAAATAAATCGCGTCTAGATTTTTTAATGTTTTCTAACGACTTAGCTTTGTATCTGTAGCTGTCTTCATTTTTTTGCTTCCATCTCTTTTCATTTTGTAATATACACTTGTTGAGTTGAGACTACACCCAAATTAGCTCTATTTTTTCTCACTCTTTGAGTTAGTTGAAGTACAGGTGATATATGATCCAGAGCTTTTCCTGTTCCTTGGAACTCTGTGGATTTGTTCTAGTTCTTCGTCTTTCAAATCTGCTTGGTGGAGGCGTTTTCAGCATTTATTACTAATCCTGGAATGTTTGGACTGACTTTCCTTGTATATAATGATCAATTCCTGTTAAAGAGGTGGAACAGATTTACCAGATAACATTTACTATAGGAAACGTTACAGACAAGTGTTTTTAGATTATATGTATAGTATAGCACATTTACGACCATTTCAATTCTAACTTCGGTTAAATCTTACCGTAAACGATCAAAATATAATATAAAAAATTTCCGTTTATAAATCTCAAAATACGATCAAATTACACAACTGTAGCATTCACCAAGTGCAACTGATCACTAAGTTGCAAGATCTATTGCAATAATAATCCCACAAAACAAGTTTTTAACTACAGGAAGTTCTGAGTGGAAATTTCCTTCAGATCTCTATTGATGTGTGGAAACAACTTAAAATTAATGTTAAAAGTTGAGTGTTATTATCATTGCAATAAGTTGTACCTAACCAAATAGGTATGCTGTCCCGGCATAAAAAAATGTCGCCAGTGGGCTGTCTTTCCTACAGGTCGATCTTGCCTCGTTTTACCTTAACTCTTTTAATTAAACATCACAGGAGACTTTGTTCATCTTATCTTGAGAATGATCACTTTCTAGCTTTTCATCTTAAATGTTCTTAGAATTTATGGAGGTTTTTGTTGTTTCAGTAATCATTTTTAAACAAACTTGTAAGTTTGTTGTGTATATAAATTAGTTCGCATTCGAAATATTGAAATTCTTTATTATTTTTCTTTCGTACTTCAACGTGATTATGAATTTTGTTTGGAAACGATCATGTTATTGTAAAATTATTTCTGATTGTTTGCATTGTGAGAAAGAATACAAAAGTTAAAAGTTTTTGTTATAATGATTTAAAACTTTCTGTGAACTAATACTTTAGAGACTTGCTAAAACTGAACAAACAGTTTGAAAGACGTTGGGATAAGTTTATAAGTGCAGGAGGGAGTTATATACATGGTTCACCCTCATCTACTTTATACGCAGAAAACTACGAGGATAACCTCAATATCCATAGGGACTCATTTCAGAAAATAGTCGCATGTATGACTTACAGAAATACAAATTATTAAAACCATCAAGTGCAAAAATATTATATCTACATACGTAAGTTCTTCAACAATTTAATTTAGTGCAGGAAAAAATGAAGGAGAAAAATAAATAATCGAGCATTTGAGATAACCATGAATAAGTAAGTTCTCTGCATAATCTTCAATACATACTTACCATATTTGAGATATTCAGCAGTTGAATTTTTTAAAAACGATACTTCATTTTTGGAAGATACCTAGAAAGTAAAAAATATCCCATCTGTGGCAAAAAATCAACGCCGTCAGACTTCAAAGTAAATTTTCAATAGTCCACAATCAAATTTTCAATGTCCACAATTCACGTCGATGCACTGTACGAATAATGAAAGATCGTTTGAGTAATAACATTGGATCAAAAATTTACTGAATTACAAATTCTGATATTGAGAAATGGTAAAAGACTTGGCAACATTGCATTCGAACAATTGTAGCGGCTACTATGCCTTTATGGTCTCACAGGACTATCATGACCTGAGGAGCGATTCTTATCCTATCAGCCTTAACATCACCAGCAGGAACCATGGACCTAGCAATTAAAGTATGAATGGGTTCAGTGGTTCCAATAATGAATTCGCCTCTACAGAACCTAACCCATAAACAGCAACAGCGATTCAAGATTTAAGGTTAAGAATAACAACCCGAAATATTATTGTAACATCTACGTTGAATTAACCTTAAAATACTTAATATAAAACAGATTTTATTGTACTACTTGATTATATACGTCAAATGTACTCCAATTAAGCTCAGCACTGTCAAATAACGCATCTCGAACTAAATCGAATACAGCCTGGAAAGTTATAAAAAACATCAAAACAAAGATATTAATAAATGTACACATAATCAAGAACTTATTTAAGTACTATTTAGGTAGGTAAGCTTCCGTAGCATTATAATATGGTATCTTGCCTATTCTGATATCCTATTACTAACGAAGTATATCTAATTATCTAACATTGTGAATACCTCCAAAGTTTGCAGAAGATTATTGATCTAACGACATATTCTAACTAAGAGATTTAGATACTTATTGACTTTACCCAAACTTATCGCTATTCTTAGCAGCACTGTAATTTCAATTCTTGCATATATTGACTTGTACAGAAAACGAATATGAACCATTCCTGATAGCTCAATATAAAATAAATGTTTGACAAAAGAACGCAATATAAGTTTTAACGGAAGTTCTCAGAAACATATATCCTACATTTAAAGTAAACTCTTCTGCTGTAGACATATGAACATTTAATATTTAGATATATTCTGTATTCTGCACAATTCAACGGTGAGATTAAATTTACACTGAATTTTGCTGCAAAATCTAGATATAAAATTATTATAAATGGGACAGAATAATTAGAAAATTGATAGAACTTTGTGTAGCTTCTTAAATCACTAAAAAACATTATTGTGTTCCTTAGAAAGAAGTACAGGGTGATCGATTTAAGTGAAGAAAGTGAGCGTTGCCAAATAAAGTTAGTTGGGCTGACTAAGACTTGAAATTAAGGTATATGTATAACCAAACCAAAACCAAACAACGCGGAACGTCATGACACTTTATTTTTTTTTCTCAGAATGATACCAATTTCTTTTCATTTCTAAATTCTTTTCCAAATAACATTTTCTCGTGTTTATAACAGTTCAAAAGATGCACATCACTTATTGTGTAACTGGAATGTTTCCTTTACATCAATCGTTAATTTAAAAAAACAGTAGGTAGTGTTTATTTCAATCTTAATTGTTTGTAGCTTTTGAAGAAATGAAGCGAGGTAACTTGCAACAGTATAAATATAATTTTATTATTGACAATTAATCAACCGATTAAACTAGATCAATGAGTTTTCTGGGAAACTATTGAGAAAATGAAATTATGTTAAAAAGAATTGCATTTATATTTAAGGAGCAATTAATAAATTAAAATGTTGAATTAGTAAATTAAAATGTTAAAATTACAGTCTTAAATTAAATATTAATACCTGCAAATCTTCTATTAATAATTAATCTGTCTCTTAAATCCCCACCTTTCCTTAATGAATTTATATTGAAAAAAAAAAACGTGTAAAAATGGTACATCCGGCTAGCCCTCGCCGTTATTTTTATTGGCGAACGGTGGCCTTGTATGGATTAGGATCGAGCGGTATTATCGCTCTTTATCCTTCACCGTCTCTGTAGACCTGGGCAGCCTCGTAGAGGTGAGTTCCCTTCTCCGGTCAGCCTCGACCGCTGTTGCGGCCGATGCTGGCGGCTCGAGGAACCTCCTCCTGCCCCGGCTAGCCCTATGTTCAGATACTCTGTATAAAATATGGAGTAAGTTAGAAATTACAAACTGTTCCTTTGTAATTTGCAATAAAATGTTAATCTCTTACGTTTATTTTATGTTGAAAACGAAAAGTTTTATGAAAAATTATCAAGAGTAATAAAATATTACACTGTAACATGTGCTTTGATAAAGTAACCCCCTCCCCCCAGTTTCTACGTTTGTTTTTCAGAAATCGCTTGCAATAATAACCTTGAGGATTTGATTGATAACAAAAAGTATCTCTACAAAATTTCAAAGTGGTACGTGAAAAACTGAAGAAATTATAACGAAGAAATAATTTTAAAACTTAGGTTATCAGCAACAGTTGATAGATTACAGTGTTGTCGTATGTTACAATTAATTACGTACAGTGTGAAGGATCTGGATTAGTTCTATTGTTTACTTTATTAATATTTATATAAAAAAACAAATTACGTTACATAAGCTTTTACTTAATCTTAGTTATTAGTTTGTAATTTCGTAGCAGTTTCACATGTTATTGCAGTTGTATTTTTATTTTTGAAATGTAGGTATTTGTAGAAAAACAAATTCTTTGTTATCTATGATGGCCCTTGTCGGCCATCTCACCAGACATAGACCGGTTTCGGGCTTGTTACCCCTCATCAGTATGCCATAGGTGAGATGACCGACAATTGAACTGGCTGTTCCTTCATATGTATGATCACATATAAACCGAGTGCAGTTGAGATATAATTAGTCTGCTACTTCCTGCCCGGCCATAAGCAGCTCGACTTACAGGAAGTGACCTACATTGCAGCAGGTACTTAAATGCCCTGGGCGACGCGTCATTAAATCAATAAACGATACTGCAGGAAACAACCACTCCGCGGACTAATGCCCCGACCGGCATTGAATTACTCCTGCAGAATCTGTGTGAACAGCCAATAACCTTTGTCGGCCACCCCACCAGACATAGACCGGTTTCGGGCTTGCAGTATGCCATAGGTGAGATGACCGACAATTGAACTGCCTGTTCCTTTTTCCTTCATCTGTATGTTTACAAATAAACCGGGTGCAGGTGAGTCGTCTGCTACTTCCTGCTCGGATATAACGAGTTCAATCGTAAGTCGAGCCGCATAGGCTGAGCAGGAAGTAGCAGACCACTTATATCTCACAAGTTCTTTGTTGTTTCTGGTGAAATATACAAGCTCCTTTAATATCGACATTTATATTTTGGACACCCTGTATTTGCAAAATAAATTACTACACTATTAACATTATTGAAATGTATTCACCTTATATTTTTCTGTGAAAGGTTCAATATATGTATTTATTAATTGCCTAAAAAATTTTGCAGTTAAGCGTCACAAAGACGGAGCATTTTATTACTGTCAGAATTATTCACCGCTAAATCTACACAGTAATTTATAATCTGAAGTTCTATTTTTAATGACTGTGCAATGTAAACGGACGAGGTACATTGTGTTACGCTGACATAAACGAATGGATAAATATTTATAAAGTCCTCTTCAGTATTTTAAAGATCCTAGTACTACATTAAATTGATTGTATTAAACAAATTACACAGACTTATACATTTTGGAAATGAAAATAGAACAAAGTTCTGATGCTCAATAAAATATAATCCGTTTTACAGTCTGAAATGCAATGTAAATACGAGTGTAAATAGAGTTAAATAAACTTTTGGTTTTGGTTTTCAATAACCTCATATCAAGCAAAAAATAATTTTTCGGGTACGGATTCTGCTACAAATATCTACTTATAGTTCTTTTTCTATACATGATGATTGAGAACTTATCTAAAAAAAATTTGATTGTACAGAGGACTCCTACAAATACAATTTTGTAAAAAAATCAAAAAGGGCAGTTAGAAAATGATTTAAAAATAGAAAGAAATTCCCAAGGAAATAAATAAATAACGTTTTATAACATCTATTTTATATAGCAAACTCAACTACTAGAAAAAAGTACAAATGATTTAAAGTCAGGAGATCGTGACGGTCATAGTAAGGGTCCTCCTACGGATATAATTGAGCCTCGTTATGATACGCCACACTACTGCAATACGCCGTGGACACACACAGACACGTAAGTCAATTGTGACACTTGAAAAACTAATGTAAAGACTGGCATCACAAAAAATTTAATACCTACAAAAAGTTATTTAATTTCAGTATTTGGAATCGCCTGTCTAGAGACTACAGTAGCCCACTGATATAAAGATTGAAAATACTACAACTTCAATATTTTTTTACTCGGAAACTATAAGGATTTTACAAATTTTTTTACGATATTGTTGTGAATCACCCTGTATATAAGGTGTAATAGTAAGCAAGTAGTCAAAGTTTGTGAACTTGTATAACAAGTTGAAGAATGTCAATTGGCAGTGGCGGCTCCTAAGAGCGATAGGCTCTCTTAAAGGGGTAACCTCGGAAACAATAATTTTAATGTGTAACACCAAAACGGCTCGACAACAAGTCACGTGATTTTGATGAGATATTAACTTTGACGTGCTTAATAAGCTTCATAAAATACATTTGCTACAGGAGCATGAGAAAATTAGATTTTTTTTGTAGATATTTCTTTCTAGTTTCTGACTCAAAAATATTGAAATATTTAACACAAAAAAGGTATTCTTGTTAAATTTCAATAAGATGCGCCGTTGTCCAGTAAAATCGATTTCAATCATTCCTAACGTGCTCCACATAAATTTTCATTCCATAACACAATAAATTAATTACTGTCAATAGAAATGTCAAGCACTTTTAACGCCTTTAACAGTAACAAATAAAAACAATACAAATTAAAATACAGCAATATAAATAACCTAAAACATAGATAAGTAATAGGTATTCCCCAATTTGGGAATGTTCAACATACATGTACAAATATACCTAGTAATGCAAAAAAAAATAATATACGCTTTCTGAAAACTATTGCTATTGTGGAATATCCTGAAATAAATCTTTCTTTTCTTTCATAACAATGTTTTCGGACTAATGTAGATGCATAACAGTGACCATTAATATTTTCAAAATATATTTGGACTTATTCAGGATAATCATATATTTATTTATTAGATAATTTGTTGATATTTATTAATATTTTTATTTAAATAATACAAGCATATCTGACATTACTACTGCTTAAAATAGAGTTAGATTAGCAGCTATTTTATAAGGATTAATAAATTATACGTAATAAGCATGCGAATAAATGTATAACTTTATAGTGAGTTTCTTGTTAAGTACGATGGTTTTCAACAACCCACAAAATGTATCTCCCGAAATCATGCTTTACTACTTCATATAGCTGATAGTACAAACCATTACCAGCAAAAGTAGTGCTACGGCTGCGAATATATTCACAGTATATGAGAGAAAACTTTGTATCTGGTAATCTTTCTGTTCTTGTATCTGAAAATACTTAAATTATACAGAGAAAGAAGTTTCTGGTACTTGTTACCTTATTTATAAAATATAACTTAATCTCATTGTTTTTAAGTTGACCCAAATGCCCACCTATATAAGAAAGATAGATAAACAAAAGTCAAGTTAATCCATTGCAATATATGCAAAGTATACTTTTTTTAAATTGTAAATTATGGTGCTATTTTAATACAGCGATGTGTATTTTTTAAATTTATACAGGGTGTTCTAATGAAGTAGCAAAAATGGTAGCAGTGAATGTAGAGCCAAAAATAAGAGAGGACGGAAGTAAAAATACCTTATATGAAAGTTGAGCCCCTGAGGCGATATAGCCTCTTAAAGGAGGGGATTGAAATTCACATTTTAATTTTTTTCTTTAACATGGGGAATGCTAAATAAACGAAAGTTGGTATGAGCATGCTACCAATAAAGAGAAAGCTTTTCAATATTTTTCATATCATTGGCGTATTTTATAAAGGAGTGAAACAGTCAACCTCAATGAAATATTTTATTATATCTAAACATTTTCGTAGGTTTTAGATTTGTTTATACCATAACGAAAACTGTGTCTACAATGAACCGAAAACCTAAAATTTAGGGAACAATCATGAAGTGGGCGACATCTGTTGAGATAGAATAAAATCCTAGTAAATAACAAGGACACAGATCTTATAAAGAGAAGCGACAACTTGTCGGTAGAACACGCTGATATAAAAATGATTCGTTATTTGAAGTTATTACTTCAATATTTTAATTATTTTAACATTTTAAATAGTTCTATAACACTTTTCCATAACGACTGACAAATAACGACAAATTATCGATATATCGATCATACCGATAATTTGATAATATCGGTTTATTTTATTTATCGATAATCGATAGTTCCAAACCGTTATCGCCCACCTTCAGTTCCAACACAATGTTCAAAAATTATAATTTGACATTATTTTCGGTTTTTCTAGAAAACGTAACTTCCTATTGTGTTCGGACAAGGGGGCCTTTTCTGGGTAAAATTGAATGTTATTTCATATTTTTCGAAATTATTTGCAAAATTTCAAGTCCCCCTACCCCTCTCTCTCCACCATTGAAATTAATATGCGATCATTTTCGGTGTCAAAGTACCACCTTAATCTTTCACATGATGATTTTTTGTTGGCGGTTTTACTTCTATTTACACCTTTTCCAACATTTGAGAAAAGGAAAATATTTTTTTCCGAAACTTTGGATATTTAATATATAAACAACTTTGACAAAAATTTTCAAGGAGTAAACAATATCTACAGTTACTTTAGATTCCTAAATATTATTTGATATTTCATGTTGCCCTTAGCAAAAATATCTAATGCTAAAATAATTTCATATCCGTGTTTCACAAATTACTTTTTCTTCCGCTTCCGTCTTCATTCGCATATTATTTACCTATTCAATTTCTCTTAAATAAGGACTCCTCTCCTTCATTGCAAGACGGAAGACATAATTAATTGAAATAAGTAATAAAGAAAGATTAAATAGATTAAAATCAACATTATGTAGTAATCTTTTTCATATTTAAGATATTTAGTGGCACATAAATGATATTAGCGACACAGTATTCCTTATTAGAATAGGTATTAGAAAATTATAGTAAATAATTTCTAAAATAAGAGAAGACTGTGTAAGAACTTTACAGAAAAAAACATATACCGGCTTCGAGATTGTTAACTTTCATCAATCAATATGCTATAGGTGAGGCAACCCGACAGAAGGGAACTTGAGTACGCGTTGTGTTGTGTGAATTCACAAATAATTAATTGTCTACGCAAGTATAGAGCCGCGATTAAAACAAAGGTTTCATAGATTTATTTCTAAAAACTTTACACGTGTAAAGTCGCCAGTCAAGTAATTTCGTTCACACTTGCGTCATCTTTTCTTCTTGACTTGACTCAACTATATCTTGGGAAAGTAAGCGGTCAAGTAGACAATCAAGTGCCAAATTTATGGTACAGGTAGCAGTCAAGCTATAGTTGCGATGTGCGTGAAGTTGCCCCCCATTTTTTGATAAACTAAAAATAAAGGTTGTGCTGAATTGTGCTGAATCTGTGGTACAATGTGCCGTAAAGTTTTAAAGAAAAATAATAGCCATTTTCCTAGAAAATGAAAAAAAACGTGCTTTCCACGTAGCCCTCCATTTCGCGAAAATCGTATTTTTCTTTAATGTGCTATATTGTGCTACTTGTTCCAAACAATGTGCCGTTTAAAGAAATTTGATATCTACTTCTTTGGAAAATCCGGAAAAACCGGAAATTTTGATACGACCTTACGGCATCTCCCATTTTGCCGCAAAATTAAAAATGCGATTGTGCTGAATTGTGCTAGTTGAGTCGAACGCTGTTCCGTTTAAAGAAATTTCATATCTATATCCATTCTCCGGAAAATCCGGAAAATAAACGGAAATTTAAGCGCAAACTTAGCCCCCCCATGGTTTTCGAAAATTAAAAAACGGGCTTGTGCTGAATTATGCTAGTTATCCTCAATATTGTGCCCTTTAAAGAAATTTGATATATATTTCCGTTCTCTGAAAATTCCGGAAAAACCGAAAATTTTGATAAGACCTTACTGCGCCTCCCATTTTGCCGGAAAATTAAAAAACACAATTGTGGTGAATTGTGCTAGTTGTGTCGAGCACTGTGCCGTTTAAAGAAATGTCATATCTATCTCCGTTCTTCGGAAAAAGCGAAAATTTAAGCGTGAACTTAGCCCTGCATTGATTTCGAAAATTAAAAAACGGGGTTCGACACACTAGCACAATTCAGCACAATCACGTTTTTTAATTTTCCAACAAAATGGGAGGCGCAGTAGGGTCGTGTCATAATTTCCGATTTATCCGGATTTTCCGGAAATGGGAAATAGATAACAAATTTCTTTACACGGCACAATGTTTAGAACAACTAGCACAATTCAGCATAATCCCGTTTTTTAATTTTCGGTAAAAATAGGGGGCTAAGCTTACTCCCAAATTTCCGGTTTTTCTAGATTTTCCGGAAAACGGACACAGATATCAAATTCCTTTAAACAGCGTAAAGTAGCTCAAATCGAGTACAAGTTAGCACAACTGTTATTTTTTATTTTATCACAAAATGGGGGACTATGTTTCGGTTTTCCGGAGAACGGTGACAGATATCAAATATCTTTAAACGGCATAATGTTAGGAACAACTAGCACAATATAGCGCATTAAAGAAAAATACGATTTTGCGAAGTGGGGGCCTACGTGGAAAGCACGATTTTTTCTAGGAAAATGGCTATTATTTTTCTTTAAAATTTTACGGCACAATGTAGCACACATCCGACACAATTCAGCACAACCTTTATTTTTTAGTTTATCAAAAAAAGGGGGACTAAGTTCACGCGTTGCGGCAAAAATTCAGATGACTTACCTCATACGAAAAAATTAATAATTTATTATATTTTCATCAAATTATTTAAGAAACTGCAATTGAGAATAATAATAAAACTAAATAATACAGTAAATATTTGCATTGTTTGTTGCACTAAATTTAAAAAATAATTGTCTTTAACATGATCAGAATTATCGAAAATTATGTTGACAATAAAGAAAATTTTGTAACGTCGTCTGAATTCTTGCCGCAACTATACTTGTCCATCGTGCCGAACTACTCACTTATCTCACCACATGACACAGTACTTGAATTGACTAGAATCGCTACACGATGCAAGGAGAATATTTCATTTGCTTTACATGACCGTTCACTTGACCCTTGTAAGCTTGATATGAGCAAAACAATGAAGTTTAACTTGTTAGGAACGGATTATTATTAGATACTAGGCAATTAAAACTTTAACTTACACTTTATATGATGTATCTTATTGCGTCAGCCACTGAAACAAGAACAACATTGACATATTTTTAATTATTAATGTTTCTTAACGTTATAAAATATTTTCCTTTCTGTGATCAAATTACGTTGACAACTTTTCAACGTCTTTTCAAGACACTATTTTGCTGGTAACAATTAATTTCAGTTGCCAACGTATTTCTCAACATTATTTGGTTGTTTCAATCGTTTAAAGTTAGATTATAAACAATAGGGATGTTTACAAAAAAAACTAAATTCTGTTTAAGTAATAAAATATTTAAAAACAGCCTTATAATCAAATCTGTAAATTTTTACAAAAATCAAAAGTTTGTTAAGTATTTGGGAAAAACCCAAAAGAAA
Source organism: Monochamus saltuarius (assembly GCA_025584915.1). Classification (NCBI taxonomy): domain Eukaryota; kingdom Metazoa; phylum Arthropoda; class Insecta; order Coleoptera; family Cerambycidae; genus Monochamus; species Monochamus saltuarius. The sequence goes on from CM046726.1 coordinate 36,029,232, forward strand.
TATCAATATTCGTCAGAACGTGTGAAACGTTCTGTGATGTTACACATTAGAACAGGCTAGCAGGAGAGAATTAGTGGTTAGGTTAGGTTTTCATTTTATAATGTCAGGGGGCTTATTCGAAGAGTAATCCGCATGTATGCAAATTACGCGTTCTGTCTTTTTTTAAGGTAAGGAAATATATTAAAATCAAAAAAAGTTTTCAAAAGGCAGACTCACATAATCTGCCAACTGTGGATATTACTATAGTGTCAGAAATTTTAATCATGTACAAAGAATTAAATCAGGCATTGGCGTAAAAGCGAAACTATAAGTATTGTAAATGGCTTATATCACACATTTGTGTTGTATCCAAAAATTTCTCGGTCTGCGAAGTAGCAAATAACACTAATGTGACATGGTTGATCTAAATAAGAATTACCTGCAATTTTTATTTACCTAAAAATACTAAAAAGGTAATAAATAAATTGTATTAGTATTTAATGACTATTTTATTATTATTTTCAAGCTTGCATTTTATGTCAGTACACAAAGTCATTCAAACTAGTTACAGAACTGTTCCTATTAAATTAACTATACGAACCATTCTTTTGGTAATGGGAAATAATAATTATAAAAAGGATTTTTCGGAAGCGAAAAAATAACAGTAGACAACAAGCATGATATTGAAAATAACAACGTATTGCACATTAATTATTGTCAATGTCTGCCCCTCAAGATAAATATTTTTGAAGTTATTTTACAAGTTTACAAAAACACGAATGTAATATGTTACTGAACACATGTGAACTCGTAGCTATTCACCTGATTGACTCTACTATTATTATTGTAATATATGTGTACAGATCTGGTAGTGGAGACTATAATATATTTTTATAAGTATTACTTCATCATTGCTCATTTAAATTCTTGTAAAAATATTCAATCCATATTTGAAAATATTTATTCAACAAATAAGTTTTAGATGACCTATCAGATCAGGTTCAAGGTTATTTCAAGATCAAATAGAAAAAGTAATAAAAAGTGGTCTGTTAGACTCATATAAAATCTTATGAAATTTCACACGCTGAATCAGAATCTGAGGTTCATTACATCACACCAGCACTATTACACTAGGTTCAAGGTCATACCAAGATCAAACCGAAACCTAAAATTGCAAGTGGACCTGACTATCTTTATGTTTTGTCTCTGATTCAGAATCAGGAGTTCATTTAACCCCATTAGATCATTTTCAAGGTTATTTTCAAATCAAAATATGAATATGCAAGTGAACTAGACCATCGTATATTTAAGTTTTTGGGGTCGTTGGATCTGAATCAGGGATTTAGTTAACCCAATCAGGTCAGCTGCAATGTCATTCTAAGGTCAAGATAGATATGCAAATGGACAAAACTTCTAACTTCTAAGAGAACCCTAAAAGCCGTCCTTGTTCCATTCAAATAACGCATTCAGTTGTTTGAAAGGAGAGTTGCGGGGATTTCAAAGTTCAGGTTTTACAAAATATCCGTACTTCTTATGTAAATGGGATAATAGAGATATAAAAAACAACCACTATGTAGTAAAAAAATAATCAAGAAGAGCTTCATTTCAACCCGGTACTAAGAACATCAATAGAGAAGCTTTAGTTGTTCCTTCTAAAGTCCTGATTCCAACTTATCGCATCAAGTCGGGAGTTATGAAAGTTTCTAATAACGAATGAATGGGTGCTATCTAATAAAACAAAAAGTTCATATTTCAGATGCAAAAAATTTTCAGTGCATCCCAAATTCGTAAAATTATGAGAAACAACATTTTTGTCATCAAAAGACGAAAAGTGACATAGCTGAGTTTCAAATGGCTTATTGAAAATTTCTTGGTCGATGGGGTTAAATAGACCCCAGGTGTGGATTCATAGTGTGAAAATACATAAGAATATATAGGTCTAGTTCGGCGCACAGACCACTTTCTTCTTGTGGTGTTGTGTAATATTTTTATAAATGATTGTCATGGTGAGATTATTGGCTGAAAGACAAAAAAGTGGCATGGATGAGTTTCAAATGAGTTATCGAGAATTTCTTGGAGAGCCGTAGGGCGATGGGATTAAATGGACCCCAGATTTGTATTCAGAGATTCATGAAAATACATAAGAATATATAGGTCTTATCCGGCGCACAGACCACTTTTTTCTGTGGTGTTGTGTAATATTTCTATTAATATTTTTATAAATGACTGTCACGGTGAGATTATTGAAGTGGAGTTCAAAGATCACAGATCACAGCGTGTTGAATTCAAATCGCCGGGTATGACACAGAGCAACAGTGTGAAATAAATGTAAACCAGTAACTCAAAAAGGGTTCAATGTGTTAAGTAGTCTCGATTGGAATTGAATATATATTTGAATATCGATAACGTTGATTTAGCCTGTGAGATTTTTGTTAGCATTATCTCAGACTGCTGCTGATTAACTTTTCCTGAAAGAATAACTAAGAGCAATACAAATAAAGGTGGACTAAGCTGGTAACAGAAAATTAGCTAATATGAGACAAACTTTGTGCTTTCCCAATGACCTGTGTTACGTGAATCAAACTATAGAAATAAAAATAATTCACAATACAGACGAGCCATTGATAAAGCTAAACTTGATGTTAATGAACACCTAACTATGTATGCCAGTGATAAGTCAAGAGCGGTTTGGAAGCTTGTCAATGAAAAACGAGCCATGTCACCTCAAGTTGCGACCACAATTTCCTCCGACAAATTTAATAATTATATCCGTAGTATTCCTCACGATTATAAAATAATAACCTAAAAGATAATAATTTAGATCGGATTAAAATTCTAAATGTTCCAGTTTCTTCAAATAAATTCATATTCATCGATACTTCTTATATAGAAGTCAAACAAATAATAGGTTAAAAATCAGCAATTAATAATAATAATATTCCCTCACCCCTCACTCTGATCACGAGGATTAACCCAGAAGTCGAAGACTTTTGCAGGAGAGGGGGCGGCATATTATTATTAAGCAGACCGTATTTGCGCTCAGGAACTCCAAACATAATTATGGCTTGTCGCTTGTCTGTTAGCATAAGAAAATCATCGACTTATTGGTAGCACCACTTACAAAAATTGTGAACATTAAAATCAAAAGTTAAAGTTAACTTTATTCCGCGCTGTTACAATATTTAAAAAGGGGATAAGTGTTCTGTTGAAAGTTATAGGCCAATCTCACTTACATCTGTAATCAATTATTGCATTTTTTAATCCAATAATCTGCTATCGAGTAAACAATTTGATAACTGTGCTATAAAATGAATTAATTCGTATTTATCTCGTATAGAAAACAGATTGTAGACGTTAATAGAGGTACTTCAGAGAGGACTTGAACTTTCTGCAGATGATAAGGATTAGCTGCTGCTCTTGGGGGATTTGCCATACATTAACATGGTTCATATTCCATAATTCATTTGCAAGACGTCTTGTACTTATTGGACGATTTTGTTCAACCGCTTGTAAAAAAACATTTTCCTGATTTTTCAATGCTGGTGCAATTCTTTGCGCCCCATAATCTACGAAATTCCCTGTTACTTTTCCCGTTTCCCTCAAACATCTATAAACATTTGAAAAAGTGAACAAGGTAACTGGCGGTCAGGGAATGCATCTTCATAGAGACGTCTTGTTTCATTTGAATTTGCGTTTGCTTCTCCACAGATAAAATGTATATCGGCCAATTCCTCAAAGGAATAATTCATCATATTTACTTATTTTGTAAAAAAATATATTAAAAACTAATTTAAACACCTAAACATTCGACACTTTGTGTTAATTTTTTTGTTTAAGTTTGACATGGAATTTATGACAGACTGACACATGCCACCTAGATTATTATTGTTTAATTAGCATTTCTAAGTTGGTCTACTGTAATGATTTGTGAATTAATGTTTATCTCAAAAACGATGCGTCAGGAGGAAACAGTCCGAGATACACTTTTTAAGCAGACATAATTTGGATTTAAGAAAGCGGTACCAATTTGTCCAAAAATTAGTGGCGGACATTTTTTTTTGCTAAAAATGAGTATTTAACGCACGAACGCCACTGTAAAAGAAGCCCTTAACTATACACTGTTATGTACTAAATCTCAACTTCATATCTCAATCGGTTCTCGAGAAATTTAATACAGAACATTTTAAACAAACTGTATCTCAAAAACGAGACATTTCCGGACCCATGTTTATATAACCTTTTTTTCTTATTTTTAAACATAGAACATGAGATTGTTTTAACATTATTGTGTAACATTCTGTATAAGCTTCGCTATCGTAAAAATACAATTTTTGCTCAGAAACGACTATATTCCTCTATTCTTTTGTTTTATTTGTGTGCTGTTTTCATACTATTTCACAGCAGATACTTAATTACAGGACAGCAAGTCCATAAAGTTATAACAAAACATCAAACTTAAATTTAGCGATATCTATCACATCTATACATAAAAATATTTTCCGTTCCTCTTCGAGAATAATTTCGTTAAGAGTTTTTATTGTGCTGTGATATAGCGGAAGATTTTTTCTTAAAATGTGACACCTTTGTTACACGTGCATTCAATTTATCTGAGTGCTCCTTCCACTGAGTCTCAGAGCTTTCTTTCCAAACTTGAGTAACAAGATGCAGTGAATAGGGTGTTTCGCTTTCAATAGAAACGAAGAAATTAACTGTCGATTCTAACAGATAAGACATTACACTTTTTTATACAGCATATTTTTTATACATTTTTGCACGATTCGTCAATTTAACGTAATTACTGGTTGGATTAAAAGGAATAGTAAGTTGTTTTTATAAGTGTCAGATTGGTAAGAACAGTCACTTACCGATTGGAAGGCAGTAAGTAATGATAATTGAAACGAAACGAACAACTGATTTCAAATATGGCTACCGCTGTTTATAAATCTTATTAAGTGGTTATCTTCCTATCTACATGAAAGATTTCAACAAACAAAACTCGGTAATGAAAAATCTCAAAAAATTTTAATTGATAGTGGAGTACCTCAGGGTAGCGTATTAGGACCACTGCTATTTATATTATATATCAATGATATTTTTTATTTAAACACCAGTGACCGTAAAATCCATCTTTTTGCTGATGACATCATTATATACTCTGCGAGATCTAATGTGAATGAAGTCGTCTTAAAATTAAATAGTTGCCTTAAAATAATTAGTGATTGGTACGAAATTAATAAATTGATTATAAATGCTAATAAATCTAAATATATTATTATAGGTTCAAGAACAGCTCGTATACCAACTAAGGTTAATAATAATAATTATAGAATTATATTTAGAAATGAAATGTTAGAATGTGTCTCCGAAGTGAAATATCTGGGGATTATAATTGACAGTAACTTAAATTTTTTGTCACATGTCGGATATATATGTAAAAAAATTTCTAAGAAATTGGCATTTGCTTATAGAATTTGTAGAGATTTAAGTCCGTACTCAAAGAGGCTGATCTATAACTGTATAATTAAATCTCATTTTGATTACTGCGCAACAATATTGTTTATGGCTAATGATGGTGATATAAATAAACTACAATTACGGCAGAATAAATGTATGCGTTTCTTATTAGGCTGCTCCAGATATACAAATATAATAAACATGCAGAATGTTTTAGGCTGGTTGTCCGTTAGAACTTATATAAAATTTAAAACATTGATCTTTTTACATAAATTGTTAAATAATTCATTACCTAAATATTTGTCCCCTGATTTGCAGTTGCGTGGCGATGTACATAATTATTATACAACACAAATTAATAGCTTGGACATAAGTCGGACGAACTTAATGTCAACTAAGAAAAATGTTTTTGATAGGGGAGTGGTAGAATATAACAAATTGCCATTCGATATAAGGAATTCTAATTCACATATATTTAAAAGGAAACTGTTTTCGTATCTTGCCAGAAGTTAAACTACTACTTATTACCTTATTAAGTGTTACAGAAATTTTATTGAAATATGTAGTAGGTTTACATTAATGTGTATTACCTATTTTAGTATATAGTTTAGCGTGTAGTTCTATTGTTATTTTTATGTTGTAAGTATATGCTAGCATTTTTGCTAATAAAGCTCTTTCTCTCTCTCCAAGTTAATTACGTGTCTTTTGTCATTTTCGATAGTGGGATTTTGAGATTGTTTAGTAAGTGATAGTTGTCACAAGATTGTCACTTTGACATTAAACAAATTTAAATATAAAAAACATTTAAACCATATAATTTAGTTATTGCAGATATTGTGCAACAACTTAGTAAGCATTACAAGCGTTAAGGACTACCAGACTCAAGCAAAACTCTTACTGCTTTTGATGCTTAAATAACTATGCGCACATCAAAAAATGTTGAGATGAATCAACACATCGAAGAAACTGTTGCTGAATAATAACAAATAATAGTATATTACGTCATAACTGTTGTAAAAAGATTTTACGCACGAATGGAGTGCGTAATTGGATTACAACACGTATTACCTACTATATTTTACCTACGACCTACTTATTCACACAAAATGATTTAGTTTTAGTTCTCCATCTGAACTGGTAACAATATCAATAATTTAATAATTTAAAAACTTGATATCATCAACAAGAAGGTATATATTGTAATAATTCTATAATAGTACATTTATGATAGAATATGATTATTTAAATTTACAAATTGTTATTTTTTATTATATTATTTATTCTTATTATAATAATTATTTATAGTTACAGAACAATTATTGAAGACAAAAGGTATATCGGTTGTTTTGCTTGTTGAAGCATAAGTAAGATTTACGTTATTAGTTGCCTCAATGAAATTTTCATTAATACTATTAGTACTTACTATTGCAGATGATATTTTAGACGAATTATTAGTTTAATTATTTAGGGAGTTATCCACATACCCTACAGTTACGCCTGATGACTGCCATAAGCCCTGTCTTTTTAAATTTAGTAAGTCACCACCCGCGTCAACAAGAATAGTCGCGGACGAGCGCCGAAAACAGTGTCCTGTATAAGTCGCTGAACCACATATATGGCTATTTGTTTTGGAATCTTTCCTAACTTGTTAATACCAACACACAGTCTGGTACATTTTCCGTTTATATAGTTTAGAAAAAATGGTAAATTTAGAGCTGTATTTACTGCAGAGCGAAAGTTTATATATTTTTTAACCTCGGGGTAAAAATATTCAGATACTACAAAAGAAAGTTATCGTTTAGTTTTTGAATCGGGAACATTAATAATTAATTAGATTCTTCCCTGTGTCTTGAATATCTGACGGTTTTATATTACGCAACTCTTGTTTCCTGCACGCACCGCTTATGCCAATTATAAGAACAATCTAAAAGACGATTTGAAATAAATTTACATATCTAACAATATATTTAGCTCAATATGTTTCTTTCATAAACAAATATTTATCATCTGGTTTTCTAGAAAATCGTTTATATTTTTGCTTGTCAAAATCTGGGATTTTTTGGATTTAGAACCGTCTGATTTTATTTTCAGGAGAGTTTGTAATTTGGTGTAGTTTTCAATATCGACATTGCGATTTAGATTAATTGTGGCCTTTAACATTGAGTAAAATGACCAAAGTGAGGAAGGCTTCACAGTTTTTAATAGTTCTTGGAAATATGTCATCATTACATTCTCGGAAAATGATTTAACTTCGTTTTTTAATCTCCATTGCGTAAATCTTTGGTAAGTAAATTTGTATCGATATTCAGATTTCGCCGGTATCAAGTTATTTTTAGCAGCTTCTGCAATTTCACTAATATTGGGTGGAGTTAAATTTTCTATTTCACTGTCACTCGACATTTTTTATGTAATCAAACTATTACCCTCACATACAAATATGATTTAAGATTATGACAGTTTTTGAATAAGTTTGTTTGTATTGACCGTTGCTTAGGCGGTTGCTAGGAAAACTGTACGATTTTTTTACCGAGCTATGCGATTTTTTTACCAAGCTGTGCGATTTTTTTACCGTACGTAAAAGAATCTTACATTGATCGCAGACGGTGTGTTTTTAAGTATTTACAGTAGTGGTCGTAGGCAAAATATTTTTAAATATTTGATTGGTGCCTTATGTTGATTTTTTCTCTTTCAATCTGGATTAAGTCAGGAAGTATAACCAAAAACCACTATGTCGGTAGTTCCTTGTATTACGACATCATCAGGGTTATTATAACTGAGAACATTCTATTTGTACATAGTTAGTAGTGTAGCGTGCGGCATCAGCCTGGCAATTAGGCCACACGTGAGCCCTTTTTGCCTACCCTAGCATCCCAAGTTCAAATGCCTTCTGAGTCTGTAGTGGCCTGTCAGGACCCCACCATTTGGTTCAGGGTTCTTCAACTAAGACTCATCAGCAACATCGTCCTAGATTTACTAGGTTCATTGAAGAAGTCGTGGCCTATCTACATCCTCTATTCCTTCTCCAGTTCCCTCCTAGTATTTAATAAGCATATTTATTAAGGGAACTATTCATACCACCTCGCGTAATTCCAAGAATGGGTTCGGGTCACTCACAAGGTGCCCCAGATCCGAGACGAGCTAGCAACCTCCCAATTAAACCTCCCTTTGTCTGGCCAGGGACTCCAGAACATCTCCACACTTCTGAACATGATTAGATCTCGTCCTTGGAGAGCTAAGGGCCCTGAGTACAGCCTGACTATCATAACGACAAGTCGGATATAAAATACGTATTAATTTTATTTTGCATACTTATAGGTATGAAGTTAAAATATAAAATATACTCAATTTTATATCTAAATGTCCTTTTATATAATTACATCTTTTTGGTCCAAATCATAGAATCCTAAAGATGTAATAAAAACGATAAAACATCGACGAAGTACCATCGCATTTTTTTGTTGTACAGGGTAATTGATTCAATTGAAGAAATGGCTGAAGCAAAGTGAGCGTTGACAAAGTTTGTTTGGGCTAAGACTTGAAATTAAGGAAAATAACGAAACTATAACTAAACTGGGCGTCGTTCCAAAATTTGTTTTCTTAGAAGCATACCAATTTTTTTACGGACTATGAAAGAACTTCTGATTACAAGCTTTTCTCCAAATAATGTTTCTTGTATTTATGAGTTAAAAAGATACAGATCACTTATTGTGCAACTGTAATATATCATTATGCACATCAATCGTTAATTTAGATAAAATAGGTCTTGAAAAAATAGTAAGTAATGTTTTAATTTTGTTTTATGTTAATCCCAATTATACTGGGCGTCCCATATAAAACTTTTTTACCTGAATATTTTGTTTAATATGAAGTTTTGAAAAAATTCCAAAAAACGTTGATTTTTAATTTGAGAGGGACATCGACTTGCGTCATTACTGATTTTGTAGTTGCCACCGCTTCGTAGATCGAGGAATAAACTTTGAAATTTCACTATAGGGCGTGTGATACATCGTTTGAAAACTCTTTTGATACTAACTCTGAATCCGTAAAAAAATTAAAGTTGATCTTCCTCTGGCCGAATTGGCAACCACCGCCTCGAATTTAACTCTAGAGGTTTTTGCAAATGTAAGGTGTTTCGTTGACAGGCTCCATATTTACTAAGAACAACGGGGTGCCCAATTTGAGTATCTAATATAAAGAATTTTAAATATAAAAATACAAAATTCCAAAAAGGTATGTTTCAATGTCCTGTTCTTCAAAACTAATAATGTTTTTTTAATTTTTTTACGTATTCATAGTCGGTATCAAAAGAGCTTTCAAACGATATATCACACGCCAAAAAATACAAAATTGCAAAAATTTATATTTCAATGTTTTTTTTCTTGAAAATTAATGATTTTTTATTTTTTTTACGGGCTTAGAGTTAGTATCAAACGATGTATCACACGTCCTATAGTGCCATTTGAAAGTTGATACCTCGATCTACAGAATAAGTAATGACGTAATCGATGACCCCCTCAAATTAAAAATCGACGTGTAACTTGCAACAGTATAAATATAATTATTGACTTATATGTAAAGTTCTGTCAATGTCTGTAAAATATCCGTACTTTTTAGAAAAAAAATTTTTGAGCGTCATGACGTCCCGCGTCGTTTAGTTGTCGTTTTCTTATCTACCTTAATTTCAAGTCTTAGTCGAATCAAATAAACTTTATTCGGCAACACTCACCTTGCTTAAGTCGTTTACAAGAAAATCTCATTTCTTCAGTTAGATCGATAACCTTGTTTTTCTTAATTTATTCCAGATCTAAAAAGAAAAAAAATAATAACTTATATGTTACTCAATTTATTTCATTTGACTGCACTCAAATAAAACTACTTGCTGAACTAATTTATAGGGGTTTTAAAAATAACACTTTCTCCTCAGACGTTTGGTGTTCTCCAAGGATCGATTTTGGGCCCACTACTATTTACAATATTACCAACGATATTACTAGACCTTAATGTTCATTACCTCCTATGCTGACAATCTAAAATTGCACTGCGAAATCGCCTCTAACTTTCCGAAATTTTACAAAGCAGTTTTATTACATTTAACAGCTGGTGTATTAATAATAACTTCCTTTTAAATGCTACCAAATATAAGGTTATGCCCTTTTGCAGCGTACAACCTCTCATATTCAATTTACAAACTTTACATCGTTAAGCTTCTTGCAGTCCCTAGCCAGACGATTCCGAATACTGAAATCCGATTACTTATAGTATTAACTTTTTTGTGACGCAACTGCTTACATTATTTTTTCATGTGTCAAAAATGGCTAAAAATGCTTTAGCAGAACGATTTCCCGGTAAACATGTGCCAAATGCAGCGACTGCGGAGTGTTATTATTATTTTTTTTTTCATTTGAAAGACTTACAGTGGTATTCACAGTCCGTCTCCGGTCTTCGGAGAGTGGTCTCTTTCCCAAAATTATATGAATTTCGTTATGAAATTCACATAATTTCGGACTGACTATGAATACAGTGTACTGTAACAGTGATATCCTATATCTCCATCCCGAAGTTATGCGAATTTCATAACGAAATTCATATAATTTCGGGAAGGAGACTGCTCTGCGGCGACCGGAGACGGACTATGAATACCACTGTTAGTTTCTCAAATCGTAGTAATTAGCAGTAACTATTGTTATCGTAAATGCTAATAATATTTAAAAGTTGATGACAATTATTGGTTTAATGTTCTTGAATCTATCGGTACTAAATTTTAAGTATTGTTAATTTTTGACAGCTTCCAATAGCAAAAGGTATTTGGATGTTATTTTTCAGTTCTTAGAAGATGTACCATTGGACCTCAGACGGCACACTTCATTTTAGTACTATTGTGAAAGACTTTTTAAATAGGTACCTACGCAATTTCCAATTAAATGGATAGGACGGGGAAATAATTTCCCCAGTAATTGGTCACCGTATTCACCAGACCTAAACAAACGTGGTTATTTCCTTTGCAAAACGCTATAGGAATTTATCTATTCCACATCAGTCGATACACGTTATTGATTTATAAAATAACATTATCAATAAATGTAATTTGATAAAATATGATCACAGGTGAATTTTTATTTTCCGTAAAGATTAAATTTATGCTGCACAGAAAATGCTTGACTGATTTGGCTTCTAGTCTAGATGTTTCACTGTTATTAATTATTATGTAATAATTATAATTATATATTATGCACTTGTTCTGTCATAATTCTTATGCGATATTACATTCAAACATATACAGATGCACCTATGTACATAAAATCCAGGATGATGATATATTTTTAGGTAATAACAATATATTTGAAACTAACTACTATACGGACTAAAGCTCTGACCAACGTTGAATTACACCCACAATATCTACCCATATATTTTTTATTATTAGCTTTTGTAACATTTTTTACCGTATTAGAAAGGCATTTTAAGCTAATATAAATCAAATCTTCTACAATTACTACTCTTTCCTATTTTCTTTATGTAAGGACATTTCTAGTAAAAGTAAGTATGGAAGGACACATAGGCTGAAGTGAGGACTGTCCTTCCGAAGAAAGGATAGGTGGCAACCCTAGAGATCGCCAAGGAAATTCGCTGCCACGACCTATTTGTGTGAAACATGTTGTTTCAAGAAGTTTTTAACCAGTAGGGGAAAGTAGGCAGGTGCACCATAGGTGAATATACCACATGTCTTGCTAGTGGAACGAACATGTTCTAACAAGACTGACAAATTTTGCAGTAATCTCAAATACGCGCCACCATTAACGATTCATCTAACTATAAAATTACTAACAATGCCACAGCAAATATTTATAGAAAATTCATGCTGGAAATGTATTTGTTCCCAAGTTTGGTTATTTCTCCAGTGGATTTCTCCATGTCTCGTAAAGGTGGCCTCGTCTGTAAACAATATCTTGTTTAGGAATGCAGGTTTATTACCTTATTTTAGTAATAAAAAGTCCCAAAAGTTTATTCGTGCAGATAGGTCATTTGGCAATAAATTCTGGAGAGGGGTAAAATGATATGAAGTATTTTGTTGTTTGTTGAATAACTTACAGAATTGTTGTTTTATTCAACCCTGTTACTGCACGTAAGCGTCTTGTGCTTATCTCATTATTATCAACTACGCTCACCAAGGTTTCTTCTTCCTTAGGACGAAATTCTTCCGTTTCACCCAATCGGATAAAAAGTCTATGATAAATTTTACAATCTGACTATCTGCGATTAGAGTACAGTTGAAAATATCTTCTGGTTGCGGCATGGCTATTGTAATTTACTTGAACATATACACAAATCACGTCTTGCATTTCAGAATTCGTAAATGTATTATGACTTGGCATTTTTTATTGTTTTATTAACATAAAAGCAACTACTACGTAGATTCTTGACAGCTTCTGACGTTTGCTGCGATGTAAAGGCACAATATTTCATTTGTTCGCAATAGGGCATCTGCACGTGACGTCACGATTTTCAAGGTCGTTGTTTGGAGGATAAACAAAAGTATAACCTTATATTTATTCCAATTTATTATTAAATATTTGAGTGTTATTTGTATTATAAAATGCCTAATTATTGTATGGTAGTAAACTGTGGCAGTAATTCTGCAAGGGACAATGTTAGTTTCTTCAGAATTCATTCTGAATTCGACAGACATAAACAATTTAACCAGTTAGCATCTGAGAGGCGAAAGGCTTGAATGAATAGTTTAAAAAGAGCTGACCTTACAGAATCCAAAATTAAATTTGGAAAATATTCAAAACATAAAAGAGCAAAAATTAGGTATACATTTATTATACTATAGGGAAACCTGCAAATTTGCACGAGCAAAATAATCCGGATTGGATCCCCACTGTGAATATGAGTTATACATCTGGTACTTCATCAAAAGAATCAAGAAGAGATAGATATGAGGCGAAACATATTAAATGAAGAAAAAGAGGTTTGAACAAATAAATCATATCAATTTTCCGTGGCTGTGCAAACGCCACAGCAGCATATGTATTGATTGTATTTAGTGGCAACCTATTTCAGGACTAAATTTTTATTTATTCTTATTCTGTGGATACCTACTTTTGGAAAACTTTGTTTAAAACTGGCACATATTTCTGCTGTTTACGAATTCAAATGTTTTCAGTAATATTTTTTTTTGTGAAAAGTTAATATTTTATATAAAATCTTGTAGAATGAATACCATACTGGAGTACCATTTTTTAGTTATAAATAAATATTTCTTTTGTAGGTAATTTAGATTATTTGAAATGAAACTGTTTTAGCATGTTGTATATGCATACCTACATACATAGTATGCGTACATTTTCCGTGAGTAAAATTACTTATTTTCTAAGCCTTTAATATGCTTTAAGGGCGCCGTATTCTTGAAATAGTGTTTACAAATACAAGTAATTTAAGAACTGAATAATATAGAATTTAGCAAATAACAAGAATGTTATCTCATGCCACCTGCGAATATTCAAATGTACCGAAGTAAAATCAATACATAACGTCAGAAAACGATCTATCCAGCAAATTTTTAGGTACCTACTGAAATCTTTCAAAATACGTATTTTTTTAAATAGATGTAAGTAACACAAACTTACATAGTTCTGCATATAAGATTGTTCACGTTTGTTGATAAGTATCTGAAAATAATTGTTAAAATGTTAGAATAGCGAAATAATGTGTATCATACAAATTATTTTAAAAGTTAATATATTATTTGAGGAGAGTTTAAACAGTAAAAGTGGATAAACAAAACATCAGTAATTTTATTTTTGATATTACTTTTGCTCTACTTGTTTTATTTTTCGAGATTTCAGTACCTAGAAAACCACAAATTTGATGTATGTGTATAAGCACTTTTATTATGTAACAAATAATTTACAGAATTTGGATATCAAGTTTTAGGAAAATCTGCTTCATTATCAGATTGAATGTGTATGGATCGATTTCAATTTCACTTATTTTATGTCTATATCCATCAGAACTCGCAGCATCTATGACTTTCAGTGTATAATAATATTCACTATACATGATTATATAAATGAAGGAATATTGTAGCCACAAAAAAACGAAAAATAATAACAACAATAAACTATAACCAGAACACAACCACTTAAGGTAACGTGAAAACATATAATAAATAAATAGTAATAAATACGTTTGAGGTTATGATCGCTGTTTGTTTATCCTCCAAGCCAGTAGCCACGTCTATTTTGATCACGTGCCGCAGATGCTCTATAGCAGTAGTTTTTTAAGTCGAAGCCTACTTGAGTTAGTTTCAATGGATGTGGTTGAAGGTTAAATATCTCGAAAACGGGGAGGTTTACTGAAATGAAACAAGTATACCTTTTTTGCAGGAATCATCTATGTTATAAAAAAATGCAATAAATATACCTACAGTTTAATCTGATTATATTGGCAAAACCCACTGTAAACAGCGCCTTGTATGTGATATATTGAAAGTGAACTTACGATATGATATTCCCCCCAAAATAACCTCTCCATACCGAATTTTAAAGAAAAGTTTATAAAACTTTTTGAAATATCGAGAAAAATCTATTTGAAAATTTATCTATACTCTATTGACATTCGGACTAAGACAATATGAC
This sequence comes from Monochamus saltuarius, assembly GCA_025584915.1. Taxonomy (NCBI): domain Eukaryota; kingdom Metazoa; phylum Arthropoda; class Insecta; order Coleoptera; family Cerambycidae; genus Monochamus; species Monochamus saltuarius. The sequence continues at coordinate 36,044,306 of CM046726.1, forward strand.
TCACATCGCATGGTATATTTTAATATCTGGAATCTACAGTTCATTACGGACCACTCTGTATATAGAATTGAATTAAACTAAACTAATTTTTCAATTGTCAGTTGAGATGTAAGAATTCTTCACAAATCGTCTACCAATCTCATTTTGATTCAAATTAGATCACTACGTCGTGTGATGAATATCCTTTATGTGAAAGCACATCTGAAGATTGAAAATGTTCATATATCTATTTAGATACGCTACGCTGAAGATAAAACAATAAACTTTGGCTAAAAGCCTTTCTCATATTTAATTCAGCGGAAAACTGGGAGTATATTTACATCTTAGAACATGGAAGTAATGAAAGCTTATGTTCAACTTGCAAACTATTTTATATTTAGCAAGACTTAAATAATATTCGCTTATTTCCTTGAAACTGTTCTAAACTACTCTAAGCGGAACACATTTTCGTATACTGTTATTTTCTAATGAATATATGAGTTAATTTATGTTTGGTTTAAATAAACAGGCTATTTAAATATACGAAGCGTCCTATTTCTAAACCGTTACTTAACCAATATTGCAAATCTGAAAAGGTACAATAACGGTTACAAACTTTCGTGTGTAATGGTTAATACCACAAAAGTGAGATATTGGATTAAATAGTTTGCACATATTAAAAATATTCTACTTACTTATTATTATATTAAACCAATATTTTTACTAGCGCTATTAACAGAATATAAAATGTTGACACGAGTGCAATCTTGGAACTAAAATCAATCATGTTTAATGTGGAATAATATGTTGATATTCTAATTATACAAAAAGTTTGAAAATAGTCTTCACACAGCAAAGTAGTCTTCATATGTATACAGGGTGGTTAAACCAATTTTAAGAACAGGTAGGGGAAAACTGAGTATAATGCGATGACGCGATTAAAAATTTACACGCAATGTTTATGCTGAAACAAATTTTCAAATCATTGTTTAAGCCCCACTGACCGATAGCCGACTTGCCACCTTTCTTGTAATTATTAAAGTTTGATATTTAATAAAACTTTAATACTAATTTACTTCTAAACGGTTACATTTATTGGCTTGAATAAAGAGTCCATAATTTGTTCTAATATTGTTTCTCTTTTTAGTAATATTTAAATTTCTGTGATGTTTAACAAGAAAAAAGTTATGAGTTTTAGGTAAAGTGCCCTCTAGCGGCGCATAATACAACTTTTCTTAGACTGGTGCAATAGAGTTCGATCCATTTAGTGGGTGCACCGAATGAGAATATACCCGAACTTGAATTAAATAAGTTGTTTAAAAAGAAAATAAAAAAAGTGAATTTTGCCAAGCTGTAACTTGCAAACTATTGACAATTCGAAAAAAAATTCGTGACTGCTGTTATTTTAATACGTAGAATCACTTCCCAATGTTTTCTGACGGACTTTGAGAACACCCTGTATATACGTATTAGCGGATGGTATATGAAAGAACACCAACATTTAGTACTGATGTGGCAACGTAAGTGTGACGTTGCTCGTTTCATCACTCGACACTGTGATGTCGTGCCAAGGAAATTGTTGTCAACACGGAGTGCCATATTACCGGGAGTTATGGGTTGCTGTGCTTAATTTAAAAGGTCAAGTAAAAATTTCTTCTTCGATTTGCTACCTTTCTTAGGCTTTCCGAATCTGTGGTTAAAATTAATGACATTATGACTGAATCACCCTGTATACCTATATATTTTTTAAATTTTACTTGAAATATTTGTGGTACGTTTTGCCGCGATTTTACATGCAGATGAGTTTATAAAGAACATGTATTTCTGAAAAAAATAGCGGGAAAGCAATTTATTTCTTGTATATGTACTTGCTACTTCAAGCAAGAATTTAATGAGATTGTAAATTTTGTTATGGAGTTCTTTCTATAGATATCTGAAACTTTCTACATCTTTATCTTGAGCAGAAAAGTTATAATTGTTCGAGAAGTTTCAAAGTGACTTTAATAATTAAAATTGAAGCTGAGAATTAATATTGGGTATACGTTCAAAGTGCAATTTGTAACTAATTTTAAGTTTGAAATTAGTATGAAGCTAACTTTGTGACAATGTGGGTGTGTAGAATCATTTAGAAATGTTTATTGCTTTTGCGTTTAAGTTTTAGAAAAGCAATATAGATATACAGGGTGTTTCATAATGATGTGCAAATATTTTAAAGTGTTTAGAAAGTAATTTTAGGGGGGGGGGCAGTTCCCCCATTTTTTCGATTTGGATCCCCCCTGCGAAAATATTCAAATTTCAAAATGGCCGAAAAATTTTTTTAAATTTTTTTCGCAAAAAAGCAACTTAGAAATTTGAAGTTTGGTACAGGTTAATAACTAGTTGAATGATACTTTATGGCATTCTTCTTTTTTCTAGTGTATGTCTTTGAATGAAAAAATAGCATCTCTTGATTTTATTTCTCAGAATTTTTTTTATGTTAACTAATTCCAATAAGAAAAATACTTCATTTCATATAAAAACTTTTTTTACTCTTATTATTTTTTCGTATACTTAATAGTTTACGAGCACATGAATAAATTATTTTTCCTTGCCAATTACACATCATAGTATCAACAGTTACTAAAAGCGTAGTAGGCGATTGTCAATTTTGACCATTCCCTTTGACAATTTTTTTTTGTAACAGCAGCGTATTTTAACTTAATTCTTTTTTTTTCAAAAATAGGAAAAGTTAAACAAATATAAACTTAAATTTAATCATTGTAAATATTAGCATAGCAGCTAAATGACAAAGTAACGATACAACAAAAAATACAATAAGACGAGGCAATAGTAATAATAATAATATCTCCACCCCTCATTCTAATCACGAGGATTAGCCCAGGGGGCGGCATATTATTATTAAACCGCATTTGCGCCCACAAACGACACGTTTGTAGGCCCTAACCACCACTCAGTGCAGGAATGAGGGAATACTAGAAAACCTCATTAATTAGGGGAGTAGTCAAATGTCAACAGGTATCAATCTCTCACATTGACTCAAGCTAACATTCCTCCACCCTACCATACCCGCAAAGAGGGTGCCAATCGACGAATATAGCTGATATACGGTCTACCGGCTGCGGGGCTCGAACCCACACCGGTCTAGCCACATCGATTCAAGTACTGACGCCTTAAACCAACTTAAAGGAGCTGTTCAAAATGAGTGCCAGCGCATTCTTGGCATAATTGTAGCCTAATAAGATTTATATTTACACTACGTAAAATATGAACGGAAGCTCTTGTTTCGTGAGATATCCTTTCTTGCAGTTCTTCTATATGGTGTCAACTTCCGCCTAATAAACCGTGTTTTTCATGTGACCCTATCAATAAAAATTGAGTGGATTTAAATCGGAAGATTTCGGTGGCATCATGCTCTTTCCCTATCTAAAGACCCGGAAATGTTTATTAAGCCACTGACGGACAGTCAAGTTAAAATGAGCAGATACTCCGCCGTGCATATACTGACACAGGAAATGTTTCAGTTGCAGAGGTAATTGTTCTACTAATTGAAAAAGATTATTTTGCAAATATTCCACACCTAAACGTTGAGACAATATGTAAGGTCCGATGAAAAAAATTCCTACGATAACAGCCCAAAGATTGATAGCAAATATGTATGTAGTATGTTGGCATTTCCCAGTCTTAATACAGTGTGGATTTTCATCAGACCATTCATACATTATGGCTATTAAAAATATCACTTGTAACGTGTAAATAATGCTTCATCTGTGAAGAGAAATTTTTGGGTAAACTGCGGATCTTGAATACGTATATCTTTACAGTAGTTAATTCGGAGATTATGATCAGGCAGCATTTTCTGAACCTTTTTAAAATGATAGGGATGTAATCTTTTTTTGGACAGTATTCTCCAAATACTGGCAACATATATACTGAAACCTCTGGATGCTTCTCTAATACCTCGAGAGTTTTCTTCAAAAAATTCTAAAATCCCTGTTCATGTTGGACGTTGATTTAATTTCCCCTTCCTGCATTTCGTTGTTGGCCTTTAAAAGATCCCGTCTCTTCCTTAATCTTAAATTAATATTTGTAAAAGTGTGAGCATTATGAACACGACGATTACGAAATCTTTCCATTTACATCAATCTGGCTTGTAGCGCATTTCCATGACATTCGTCATAAATGAAATGCATATCGATATATTCGTGATTGCATAACAGTTATTCATACTTTCCTTCCCAAACCGTAAATAAAAAAACAACCAACATTTGCAAAAAAACCAGCCTTCATAAATGACTACTTTATTGATAAACCAATCACAGTTCAAAATTTCAATCGCCTACTACGTTTTTAGTAACTGTTGATAGTAAAAAATGTGCTTGCATAAAACATGGGAACATAAGTCATAAATATAAAACAATACGTATATTTATTTAACGATTGTTATAAAAATAATTACTTTTACACTAGATAAGAAAGACAGATATAGGAGTCTTATAATAATTATTGTATATAAGTCGTTACTATTAGTCGGGAGAAAATTATTGGATACATCTTGCGTCATCATCTGCCTTCAATTTACTCGGTATTCTGTTCGATATCATTTTGATAAAAGCATTTTCTGATACGATTGTATGTCAGAGTGGACAAAACCTTCACAACGTCTTTCATCTACAGAAAAGAGCATAATCATATTTTGTCAACAACAAACTGTATTATAAATAGCAAATTTCTAAAAGTAAAACCTCATCGTTACTGTTTAATTTTTGGCGTAACAATAAAAACTAGTTAAATACATATTATAAAAGTGAAAAAGCCAAGACCTGATTTTCTATAATCTGAACCAATTCTTACATAATAAAGGGAACAAATTAAACGCTCGTTACATTATTTAACTGCACGATACATTTTCCGAATAAAATAATATAGAAATAGGATATTTTAGTTGAATGCACGATACTTTAAGAAATGTTTGGTAAACATAATAACTATTCGGTTAAAATGATTAATTCTCACTGAAAAATGTGGAAATAATAGTTGCACGAGGGAAAAAATACATGTTCGATAAAAACAACAAATGCTCTCTAAACATATAAATGTGTAGCAGAGTATATCAGGTTAGTAAATAAATTGTTTAGATAATTATTGAATAGAGTTTTGTCTGTGGATGTTCATTAGCATACCTAGATGTTTGGTATCAGAGAACATACATATGACTTCATTGATAGGAATTGTAGGAGATTTGATACATATTAGCTTAAAATACCTTTCTTAAACAGTAAAAAAATGTTACAAAAGCTAATAATAAGGAATATATGGGTAGATATTGTGGGTGTAATTCAACGCAGGTTGGGGCTTTTGTCCACTGAGTAGTTAGTTTCACACAATATTGTTAATACCTGGAAATATATGAAAAAACTATAAATAAAAGGTAATTTTTTATTTATTTTAGTAGGTCGTTATGATACTTGACAGTTAATCAGTTTGACGCTGTCGATATTTAATTTCATTTTGACATTTAATTTCAAATAATTTTAATTTATTGGTATAATAATTTTTATAGTTAGATATTTGACTCAAGTTAAAGGAGGCCACCTGATGAAGCAATCCTAAAAATGCAGAAATAGGTCAGATCTCATCTATTGTGGTTGAATTTCGAGTTCCCACTCCATATATAGAGTATATCAGGTTAGTAAATAAATTTTTTAGATAATTATTGAATAGAGTTTTGTCTGTGGATGTTCATTAGCATACCTAGATGTTTGGTATCAGAGAACATACATATGACTTCATTGATAGGAATTGTAGGAGATTTGATACATATTAGCTTAAAATACCTTTCATAAACAGTAAAAAAAAGTAAATTCTTGTAAGCAACTATGACCTACACACTGTCCTAAGACTCAGTTCCATGAACAAGTAAAGTTTTTGTGTTTTTGCTGTATAGAAAATGTTACTATTAATTATTAAGTTGATAACGTTGCAATTATAATATAATACTTAATTATAAAAATCAACGGTTTTGCCTGTGTAAATGACTTTGATACAAAATGGTGCAAAAATTAAATATGAATTAGTCAATGAATTAGTCATAAAGCGTTAATTTACTGGATATCTGTTTATTTCGAATCGTCTGTCCAACGAATAACCACATGTAGTTGACTAATGAATGAACTTTGAAAAATGTGAAAAATTTAAGACACCATCTTAACTACTTGAATAATCTTTAAAATGTAAGAATTTTACTAAAAAGAAAGACGAATTAGTCGTACGAAAGATTCACATATTCAGAGGAAGCTTTCGCTAAAGTTTTAAATAAAATTGCAGCTGGTGAAATGAGCTTGAATATGTTCAACAGGACATTTTCAATTCCAAAGTCAACATTCTGTATGAAAATGCACAATAAAGTATCTTTAGCGAGAAAAATGGAACCCCTATCCTTTCTGTTTCCTAAGAAGGAAGATCGTATAGAACATTGGATTTCATCTAAGGCCAAATAGGCTTTCCACATACACAAAAGCGCGGTACGGGATCCAGTACAGAAAATCCATTTAACGACGATCTACCTGGAGAGAAACATTCAGAGATGACAAAAAGAAATTATAGGATAATTTTCAAGGCTCGCGCATTAGTACCGAAGGTGCTTAGAAAATGGTTTCCTGATTTACAAAATTATCTCAGGTCAGTAGGTTGTACATACATTCTTACCCGACTCGTCTTGCATATTCAGTGCTGATGAACTAAAATAAAATCCAATTCAAACAAGGAAAATTGAAATAAAATAAAACAACTGAAAATAATTCTCAACCACAACTAGTAATACCAAGCATACCTACTACAAACTCAGTATAAATGGGCGATTATGTATTACTATATTATGAAGATGTGCCCTATCCAGGTAAAATATTATAAATCAGCCCAGACAATAATAAGTGTAATGCATAGTTTGAAGAAATAGAATAAATGGAAATGATCCGCCACCATAGAAAAATGCTAGTCGAAATTGAAAAATACACATTCGAAAATTTCCTTTCTTGGAAAAAATTTAATTCTATAAAATAATATATATTTTTTAGTAATTATAAATCAGAAAACACAAATAATTTCACAACATAAACATATCATATTATGTAACACTTATAACTTCTGGAAAAACTAAGACCTGATTTTCTACAACCTGAACAAATTTTTACATTATACACAATGTATCTTATTTTTGACACTGAAAAGAATTCGGTTTACTAATAAAAATGTTAATAGTAATAGTAACGGTAAAAATAAAAGTAAATAAAGTAAATTGTAAAGCCGCAACCAGCGTTGAATTACATCCACAATATTTATCCAAATATTATTTATTGTTAGCTTTTATAGATTGTTTGTAAAGGTATTTAAGCTAACATACAGGGTGTTTCAGGAGGAGAAGTACATACTTCAGTATGTTATTCTACGTTCAATTTGAAGCAAAAAAAATCCTATGAACGTAGGTCTGGAAACGCTTCGTTTAGGACAGGTTGTCAAATTTAAAACAAATATATTTACATCTTTTTAAATAACTTCTCTACTAACTCTATTGATTTGAGTTAAATTCATGAAATTTTGTATGTGGTGGTTTCTTGGGGCCATCCAAGAGGGCGCCACAAGTGACCATTAGGATCTTTTTAAATCGCTTCAACTTTTTTGTGCCACGGTGTATGTCATTTTGGAATAGAAAAACATTTTCCCCTAACTGTAAGAAATGTACCTACACCTTATTGAAGTCTCTAGGAGCAGCCGTTTCTGTTAAAAACTCATCTAAAGATGGTGATGCATGCAAATTATATATTAGAGTAAATCGAAAGTTATTGTCAGGTTTCGTACATTTTGTCTAGAGATTTTATTTTTGCAATTCTCACAACAAATTCAAGCTGTCTTGATTAAAAACTAATAGTTCTTACTTTTTAAAGTGTTATGCCTTGTTTTTTAGATAAAAGTAAGGCAGCACTCTAATACATAATTTGCATGTATAATCATCTTTAGATGAGTTTTTAAAGGAAACGGCTGCTCTTAGAAATTTCAATAAGGTGTACATTTCTTAAATAGAAAAGGCAGGGGAAAATGTTTTTCTATTCCGAAATTACATACACCGTGGCACAAAAAAGTTGAAGCGATTTAAAAGGATTCCAATAGCCGCTTGTCGCACCCTCTTGGAGATACAGTCAATTGTGCATAAAATTTGAATTTTCCGTCCTAAGGAACCTCCGCATACAAAATTTCTCAAATTTATCTCAAAGTAGTTGAGAGTTATTAAATAAAATGTAATACATTTTTTTTAAATTTGACATCCTGTATAATGTATATTCTAAACGAAGCGTTTCCAGACCTAAGTTCATAGAAATGGTTTTCCTTAAAATTATACGTAGAATAACATACTGAATTATGTATATCTATTCCTGATATCAATTTTCGAACAATCGGTCCCAGAGTTCATATCTAAAATGAGGTGTGGCACCGTATAAGAATAATAATAATAATAATATCTCTACCCCTCATTCTAATCACAGGGATTAGCCCAGAAGTCGGAGACTTGTGCGGGAGAGGGGGCGGCATATTATTATTAAGCAGGCCGCATTTGCGCACAGGGACGACTTATGTTGGTAGGCCCTAACCACTATTCAGTGCAGGAATGAGGAAAACCTGGAAAATCTCATTAATTAGGGGGGTAGTCAAATATCAACCGGCATCAATCTCTCACATTGACCCAAGCCAACATTATTCCACCCTACCATATCCACAGAGAGGGTGCCAATCCTCTCTATGAATATAGCTTATATACGGTCTACCGGCAGCTGGGCTCGAACCAACTCCGTCTAGTCACCTCGATTCAAGTACTAACGCCTTAAACCGCGCGACCACTGACCGATCCGTATAAGAATTACATGGATTGTTTAACATTCATCAGCATATTTCCAAGTACAGCGGCAAATTATGGTCCAAAAAATTAAAACAGTTTAAGCCAGGTCTGGAAGAAAAGAAGTCCAATAAGCATATTGTTAATAGTACCGTCCCAAACATTCAAATATATCTGTTGGAAATTAATTCGGGAATGATGTGAGAATTTTCCATATAAGTGCGTATCCCGTTACGAATAAAAATTGATTCATGCGCTACTAGAATAAATTTAGTAAAATATTCATTGAGAGCGTTGTTCTATAAAAGCCACTCGCAAAAGTGTTGGGGATGGTCTTGTGGAAGTAACACTTAATGAAACTGATTTGATTTAAAATTCTTCATACTTTGTCATTTGAAATGCATGAACTTGCTCTGATATTTTTTTGGTAATGATTCTTAAACAATAAATATCTAAAATATGCACCATCCTATACAGTCTAGGGATTTATTCCAATAAGTGCTATAACAGATTTGGAACTGTCCAGAACTCTTCGGTCAGTTCAGTTGTTAATGGACATTTGGAGAATGTAATCTATGACGCAGTTGGTCAAATATTTCTGAACCAGTTTTCAACGGCTGTTTGAACAAGCCTTGGATCTTCCAGCATGTCCACCATAATTTTCTTTTAGGTTTCCAGTCTCTCCAACTCGTCCAACAAGATAAATAAACCTATAAACTCAGAATGAATTCACAATGGAAAACGCTCGGGGTACAGTCTCGGAACTGCAACGGCATTATGGTGACACTCCGTATATCATCTAATTTGTTATCAGAGTAATTGGGCCATTATCAAATGTTTAGGTCAAAATACACGTCGAATCATAAATCTTCTTACATTTAATTTATGATAAGTTTTATGCAGCAATATTTATTGAATTTTTATAAATAATTTCATACGCCCATATCTCGGTTGATTTTAAGATTTTGAAAAAACGTTACTTGAAGAATTTGCTTAGTTTTTTGAGCGCTATGTCATGTTAAAAGAAAACTCCTACTTCAGATTCACACTACTTGCCATATCTATATTGATTTCTTATCTTCCCCAAAATAAAACGCCCTCTTCGTCTAAGGACGAATCTGTTCTTTAGAGATCATTTAAGTTTCAATCATATAAATAATGAAAATAACAATGTCAAGTTATGGCAAAATTATCTTCTCTGTAAAAAAGAGTCGAATTATTAGAATAAATGACTAAATTATTTGCTGTAAATATTATATGAGTAACAACAGCCATTAACGTTATTAAAAATTGTTATATAAATTAGAGCATCCGGAACAGAACGGATCAGATTCTCAGGTAACTTCCTTGGAGGAAAATAAACCCACTTAGATCAAGTTACCATCGTAAAATTTGGTTATTTTAAAAATCTGTTACCTGTTCCTTTTAAACTAGATAGGTATTTCAATAAAATTTATCAGATGTCTGTTATCGGGGTATTTTATCTAAATTATAAAGCTAAAAATGATGACAGATGTAACTTTTTAAATTGTTAAATGACGATAAAATCCATCGTTTCAACAGCAGTAGAAAATTGAAATTATTTTTTTTTTAAGAACAATGCATTTTAATGATATGCAAAAGTATACCTTTTCACCACAAATAATTACAAATTTTATATAGTATTCCTCTGCCTTTATGTAGGTATGTTGATCTTAGGCTATCCCAAAACCTTCAGATACCAAATTTCATTGAAATAGAGTTATAGTATGAAATACAAAAATCTTTGAAGGTCCGTCTCGTCAATATAGTATAGTAGTAACTTCATTTAAATCTGTTTATTTTCATCCCAGGATAGCGTAAGCTTGACATATACTAGGTGTGAAAGAAAGGTGCATGTTTACTTCTCTCGGTGAAGGTAAAAAATGATTAAATTTCAGTTTATCAGTTATTTTGGGGTTTCCATAGATCGTACTTTGGTAACGTATCATTCTACTTTTTTAATTTCTGCTCACATGTTGTTGCAAATGTTGTGAAGCTTCTTGCAAACGACATTTTTTACAGCTGATTATGCCTAGAGTACGTATTTTTGAGCCAATTACCCAACTCAGTGATTTTGAGAGGGGACAGATTGTTGGGTTGCGCGAAGCAGATTTATGGGTGACAGAAATTTTTAGCAGAACTAACAGATCCTTATGTATACGGTGTTACAATTCATCAACTCAGGAAAGCCATATAAACAGTGCAAGAGACACCTGCATCGTAGAGGAACCACAGAACGTTAAGAAAATATGGAAAGACATATGCTCCACCACTTCCTGGATGTAGCGTTGGATGATGGCTCTAATGAAAATTAGTGGTGGATCACTCCATATCATATCGTCTCCTGTGTGATGGATATGACGCCCTCTGTCAAATTGTTGATCGCATCTTTCACCACGTTACCTTCTCACACTTGCACGACCATCGTGCATCCCCAAGCAGAAACAAGATTCGTGACGAAATATCACCTGATTCCGTACTTTGCTCCCACGGAATCCTCTTTCTACACTATTTTAAGCGGCTAGCCCGATGTTGATGTGTGAGAGGCAGCACTCAAGACGATAAGACAAGAAGTCCAAAACTTCGTATTCGGCGATATACTGTAAGCATACCGACCATCCCTCATGTTCTTCAATCCACTGATTTTCAATAGTCCGGCTGCTGCTAAATCGGTCTGTGAGAGCTAAAAGTATCAATCGACGATTGTCACGCTCTGTGGTTCTTCTACGACGACCGGTGTTTCTCGCTCTGTGTCCACGGCCTTCCTGAGTCCACGTCTGGTAACACAGTACTATAGTACGTAAGAATCTGTTAGTCTCTAGAATTTTCTCTCATCGACAAACTTGCTTCGCGCAATGTAACAATCAGCCTTCCTCGCAAAGTCACTAAGCTGGAAAATCTAGGTACTCTAGGCATAACCGGCTGAAAAAAAAAATGTCGTTTGCAACAGGCTTCACAATGCTTGTAACACAAATGTGAGCAAAATTTTTTAAAACAGAATGCTACTTCATGCACCATCCCCCCATGTTCTTCAAACCACTGATTTGCAATTGGTTGTGGTTAAATCGGTTTCTGAAAGCTAACAGAAGCAATAGATGATGTTCACGCCCTGTGGTCACTCTACAACGGGCAGTGCCTCTCGCTCTGTGTCCACGACACCTTTGCTTTTGCCTTTGCCTTTCTGAATTCACGTCTGGTAACACCATACGTAAGGATCTGTTAGTCCTAGATATTTTTTCACCGACAAACCTGCTTCGCGTAACCCAACAATCAGTTTCTTTGCAAAGTCACCAAGTTGGAGAATCCGTACTCTAGTCATAACCAGCTCTAAAACATGTCGTTTGCTACAAGCTTCATACACTTGTTGTGTTGCAACACAAATATAATGTGAGCAGAAATTTTTAAAACAGAATGTTACGTTATAAAAGTAGGTACCTATGAGAGTAGAAGAAACATGCAGAAAATTATCAAAATATCTTCAATTTTGTATAGAACACCTTTTGTTTCATAAGATACTCGGTTAGCAGAGATCAAAAACAATATTATACACATCTTTAGTCTGTTATCGAAAAGAGAAAGCTTAATAAAATAATACCATATCATTTTCTGATCAACCATTTAATGATATTCAGTAATGTAAAAGCGTAACTATCAACACATATTTTTTATTTCTTTTTATATAGCAGTCAATAAGTAAAACGAATAGTAACAATTATTTTGCAAACGGTTTGGAAATTTCTTCAAAATGTATTTTAAAATATTACATTTTGGATTTACTACAGGGTGAGTCAGTCATAATGTCATTAATTTTAAGAGGAGATAGGGAATAATGAGTATAATGCGAATACGCGATTAAAAAAAATCTGCATCTGTAAATGCATATTTACGCCGAAAAAAAATATTTTCAAATCATTATTTAAACCCCCTTTTCAGACTGTCACTGACCGTTCACAGCCTTGGTCGGTTACAGCTGACAGTTCAACTCGATGTCGACCTGATGCAATGTTGCCAAGTTGAAATATTTTTCTAGTACCTACCTACCTAGGCATTAGACATCATAAATAAACGATTGTACTGACTATTTTAGAATCTCATATTATTTCTTGCTCAGTTCAGCCAATAATAATTTAAAATGTTAATGTTCAATGAACGCTTTCCAATCAATTCTATTAAAAATTGCAAGTAACGCGGTCCATTCAGGTTCTCCGGTAGAAAATACGGCCCAATCAAATGATTCCCGTAAATTCCTGCCCATACGTTGAGAACAAATCGCCTCTGAAAGCTAAACCGACGAGTAGCGTGTGGATTTTCGTCCGACCAAGTGTGACTGTTATGACTGCAAAGAAATTAGCTTGGTTTGTTTAAAAAGTATTTAATATTGAAATTACAAAACTCCAACGTATCTAATAATAAACTGAGTAATAAACCATTTAGGTACTATCGTTTGCAATATTAATGACACTCACTAAAATGAATTTTGCAATTTATTTTGAACTTCTGACGTATTCATATTGAAATCTGCTTTAAATTTTTAACATTAGTTATTAGTTGTTTCACTTACCAAGAGAGATTTAATGATATTTCTATTCAGAACTTCCAGAAGTTCAAAAACTGTTTTAAGAGTGTCATTATTATTGCAAACGATTGTACATTACATAAAATTAACTTTTTTTTTATCTAGATACATGAATGAATTTTCCTTAAATATTGATTTATTTTTTAATAAACAAATGTAGATAGTAAATAAATGTTTTCGAATGTTAGGTTATTTATTTTTAATAATTTTGATATTACGTTTTCACTACGTTTTACAATTGAATATGAATTTGTAGTATTAGTCGTAAGTATAATTATTCAGTTTGTAATTAGTAATTACATACATCTAGCCTAGAAATTTATTGCTTTTTAAGTAGTATATGGTACTAACCTATTTAAAATTCCACTTCGAGTTTAACACATCCCGTATCGCGAACACATTGAAACACTTGGACAAAGGTTCGCGCACTTGGGTGAAGCCTATTAGGGAAACGTCTCCGGTATTCGACAGCAGCGGCATTCGCATTTCGTAAACATTCCCATTATAAAACTAGCATTTCCGCATATTCTAAATTAGTAAAATTAGGCATTGTGATGTGAATTTACGACCAATACACGACCGAAATAAACAAACTACTGCTCGTATTCTCTCCATCCCCCCTCTAAATGTGTGGTGTGATCTCTAAATTTGGGGGGAAAGAAATGCGGGAAATGCGGAAAGTGCGACTAAATGGTGGCAAATTTGAATAATACGCACGCTGAAGTGTTAGACGACGTTATGTATGTAAACATGTGGCAACGATGCCTTCCATCGGAATTAGATTATCATATGGCTGCGACATCAGAAAGTTTGAGCGTACCAGGAGCGTCGTGTTACCGATTTTTATAGGGTGATTTATTTATTTTTTTAAAGGTCGAGTAAAAAAATTTTTTTTCTATTTTCTGCCTTTATTAGGCCTTCCGAATACGTGGTTAAAATTAATGACATTATGACTGACTCACCCTGTATATGAATGACTTATTCCAGATACAATAAATATTCAGTGCCTCTAATTATTATTTTTTATTGAAATTTATTTTTTGTTCACACAAAGAAGACATTATATAATTTATTTATGCATAAATAACAAATCGGTTAAATCTTGTTAATTATTACAAAATAATATATGATGGACATGGATTATTGAAAAAGAGTCACATACTTGCTTCAGCGTCAATAATTACTTGTGGAATCTTACCTCTTTGATATTCAAATGTTAAACAAAGAAAAAAATGTTCTTGGTACATCGTCTCTGCTGTCACTGAGTACTTCATTTTGAATATACAAATATTGAACTCGATTTTGCAAAAAGAAATCGAAACATCTAAAGCGAAATAAATTATATAAAAAATTCGAGTACTTCGTAAGCGTATAAAGTGGTCCTCGATACAAGCTACTATTTATTTATTTTCCATTTCAGATGTTTGAAGTTTTCTGTCGCAGAAGTTTTATTTGATCATCATTTCCAGTATTGACTTTATATAAAAATGTATATCACATACAAGCGATTTGTAACTCAAAGATGGCGTCCTTACAGAAAATTCGGACAGAAACTCAATTCCGAATGAGAAATGTTTGATGTGTGAAGGCAAAGTGAAAAGGCAATTATAATTAAGATTGCAACTATACACTCCTTTAGTTGTTCACACAACATTGTGCAATAAAATTTCTAACATATTTTTAACACAGAACAAGAAAAATTTTAACCACAGCGAATCGAAGTTCTATACAGTTTAATTGTGCAAATTTATTTATTTACTTATTTATTTAGAAGTACACCACCCAACAGCCTAGGCCATTAACAGGATGGGAAAATACAATACAACAAGACAAACAAATATAAAATTGCAGTAAATAATACATAACATCAAAAGTACAATAAAAATATCAAATTAATTGCGAATATAAACATCATACCAAAATGAATTATCTACAAAATCAATCAATAAATATGTTAAAAAAACATTATTAATACATTGGAGGGTCAAGGAATGCCTTCTTGATATCACCAGATCTACAAGTAAAAATGCCAATGCTAGCCTGTACGAGACTAAAATCATTTAAAATCTTATGCATTGGAGAAAAATGTAACATTTAAGTTCCTGCCTGGTAATTTTGGTACATGCAAATTAATAAGTGATAGTAGTTGGGAAGAATTAATTATTATGTTATTTAAAATTTTATATAAAAATAAGACTAAAATATTTTCGACGTGTTTCCAACAACTGTACATTAAATGTTTAGCACCTCCTGCAAAATACCACGACATTGATAGACACCATCAGCAGACAATACGTACAATGGTCGTCAGCTTAAAGTCACCACTTCCATGTTTTGTCCCTTTCTAGCACCGTGTATAATAAATGGCACTAGAAAAGAATGGACCATGGAACTGGTGACTTTAAGCTGACGAGCATTGTACCACACGTATTTCACAAATTGCTGGAAAGTAATAGTATAATTTGAACATTGAATTTCATTAGTTTTAACTATTTCTAATAATGATTTTGCAAAGATTTGTACCAAATTTACATATTTACTAGTTGTTCCATAACATATCAATTTATGTAACACAATTGTATGATTGTTGCCTTAATAAAGATATTTCTTTCACTATTTATATAGTTAATAATAGTATAGAGCAACTTCAATCTTTAAATTTGTATTAAATTATCACACAATATTAAGTTATAAAATCCACAATGATACTCTAAATATGTAATTACTTTCACAAATAGCATATGCACAACTGTAATAATATTATACATTTTTTCTTTGGATAGCTACATGTAAATGATATAAAAATTGCAAATACGGAATTCCAGGAAGCAGCTATTCTGCGGGCTAATGCCCCGACCAGCATCAAATTACACCTGAAAAACCTATAGCAAACAGCTCGGCAGTCACTCGACAGAAGCCCATCAGACATATTATACCGGTTTCGAGCTGTCTAACCCGACAGAAGATACCATAAGTACGCGGTCTAGACAAGTTACATTTAGCGGCCATTCGCTACTCCTTTTAATTTATATATTGCAAAGAATGATGCTCATATTGAACAGTCCTTATAAGAGAACAATTTATTTTGCCTCAATAACCCAAAGGCATCGCTAATAGACTGCAAAAAACTAACTTTAGATTTGTGTTCAGCACTCGAAAATAGGGGATGGGGTCGGGGTGGGAATTAAGATTAGAGAAGAGGTTTGGAAAATTTTTATTTTTAAAACTAGATTGGTCCGAAAAAAACTAATTTTAGATTCGTGTTCAGCACCCGAAAATGGGGAGGTTGGAATTTTTTAATTAAGATTGAAAAGGTTTCCGCTGTTGTAAATAATTACCGTATTAATAAAGAGACAGGGCAAACAAAAAAGTTTTTTAAACAATAACTAACCACATAATCATTCACATTGAGAATACCAGGATACCTACATATTTTAAAGTTCTTGGTATAAACTTTGCCCTTCACTGTCATTTTTTATTTACACATAATACAGGTATTCACCTTTCGCAACTGTTAGTTGTTAATCTTCTTGGTGTTCACAAAATAAAACTCAGAAACAATGACACTACTACCTATGCAATTTAACGAAGGCACTAAACTCGCTAATTTCAAACACAACAAGCTTAGGCTTCTGATACTGGAAGCAGGGGAAGCCATAAACTCACTGCTCGCTGCTTCCACTTTCCAGGCTGCAAGCAGAAGTAGCCTGAGATATTTTCCATACTTTGCGTCATGGAGGAGCGACTCATCCCCTGCCATCCGTTGTTTGGTACGATATGATGTTTACTCAAAGCTGAAAATATAGTAATGTGTAGGCAAATTCAAGGTCATAGTTGTTTCTGCCTCACATGGATAAATATCGTAGGAGGTATGGTTAAAATTCACGACAAATAAAAAATTACAGGGTTGACACTAGGATTTTGTTTTTTTTGGATTTCGTCCATTTATTACTTTTTATATAACACTGGCCGCTGACTTGCTTTATAACGTCCACTAATCGACCACTGTCGACGATCAGTCATATCGATAGTTACGTGTGAGCTCCGAACGAGATCGTAGCCAACCTAAAGTAACCACCACTGTTATCAAATTCATAATAAATTTCCATGTTTCTCATTTGTATGCAAGAGTCTCCCAAGAATCATGCAAGTCTTGCAAAATTGCGAGACAAGAAATTTTCCAACTTCTCGCAAGACAAAAGAAGACATGAGCAAGATCGAGCAAGAACAAGACTTTTTCAAATTTTGCAAGTCTTGTCTCAGCCAACATTTAGGTGAAGTATAAGGTTCTACCAGAAAATACTTCTAATATTTTCAACATTGCTTGTTGTTTATTATTTCTTCATATATCTTTCAACTGAAATAAGCTTCAAAGTCTTGTCAAACAGAGTTGTCAGAGTTTGATAAGTTAGTAATTGATAGCTGTTATCAGTGTAATAAAGACCTAAATGGCCAAGATTTGCATAAGTGATTTAAAATGCAAATGTGTCATTTCAATTATTTCAAGTTATGGCATTGGAGGTGATTTACTACGGAGGTTGCCACATTTACATACATAATATCGTCTAACACATCAGCGTGTTATTCAAATTTACCTCCATTTAGCACTCTGCATTTCCCACATTTCTTCCCCCTCAAATTTGTAGATCATGCCACACATTTGAAGGGGGGATGGAGAGAATACAAGCAGTAAGCAGTAGTTTGTTTATTTCGGTCTAACCTCACGTATTTCGCGTAAATTCACAACGCATAATTTTACAAATTCCGAATATGTGGAAATGGTAGTGTTATAGTGTAGTAATAAAGTGCTATGGATGGATAAATGCAGTTTTACTTGAAATGTGGGCTGTAAACAGGTTAGTATCATACTACTTAAAAAACAATACATTTCTAGGCTAGATGTACGTAACTACAAATTGTACACCTGGTTATGTGTGCGGTTAATTGTACTTACGAGTAATACTAGAAATTCATATTTATTTGTAAAACGCAGTGAAAACGTAATATCAAAATTATTAAACTGTAATAACCTAACATTCGAAAACATTTACTTATTATCTACATTTGTTTTTATTAACAAATAAATCAATATTTAAGAAAAATTAATTCATGTATCGAGATTAAAAAAATAGTTTTACTCCTTCTCGTTAAATAACAGTACAAAAACTAGGTAACTAGGTTATTGACCTAATAATACGGTAGGTCAAGGTCAAGATTAACTCTCGATAACTTAGATTAGCGGCGTGCCATTTCGGTCTTGGACAGTTTTGTGTCGACAACACGATGGTTTTTTATTAAGTACTTAGTATTTAAACACGAAACACTTTTCAGCTTCTCAATAATTTACCCATTGGGTATAGGTTTTTTATGTAATGTGCGTAAATGGTTTATTACTCAGTTTATTATTAGACACGTTGGAGTTTTGTTGCAGTCATAACAGCTACATTTGCTCAGAGAAAAATCGACACGCGAGTGTACGGGTATCGTTTGATTGGGCCGTATTTTCTACCGGAAAACCTGAGTGGACCGCGTTACTTGCAATTTTTAATAGAATTATTTGATTATTATTATTTGATTTTATTGGGTATTAACATTTTAAATTATTATTGGCTGAAGTTGAACTGAGCAAGAAAAAATGATATTTTAAAATAGTCAGTACAACCGTTTATTTGTGATGTCTAAAACCTAGGTGGGTAGGTACTATATAGAAAAATATTACAACTTGACAACATTGCATCAGGTCGATATCGAGTTGAACTGTGAGCTGTAACCGACCAAGGCTGTGACCGGTCAGTGACAGTCTGAAAAGGGGGTTTAAATAATGATTTGAAAATATTTTTTTTCGGCGTAAATATGCATTTAGATTTTTTTTTAATCACGTATTCGCATTATATTCATTATTCCCTATCTCCTCTTAAAATTAATGACATTATGACTGACTCACCCTGTATTTCTAAAAGAATTCACTTCAGTTGAGGAATTTCTCAAGCTTCCCATCTGGGATCCATTTTACTTTTGTGGTTTACCAACGACTGAAAAAGGGTGGTAAAATGCAGCAGTAATTTTACGTTGACAACTTAAAATTGTCTCGGTGTCAGAATACCTGCCTCTGTTTAAACATTAAATGTAAATTGATAAAATTTCCTAAAAGCATACAATATTAGAATGTAATTACTCCATTAACAAAGGTTTTCTAAAAAAAGTATCATTTCAGACTTGAGAGTTAATTAACGAAATGATATTTGTTCCACATGTCCATTTAATAGTTTGAGGCTCTGACAACGCTGGTTTTCTGTTTAGGCAATCCCATCAATTTAAGAATATTCTATCAATTATACTGCTATATAATTCCCTGTCGTGTGGTAATTTAGAGTATGGGAGTGGTATTTGGACTCCCTACTTATGTCATATAGATTTCATTTAAAAAGTAAAATAAAAAGATTGTAAAATTTGTAATGTATAAACAACATAAACTATTAAAATTTATCCTATATTACAAAACTTTACTTATTAGAGTTAGAACCTCTGGAGCTTCGTAAAATAAAACTAATATAGATAAAAAATTTATGTTCATATCATTTAATGGTATGACAGATTATTCATATTTAAGTTGTGTGTCCCCACTTATAATACTAGATCAATCAATTATTCATATCTCCCTATGTAAAACGAATTACGGTCAGTTTAGTGCAATTTTTAAATTAATCAAATATTTGAGCAAACATGATGATGACTACATCTTTCGAAATAAAATTAAAACGTGGCTCGTTTACATGATTAACAAAAAAAAAATTGTTTAAATGTATACTTATTTTTCTTTGACTTTGTTCTGTATTTTCTTTTTATGCTTTTATTTTGCTGTTTCTGTAGTTTATAAGGTTGTCCAGTAAACTTTGAATTTCACTGTACCATTTAACTGTAATTGCATATCAATTTTGTGTATTTTAAGTGTAAATCTTAAATTTTATACTATAATTTTTAAATTTTAAGTTTTTGTTTCAACACATTTTGCCTGCACTATTTGAGTTTTTTATCTTTCATGTAATTATTAAGAAAATGAATAAATTATATGCAGTAGTAATGATTTAATAACAAAATATGAATTAACTCCAAACTATTACAATCCATCATTTTATAAAACTGAAAAAGTATTTTTAACAGTTCCTTCATTTTTAAGACAAAAAAAAAATGGAAGCTATAGCATGATCCACGACGAAATAAAGAGCAGATTAGTTAGTTAAAGTGAGGGTGTTTTCAGTTCTGCATGTTAATCCAATTCGTTCGTTTATTATGCCATTAAATGATATCTGTATGGAATCATTAAGACACTTCTAGACGTAAAGTAGTTTTAATATGTTGTTTTGAGTCGTAGGTGCCTTTATATCTACATTTAAATTAATTATATGGTTTCAACTCTAATCCGCTACGAATAAAATCTTTGCTATCAGGAAATTTGCAAAACAAATAAAAATAACTGAAAATGGAATATACTGTACAGGGTGATTCAGAAATTCGAAAAAAGTGAATGGTAGGACTCTTACAAATATAATATTGTAAATGAAAAATCAATTGTCATCAATCAATTCTGCACGGCACTGGAAACTGGTCCACTGTAAAACCTGACCTTGCGTAAGACAAAGCATTCAGTCGACGACCACGGCGACAAAATATACAGGGTTAACTATGACTAAGTACAAATAATTTAACCACGTGCTCAGGGAGGCCTAAAAGACAATAAAAAAAATTTTCCAGAATTTTAGCTCGATATTTAAAAAATGGGGCAAAACCCTTTTTTCCTACGGAAAGTCGGCGCCTATGCTAAGAATCGACTGAGATGGCTTAGACCCATAGATAAAACTTACAGCTGTCAACAATATCTACTACCAGCGTCGTTTTGTGCAGCATTTCTAAATGTAGAAACGAAAATTAACATTCTAATAGTAATAATACCTGATAGATAGATAACAGTTAATCCACTTAGCTCCAGTATTTTGCATTCGTTTTCCATTATTTCTTTATAAACTGGTATAACTACATATTCGCTCATTACAGCCACTCACTACCGATAAAAGACACTTCCCGTAGGTACAATTAGATAGATTAGATTCCTATTTATTATAACAAAATCGAACGAAAGGAATAAGAGACGTTTAACCGCGGCAGTTTTGTCCCATAACCTAGAAAACCAAACCGGCGAACTATATTGTAGGAAATTATCTGCACCCAATACAAATATCTTTATTTATTAACTATAAAACGTTTAAAAATTAAAATAAGGCACTAAAAACTGCAGAAGAACACAAAATTACAAAGTAAACACAGGAATTCAATTATGACATGACAGGACACTACTGACATTGACTAATGAGCGACTGTTGCATGCTTGTAGAGTATGCAACCAACAAGCATTGGCGGCGTTAAATAAGGATTTAAAATAATATCGAAAAAAATTTTTTTTGGCTTTATAAATAAGTTTAGAATTTTTTTGAGGGGTGATTCCGTTAATTCTTATTTTTCCCTATCCCCTCTTAAAATATTTGTACTAAGTCATAGTTAACCCTGTAGAAATAATATTCCAACTAATGAAATAAATAAAATCATGTAACCTATTTTATATCAGCAAATTCAATTGTTTTTGCCGCTATTGTTATTATTATTTAGGTAATAAAATTAACTTGTGGTTTCAATTAATAAAATAATTTGACATAACTCATGTTAGAACAACTGTTCAAAATTTAAAAAATCGACGTATAAATACATTTGGACCCATCTTACCCAGTTTCTACAAACTAAAAAAAATCTTTCTTGTTAGTTTTCGGATTTCAGTATTCCGATGATGCTTAGACTACAGCAGCCCAGCGATATAAAGGTTGAAAATAGTACAACTTCAATAATTTATTTCTCGGAATTATAACGATTTTTTTAACAAAATTTAACGATATTGACATTTCGGTTAAGGTGTGAATCATTCTATACAGGGTTAATATATGGGATTATACAGGGTGACTCACCGATCCGATTATCGTTTTTATGATAGTGCTTACATTAGTTTTTCAAGTGTTAAACATGGCTTATGTGTATAGCAGAGTTGATGGATATGATTTTAATTTATGGTGAACATTTTTAGCAGCTTCTCGTCTGCCCGCATGTCCGATTTTCCGGTAGACATGTACCTAATCCGAATCGTGGAAAAGGTCTAGGGCGTCCACGGCGTATTGCTGCAGCTGAGGAACACATTTTAAATATTTTTTAGGAGAATCTGAATTTGTACCAGGCGAATCGCTCAACAACGTGAGGCTCAATTATGCCAATAACATTTGTGTTATTTCGTAGAAATTAGGTAGGTAAGACAGGTCCAAATGTGTGTTACACGTCGGTTTAAAAAATTTTGAACAGTTGTTATAACATCAGGTATATCAAATTATTTTATTAATTATTAAAACCATAAATTGATTTTATTAATTACCAATAACAATAATAGCGGCAAAAGCAGTTGAACTTGCTGATATAAAACAGATGTTATAAAATTTATATTGTTATCGGTCAGTGGTCGCGCGGTTTAAGGCGTCAGTACTTGAGAGAATTGAGGTGATTAGATCGCTGTGGGTTCGACCCCCGCAGCCGGTAGACCGTATATAAGCTATATTCGTGGAGAGATTGGCATCCTCTCAGGCGGGTATGGCAGTTTCCAGTGCCGTGCAGAAGTATATTTTTAAATCATTTTCACACTGCTCTTTTTGATTTTTTTTTACATAATTGTATTTGTAAGAGTCCCTTGTAAATTCAAAATTTTTTTTGGATAAGTTCTGAATCGCCATATATAAACGTAGTGTATACAGATTTATGTTCAAATGAACTTCTTTTTCTTATTTTAGTCTCGGAGTCTTGTGTATAATTTTGTCAATCGAATATGGTAATTCACTGGTAACTTAGGTATTAATTATTACTAACCTCTAAAGATTAAAAATATTGTTTACCTATTCCTCACAAAATAAATATAATGTTAACTGGCACATCTTTGAATAAACTGTTATTGTAGGTACTTATTTATAAAAATAAACTATTTATTAGGTATCTCTTATATACAATGCCAAACTCCAACAGAAGAGGAAATGTCATATTATCTAAAATATTTTACCTAAACATGGGTCCGTTTAATAAAGCCGGATACTAAAAATGCTTTGTCAAAAATACTTTTTTTTTCATTAATTCCAAAATGAATCAAATAAAATTCAGCTCAGATCTTTAGATTATAAATACATTAATCTTTTAGAGAATACATATTACACTTGCTTCTATAATTACCATTTCGATAAAAATAGTATTATAGTTCCAGGATAGCGACCTTATTAAATTATTTTTAAGGTAAATGTAGTTAGAATGAGGTCATAAAATTACAAAAAGACTTTATTTTACATCATCAACGTTTCGACATGTATGATGTCATCATCAGGATGCTACAAAATTACAAACAAAGTAAAAAACGAAAATAATACCACATATATTATCAAAAAAACAAGGCAGTACCTACCGAAAATTTTTTGTCTTTTATTAGTCTAAATATGTCAAAAATTAAA
Organism: Monochamus saltuarius; assembly: GCA_025584915.1. Taxonomy (NCBI): domain Eukaryota; kingdom Metazoa; phylum Arthropoda; class Insecta; order Coleoptera; family Cerambycidae; genus Monochamus; species Monochamus saltuarius. The sequence goes on from CM046726.1 coordinate 36,068,343, forward strand.
TTTAGGGAGACAAGTAATCCATTCATTTGGGAAATTAATAAGAATATAAGAGAATTTTTCTCTGGATTTCAAAATATAACTGGAGAAAGACAGATTACAAATAAGTTATCATCAGCGATAATAATTTAATTTGTGCTAGGCAGGACAAAGAAATCTGTTAATAAAAACGGCAAAAAATGTGTATAAAAATTCATCTTAACGAATATTGTATTTAAAATAATATCTAGTGTCAAATAAAAGACTATACTGGGTCACAATTATTACTGGTCAATTCTTTTTATTAAATTAAAATACATATGGTTTAAATATTGAATGTCTTGTTGTTTGTTAGTTACGAAGTCTTGATTTCTTTTTATTTTCATCATCTCATTCAACAGTCTTTTTTTCAGTATTTGTTGCCTTTCAATGACAGTTGTTTCCTCAAAAGTAAAATTATTTTGAAAATTAAAACAATGTTCTGATAAACCTGTTTTATTATAACTGAATTCTATATAATTTGGTCTAATATTCCTTTTGTGTTCCGCTAACCTGTCTTTTAAATATCTACTAGTTTGCCCTATATAAAGTTTATCACAATCCCCACAAGGAACTTGAGGTATCTAGCAAAATGTTTTGATATTAACCAAATAAAATGTGAAAATAAATTGTGAGAAAGTTGAAAGTGAAATGCTGAATATTAAACCCGGATTTTAGCATAAATACTCTTCCAAGTTCGTTTTTTATTTTAAACTGTTCTAAGCAAAATAATAAAACAATCCAAAGTAGATTTGATTATTAAAATTTTTATCATCAAATGTTTATTGCCACTATTACTGAACAACGCTTTTTCAGAAAAATGTATTAAGTACTTTGTGAAAATTTTGGGAATAATTATTTTTGAATAAACAGCATCGTTATCTTCTGTTCTCCGTCACTGTACTCAGGAAAAAAAAACAAATTTTCAATAAAATCATACGAAGCATTTCAAAGTTGTTTGAAAATAAAAACACTTGCTGCTCTATATCAACTAAACAAAACAACTTTTAATGGGGTTAAATTTCGTTTAAATCTTATTTTGACCTCAGAAAACGATACAGCGGGTATATCTATGTTTCCATAGAATTGAGATACTCCTTATAAAAATGTTCCCACAAATATAACTGACACTAAAACAGAAATTAAAAGTAACGCTGAACGTTCATCACAATCATTTATTACCTCCCACAAAATATTTTTAGAGACCGTTTAACGGGCTACCAATGAATGGATCAATTAAGCTAGCGATCAGGAAGATAAGAAGTTAAAGTTATAAACGTTTACATCCACAAACTCCATCATTAGTGTACCACTTTTTGTCTATGGTATAAATATGCAACGATAGTGGTAACACGGGAATACATGTATATTTTTGTTATTTAAAAAATTACCTGCAGTTAGTTACAGATAAATTGTTTTGCGTTGTAGCCATATTTTTGAAAGAAATGTGTTCTGGAAAATGTAAATATTTATTACATATATTTTCTCCGTGTAAGTATGCACTAGAAGTGTAACTAAAAATAACTTCTATTTTTATTAAAGCTAATTTTAGTGTGTAAAAAAAATATATTCAGTGCCTATCATGAATCACTATAACAATATTTAGTAGATTTACCGAATAACTGCTAAATTCAAGTCTACTAATTAGACGAAAAAAATATATTTTCTTCGTGCGATCGGGACTAAATAAAGGATACTTTTTGAATTTACCGAGTAATTAATTTAAGACACACGACGTCATCCAAGCCAATTAACACTGTGGAGCAAAAATCAAAATCAATAAAGTCTGGCAGAGCGTAAAATTTAATTCATTTTCAAAGGAAATTAAGGACCAACACCTCCATGTTCACGTGAGCTGTCTTAGCTTACAAGCATAGAATAATATTTGGGGAATATTAAATACGCCTGTTGTTGGTTTAGGACAACTCGGATTAAATCTAGTAAAAGATTATTACAATCAAACAGCAAACTTTTAATTATTCGGTTAAACAGCAATACTAGTATGTATCTAAATTATTGATGTAAAGCGTTTTTTATATGGGTGAAGGTATCAGTTTCATATAATGACTAAAAAGTGTAGTTAAACTCCTCATTTTATGATTAATATAATTTTGTGTTTAGGCTTTATTAATTTTAAAATAGCTTTCTTACATATTTCCAATTGTTAACAACAAATGAATTAAAACGATAGTTGTATCATAACTGGACGAACATATAGCAACTTACCTAACTGAATTTTGCCAGGAAGCAATATTGTTGCACTAGTGGTATTGATAAGATTCCAATATTTTCCAGAAATGCGTGTTAAAGCGTCCGCAGTTTTGGCTTCCCTATACGAATAACAGCATCACGAACGAACGTCAGAGAGATACTGGCCAGGATCAGGCAGGATCCTCCCCATGGCGGCAGCCTCCACCAGCTATACTTTCATCCAGAGCGAGGGTACGATACGGTGAGTCTGCAACAGGGTGCAGAATTTGCAGTAATTTAAATGTACTGATTTGTGTAGGGAATTGGAGAACTTTTAGAGGTATGTTTCTACTATAATCTATTTTTTTGTGTACCTGAAAAAATCCAGTAATTTCTAGAATTTTCATAAGTTAATTACATTTTATTCATAAACATTACAAATACGTATTAAAATATGTTTTAACAAAATAAATATTAAAGCGGAATATATGTCTTTTCATTTAATAACTGACAATGTTTTCTCAAGCACGTACACGTTTTAAATTTTTCTAACACAGAAAAAAAGTTAATTTATCCTGAAAATTAATACTAATTTCTTTTTAATATTTAATTTCTGACCTGCGGAAATTATATTCAATATCAATTTTTATACTGTTTAAGAAAGGTATTTTAAGCTAATATGTATCAAATCTTCTACAATTCCTATCAATGAAGTCATATGCATGCTCTCTGATACCAAACATCTAGGTATGCTAATGAACACCCACAGACAAAACTCTATTCAATAATTATCTAAAAAATGTATTCTATTTACTAACCTGATATACTCTATATATGGAGTGGGAACTCGAAATTCAACCACAATAGATGAGATCTGATCTATTTCTGCATTTTTTGGATTGATTCATCAGGTGGCCTCCTTTAACTTGAATCAAATATCTAACTATAAAATTATTATACCAATAAATTAAAATTATTTGAAATTAAATGTCAAAATGAAATTAAATAATGTCGACAGCGTCAAACTGATTAACTGTCAAGTGTCATAACGACCTACTAAAATAAATAAAAATGTACCTTTTACGTATAGTTTGTTCATATATTTTCAGGTATTAACAATATTGTGTGAAACTAACTACTCAGTGGACAAAAGCCCCAACCTGCGTTGAATTACACTCACAATATCCACCCACATATTCCTTATTATTAGCTTTTGTAACATTTTTTTACTGTTTAAGAAAGGTATTTTAAGCTAATATGACTTCATTGATAGGAATTGTAGGAGATTTGATACATATTAGCTTAAAATACCTTTCTTAAACAGTAAAAAAATGTTACAAAAGCTAATAATAAGGAATATATGGGTAGATATTGCGGGTGTAATTCAACGCAGGTTGGGGCTTTTGTCCACTGAGTAGTTAGTTTCACACAATATTGTTAATACCTGAAAATATATGAACAAATCAATTTTTATATCTAACCGTCATTGTGTACTATGTAATAAAAACAACAAAACATTGAGAAAGTGCAACTAAAATGTCCATAAGCCAATTACATTATATTCATAAACATTACATACACGTATAAAAATATTTATCCGCGACCACTATAATAAGAAGGTTTAATACCTATGTTTTTCTTGGATTAAAGGCCTTTTAACACACTAGTGGATTAGAATACCACGCTTCGATTTTATTTAAAATTATTATTATTAACATTAACATTTATCTCAAGAACGATCTTGTCATTTTGACTGGGATTATTTAAATTCACTTAATAAGGAGCTTCTGAAGGACTGGAGAGGCCCACACCCTCGCCAGGTAAGACCTGTATTATTTCAGCAATTGCCATCTTGCTGGACAGTGAATCTTCCTTTTAACTTCCGCTACCGTAGTCCAATTCCAGCCACCATGTGCCTCACCGTGGTAATATCACCCTCATAATGTTACCGAAGAACGCCTTATTCCATATCCGGTAAAACTTTCTGGATCATGGAGTCCAAGAAATGCAGCCACTTTTGAAAACGTTTTCGAAATTGTGTTGATGCCTACATGCGTAGTACATTTTCCAGCCACATATTGCAAGAAAAATCTCCCATCGGCATTTTTAGGCCGTAGATTGATGTATTTTCGACATATTTCGGCAGTATTGACTGAAAAGCTTCCTCCATGATTGTAAAATATCTTGAAATATGTGTTTTCTTATTCGGAATGAGAACGTAGAGGTAACTGCCTTTGTCTTGGACATGGGTGATATCCAAAAAGGTTAATTCATTGCATCGACAAGCACCTGCGACTCCCATGATCGTTGCAACCTGTAAAGAGTTCAAAATAAAACACTCAATGTATAAATTGAAATATTAAAATCGTGTATTTTCTATCTTAACTTTTAAAGATTGAAAGGTGCTTTTTAAAAAATTCTTCAATTTGCTTTCGCACCAGTATCTTTGCCTTCTCTGATTAATAATTATTTCTTAATCCTACTTTCAAATATGAAGTAAGTTTACCATACTTCGAAATATCAATACCTTTGTGCACCTTCAATATTGATTTTAGCATGGAATATTTTATCCACATCGAAGAGGCAGTAAACCGTTTATTCACATTGAAAAAATATGATAGTTTGTTGTGTCAATTTTGCTAATTTTTTCGCTTTTATTGACAAATACACAAACGCATGTCATAGAAACGATTCCAATACTTTCTAATATTCAGCCAACAATCAATATTCTCGATTAAAATAAATTTGTCAAATATGACGTTTTTCAAAACCATAATTTTTTATCTGCTTTCACATGGCGGACACATAAAACCGGTCGGTTGTGAACGTGATTGTAGATAAAACGTTGAATTGCATTCGCCTCGAGTATCCATAATTTCTCGTGGATTAAATAAGAGCTTGTCAATTGCCTTATATAATTAATAACTACTCGTATTTCTACCCAAATTAATATTAAACCAGAATATATGTGTTTTCATTTTAACTGACATTAACATTTTCTCAAACACGTTCACAAATATCTGATATTTGATTCTAATATATTGTTTTAAATCTTTTTAACACAGAAAAAAGTTCAATTATACACACCGCTAAAATTTAATACTGGTACAGGATATATGCGGAAAACACAAACCCTGGAAAAAATATAGACAGCGTCGGTTCATGATATAGGTCACGTGATAGGTTCCGCGTTTTCTAGGGACGTAAGGTTCAAAAAATTGATATTTTATTTGCTTTATGTTGGCGGTTGTGCAAATATGATGGCTGCATTGAAATATGAAATTAACTAACTTGCTGCCATTTTAAATGTCATTAAAGAATGTGGCATGAATGTGACCAATCACAGTAAACAAATGAAATACACGCTACAATACAACCAACGTACATTGCCATAAAAACCAAGTTTTAGTTTTTCTGGATCTTTTAGAGAAGCCATGAACTAGCGGTCGCCGGCAATATGACTGGCACAGTCTATATTTTGTCTAGGTTTGTGCCGGGAAATTAACACCAACATCAATTTTTATATATAACTGTTCTTGTGTACAATGTAATAAAAACGAAAAAACGTCGAGAAAGTGTGATGGTTCTTGTTGTACTTCTTCGCCATATCCAAAATTTACAATAATTGGTAATATGTTTAATAATGAATTGCGATATATTTTAACTGTAATGTGGTTAAAAAATAAGGATCAAAATTAATACAGTACATACCTCCTATAATTTAATAGTCAATGTTTTTGCCACTCATTTTAAAAGTGTTTTTCTTCCTGTAGACAATTTTGATTGTGCGGAATATCGAGAATCAAATGTGTTAAATAATTAATTATTTACAATTAAAGAAATTTCTAAAGATAAAATTTTGAATGCCAGCAAGAAATTGAAAAGTAAATTGTCAAGTGGGCTTATTCCTGTTTTCTAACACCACCATCTATAATTTAATTTTGATGACTTGTACATTTCCTCATATGCAAAAACTTTCACGAATCTGTCCGGGTTTTAAATCTGGTTCCAGATCAGATATTTCAAATTATAGGCCTATCGCACTTATTTCGATATTTTCCAAATTATTTGAGGTAGTTTTTGTCTGATGGATAATATGCACAAATACGTTCATCGTTTTCTGAATATTAACACGGCTTTTTGAAATCACGGAAATTGGCCTCTAATTCGTCAACATTTACACAAATGATATCAGGCTCTCTTGACATCGAAAAGCAGGTAGATGTTGTCTACGCTGATTTCAGCAAGGCTTTTGACAGAGTCCACCATAAGACATATTAACAAAGTGCTTTTTGTATTCCAAAATTTTTGAGTCATACTTACATAATCAATTACTATATGTAGAATATGAAAGTGTTAAGTCTGTTGAATTCCACAAGGATCTACTCTTGAACTGCTTCTCTTTTTAATGTTTGTTAATGATATTTGTTCTTATACATGACTCACCCAAATTGTTATTTGCGGATGACTTGGAAATGTTTAGAGTAGTGGATCAGATCGTCAACTTTTTCAACGTGACTTAACTTCTTTAAGTGCTTGGTGGGCGAAGCTCTGAGTTGAGTAAGTGTCATTTGATCGAAAGAATGCAATGCTACAGTATAATTATAACATTAATAATGTCATACTTGCTAGGAAATCAGTCATTAAGGACCTGGGAATCACGTTCCATCCTTATTTTCGGTTCATATCAGTAACATTGTTTCTGTGACTACCAAAATATTGGGCTTCTTAGACACTGTAAAGAATTTGCTATGAGAGCTTGCTCTTGTAAGAAGTATACTTGAATATTGTAGCACTATTTGGAATCCCTGTCAGAATATTACTTCTGGAGAGTGCTCAGAATCTTTTTTAAATTAATAAAAAGGTAATTATTAAAATTAAAAATACAGGATGATTAATTAATAGTGGTACATAGCTCAAGAGCAGAATGCTAAAATCAAAATATATCATCGATTGTTGCTAGATCTATTTGGAGTACCTATGTATGAAACTGATTGTTTTGAAAATTTGTAATATTGCGTTGTTCCAGATGGCAATTAATTACGAATAGGCAGTGTTGCGGCCACTTCAAGGGGGTTAGTTATACTGTCCTATCGATTTAAAAATTTACATACAGGGTGTTAAAAATTTCGTGCTCAAAATCTGAAGCGGGGTTAGTTTGGCTCAGAATAAGTAGAAAAGTGTTAATGAACGGTTACCGAAATACAGGGTGTTGAAAGTTTTAATGTTTTCGCTTATAAATCAATTATCTCCGAGTTGTCTGACAGAGTTCGAAGCGGACAATTCCTGACCAACTCTGAAGTCATTAACGTTACCCCTCTCGAACCGAGGCGAGCATAGAGTTCGAAAACTTCTTATTGGATCAACTTCAAATTTTCAGGGTTACATCATGAAAATTTCATAAAAATTAGGCAAATAGTGTAACTTCCCATTTGTCCAAAGGATCCTATTCTTAAATTTTTAATCAGTGTTGGTTATTAATCCTGAAGAGCTAAATACACTAGATACCGAATATTTGAATTTGATTAAATAGAACGAAATTAATTCTAAAGAGGGGAATGGGGGATCGTGTTTCCAATTGTGCTTTTCCATATCTATACATGGTGATTCAGAACTTATCTAAAAGAATTTGGGAATTGATGCGTCATGAAAAATGGATAAAATCTTTAAAATTTCCGAGTAAAATATTATCGAAGTTGTAGTATTTTCAACCTTTGTATAACTGGGCCACTGTAGTCTCTAGACAGGCGATTCCGAATATTGAAATCCGATTACTTTTTGTACGCACTAAATTTTTTGTGACGCCAGTATTTATGTTAGTTTTTCAAGTGTCAAAAATGGCTTACGTGTATTATGTAGTAGCAATTAGAAGTTTTAATTTATTACGCTGTGAAAAGGATGAGATGGAGGTCCAGAACTTCCACGGCCTATTGCAGCAGTGTGACGTATCATATACGAGGCTCAAATATATCCGTACCATGTACAGCATGTCCAAGAATTACCATGGCCGCCACAATCTTCTGACTTCTTAAATCATTTGGACATTTTGTGAGGATATTTAAAAAATGAAGTGTATAGCACCGAAGTGGATACATACTATTGATGATTTACGGAAATGTATGATAGTTACCGCCAATAACTTACGAGTTCAAAACGGAAAAGAAATAGAAACATTTGTGTTAGTTTGTAGAAACTGGATAAGACGGGCCAAAAATGTTGTAATAACAGGTATGTCAAACTATTTTATTAATTAAAACGACAAATTAAATCTATTAATAATAATAGCGGGCAAAAGCAGTTAAATTTTCTGTATAAAATCGGAGTTCATTTCTTTCCTTGAGCACTTCCTTCAATTTTGTGTCCGGCCGCAGATTGCCGCCTTATCAGGTTTTACAGTGGACCAGTTTTCAGTGCCGTGCAGAAGTATATTTTTAAATCATTTTCGAACTGCTCTTGTTGATTTTTTCTTTACAAAATTATATTTGTAAGACTACAATGCTAAGAAATGATTTGTAGTTATAATAATCACTCCCACTATTAATGGGACATTGCAACATAATATGTTTTCCATCCATTGCGGCAATGCAATGTGGAAAATTCCATTGTTTATCAAATTGCTCAGAAACAGTTTTACATTGCTCCGCAGTTAAAGACATCTTAAAAAATATATTTAACATTACAATTCGTTCACAACTACATTAGTTGATAGTTTCGTAAACATTTGCTACTTCTTTTTCCCTAGAAGCTCTGGAACTAATAACACTGAGTATCATCCTACTCTAATATAATTCGATATTTACAGGAATTATTGGATGTAAGTGCTACGGACGATGTATCACTGGAATCATAAGAGTTTACCGCAGAAAACAATGATGACAACTCAAATTTACCAACTCAAGAAACTACATCTTTAACAAAACCACCGGAGTCTAAAAAGTCTAAAAAATGCAGAACTCAAGAGAACCCAAGGATCGAAGAGGCTTTTAAAATATTAAAGGCACGCTATACTGCATCGCAAAATAAAAGAATACAGTCATCTGATCACTGCACCATTTATGGTCAACATGTGACAAGCAAATTACAAAACCTACTCACAAAGAACTCGAGTTACTGTGGAACATGCTATGAATAATATACTGCATTAGGCCGATATGGGGAATTACGACAGACACATTTGCATTTCTATACCTTCACATGCATTGGTTCCTAGTTCTACCCCATCTAACTACACTTCTTTATCTTTGACACCTAGTCAATTTTCTTTCGGAATAGTGAAGAGGAATAATAACGCACTTTTTACAACGGACGCAAACCTAGATGGTCATACTACTACTTCTCTTAGTAATCTTGTTAGGCCACAAAATACCACGACATATACACTTTCCACAAATAGTTCTCAGTAAGAAACTCAGTATGTTTTATTGCGTTATCATTTAAGACTGTAAAAGTTAAAATTACATGTTTTGTTCAGTTTTTTTAACTAATAAAAATATTTTTATTTGCATTACAATTCGACATACCTTTATATAACTCCTTAAGACTTCTATTATAGCACAGCACACTTCTATGACTATGGTGGATATTGATTGCTTAGACACTTTAAAAAGATATTGCATGCTGGTATATGAATCCCCTGTAGCCGGGAAACGTAAAGATATTGCCAATCGTTCTTTGATCGATATAGCTTATCGTAGTTTTGTTGTTTTCTTCGCTATTTTTGGTCCAATTGCGTTGATAGGAAATTCAAGGTGTGTTGATGACATACGAATGAAACATTTAAATCAGATCCACTATAACGATTCCTGCTTCTATACAGCTCTGTTAAGCGGAGTCCAGACTATATAACAAAACATGTTAATAACTAAGTTGTACAACAAATGTGTTGTACAACTTTGTCGTGTAACTTGTCCTAATATAACAGAAGCATCCAGATTATATAGCAAGAATCGAAATAAAATAGTGTGCATTTGTAGTTGTAGGCATCGGCTCCATCGCCACTCATGCCTTTTTTCAATTCTCGCTGGAATTGTCCAATAAGCATGCGCATTTTATTTTCTACTTCACATCTATTTTAAATTCTGCGGCTAGTTCAGTCCATGCGTCGTGCTTTTTATTTCTGTTTTTAAAATACATAAATGTAGGATCCCATAATACTCGTTGTTTGCGAAATAGCTCAATTAAATGAGTGGTCAGTTTTTTTGACGATTCCAAAATACAAAATCACTCAAGAAGGTACAAGCCGTGCGACGGTTCTCGCAAACCTAGCGATGTTTCAATAACATATTTTTAAGTGTAGACAAACCAGGGCATGTTTTACAACAAAGTTTTATAACTTCCTTTGATCTTTACCGACACTTTATGGATAACATAAAACTTGCGATATAACAAGAAAAATGTTGTACAACACTGTGATATTTAACATTCTTCTTCTCATTTCTCTAACAAGTTGTATAATTTTGCTATAAAACATGTTTTGTTACATAGTCTGGACTCCGCTTTATCCACCATCGCCTTTGCCGCTTTTTCTTATTTTGCCCAATATTTAATTCGTTTATAACAAAAAAGGCAGCTTGCGTTATAACAACTACTTCATCTGAAGACATCTTTAGGACGAATGAATGGAGCACAGTGAGAAACATTGCATGCGTTTGAGGAAAAGTTTCACCATAATCATTGAAGAGCAAGAACGCACGCATATGCGTGTGGTTTCGCTTTGAATCTTCGCATGTGCTTTCTGGTTTGCACCTACTTTAGGAATACCCTGTACACTCAGAATTTTTTTAGATACGTTCTGATTCACCCTGTATATTCAGCTATTACATTATCCTATCCTATCATATTTATATTTTTTCCTACCCGTTTCTTCACACTCGTAGTGGATATTCTTAAGTGGGTATAAAAACACAGATATGAAATAATAAAAAGTGCAGGGGCAACAAAATAATATTTACTAAAGAAATTGAAATTATCTAAAAAACAACTTCAGCATTTTATAAAAATATCCACTAGAGCGGTCTGGTAAAATAAAGATAACAGAAGGAAAAATGAAAAGTAATGCTTAATATTGAACAAACAAGTGATACGAGATATAATTATAATTTTTTACGTATGTTTACCTAGCGGGACAGATGAAAAGTAACAATTAAATATTTAGTCATGATAAATGTTTAATAAATTCAATACATTGACCAGAAATATGCAGGAACCTAATATTAAATCATAATACCATCATCTGGTGCTGACAATATTATCTCAAAACAACTAACAGACTAAGTTGTATCGAATAATCTTCCTGCAAATACTCTCGAAATAAATAGTTGTATTATTGTTTTATTTTATTTTAAAGGTATTTTAGGTAATCAATTTTTTTATAATTGTGAAACGTGAAACCATATAAATGGTCTTTAATACCTACTACTACGCAGAAGATTCTCACTGAAACCAATTATCTTCTAAAATAAAAGTAACCCAGCTAAAACTCTACTATTAATAATTAGGATATACTTATCATATTAACCATATGTGATAATAATATATTTAAACTAAAGTAAAACGTACACAACTTAATAATAATCAATATATGGGTGATACATTGTTGGTGTAATTATCTGTAGAGTACCTTTCTATTTATTTTCCGCAATATCATAAGTAATTATAAAATAAACTTAACTAAGACTAAAAATTGTAGACTTTCAAATAATATAATTTTTTAAATAATTGTTTTGCAAACCATTATCTCAAACAGTTCTACAAAATGCATATGTGAAACTAATGTATAACTACTTTCTAAACAGAACAAAAAATAGACGGCAGCAAACAGAAAAAATATCAAAAGTAGCTAAGGCACATGTAGTTTTCCAAAATTTTGAAAACAATACACGCTGTACATATAAAGCCCAACCCGTAAGTCGAGACCTAACGGTGATTTTTTGTATTCTCGATGACGTCAATTCAAGCTGAAGTCAAATTTTCAAAAAAAAAAAACCGTATTATTCTGAAAACATAACGAACAAAACTAATATATATGCATTTTTTTTAAATGTATAAAGAGAAATAAAATTAGTAGCAAATAGCAATAAAAATGTATTAAATTAATTTTTGTGTTGGAAATCCAACACCGTGTGTGAAAGCTATATTGATACGTCTCTTGAAAACAAGAAAAAAGATAGCCACAAAAGTTCTTGGAGGAGAGATTGCCGTCATTGAAGCTACTTCAAGTACTTACAAAGAAAATGTTGGAATGAAATTGTTAATACAAATACAGACCAGCATCATTTATCTGGTATTATTGTTACGAATTGCAAAAGTTGTGTTGTTAACCACCTCTTATTGTCCCACGGGTCAGTTTAGGTACAAACAAAAATATATAAAATTACTATTTATTTTTATTACTTTGAAGAAAAATATCACTTTAAGTGTCCATAACTCCACCTAAGGCACCTACGTCATACATTTAGTTCCTCGTCCTACTTATAGATGAGCGCTAGTTGTATTGTATTTTGTTGTTTAACCTAAAAATTTAGAGTGTCTCAAACTGGTTTCAAAGTGCACCTGGTGTTTTGAATTTCATGTAAGTATATGTAAATAAAAATACTCATTATGTTTGATATACGGTTCAGAAGAATACTCTATATTTACATTTACATAACTGAAAAAAATCAATGTGAAAAATTGAGAAAAACGGTTTGTTCCTAATATGGCACTATGGACAGTAGATATGTATATTGACTGTGCCTGTTATGGAACAGTGGTCTCTTATTTCATCATTTATTTTTCAGTGGAAATGGCTGAATTATTTCCTTACGACAGCGATGATGAATACATTCCAGAAAATAGTGACATGTGTAGTACGTCGAGCTCTGATGATGAAAATATATCTGATAATGAAGAAACTCATGTTACAGGTATGCAATACAAGTATCAATATTATGATAACTTTTGATTTTTACTGTTTATTCCAGAGAAAAGAGACAAACCAAAAACACATGGACATTGGTAGAAAATGCCGAAGTATTACCTATACCCGATTTTTCTCCCCCAAATAAAGAAGACGCGCCTGAAATTGGTCGCCCTATTCATTATTTTCAGTTGTTTCTTACTGAAAATATTATAAAACATATTGTTTATCAATCAAATCTTTACTCTGTACAACAAAACAAACCCTTGTGTCTGACTAAGGATGAATTAGAAATTTTCATAGGAACACTTATATATATGTCGATATATGGATTACCTAGACACAGAATGTACTGGGCACAAGCCACCCGTGTAAGTCAAGTAAGCGATGTGATGTCCAGAAAGAGATGGGAATCCATAAAAATGAACATACATTTCAATGATAATCACAATATGCCTCAAAAAGATGATCCTAGAAGAGATAAACTATACAAGATACGACCTCTGATAAATATGATGTTACCTAATTTCCAAAATCAAGTAAAGCCTCAAATGTTATGCATTGATGAGCAAATAATTCCATTTAGGGGTGCCTCATCACTCAAGCAATATAACCCAAAAAAACCAAATAAATGGGGTTATAAATGTTTTGTTTTATCTGACGTAAATGGTTTAGTCCACAATTTCGAGGTATACACAGGAAAGATTGAACCTGCTCATGGAAACCCAGATATAGGTGCCAGTGGAAATATTGTTCTGCGGCTTGCTGAAGTAATACCAAAAAACTGTAACCATTTATTGTATTATGACAACTGGTTTTCCTCTTGTGACCTCTTGGTAAATTTATTATCAGATGGAATCGGGTCTCTAGGAACTGTAAGAATGAATAGAGTTTCAGGTCTAAAGTTGACAAATGACGATATTATCAGAAAGAAAGGTTGAGGAACTTTTGAAGAATATAAAACTACTATAAATGGATCTGAAATTAGGGCGCTCAAATGGTATGATAACAAAGCAGTTACTTTGGTCAGTACGTTTTGTAGTAGTCACCCTGTCGACATAGTAAAACGTTTTGACAAAAGTTGAAAAAGTAGACGTAGTTCGACCACAAATGGTAAAAATGTATAATTCATTCATGGGTGATGTGGATCTCTTGGATGGGCTAATTTCTTATCACCGAATTTTGAGAAGATCCAAAAAATGGTACCTACGTTTATTCTTCCATTTTATTGATATGATTTTGGTGAACGCATGGATTCGTTATAGAAATGATATGATAGAAGCAGGCCTGAAAAAAAAATGAGATTTTGGATTCATTAGGTTTTCGTGCAGAAGTTGCAGAAGCCTTATGTTTAATGAATAAAAATGTCACAAAAAAAAGAGGAAGACCATCCACAAGCAATTCTGTGGATCAAGAATTTGAAGAAAAAGAAAAGAGGCCCTACTAAACCAATCCCTCAATTTGATGTGAGGAGGGATGGAATGGGGCACTGGCCTCTCGAAAAAGAAACGCGTCAGCGATGTAAAATGCCTAATTGTGGACTAAAAACTTATTTTTCTTTTGTATAAAATTTTGTGTTTATTTTGGTTTAGGTGTCCTTTGGGTCATATATGGAACGAAGCCATATTTTTTTTATAAATGAAAATATTTTTTTTCTACAAATATGCAACGTATGTTTATACCCTTTTTAATAAATTATGCCTTTTAAACAATTTTTACGTGAATAAAAATAATGTGGTCAATAAGAGATATTTATAACAAGTATGTAATTCAATTTAATTTAAGTTAAATTATCTATTAATTGTCAAATTGATAAACCTGTTGGTTCTTAATAAAAATAACCATTAAGCAGTCACCTCTTTTTTTAATATTTCACTAGTGGTGTAATGACCTTCATTATCGTACTGAAACAGTGCCAAATAAATGCTATGATGAAGTTCTAATAAAGCAGTTGTAGAAAAATATCATTATTCATTAATTTTACTTATTATTTTTCAAATTTAAACAAGTTTAATGAGAATCAGACGGCATAATTTTATAAATATCTCAAGCAAAACCATCCATCTGGTACTTATCCAACAGCATTGTCGTCGTAACGAGCGGATCTACATTGGACAAAAGAACAAAACCATTGTTTTTATTCGTTTAATTATGATCGACTAAAATTTTTAAAATTACATAGGATAACCCTGATTAGAAAAACTCACTTTTTTGAGAAAATAAAATAAATTTCAAAAATTTGTACTGAAAAAATACTTTTCACCACTGACGTAGAAGTTTAGGGGTTTAAATGTGAACAAGACCCCATACCTACGCCAATGGCTTTTGTTGAAAAAAATATTCAAGTCAAAATATCAACCTTATATTATAATTACTGCATACCAATATTGAAAAAAATATTTATTTGTTTAGTAGATGAAGAAGAATATGTAGTACTTTTTTAATGTTGATTGTTCTGTATAAAGAAAACGGAGTGTCATAGGAAAAAGTGTTATAAGAAAGACCCCTATTATTTTTTTATGTTCTATCTGTTCCCAAAGTTAAGGGCGACAAATCGTAGACACCCTGTATGTTGACGGTGAAAAAATACAGTGCCATTAGGCAATAGTTTATTAAAGTAACCAGTAACCATTCCTCTGAGGGAAGTGCTAATGTATTTAATGTTCTGGTTGCGAAAATTACTCAAGACAACAAAATTGTTTGAATATTAGCCCAAACAAATATTTTCAAAGAATACTTTTAAAGTACATATTTGCATATTATTTATTACATAGATGTGGTTAAGTATCGGCCCTGAAATATTTGAAGGGAAGCGATAGTATTATAATGTACAGTGAAATAATGTCTCGTTATTAAATTTTCCGTGGTATTTGGTCAGATCTGAACGTCACGAATACGAATTACGAGTCTTCCCTTTTCTCTTGTCTAATAATCTAACTTTCAGGAGTAAATCCTGACAGTTTCCTTTTTAATATGATCCCTTATTTTATTATTCGGAAGGTATTCCATAAAATATTTTACTTCCGGTTCCTGAGATAAACTTCTGTATACGTTGGTGTTGTATTCAGTCAGTACTTTTATTTAAAACTATGAAACTTTAAATGTTTACTGAATGTAAAAATTTTTAGTCTGTCTGATGTGACTGAATTTTAATTCTTTTGAAGTCCCTTGAACTATAATTTTGAATACCTACATTTAAGAAAACACGATTTGAAATGAAAACTAAAGAAAAATGTTAAAACAGCTGTTGAATTTTAAAAAATATTTAAATAGTCAACTTAAAAAATAGATAAAAAATGGTTCAGAGGGAGGAATACGCTTTATTGTTCAAAATACAAGACAAGTTTGAGTACTTCTGATATACAGGGTGATTCAGAACTTATCTAAAAAAATATTTTTGAATGTACAGGGGACTCTTACAAATACAATTTTGTAAAAATATAATCAAAAAAAGAAGTTCAAAAATGATTTAATAATACACTCCCGCGCGGCACTGAAAACTAGTTCACTGTAAAACCTGATAAGTCGTATTGACGACCGGACAAAAAATTATAAGAAATTTCCGAGGAAATAATTACATTTTACAACATCCATTTTAGTGTAGCAAGTTCAACTGCTTTTGCCGTTATTGTTATTAACTATTAATATAATTAATTTGTCGTTGTAATTAGCAAAATAGTTTCACATACCTGATGTTACAACACAATTTTGGGCCTGTTTGACCCAGTTTCTACAAACTAACACAAATGTTTCTGCTTCTTGTCCGTTTTGAACTTGTAAGTTATTAACAACAGCTATGATAGGTTTGCGTAAATTATCAATAGTGTCCACTTCGGTGATATATACTTATTTTTTTTAAATTGTACTGCATTTTTTTTAGAAATTATGTGCCTAATTTTATTGGTCCATACTATAGCATTTTCAGCTGCAGATTTTGAACTGCTAATAATGAATACGTAATTTATGAATTTTAAATATTTGTTAAGCATAATTTTTAATTTTTTACTTTTAGTTATCGATCTGGATTTATTTTGCTCACGCTGATTTGATAGACTGGATAGGGGACGTCTATCGGATTTTATCACGTACGCTTTGTACCGTTTTCTTTAGATTACGATCGGAATAAAAACAAAAATAATGATGTTCCCACATTCAATTCAATGGCTTTGGCACCTGATAATTTTAAGAATGTATGCTAGACATATTAGATATTATATAGTTTTTATAGAAATTTAAATATCCATTGCTATTATATTTCTCTTGTATAAAGTAGCAGTTTTAGAAGTTTTAATAGCTGTATCGTCAGAACTAAATTAATATGAAAATCTACGCAGACATTTCTATGTTGCAAGGGGGGGAATTTAAATTATGTTTTGTCTCGTGTGGGCTTCAGTTACCTGAACAAATGACATTCTCTATGAAACATTTTTATGCAATTCGTGCAATACACTATTCAAAAATAACTACCTCGTTTGTTGGAATTGTTAGGAAGTAAAAACTAGATAAACTAGGACTTCATTGTTACTTATGTAACAAATTCAACAAGTCGATGTTTATTGCACCGGTCATCAATTAAAATATAGTGTAACGAAGTGATTTTTTGTTTTATTAATAAAATATAATATCTGGCAATTGTAATGATTTTTCAGTTAAAATAACCTAATTCTAACGCCAGAATCAACACGCGAGCAGCCAGCGCGTTGCCGTGAAGAGATACGTAGAGCTAAGAAGCAGAATTAGTTCCATATAATTATTCGCTGATGGACTTAGAATCTATCTACTGCACTTGGAACTGCCGTACTTGGACTTATAATTTTGCAAGGATAACAAGCAGTATACGAGAAGGCATTGGAAATATTTTCTAAGTCTAGCAGAAGAAGGAGGCGCGCAGCCGTCGACTCTCCACCAGCATTAGCTTTTCTAAACAACAGAAAACAGACTTAATTCCTGTCCAGTCAGCATCATGGGGAGTGCTGCCTACCCCCCACAGTGGTACCAGAAGAGTTACTAAAAAATATTCTGACTGATGGACTTCTCCAGCTGGCCCCCACCACCAGTAGAAGCCGTTGCGCAAATTTCAACTCGGGGACCAGTGCGCAACCGCCGACTTCTCAGCAGCATTAGATCTTGTCACTATCAAGCAGCAGATCCAGTTCTTAACAACACGGCGATAGTGTTTACGCGCGATTCCTTTTTTCTTTCGGTTTTGGGCGTGGCTGGCGTAGGAATACCGAAAAAGGAGCGTTTAACTGATGCTGGCTTGCTCTCAGGGTTCGGGGCTTAATCCAAAGGCTTCGCAAAATAGGAAGTGGTGATGTGGCTTAGAAGCGCTGATGGTGAGGGTGAATATGGGCGCCAGAAATTTTTTATCGGTTAAAATCCCAAACCGTGAAAGGCTGATGTTAGCAGAAAACACTACGGCTGATAGCAGATGTGGATGCAGAAGTAAAGCACAAAATGGCGGAGATGCGGCATAGGAATACAGCACGTGGGTCTGCACGGCGTAGAAATTCAACGCGTGGGTCTGTACGGCGTAGGTTTACAATATTGTCGGACTACACCCTGATATGGATGAAGCACTGGCGTCGAATTTACAGCGATGGCTGTGATGTAGGCATCACGAGGTTGACGGCTGGGCTCAAAGGAGCAATAGAGCACTTAATGAAGCACTGGTTGATGGCCAAAGGGCACAAGACACTCAAAACACGCAGCTCTAACGATCTTTACGGGGGAACGGCTAGCGGAGAACTGAGCGATGTAACTGGCGATGGTCTGAGAGAGCGATTCGCGTGCGCCAATATCCTTGGCAGGATAAATTACCTCGGATGAGCGGGGTCGAGAGGGAATATCTCTCTTTAACCACTTCATCGCTGTAGGCCTGGACGCCTCGTAGAGGTGGGTTCCCTTCTCCGGTCAGCCTCGACTGCAATTGCGGCCGATGCCGGCAGCTCGAGGAACCCCCTCCTGTCCTGGCAAGCCCCGTCGGCAAGGGCTTATCTTCTGGCGCTCTTCTGTTCTTTCTTCGCCGACTTGTTAACCCCCGGGGGTAATCATGTTTTGGCCGCGGCGCGAACGCCTCTGGCCAGGTAGGGGTTTGCGTTAAGTTAGGACAGGGTAGCCAAAGTGCCAGACGCTGTCAAAGATCTTGGCGACGTCCAAGAAGACTGCTCCGGTAAATTCTCTGAGGTTGAAACATGTGGAAACAAGTTCTACTAACCTGAGAATCTGCTGCTGCGGTAAATTCTCTGATGTTAAAACCTGCTGAAACAAGTTCTACTAACCTGAGAATCTGCTGCTCTGTCGAGTGGCGCAGTTCTTCCGTGGTCTCGTGCAGTCTGGCCAGGATCATCGTCTCGTCTACTTTGCTCATCATGGGCTGGAGACTGATGGGCCTGTAACTAGAGGAGAACGTTAGGTTCTTACCTGGCTTAGGGATGAGTATGACGTCGGCCTTCTTCCATCTTTTAGGAAATCTGCGCAGTCTCAGGATGGCGTTGCAGATGTTCAGCAGCGTCATTACTCCCCGGTGGGGGAGCTTCCTGAGAATCCTGTTCCCAATACCGTCGTATCCCGGCGCTTTACGGGAGTTCAGGTGGCGCAGGATATCCGTCACTTCCTCCGGAGTAGCGGGTCTAATGGGTTCTACATCGGGTAGGTGCCTTAGACGCCGCACAAGGCTCTCCACCTCGTCAATGTGATCCTCGTTCTCGTCGTCGAGAAAGTTTTCTCTACACTGTAGTTCAAGGCTGTCCACAAAAGCTTCTGCCTTGTCCCGCTTCGTATAGACGATTCCATTCTCTCCGTAATTCGGAGGTATCGGACGGCGGGGAGCCCTCAGCGCCTTCTGCATCTTCCACAGACCTGCGTCTCCAGGATTCAGCGATTCCAGGTGTCTATGCCACCGCTCCTGGTAGAGTTCGTCCAGGGCGGCTTTGACTCTCCTGTTGAGCCGGTAGACCACTTGCCTATCGCGTGGATGGCCCGTCCTCATGGCTCGTGGCTTGGCCGCACATCTCTCCCTAATCTGCTCCTGCAAATCAAAAGGTAAGTCACCTGCATGGTCCACACGTCTCCTTTCCATCCTCTCGGTGGTGCTGTTTTCCAGGGCGGTGCGGATATCTGTCTGAAGGCTCACGACTGCCGCCTCGAGGTCCGTCTCGTCTTGGATGACAGGGACTTGTTGACAGATACGTTGCATTTCTGCACGAAACCGCTCCCAGTCGGTCTGTCTCCTGACTACGGTTGCCTCGTCACGACGCTCCCGCCCTAGCTGGAGCAGGACGGGCGAGTGGTTCGTGGAACCCTTGTGGTGCGTTCTCAGTTCGGTTTCGATCGGTATTGCCTTGAGCAAAGTGATATCCAGCACGTCCGGCCTAGCTGCCTGTCTGGAAGGTTGGCTCATCGGGTCCGTACGCAAGCACGTTGTCGTGGTTCCGCAAGAAATACAGAAGCACCCTGCCTCGTTTTGAGGTAGTCGTGCTATTCCACTCCGGCGATTTTGCGTTAAAGTCGCCGATGGCAACCGTATGCGGCCATGCCTTCATTAGCGCCTCCAGGTCTTCGTCCAAGAGCGGGAGAGATGTTGGCTGGTAACAGGACACCACGGCGATATCTCCACATGGCGGGTGCTTACAGAGACTGCCACGGCTTCCATGTTCACCAGCTGTGGGACCTGCAGCATATGATGTTCGATACCTCTTTTGACTAGCAGGGCAACGCCTCCTCCTCTTTTGGCCAGCGGTCCCTTCGATACACCACGTATCCGAGCATCCTGGCGGCCTGTGCGTCCTTTAGCTTGGATGGCAGCCACGTCTACGTCTTGGAGTAGCAAGAGCTCCAACAGGTCGTTCTTCCTTCACTCAGGGACTGCACTATTCGAGGGCCTGCCATTACGCCTGTAACAGAGATGGCATTTTGGTGAAAAAGGCGTCTAACGTATGGCTTTTGTGCTTACAAAATGTTTTCTTATTCAGAAAAAAATGATATGTTGCTAATTTACGACGAGTCACAAAAATTTCAAGAAGAACTGTAAAGTTATATCGAGAAAGGTATCCAGAGCACCTCATTCCTGGTCATAGAACATATACAAGATTGGAGGCGATCTTGCGACGAAATGAAGATGCATTTTTGGTTCGGTAGAGTTAAATAATTGATTGAAGGGAAAGAACCAATGTTAATACAGCTAGACTGTTACAATATTTTAAACAAAATCCATGAATGGATAAATCAATCTTTTAACGAATTTTAATGACCAATGGGTATCATGACTACAAAATTCACAATTTCGAGTATTTGTCTGAGAGTCACATTGAAGGTAGACTTAATTTTATAAGTCAAATTGTAGTAAATGTAGAAACTGTTGATCAGAACCTTTTTCGGTACGTTCTTTGGACGGACGAGAGTCGGCATGTTGCAATGGTTTACCAAACAGGCGCAACGAACACTACTGGTTCATTGAAAGTCCTAGCATTGTAAATCCAGTCCAGAACCAAGGCCACTTTGGAGCAAATGTATGGTGCAACATCATCGGTAAGAATTAAATTGGATCTTATTTTTATGAACATACATTGAACAGCGTGAGTTACCTAAATTTCCTACAGGAAGAACTTCCTGCACTTCTAGGCAAGGTGCTTTTGCAGCGAAGGAGAAACCTATGATTTCACGACGGAACTGCACCCCAGAAGATCAGAATTGTGCAGCAATATTTAAATAATACTTTCCCACAGAAATTTATTGGGATTAATGAACCTATTCAGTCACCAGATCTAACACCACTCATTTTTTTATGGAAGGTTTTAAAAAATAGGGTTCACAAAACACCTTTGCGAGATATTAATCATTTGAAAGCAAAAAATCACAAACGCTTGTAATTAGTTAAACGGCGAAATTTTAATAAATGCAGCCTACAAAGAAGTCCGGCGAAGATTGGATATGTGTTTTGAAATGAGAATAGGTCATATAGAGAATAGATTGTAATGTATATGTAGTATGAGGGCGCTTGCCTCAAGTTTAGATATTGTTATCATCACTTTTGTTTTAATTGTATTAAGCAATTATCGAGTTTAATATTTTATTTATTTTCAATGATATTTATGCACGTTAAACAACGAACATTCAATTATTTTACAACGACTACTTGATCCTGCCACCGCTAATGCGATTTTTAGGTGGTATTTATTGACTCTTTAGGACATTATTGCTTATACCTTTCAAACTGGAAGTAATACAGAAAAATGTCTCTAATAAACGTTTATTAGAAAAAATATATTTTTAACAGGAAACAAATTTGGGTATGCTTCTGGAAAAAATATAATTGATGACGTCATTAGTCGTTTCAGTCAAATCCCGAATATAATACTTTCGATTGAAAATGGAACTTACCTCATCCCATTTAACAACACGTGTTACAAATTTTTTGTCACCTCACAGTAGGCTCATACTATCAAGTTTGATGTCGTTCCGTATCCGTCCTTATGAATTGAAACGTGGTTCGTAGCTGACTACGAGTATACCTTTCGATCGTTCGACCTTTCTGTTGATCAACCGTGCACCCCAGGAGAGGAGCCCCGCTGCAATATTGTTTCTTTATTGGTTAGTAATAGTAGTCAAGTCTAGAATTTAGTAGGTTAACTTTACTTAGCCCGCTCTATCGCTTCCTCTTTCTTGGTTTTTGCACGTAGTTTGTAGCACCCGCTTGAAACAATATGAACAATATTTAATACCAATCAATTTCATTACAAACACATTATGAATTATTGTGAACAATAGTAAAGATAAAATTTTGGCAATTTTCGATCACTATAGGTTCATTTTTGTTGCTGATTATAACAGTTGATGATCTTGCATCGTTAACGTCGATAGTTGTGGGTTTAGACTGGCCAAGTTGTGGATTTGGTCCTAGAATATTGTGCGACATTGCCACCTTGTTCTCCAATGAATCTTCTATATAACCTTCAGCTACTGCTGCAAAAAAATAATGACTTAAAAAAAAATGTTTTCTTGTTATGGGCATAATTAAGAAACAATTCGTCCAATCCTGTTGAAATTTGGTACAGTTATGTTTTAAATAAGTAAGTTGCGAAGGAGTAAGTACTATTGCATATCGTAGGGGGCGATCTTGGCAGCTTTTTGTAACTCATTTTTATGGTATCTTTTTTGTTGGTCCTATTTTGATACGCTTGACGGAAAATCATGATGAAGAAATCAATTTTGCGTAGAAAAGCTATACTTGTTCTATGTAACTGTACCTTATTTCTGCAGCTCCTCCAGTTAAATTGATTTTGACAATAAATAGCGATCATATCTGCCGTTTCTGAGTTGGAAAACTGATTATGTCGAGGTATGTTTTCAAAATTTGACAAATGCGGAAATTTTCAAACGCGTTTTTACCGAAAACGGTGCATTTTATTAACATGGAACAAGTATATCTTTTCTACGCAAAATTAATTTCTCCATCAGAATTTTCAGTCAAGCGTACATAATAGGAGTAACAAAAAAGATACAATAAAAATTAATTGCAAAAAAACTTCCAAGAGCGCCCTCTACGATATGCGGCACTACTTACTACTTCACAATACTTGTACGTATCCAAAACATAACTATACCAAATTTGGACATGTTATGTTTAAGCTGGGTCCCATTACTTTCCGGTCACCCTGTATTAAAACATCGGGTTGTTGTATTTGATGGACGTAGGCTGACATAGTGGCGATAGAATGATAAATAATTAAGGTTTGCTTCTCCACCTTCGAAACAATACAATGTACATTGGAAGTTTGTCTTGGTGTTTGGGATTTTCACTATCATTTTATCTTTAAATCTTCTCTGTCGTCAATTAATATTTTAGTGATTTTATCTCGACGATAAGCTCCAGATATAGCTAATTAAAAATAGTTATACGAAAATTTACTTAACAATCCTTCATAATTGTGTGACTTACCTCGAACATTAAGTAATGTTCATCTGTTCGTTTTGGTGTATTTGATAATATCTACGTTATGCTTAGCTGCAAATGTAGTCCTAATCATAGATTCAATGGATATTTTCAGAATACGATATACTTTTCGGCGAAAACATGCATTTAAAAATGTCTTTAATCGCGTATTGGTATATTGTCTTAAGGCTTACGGTGAGCGCTCGATCCAAAGGGATATAGTTTTCGCTCGGTAACTCCTCAACGAAAAATGATAAAAATATGCGGTTTTTTTAATAGACTACAAATACTATTTTACGTCGGCGCTGTGTTTTGAAATTTTGAAAATATGCAAAATTCATTTTAAAAAAAATTATTTTACACTTTTTCAAAATTTCAAAACACAGCGCCGACGTAAAATAATATTTGAAGTCTATTAAAACCGCATATTTTTATCATTATCCGTTAAGGAGTTACTGAGCGAAAACTATGGGTTTGTTCCAACACAGCAAGAATCGATTCCGAACCGTTCAGAATTAGTCAGTCAGTTTAGTTGTTAATGTACTCTCGGCGAATGCGACGTAAGACGGTGTTGGTCAAACATTTCTCAGGGTACTGAACAGTTCTCAACGGTTGTTGGAACAGATGTTATATATCGTTTGATAGAGCGCTCACCGTAAGCCTTAAAATTAATGACTCTGTAACTGAATCACCCTGCATATACATTATATTTATAGCACTCTTAATATGGACGTTAATACGAACTGTCGACAATGGAGAGGAATTTATGTATGTTATGGTGCACTATTAAAATAACTGGTTGGTAACTGTATTTTCTATTCAATTTGTTGCATAATGCGTAAAACCCTTTTTGGTCAAAACTTTGGTGACTCTCTTTATGAATGAAATGGCTTGTGGCTACACGAACACCTTTTAACAAGGTAAATCGTATAACGAAGCCAGTACTAAACCATTACATAATGTGCAAGTGGTGGAGCTCTTTGTAATGTAAATTGCGATATAGCTACTCGTAGATACTTAGTCGAGTAGGAATGCAGTGTAATAATAGTAGCCTGTACACCATTGGATAAGAATGAGAAGAAATGATTATACAGAATGTTTCAGAGTTAACTGAAATATTTGAAATTGGATGGCCAAAATAAAAGAAATAGGTCTATGAAAACGTTTCCCGAACCTCATCATTTTCTAGTTGTAGAGTAGGGAAATTTGTGTTTGACTGATGGTGTTTAAATTACATCCTGTTCTATAGTTTCACATATGTTTTGGTGGAAACGTTCACCTTATTCTTCGTTTAAGTGACCAAGATTATTATCTGGGAACCGTTACCAAGGATGATGGGACGTAAACATGATGACTGTTGATACTAAAAAGAGGTATACCAGAAGAAGAAAATAAACTTAAAAGAAATTCTATGTGCAGATCATTAAAAGAAAAGAAAACTCATTACAGTTCTAAACATGAAAATGAATAAAGAATAAGTATGTCGAGTAACGCGATTATTGGATTTATTGGTTATGGTATTGTGGGGTTATGGGATGATTGATTTATAGGTTTGGAGGTTAATAGCTTGGATTTTGTATTTAAACTTTGAGTTATACAGTTATATGCGTTTAATAATGCTGAAAAGCCTAAATTATTGAGAGTTTTGAAAGAAACATATAGTAAACATAGTTTGACCTTTAAAACTGAATAGAAATTGAATAGAAAAAAATGTGGATCTGTGTTATGAATAGAAATATGTATATCTTTTTTGTTTCTATGGAGTGAAACATATTAAAAAATGTTTCCTAAAAAATAAGTACTGGTACTGAAAATAAAATCAGGAAATGTTTTTGAAGTGTTTATTTATTTAGTGCTACAAGTATATAGTGAATTCTTGGACATTTACCTACTTTGTAGTGTGAGATTCTTATGGTTAAGTAAAACCAAGTTCATATAAAATCAACTCCCTTGACATAAAGTTATGTACAACTTGTGTGCAGTATAGCAGAAATAATAATAATTCAAGGCAGCGTTTACATTTCATGATTAATTGAATGTGGTTGGTACAGGAAAGTCGAACAAAAGGAGAACAGAGTTAAAACTTATATTATATTCTCATTCTCATCTAAAAAACCATCAAATTCATATAAATCTATCTACTGATGAAGTCAGTAATAAATAAAATTTTAAAATAATGCGGAAGTAGCATGAATTTTTTATTGGTAATGTATTAAAAGGTAATATTTCAAATATATTGAAGGATCTGAACATGTGTCTGGTGGCAATAATCACATATTAATTAAAATATTAACATTACCAAAAACGGCGATATTATTGGTATGACGTTAAAGCGTTGAGTGAGAAATTAGAAAGAGGCGCAACCTTAATGGCGAAATGCGTATTCAATCTACAAGTTTAACACTCTGTATCTTGAAAACAAAGGCCCTAATCGAAAATATCTATAGGGCAAAATGTTTTTAAAGTCGGACAAGAAATAAAGATCTTCGTGTTTGACCTTCCGTGTTTGACACCGTGTTTTACAGTACGGGTTTTTTGGGGCCGATATTTGTCCGTCTGTCGAGAACTGTTGTTAACACAGTCAATTTTGAGTGTTCTGTATGATTCAATGGTTTACCAAGCAAAGAAAACCTCCGCGAACAATAAGTTGTCGATAAATTGGAGAGTCTTAGAACCAAAGAGCTCCTATTACCTAATACTATCTCGGCACCAAAAGTGGATACGCATTTCGCCATAAGGTTGCGCCTCTTTATAATTTCTCACTCAACGGTTGAACTCCGTTGAGCACGGTTTGTTTCCGGGGATACAGGTGCAGGTTAGATAGATAGATAGATATATAAATACACTTTTTGCATAATGTGGTAAGTTACTTTCTAGAAATCTAACAAAGGAAGACTACAAATAAAAAAAGTAAATATATAAAAACAATATACACACTACTAGAGTATAAAGTACAAAAACTTAAAAACAACACCAAAACTAGCAATTTAAAGCCGGTGATACATACATGCAGCGTATGTTGTTACTACACAAACACATAGTTTATAACAATTACAAGCAATTAAAGAACATTAGCATCATCTAGATACTCCTTTATGGAGTAATAAGATTTGTTTATTATGATTTTTTTTATTGTATTTTTAAATTTATTAAAATGAAATTCACGAGTTTTTATGCTCAACTTATTATAAAGGTTCAAATCGAAGGAATTTTTCTTGGACTTCGTTAATCTAAGTTTAGGAGGTCTCAAATAGCTTGCAACTCTTGTGTTGTAGTTATCTAAGTCCATTTGCGTATTAAAATCTGTCTGTTCTTATGTATGGCTAACAATGTATGATACATAAATAACGAGGGTAAGGGCATTATTCCAAGGCTTATAAAGAATGGGCGACAATAGTCACGGAAATCGGCATTAGATAAGATACGCACCACTTTTTTTGTAATCGAAAGGCTCTTACGGCAGCACTGGCATTTCCCCACAAAGTCACAGCATATGAAATGCGGGAATGAAATAAACTAAAATATACACCGCGCAATGTATCATCAGTCAAACACCCACGCAAACGTCTAATTAAAAATATTATGCTCGATAACTTAACACAAAGAGTATCCACATGGGCTCTCCAGGACAAAATTCCATCAATATCTACACCCAAAATATGCAAGGAATCAGCACTAACATAATTGCTCATTTCACTAGAAAAAAACAATTGTTGGGTTTTGTCTGGATTAAGAATTAGGTTGTTTACCGAAAACCATTGCTGTGCTTTCTTATTAGTATTTGAAATAGAGTCTAACAAGGACACCACACTGACACCTGTATTTAATAAAGTGGTATCATCAGCAAAGAGAATGCATCTCCTAGGTGACATAAAATCGATAAAGTCATTGATATAAATTAGAAACAAAAGTGGCCCCAATACAGAGCCCTGAGGTACTCCGTGACGAATGCATTGAATGCTAGAATTAATTTCATTAAATGACACACATTGCTTACGATTTTTCAGATATGACTCCAGGAGTCTCGCTGGTAGACCTCTTACACCATAATTTTCTAATTTATGGATTAATATGTCATGAGACACACAGTCGAAGGCCTTAGTTAGGTCACAAGCTGTAACAGCACAGTGTAAACCCTTCTCAAGACCCTCGACAATAAGTTTTATTACTTGAGAGAGAGCATCACTAGTAGAATAGCCGCTTCTGAAACCAAATTGACATACATTTAACAAATTAAAATTTTCAAAAAATCGTGAAAGCCGGTGTTTTAAAATAATTTCTATTATTTTTCCAAAAATATGGATGATGGAAATGGGACGATAATTATCCACCTTATTGTTGTCACCTTTTTTATACAATGGCACCACTCGTGCAATTTTAAAAATGTCGGGGTAATATCCGGTACAGAAACATAAGTTAAAGGCTGCAATAATATATCAGTTGTATTCTTAATAATTTTACTGTTTATATCAAATATATCCAAGGCGTGAGAATTTTTCAACATAAAAATAGCGTCATTTACTTCAAAGGTAACAACAGGATGTAAGTAAAAACCATTATTTGAGGCAGGAGTGCCCCCGAGGGATCCTCCAGTATCATCACTACGCACAATTGAATTTACCAAAATCTCGGCAATACCGCAGAAGTATTTATTAAAATCCTCAGCTGACATACTGCTATTATGATTATTACTATTATAATCTTTATTTTGTTCGAAATTTATCAATCTCCAACTATCTCTATTTTTATTAGTTGATGTAGTGATGAATTCATTATAGGCATTTTTTTTAGCAATCCTAACCTGTTTTTTGTAATCTTTAGTAAAATTTCTATATATTAACCAATCAGCTGGATTTTTAGTGATATTACAAATGAGTTTTATAGACATAAGAGTATCTCTCATACCTCTTAAACGATCATTAAACCAGACAACTGGCAGCTTACCGAAACTATTATCAAACTTACTCAAAGGAAAATGGTAATCTATCAAAATTTTGTAAGTATTAACTAAATAATTTGCCAAAAAATCTACCTGCAGTGTAGGATCCTCGAAGACACTCCAGTCTACTTCCAACAAAGACCTTCTAAAATCTCTCAAACCTGCCTCGGTTATTATTCTTTTTTTAGACGTATAACTAGGCGATGCATCTCTTTCACTATCACAAATCTTAAAAATTGACCTGAGTTGTCAGAGAGACAAGGGTCACCAGCCACAATACTTTCACAACTTAAGTTGGTAATGATGTTATCAATACACATCATAGACGTTGGTGTAATTCTTGTATAATCGGTGATCAAAAATCTTAATCCAAATGCCGAAAACAAACACAATAACTCGGATAAGTTATCCGAACTAGTCCTAAAATCAATATTAAAGTCACCCATAATAATTATAGTTTTGTTCATTAATACATAATTAGTAAGGAGCAATTCCAGCCTTTCCATAAAAACCTCAAAATCGCCCTTACCCGTCCGATAAAAACAAAATATTAAGATTTTGCTAGTTAGAAGTTCTATACCACATATTTCAAAATTAATTTCAATATTGAAATCATTCAAGTTCAAAGACTTATATAGTACGCCCTTTCTCATAAATATGCAAGCACCTCCATGAACATGTTGAGGTCTATAATAAAATGAGCCCAAATCATATTCAGGTAATTTAACATTGACAATATCTCGTTCATTAAGCCAGTGTTCAGACATACACAAAATATCATACTTAAATTTATCAGTAAAAAGAGAAATATTTTCAATCTTATTTGAAAGACATTGTATGTTTATATAAAACACGCCTAGCTAGTCACTTCCCACATGTGAATGCATTATATCACCGGCAGATTCTCCCTCCTTTGTACTTGAAAAAACCTGCTAATACATGTTCCATCTGGCCATAACATAGAATCCATAGCTTTATTGACAATTTCTTCTTCTTCTTCTTTGAACGAAGAATAGAAATTGGGATATTTTGGATTTAATGCCTCGCAGGTAGCTTCTGGAAAAGTTCTCTTCAATAAGTCTTCCAGGTCCGTGACAGAGTTCTCAACATCCACTCTAGAGACATACAAATGAGCAAGTTTTTTTACTCCCTTTATTGAGGAATCCTTATTGTTTCCTACAATTATTTTTTTCCGGCGACTTTTCTTATGTATTTGTCTCCAAACCTCTTCAGTATTTTTCTGAGAATTGTCAACAAGGGATGGTAATTCAGCGCTCCTTACATCATTTTTGAGATTTATAATCTCAGTGCATTTTAGTTTTGACTGAATATTTAATATATCAGCTGATATTTGTTTACGGTTTTTAGTTGTCTGGGATTTCTTGACACTAGTCGAAGGTTTTTGCAATACATGATCACCTCTGAGATTAGTTTTTACATTTCCACAGTCAGGCTGTTTACTTGTAGTAGTTTTTATTTCTACATTACTTTTTGCAGTCCTGGTTACGGCGTTGGTGATTTAAACACTTGTATTTTTGCGTTTTTTTTTGGGTCATAGTTACATAGTGTAAATACTGTGTAGGTAGTGCCATAATTATTAGTAGTGACGTGGTGAACTTACGGTATTGTTTAATGTAATAACTTATTCCTTTGTTTACAATATAGATCCGCTCGTGACAATTACGGCGACAATGCTGTTGGGTAAATACCAGATAGATGATTTTACTTAAGGTATTTATAAAATTATTCCCACTGATTTCACATTAAACTACTTGCTTTAATTTGAAAAATAATAAGTAAAAGTAATGATTAATGATATTTAATATTTATTACTATTAATATAATTTTTCATTAAACATTTTACTTCTACTTACATTTCCAGTTAAACTTATATCAAAATGATGGCCACAAACATTGTTGCAATAATTTCGTCGAGCAGGAAGTAGCAGACCAGTTACATCTCACCTGCACTCGATTTATATGTGAACCTACATATGAAGGAACAGCCAGTTCAATTGTCGGTCATCTTACCCATGTCATACTAATGAGAGCTAACAAGCCCGAAACCGGTCTATGTCTGGTGATGTGGCCGACAAGGGTTCTTGGCTGTTCACGCAGATACTGCAGGTGTAATTCAATGCCGGTCGGGAAATTAGCCCGCGGAGTAGTTGTTTCCTGCAGTATCATTTATAGATTTAATGGCTCATCACCCAGGGCGAGAGGTCTGCGGTTAAGTACCTACTACAATGTAGGTCGCTTCCTGCAAGTCGAGCAGCTTAGGCCGAGCAGGAAGTAGCAGTCCAGTTACATCTCACATAACATAAGGTCAAGATCATGAGATGTCTGCACATAACAAAGATTATGATTCTAGTGGATTTTTTTAATATATCACACTATATTTTGTTCATATTTTTAACACTTTTCATATATTGAAATAGAGTACATATTTACAAAATAATATTCAGAAAATACACTTCATTTATAATTATTGCAATACATGTGTCTAAAACATATTATTAAACTGTATAATTGCAATTATGTAGGTAGTAATGGTAGCTATCATCGACAGTATCATATTCCTGTTAATGTTAAATAACCCCACTGAAATAAATTTCGGTTCAAAATGTTTTGCCTGGACAGCTATTTCTAACAGTTCCTTCCTAATTGGTGACTTTATTGGAAAATTCTCCTCTAGATCGTAGCATAACGTAATAATCTTCTTACCTTCACAACTTGCAAAGTCACATGATAATGCTAGATAGATACTGTATATCTGAAAAAAAACATAATATATGAAAGAAAGACAGGATGCAACTGAAAATGGATTTTTGCTTTGGTGTTTGTTGATATAAAACAAATAACGTTTGCAAAATCCCTTCATCTAATTTTTCTCTTTAATAACCTAGATATTTTTTTATTGAATTACATCATTTAATTTCGTTTCTATGTAAATTTACTACGACTTATCTGATAGCGAGACTGTAACCAACAATTGATACTAAATCAAGAAACTGTGTTACTGTGTTTCATGTTCGATTTGTAGTTTAACAAGTTTTTGTTGTTATATAATATATTATCTCATTTTCTTGTCTGTAATTATTTGGACAGGGTATCTCAAATTCGATAGTGTGGGCCTACTGTGAAGATAGAAAAAATTTAAATGGTTAAATGGGATGAGGTAAGCTCCATTTTCAATCGAAAGTATTAACTTTGGGATTTGACACAAACGACTAATCACGTCATGAATTATATTTTTTCCAGAAACATACGCAAATGTTTTTTCTGTTAAAAAGTGTTACTTTTTATAATAAATTTTTATTACAGATTTTTTTTCTGTATTACTTCCCGTTTAAGTTATAAGCAATATCGTCCTAAACAGTCTCAAAAGAAATACCACTTAAAAATCGCATTAGCGGTGGAAAGATCAAGTAGTAGTTGAAAAATATTTAAATGTTCATTGTTTAAAGTTGATAAATATCATTAAGAATAAATATAAGAATTAAACTCGATAATTCTTTAATACAGTTAACACAAAAGGTGATGATAACATCGGTAAGTGGTCGCGCGGTTTAAGGCGCCAGTACTTGAATCGAGGTGATTAGATCAATGTGGCTTTGACCCCCAGAGCCGGTAGACCGTATATAAGCTATATTCGTGGAGAGGATTGGCAGCCTTTCTGCGGGTATGGTAGGGTGGAAGAATGTTGGCTTAGATCAATGTAAGAGATTGAAACCGATTGATATTTGACTACCCCCCTAATTAATGAAGTTTTCCAGGTTTCCCTCATTCCTGCACTGAATAGTGGTTAGGGCCTACCAACGTAGGTCAGTCCTGGGCGCAAATGTGGCCTGCGTAATAATAATATGCCGCCTCCTCTCCCGCACAAGCCTTCGACTTCTGGGCTAATCCTGTGATTAGAATGAGGGGTAGAGATATTATTATTATTAAAACAGTAACTAAACTTATAAGGCAAACTAAATACATATTACAATCTGTTCTCTATATGACCTCCTCTCATTTCAAGACACATATCCAATCTTCGCTTGATTTATTTGTGGACTGCATTTATTAACATTTTGCCATTTAACTCATTACAAGCGTTTATGATTTTTTCTGTCAAATAATTAATATCTTTTTTGTAAACCTTATATTTTAAAAGCCCCCATAAAAATCGAGAGGTGTTAGATGTGGTGAGTTTCCGGGCCACTCAATAGGTCCATTAATCCATTCCATTTTTCTGGGAAAGTGTTATCTGAATATTGCTGCAGGAAGTTATTCTTGTAGGAAATTTAGGTAACTCACGCTGTTCAATGTATGTTCATAAAAATAAGTCCCAATTAAATGCCTACCAATGATACCGCACCATACATTTACTTCACAATGGTCTTGGTTTTAGACTGGATTTAGAATGTGGGGATTTTTTTGAACCTGTAGTGTTCGTTGCGCCTGTTTGGCAAACCATTAATGACAAACCGACTCTTATCCGTCCAAAGAACGTGCCGAAAAACGTTCTGATCAGCAGTTTCTACTACAATTTGAGCTATAAAATTAAGTCTGTTTTCAATATGACGCTCAGACAAATAGGTACTTCAATTGTGAATTTTGTAGTCATGATAACCATTGGTCTTTAAAATTCGTTGAACGGCTAGCTTGCCGTATAGAATTTTGATTCTATGATCAGGAATGCGTCGCTCTGGATACTTTTCTCGATATAACTGCACCTCTTCTTGAATTTTTTTGTGTCTCGCCGTAAATTAGCAACATATCATTTTTTCTGAATGAGAAAACATTTTGCAAGCACAAAAGTTATACGTTTAATGTTCGTATTGAGTAATGACAAGTAGTATTTTGTGATATTTATGCAGTTAAAACAACGACCAATCAATTATTTTCCAATGACTAGATCCTTCCACTGCAAATGTGATCTTTAGGTTGTATTTTAGGACGATATTGCTTATAAGTTTTAAACGGGAAGTAATAAATAAATATTTCTCTAATAAAAGTTTATTAGAAAAAAGAGAGCTTTTTAATTGAAAAAAAAAATGTAGGTATGTTTCTGGAAAAAATATAATTGATGACTTCATTAGTCGTTTCTGTCAAATTCCGAAGATTATTTTTTTACGTTTCTTAAAACCAATGAAATGCTTCTTTATTTGTCGCAAGTGTAAGTTTCAACCAATTACGTCATTATTATAGTGGGAATAAATATCTTGTGATTATTCTCGGGAATAATCACTGTGGCTTTTATTTGCCTAGCAAGTGTCAGATAGTTGTCAAAATAATTACCTAATTGTGTCAACGCGATATATAAAATTGGTGAAAATCATCGGTTTAGTATCTTTTCTGATGCAGAAATAACAAAAAAGATTTTAGAAACTACTTCGAAAAATACTCTAATAAGTAATCAGTCTATATGGAGACAATTTAAGACCTTCACCAAAGAAAGAAATTATATTCTGGATCAATCTACTACAACAGCTACTCTGGCATTGATTTTGAAAGATTAGGCTTATAACATGAAAAGAAAAGACGGAAATGATTATAAAGAAGCAGCAATAAAGACAATGTGGAATAAAACGGCAAAATTAGTT
This sequence comes from Monochamus saltuarius, assembly GCA_025584915.1. Lineage (NCBI taxonomy): Eukaryota > Metazoa > Arthropoda > Insecta > Coleoptera > Cerambycidae > Monochamus > Monochamus saltuarius. The sequence goes on from CM046726.1 coordinate 36,102,908, forward strand.
CAAGAACTTTACTTTAATAAGTATAACAGGTACTTTGATCCTTTCCATGATATAGAATTCAAAAATGCTTGAAATGCAAGAGATGCAAAAAGAAAAATTTTACAAAAACATCCTGAAAAGCACAAACAAAGTTCTGTAGCACTTTCTAATACAGAATTGTTGCAAATATTTAACTATTGGGACGAAGATACACCTTGTGGATTGCAAAGAAAGTTTTTTCACGTTGCATCGTATGAACTAGCTTGGAGGGGAGGAGAAGCTACGAAATGTTTAGTTCATTATTTTAAAAAAGAAACCGACATAATAAGATTAAATACTGGCCGCATTGAATACAATCCCATCTTTACAAAAACTGCACAGGGTGGAGCACAAAGGTGCGCTAATAGTAAATGGTTGACTCCAAACATAAATAACCCAGATATTTGTCCTGTTCGTCTTTTTGAAAAACTAATGGGTAAACGTGAAGAAAATATTAAAACCGAACGCTTGTTTCTCACTCCAAATCCGGCTTGGCAAACTCATGGTTCTTGGTATAAAAACGTTCCTGTGGGAATAAATTCCATTTCAAAATGGATGAAAGAATCCGCAGAAAAAGTAGGTCTAGACACAGTTACTAAAAAAATAACTAACCATTCTGCCAGATCAAGTGCAGTAAGTAACCTTTCAAAAGCTGGTGTAGGAGAACAAGAACTAATCAAGGTCACTGGTCATAATTCTGCAAGTTCGATTAAACCATACTTACAATTGAACCAAGAACATCATTCAAATATAATAAATAATCTTAGAGAAAATACGCAGGAGGAAACACTTAATATAACAAGCAATTCCAAATCCTCAATAAATAATGAGTCTCGAAATATTTTTAATAATTGCGTTTTTCATTGTATTAATTTAAATTGTTAATTCTTTTAATATATTCACAATGTGTCAACGATATTTTCGTATATTGTAATAATTAATTAAATTAAATTTTTCAATAGTTTTATGATAGTTTTATTGATCTTTTTTATTGTAAAAATCTGTGAATCAAAAAATAATCTAGTCAAATATAACTCGCGAGTTCCATAAATTAGAAAATAATTTGACAGATTTTTTGAAAACTTGTTGCTCGAGTGGCTATTTGCAAATTATTTCCAATTATTTCCAATTTATTCTCACTCTCTTGTTATATTATTACTGATAATACTTTCGATTGAAAATGGAGCTTACTAGATCCTGTTTAACACCATTTAATTTTATTTAATTTTTTTGTTTCCTCGGAGTAAGCTCATACTATCGTGTTTAAGACACCCTGTACAGGGTGTTTGAAAAAGACATGACAATGTTGTTAGGGCTGGTAGAAAATAAGTGAGATTTACTTAATAAACATATGTCCGAAAGCCATTAATTTTTCAGATACAAGGTTAGAAAATCAAATTCTTGATGTAATTTTTTAGAGAATAATATATTTGATCAAAATTTGGTTCAGGTAGTTTCTTTTGTACAAAGATAGGGTTGCTACATTTCTGCTGACATTTTATTCTCCAACTTGTGGGTCTTTCCCACTCTATGTCTCCTGACACGAGACATAAAAAAGATGATGTACCGTTTTCGAGGATGAAATACATGAAATTTTACATAATATCAGGAGACTTAAAAAGGGAAGAACCCAACTTAAAAAAGTTAGAGAATAAAATATCACGGAAATGCTACTAACTAGCGCCTTCTACTTTATACAAAAAAGCTAATAACGTCAGCGTATTCTATACCATCAAAAACTTACCTGTTTAAATTTTGACCAAATATGCTGTTCTTTAAAAAAAATGCATCTAAAATTTGATTTTATAAAATTATCTTACATGTCCACCATCTAAAAAAAAATAGTGGTTCTAGAACATACATATTTCTCAAATACTCCGTAAGTAAAATAGAAATAATTCAAAATTTTCACCAACTTAATCAGTAAATAAAAGAAAGCTAACGAAACAATCACAATTTTGTCATGATGACTGGAATATGAAAATCAAGATTAGTTTAAAGGTTATTCTTGTAGTAAATATGACCTTATTGCTATCGGTTGTTGTAATATTAATTATAATGTGAAATATTAATTACAATTTCAATTTCATCCAGTATCAATTGCCAATGCATATCGATTTTACCCAATCGCAGGATTGATTTTCTTTCAATTTTTTATAATCATAGAAAGGTACCAATTGATATATTTTCAACAAATTTTTAGTACGAAACTTAGAGCTAATTTATGAATATTTGTTATTAGTTTATTTATCCTTATTAATAGAAATGTAGTTATATTAAGTACTTACAATAAGCACAAATAGTTCCGATCTTTCAGTAGGTTGCGTGATGTCACCAACTATCATACAATTCAAAACAGTTAATGCGTCCAGTATTGTATAGGCCATCAAGCAAAAAGTTGACCAACCAAATAAATTACTTACAGATTCTACCAAATCGTTTATATATCTGTACAAGAATTTTATTTTATTTATTTCTTTAAGAGTTGCAACGTCCACATCTTTAGTCATAAACTTATTCTCAATGGATTTGTGAAGTATTTGTACAAATCTCTGGTTTAGGACCTCATATCTTTCTTTCAGATTTAGTACAATTTCAGTTGTAAATATAATCATGTATAGCCAAAATACTTCTTCTAAAGTTACGTACATCAAGAACCATGCTCTGAAGATGATAGTGTAATTAGTTGATTCCAAAATATGTTTGTCAGAATATATATAGAAAATAATTATTAAATTCAACAATAAATTTAAAATGTGTTTCACATAATATCTATTGTTTGTTTTTGATGGTAATAAACTGTTGATCTTTATGAATTTTTTAAGAAATATTTCCCATTTTTTGTTGTTAGATATTAATAACAAGAAAACTGTAGAGAATGGCATCAGCCAATAACTGAAGTTTGTGGGATGTTCTAAAAGTTTCATGGTTGTCAAGCTGTATTCGTTTTCAAATAAAGGGAAACTTAAAATGAAGTATCCTGTTATCAGAAGAAGCTTGTATATGAGCAAAATCAATAACCAAATTTTATTCATAACTTTTTTGACCAACTTGCACCTTCTAAAGCTGAAAAATGGAATTATCCCTACAATACTGCAGATCAAATACAAATTGCGGAAATATTTTTGTACCATTCTTGATGATTATAAATCTGACAGGAAACTAATGCATGTAAAGTAAAATGATACTGGATTTATTGACTTGTGTAAGTGGTATTGGTTTTAAATTATATCTGAATTATAAAAGTTTTGATTAAAGTAAATTGGAATTGTAAACTTTAATATTACTATGTTTTAAAAGTTGAATAGTTGAAGAAAGCCAAGAAAACGTGAAATAAAACTTTTTCCATTCTACAGGGTGTCTGTGAAAGGTTAGGAAATCTCGGAGCTGGAGATAATTGTGACCAAAATAAGTCGATTGTGCCAAATATGCCTTATCCGAATGTTGCTGGTTTCAAAAATACAGGGCATTCAATACTAGAATTTTATTTTGAAATATCTCAATAACGTTGAAACCTGTCGGAGTATTAAAAAAAAAATTGGCACAATTATGTTTTTTGGCACGGCAAATAAGAATTTTTAACTAATTTTGGCGTTGCTTATACAGGGTGTCACTTATGCCTTGTTCCTTTGATGAAAAGTTTTTTTTTTGTATTTAGAATTACGGACATCATGTATTGAAAATAGGAAAAAACGTGATTTGATTCCTAAAAAAGTGACTCTTGTTCGATTTCGATATCTCGCTTGGTTATCGAGATATTTGCATATACAGATTTCAATGCATTTCGTTTGTTAACAACTTGTAATCCTTAAATAAAATTAATGCGTCTTGACGGCTAGTGTGAAGCAAATTATTTATAGTTTTTTAAATAGCAATTTAAAGGGAAAGTAAACAGTGATCGTATCATTTGAATACCTATTATTTCTTACTTCCTGGCTGTGGTGGAAACCCGTGAACTGTGTTTTAAAAATTATAACAGATTAATCAATGCATTGAAAGCTCAAACATTATACTCTGACAGATTTCCCAACAGACAACTACCAAATCCAATTTCAGCGCGTTGATCAGCGGTTACGGGAAACTTGTATGACATATTTATTAGTTTATTTTGAGTAATGAGTACGATTTTAATTTGTAATTGTAATACATTTAATATTACTTAAGGTAGTTTTATGCCAAATATGGGTCGACATGGTGGAGTTCAGAGAACTGTTCGTTCAACTGAAGTTGAAGAAGCTGTTCTGGATTATGTCGATGAAGATCCTACAGTTAGTGTTAGAAATGCAGCGCAACAGTTTCAGATTTGAAAATGCACCGTAAATAATATTCTTAAAAAACAACTACTCCATCCATACCATATGCAAAAAGTTCAGGGTTTAAGCATAGATGATTATCCTGCAAGAATACAATTTTGCACTTGGCTGTTGGAAAAAGTTAACCAAGTTCACGATTTTACCACTTCTGTACTATTTTCTGACGAAGCAGGTTTCCGTAGAGACGGACTAATCAACTTACATAATTAACACATGTATGCAGACGAAAACCCTCATGGTATAAGGCAAACCCGTCATCAAGTGCAGATTCAAATAAATTTATGGGCAGGCATAATTGGTCATTATTTAATAGGACCTGTTGAATTACCACCTAGACTAAATGAACAAAGATATTTACAGTTTCTCCAAGACCAACTACCTTCTTTTGTTAGAGGATCTTCTCCTACAAATACGCTTTAATATGTGGTTTATGCACGATGGTGCTCCTCCTGATTTTAGTTTAAGAGTTAGGGAGCACTTAAATAGGGTTTATCCAGATCGATTGATAGGCCGATCAGGACCAGTGCCCTGGCCGCCTAGATCACCAGATTTAAATCCTTTGGATTTCTACTTCTGGGGTGACTTGAAAACACGTGTTTACGCAACGTGGAAACTTTATTGTCACTCTTGATTACACAAGAAATATGCTTCAAACAAATTTTCACAGCTATCAACTTTTTACTTTGACGTTTCTGTTACTCGCATTTGGCTGCTCAATATAAATTGACTGTGCCTCCGATCCGCTTATATAGGTTTTTAGGATTCTAGAAGTTTTAGGCGGTCTTGAGAATTAAATAGAATGTGGCCGGGAATGTTCCAGAAAACGTCAAAATAAAGGCATCACAAAAATTATAAATTCTAACGTAAACAGGAACATAATTAACAAACTAAAAAGGTAGGTCAGCTTCCATAACAAAATGAATAGGCCATGAGGCCATGGCCTCTACAACTCCCCCTCCACGGGCGCCCATGATTAAATATATCTGTTTCTTTCACATTTCATACGAACAAAATCTAGAGGACGTATGACAATGTTGCTTATTGCCTAGACACGTATTCATTGATATACCAGTCTCGCCACAGTAAGTTTCGATAAACAATGTTGCTGTTAGTTGGAATTTATATTCTTTCTGATACCTTGGTATTTTTTAAATAAAACCTTATTCACATTGTTAACAAAAGTGATGTATCAGTACCAAAAGTGTGGAAAATTGAGTCCTTTTCACCCTGAATTGGCTTTTAAGTTAAGTTTAATTAACTACAACGGCTGGTGAGATATCTCTATAACTAAATATGAGACCCAAATTAAACTTTAGGATATATGTACTGTGGCCATATAGACAACTTTTGTAGAGAAGCAGAGAAGAACCTTTTTAGAGTTTGTGAAGTTAGAAAATTATGAAACTCACCAGAAATTTTTAGATTGGTCTCATTAATGAGGACATGATTTTTCCAAATACGTGCAGAGAGTATTATTTTAATCGAAATGGCGTTTGTCCTAGACAATTTCTTGGAAAATAAGCCTAAAAATTATATTTAAAAATTTAGTATGGCAACGCACCCACAAAACGGTCGTAGCCACAGCGTAGATCTGTGACGCCACACACGTGTATAAGTAAAATACAGTGTCATGTATGTATACATTTTGTCATGCTTTCGGACAACGCACTACATACGTTTAGAGGAGTTAATTTGTCAGTTGTGATTTTATTAGGTATTATTGTATAAAATATAGTACATTGATACTCGTATTGAATAAAGTTACAAAATCGTAAAATGAGCATAGAAAGTGCATCTCACCGGGCAAATAGAAGTATTGCATTATGGTATTATGTACAGTGTGCAGTGTGCATAATACTATTTCACCGTGCCAAAGAATGAAAAGAAAAATGTGGTGTAGGCCGATGAAACGCGACAAAAGGAAGCATTGCAATATTATTTGTTTGTGAAGAGGAAGAAATAAGTTTAATTGGAAATACAGGTAGGTTTAAGTTCATCCAAAAAATTGAAATGTAAAGTTCTAAAGATTGCTTTTTAGTCTAATGTGAAATCAGTGGGCATAATTTTATAAATACCTCAAGTAAAACCATCTATCTGGTATGTACTTACCAGCATTGTCGCCGTAATTGTCATGATTGGATATATATTGTAAACAAAGGAATAAGTTACGTTTAACAGTACCGTAATTTCACCACATCACCACTAATAATTATGGCATTACCTACACAGTATTTAGACTACATATCTGACCCACGAAAACGCAAACATACAAGAAATAAATACCTGTTTACATCACCAACACCGTAACCGGCACCTGTATCTATGGAAACAAACCGCGCTGAACGACGTGTGACGTCACACCAGTGATATCGCGTTTTCGCCCACATGGCTTTGTTTACATTCTATGGCAATTTATGGATGTCAATATTTTAATTATTATGTGATTAATGAAGCCACATGACACATGTTCTTACCTTACCTTATTTTCCTACAAATATTACTTTTTAACAAAATTTGAATTACCTCAATATAATTACATTTAATTTAAGAAATAAACTGTTTCACTAAAATTAAAGAAGCCAATTTGAAAATTCCTAAGGAGAGCCGCAAAATTTTACAACATTTTGGCATGGCATACCTGAAATTTTACCAACCGCCGCTGGTCAACTGGAATTGACAAATAATTTCCAGCGTGTGTTGACACGCTCGGAAATTATACTGCCTTGCACGCTCAGTATTTTCACATTTAAGCCCGCATTTCACTGAGGCTGGTCCAGCCAAATTTGAAATGTAGTATAGCAAATGGTCATACACTCACACAGGCTGGTACACGATGAGCTTGCTTTCGAGCTCAGGCGGCACAAGCCATGTTTGTAATAATTTACATTTTCAAGCGGGACCAGCTATGCGGGATCCTATATAGACCAATTAGATTTCCGCTTTTATACCACGTGAGTATCTACGTCGCTGTACAATCTCAGTCACCAGTAGACCAGGATCAGCCTCAATGAAATGCGGCCTTTGCACTTGTTCCAGTCACTAGCCTAGGCCGGACCAGCCTGGCTGGACCAGCCTTAATGAAATGTAGTATAGCAAATGGCCATACACTCACACAGGCTGGTACACGATGAGCTTGCTTTCAAGCTCAGGCGGCACAAGCCATGTTTGTAATAATTTACATTTTCAAGTGGGACCAGCTATACGGGATTTAGCTATATAGGCCAATTAGATTTCTGCTTTTATACCACGTGAGTATCTACGTCGCTGTACAACCAGTAGACCAGGACCAGCCTGGCTGGGCCAGCCTCAATGAAATGCGGCCTTTGCACTTGTTCGAGCCACTAGCCTAGGCCGGACAAGCCTGGCTGGAGCAGCCTCAATGAAATGCGGGCTTTACTCTCTCGATTTTTTTTTGTCATACACATGCACAAAACAAATGGCAATTTATGAATTAACAGTTCCATTCCTCTTTGCTTATAAGTCTATGGTTGCTATGTTGCCTCACATTACAGTTTGTAGGGTTTTTAGAAAAGCTTCTATTGTTTGCTTCATTAATACTCATATATAAAAAAACAAATTACAAATAAATTTCGGTAAAAGGCATTTTACTTAGTCTTAATTGTAATTTAGTTTGAAATTTTGTAACAGTTTTTCATTTTAGAGTACCTACCTTGTATTTTTATTTTAGAAATGTATATACAGAAACGCTATTTGTTTTAGATTTTTTTTCATAAAAGTTCTTTGTTGCCTTTGGATAGGTATAGAAGCTCTATAAATATAGGCATTCATATTCCGAATAAGTCCACTGTTTAATTTACATCTGTAACAGAAAAAATATACATTCTATTTTCATTTAAAGAACCGTCGTTTTTTCTTTTGTCAATATAATTTTATTACTACTGTTATCATTTACAATACGAAAGCGAATATTGTACTAAATAAAATAATCAACTTATCGAAGGAACTACCCTTAGAGATACATACTGTATGAGAATCTCATAATTAAGTTTTCATGTGAATTAATGGTATGAGAATTTCAATGTAAAGGCTTATAATGCTCGTTAATTTGGATGATTTATTTATTGATTAAGAAATTGTATTCAGTTTCTAACCGTGTATGACGTTAGATATTTATTATTTGATTAATTTTTTAAAAGTCTTATTTAATTTTACAGAATCTTTATCTATAACAACAGACCATTTAGAAAAACTTAGCTTTCCTGTATCAACTGCTACGTATTTTTGATAATAGTTTAAGGAAAATGAACTGCAGTAATATACGGTACATTTAAAAAATATTATGTCAAACTGGGCGTGTCGTGTCTAGATCGCGCCAACAACGTGCCTATAGTGAGTTCCAAAATAATCGAGAGTGAGCATACCCGATTACACAGCTTCTGCTGCATCAAATACGCATGCGCCAGATCAAAATGATCGATTCCTATTGGTAACAACGCTGTGATGGACCCTACTATTATCTACATCTGCACCACACTGTCACGGGTGTGTGTATCTATTATTAAAGGTCAGGTATATCTTTTCGTTAATTTAATTGCGAATGTATTTAATTTATTAGTGATTCCACGTTTGTGTTCTTAATAATGACATATTCCATTGCTGACACCTTGAAAATGTGTTCGTATAATTACATTTAAAAAGCATTATAAACATTTTAACTAACACAAGACAACACTTTATGATTAAATAAAGAGTTACAGTATTGATAACTGGAATTTATTTTGAACTTCTAATACCTACTTCTATTATACACGAATCTTTCAGATTTCTTGGGGAAGTGTAAAACGAAATGTTATCCCGCGCATCAGCTTTACGCGCAGTAAGATCCATGACAAGCTGTTAATCAATAAAATTAACTAAACATCCATCGGGCCAATACCACCTAAAAGTCTTTTAGGTGGTGTTGATCGGGCCCACCTAAACAACCGTTTCACAGGACACTGAGTGTCAAACAGACCCAATAAATAGCCGATAATTGGGCGCCAATGTTCATTTGGCGAGAAAGTGGGTTGGTAGAGGGAAGAACCACTGATGAGGGGTGGATAGAGGTCCAACTGTTAGTATATTTAAACTGTGCTGACACTAAATCAACATGATACAACCCGTGACATGTTATGTACTGTACAGTAGCGGTGTAAATAAAACAATTTGAGTGCCGTTTCAAACATGATATAGAGTGATTACACTAACAAAAATGCGTACAAGGGACTCTTACAAAAAAAATTGTATAAAAAAATCAATAAAAGCAGTTCGAAAATTATTTAAAAATACACTTCTGTGCGGCACTGGAAACTGATCCACTGTAAAACCTGATAAGGCAGCAAAACATGCAATCAGCGACCTATGTCTTAGTCGCTATTATTGTTAAATATTAATATAATTCCCAAAAAAACCTTCAAATGATTTAAAGTCAGGAGATCTTGACGGCCATGGCACCGGCCCTTCTCGTCGAATCCCTTAGTTTTAATGCTTGGACACACTCTACGGATATACATGAGCCTGGTGTAGGATACGCCACAGCAAGGTTATAGTACATTTAAAACAGCGGTAAAAGGTCGGGAAACGCCGGACTTGACGAGACCACTTGTCCCCTACGTATTTTGGGGCGCTGATTACAAAAATGAGGGTTAAAGCTACCTGCAATTGTTGGAACACTCCTAAAATTGCAAAAAACACCCCTAAATAGCGGTGTTTTTCGACGTGTTATTGTTTTGCAAATTTAGCCATTTTATATGTTTTTTGGGACGCTGATTACGAAAATGGAGGTTAAAACTTGCAGCAATGGCTCCAGCCACCCCCAAAAGTGCAAGAAAACACCCCTAAATAGGGGTGCAATTTTAGGGGTGTTCCAACAATTGCAGGTAGCTTTAACCCTCATTTTCCTAATCAGCGCCCCAAAATACGTAGGGGACAAGTGGTCTCGTCAAGTCCGGCGTTTCCCGACCTTTTACCGCTGTTTTAAATGTACTATTACTAAAAAGGATAAGGTTGCCTGGTAAGTTTTCGACCATCACAGTGCAGCAGACTGACGCGTCACTTGGAGGAAAGAACAGAGCGAGATCAGTGTAATATTCAGTACTTCTACATTATTTATGCAAAATAAACAGTTCGAAATTGACTTATATCTCGATTTTTTAATTATTTCGATGGATCTGGGTTCAGAATGTGCCCTAATAATTAGTTTATTTATTATTAACTTCTCTGTTTTTAAATTAACACGATTAAATACTTTACTTTAGATATAGATTCAGTATTATACATTATAGTATTTTTCTTATAAATAAAAAATATATATTATATTGGAGTGGTGTATATTTTTTAATTTCTTGAAATTCTATCCTCTCATGTCTAAGTGTTCAGTTATCTATGTATATATATATATATATATATATATGGGAATGAATGATCGTGTAAACTACCTCTGGTCCTTATCTAGAAAAGCAGAATAATTTTGATCGACTATTAAACTTATATACCTAAGTATTAATAAAAAAAACCTACCTGAGAAAAAAAAGTTAGAGATTTTGTATTTTTCCACTAACTTGGTATTAATGCCTGCATAGAACTGTATGAAATAATTATACCTTTTTAGAACACCTGGGGGGAATTTTTTCCTCTACAATTTAGCCCACTGAATGTGTCTTTTACTTGATTTAAAGTTGCTATTTGCTTTTCTAATCTTTTCCCATAAGGTTGGACGTTGATGTATATAAATTAATAATAATCAAACCAGGACTTATTCCTGTTAATAATATATCACCGAAATCTTCAACTTGCTGTTTATTTCTGGAAGCGTAGGTACCTGTTAAACAGAGTTGCCGCAGTATTTCATAATAATTGCGCGGCCAAACTAATATAAAATATAATATAATAATATCAAATATAATTACGAGTATAAATAGGTACTAAAAGTCTACCGAACACTAAAATTGTAGAACCGTTTTGACAATTTTGACTTTGACATAAAAGCACTACATACGAACTTTCCTCCGAGTGATGTGTTAGTAACTGAATCACCCCCACTCCCACACAGTTATCAGGCAAGAAATACATATCTGTAGAAATAAATGTGAACATTACTGATTAACTTAAAAGGCGAAGTTCAGTTGCTCACTTGCACGTAAGTACAAGAGAGGTCCTGCTCTACCGCTTAACCTTTCTTAACATAAAGTAATTATAATTAAGCAAAGTAATTACACATAGTAAACCTAAATCATTATATCATACATAATCAATTCAAATAACTGTATAATAAAAGGTACATCAATATCTTCACAGCTAGAAGTAATTAGATGCTCAGAGCAAATTATTACATCCAATAATGTAGCAGAATTTGCAGTTACACGAGTAGGTTAATAGACAAGTTGTTTCAAACCATAGTTATTTAAAAGAGACATAAGTTTGGTAGAACCACTACTGTCTAAATCAATGAGGTTAATATTAAAATCCTGTGCACAAATTAAGTGCGGACTATCTTATAGTTATTCAATCTGATAACGTTATTACTTATATTATCATTTAGCCACGATTCTGTTATAATAATAATGTCATAATGACAATTTTGGACAAATTTTCTAAGCTGTTATTTTTGGTACCAGTGCTCTAACATTCAAAATTATCATATTGAAAGACATACTTAAAATAGTGAATAATAATAATAAACTAGAAATAAATGGCAATAGCGGATAATATAAATACAAAAAAGTTAATACAATATAATAAAATACTATCTAGATATATTGAACAAAAAAAGGTCAAATATTTTTATCAATGGAGCAATAATTTTATCATATCGGTAACAAAATAGTAGGTACCTAAAAAAATGTATATTTAACGTACATCTACACTCATCTTCTTAATAACCGGCACTCCTCGTACAAATTTTATATGAACATTTTTCCCATTCAATTTACGATTTTCATTTTCTGCTTTTATAATTTTATAATAATTTCTCTGATTTATAGTTTGATCATATGAAATGCTGATACCAGGATAATAGTCTTTTATTTTATTTCGGGTTTTAAACAAATTAAACACGTCATCTTTATTTTTAAGATACACTTTTATAGGTCTATTCTTACTATCGTTGTTATTGCTCAATCTTTCAACCCTTACATCTGTCTTAATCAATTGTGCATCAATAGAATGCAATACATTAGTTACTTTGTCGTGATCAGGAACACCAACACAGTTCACAGTTATAAATAATTAAATTGGAAGCTCGTCTTTCACGTTCAGCAATTTCATTTATTACTTTTTGAATAAGTACTGGCTCATCAAAACTTGGCTTGTTATTTTTCAATTGATTAACTTGATCAGTTAAACCTGTTACAGTTTTCTTTAAATCATGAATAAGTTTTATTAAAGATGGCAAACTCTTGGCAATCGTTACAGGAGAATTTTAATGCACGGTCTTGATTTTTTAAGAGACTAATTTCAGCCCTGGATAAATTAGTGCAATCAAGGTGAAAAACTTCCTTACAGTCATCACATTTTATTTGTTTATTAATGTGGACCTCTTTTTACAAGCAAAACAAAACACCGATATCGATAAGAATTATCACTTCTGCCGATAAAAGAAATCTCCACCAACAATTTCAACCTTATTCAAGGTATAAATTAGACAATTGCAGTTACTGGCGACTATCACAAAGAATGGGCAATGCAACTCACCAGACTTATATTTTTGTTCGTTGCAGCGTAGAATAACACAATTTCAAGAATATTTTCGATGGAAAAACCACTAAAATTCAATGATTTAGGTACAAGAAACACACAACGGCTTGCTAAGTATACATATGCTAAGTATATTGATACACGTAAGCCATATTTGACACTTGAAAAACTAATGTAAACATCCGCGTCACAAAAACGTTAATACCTACTATAAGTAATCGGATTTTAATAATGATCGGAATCGCCTGACTAGAGACTACTTCAATAATTTTTTACTCGAAAACTATAAGGATTGTACAATTTTTTTACGATATTGACTCCAATTTTAATGACGCATCTCGGTATATTATTACTCAACTACCTATTTATTTGATTAAAAAAATATACTTTATTTCATTTTGGCATGAGGTTACTCTTTGCATTGTTAGATAAGCCGACAAAATTTCATTCGATAGGTTAGTCGTTGGCATCTCGACATAAAAACTATAAGGGCCTTACTGAACACAGCTTCTATCAAAGATTCTCTCTATTGAGTCTCCAAGATTAGTTGGACCAGTAAAACACTAGAAATGCTATAGAATGGGACGTTAAGCCTTAGTTTCTATCCCTGAGATATGTCAAGCACGCTTGGAATCTCTGTCCCAAAACGAATCGAATGTTAGGCCCCATTTTCACAGATTGGTTGGTGTATTTATAAATATCGATAAGTTTGACTTCTAGCAGTGGCAACGATAATTAAAAATTCTTAAAGCTCTGATTTTAAGAGTTATAAAATATTCAGTATAGATTGTTGCTTCATTGAGAGTGGGACACGGCTTAATGAGAGGTAGGTGAAAATATGATATGATAATATGGGTAAGCCAAATATGCGTTAATTAAATGTTACATCCATCTGTAGTCCATGTTTTGCTAAAACAATAGAGCGTCTTTTTATATTGGGAACGTACATATTTTCTATCACTTCTTCTACTAGTCGTAAGTAATTCCAGTAAGTAACTGACTTTGCTGAGATCTACTTATTGACGGTTAAACTTTAAATTAGATATTTTGCTAGCGCTCAGTAATCATGGATAATATACGCAGATGCGTGAGTTACATAGCGGTTTTGAGTCAGACGTTACAACAAGAAGAACGCGTTGTCCATCTTTCTTATACGCTAGCGCCACAGGAACTATACTACAGCGCTTTCGAAAAGTAACGAATAAATAAATTATTTTTGAAATTGAAAAGAAAGTTTTCGAAAAAATCCCCTGGCACGTCGATTTTGTTTTAAAAAAGGCACTTTTTGACATGCGACCCATTTATAAATTTGTTACGTCATCGGTGTTCAAGATATGACGTCATCGACAATTTTTTCAAATAGCAACCTCCAATTTTGACCATGCCATTTGAAAGAGCGTGTCATTCTACATACACATCATGAAAAATTGTGGTGTTAAATAACAAAAATTTCAAGAAAATAATGGTTGAAGATTTTAAAATTTAATTTTTACAATACTGAAAATGATAATGATTATATAAAAATCGACTAAATTAAATGTTATATTGTGCACCGTTGGGTGCCTTACAGTAGCCAAGACGATTAATAAATTCTTTTTGGACATTATCAATAACTTCAGTATTATACGATGTATCTCGTGACAAATTCTTGCTTTTAAATATTCTAAATTAATCGGTCTAGTAACGTATTCTTTGCTTTTTAAGTATCCCCACAAGAAATAATCTAAGAGTGTTAAATCAGGCGATCTGGCTGGCTACCCAATCGGCCCCTTTCTCGCTATCCAACGATTCGGGAACACCTCATCGAAATAAGCACGGACAGGTGTTGAATAATGGGGAGGTGCACCATCTTGTTGAAAGAAAGTTACATTTCTTGGAAGATCATGTTCCTCTATATCTGGATATAAAGTTATTAGTTCAGGAATGAGGTCGTCTCGAAGGAAATCCAAATATCTTGCACCAGTTAGGTTGACGTCAAAGAAATAGGGACCCGGAATTCTTCCGTCGACTATGCCGCACCACACATTTACTCTCTGGGGACTTATAAGAATGATACTTTGCTTTTTTCATAATTCTGTGAACTGTGGACGCTGCCATATTGAAATCAGAAACCAATTGGTTAAGTGTTGAGTGATGATTTTCTTGTATTGCCAACAAAACATTAAGCTCATCATCTACTGATTTTGACGGTCGACCAGATTTAGGAAGATCACGAACATGTCCTAAAGTTACCGTGTTACTCAGTATTGCTTACCATGCTTTGGCTAATGAGATGTCGATCAGGATGAGTTTCATTGAACAATTCAACTACTTCTTTTTGGGTACGCATCCTGTCTCCAAATTCGATCATGCAAAGAATTTCAACTCGTTCTCGTTCAGTTAGTTTAACCATTTTTTTTTATAATAAAATAACAAAGTTACTACTTTTGCCAAACAATAGATAAGAACGAAAGAAATAACTCAAAAAACCAAAAAAAAAACTATATAATAAAGTACAATTTCAAGTTTTTATCTGACAGCAATAAAAAACATTCTTGGTCGCTAAGGCTACTGTCAGGCAACCATGATTTTGACGATGTGTATGTAGAATGATACGCTCTTTCAAATGGCATGGTCAAAATTGGGGGTTGATATATAAAAAAATGTCAATGACGTCATATCTCGAACAACGATGACGTCACAAATGTGGGTCGTATGTCAAAAAGTGCCTTTTTTAAAATCAAAATCGATTCGAAAACTTCTCAATTTCAAAAATAATGAATTTATTTGTTACTTTTTGAAAGCACTGTATATCAGCTAATACAACTAATAAAAATGTTTTATAAAACATAGTAGGATAATAAATACACGAGAATGCGTATTTAATGCCTATAGCGTTCATTTGTCATCAACGTTAACTTACGAGTATTATTATTTTTCTGAAATTCAAAAAGTTAAACGAGGAATAACTGTCTAAATTGTTGCATTTTACTTATACAAGGAAGTAAATCTCTTTTAGCTATTAGTAGATATTGATTATTCGTAGAAAAAGTCTGTTGATGTCATAAAAAATAAATTTTGTCAAAGACATATTAGTTCAAAAAAGGATTTTTTTACGTTTTAGTTTTTACCATAGGAAAAATTTATATTGATGCTGCTGCTATTAAGTGTTTTTTTTGTCTTCGTGTGCACTTGTATTGATACAATTAGCAGCTCTGTCTTTAAACTTTCATTCAGATCAACTCGATTTCCGAAACATTATTCTAATAATATTTATTTAATCTAAATCCGTGGTTATGAAAATAGACCGCATGTTCCAATTCACATATTATGAAGTATATTATACTTACCAAAATGCGAAGGAGCTTTTTTTCTAAAGTAATATTGCTTAACACAACTACAAAATCATTTTACGAAAATTCTAAATATAAAGTCCTTTGACACGGTAGTATTATAAATGGATTGATGCCTCATTACTATGTCTAAGAGAAACCTTCGCCTGATGACAGGTATTCAAATCGGGTACTGTTAGTTAAGAAAATACATTTACTATATTAGAAAATGTGAAACACCTCTTTATAGAGGTTGCAAACAGAAAGACGAAACAGTATTTCATGTACTCTGTGAGAGCACTGCCATCTCTTCAATCATAGACTCGTGTTGGAATAACGATGATCTTATACGGTCTATATTAGAGTGATCCTTCTGAGCAACGTCATTACTTCTTTCTCTAATAATGATTCAGATGAGCTGATCTCCTAACGGGCAGAAGTACAAGGGACCCAATGGAGCCTAAGTGTTGAAGCTTCTTCTGCTACCCTCCTCACGATTCCAAAACATCAATGTTTGCATGTGTCACTTTAGCTGTAGATATTACTGTTTCAAGGCAGTTACAGTCTTTCCATTGTGTTTTCAAAAATCTGTTACATATTAAGTTGTTATGGACTATTTGCAAGCCTCAGATTTTGAGGATAATATTAAATATCAGTAATTTGAATTTATTCGCGCGTATCAGCCAGGAAATGTTTAATCAGTTAGGCTCCAGATGGCACGCGGTTTTAGCTGTGAGTTATCTCGGCGGCGAATTGCTGTTAATTGTTTCTGTGCGAGTCAGGAGAAACATGGCTCCGAGAATTCGGGATTCGTTTGCATAGTTTTGCATCACGCCTTTACGTGGTCCCATTTGAGATTTACAGGGCTCTTAGACTTTGATTAATATTTTGGAGTTCTTCCTGCATTTGTTTTAAGTAAAGCAGTCTAAAATCTGACATTGCGCTGGAATAGAATCTCCCAGGCCATCCCAGATCTCTTTTGGATTCTGTCTCGACAATTTATTCTTGCCCGACTGTTGTTCAAGCCATATAATGGGTGCTCTATTACTTGAGACCAAAATACCGGGCAACTGACTATCCTAGGAACATCTGGGACGCAACATTAGATCAGAGACACAGATAAATCTTAGAATGAAATATTGAGCGTATTATTTTCTATTAAATGAAAAATGTGTAAAGCTTGGCTGGCTTGTAGCTTCATATGTCTATTAATCTGCTGCCATATATTTTTTCTTATATAAGACATATTTATAGCGCTCAAAAACTAACCTGTGGGTCACCACTTGTTACATTAATATTCACGAAAGTGAAAAAGTTTGTAATATACAATTATTACTTTTTCTAGTCTTGCGTGATTCCATCCAACCATACCCATCTCACCGCCCATTGAGCTAGCTAGTGTTCTCTCATCCTCACAAAGAAAAATATATCAAGGGTACACTGTTTTCGGGAGAGAGCACTTTAAAAGCTTCTTTGTAGCTATTCACTTGAGAAAGTAGTTAACTCAGTATGTTGAAAGCCCATATATCAATATTTATGTAATTACAAATATTTTAGAATATTACCCATTGAATTTATTCACTTCAATGAATCAACTTTAAAAATACCATTATCATATTGTTAGAAAACGCGCATTCTAATAACTGCCGCATCCAACTGCATATTACCTCTTACCTCTCGCCGATGATACCCGATCGTTCCGATAATTTGTGTTCGTTACGGACAGTTCTTTTGTTTATGTAGATGCGCAAACAAAACCTGAATAGTCTCTTTATAGAGGTTAGAATTTGTTGGTAACAAACCAACGCGGATATCGCAGTTGTGTTGGATAACGTTTTGGTGTTGAAATCTGTATTTTCAATATATGGTAAAGATATCGTAATTGTTCCAGAAGAATCCTGAAAATGCTCTCTTTTTAAATAAACAAACACGAACAAGTCTAAAACCTTTTGTTAAATCAATTTGCATATTATCAACGATATCTAAAATAGAGTGGAAGTGACGCATTTAGGGAGTCAACACAGAAGACAGTAAAGAGCGGCGGAATATTTGGAAGCATAGAATGTGACTAGCTGCAACTATAGAACCTCTCGGAAAATCACCGTCATCCGAGGAGCGGTTCCGACCGTAGCACCCGTAATATCAACAACAGCTAGTATTTTTTACTGTATTAGAAAGGTATTTTAAGCTAATATAAATCAAATCTCCTACAATTCCTATCAATGAAGTCATATGTATGTTCTCTGATACCAAACATCTAGGTATGCTAATGAACAATTCCACAGACAAAGCTCTATTCAATAATCATCTAAAGAAACTAATCTATATAAATTTACTAACCTGCTTTAATGAAACCCTCTATAAATATCTAACTTCACTTTTTGGCAGTGAGAACACGACAATTCAACCACAATAGTTGAGATCTGAACTATTTCTGCATATTTAGGATTCCTTCTTCAGGTGGCCTCCTTTAAGTTGAGTCAAATATCTAACTATAAAAATTATTATAAAAATTAAAATTATTTGAAATTAAATATCGACAATGACCAAAGTGCCATTAGCCTGTCAATAAATTAAATATGACAATCCCTACTTAAATAATATTTTCCCTTTATGTAACAGTTTTTTTGACAGGCTGTCACTTTTTGTCATTGTCGATATTTAGCTTCAAATAATTTTAATTTATATAATAATTTTTATAGTTAGATACTTAAAGAAGGCCACCTGAAGAAGCAATCCTAAAAATGCAGAAATAGGTCAGATCTCATCTATTGTGGTTGAATTGTCGTGTTCCCACTGCCAAAAAGTGAAGTTAGATATTTATAGTGTTTCATTAAAGCAGGTTAGTAAATTTATATAGAATAATTTCTTTAGATGATTATTGAATAGAGCTTTGTCTGTGGAATTGTTCATTGTTATAAACCTCGTCGCGTATCCTCAACACAACCGTGTGGACAGGATCCTGTACCTCGTCGCATCACATCACAGCGACATGGGTATTCGCATCGAGGTTCGCAGCGTTTCCAACCCTTGTTGGAATTTTCCGCATCACACCAAAGGATGATACGATGTGCGGTTACGCAGAATGTGGATATAGAACTTTTTTCCTAATAAGGTTGACTGGACTACACACATTATGGAAACTTGAAAATGTTGGCGACAGGATTATAATGGCCAAGATCTGTGTGTGTATCTCGACATGTTTTGACTCTGTTCGTTACGAAGTTACGCGACAAGGTTCTGTTACAAGTGAGTACACGGTTTTAGGGGGTTCAATTCTGTACAAAATTATTTAGTTGAAAGAAAGAATATAGTCGCGTCAAAATGTGTACCAGGTTTGAAGAAAAATACTTGCATTGTTTAGTAGATCGCAAAGAAGATAAGAACTATATTATTTGTCTTAATCACGATATCGGAATATCACAGTGTTATGTACGGTAAAAATAATAAGAAAGTACGACAATTAATGGCACTTACCTATGCCTTGGTGTTATTTCTTTCTTCTCGTGAATTCTCGTGGATTGTATCTCGTACAAACATATTCTTTGGGATAAAATAAGGGTGAGGAAATAGATAGATTAAGGAAGTAAAGAAATGTAGGAAATTTTAATGTACGAATTGCGAAAAATAGCGAGAGCGACATAGCTAGAGCACACGACACACTCGAGTCTCACTATCGAGCCGGACTCTCTGGTCGAACTATGTTTTTAGGGTCGTGTTTTTTCTCAGTAAGTGCCACTTTTTCGCGAGTGATAAATTTTCAATAATTAATAGAATATTGCTAACAAACAAAAAAAGATTATTATAATATATTCCCTTAAAACTACGTAGTGGTGCAGTAACACATAGAAAATAATGTTATAGAAAAAAACTATTAACTTTTCATGTTCTATCCTTTATCTTTACCACATTTAAGAACGAAAAAAACTGATGCACACTATATTTCCTCTTGTACACTATTGTAAACATCATCAAACATCCTTAATTGAACCATCCATAATTGTACATCCTTACTTCTTAAATATGACAGCATCGTCAGATTAAAATTATTAACATAGAAGTTGGAAAAATTGAAGTCTGGAACAACACAATAAAATTTCTATCGACATTTATTTTAGGAAAATGTAATACCTTCCTAAATAAAATAGCTGTTTTAAATACATAAGAGTAAAGAGTATATAATTATGAAAACCGACTGAGGGAAACCTTACTAAATGTGGTGTAAACTTTGTGTATCCAGGCATGTAATAACCTGCTCTTTTGAATTAAATATAAAATAAATAGCCCAGTAACGTTTTTAATGGAATGTGATATACCGGGTTTAAATGAAATATTATTCTTCGTTCACATTATTCATTAAAAACCACATTAAATTTGTCTGTTAAGCTCGATTCATGTTATTTTGTACTGAAATTTTTAAACCGAGCACATTGTGAACTACCAGTTCAAGGAGCCGCGGTTCGTAGTACTGGACGAATCACATAAAACTTCTTGGATTGATGACTTCATAACGGTAAGATTTTTGATTACATAAAATGTAATTGATAGAATTCCACGATGACGTCAATTCATGTGGGATGTTTCCAAAGCGAAGTAATAATTCTCTACAATACTTTTTAATTTTCTTGAAATTATATCCTACACTTTCCAGTCGTTCCGAAGAATAATTGCAATGTGCTATTTCCAAAATTTAGAAAACTCTGTTTTAGAATTTCTTGTACTATTCCAAGACAACGACGATCCATCAACATCCTCTTCTGGTAATTATCGAAGGAGATCATATAATGAAAAAGACGAGAAACACCCAGAAACGAAAAGCAATAAAATAATGAGTGTAGAATAGTGACCTTCTGTAAAATTTGCAAAAAGTTGGTTCCTCTAGTGGGTTTTTAAGTCAAGGATAATAAAACAACAATATTGAACTTCAAGCTAACGTTTCGAAAAATGTATTTTTTCATCTTCTAGAGCAATAATTTCGAGACACTGAGCTCGATCATATTTAACATTCAGGAACTATGTTCAGTTGAAGAAACATTGGAATCTGAAATTATATACGAACTACGTTTTGCTTCACAAGAATAGAAGATAGAAATCTACACAGTATTAAGACGTAACACTTCTGTTGAGCCTTTCACAAATCAGGAGACTTAGATTGAACGAAAAAACAAAATCATCAATTTAGAACTTGTCTACAAGACAAAAACTGTATTGTCCTCCATCATATGTCCAATTTATGGTAACCAAGAAAGAATGTTGCTCACAACAAATTGGAGTAACTGAAATAGTCACTAAAGTAACACTGCAATCTCCTTTAGATCACACATGTTAAGAGAATAATATGGGAATGTGTCTGCTTAAGAATATCTGAAAACTTGTGTATATTCCGACAACTAGAAGATATCCCACTCATAAGAAAGGTAAATCATATATTATTGATAATTATAGGCCTATAGCCATAATTTATAATTTCTCAAAAGTCTTTGAAATGATACTTCAAGACACAATCTACTATAATATTCACAGCCAAATTGACTTTGCACAACACAGTTTCATAAAAACTCGGTCCACTACAACTAACCTTTTCTGTTTCACTCAATACCTTAGCGAGGCGAGTTTTTAAATAGACGTTATTTACAGTGTTTGATGGACTTGATCAATAAAATAGGCACTAGATAACTTATTTAGTCTACTTAAATCATATCTTTCATTGCTCACGCAGTTTGTGGAATTTTGCAGTCTTTGATCTTCAACATTTTTGTCATCATCAGAAGTTCCCTAGGAACTTGGAGGATCTTGTTTATGACTCTTGCTCTTTATTATTTTCATCAACGATATATTTCAATTACTTCATATTAACTATCTTATGTACGCTGATATAAAGTGATTAACTAAAATTTATTCATATTGCGATACTCTTAAACTGTACAGTTCGCTAAATAACATAAATCTTTGGCGTATAGACGACAATCTTCCTCTTAATATTAGTAAATGTCATGTTATGGCATTTACTCGGAAAGTGTTTTTTACTTCGAGTCTGAGCTTTACTACAGAACATGTTAACAAATTAGCAGCTGAACGTTCCAAAAGCTTGGGATTTGTTATTTAAAATTCGCGTCTTCTACCGACTGTCGTGTGTTACTTATCTTAACGAAAAAAATACAGGGTGTTTAAAAAAGCCTTACCACAAACTATAAAAATTTATGGAAATATAAAAAAAATTGATAAAATATTTAACAGAATTAGAAGACTAATTAACGGGAAAAATACAGGGTGTTTAAAAAGACCTAACCAATCTCTAAACAACCGCAAAATTTATTTATTTTATTTATTTTTTTTAATTGACCGTTATTAAGTTTATCAATTTGTAGGTAATTAATTTTCTAGGTAGGCATAGTACACGTAATTAAAAATAATTACGTATATTTATAAACCATAAGAATTTGAGATAAATAATTTCCTGAACGTTTTGTAGATTATTTATTTTAGTTATACAGTGTGTATATACTCGCGTCAAGAATTCAGACGCCTTACGTCATACGAACAAATGAGCAATTCGTTATATTTTCATCAAGATATTTAAGAAACTGCAACTTATAGTAATAAAATTATATACTACACTAAAAGTTTGCATCATATATTGCACTAAATTGCAATAAAACATTGATTTTAACGCGACCAAATATCGAAAATTACGTTGACAATAAAAACAAATGTGTAACGTCAGCCGTGACGTAAGACGTCTGAATTCTTGATTCGGGTATAGTTATTTGTATAGTTTGGTGAGTATAGTCAATGTTTGGGCCAGCAAACGTTTGGATGTTTATATTTTTTGTAACACCCTATATAATATAGGGAATATCAGTTTAACATGCACGTGTTCTCCGAAATTATGTGAAATAAGAAAGTTTCTTGTTTACAATAATTCTCGGCCGGGCGAACCCTTATCTAATATTTACTGCCGAAGACAAGGGTCCCTCTAAATGGGCCGTTTAAGACGTTTACCAGGTTTTTTTCTGAAGTAGGTACTGTTTTGGAGAACAAGTGCATTCTGCAGTTGTTGTGTAGAAAGCTGAATTAGATAAGTTAGTATTGCTAAGATTTCGGAAAGAAACGGTCGCGAGGCCTGTGCCAGATATTAACTATAATTTGACTCCACATTTTAAGAAATATTTAATCGATGTATAATATCGATTAAACTTAGACCTATTGCGACGTCACTTGCTTATTGTTAGTGAAGAGAAAGTGAGATATCCGAATAAAAGTTGTAATTAAGAGTACGGCTTTTATTTACCGAACCGACGTGTTGTTAAGACGGGTAGTCTTAGTGAGACGAATTAAAATAGTGGCGACCGTGACAGGACCCGGTATCTCACTTTTTTCTTGTTCTTTGTCCGAAAGCGAGTGCGCGTGACAAGTGGAGGACTGTTTAAATTAGTGATTGGTGCGATACTCAGTGTACTTTTCGGAGACAAACGTGTGGTTTACTACTCTGGGTTTGTTCTTGTGAACAACTGTAGTGACACTTTTATAACTGTTTCTTTAATTTAAATATGGATCAACGAAAGAAACATCGCAAAGTGCTCCGAGCTTCTTTTACGAAGGTAGCCAATGAGTTTGAACATTTGCTATCTAATCCTGAGGCGGAGCGACGACTGATTCAGGTTTCTTTGAACATTTTACAACAAAAATGGGAAAACCTCAAGCGAGCAGATAGCGAGATTTACGACGCGCTTCTGGAAGAAGATGCTAGTGAGGAAGACCTGTTGGCAGATATTGAAGGTAGCGACCATTACGAACGCAAATACAATATTCTGAGTGTACGTTGTGAGGAGATTCTGAGACCGCAGGCTGTAGAGGTGAGGTCAGTTTTGTCAGGTAGCGGTAATGGTGACATCGTACAAGGTAAGCGTAAATTTAAGTTACCCGTTCTGGAATTTAAAAATTCGATGGGACTATTAAAGACTGGCTTCCATTTTGGTCCCAATTCAAGAAAATTCACGACGATCCTGAATTAGATTTAAGCGACAAGGTCGAATATTTAATCCAGGCCACGGTCCCGGGCAGCCGGGCAAGACAATTGGTGGACAGTTTTCCCGCGACTGGCGATAATTACTCAAAGATTCTGGACTGTCTAATGGTGCGGTTTGGTAGGGACGATCTTCAAATTGAAGTGTACGTGCGCGAGTTGTTAAAGCTAATCATAAATAATGCTACGTCGAATGATAGAATTGAGCTCTCATTATTATACGACAAGAAAGAGACGCAATTACGTGCGTTAGAAACACTCGGTATAACTTCTGACAAATACGCGGCTATGCTATTTCCACTGATTGAATCGTGTTTCCCGCCGGACCTTCTTCGTATTTGGCAACGTGCACCATGCATAGATATCACCGAGGGCAGCGGGGAATCCAGTCTAGAAAACCGTCTCAAAAGTCTCATGTTGTTCTTAAAAAATGAGGTTGAAAATGAACAGCATATATCTTTAGCGGTAGAGGGTTTTGGTTTAGGTCCGAATAAATTCAATAGAGATATTGTTAAAAATAATAAGTATGTGAATAATAGCAAGAGTGCGCGTCTACCACCCAGCTCAATTCCCACGGCGACTGGTTTAGCGAACAATACAAGTGAACCGCGATGCGTTTTTTGTAACCATAATTCTCATGAGAGTGCAAAATGTTTTAGGGCACAAAAATTGTCTAATGAGCAAAAACGCAAAACTTTAGGGGACGTGGGCGCGTGCTTTCGCTTAAGACCGGGCATATTTCGCGAAAGTGCCGTATTAAAATGAGATGCATCATTTGTGGTAAACCGCATGTAGAAATAATGTGTCCAGGTATTTTAGAGAAAAGGCCTCAAATGATTGAATCGGCTTCCGATAATAATGGCAATAATTCAAATGCAGGCGCAAGTCAGGCTTTAGCAAATAGTACCAACACGCAGGTATTTTTGCAAACTTTGCGTATACAGTTAGATGGTGTAGGATGCTCAAAAGTTGTACGCGCTTTGATAGACACAGGTTCCCAAAATCGTACATTTTAACATCTACGGCCAGCAGTTTAGGCTACACCCCCAACGGAAAATAGATTTGCTGCATGGATTGTTTGGAGGGAATCAAATTTTGCGGCAGCATAATTGTTACGATATTCACTTGAGACATGATAATTATGCCTGCTTCTTTGAAGCTCTGGACCAGGAGGTTATTTGTACTGCTGTTTCACCCATTTTTTATGGAATTTGGTCGCGAGAAATAGGACGATTGGGCATAGCACTCTCGGACACATCAAATGAGACACCTATTGAGGTGTTAATTGGAGCAGATGTTGCAGGCAGGTTGTACACGGGGAGAAGGCATATCTTGCCGTGTGGTTTGGTGGCTATAGAAACCTTTTTGGGTTGGACATTAATGGGGAAAATACCTCAGGAGGAAAATAGCGCCAAGACCATGACAGCTCTGTCACTCTTTGTTAACGATTCATCGTTGGCCAACTTATGGGAACTGGAGACCTTAGGTATTTCTAATCCATCAGAGCAGGAGACGCGCCAGAAGAGCGCTTTGGCGGCAAAGGATCTCTTTTTAAGAACAATCACTATAAATAGCGAGTCTCGGTACGAAGTTCGCTTGCCGTGGTTAGAAGACCATCCGGATCTGCCTAGCAACTATAGCATTGCGAAGAAGAGACTTGACAACACCATAAAAAAGTTAAAGAAGGAGGGACTTTTCGAGTCATATGATCAAATTTTGAAGGAATGGCTCGACGAGAAAATTATAGAAGAGGCACCTGAGGCGGGCACCAGTGAAGCCCACTACCTGCCACACAGGGCGGTTATCAAGGAGTCGAGCACGACAAAGATAAGGCCGGTATTTGATGCTTCGGCAAGGGAGAAGCAGAGACCCTCACTGAACCAGTGCCTAGAAAAGGGTTTGAACCTGATAGAGGAAATTCCAAATATCCTGCTTAGATTCAGGACCAATAAAATGGGAGTGATATCGGATATTAAGAAAGCGTTCTTGCAGATCAGTGTGCATGAAGACGACAGAAACTACCTCCGGTTTTTGTGGGTTGATGGGGATGGAGTTGAAAGGATTTTTCGACATCGTAGAGTGGTTTTTGGGATAAATAGCAGCCCATTTTTGTTAGGAGCTACATTGGAATATCATTTAAATAGGAAACTGCAAGAAGCTGGTACATCCTGCTCCGAAGATACAATTCAAAGATTGTTAAAAAGTTTCTATGTAGATAACTGCGTGACGAGTGTCGAAAACGAAGAAATATTAAAGAATTTCATAAGAGAATCATCTACAATTATGGCAGAAGGCGCTTTCGATTTAAGAGGGTGGGAGTATACCAACCAGGTGCGTTTAAAAGAATCCTCTGAGGGCACTAACGTACTTGGCATGACGTGGGATACCACCGAAGACACCTTAAGCGTTAGCTTTGAACCGGGAAATCAAGACGAAATGCTTAGTAAGCCGGTGACGAAAAGATTTATGTTATCACTGGCTCAGCGAATATTTGATCCGATAGGATTTACCTGTCCTGCAACACTGTACCCTAAGCTTTTACTACAACAGACCTGGGAAAAAGCTATAGGATGGGACACTCCGGTTGAGGAAGAAATGGCGAACGATTTTCGAGCGTGGATAAAAGACCTACCAATCTTGAGAGACATAAAGATTCCCAGATGGATGGGTGCAGGACTGGAAGATGCCAAGCAGTGGAGTATACACACGTTCTGCGACGCCAGTAAAAACGCATTTTCCGCTGTCGTATTTCTTAGAGGTATTCGAATCGATGGAAGTGTCTCTATTCACCTACTGGCCGCAAAATCAAGAGTAGCTCCCTTGAAGAAATTATCGATACCCAGACTTGAACTGATGGCTGCCGTTATTGGGGTTCGTTTGTTCAACAGCGTTAAAAATAACATAAAGATTAACGCTGAAGCGTTCTTTTGGACAGACTCTTCCACGACGTTATTTTGGATACAACATGAAGAGGAATGGGCGACGTTTGTGTGGAACAGAGTAGAAGAAATTAGGAAATCAACTCCCGCTAGCAGCTGGAACCACATCCCGGGTGCCTTTAATCCTGCTGATCTACCTTCACGTGGATGCCCGGCGAAGAAGCTGCTTCAATCAAAATGGTGGGAGGGGCCTAGTTGGCTTTACAAAGACATTTCATGCTGGCCAACTGAGGATCTTAATTTGATGGAAGCTGAAATATCCCAAGAAAGAAAGAAAAAGCTAGTCACTTCGCTAGTTAACAGAGATAGGATCTCGGTAAGGAATTCAGAGGAATGGCATCTTAACTACTTTTCCAAATATACCAAGACGGTACGCATGCATGCCTGGATATTACGTTTTTTGTATAATACAAGAAATAAGAACAATAAACGTAAGGGCCCGATTGCTACTGAAGAATTTAACTTAGCTGAACAGCAGGTATTAAAGCTTGTACAACGCGAGTGTTTCGCTGAAGAAAACGACAAACACCTGTCCTCGCTGGATGTTTTTAAAGACGAAAATAGTGTTTTGCGTTTGAGATCTAGAGTAAGCTTTAGAAAAGACTTAGAATCATTTAGATATCCCATAGTGCTACCATCTAAACATCCGGTAATAAGCCAGCTGGTATTTCAAGAACACATAAAATCGCGCCACGTCGGCGTTCAGGGTCTAACCAGCTTACTGCGTGAAAATTTTTGGATTTTGGGTGGTAGACGCGCAATAAAGTCGGTAATATCAAAATGTGCGGTTTGCAGGAGGCATAACAGTAAACCCTTTAGTGAAAATACTCTCCTTTACCCTTGGACCGTGTGCGCGATGCGGCAGCGTTTGAAGTCATTGGCGTAGATATGACGGGGCCCCTGTATATAAAAACTGGCGAAAAGGTGTGGATTTGCATTTTTACTTGTGCCGTATATCGCGCAGTGCATTTCGAACTTTGTATGTCACTATCGGTAGCTAGTTTCATGCAAGCATTGAGACGTTTTATTGCCAGACGTGGTCGCCCGAAAACCATCTACAGTGATAACGGGACAAACTTTGTTGGTACCAATAACGCGTTTGCGCGCTTAGACTATAATAAAATCGCCGAGGAAAGTGACGTCCAGCGTATCAAGTGGCGGTTTAATCCCCCAACGGGTTCGTGGTGGGGGGGATTTTGGGAAAGACTTATTGGGATCCTTAAAACGTTGCTAAGGAAGGTGCTGGGACGGGCCTCACTTACTTATGAGGACCTGTCGACTCTGGTTTGCGATTGTGAAACCATTATAAATTCACGCCCTCTTACATTTGTTGCAATGATCCTATTGAACCAACCCCGTTAACCCCGATGATGTTTCTAAGAGATTTGACGGAGAGTGGGGTTCCTGACTTTGACGAAGTTAACCAGAAAACTCTTTGTCGGAGAATGTTGTATAAAAGTAAACTAAGAGAAGAGATGCAAAAAAGGTTCCGCATCGAATATTTGGGACTACATCTGTCGCAAAAGCGCCATGGAGGAAGACAGATATCGGTGGGAGAGGTTGTGCTCATAGGAAATGATCAGGATAAACGCATAGATTGGCCGATGGGGAGAGTAACCGAAGTAATCCGCGGAAAAGACGACAAGGTTCGCCTTGTCAAGGTTACCACAAGTAAGGGCCAGTACTTGCGCCCCATACAGCGACTTTATCCATTGGAGTGTAACGAACCGTCCTTTTTCAACCTAGCCAGCGATAGACCAACTAGTCCAGAGCTGATCGAGACCAACCGCTGTCAGGCACCTTCAGCAGTTACCGGTGAGCGTGTGGAAAAGGTCGGTGGTAAAAGTGCCGCGGATTCGGGAGTGATAAAAAGCAGAGCATCCGCCGAAAAAGTGGTAGTGACGCGAAGTGGGCGCGAGGTCAAATCCCCTAAGAGATATGGTATATAGTTGCGAGGAAATAACATTAGGCTTAAGATTCTCATAAGCATGTGATGTTTGTAATTTTATCTTTTCTTTTGTTGCCCTCTCTGTTTATCTATGTTCGAACAAATGTTTGCTGCCTAAGTCATGAGGCCGGGTAAACGTGATTAACTGGCCTCAGGTGGGAGAATGTTTGGGCCAGCAAACGTTTGGATGTTTATATTTTTTGTAACACCCTATATAATATAGGGAATATCAGTTTAACATGCACGTGTTCTCCGAAATTATGTGAAATAAGAAAGTTTCTTGTTTACAATAATTCTCGGCCGGGCACCCTTATCTAATATTTACTGCCGAAGACAAGGGTCCCTCTAAATGGGCCGTTTAAGACGTTTACCAGGTTTGTTCTGAAGTAGGTACTGTTTTGGAGAACAAGTGCATTCTGCAGTTGTTGTGTAGAAAGCTGAATTAGATAAGTTAGTATTGCTAAGATTTCGGAAAGAAACGGTCGCGAGGCCTGTGCCAGATATTAACTATAATTTGACGCCCCCGTTTCAGAAATATTTAATCGCTGTTTAATATCGATTAAACTTAGACCTATTGCGACGTCACTTGCTTATTGTTAGTGAAGAGAAAGTGAGATATCCGAATAAAAGTTGTAATTAAGAGTACGGCTTTTTATTTACCGAACCGACGTGTTGTTAAGGCGGGTAGTCTTAGTGAGACGAATTAAAAGTCAATATGCAGCCTTTCATAAATATTTAACTGAACCACTATTTCCAGTGATTTTTGTTTAAAATATTTGGCCGTATCTTAAACAGAAGGATTATTTTGCAGGAAAAGGATACGTTTTAATCAAAACTTAAGTATTACATTTAAAATACTTTTTTCAATAAATATCACATATGCGATTTCTAAATTAGACATTAATTCTGGATTGAAAAGATCTAACTTTTTAACTTTTGAAAAAACAATAACACGGAAAAAATATCCAAAATTTTTATTTTTTCCAAACGTCAAATTTTATTATTATTTGCACTTTCATACATCACAGATAATTAAAACTACATAGTTACATACATAATTTTATTTAGTTATGCCATATTACCTATGTCAGGTAACATATTATGATGAAGTTGATGGTAATATGTACTTCAAAATTATTTGAATTTTCTGATTTTGCTGGCGCAATTGCCATTGAACAACCTTCAGTGAGGGTCACATTTTTAATAATTTTATTGCTTTTAAGATTTCTGTAAAATTCGATTTGAATAGTATTACATTATACATGTCTGTATTATCTTTTATCTAATACCCAAAAGTCGTTTTTTTTTCTATTCGGACTCATACTGCAATGTCTATAACAATATTTTTCCACCAGTATCACTCCCACTATATGTTAAAAAGCTTAAATTAGAACATTTTATAATTTTGCACTCAAAACCAAGCCAAGGGCTCCGCATCTTGCACTTAATAAAAAGTGAGATAAACAATAACTTTTTGATGAGTGTCTTACTTTTAAACAGTAGGAACTTCAAGAGTCTTTAGAAGACCGCATTTTGAGAATAAATTTCAGTTTTTTAGTAAAAAAGATACTCTTACTTCATATTGACTGATTGTTCTATTTTTGAGTAGAATCCGTTTAAAAATTGTGTTACATGAATTAAAACCGGAGAATCGAAGTTATGATTATTTTTTATCATAGCAGGCTGTAAAAAAATGTGTTTGGCGTCATTTACATTGACAGTTCAGTTATTGACTTTTTGCAAATTGTTATGAGTATCTAATGTGCAAAACTGCGCCCTGAAAACTGCGGTTGGTCTTTAGACAGTTATTTAAAACCATCAGGCTTTATCGGAGACAAGCCTTTAAAAATAGAGGATATTTCACAATTAACTGACAAAGATGATGATGACAATTCTTCAGAATTTGAGGATAATCATTTAACTGATAAATCGGATTATCAATTCAGTAATTGAAATATATTCAAATAATTTTTCTGTATTTCGATTGTTTAATAAAAAATAAAGTTTTTTTTACACGAGACTAATGTGTTATGACTTTTCAACATTTTCTAAAAATAGTTATTTATGCAACAAGTACAAAAAGTAAGTGTTTATTGCACGCGACGTGAAATTGTCCAACGAGACCGTCAGGCCGAGTAGGACAACCCGTCGAGTGCAATAAGCACTTTTTGTACGAGTTGCATACAATATTTTTTCTACGTTCATATAAAAACCAAAAAATGTTATTTAGATGACACTAAGTCTAGGAAAATGTTACATCGATTTGAACGTTTATGTTTGTCGTGATGACAAAACGCTATTGTAGAGTGATGAATGCAATAAACATTTTATTGCACTAGTGCAATAAAGAACCACTTTTTCCACTAAATATAGTTCAATAAAGTTTTGTTTTTTGCATGAACGTAGAAAAAATATATTTTTGTCTGTTTACTGTCGTTCTCTTCCTAAATTAGATAAAAATTTTACTAGCATATTATTATTTTGATAAATGTTTTTATATGTTAAAATCATATATTTAAAAGACATTTTTATACTCAAAGGAATTATAAGTATACTATTATTACAGTACGTGCAATGCTTCTCCGCTTGCTCCAATTTTTAAGTTTCGTGAATCATGAAAAATTGTTTGTAAGCAACCTTATACCACCGTGTTCGCAATAAAAGTATGTTTATTTTAATATATATTTCAATTAGCAAGCAGATGAGTACAAATTGCACCTATCATCTCACATCTTTATACTGGGCAACCCGGTAATAGGGTAATAGTGACCAGTAAAAAGTAGGCAACCTAACTCTTGCATATTCCTCATGCTTTGTACTTTCCATCGGCATTAAATTCCTTTGGTAAGCAAGTGAGCGTAATGTTGAAATAAAAAAATAATTACAGTATTTTTTTAATTAAGGGTACCTAGCTATGAACATATTTCATTAGGCAACCCATTTGCAATATATTTGTTTACATACTGTGTTTGATAAAAAATACTTTTGATCCGGTAAGCAGATAGGCGCAGGACGACTTTAGTTCGGATTTAGACTATTAGTTTTTGGCATATTTGACGATTTAAATCGCGGCAAGACGAACGCATGAAAAAGAACAAGGTCTATGGCCGGCTTAAAATGTTCCTTCAACAGGAGGGGTGTTAATATATTTATGTAATCTAATAATAATGTAAAATAAATTAATATTTTGCGACAAATTATTATATCTTCATATTTTGTTTCTAAATAATATCTCTGAACTGTCTAAACACTACTTTTACAGTAATTGTACAGACAATTACAGAAATATTATTGACTGGAAACTATTGCCTAGTGACCGCTGAAACAGCTTAAAATAGTTTTTTACTAGTTAAAGTGCACTTTCCTTAGTCTTAATATTGAGAAAACTATATGCATTATTATGCAATAATATAACAACGTACAATTTTTTCCTATTATCAGCGTCCTTATATCCAAAGATCAAATTCAAGTATTTAGTAACAACGCACTGTTTTTATGCTGATCAGAATACATAGAATAATGTAAAGTTAACAATGAAAAAACGGTTTAAATAAAATAGGCATAAAATTTACCTTCTAGTGATAAGGATAGTATAAGCATTGTAGCTACTAAAAAGAACCTCCAAATTTCAGCGACTAAGTATTTAGATAAACAAATTTAATTCCTAATGTTAAAAATTTGGAATATGTAGATAAGAAAAATGCGGAAAAATGGTTTCTTCCATTTTATTTCACTCCATTAAAGAAATTAAAAATATATTTAAATTTCTACGCTTCACAAAAACTATATGAAAATTTTGTGTTTGAAATATAATGTTAAATGTAGTGAGACAATTAAAAATCGAAAAATTGGCTGACATTTTTTTATGAGCTGTAACCTCATTTTTTCTTCTTTCTGCAGCAATAATTTCTACATATAGTAAAAGAACAATTTTTTTTCTTGAATCGATAAAATCAATTCTTAAAACAGTAAGTAATAAATTACAACTATCAGAGTTAGCAAAGTGGGTTAGGAAAACAAGTTATTTTAGTATTGCAAGAAAATAATGAAGCAAATTCCTCTTGTGTTTATATTCGAAATATACAAAATACTAAATTATATTATGGAAACAGTCTAAAAAATAAAGTCATATAATGCTATATATAAAGTGTGTTCCTATAAAGATTTCTATTACAAATTATTGCTTTGTAAAATAGTGTTTCAAAATAAAATAAATTCCAGGTGTAATAGAAACAATTAAATATTTGTATATGAACTATGGGTCTACCATATTTTATTTCAAAACACAGAATATTATTTTTTTAGAATTTGTCGGAAAAAGTTGCAGACATTATTAATGTTTGGGTAACTTTATACAGGGCGTCGCTACATTGATATTTTCGAAAAAAAATTAAGTAATTAGTCTATAATTTTTCGTGCGGTTGTTCCTTTTAGAGATAAATTCGATTATTTTAAGTATCAAATAAAGTCAACATTGGAGATGGCTTAATAAGGATTTTTAAATTTCAAATTACGAAGGAATGCACAACGAACAATTTTTAGATAATTTTAATTCTCCTAATTACTTTAATATAAAGCGTCTGAACATAACGTTAACATGGATTTAGTAAACAGACACAGTTACTGGAGCAAGTCGCTAACTGAAAAATATTACAAGCCAGTTCGTATTAGCAAATCAGTTTCAAACTAAAATATGATGTGTAAAAATGGATCGAATCGAACTCCACAGGGAAATGTACTATAGTCATTTCATCTATAATTTTTAATAAAGCTACCTGCTGTGCTTGTGTTTCTTATCTTGAGCTATAAAGGGTGATTTTGAATAAAGTAGCAAAAACGCTATCAGTGCATCTACATGAAAAAATAAGTCGAATGAACTAAATATACCTTAGACCAAAGTCGCACCCCTGAAGAGTTACAGGGTCTTTAATGTAACTCCTCAGGGGTGCAACTTTGGTCTAAGGTATATTTAGTTCAGTCGCCTCATTTTTTCATCTACATGCACTGGTAGCGTTTGTGCTATTCTATTCAAAATCACCCTGTATACAGGATGTAAAAAACAGAGTGTAAATACTTCAGGAGGTAATAGTATGAACCAAAATAAGCAGAAAAGTCTTAATAAACATAGGTCCGCAAGTAACGGTTACGAAGATATGAACCACTATTCGTTTTTCAAACATTTTATTTCCTTAGGAATAAACTGACAAAGGAAGCTTTTAATAAACAAAAAACAAAGTTACAGAAGATGTTCAAAATGCCCTCCGTCCATTTCCAAGCAGGCACAACATCTTCGTCTCAACGATATTCGAACTCTTTCGAAAACACCCTTCTTGGTTTGGATTTCTTGACACTTTTGGTTAATCCGTAGCTGCAGCTCTTCCAGGCTATTTACAGGAGCACCATACACTAATGTCTTCAAATATCCCCAAACAAAGAAATCTAGAGGGTTCAGATCAGGCGATCTTGGAGGACCTGTTTTATGGCCTAAAGATCTAAAAGTACTTAAAACTGTACAAATACACAAATGTACTCCTTTGTCTCAAATGAAATAATTTGCTATTAACTAATCAACTGGAAGGTACGCGGTCACAAGAAGATAGCAGCAGAATAGTAGACTAACTAACTACATTCCATTCGATAATTCCGTGGTGGAAGTAAGCTAGTGGGTAAGTTGACCTGCTCTCTACTTACTTGACTGGCTTCATTTACTGGCGCTATATAGTACTTTACTAACCATTGGAAACTATGTTCACACGATTCTAGTACTCAAAAACTAGCTACTAGCTGCAGCAACTCGCCTATTTACTAAACCTGTGTAAACGAGCTTTTACACTTGTAATTTTTACACAAACAAATGTTACTAATTACGTGTAGTCAGAAAAATTAAAACAGTATTTAAAAACCAGATTAGTAGAACACACTTTTTTCTTTAAACCAGTTGTGTCGGAAGAGGTAATAGATATTATAAAAAATCAAAAGAATAAAAATTCAGCCGGTATAGATAATATTACCACAAAAATTTTAAAATACGTTAGTCCTGCGACAGCAGGGCATATAGCAGAGTTAATTAATTTATCGGTTACTACTGGTAAATTTCCTTCCATTTTGAAAACTGCATCGGTTATACCTTTATATAAAAAGGGTGATATTGATAATGTTGCTAATTATAGACCGATATCTATTTTGAGTGTGTTTTCCAAAACTTTTGAAAAAATTGTTTTTTCCAGAATTGTGGAGTATTTGGACAAATTTAATATTTTTAGTAACTGCCAGCATGGATTTCGTTCAGGGAAATCCACACAATCTGCTGCATGCGTTTTTATTAATGAAATTTATCAAAAATTGGATGCTGGTAAACACGTGGCTGGTTTATTTTTTGATTTATCTCGCGCATTTGATTGCTTAAACATTCAATTCATTAAAAGTAAATTATTTAGTCTTGGCTTTCGTGGAATGTTTTTAGACTGGGTGGTAAATTATCTATCGTATAGAACAATGATTGTTAAATATAAAGATCAAACATCAGAGCTGCATAATATTGACAGTGGAGTTCCTCAGGGATCCGTGCTGGGGCCATTGCTCTTTATACTGTTTATGAACGATTTGCCTGATAATTTAAATGCAGACGTTATTACTCTTTTTGCGGATGACACCTCCGCAGTGGTCTCAGCTGGGAGCCATGAGGAGCTCCACATATTAACTGAAGCTCTTGTCCAGAGTTTTGTAAAATGGTGTGAGAAAAATGGACTAATAGTTAACTTGTCAAAAACTGTTTGTATTAAATTCCATTGCTTAAATACAAATCGTGAGCAATCTCTTCAATTTTCTATTGGAAATGCACAAATAACTTCCAGTAAGTTTGTAAAATTTCTGGGCATATACGTGGATAATAACCTCAGATGGAGCGAGCATATTAATAACGTGCTTAATCAGTCTTATTACGCAATATCTAAATTAAAGCAATCATTACCTCTAAATGTATTATTAAATGTTTATTACAGCATGGTTCATAGTCAATTGGTTTATAATGTTGTCTTGTGGGGAAATAGCGTTGATAGTTTTAGGATATTTATATCCCAAAAAAGGATTATCCGAAAAATTTTTAATTTGAATTCTAGAGCTTCTTGTCGACCATTGTTTGTTAAATATAAAATTATGACTTTTCCCTGTGTGTATATTTATCGATGTTTGTTGTATGTTTGTGATAATTTAAATAAATTTAGTGTGAGTTCGGAACTGCATAACTATGAGACCAGATATGCAAATCTAATAATGTTACCTAAACATAAAACGACTAAATTTGAAAACTGCATTTCTTATATAGGTTTGAAACTTTATAATCCTCTTCCAACTTCAATAAAAAAGTTGCATAGCAAACATTTTAAAAGTAGGATCAAAGATATATTGTTGACGAAAGCATATTATAATTTACACGAATATTTTTCAGATACTTTTTTGTAAATCCGTATTAGACTAAGTATACTCAAGTCAAGAATTCAGACGTCTTACGTCATACGAACAAATGAATAATTCAGTATATTTTCATCAAAATATTTATGAAATTACAACTGATAGTACTAAAACTATATACTACACTAAACGTTTGCATTATGTATTGCACTAAATTGCAAAAAACGGTTGTTTTTAACGCGAATAAATATCGAAAATTACGTTGACAATAAAAACAAATGTGTAACGTCAGCCGTGACGTAAGACGTCTGAATTCTTGACTTGAGTATACTTGATTTTTGTGCGTATACTTGTATCATTTTATTGTTAATGTTATTGTTTTTACATTTGTGTGTAATTGTCGTTTATATACTGTGTTTAAGAGTTTATGACATATCCTATACATTTTTAAATGTCACAAAGGACAAATAAATATTATTATTATTATTATTATTATTATTAATTGCTGTGCATATCGACCTGTCTCTACAATTCTAATCTAATATTTTTGTCTTAAATTTTCAATCGCATTTGTATACTTCCGCTTAGAAGAACGTTACATTTTCTGTAATTAAAATTAAAAGTAGTTTAATAGTTCAACATTTTTCTTGACCTATTTCATTACTGCGAGCAAAAAAATTTTCAGAGCTGCCTCATAAGATAGGAGAAAAACATAAATGGAAATCTCAATTATTATCTGGAGTCACTTTACCTATCAAGAATTTTGTGACCCTCCCCTGTAAAGCCGGAGATAAAGTGGTGAAGGACCTGCGCTGCTGATATCAACATGGCCGCTTAATCGGAGCGGAGTATTTACGAAAACGTAGGGTTTTGATAAATAGCATGGTATAATGACAAAATGTGTAGTTATTTAGTTCAGCAGATTTGCTAGCCACACAAATGAAGTGCCTTGGCCTCATATATTCATTTATTTTCGTTGCAAGTGTAATGGCAACTGCATGTAAGTAGATCAGATGGTTTTGTTTATTATCTATTATTTACATATGCACCCTTGATCATGTAACATCTGTGTTTATATATAACATGATTTGACATTGCTGTAAATGTTTGTAATCAAACCTGCAGATAAGTTGGACTAATTTAAACAAGTTTGCTTGCATTTAAAAAAACTGACAATTTATTTATAGATAAATTGGTCAGTTTCACAAGTTATTGAGAACTGATTTACACATTACAATACAGGGTGTTTCAAAGTTGAAATGACAAAATCCTAGGGGAGATTCCGCTCAGCAAAATGTGTAAAAAAGTTCATATGAATATATATCTGCAAGTGCTTTGTTTTGAGATACAGAATGTTGATCTTTAAAAAAATGGAGTTTTTTAAAAAAATGCTTCATCCGATTTGAATGAAATTTTTACGGTTTATTAAGACAATTATCATACATCTACTGGACCAATTAGATTTGATCCAGAATTTTTAGGGGCGTACCTAGCGAGCAAGTCGGTTTTTTTTGCAGAAAAGAATATTACTCTGTAGTTCTTTTGCGGGTTTATGTAATATTCAGATAAATCCACTAAAAATAAATAAATAGTATATTTGTGTCTTGACATTTTAGTGTCTCGCCTCGTTTTCTAAAGCCTTCGCACATCTCTCAAATAGTTAAAGAAAAATAACAATACTTAGGAATTTATCCAAAAAATTATCGCATTGTCTTTCTTTGTTCATGTTCATATGAACTTTATTTACATATTTTGCTGAGCGCAATCTTCCGTAGGCTTTTGTCACTTCAACTCTGCAACACTCTGTATTTACAACAATTTATTGGTTAATTTAATTGCTGTTAATCTAAAACCTCGTCAACCAAAATTCAAATAATTTGAAAGTGGACCATCATCTTCTAATTATTTACTTTTTATTAGTTTCCACTAAAGTAAGTAAAGATAATGAAAGCATAATTGCTAATTTCTTTTAGCATATTATTCCCTTAAACACAAATACAAAATGTGATTAAATATTCCTAAAATTGATCAATAATAATTAGAGCTTGTTCTAGAATCAACAATTTATTGAAATCAATATATAATATAATATATAAATCAATAAATTGTGGCCAATTTATGTTTTATGTTAAAAAATTATTGTTATGTATAATAGGCTGTTGTACACACATCAATTTATTAGACAATAAATTGATAATTTATTTGTAAAGAAATCGATCTATTTCCCAATTTATTGAGGAATGCTTTACACATTTCAATATTTATAATAATTTATCAGTCAATTTCATTGCGGCCAACCACAAATCTCGTTAGCTAAAATTCAAATCTTTTGTAGTCGAACATCATCTTATTATTACTTTTTTTTATTAGTTTCAGCTACAGTAATTAAAGATAATGAACGTATAATAATTGCTCTTTCTAGCATATTTTTTCTCCTTTAGGAAACGACTAACCTTGGCCATTTTAAAAAAATTCTGATAGATTTGTTTATAAATTCATCAACACAATTAGGTTGGTATAATAATATCTCTACCCCTCATTTTAATCACGAGGATTAGCCCAAAAGTCGAAGACATGTGCGAGAGATGGGGCGGCGTATTACTATTAAGCAATCCGCATTTGCGCCCAGGAACGACTTACGTTGGTAGGCCCTAACCACCATTCAGTGCAGAAATGAGGGAAACCTGGAAAACCTCATTAATTAGGGGGTAGTCAAATTTCAACCGATATCAATCTCTCACATTGACTGAAGCCAAAATTCCTCCACCCTGCCATACTCGCAAAGAGGGTCCAATCCTCTCCACGAATATACTCGTAGCTTATATACGGTCTACCGGCTGCGGGAGTCGAACCCACAGCGATCTAGTCACCTCGATTCAAGTACTGACGGCTTAAACCGCGCAACCACTGACCGATCCGTATTTAAACACAAGTACAAAATGTGACTAGATATCTCTCAAAATTGACCAATAAATTAGAGTATGTTCTAAAATCCACAATTTATTGGCATCAATAAATTCTAGTCAATTTCTGTTTTGCACTACTTAAAATAAATTGAAGGTCAACTTGTTCAATTTATTGGTCAATAAATTGTTGTGTAAAACAGCTATAAAACAGTTATTACATACATTTACAGGCTGCCATTTATTTATTATGGGACGTGCAGAAAATAAGCACTAATTTTTGCATTTTGACATTCTAAAAGTATGAGTCTGATCTGAGTTACGACAAAATATGGATTTCAGAAGGTGTTTTTTCAATAACTATTCAATTAGCTTTAAATATATCTAGATTTCATGGATTTAGGGTGACAGTGGTTTGTGTCGCCTGGGCAGCCGAATTGGCACACTCAGCGAGTTTCACAGTTGCAGCGCGTGGTTCATATAATCGACTAAGGCATTTTCAGAAAACGAGGGGCGAAAACCGTTGTATGTATATTAGTCTATCTATTGCTTAGCACACAATTCGGTTGCCGAGGTGACACAAAGCGCTGTTTGTCATCGTCCTTATAAGAAGAATTAGAAGTACCGATTCTATTAAAAGCAAAACAAGTTGTAGACAAAAACAGTAATAGAAAAAATTTGATGTTTCACTGGTAGGTATTCAGACGACTTACGTCATACGAACAAATGAATAATTCATTATATTTTCATCAAAATATTTAAGAAACTGCAACTGATAGTAATAAAACTATATACTACACTAAAAGGTTGCATTATATATTGCACTAAATTGCAAAAAATGATTGTTTTTAACGCGATCAAATATCGAATATTACGTTAACAATAAAAACAAATGTGTAACGTCAGCCGTGACGTAAGACGTCTGAATTCTTGATGCGAGTTTATCACAAAAATTAAACAGCGAGATGAATGAAGTACGCTTCTTCTACACATAAATAATTATCAATCAGACCCAAATTTCGAACATAAAAAAACTAGAGCGTGACTGTATCCACCCATCTGTCTGTCTGTAACTGGCGTTCTCTATGAATAATCTGAAAATAGTTGTAAAATTCTATATTTATACTGTTAGAACTATTTCTTGTTATTGCAATATTATTAAGTTTGTAAAATATGCATTTGTATGTTTTTTAAATAAATTATTACAGATGACAGTATATTTAGGTATGTACAGGTATAACATAATGCAAGTATCATCATCATCATTTTACAACTTTTCTATTTTTCAAAACTAATAATAATAATAATGATATCTTTATCCATCATTTTAACCACGAGGATTAGCCCAGAAGTTGGGGCCTTGTGCGGGAGAGGGGACGGCATATTATTATTATGCAGGCCGCATTTGCGCCCAGGAAGCACTTACGTTGGTAGGCCCTAGCCATCATTCAGTGCAGGAATGAGGGAAACCTGAAGAACTTCATTAATTAGGGGGGTGGTCAAATGTCGACCGGTATCAATCTCCCACATTGACCCAAGCCAATATACTTGCACCCTACCATACCCACAGAGAGGGTGCCAATGCTCTTCGCAAATATAGCTGGTCGACGGTCTACCTGCCGCAGGATAAAACACAGCATAATTAGTTATTTTGATTTTTTTTTTCAATAATTAAGGTAGTTTCTTAAGCTATTGACATGAAAACTCGCAGACCAAAGTTTTTTGATAATATGTATAGATAAATAATAATTTATTTAGTACCTACTTTAAATTGGGTCCCTATTTTTACGTGTACATAACTCAGTCTTTAAAGCTTTACAACAAATTTGTCCAAAAAAGGAAAAAAATATCAGTTTTCTGTGGACCTACTAAAGTTTATAAGAAAACGAACGCTATTACTGTAATTTGAACTTTATCGGTACCTCTCACTATTTTCAAAGTTTCTATGTTAGATCTATCCAAGACTAAGACCATGTCTCTTTCTATTGGCAGTTTCCAGTATTTTTCTTTACAATACTGGTGTGAACTATTACCTTTAATAATTTTAATGCACAACTGTTGAGAACAATAAATTAAAATAATATTACTCACTAATTAGGAACTGGGAACTGTTGTAGATGAGTGAAATGTTGATAAGAATTTGAAAAAAAAACTTAGAGATATATGTTTTGCCTGCTAATTATTTTTGATCAAAATATGGGGAATAAGAAGATTAAGTGATTCCATTTAATAGTTTGATTCGTTAACCTGTCACGGGTGGTGAAATGGGGACGAAAATGAAAAAAAAAACTTCAGAATTTATCATTTGAACGATTTCACGTACTAGTTTCATTTATCAGGCAGTCACAGGGGGTGAAAATGAAAAAGGATATATTAAAATCTCAGTAAATATTATGTGACCGCTAATGAATTTCATAGAAAATATTAGAAATGAACAGATTATGTGATTCCACCTACTAGATTCATTTGACAACCTGTCAGTTCAGGTGGGGACTAGGGGTTGAAGTGAAAATAACACAGCCACGTAAAAAATTGTTTTATGACCTGAGGTCTGACTATGGTTACTATATGTTTTTGGGGCCGCTGAATCCGAATCCGAGGTCTATTTAACCCCATCACATCAGGATTTTGCTACAACCTAAAAAACCCATAATTCAAGTTATTAAACGCATATAACCCTACGAATGAAGTTGTAATCTGAAAACTCAGGCTCTTAAACCACATAACCCCATAACCCAATTAATTTCATAACCACATAACACATTTAACCCCATAATTCTGTAACCTACTTAGCCCCATGACCCATTTAACTCCACAACACATTT
This sequence comes from Monochamus saltuarius, assembly GCA_025584915.1. Lineage (NCBI taxonomy): Eukaryota > Metazoa > Arthropoda > Insecta > Coleoptera > Cerambycidae > Monochamus > Monochamus saltuarius. Next base: position 36,145,295 of record CM046726.1, read on the forward strand.
AAACCCATAACTCAATGTATATTAAATCCAATGACCACGTACTTAAGACATTTAGCTTAATCTCTATGCGAATCTGCCAGGTAAGTTAAAAATAAACTTACAAACAGTAATAATAATAATAATAATAATAATATTTATTGGTCTGTAGGATCATGGTACATGATATTAGACAAGTCCTAAATTGTATAATAATAAAATAATTAATATTATTTGCCATTTATATACATACAATCTGTATATGGTAAGTCATTCAAAAAATATAATAAAGATAAACAAAAAGTGTATAGATAAAATAAGTATAGATAGAGAATAAAACCAATGTAAAAACGAATCATAGGTTTACAACATATTAAAAACTGGCCTCGTAAAATTCATTTAGAGTGTAAAAAGTTTGACGTCTTTGTAAATATATTATGCGATTTTGACTCAGTCACAGCTTTTGGGAGGTTATTATATATTTTTACGCATGAATAGTACGGTGATTTTTCATATAAAGCTGTCTTGTGTTTTGGTATGCATATTTTATCAGCACCTCTAGTTGGATATACGTGGCTTTCACCATTTTTTATAAATGACCTAAAGTTTTTATAGACGAAGGTGGCACATCTTAAAATGTATATGTTTATAAGAGTTAATATTTTTTCTTTTTTAAAAACTGGTCGACAGGACTCTCTGTTTTTTAAGTTGAACATAAGCCTTATAATTCGCTTTTGCGCAATAAATATTCGGTTTATGTCCGTTGCCTTTCCCCATAGGATTATATTATAGCTCATGTGTGAATATGCCAGGGCATAATAGGAACATAGCAGACTTTTAGAACAAGCATTCTTCTTTAATTTTAAGATAGCATAGTAAGCACTGCTTAATTTGCTGCTTACATGGCTAATTTGTTTTTCCCATGTAAGCTGTGAATCCAGGTAGGATCCTAGGAATTTAGTACTTCCTGTTGGGTCTCCTATTTCAGGTCTGCTTTTGTGAAATTGTATCGAGACTGTCTTCTGAGCATTTAGTATTAACTTATTTGCATGACACCAGTTTTCCATTTCCTGTATCACATTGTTGCACCGTACCTTTAGCTCGTCTATTGTGTTTGCAGTAATAATGATAGATGTGTCATCAGCAAACTGGACTGTGAATCCAGACAAGAACAAATCGTTGATATACAAGAGAAATATTAGTGGAGCTATAGCAGTAACTCCACAACCCTATAACCCACTTAAAGAAAAAGTTTTTACCTTATAATAACCACGTACATTAGATATTTAACTTGTTATATACGTTATTTTAATAACCCTATAACTCCGGTCATTACACCTTCTCTCGAACAATTTTTGTTTCTTCTCAAGCACGCGAAACATACTGCCTTATCCTAAAAATTCCTTTACCCTAAAAGTCTGTATTCCTATTCGTTCTTCAAATCATTGGACCGTCGGCGTTAGCGTTACCCGATGAACACCACGGGCAGGTTGCACGATTGAGTTTTGTACATCATGTAGCCTTTAAGAGGGCTGTTTAGTAAAACTGTGGACACAGGGCATATTATTTCAATTGTCTTCTTTTTTTTGAACTGTATCGACTTCTTTTTTTTTCAAAAGACCTATGTAAAGGATTTCTTTGATTTTTAAGAATTTGTAACCCTACGTACAAAACAGATATGAACGAAGGAGAGCACCAAGTAGTGCGTATTATAGTAAGCAGACATCTGTAAAAGAGAGAAAGTTCCATTCCTATGAATACCACGACAGTATTAGTACTGTGCCATTTTCGAATATATTTCTTATCGATCTTACAATCGTAACTGATTATAGTGCTTTGAGATGTACTTTTGCTAAAAGAGATCTGACACCGCGAGTGGCTAGTTGTATTACATATTTACCATACAACATCCGCCTGATCAGAGAATTGCGCATGCCGATGCACTGATAACGAATACTTCGGAGATATTAACAGAAGTATTCACCGAAAGTAAATGGCTGTACACTGTCCATCTTCATGATGAACAAGTCCGCGTCAAACAAGAGATTCTACAAGATAGTAAATTCTGAAACCAAGTAATAATTTGACATCTCCTTCTACGAAATGCAATAGCTTACTGGAAACTAGAAGATGGACGTACAGTAAAATTAATGCTGTGGAACGTATATTGGCAAATTTGCTGCCTTTGCCATGATGAGAATGGACATTTTGGATTAGAAAAGAACATTCAGGAAAATTACTGGTTTGCAAGTATGAGCGGTTATATAAAAGAAAAATATATCTTCTCATGTCTAAAATGTCGGTGCTATCTCTTCAAATAAGAAACGGAAAGCTCCATTAGAGGATACACCTTTACCTTTCCACACACTACATTTGGACCACGTATGGTGTCCCAATATAAATAGTTACCGATAAGGAAACATCTTTCACGTCGCAATCCTTTAGACCGTTTTGCGATACCTATGGAATCAAACACACGTAAAATGCGGTAGCGACCTCTCGAGCTAATGAGCAATATGAACGTTATAACCGAACTATTCTAAATGCTCTAGCTATAACATCCGCAGAAATTGGCCTTCTGGCTGTAAGTTGATGTATTCAATAAATAAATAAATAAATAAACCAAGTACAACGTGCTATTAACTGTACACATAACAAAAGCATGAGAGTATCTCCACTAGAACTGATAGCACAAAGAGATAGATTACAAACCTCAACATCTGGCGAATCAAAATTATTAAATGAGGTACAGAGCGATTTGAGTCATATTAATCTAGAAGGTTTAAGACACACAGTTGCCGAGAGCATTAGAAGGTACGGTACGACAAATGTCGTGCTAAATGTTACAAGAAAGAAATGAATTAATGAGAGTTACTTAGGCTAATTCCGCGACAAGGCAAATAAGAAAATCCTCAAAAGTTCATAGGACCTTATAGAGTGGTTAAAGTGCTGACAAATGACTACTATTATGTGGGAAAATGTGACGGACACAAGAGGACCAAAAATGTGGTCTCCATTGATAATATTAAACCGTGAGTAAATAATGAGAATCACCTCTCACTCTAATTGTCAGTAAATCTCCAAAATAAGGCTACAATATGTTTAGTACAATGTATAAAATTAAGACTAGATTATAGCATAATGTCCAAAATCAAGACTAGAGTAGTTCTAGTATAATATCCAAATTTAACGTCGTCTATCCAAAATTAATGTTTTCCGTAAGCAACGGCAATTATTTCAAACATTATTCTGTATTGTGAGAAAATAAAACCACTCACAGTGTAAGTACTTGTAACTATTATGTAGAAACACCTGACATGGTAGATCTGAGACTTTACCACATATTATTATAAAGCCGTCTTTGCTGTCATAACTCTAGTACCGTTAGTCAAAAGAAATTATTAAGTCAATCCTCTGTTTAGTGCAATTATTTGTCATTTATTAGCCTCATACACATTTTCTCATTTCAGTGGTAGGTTATGCAAATATAGTTTCATAAAATACCTTTGACTAACCCTACGAGGGTAAAGGTTTATGTAATGAATATTTAATTGTTTTTGATGAGATGGTAAAAACTGAAAAAAGCAAACCTAAAATTATGCCGTAAGTAAATCGCAGAAAACATATTTTTAGTTTTTCTTTTAATTAATAATTAACATATTTGAAACAAATTTTTCACATTTAATAAAGAATTTCTACTAATATAAGAGAATACTTAGATAAATTGCAGTAGGATAGAACATAGAAGTTAAATTGTACAATAATTGAGTTAATTTATTGGAAACTAAATTACTTCGATCTAATGCAGAGAATTGTGACGTAAATTACTTCCTCAGTTGAATCTCTTTTAAAGTAGGTTTATTGGAACGAGTTGTTAATACTAGGAAGTAGTATTTCCTTCTGATGGGAAATTCTTCAAAGAAACTTTTAATCTACAAAAAAATAGATTCTACAGAAATCAGTAATATACGTAATAGAAATCGAAACCAACAAAACACTCGGGCAGCAATTTCTGAAATCTTATTACCAGTTTCATATTTTAACTTACTAAATAAAATTATTTCTTCAATTTATATATACAACAAACTGAGATTGAGTTATATCAAATCAGTTTTCAATTTGTGGGAAAAATTGATTTGTCGTCCAATAAGGGTTTAAGTATTACGAACCTAAAAACGTTGCCTTTGAAAAAAAATGCATATACTGTATTTGAAAGCAATAAGTTTCCATCATGTCTGTTCTCTTACCAGTCTCATACATTCATTGAACAAGTTAAACAAATTTCAAGCAAAATGGAAATAATGGAAAAGTGCTGAAATTATGGAAATTCTTATACGACGTCTTACAGATTTCATATTCGGGAACCTCTGAGACTTATCTAAGGATTCCGTTAAAATGCATGTGAAAGTTTTGTACTTTAAACTTTATAGGCGAGTTTTACGAGCCAGAAAAATAATTGCAGTAAAAGTTTTAAAGTATAACAGATACCTTAAAATGTATATGGTTTATTTTAACGTGGCCTACTTACCTTTCACAAAAGAAACTTGATGGGAATTGAAAGGGACAATTTAAATTTTTATTGGCAATATAAACAATACATATGTATTTGATATATAGTGATTTTCCGGGTTGTTATGCCGTGACCTCATTGACTGGTTGCTGCCAGTAACAGAATTACAGTGCATATCTTTAGCTATAACTGGGTTTCTTTGACCTGCCCTTGTTGTTCTCGGGCTAGGCTCCGTGGAGGTAGACCCGCTATCGGTATCTCTGGGCTCGTCTATATATTGATTTCGGCTCATTTTATTGTTCTTAGGATAATGGTGGTCTCCCGTAGCCGCCTCTGTAACAAACACAAAATGCAAAAAAATAATGCAAACAAATCTTGTAAGAAAAACAGTTTTACGAAACTCATATAGCTTTTGAGGTACTCGCTCGCTGCGCTCGCTCGCACTCGATTGCTAATTTCATTTAATGAAACTTTGCTTTGTTGTTTAATATACATTAGTGTCGTGAGTACTTAGTATTCTCTTGTGAGTAAGTGGAACTTACAGGGTGAGTAATTTTTTTGTAGACAAACTTAAAAAAAGACAGAACACATATTTTTTAAGAAGAAAAGTTCCTATAAACATATGTCGTAGAAGGCTTCGTTTTCGAGACAGGGTGTTGAATATAATTGTTTGTTCTCGAATTTTCATTATAACTTATAAAGGAATGCTTAATTTTTTTCATATTTGGGGGATAATGCCTATTAATTAAGGGGCATAAAACAAGCAATAAAAATGTTCAAAAACTTGCACAGTTGCGGAGTGGAAGGGGTGCTCAACCCCTTTCTTAAACATAACTTCTACGCCAACGACTTTTTTTAAAAAACTGTTATTTTCGTTATCTACATACAGTTTACCAAAAATAATTTCTCTTCTTCTGTTTCGAAATTCCTGTGTGTTGAGTATTGACAGTTGAGAAAAGTATTTTCATTTGAAAAAGAGTTAACTTCGGTACATTATGTAAAATACATTATTGTGCAGTTACCAAAAAGTTTTAAGAAGTTTCTGTAAGTTTTATTGAACTTGTGTATGTACCAATTTGAGTTTCAATTTTCGTTGTTTTTTGCTAAATAATTTTCATGTGAAACTAGCAAATACAATTGTATAGTATTGCAACAAAATATTATACTCCTTGGAAAACAAGTAAGTATTACGTAAATGTCATATTTTGAAATGACATTTTGACATTACAAGTTTATCGACAAACATTTTTTCTTCATCTTGAATATTTTCACTGTTATTAATTAATAACATTTACAAATAGCGAACAAGGCGAAATTTATTTTATTTATGGGTTCGCAAATGGGAATTCAAGGTACGTCGCTAGGGAGTAGTTATCAAAGAAGATTTCCAAATAGACGACACCATTCCGTTTTTGTGAGTATCCACCGCAGATTTGTTAACCAGGGTTTGAAAGATATACATGGGAACTGACAGAACAACCGTGGACGAGATAGAATTGGATAGGGTATTGAATTTAATAGGAATCCAACGACAAGTACTCGACGTACTGCTGTTGCTCTTGGTATTTCCCAAAGTAAAGTTTCCCGGGTTGTAAAATGGGATCACAGACGCCCATATCATTTTCAACTTGTTCAGGGTTTATGTCCAGGTGACGTCGAACGAAGACTTTATTGTTGTAGGTGGGTTCTTAACTCCATTCAAAATAGCAGATATTTCTTATCCAACATACTGTGGACTAATGAATCCTGTTTTACTCGTCGTGGTATAGTAAATTTTCCCAATCAACATACACTGTGACCCATTTCAAATGGAAACAAACCTGTAAAAATGGTCATTATTATCCAATTTATTTCTGTTTTTTTCGAAAAGATGGAGCAGTAAAAACTCTATTCTGGCTCAAAAATTAAAAATTGTTTTTTGTTTTCAAGGCCTACTTCGAATTTTTATCACGATGAAATTTTACAAAAACTGTAGCGTTTTTTTTTATTTCAAATCTAACTACGGCACTGGATTTATCACCCCGTAAAGCGGTTTTATTCTAAGTTTCATAAATAAATATTGTTACGAAGGCTCACCTACCTTTTTGGATTGTTAATTGTGTTCTTGTTTACGTTGGAATTTATAATTGAAGCTCACCTACATCGTTAGTTTGTAAATCACGTTTCTGTTTATGTTAGAATTTATAATTTTTGTGATGCCTTTATTTTGACGTTTCTCGGAATATTCCAGGCTATATTCTATTCGTTTCTCGACACGTTCTCGAGATCTCAGAAACTTCGAGAACTTTAAAAACCTATATAAGCAGACCATTTTCGGCCGCTGGAGTGAGTTTATATTGAGCAGCCGAACGCAAATGACTGAAACGTCAAAGTAAAATATTTGACAGTTGTGAATTTGTTGAGGCAGATTTTTTGTATAATCAAGAGTGACAATAAAGTTGTTTGTCTACGTGACGTGTTTCAACGATAACCTAATTATTTAAAGGTTACAATATTTAATATTGAGAGATTTATAACAATTTTAATGCAGGCTTCATTTTATTAAATACTTTTATAGTAATTTTCAAAAAATACAGGTTGGCTATGAAGAATGAATTAAAAATTGTCAAAATTAATTTTAGGCTTTTAACTAATCGCATTAAATATAAAAACTTAACGGTTAACAACAATTAGATATTTTAATAAATAACTAAAATAACAACGGGAAATTACCGCGTTACATCAAAACTACAAAGATACAAAAATACAATAAATTTAACGTCACAATACAATGAAATTTTACATTTTTGTAGCATCTACGAGGCCACGGTTGATTTCGCAGTTCTCGAATAATAATAATAATAATAATATCTCTACCCCTCATTCTAATCACAAGGATTACCCAGAAGTCGGAGACTTGTGCGGGAGAGGGGGCGGCATATTATTATTAAGCAGGCCGCATTTGCGCCCAGGAACGACTTACGTTGGTAGGCCCTAACCACTATTCAGTGCAGGAATGAGGAAAACCTGGAAAACCTCATTAATTAGGGGGGTGGTCAAATATCAACCGGCATCAATCTCTCACATTGACCCAAGCTAACATTATTCCACCCTACCATACCCGCAGAGAGGGTGCCAATCCCTCCACGAATATAGCTTAGGTATATACGGTCTACCGGCAGCTGGGCTCGAACCAACTCCGTCTAATCACCTCGATTCAAGTACTAACGCCTTAAACCGCGCGACCACTGACCGATCCGCTTACAAATATTTGTTTGAACATTCTGTAGTTGTTCTTCACAAACTTGTCTTATTCTTGTACACAACTCTTCACTTATAAACACTACATATTATGATATCACATAAAATGTGAAATAGTTAGCAAAGTAGCACAAATTTAACTGAAAATGAAGATTTACTCTTTTCTGTACTGGAAGTTCATGTAATATATTCCAAAATTAATTTCATAGGAACTGCAAAAACTCTATGCTATTCATATTTCCCTCAAAAAGAAAAGGCTAATGATTGTTTCATTGAGTATCCCAGTACAAGAAACAGTAAATCTTCATTTTCAGTTGGATGGATGTCTTGTCCATAATACAAGAATGATCACCGATTGGATTAATGCTAACATTCTTTACCGATGGATAGGTAGAAATAGCCCGTTAATTAAATGGCCACAGAGATACCCGGACTTAACGTCGTTGGACTTCTTTTTATGGGGTGTCATAAAATCTAATGTTTATAAGTCACGCCCAGGCAACAAAGACGGGTTGTGTGCAAGAATAAGGCAAGCTTGTAACGAAATTACCCTACAACAACTACAGAATGTTCAAAAAAATGTTTGCAAACGATTCGAAAAGTGTATCCAAATCAACGGTGGCCTCATAGAGGCCACAAAAGTTTAAAAATTATTGTGACGTTAGATTTGTATTTTTGTATAGTAGTTTTTGTGTAACGCAGTCATTTTCCTTTTTTATTTATTAAAATACCTAATTATTGTTAACCGTTAATTATAAATCTTTACATTTGATTTGATTAATTAAAAGTGTAAAACTAATAACTCACTTTTTTAAATCATTTTTCATAGCCAACATGTAATTTTAGAAAATTACTATAAAAGTATTTAATAAAATGAAGCTTGCATTAAAATTGTTATAAATCTCACAATATTAAATATTTATTTATGAAACTTGGCATAAAACTATTTTAAGGGATGCTAAATCCAGTGCCGTAGTTAGATTTGAAGTAAAAAAATCGCTAAACAGTTTTTTTAAAATCGACCGAGAAAAAAATTCGAAGTAGGCCTTGAAAACAAAAAATTCATTCTAATATTTTGTGTCAGAATAGAGTTTTTACTGCTTAATCTTTTGGACAAACCCGAAATAAATCGGATAATAATTACCATTTTTACAGGCTTGTTTCCATTTGAAATGGGTCACACTGTTGGTATATAGACACATGAAAACCCACATGCCATTCGACCAAGAAGATTTCAACATGAATTTAGTACAAATATCTGGATTGGAATTTACGGCAACCAAGTGTTTGGACCTTTTTTCTTGTGTAAATTCAGAAAATTTTGTACAATTGTGAAGAAGAGTAATATGTGGGAAGATATTCCTTTGCATTTAAGAGGACAGTCTTGGATATAGCTTGATGGGTGCCTGGCCCATTATGGCAGAAATGTAAGAAATTGACTAAACAATAACTATCCGGGGAGGTGGATAGGTCGTGGATGTCCAGTAGTGGTCCCCGATTTAACGCCACTTGATTTTTTTTGTGTGGGGATTTGTTAAGGAAAAAGTGAATACCACTATGGTTAATACTCTTGAAGAACTTCACAATCGCATCAGAGATGCTTGCAGTGAAATAAGGGTGCATCATTTAGTTAACTTAAGACGTTCTATTATATGTCGCTGTGAAATGTATACTGTATTACTAGCATTATGTTGTAAATATCTTGAATAAATCCATTTTGAGGGTTACTTCTTGTCATTTGCCGAGTTAGATACCGATTAGAGATTGCAACCCGGTATGTTTCTCAACCCGGCCGGGCCCGGTTGCATCCGTCGCCAACCCGGCCAGGTTGTGTGTTAGCGATGAAACCTTCAAAGTATTTTAAGAAAATTTTCTATATATGAATGGAAAAAGACAATTATTATTCAAGGTTAATATTTATTTCAAACTGACTTATGAACAATTATCACAATAATCAGTCTCACTGAAGTCTCAAAATCACACTTAATACAGAATTGATTTATTTTAGTTATGGACAGAAAAGTAACATTAGTATTAGTAATTATTCATTTTTATAAGTTTAAACAATCAGGTCTTTCTCTTCACTCCTTATAGTGCCTATTTGAAAACATAGTATTGAAATAAGAAACTAATAACGCAGCTTTAAGTACTAAACTTATCATAACAACTTAGATTAGATAGATAGATAAACTTTGGTAGCTTCGGTATAAACAAAACAAATTCTTATTTGCCAAAAGTAACGTATTATGTTTTTTTTCTTAAACTTTGGCTATTAAGACTAGTGAGTGTTACTAATTGAGCAAATAGCGAAATCTTATAGGCTAGGCTGTACTGTAACTGTAAACAACCAGTCTTAACTAACAAAATGTAACGTAAAATTGGTTACGTTACGTAGGCTTCATAAGTATAATACAGAGAGATCCAGAATGATTGAAGCTGACGTCACACGTAAATGTTACCAAAGATATTAAAATTTGCTTCCATTTCACAATTATGATCAAAATCACTTTCCGTTTTCATCGATTTTCGCATATATGTAATACTACTATATTGCGGGTCCTCTCTTGGGAAAGCGTTTGCCAACATCCCATATCTCTATTTCTTTTTTCTAGTGCACTTGTTGCTTCTGCGCATGCGCCGATTAAATGTGGCCACGCCCCCAATCCCCTTAAAATTTTATTATTTTGAGTACAACTGTCAGAATAACAAAATATTTGTTTTATAACCTTATTTTAGTGGATTTTCATACAAAATATAAGCTATTTTAATTTAATGTTTTATATGTCGCTAATTTTGAATTTGGATATCCCAGTTGAAATTCCACTTTTCTGATATAATCGTTCTTGCTCTTGAAGCAACTATAATATCTAATAAATTCTTTACGTGATGTACAATAACTAAGAATTTAGATCAATTTAGGTAATGTATTAGATAGGTATGTTTATAACTGAAAATTATTTTTATTTAAATATATATTTGTTGTGAATTTTTAGCAGATAAATAGATATTTCTGATAAAAAGCTTAAGGTACATTTACATCTGTACATATATGTCAAATATCAGACAGGTATATCGCTAGTGGCTGTTTACATTCTGAAAAAGAAGAAGCTTTAAATTTACAATAAATATGTGAATCGTTTACATATTTCTTAAATACACTTGTGTCATACACATCCATTCATTGTAGGAAGACAATATTCTGTTGTGAAACGATGAGAATATTTAAACAAAAAAATGCTCCTAGTGTAATTATTGTGAAGATACAGAAAAATAGAATAAAACGTTCACTGTGGATTCAAGAATGAATTTTCAGATATGAAGAATTAGGTGTTTATAGTCAATTAGTCACATTTTTTGGGGGATGAAGCCAGCTCAATTTGAGAAACTTGTTTGTAAAATTGGTCTATAACAAGCAAGCTACCAAACCAGTTTTAGTATAATTTGGTATGACACCAAATGACGCAGAGGGCACTATTTGTGACTAATACCATTTAGTTTTTTAAAATTGTATAAGTTACAAATTACCTCTTACTGGCATAGGTTCTGAGACCTGGCAATGTCTATTTCAATGCCCGACATTTTACAAACGTCAAAAGTTGTGGGCAATATAAAAAATTAAACGGACCTTCTTATTCCTACAAATCGAATGATTCTGCTCCAAACAAGGTGAAAATTTCAAAATTGTTTAAATTAATTCCATCCTGAAACATTTAATAGGTACACTTTGACATATCATGTATCATTATACATATTATAAATATATATTATTTCATCTATTTCTAGGCATTCTTGCACTGTTGAGCCTATTTTATTAAAAATAAGTTATTTCTGTAAATATATCGAACACCATTCTTATAGTTATGTTCATATTCAAATCTTAATAAAAAAAAATTATAGGTATATTTAACACTCACTGTTTGTGTAACCAGATTCTAATTAAAACTCATTTACTTCCTTGTTTTGTATTTCTTTTCATTTCAAAAGATGTTTTACTAAATCAAATAACTATTCTGCACTGTTACAAATAGGTTAGTGTTTGGTTTGTGTTTTTCTAGGTTAAAAATTCAAAACAAGCCGTTGACGGAGTGGATGGTAGGTGGGCGGTGTCATTTTAGAAGTTTAATTTCATTGGATGTGTAAATCGATTTCGCGCATGCGCATATCTCACAAGTGCATCAGACGAACAAAGAGAGTACAAACATCTTGGCGGAATTCGTAGGCCGAAACCCGCAATATAGTAGTATTACATATATGGATTTTCGCAACTGACGTCAACCACGAAGAGTGAAAATAATAGGAGAGCGGCACACAAAATATTTGTAGGTAGCGGCTGCTTCAATCATTCTGGATCTCTCGGTATAACAAAACAAAAAGTATACACGGTTGGAAAACGGTGATGGTCCATCTGCCGTTACATGAGAGCGACAAAGTAAAGTATAGAATAACATCTAAGCAGTCACTCCCCCTTTTATTTGTTTTGAATGGCAAAACGGGCGGTGACTATTTAGATTTTAAAACGTCATCAATATAGTCATCCTTGTCTCCTCTCCATCCTTCACCGTTGTGTTGGTAAAGAATCGGATATAAGTGACGTTAGTAGTGACTCTGACGAATGTTAGTGCTAGTGTGTTTATTATAATGTATAAGTAATTTTTTTTACTGTTTTTTATGATGTCGATGTTATATAGTACATGAAGTATATTTGAAATATATTATTTTTGTTATACAATATTATGTTTATATGTATATATCACTAGGATAAAAATACATTAAAAAAATATTTTTGTATAGTTTTAATTTTTTTTTATTTTGTGTTTATTTTAAAGAGGTATAATTTACGCGGTGTAGAACTAACTACATCTATCGGCCGTTCGCTACTCCATGCCGGACTGAAAATGTCACAGGCACGAAGCGTTCTACATGCAGTAGATACCATTGAAAGCTGTCGACCTTTATCGCGTTCGGCGAGAAACGATATTTTGCAAACAGGTATAATTTAACTTATTAATTATGCTTTTCTCTCTGTTTTTTTTTTACTTTATGTACCGTTACTCTACTCAATCCTAATCCCACCCTCATGGCAGAAAACGCTTCTACATCCTCGTGGTCCTCGCTGCGAAATAAGAATTTAAAATTACAGAATAACATCCCATAGTATTTTATTTAGTATTTGTTTTTTCTTTTCAAATAGTCACATACATATTCATTATTATATACTTCATTTTATTTTAAATTATTATTGGCGAAATTGAGCGAATACTGGCTTCTAAAGTAAATACGGTACGGTCTACTTTTGATCAGCTGGACTCGTAAGCCTCAGATGTTTGTATGACAGTTTCTTATGTCGTTTTTCTATTACCTTACATCGATGATATAAACTGAACTTTCTCAATGTGAGATATTATGTTTTATATGCAAAATAAAATTTATAAAATCAACGCCTTGACCGATCCATTAGGCGCAAGGGGTTATTTGTTAATATTTTTATATTACATTGTCTTTAACTGATTAACCTTATTTTCCAACGTTATTTTCTCTAAATGTTAAAGGAATGATTCAGTTTCAGCAAATTTAGGCTTTTTACAGTTTTGCTTTACGCTAATAGGAATCCTGGGTGGATTTTCCTGTTTTCTCATATTAAAACACCACCAGTCTTAAGGGTAAGCCATGAAAATGCAATACCGTATCCATGTACAGTAACCTAATTTAGATGTATTCGGAATTTTGTTCTAAAAAGTTAAAACAAAAATCTTTAAAGCCAATTAGAGCAACCCGGGGTTTGTTTGAAGTCGAGGGGAGTAAAATTACATTCAAGACGAGTCTTTTGATTCAGCCTACTGTAATATTCTGAATAGAAATCGAATATGTATATCTATATGAAATTGAATTTTTAATAGGTATCCTGGAGTAGATAAATAAATATTGTCCTTATGAATATTCTTTTGATGATATAATATTTGTACATTTGTAAAATAATTCACTAATATCTATGTTTACATATAATGCAGTTAGTCAACCAGTTGAACTTAGGAGAAAAAATAATAGAGATTCCTCGTTTATAGTGTAAATAAACATGACATGGATTTTAAAAGAGTATTGCCATTTATTATTTTTACTCCTAAGTTTGACTGGTTGACTTATTATATTATGTATAAACAAGGCTTAGTATCCATGTTTTATAAAATATTTTTGATATTCTTTTAATACTATTTTTTAAATAAAATCCGAATTTCTGCCATCAACCTCTTAGCCGTCACAGCCACTCCCTCTAAATTTTCAAATGGCACCATACCATATGTGGCACATCGTTGCAAAGTTTATTTCATAGGGAATGCATTCTACTATTCATTTTGTATATTCGCATGAAATTGAGACATAAAAAATTAAAAAAACCTTTTTCTGTTTATTTTGGCTAAACTACTGATAACAATACCGTTGATTATGGTTGTGTGATCTGGTATCCTTTCTATAGGCGTTACAAAGTTGACATAGAATTGATACACAGAGAATTTTTGAAATATTTAATATTTAAAATGGATGATGTATATCCTGAGAGAGGTATAGCCTATAGCGTGATAAAAAATAGATTTGCTATGCCTAAACCATCAATCAGACATAATGTAACATTTTATTCTTGTACACCGAAGACAAATTTGCTATTCAAATCACCAATTTTTGTGATGTGTGATAATTATAATAGGCTTAGTTACTTCTGTGATATTAATGTATGTATATTAAAGGAACTTATACAAATAGCTGTTCTGAATTTGAATGATGATGTTTTTACTTAAGTCTGTAGCACACATATGTAATCATAATTTATTAATGTATAAGTAATAGGTATTATTTATGTATGATTCTTTATTATTATTATTGTTTTAGATATTGTACTGTAATTAGCTTAACTTTTGTTTTTTTCTGTAATTGCCCAGTAAATGAAATTTCTGTTGGACAATAAGGCAAATATTATTATTATTAACTGATATTTTACAATAAAATTAATAATTTACCTATTTTAAATTATGTACATTTTATAAAACAAGAAAAATTACTTTAAAATATTAAGCTTTACTGGAAATATATGGTATGAAAATCGTTCTACCAATATTATTTAATAATAACAATTAATTATTAATACATCGATCAAAAATGTGTATTTTTTACGCACTTCTACAGCGAACATTTTTACAACACTGTTTTTACGATCCATCCTTTATCAGGATTGACATAAAAGGGTAGGATAACTCACAATGTTATAAAAAAGCAGTATATTTACAAGAATATTTATTGCAATTTTTTGTAGCTCCGTTACTTAGATACGTGGTAACAACTGGCAATACTGTAAACATTGTTCTGCAGTGAAACTCGGACGCTCTTCAGGGGCGGCGTGGATAGCAATTTGGTACAGTTTATAAAATTAATTATAACCACTCTTTATTTCATTTCACCAGAGGTTGCTGTAGCGGCAAAAATAGCAGTAATTTGTATAAACATGTAATATTTCAAAAACCGTAAAAGATAAATATTGTCACGGAATTTGCCCCACTCACTCCCAAACCGACGACTGTGGCACCGCGAATTGCCTAAGATTGCCCCGATCGCCCCTACACGATTCTGTTAAACAAACAGAATGCCGCTGATCGAGATGGGCCTGGAAAAATCGAGAATCGCCGAGAAGCATTCCAGTCGTACTAGAAAATGGATCTAGAGATACTGGAATATACCTGGAATATTCGATGGGTCTATAAAAGAAGAATAAACGGCCGAGTTAGTTAGTCTTGTAATAAGTCTTGTATTACAGTCTGAATTAAAGTGTTTAGTTGGAGATATCAAAGTGATTTAGATAGCGATTAATGAAATAAGTGTTTAGTTGACCTGTAATTAGTAGTGTGCAGTAGTTAATAAAGAAGTAATTAATTAACGGATTGTTTTTCTGGAAGTAAGAAAAGACGGATTGGGAAATCTGTGACAAATTGGTGTCAGAAGTGGGATTTAACTGGAAGTTTGAGGAGCTTTCTGGAACCCTGTGCGTGAGTGGGTTTAAGCGGAAGTTGGAAGAACTTTCTGGAACCCTGTGCGTGGGTGGAATAAAGACCCAAGTGTGACATATCGCCGCACTCGTCTTGTCGAAAGGAAGTGAACGGTGGTATTCGCGAAGGACAATCTCGAACATTCTAGAACTTTGTACGGGAGTGAGACAAAGACCCAAGTGTGACATATCACCGCACTCGTCTTGATTTAAGGAAGTGAACGGTGTTATTCGCGAAGGACAATCTGGAACATTCTAGAACTTTCTACCGAAGTGAGACAAAGACCCAAGTGTGACACATCACCGCACTCGTCGTCACTTAAGGAAGTGAACGGTGCTATTTGCGAAGGACATTCTCGAACATTCTAGAACTTTGTACGGGAGTGAGACAAAGACCCAAGTGTGGCATATCACTGCACTCGTCGTGACTCAAGGAAGTGAACGGTGGTATTTGCGAAGGACATTCTCGAACATTCTAGAACTTTGTACGGGAGTGAGACAAAGACCCAAGTGTGACATATCGCCGCACTCGTCGTGACTCAAGGAAGTGAACGGTGGTATTTCCGAAAGACATTCTCGAACATTCTAGAACTTTCTATCGAAGTGAGACAAAGACCCAAGTGTGGCATATCACTGCACTCGTTTCATTATAAGGAAGTCAACGGTGACATTTACAAACACATTCCTGGACATTTTAGAACTTTCCAAAGAAAATAGAGTGAATGCCTGTAACTAGAAGTCAAGTCAACATGGATGCGCAACTAGCAAAGCTGTTAGAAATGATGCAAACGATGCAGGAACAGGGACGTATGATGCAAGAAAAGTTGGAAGAACAAGGACGAACAATGCAAGAAAAATTTGAAGAACAAGGGCACCAGACGAAGACAACACAAGAAAAGTTAGAAGAACAAGGGCATACAATGAAAGATCAGATACAGACAATACAACAGGAAATGAGAAACCAGACGAAAGAAATGCAGGAGAAATTAGAAAATAAACTAGAAGAACAAGGGTATATAATGAAAGAACAGATACAGACAATACAACAGGAAATGGAAAACCAGACGAAAGAAATGCAGACAAAGTTAGAAAAATTGGAGAATGCACTAGAAGAAAAACTAGAGGAGCAGTCACATAAAGTGACACAAGTAGAAGAGAAACTGTTAACACAAAAAAAGGAAATAGACGAAGAAATAAACCTGGTTAAAGAAACCTGCGAAGAGCTTCGACATAAATTAGACAAGGTAACAAAGGAGGGCGTCATCAAATCAGAAGGTCCTGTTATCCGAACTCAGAAAACGAAACCTCCCGAATTCGACGGCAAGGTCTCCTGGAATGTCTATCTGCGTCAGTTTGAAGCAGCAGCTGCAGCAAACGAATGGTCTGAAAGCTACTGCTCTGATAGTTGCTTTACGAGGGGAAGCTCTTGACGTCTTACAAGGAGTTCCTGCTGGGCAACAGAATAACTACGACATTCTAAAACAGCATATGGAAATGAGATATGGGGATAAGCACCTGCAGCAAGTGTACCAGGCACAATTGAAAAATCGTCACCAACAGAGTGGAGAGAATTTACAACATTTTGAGACCGATGTTGCCAGACTGGTTCGATTGGCTTATCCAACAGCCCCGTCCGAATTCTTAGACCATCTCTCCATTCAAGTTTTTACCGACGGTCTAAGAGATTGTGAAACCCAGCAGGCACTACGACTCGCCAGACCTAAAACCCTGAATGACGCTCTTTCGCATGCACTGGAATACGAGGCAGCAAAGATGGCATCTGGTAGACATGTTAAAGTTCGGGCCATCAGTGATAACAGCGATAATATGGGAAATGGAGACATAATCAAAACGTTGAAGGAGGTCATTGAGAAACTCAGCCCAACTACCAATCCGAAGAGAACAACCTGGCAGCCGAAGAGATCGCCCTCTCCAATGTTGGAACTGTGGGCAGACGGGACATCTGAAGAGACAGTGTACGGCCCCGGTCGCGGAACAGCAAAGCGCGACTCCCAGGCGGCAGCTGCGCAGGAAAACTAGGCTCAGCCGGCTTCACGGGGCAAAAGCCGGCTGCGTCCTCCTACCATGCCCCACGAGAAGAAATTACGTTGTCACGTCTCCAGGACTCTGACTCCTTGCTAGTAGAAGGCATTATTTTTGGTCGTATGTTCCCTATGGTAATCGACACTGGAGCGGCAAGAACTATTGTACGACCGGATATTATTGGTGATTGGCGTATTAAGAGCCCTGCCAAGCGTTATGTCCTTACAACAGCCAATGGACAACAACTGCCAGTCAAGGGGAATGCGAGCTTGACATAGAATTAGGAGACGTCAAATTCAAACACAGAGCCCTGGTAGCAGATATATCGGACAATGTCATACTCGGACTAGACTTACTACGAGCAAAGGGGTGAACTTAGATTTGAATGCTGGTACGCTACGGATAATGGGTGAGGAAGTAGTGCTAACGACCACCACTGAGAATAACGCTGTACGGAGACTCGTTGTTAAAGAAGATGTGGTACTACCTGGTCAGACCGAAACATTGGTTGCCACTGTAATTGATGGGCAAATGTCTTGCAGTGTGGGAGTGGTGGAACCCAGTAATCCGGATCTGTTCAATAAATCTATAGTCACCGGCCGCACCCTGATTAAACCAGAGAAAACGACAATAGTACGGGTAGTTAACCTGAAAACCTTTCCACAGAAAATTACAAAAGGAACTGAAGTAGGAGTCTGTGAACCTGTTACCATGGTCAGAGCACTCAAAGAAAACAACGAAATGGAGAAGAAACCAAACAAGATCAGTCTACCGGAATGTCTAAGGGACATCGTGGATAGGGCCAAAGAAAGATTAACAGAGATGGAGATGGAACAACTGGAAGAGCTGCTAAGTGAAAATGAAGATGTGTTTGCACTTAAACCAGGCGACTTTGGGAGAACCAATGTAGTGAAGCATCGAATCGATACTGGTTCATCATCTCCTATAAAGCAGCCACCACGAGGACTTCCACTAGCCAAGCGAGAAGAAGTTAACAAGATGTTAATTGAGATGCAAAATCAAGGCACCATAGAGCCTTCTCAGAGTCCTTGGGCTTCTCCTGTAGTTCTGGTCAAGAAGAAAGACGGCTCCACCCGATTTTGTGTGGACTACAGAAAATTAAATGACGTCACCAAGAAAGACAGTTACCCATTACCGAGGATTGACGATACTCTGGACACCTTGGCTGGTGCGCAATGGTTTTCCACTTTGGATTTAAAGAGTGGATATTGGCAAGTCGAGGTCAGCCCAGAAGACAAAGAAAAGACAGCGTTCACTACCGGAAATGGATTGTGGCAGTTCAATGTAATGCCATTTGGTCTATGTAATGCCCCTGCCACTTTTGAACGACTGATGGAAACTGTACTTCATGGCCTGCATTGGGAGACCTGCTTGATTTACTTGGACGACGTGGTGGTGCTGGGACGCTCTTTCCAGGAGCACCTGAAGAACGTGTCCGAAGTGTTCAAGAAGTTAAAAGCAGCGAACCTGAAGTTGAACCCGAAGAAGTGCAGTCTGTTCCAAAAGGAGGTTAGATACCTAGGCCACATTATTACTCCAAACGGTGTGAAAACAGACCCGGAAGACAGAGTGCATAAAGAACTGGCCGGTTCCTAAAGACAAACATCAAGTTCGAAGTTTTCTCGGCCTATGCACATACTACAGACGATTCGTCCAAGGATTCTCGGACATTGCCAAGCCTCTCCATAAACTGACAGAAGACAACATCCCGTTCGAATGGACTCCGAGATGCCAGCAAGCCTTTGATACGCTGAAAGAGGCTCTCTGCACTACCCCGATTTTGACATACCCAATACCTGGACAACCATTTATAGTGGACACGGACGCAAGCAACATTGGAGTTGGCGGAGTTCTTTCCCAAGTACAAGATGGCCAAGAGCGAGTAGTAGGCTACTTCAGCAAAGTCCTGTCAAAAGCCGAAAAGAACTATTGTGTGACTCGGAAAGAATTACTTGCCATCGTCAAGAGCCTAGAACACTTTCATAAATACCTGTATGGCCAAGAATTCCTTCTAAGAACGGATCACGCTTCCCTTAAATGGCTGTTGCAGTTTAAGAACCCGGAAGGACAGATGGCCAGGTGGCTGGAACGGCTGCAAGAATATCACTTTGTTGTTGAACATCGAGCCGGCAGGAAGCATGGAAATGCAGATGCCCTTTCTAGGAGGCCCTGTCCTGTCAACTGCAAGCACTGTAGTAGTCTTGAAAAGAAAGAGGACATCTCATCAGTTCCTTGCAAGGTGGTAGCAGCCCAACCTGAAGACAGATGGAGTTCAGCGGCGATTCTCGGAGACCAGCAAGATGACAGAGACATCAAGACCTTACTAGACTGGAAGGAAGCCAACAACAGACCCTCATGGGCTGAAGTCAGCAGTAAAGCCCAACATTAAAGAGCTATTGGGCTCAATGGAATTCCTTGGTGTTGGAAGACGGTGTCCTGAAAAGAGCATGGGAGAACAATGACGGAACGGAGGTCAAGAAACAAGTACTACTCCCGAGGACCCGGGTCAAGGAAGTGCTGCAGGAAGTACATGGAGGTACTGGGGGTGGACATTTCGGTATCAATAGGACTCTACAGAAGATTAGGAGCGTTTCTACTGGTTGAGCTGTAGGACGGATGTAGAAGATTGGTGCCGAAAATGTGACGTATGTGCAGCCAGCAAGGGACCGAAGACCCGTTCCAGAGGCAAAATGCGCCAGTACATCGTAGGAGCACCATTTGAGAGGATTGCCATTGATATCGCTGGCCCCTTTCCGAAAACCCAAAGTGGAAACCGATATCTACTAGTGGCCATGGACTACTTCAGCAAATGGCCGGAAGTATACCCCCTTCCCAATCAAGAGACCACAACCGTAGCAGAAGCGCTAGTCAACAACCTGTTCTGCAGATTTTGTGTGCCCATGGAACCACATTCAGATCAGGGCAGAAATTTCGAATCAGGTGTGTTCCGAAAGGTCTGCGAGCTTATGGGAATCCGAAAAACCAGGACTGCATCCCCAGTCAGATGGTATGGTGGAACGCTTCAACGCCACACTAGAAACCAATCTGAGGATGTTTGTGAACGAGAACCAGACAGACTGGGACAAGCTCATTCCACTCTTCCTGTTAGCTTACCGCTCAGCTGTCCATGAAACGACTGGGAAGACTCCGCAAGGATCATCTTTGGAAGAGAGCTTCGCCTTCCAGCAGATTTGGTATTTGGTCGTCCTGCGGAACAGCCCACAGAGCCAGACACTTATACCCATGACCTAGAACGAAGACTAGCAGCCGTACACGATCAAGTCAGATCTCGAATGCGATTAGAGAGCGATCGCATGAAGACTCGATACGACGTCCGGGCCAATACAGTCGGATTTCAACAAGGCGACCTGGTGTGGCTGTACAACCCCACGCGGAAGAAAGGAAAATCGCCTAAACTACAGAACCGTTGGGAGGGCCCTATACCGTCATTAAAAGAATCAATGACGTCGTCTACCGGATACAAAGGACTCCCAGGAGTAAAATGAAGGTCGTCCATCTGGAGCGTCTGTCCCCGTATAGAGGTGTATCCGATCGGGACGATCGGTCCTAAGGAGGGCAGTGTCACGGAATTTGCCCCACTCACTCCCAAACCGACGACTGTGGCACCGCGAATTGCCTAAGATTGCCCCGATCGCCCCTACACGATTCTGTTAAACAAACAGAATGCCGCTGATCGAGATGGGCCTGGAAAAATCGAGAATCGCCGAGAAGCATTCCAGTCGTACTAGAAAATGGATCTAGAGATACTGGAATATACCTGGAATATTCGATGGGTCTATAAAAGAAGAATAAACGGCCGAGTTAGTTAGTCTTGTAATAAGTCTTGTATTACAGTCTGAATTAAAGTGTTTAGTTGGAGATATCAAAGTGATTTAGATAGCGATTAATGAAATAAGTGTTTAGTTGACCTGTAATTAGTAGTGTGCAGTAGTTAATAAAGAAGTAATTAATTAACGGATTGTTTTTCTGGAAGTAAGAAAAGACGGATTGGGAAATCTGTGACAATATCATATGCAATATGTTTCTGAAAATGGTTGATAGCCTTTCCGATGGCGTAAAAATATACACAGT
Organism: Monochamus saltuarius; assembly: GCA_025584915.1. Classification (NCBI taxonomy): domain Eukaryota; kingdom Metazoa; phylum Arthropoda; class Insecta; order Coleoptera; family Cerambycidae; genus Monochamus; species Monochamus saltuarius. The sequence continues at coordinate 36,167,206 of CM046726.1, forward strand.
ATTCCAATTAAAAAATCTAAAGCTAGGCCTACATCTCGGAAATGCGATATTCAATTGGTTTTGTGATATAGCCTTTAAAAAATATTTAAAAGTTTTTACAATTCTCATTCTTACACCGTTTTTCGTAACTCGAATAATAACGAAGAAAAGAGGTGGTTAATTTTCGCGAGAACACCCTGTACATTTGTGTAAACTACTTATTTTATCAATATTAATCCGGTTTTACTGTTAAATAAAACTGTTACGCGCGAAGTAACTTTAGAGAAAATCTATACTCACGACTGTAAGAGAAAATGATTGACTAATGGAAAAGCAATAGATAAATAGAAAAAATAGAAGTATTTAGTTTATTACACGTGCAAGCGTCCTGCACCATATCCGAGATTTTTTAACCATGAACTTTTAAAATCTATTTGCTGGGAAAAAATCAAATAAAAACCCAAAAAAACATTAGATAGAATTTTTTCAGGTTTTTATCTATTATATCATTTTTATTTATTTTTACAAAACTTAAAAGCAAGGTTGAACCGTTGAATCTAATTTTCTTGCAGTAGTTTGAATATTCCTCCTTTCTGTTATTTCCGAAGACGCAGATTTATCAACAGCCGTATTGACAGTTCACACAGTTTATCGCTATTTTCTCAGTATTTTCGTCTAACTGACAACTCGGAGATTGCTGATATGAAGTTATTATTTTAAATTTGATAAATTGGTTTAATTACAGTTGTACTTGATTATGATAAAATATAAATTATTAGTTTTCATACAATAGCAAACCTCAACCTTGTTATTGGTGAGAACATTGAATTTATTGCACAAGATAGCACCAGCTGTAAGTTTTTAGGCCTTTGCTTGAACACATATTTAAGTTGGAAAACACAATGCGAATTTTCTATTCTATCTAAATTAGCTTCTATTTGTTGCTAGTTTTAATTTATTTAAATGATAATCAGTGCCTTTTTAGGACCATCAGAGGTGTTTGCATAAAATGAAGGCTTAAGTGAGTAAATTAATTTAATAAATGTTAATAGTAATGTCCATTAACCATGAAACAGTATTTTTCTCTCGCTCTATCCTACCATCATCAAGATTTATATCCATTCGTTTTCAGAATAACAAACCATACCTAACAACGGTGACAGTTATTATTAAGAAAATTTTTTAAATTATAAAACAACAACTAGGTACCACCTACGTGTCAAAACTAAGAATGTCTCTGAATGTCATCACTTACTTAAGTTTTGTTTCATCCAGCGAATTATTTAAAACAATTTTTTAAAAGTAGGTATTGAAATAAAAAATGGAAAAATATGATATTCTACTTTGTTTTATTAATCTTTAAATTTAGTTCAAGTTTTCAGAGATAAAAGCATTTTTATAAAAAAAGTTGCTTACGCTGCCTACATCACATTTTATGCCAACAGAAGCAAGAACGATTCCAAAAGGCAAACAACATTGGCTGCTATTAAAATTAAAGTTTCATATGCTGATGTCACGTGTGACGTAATATAAATTCAAGTTCACATAAATGCGACATATTTGTTGCCTAGCAATTTTTGTTTGGCACATTTTTTTTAAAAAAATTAATAGTTAACAAGCTATGGCTATATTGCATTACTTTTTCTTCGCCCTGTATGTGTTATTATATAATTTTTTCTTATTACATGTACCCAATATCTATTTAAAATTCCTAAAGAAATTTAGAAACATCCATTTAGTTCACAGAATAGTGTATTTTTGTCTTTATTTGTTTATAATGGCAACATAAAATTAGTGAAATAATACGGAATTCAGGTGTTGAAATGTATTCCGGGAAAATGCAATTTGATGTTACTTATCGTGTTATTTTTAACCGAGGAAGCAAACTTTAGCATGTTTAATATTCTTGATTGAATAATATACAAAGTCGTTAATAACATAATTCAGTTGAACAAGTGAACCGCAAATGGGATTTTATTAACAAATTGCAAGCTACAACTGTGCTAAAGTTTCATTTTAATTTTTTTCGAAGTGCAGGGTGTTTCATAAGTATAAGTCACAGATCACCTGTCTAAAATTATTTGTATTTGTATACAAATATGGTGCTCTTAAAAAATTGAACACAAAAATTATTTTTTATTTTATACAGCTTTTAGTAAGTGGTTTTTAGGCTTGGACGGCCGGTGCTATCATTTGATATACAGTGCTTTCGAAAAGTAATAAATTCATTACTTTTGAAATTGAGAAATTTTCGAAAAAATCCTCTGGCACATCGATTTTGTTTTTAAAATAGGCCCTTTTTGATATACGACCCATATTTGTCAACGTTGCACGAGATATGACGTCATCGACAATTTTTTTAAATAGCAAACCCCAATTTTGACCATGCCATTGGAAAGAGCGTGCCAGATTACATACATACATCATGAAAAATTATGGTGTTACATAACAAAAATTTCAAAAAAATGATGTTTGAAGATTTTAAAATTTAATTTTTGCAATACTGTGCACCTTCCCATTAAGCAACACCTGTCCGTGCTTATTTAGATGGGCTGTTTCCGAATCGTTGGATAGGGAGAAGGAGGCCGATTGAGTGGCCAGCCAGATCGCCTGATTTGACCCCCCCTAGATTATTTCTTGTAGGGATACGTTACTAGACCGGTTAATTGAGAAGATTTAAAAGCAAGAATTTGTCACGAGATACATCGTATACCTCGTATAAGTTATTGATAATGTCCAAAAAGAATGTATTAATCGTCTTGGCTACTGTCAGGCATCCAACGGTGCACAATTTGAACATTTAATTTACTCGATTTTTTACATAATCATTATCATTTTCAGTAGATATTATGAAAATTAAATTTAAACATCTTCAAACATTATTTTCTTGAATTTTTTGTTATGTAACACCATAATTTTTCATGATGTATGTATGTAGAATATTTTAAAAAATTGTCGATGACGTCATATCTCGAACAACGATGATGTCACAAGTGTGGGTTGTATGTCAAAAAGTGCATCTTTTAAAAACAAAATCGACGTGTCAGGGTATTTTTTCGAAAACTTCTCAATTTCAAAAATAATATAAAGATGCCGACTGTGAAGACGGCGAAACGTTTGGAAGCATGCATAGGATGCGACCAGTTATAGCGGCGGCTCGGCTATGGGACGCCTCGGAGGACTACTATTATCCGAGGAACGGTTTCGACCGTAGAAGTCGTAATACCAACAATAGGAGCCGAAATCAATATATGGGCGGACCCAAAGACACCGATAGCGGGTCTGTCCCCACAGAGCCTAGTCCGAAAACAACCAGGGCAAGTGAAAGAATCTCGAATCCGGGCTAAAGCTAGGCATGTGCACTTTAATTATGTTTCTGACAGCGATCAGTTACCGAGGTCACGGCATAACAACACGGAAAATCACTATGTATCAGTTTTTATTAAGTCTGTAACATTACTGCTTAGTTTTATAAATAATTTGAAAATTACAATACACTATTTTAAAAAATTAATGAAATGTACAACTTTAGAACAAAACAAGTACAACACAATAATTAATTTTCGACATGATTACCATTTCGTTTAATGACAGATTATTTCATTAATATTGTGTTAATCCTTAGCCTACTTGTTCAAATAAAGTAACTTGTACGTAGCTCGCCCTTTCGCAATTTATTGTGAAAGTTGTTGATTGTTTGCTATAATTAAGTGATAAATATTGACACTAAGAATAAATTTCACAAAAAATTGAACTAAATATCACTTATAGAGCCCCCCAAAAAAAATGTATTACAAACTGGCATTATTTTTCTAAGTTATCCTTGAAATTTATGCATTTAAAATTGAATCACTCTGTATACAGAGTGTCTGGTATATAAGTGCCGATACTAAAAGTGTTTGTATATATAAACAATAAAAAATTCTTATGAGAAAAACGAATAGTTTTTTACTAAGGTTAAGTAAAATTTTCTGTAACGTAATTGGTTTGTAATTTGTTTTTATCGGTATTAATGAAGTCATAAATAAATGCTTCTCAAGAAATCCTTAAAATTGCAACGTACGACAACACCTCCTGTTGTGCTGTTAGTAGTAATAGTGCGGTTAGTGTGTTTCGTTTTTGTATACTTAGTGTTTACTTGATATTGTGAGTATATAAACAAAAATGGAACAATTCATAGTAATCATGATATGACATTAATTTATGACGAATATGGGCAACTTCATGTGCGGTAAACGTTTTTCGCATGCACTATTCATTCTGAACAATTATCCTTGTAACTATTTCACATTCTATTGTATGTTGTGAAAAGAGCTCTTAAAAAACTATTCACAGTAAGTATGTTTAGGTGTAAGTATTTCTGTTTATTATGTACAAACAAATGACAAGGTGTGTGTGCGACGTTGTCACATATTTAAAATCTGTTTGCTGTACTAATTCTATTACCGTTGATCAGAGAAAAAAATTGTTGAGTTAAATATGTTTTACTTGGTACAATTTATCATACAGCGTAATAAGAGCATTCATACTCCGGACACCATGTATAAATACGCACATATTTTTTATTGATTTATTGAGTTGAATCATGTGTAAAGTTCCCATTTTCAAATAATCATATTGGTCAGTGATAATAAATGGATTAATTATACAAGTACTTGCAGATGTTACTGCGGCTTGGATTTATCGTATTTGGTTTCAGGTTTGGAATCTGGACAATGTTTCGCGCTGAGCGAAAGTTAGGCAGCAACAGGCAGTGTAACGTTTTAAGTTTACAGTTATAATAACAGTTAACAACTATGCTGTAAAATTAAAAACTAAATTCTTAAAACTTACAAAACTCAAATTTGTATAGCAATGTAAAAAACATACATAAATAATAAATAAATATGTTTAAACTAAGACGAATAAATTAAGAAGTCATATACCAATACACAAAAAAGTAACTAGAAAATATATAACATTTTGGCGATAAATTTGAAGAAAATAAAACAGGAAAAATGCACAAAAAGCAATATAATTCATTGCTGAGTTATAAAAACAAAATATTTTATTATAGTTGCGTCAAGAATTCAGACGACTTACGTTACGGCTGACGTTACGCAACTGTTTTTATTGTCAACATAATTTTCAATAGTTGTTTCTTTTCTTACTTGTTGGTTAAACATCTTTATCGGATTTGGCTTCCCCGAATATTTGACGCTTCGGCTGAAAACTGCGTGCCGAATATTCGTATTTGGTATTCGGCTAAAGCACTCTTCATTGCATCTCTAGTACCATTTATTATATTTTTGATACGTAAAAATAATTTATATGTCACTAACTACTAGATAAATTCTAGTTTTAGTTTCATATATTTTGTAGTAAAATTAATATAAAATTTGATTATAATCATCATTACTTGTGTCATATGAAATAGTAAAACAGTATATTATGCAACGATCATGTAATGATGGTTACATTAACCGGGATACGAAACAAGCCGAAGGCGAGTTTCGTATGGTGTATGCGAGTGTATTAATAACCATTATATGAGAGTTGCATACGCTATATTTTCTACACCCGATAAATAATCAAAAACCATAAATTTTATATTTTTATTGAACACAATAGGTAACAGTAATTATTCGTATTATATTATCGAAGTTTAGCTAGGTATCTCGGTCAGTGGTCGCGCGGTTTAAGGCGTCAGTACTTGAATCGAGGTGACTGGATCGCTGTGGGTTCGACCCCCGCAGCCGGTAGACCGTATATAAGCTATATTCGTGGAGAGATTGGCACCCTCTCTGCGGGTATGGTAGGGTGGAAGAATGTTGGCTTGGGTCAATGTGAGAGATTGATACCGGTTGACATTTGACTACCCCCTAATTAATGAGGTTTTCCAGGTTTCCCTCATTCCTGCACTGAATGGTGGTTAGGGCCTACCAACGTAAGTCGTTCCTGGGCGCAAATGCGGCCTGCTTAATAATAATATGCCGCCCCCTCTCCCGCACAAGTCTTCGACTTTTGGGCTAATCTTCGGGATTAGAATGAGGGGTAGAGATATTATTATTATTATTATTATTATCTACGAAAATTTAATACGTACTGATTTTGACTTCTAAAATAATTACATAGGAATCTAGGATAAACGTCAAATGCACAGCATGCTTGATTGAAAAATTATGGGTTTCTATTGATTAAAAATCTGTATCGTAATGAAAAATCTGTATCGTAATGGGTATCATTATGAAACGGATTATGGGCATATAAGTGCATTGTTATAATACGGGTGTAGAAAAAATGATTTATAGCACCATATTCACAAACGATTATATAATAATGAAACGAAAAGTCATACATTACATCTTGTTTGGGGTTCTTCAGCAACACGAGGTCGCATCTGAAGCTCTCGGACACTTTAATCTTGTAAACAAACAGTTTGATATATATTCATAATCTTTGGACGATGTCTCTGGTACCGAACTTCCTCTTCATCTTAATGGAACAACATTATCGTTGGAACATTATAAACAAGTCAAATATAAAAATGTGCATTTAGGATGATTCTCAAATCGTATTTGATACGTTTATACATATGTCCCGCTTTTCATGGAGTCACCTTGGTATCTCGGTCACGTTATATCCGAATACTATGAACATTTGGTGGGGGATATATAATTAATATATAAGTTTTTAGTCGTAGCCATATTTGATTACAGTCAGAGGTCTCCGATTCTAAGATGAAGAAAGGAGGTCGATTTTAGAAAAAAATATATTTACGATTATTTTAGAAAAAAACTAGTAAGATATTCTTAATTAGCACTTTCAGAAACCCTCTAGTATAAGATTACACCGTTGTGGGTTCAAAGGTGTTTGAGATATGGGCCATCGGAAAATAATTTTATTCAACTTAAAATAATTTGTATCTGTATAACGGGCTCTAAATGAATAAAATGTATTCTTTATTTTTTGTCCACAATAACATATAATAATAACATAACTATAACAAAACAATATTTTTTTTAAAAAGGCAAAAATTCTAATTGTTTGAGAAATCTTACTAGTTTTATTTCTAAAAATATCGTTAATATTTTTTTTAAATCGACCCCCTTCCTCCATCTTAGAACCGGACGCCTTTGACTGTAATCAAATATGGCTACATCTAAAGACTCACTTTATAGGTATATGTATATTCACCATCAAAGTTTCAAAGTATTCAAATATCAGGTGACAGAGATGCCAGGGTGGTTCCATGAAAAGTAGGACACATTGTATATTACAACTTTAGGAAGGAGCAATAGAATATCATAAAACTAAGAAAGTATAAAAACTAAAATATCAATAAAGATGTATTATAAAGATATTGTAGATATTGCTATTGCAAATTAAAGTAAGCTCAGTTTGTGGTATTATTAAAACCATTAAGACAAATATTTTGTTTTGTTAATATAGTAATCGTTAACTACGCAGTGTAGGTCGATGAGATCAATGATTTATGCATTCGCGTAAAGCACGTCTGCTGAGCGCCTCTTAAGCGGGATCAAAATTCTGTTGTCCTGGTAACGGTTTGTATTATTGATTGCAGACGCGGGAGAGACGCAACACAGGACCAAGGCAGCGAGCGAGAAACAACATGACCTCTGGTGCTACCGGTGTGACACCATGATAGACGGAGACAAGTGTCTGGATTTAGCAGGGAACTACACTTTTATGCATGCCAAATGCACTAAGGAGCAAAAGAAGTGTCAGGTAGGAAACTGCTAACGGAAATGGATTATCTTAATCTTCTTAATTAATTTCGTTGTGATGAATTTATAGGCAGTGTCGCCTTAATTTTCCAAGGTAAATTACATCTCCAATAGAAATATTTATAAATCAAGAAATTACAGGAGAGATATGTTTCATTTCACAATGTGAAATGTATGTACATATATCTCAAAATAAGTTAAGAGTGTATATACTACCATAATACTTACTATAATTCCAAATACATGCAAAAGAAAGACTAGGTATATTATTTTAATCGAAATGGCTTTGCTCTAGACGATTTCGTGGATAAATAAGCCTAACAAAGGTATTTAAAAGTTTAGTCTAGCCACACCTCCACAAAACGGTCGCCGTCACAGTGTAAACCTGTGACGTCAGACGCCGTTCGTACGTGTATACTTAAATGCAGCAGTGTGCTTTACATCATATTTGTATAGGATGTACATGTTTTGGGACAACGCAGTACATACACTTAGAAGAGATAATTTGTCATTTGTCATATTATTAGGTGTTAGTGTGTTAAATAGACATCGATATTGAATAAAGTTGCAAAATAAACTCGAAAAATGGGCACAGAAAGTGCTTCTCACCAAGCAAATGGAAGAAGTATTGCATTATGCCATACAGCGCCTACAAATACAACATACACCGCCTAATAAACAATATTTTACAGTGCCAAAAAATTAATAGTAAAATGGACAATGAAGCTCGACGAATGAAAGCATTGCAACATTGTTTGTTTGTAAAGATTTTTTTATTGGAAGTTTAAATTAAGTAAGTTTCATCGAAAAAATTAAAATGTAGAGTTGTAAAGAATCAAACTTTTCTATTAAGCTACTAGAATGTATACAGAGCTTTTAGAAAATCAATGGTAAAGCAGACTTACATTTTTTCTCATTTATTGCATTCAGCCCTTCATTCCGATTCCAAATAACATGTGCTGTATTTGCTCCTACCATATGCGTGATGTAGAATGTTATTTGAGACATTTACAAAATTTTGCTATCTATCTTCACTACATTAATTTACCTGTTTTATTTTAAAAACATAATAAACAAAAGTAATATAAGTAATGATTTTTTAAAAATATTTAAGATATTAAATCAGTAGTAAATAGCAATAACAAATAATTAAATTAATTAAAAAAAAAATAAAACTATAATATTATTCAATACTTTTACTTATTATTTTTCAAATAAAAACAAGTAGTTTAATGTGAAACCGGATGGTATAATTATAGCAATACATCAAGTAAAACCATCTATCTGGTACTTACTCAACAGCATTGTCGGCGTAATTGTCACGAGCGGATCTATATTGTAAACAAAGGAATAAGTTACGTTTAATAGTACTGTATATTCACTATATCACCAGTAATAATTATGGCATTACCTACACAGTATTTACACTATGTATCTATAATTTACAAATGCCAGAAAACCGCAAACATATAAGAAACAAACTCCTGTTTACATCACTAACACAGTTACCTGCACCTGTATCCACGGAAACAAACCTCGCTGAAAGCGTGTAACGTCACACCAATGGTATCGCGGTTTTGTTTACATTTCTATGGCAATTTAATAATGTTAATATTTTAGTTATTATGTGATTATTTCCGCCAGGCACATATTCTGATGTTTCAATATGTTTGAAAGATTACCCTGTAATACCATTCAAACTAATGTAAAATTCATGCAACTTCTCCATTTGTTTCTCTACAGACCTTTCTCTAAATTAAAGGCTTGAAAATTTACAAATTAAAATATTATTTTTGTTTATCAAGTCTAAACTGTGCATTTGAATGCAATGTAAAATTAGTGGTTAATAATATGTGCGCATATCTTTTTTTTATGTTATAAGTAAATTTGCATTAACCCCAAATTATCTAGATTTGACTAGTGGTTTATAATTCAAAAAAAGTTCCTTAAAAAAAATTGATAAAACCAATTCTCCATTGATTAAATTACATAAAATTTACTAAATTAATTTATTTAATACAAAATTTACAATTTTATATGGTGGTATAAATACGTTCCTTTAACCGGGTAATAGAAACATGAAGATAAATAATTTTCACTGAGAAACCTGTAGTTTAAAATGTTTTTTTATTCAAGATAAAAAATTGTCAAATTAAGAAAACGGAAATGTTTGAAACCGGTCTTGTTGTCAGAAGGGAATATTCATAAAAAGGCAAGCAAAATGCAATAAAGTCGACGGGACATATTTATCAATCCCACATCGCTAAGTTTATCAGAAATATATTGTCTATCTATAATATCATAAATTCGAGAAGATAAGAGTTTTGTAAAACCTAAATCTTCAGCCATCCTGGACATATATACAGAACCCATAAATCACGCCACAGAAATTAAATTTAGATAATAATTACTAATGAATCACATAAAATTGTTTTTCTTCAACCGTCACAAAACTATGACATTCAGGTTTTGTTGCTAAAATGACATTTTACCAACAAAAGTATTCACTTTTAATCCTAGGAGCTAAAGTTGACATTTTTAATTCTTAGATTAAAAGTTTTTCAGCAAATTGAACCACACTGGTTGAGTTATTTTAAAAATCGCTTGCAACACTTGATGTACTTGCAGTAGGGAAATTTTTTTGCTAACAACTGATTTACGAATTATGAACTCTTCAATGTAGACTTCAATTACCGTTGTAGATTTCCATCTACCATGCAATTTTAAAGTTGTGATATCAGCTCTTGAATTTATTAATTTTGTAGTTCAAGTTTTCTAATTTGAGAAATGTAGCAACTTGTTTCGGCATTTTCTCAAATGTACGAATTCCTATTAATCTGTTAATAATTTACCATTTAAATATTAAAGACATCAAGCTGTTACTACCTATTTGTGTAGGTATTAGGGTACTATATTTTCGAGATATGTCTAAATATTCACTTGCAATAAAGAACCTTATTTTCTTTGTGTTTTGTACAGTGCCTTCATAAATGATTACATACCACGTGATCGGGACCGAGATTCTCAAATCAATCGCAGAGCAATTCATATGCGAATATCCTTTTCCTCACTACGGCAATTGAGAGAGACAAGAAATCTATTCACATACAAGTTGCTCTTCGAGAATCACAGTCCTGGTCACGTGGCTTGTAATCATTTATGAAGACTCTGTAGTTGGCAGAGTGCATCAGCAATCTATTCCCCATGTCTGTAATATTTCCAATTTTTTTTTAAATAATTCATCACAGTGACACGCCCCAGATATGGCAAAAATCATTGCCTCCTAAATAATAATAGTCAGTATTGTTCATTTACAAAAATATTTTGTTTATAATTACCGTTACACCACAATACGCATCATCGGGGGCCTTCATTAGAATTTTTTTAATTTAATCATTTTCTAAAACGCGTGATATTTACTACGATATCCATCCGATTGCCATTTCAGGAATGCTTGTAATTATAAATACTTTCCAATATCGATGTTATTCAGACATTTAAAGTAGCTGTGAGTATCGCATACATTGTCGATAATGACACTACTGAATCAATGATTTCTGATGGAGTTAATGTGAATTCTTTCATTTCAAAGTCACAGCCTTCTTCATCTTGAAGAAGGCTGTGTTAAAGTCTACGCTATGGCAGTGACCGTTTTGTGGAGGCGTGGCCAGACTAAATATTTAAATGCCGTTTTTAGGCTTACACAATTGTCTAGGAGAAACGCCGTTTTGATTAAAATAATACATTCTTTCTTCTGCACATAATATGTGGAAGAATCATGCAATTTCCCCATTGAAGAAATGTTAGTACTTATGTTATTTAAACCTCCAAATAGTCACAAGATTTTAATGAGATATAAAGTTGAGTATCGGCAGCATTGTGGTATTTGCTCAAAATTAGATGTGTACAAGGTATGCAAGACTAGAAGATATTTTCAGTGATGCAGATTTGATGTCACTTAAGTAATTGTGAAAACTGTTTCACATATTCCAATATATTTTAATATTGACAATAGTACTTCGTAATTTAAAGGCCTTGAAAAATCAAGTAGAGTAGTAGTACTGCAATTTATTTTCTATTTCGCTTAAAACATTATAAACGATATTTAGTAATGAGGTGTCACAACTATGGGAAGAGCGAAAACCGGGCTGAACTTCTAGCAAGATAATAAACGTTGGCAAAAACTCTCAAAAATCTATTATTTTTTCCAAGTCCTTTGATAAATCATGCAATATACTAAGGACGTAAGTCATTAAATGCTACTGGATTATTATTTATGTATAAACCATCGTAAACAATATTTCTCTTACTCTATTTACTCTTTCTCTTATTTTTTTTCTATATTCTCTGTATGTAGCGCTTATATATCCTTCGCATATAATATAGTTATAACTGAACAACTAATGACGTAATTTTTATTGACTTAAGGTAAATAGAAGGTATTTATCACTCTATATTAATACAGAAATTGAAATCATTTGGTTTTGATAATTCTTTGCTACTACTCACAAAATCTTATCTTGAGCGTCGTGAGTTATATGTGTCATATAATGGATACCGTTCTAATATTTTTTTAGCTCCTTCTGGGGTACCTCAAGGGTCTAACTTGGGACCACTTCTGTTTATTCTTTATATTAATGATTTATCGTCATCTTTGCAGTGTAATCACCTTTTCGCAGATGATCTAAAGCTTTATCGTAACATTAACTGTTATGGTGATTGTCGAGCATTGCAAGAACTTTTGAATGCAATACAGGTGTGGTGTATAGAAAACATGGTTTCCATAAACATTGATAAATGTAAAGTTTGCTCTTTCAGTTTAAAGAAAAATATAATTTTATTTGATTACAATCTTGAATTAAAGCCATTGACACGCAGCAGTAATATTAAAGACTTAGGGGTAATATTTGATGCTAAACTCTCATTTTCTGAACATATTAATACAATCTCAAGCACCGCCTTTAAAACTTTGGGCTTTATTGTCCGTAATTCTACATTGTTCAACAATATTAATGCTTTGAAATGTTTATACTATTCTTTAGTCCGTTCTAGATTAGAATACGCTAGCCTTGTATGGTACCCATGCTATCAAGTTAATATTCATCATCTTGAAGGTGTTCAACGTCGCTTTTTAAAATTCATGGCATATCGTGTTGATAATATTTATCGTGCTAGAGGATTTGATCATGGCCTCCTGTTGCAGAGATTCGATATTAAATCGTTGCAGTTTGGGAGAGTTCTCACAAGTCTATCTTTCTTGTTTAAAATATTTCATAACCTCATTGATTCACCAGAAATTTTAAAAATGTTCTACTTACGTGTACCTAGGCCAGAATCTCGTGATGATTGCATGTTTTACTGTCGTAATGCTAGAACAAATGTCCTTACGAAATCCCCTGTATACACCATGTCAATTAATTTTAATCAAATTTCTCATTTATGTGACCTAAATTTTGATACACTCAAACAATTATTATCAGTTGGTTCTCAATTTTTTGGAAGCGTTTAACTGGCCTCATCCATATTATGCTATAGCTTTCAGACTGATTTAGTTTAGTAAATGTTAAATATTATTAGTACATAATTAAAATTAAGTACACTGTTACTTCATTACTTTGTTATAACATGTTTTGTCCTGTAATTGGAATGTCGATTCTGTTGGGCAATAAATGCATTATTATTATTATTATTATTATTATTATTATTATTATTATTATTATTATTATTATTATTATTATTATTATTATTATTATTATTATTATTATTATTATTATTATTATTATTATTATTATTATTATTATTATTTATACCTATTTGTCTATAGAATGAAAAATAATAAAAAACGTAATTCGTATTAAATTCAGCAGTGCTCTGTTTGCAAAAAAAAAGTTATTTTCAAGTAAAATGTGATTTTAAGTCTGAGACAGAAAAAAAAACTGAGTTTAAATTATAAAGATACATTTTTAAAGAAGTATAAGAGATTAAATTGAACGAATAATCAGTATTCGTTTCTTAACTAGGTATTTCCCTTTGGGGGCTTTTAAATCAATCGTTAGGTACTGATATATGGGGACTGCTTCTAATGATGTCTCGAGTAATGTATACGTCTTTACCAGTAGCGGCTCGTGCCTTTTAATATAGGAGATCTAGCTCTATAAGAACCGTTAAGGATCCCTCAGACCAACGCGGTAGCGGTATATCAGAGCATTCATATACCGCAATGGTATATGAATACTCTATCGAAGCTTTGTATCACACGTTTTCAAGCGGCATTGCAGCACTTTATTTTCTTGACGTTGACCTGCTGCCATTACATTAAAACATCGTACACATTATGTCTACACAGACCAGCACGGGCCTACAAAAGTTGTTCATAAAGGTACCCATGGTATTTAATGGAGCATCGCACAGTAAACCTGCACCAGGACGTGCCGTCACCTGCAACGACCGTCACTGCAGGTCGTGTTGGTGACCTGCAATTTCCATGCCTGGCCACGCTAGTTCTTCGTAAAATCTGTTCCTACAAAAATCATGGTTTGGTTTCAAACTGTTAGAAATATTCGACCAGTGAAGCTGTGGATGTGTCGCTGAACTGTCGAAGCACCCTCGCTTATCAACAACCTCTATTTAATTACCATAAACAAACTGCAAATCTTTCATCAGATGACACTGCTCTACGAAATCTGGTGTTTTGGGCGAGGACGATCCAAGAAAACATTTTTTGTGACATTCAGAAAAAGTAGCTATTGAAAAAAATTTCGTTGATTTCTTTTCAGTTCAGGAAAAAAATACAACTTTCTCTTTTAATTGATAGTATGAAGCCAAAAATTTCTCATTTTTCTGGCTTCCTTCTCCTCTTCATATAACACCGCTAAAATACAAATTACTTCTCCCGAGCTACACTCAGCTACTATTTAAAATTTTCAATATGTCTGCCACATACAGAACCCGAAGAACAAAAAGTTGCTGGTCAGTGCTAGATAATTGTGTCGTTTACAAGTCCGTGCTCTGCTGGTCCGTGGTGGTTCGTACAGGCATAACGGACTGTATTTTATGCTTACAATACCATTGCTGCTGCGCCACGTCATTATCATAGTTCCGTTTACGAATAAACCGATCAACGTCATTTTAAACTAATAAGTTTCATGAAACCTTATGGTGTCTTTTCAGTGAAAATGTTCTACTTTGTGGAAACCCCTACTTTTAACCATTTTCGAAATATGTGTAATACACAAACTACTTTTACTATGCAATTATTATCAATTAAAAATGGATAAACTAAGTAGATATTATCTTATTTGAACAAGAATTTAAATCACGGAAAAATATCGTTCTCACCGAATCGCGATAGAGAGTTTTTAATGAAGTCTACTGCTATGTAGAACGCTTCGTGTCTGTGGCTTTTCAGTTCGGGATGGAGCGAATGGCCGTTAGATGTATACAGTACGCGCCAAAAGTATGGAATAAATTCAATAAAAACGAAACAATAATTTTTTGGGATAAATCCTCGAACAGGTCGATTTTTAATTTAAAAAATACATATTTTAGCGTAAAATGCGATTTTCAAATGTCATTTGTTTTCGAGTAATGACGTCATCGATTTTTTTTTAAATGGCAACACCATATTTTTTTCCTTGATTCTGAAAGATTGTTTAATTCTCTATCAGACAGTACTAAAATTTTGCCCTCTTACATAGGAAAGTTTTCGAGTAAATGACGATTGAATGTTAGAAAACGTAAATTTTATCCATAAAAAAGTAACAATTCTGAGGTATGTAAAATAAAATACAATTAAATTAAATTTTATACTTAAATTAAATGTTCGAATTGCCATCCACCAACTTCTTGACAATGCGCAAGTCTGTGAAGAAATTCTTCTTGCACATTATGAATGATTTCTGGGGTAACTCTGCGTATTTCGTCCCGAATGCGATTTTGAAGTTCTTCTAAATTACGTGGTTTATTAATGTACACTTTTGACTTCAAGTATCCTCATAAAAAACAGTCAAGAGGTGTAAGATCTGGCGATCTTGCAGGCCATTCTATCGGTCCGCGTCTGCCGATCCACCTCCCAGGAAAACAGTTGTCCAAAAAATCTCGTACAGGGCGCGCAAAGTGCGGAGGTGCACCGTCTTGCTGAAACCATATTATGGTATCGTCAGGAATGTCAGGGTCATTATCGTTAGGAAAAATTACTGCAAGGGCTGGAACTAGGTCATTTTCTAGAAACTCTAAATGTCCTGTAAGGGTTCCTTCAAAGGAGAAAGGCCCTACTATTCTGTCGTCAACTATTCCAGCCCACACATTTAATTTCTGAGGGTGTTGGGTGTGTGCCTCTGCCATCCAATGAGGATTTTCCCGACTCCAATATCTGCAAGCTTGACGGTTTACTGTACCATTCAGAGAAAATGTGGCCTCATCTGAAAAAAGTATTTGCCGGTGTAAATTTCTATTTCCTTGACATAAATCCATTAGAATTTCGCAAAAGTGTAAGCGGCGATTGGGATCATCTTCATTGAGTTCCTGCACAAGTTGAATTTGGAGGGATGATATTTTTCCTTCCTCAAGATACGTAGCACTGGGCTCTGACTAGTGTCATTGTTTAATGCAACCAATCGTGTAGAATTATGAGGATTATCCACCATACTTATCAAAATGTCCTGTTTCTGATTTTCATTAATGCTTGGACGTCCAGGTTTTGGAATATTTACAACATTGCCAGTTTCTCTAAATTTAGTCTCTACCATACTGACTGTTGATTGGCTGATAGGGCGATCTGGATATTTTTCATTAAATAAATCGCAAACTTCCTGCTCAGTTCTTGTCATATTCCGGCATCCGCTAAGAATTAAAATTTCAATTCTTTGAGTAACAGTTAAATGTGCCATAATACTTTAAAATGAATAATACTTTCTATGTCGCTTACAATACTTATTAGAAAGTCGGTGTGACAATGACACTTTGCAAAGATTTTCACCTACGTGATCCATAAAACATCTATGGAATTCGAAAAACTAAACTTGATAACGTTTTTGCTTTATTTTAATTGATTTACGTTTTCTAACATTCAATCGTCATTTACTCGAAAACTTTCCTATGTAAGAGGGCAAAATTTTAGTACTGTCTGATAGAGAATTAAATGATCTTTCAGAATCAAGGAAAAAAATATGGTGTTGCCATTTAAAAAAAAATCGATGACGTCATTACTCGAAAACAAACGACATTTGAAAATCGCATTTTACGCTAAAATATGTATTTTTTAAATTAAAAATCGACCTGTTCGAGGATTTTTCCCAAAAAATAATTGTTTCGTTTTTATTGAATTTATTCCATACTTTTGGCGCATACTGTATATGCTACACCGCGAAATAAAATGTCAGTTTTTGTTAAATTATTGTATTCTTGCCGTTCATTTTGTATTAATATGACTCCCAAGATTTTTTTTTATTCTCGAAAAAAAAAGGGATATGGTTCGTGTTTATCTAAATGCTAACTTTAATGAACGCCACGTAGATCATAGGTTCCCACAAGGTAGGACAGTTTTTTTCTGGAAAAGTACAAACTGTTATATTTTTTAAGAATTTATGGTCTACTGTTAGATAAAATGATGATATTTAAATTTTAGCATCCCAGAAACCTATCGACAGTAAATTTAAAAGTGATACGTGGAAATAAGAAAGGGACTAAGTGCCATTTTATCATAATTTAAGATTTTACTTTAGAATGATTCTTTGTGTCAGCGTGTATGTCATATAAAATGCCCAAAGTGCCAGTTTTAATGTTGTATTAGCAATATGAACTGAAAATAGATGGCCCCGAAGGTATGCATCTAGCCTATTTCCAAAGAACAATGGGCAAGCTGTGTTTCTGCTTATGATGGTATTTATATGTATTTTGGTTGGTTTTCTGTTAAATCATGTTTGCTCTTATTGAAAAGATGATCGTTTCATGATCGTTAAATAGAGAAGAGTTTTGAGTTATATTTTATAAATATCCCTATATCCCGTGTAATTATTTTCGCGTTTTGGCGTAATAATTGTTGTTCTGATATTTATTTTGTTACTGTTCTGTTTTCATTTTGGACTACATGCTTTTATGCCAAATTTCAAATTATGTTACGTTACAAATGTAGGGGCACAATTTATATTGTGGCTACTTGTAAAACTAAAACGAAAAAGGGAAACTTGCGAATCTACACTAACGGAAAAAATTAAGGGATCAAAAATAAAATATCAATTTTTTGCGATTTTTCAAATGGCTATATCTTTGGTAAAAATGGTCGTATCTGAGTGAGAAAAAAATCAATTTGAAGCTTGAAGTGTCTAGTTTATGGATCTTGCGATAAAACAATTTTCCAAGCAACAATTAGTGCAAAATCCTAATGAATATCATGAAAAGAAAATTTTTCGAAATTTTTAGTGTACGGACTTCAAAATTTTTCAACCTAACCACTATATGGATTGGATAGGTTGTTCATTTAGCTTCAATTTCTTTTTTTGTCGACCTCGATACGACCATTCTTCGCTGAGTTTTCAGCCTTTGAATGAAAATGCGTCATTTTCTCTTCTCTCAGCAATATCTCAGGAACCAATGGTCGCCCAGAAAATGGAAGGGGGGTTTCGGAAACTTGGATCCATTCTCTACAATGTTCTGGCATGTTTTTTCAGAAAACAATTTTTTTTCATTCTTAACATGACTGAAAAATTTCGAAAAACAGGACTTTTTGAGATCTTTCAGAAAATCACGCGTCACATTGAGAATATTGGGAAAATGGCTAATGTTAAGTGTGCATCTTATAGGCCATTGTACCCTCAAAAGCCCTACAAAGTTTGAACCTAATCCATCAAGCCGCTTTATTGTTTCATTCGATTGAATTTTTAAAAAAATTGAAGGACCGCGTTTTTTTGCCTTTAGAGCTCATAATCTGTAAAAAAAATTAAAAAGAAATGTCTACTAATGTTTTTCGACATTTTTATTGCGGAAAGCGTTTGAAGTCATGAAAGAAAAAAAAATTGTCTTTTTGAACCGATTTTCAGAAATGTTGCAAAACCGCCGGCATTAGAGTTATCCAAAACGTACCACGAGGACTTCAAATTCATTATCCAAAGACTGTGTGTGTGTGTCACACCCGCCAATGAGTCCAGATCGGAACCCAATCGAGCATGTTTGGGATATAATGGTCCGTCGATTGCAGAAGGAATTGGAGCGCGCACTTCAGTGAATTTGGAACACCATTCCGCAACCCGAAATCACCCGATGCATCAACATGGCTGAACGTTTGAGGGCTGTTATAGAGAACAGGGGTGGCAATATCCGTTATTGAACGGATTAAGACACACACACGCACACTCTTCAGAGAATGAGTTTGGTGTCATAAAATCCGGTGGAACCACGAACCACCGGATCTGATTTCTCTTAAAGAAACATACGCACACACAAAGAAACGTAAATACGCTAGTGAAACTTCCACGTGGTACGCTTGGGGTAACTCTAATGCCGGCGGTTTTGCAAAATTTCTGAAAATATGTTCGAAAAAAGAAATTTTTTCTTTATTTTTAAAAAAAAATTTTTTTCAAGACTTCAAACCCGCAATAAAAATGTCGAATAAAATTAGCAGACATTTTTTTTTACAGATTATGAGCTCTAAAGGCAAAAAACGCGGTCCTTCAATTTTTTCAAAAATTAAATCGAATGAAACAATAAAACGGCTTGATGGATCAGGTTGAAACTTTGTAGGGCTTTTGAGAGTACAATAGCCTATAAGATGCACACTTAACATTAGCCATTTTTCCGATATTTTAAATGTGACGCGTGATTTTCTGAAAGATCTCAAAAAGTCCTGTTTTTCGAAATTTTTCAGTCATGTTAAGAAGGAAAAAAAAATTGTTTTCTGAAAAAACATGCCAGAACATTGTAGAGAATGGATCGAAGTTTCCGAAACCCCCCTTCTATTTTCTGAGTGACCATTGGTTCCTGAGATATTGCTGAGAGAAGAGAAAATGATGCATTTTCATTCAAAGACTGATAACTCGGCGAGGAATGGTAGTATCAAGGTCGACAAAAAAAGAAATTGAAGATAAATGAACAGCCTATCCAATCCATATAGTGGTTAGGACGAAAAATTTTCTTTTCAGGATATTCATTCGAATTTTGCGCTAATTGTTGCTTCGAAAATTGTTTTATCGCAAGATCCATAAACTAGACACTTCAAGCTTCAAATAGATTTTTTTTTTCACTCACATACGACCATTTTTACCAAAGATACAGCCATTTGAAAAATTGCAAAAAATTGAGATTTTTTCTGTGATCCCTTAATTTTTTCCGCTAGTGTATTACTTTCCAAAAGAACCTTAATTAAGACAGTGGAATGGAAGATACAATCGAAAAGATACATTTTATCAAGATAAGCAAAGAATTTGCAGTAAGCATTTTCATACAAAAGAATTTAAAGATATGTGTTGTGGAAGAAAATTGAACATAGGTAAAAAAATTGTAACTTATAGGTGTAAATTTGTGTCATGTGCTGTGTACAGCTATTACATTAGATACATCTTTTTAGCCTTTGTTTGCTATAATCTACAGTTTACATCGCGAAATTACTCTGTGAAGAATGTTCCATCAAGTACTAGTAACAGTGTGTAGGCTGTCCAGGACACCATTGTAGAAACAATAAAGACTATGCTTAGTAGGTGACTTTCTGGTCAAAAGCCAAAATAAGACAAGTATAGTTACCAGAAATTCCAGTTACCAATATAATTTTAAATTATTTAATTAAATAAGATCATTGTAGGCACAAAATCATACGGATATGGAAATGCTAACAATTAACTCAACAATAACTGAGTGTTGCACCACTTGTAGTTATGGTTTGTGACAATTAATACCTAAGTATAGCATGTTTTCTGTATGTTTCAATTTGTTATGGGGATTTAAATATTTTTTATGTCATCGGAACTTCGATCTAGATAGAAATAAAACATGCTACTAATATTTATAAGGTTAAGAATTTTTATGATGTATTATCGCTTAGATGGTAAAACTATATGGTATTTTAATGTATTTACTGAGTTATGTACCATATTTTAGGTATACATCCTTGAATATATAGGTCATGGTATACACTTGAAGAACTTAATATTATAACTTATTATTTTTTTAAGTTTTAAGTGTGAAATATGGTACTTTTCTTACCTACATGGTGCCCTAAGTAAGAATAACTCGCTCATGCTGGAAGTCATAAAGTTGTAATTTATAAGGCAAACGCATCTAAACTGAAATCTTGAGTCATATTTCATAGCAGCATCGAAAACATTTGGCGTATCAACTGTTCAATTATAGGTTACAGAATAAACTGTCGGTTTGACTGAAAATTCACTATCACATAGTTGAATGGCGAAAATGAAATTAAATACCAACGACGTCATCCTACATAAAAAATACTGCAATGCTATTGAACGAAAATTTGTAGGCAACGTACTCTGTTGAAAAAGGTAAAACTCTTTCGGATTTGAAGAAAGCAACACCTAGAAAATTTGTTAACTTTTCTACGGAACCCCAATCATAATCTTCTCTGTAAAAAGTTGACCAATTTGAATTAAGGCACTTAGTCTTTCCTAATGTTGTTGAGTTACGGGTACTTTACGCAATACAAATTATTTAGGGAGCTAAATTATTTTTGAGGTTTGAGATATTGAAAATATTAAGAATACGAGTATACATATTTTTCTCCACAACACGGCTTGTTGATTTTAGCACTTAGCATTAATTCATTATTTCTACGCCCCAGTTAGGTAATATAAAGTTTCAATCGATTTTGTTGATTGTCTAAATATTTTAAGGTTATTAAATTTAGCTGCGGTGTTTGGTTACCAATCGACCACATCCACGCAACTCTATTTTTTCTATCTTATTCATTTTATTATACATTTAGAGTAAACACTTACATTAACGCCATCGACAACAAAATACCACGAAAGTACTCGATACTCGACAGTGAAAGTAGAGCCAAAAAAGTTCCTATAAACATCTCCGGAGAAACTTTACTGAGATAAGGCCCTCCAAATGGGTCTTATCATTTGAATATTTTTTTAAAATAACTTTCTTCTGATTAAGGTAATGGCATAAAAATTGCAGGTTATAATCATACCATAAGGGTCTTTAACCGTCATAACTTTCATCAAAATCGGTGATAAATAAGGGTAGGTTTCTAACTATTCCTTAACAGGCATTTTACGAAATTGTTTATTCCTTCGAAATATCAAGCAAATAATACTATTTTTTATGAATTAGACTTTTTTAAAGAAAAGATTTCTCTGATTTTGTTCAAATTCTGCGTAGTTTATTAAAAAATATTTATTTTTTTAAATAATGTATGGTTCGGAACAGTAAAATTTTTTTAACATTTTCACATATTTTTATTGTAATGATTATCACATTCTGTAATAGAAATAGTCTGCAGGCTGAAACAGACCTACGGACGTACTATCATATGCAATATTAATGACACTCACTAAAATGAATTTTGCAATTTATTTTGAACTTCTGACGTATTCATATTGAAATCTGCTTTAAATTTTTAACATTAGTTATTAGTTGTTTCACTTACCAAGAGAGATTTAATGATATTTCTATTCAGAACTTCCAGAAGTTCAAAAACTGTTTTAAGAGAGTGTCATTATTATTGCAAACGATTGTACTTACAAAGTTACTAATTAACATAAGAAAACAGAAGAGCAAAGGAAATAAATAAATTTTTATTTTGAATTTTGGGTTTTAACTTTGAATCATAAAGTGTATAAAAAATCTTAATTCCGAGTGCGAAGCAAAGACTCAAATTGTCCACCTTGGACTAAAATCCAGACACGTAGATAATCTTTTTAGGAAATTAAATCGAACACGCTGACAAGTTTGGAAAATATCACCAATACTTTTTTTACTGTTTAAGAAAGGTATTTTAAGCTAATAATTCAACGCAGGTTGCGGCTTTTGTCCACTGAGTAGTTAGTTTCACACAATATTGTTAATAACATATTAGCTTAAAATACCTTTCTTAAACAGTAAAAAATGTTACAAAAGCTAATAATAAGGAATATATGGGTAGATATTGTGGATGTAATTCAACGCAGGTTGGGGCTTTTGTCCACTGAGTAGTTAGTTTCACACAATATTGTTAATACCTGAAAATATATGAGAAAAAAAAAATATCACCAATACGTTGCCGCAACTCTTCAATGGTAGTCACAGGCGTAGCATATACCATTCTTTTTACGTCGCCTCATAAATAAAAATCATCCGTATTTAAATCCGGACAACGAGGTGGGCATGGTATGGGTGCGTCAAGTCCAAGACCAATCCAATTTCCCGAGAATAATCGATTTAAAAAATCCCGCACTTGCCGAGCATAATGTGGAAGAGCTCCATCTTATAAAAAACGTGTTTGTTCGTAGTTCAAGAGGAATATCGTCTAGCAGGTCTGGAAGGTCATTTTACACAAAAGTTTAGATATTCAACAACTCCCAATCGATTCGGTAGAAGGTGATCGCCAACAATGTCGGTCCAAATATTCACTAAAAATCCCCGTTGATGACGAGTTTTAAAAGTGGCATAAGGATTTTCATCACACCACGTATGAAGATTGTGTAAATTGATAACGTCATTCCATGTAAAACAAGCTTCATCCGTAAATAAAATATTTTGTGCGGCATGATCTTCTTGAAGCATACAATGAATCCTTTGAAAATGGTAAGGGTACAATTCATTTTCCTTAAGCAACTGCCATACATAAGTATTGTTTGTTCTAAAACAAGCAGATGCTCTTCTTACATTCGCAGTAGGAATGCGTTACAAAATCTTAAAATTACTTCGCCTAAATCATGCCTACGCCTCCTTGGACTGCCATATTCACGATATCTTGGAGATGAGTTTCCCTAAACAATCTTGCAGGAGGTTTCCATCTATCAGGGACACGTTGCCGATACTATCTTTTAGGCGCCAGACTATTTCTATTATAGAAACCATAAATAAAATACATATTGGTATATTCACGGTTAGTAAAAGCATGAGAAAGAAAATAAAGAAACGTAAGAATTTAAATGATAGCACGCGAAAGTGACAATCATTACAATGTAACTGTCACCATGATATATGTGTACTATGTGAAAATGTTAAAAAGAGTTCTGTTTTGAACCATATTCATTATGCAGAAAATAATTATTTCTTACTAAACTACGCAGAAATTGAAGAAAAAGTAAAGAAATTTAAAAAAAGTCCAATTTATTAAAAAATAATTATTTGCTTGATAATTCAATAGAATAAAAAAATTCGAAAAATTTCTGTTAAGAGTAGATAGAAAACTACTCTTATTTATAACTGATTTTGATAAAACTTATGAAAGACCTTTATGGTATGATTGTTACCTACAATTTATCATTTCATCAGAAAGAAAGTTATTTAAAAAATATCCAAATGATAAGACCACTTTGGAGAGTCATATCTCAGTAAAGTTGTTCCGGAGGGTCAATTCTTATAGGAACTTTTTTGACTCTACTTTTATCCTTCTGTTTTGTACTAACTTTTCCAGACACTCTGTAGAAAGGGGCTGGTTTTCTCTAGAACCTTATTAAAAACGAACGGTGGGAACCATAGGGATGCTTCAAATCGTGAATAAATAGTTATTTATGCAACAAGTACAAAAAGTAAGTGTTGTCCTACTCGGCCTGACGGGCTCGTTGGACAATTTCACGTCGCGTAAAATACGCACTTTTTGTACGAGTTGCATACAACATTTTTTCTACGTTTATGCAAAAACCAAAAAATTATTTTAGATGACACAAGTCTAAGAAAATGTGACGTCGATTTGAACGTTTATGTTTGTCATGATGACAAAACGCTGTAGTAGAATGACAGATGAATGCAATAAACATTTTATTGCACTAGTGCAATAAAGAACCAATTTTTCCACTAAATATGGTTCAATAAAGTTTTGTTTTTTGCATGCACTTAAAAAAAAGTACTTAAAGTCCTAGTTTTGCTTGCCAAGTGAAGCTAAGTAAGCTGATATCATTTATAGGTGCCAAAATGTACTCCATATTTATTATACAAAAAAAAACTGAAAAATAATTTCATAGTAAACAAAAATTATAAGAAATTATGAATTTAAAAAATAAATATCAGTTTTAATTCTCAAAAATTTATGAGGTGTCTTACTTTCCCTTGCCTTCTCTGATGAGTCGCTATTGATTCGAGTAGAGCATCAAAATATTAATCGTCCTTTTACCTTTCAGTGATCTACCTTCATCCCAACCGTATCTAATTGTAAATAGAAATTATAATTCTTAATATCAACATTGACTTCGAAGTAAAATAAAATACGTCTTCAAAATCTAAAATAATTTGCTCTACAATTTATTTATTCATTAATATATTTCCGATGTATGCTAGCATTGTATTCATCAAAAACAGTTAGGATATTAGTTAAAACAATAGGGAAAGATACTATTGATTGCCTAAATTCAAATTAACGTATATCCAACCCTCTACTTCCTCTAATAATAAGGTAGACATATTTAAAAGAGTGTGCCATAAAGATATATTATTTTTAGATACAAATTTTGATTTCTTAAATAAGAATCAACAATTATATTTTTACGCTTATGCCTATTTTGATGCCTACCATATGTGCTAAATATGCAAAAATACTATTTATTTGTAGTTGCATAGAATAACTTAAAATAGAAACACGAAGAAAACGGTTTTGTAAACAAGATAAATTTATTGAGGTATGATCAATCCCTCTAATTCCCTTTAATCAGAACTAAATATTTTTCCAATTTGACGAAACTTACTATATAGTACTATAAATAGTAATATGCCAAGTGTTTCAAACATATTTTGGTTAATTGTCAATATTAATGGAGCTACGTCACTTCAAAGTTATTGTTTTCTTTTAGCTTGAATTATTTTGATACAGGAACGATATATTTCTAATCTGAAGCACATGTTACTTTTTATAGTTTTAGTTTTAGAGAAAATGTTATAAATCAATTAATATAAACTCCGTTTCAGGTATCTACATCAGTATGACTAAAAAATTGAAAATAAATTTTGACTTCAATGTATAAAATTTTTATAATAACCTTCATTAAAAATATGCCATAAAATTTTTAAAAAATGATAAAAAACGATCTTTTCATCACCTAACATGTGCCTAACTTTAAAGCACTGTAATTTTAGAAATATTTTGTCTCTCTATAAAAGTGCCAAATTTCAAATAATTGCTTCAGTATTAAAAAAGTTATTACCAAAAGATTCATTAAAAACAATAACGTTGGGGTGACGTAGCTACGTTAGTAATGGCTCCAAAAAATTTTGAAAAAACTTCCCACATTATTTTTTTGAGTAATATCACCGTCTGAACACCTCTGTATACTTAAATAGGTAGAACCCATTATTTAATGTGCATAAAAACAAAGTAACATATTTAGCATTTTTTTACTGAATATTTTAGGTCACCTTTTATAATTTCAACATTTCTATTAATCTTCATAAAGGTTAAAAGGGAGGTGTATAATTTCAGGCGAACTGTTTGTACAAAAATACCTGGTAAAAGCGGTGGAAAAGTCGCCACAATAAAGCAAGAGAGAATTTTAATTAAACTAATATATCCTTTTGTATGATGTCTGTTAATATGAGAAATGTTACTAGATAGCACTTTATATGATATATCTGCTAAGTTTCCTCTTTTGTGTGTTGAGCAGAGAGCACTTGGGATTTAACGAAAGATACGCATTATATGTGGCTCTTGTGAAGTTATTCTGATAGATACTATAAAAAATATTCACTTACGAAGTATGTTGTACACGAAACAGCTTTTAAAACTATTATTATAGTATCCATGTTACAACATTTTAAAAAGAAACAATTATTACTTTTGTGTTTCTCATATTAATTAGCAATAGGCAGTCCCAATGCTATTTATATTGCAGCTTTTCACTACTATCATTGCTTATTTATTGCTACTCTATTGTACTTATTCAAATACAACTACAAAACGAAAGAGAAATAATATACCTACACAAAAGAAAACCATTGAATATAATTACAAAATAAATTAATGTACGATTAATAAAAATAGTATAAAACACATTGGTTAAAATAAAACGATCACTTGCTTACCAAAGGAATTTCATACCAATTGAAAGTACAAAGCATAAGGAATATGCAAAAATTAGGTTGCCTGCCTTTTTCTGGTCACTATTACTAGGTTGCCATGTATAAACAGGTGAGTTTATACTAGTAATTTGTACTCATCTGCTTTGTTTTTGAAATGTACAGGATGATACAAATTAGTAGATCAAACCGTTAATCGCATATTCTTTGGACTAAAATAATGAGACTTGTCTTATGCCACTTTTCATTTGGGAGCTCCATTGTCAAAACACAGTATATCAAAATAAATATATTTTTATTGACAGCGCCGGTGATTTTAGAGACATTTATTTGTCAGCACACTTTCTGTGTAATTGTGGTTTAAAATATCAAAGAACGAACGGGGGAAAGGGAGGTTGTAGTACCCACGGATTAATTTTCATTTTATTCACTAAATTGAAGTAAACAAAACGGCACGACCAACAACAAATAGCATAAAAGACAAAATCTTAATTAAATTAAATAAAGACTGAAATATTTCTGGAGTAAATGAGCTGTGTTGGTACATTTAACTAAATACATTTCTGATGCATTAAGGACAAATGAACTGTAGATGGCTAGTTGACTGTAATGCAATAATAATTGAACATGCTATATTGATATAGTAGTACTCTTTAACTTATAAGTTACCTGTATTTGAGACAATAAATTCTGTACTTACCTTAAAGTGTATACTCATTTTATCGGTCAGTGGCTGCGCGGTTTAAGACGTCAGTACTTGACTCGAGGTGACTAGATCGATGTGGGTTCGACCCCCGCAGCCGATAGACCGTATATAAGCTATATTCGTGGAGCAGATTGGCACCCTGACTACGGGTATGATAGGGTGGAAGATTGTTGGCTTGGGTCAATGTGAGAGATTGATATCGGTTGACTACCCCTCTAATTAATGAAGTTTTCCAGGTTTCCCTCATTCCTGCACTGAATGATGGTTAGGGCCCACCAACGTAAGTCGTTCCTGGGCGCAAATGCAAATTATTATTATTATTATTTTTATTATTAGTTAACATGAATAAAAACGATAATTAGGTCACAATTCTAAAATATTATGCAATGTATAATGTAAAATACAAGTAAAGTACATATTTTTGTGTACAGATCACATGCCAAAATTACACTTCTTATAGTTAATTTTCTTTGAAAACTAGACGAACATGTATTTTCTTCTGACAACATGAATCTACTAC
The DNA here is from genome assembly GCA_025584915.1 of Monochamus saltuarius. Taxonomy (NCBI): domain Eukaryota; kingdom Metazoa; phylum Arthropoda; class Insecta; order Coleoptera; family Cerambycidae; genus Monochamus; species Monochamus saltuarius. Next base: position 36,195,305 of record CM046726.1, read on the forward strand.
TTTATAGTTTACAATTCAAACATGTTTTGCAATAATTTCTTTGCATACTTATGTATGTAACTATATTAAGCCTTTCAGTTTCTACCTCGCTCACCTCGTTATTATAATGACAAATAATTAGGATGAATGTTATACCGTTAAATAATATTTTATTATTAGTTTTATTATTAACATACAATAAGGGCAGATACAAAGTTTATTTCCTATGACCAATATGTAAATACAAATATAGCTACTTGCTAATGTGAAAACAAAATAAAATCATGAAAAAACTCTAATACGTACTTGTTTGTATAGAGAAAATTCATAATAATTCAGAGACACGTCAAAATGGTTGAAAATACACTGAAAAATTAAATAATAAAAAAGAAATCGAATCAAGCCATAACCGCACGTATAATAATCTAACTCGCGCACTTATACTACATGCATGGAGCATGAAAACCATTTTTGAATGAATTAATGGATGATGCAGTAAAAATATAGTTAGGAGTTAACGAATAAAAATATAGTATTTTCAAAACCTTAATTTAATGGCTTAGAGGCGAATCCCACTGATGCAATAATAATGTTTGATATTTCATATACACACCATGACCTCACAAGTTTATGATGGCACCGAATTGAAATGATGTAAAATATCCTTCGGTACAATTCGCCTTTATTCGTGAGATATTCGGCGATAAGAAGTGCCAAGGGCCAAGTTCACTTGTAACAACAACATAATTATTACTTGTGGTACAGATTTATATCGCTGTGACAATAATGGGCTCAGTTATGAAAATAATTTATATTTCAGTAATCATTTTTACCAACTACAGTTAACTGCAAAATAATTAGTAAACTAATGACTTACCGGAAGTAAATTTCAAAATTTAAAATACGTTACTGAATTGTTATTCATAGCGATCAGTTACCCAGGTCACAAAATAACAATCCGGAAAATCATTACATTAATCAATTATTCTTATGAAATTTATGTCCTCTCACTTATGATCTATTAAATAAGATTTATCATCTTTATGAGATCATTAATATAGACTTAGGGTAGTTTTCAATATACACACAGGTACTTATAATCAATTTAACTTCACTTAAATATTATTATGTGTTTGTGGTTTAATATCTTTTAACATTTATCTTAGTACAAAGATAATACAGAAACAACCATTATTACTTGAGCGATGTTAACATTTCTCCGTGGTCTCTATTTCCCTCATGTCCCATATGTCATCATTACTAGTTCATCAAACAAATACGTGAGCCATTTTTTATTGTCTTCGGAAATTTCTTTCGTTTTCATTAAATTTTAGAGAATTCATTGCTGTTTTGAAAAAGTGGATATACATGATTTTCAAGATAAATCTTTTTGAAATTGTATTCAATAATACTGCCTGTAAATCTAATTATTCAATGCCTATTGGGTTATAGAGAAACTTATTGCACAAAAATTGTTCAATTATGTTTGCACTGATTACCACGTCATTAGTTTAGGCTTCTTGACGTTTCAAGAAACTTCTTTCTCTCTCTTTTGTGAAATATAAGTCTGAAACCAATCAGTGATTATTAGCAAACACTTTTGCTTCAATATCTTTATTATTAACATACAATTTTTTTTATATATTCCAATTGTCCCAAGAATAAATACCGTTTAATCACGGTTTGTAGAAAATACTTGTACAATTTGGTAAAAAAAATAAGATCTGATTCGCATTAAGAAAATCTGATAACAGAATCAAAAGAATTATTTTAAACTCTAATGGATATCGTCACAAGCACTTCAAATATTTGATCAAATTTTCTATATCCCTGCCACCTTCTTAGAAATAATATTTTGTTTTAAAAAACCTACTTGCACTCAGAATTTGCTTAGATGTATTGTTAATTTTACTATTAGGAAAACGGTTGGAAAACATTTTTAAAGTAGTCAGCTGAAATTTTAAATTGAAATAAACATATGACACCTTAACAATCATGTTAGACAGGCAGTTGTTAATAACTGGCGTTGTTTATAAAATTGTGTATAAAATTCAGTTTTATACCAAGTTGTTAATAGCCTAGAGTTATTTAATATTAAAAGATCTACGAATATCTTCTTCAGTATTTCTGAAAACATGACTTAATTTCAAAATAGTTTAATATCAGGATATTTAATCATTCATATTACACACTTCAAATAATTATTTTAGTTACAAGTGAAAATTTCAACTACCTAAATCAACGCGACGTGGCTTGTGTAATTATTCAGCTGATCCAGACATCTTAACAGGTCTCCCCAATTCTGAATTTGTCATGGCCTTGTCTGGGGGAATGAATACGTCAGCGTTGATAGAAGCTACGGACTAGAAATCGGGGGACCGTTTACGAATTCCGATACATAATTTACTGCTTCGCTTTTCTACTGCTCCGTCTTTTTAAGGACCATTCACCGAATCTATTATATTTGATTTATATATTGGAATCTGACAAAATAAATGAAATCCTTGCATTTTATTGTAGGAGAGTACCTAGAATACATAATATACAAATGAGAATTTTTGTTCATGTGAGGGGTTTTCAATACTCACACCTTATTATTAATAATTATTTCTAGCAACAATGCCACTGTTAAGTATCCACTCAAACCATTTCATAAAAGAAAACTAAATAGGAATTTGCTCCCATTTAACTAATTTCTTGTAATCTTAAATTAACTTTAAACTACGTTCTCTTGGTTGAAACCAGTTAACTAGGCAATCATGAGTTAATAAGGATAGATTATCGAAGAGCATTTTTTTCTAAAGCGATTGATAAAATGTGTTTTTTCTTACGTAATAATTGTAAATTGAACTTATTTACTAAGTCTCAAAGGGAATCACTGATTGAAATAGGTAAATGAATTTATATAAATAATTATGAGCAAAATTGGAAATTTACAAATAATAATTCAATTAACATCAATAAATAAGCAAATCAGGTAACCCTTGAAACTTTATAAATTTTAGAATTTTTCAAACAACTATAAGTATTGACTATTAATTTTTTGTTAACCAAGTAAAAACTTATCCTAATGACAAATCGTCTTTCATTTGAACAGTATTATTGGTCCTTGTAAACCTTACTTAATACTTAAATTTAGTCTCTATCTTTTTAGTAAAAAGTTTTTTTACTGCACGTAAGTACCTATCAGTTTGTAACGAAGTTATTTTTCGCTCCAAGTATTACTAATAAAATATGTTGTCTGACAGTTAACAACATCGCTAAACACATCTAAGTCGAGTGCGAGAATAAACGCGCCGCCGCTACCACTCCGCAGTGAAGAAACACGCCGAGATAAACAACCAGACAAGTATAAGTTGCTCAGGAAATTAGAAAGTTCTACGCACTTTCTAAGTCGCTGATCAATTTAGTAAGAACTACCTGCTAGGGGACTAGTGTGCAGCTGCCGATCCTTCAGCAGCATTAGGTCTTGCCAGCTCCGAATAGACGATTCAGTTCCTGGCCAACCGACATCGAGAGCAGTTCTGTCTGTCTGCTACATCAGTACCTGAGGAGCTGAGGGATGTTGTGTTAGGAATTGACGTTCTATTCAAGCAACTTCCTGATGGAACAGCACTGAGATCCTTCTTAGATACCGAGTTATCCAGCTTCAAGAACTTGCACAGTGTCACCTCTTAATACAACACCACACCCTCCTGTCACAACCTGAACCGATTAAACAAAGATACAGCCCGCAAAATAAAAAAAAAGCACCTTCTTTTACCTATATGACATCATAGAGCTAGGGAAATCACTGGAGGAACACCTCGACCACCTACGAGAAGTATTCCGCCGACCGCGAAGGACTAACCTACAATTAAGTCCAGAAAAATTTCCAGTTTTGGAGGAAGTTGTTAAAGTACCACAGAGAAAATAAAAACGAATTCTGACAAAGTAGAATTTATCCAGAAATTCCCTACGCCCCGAAACATCAGAGACGTCCGCCGTTTTCTGGGGTTAGCTTCATGGTATCGACGTTTTGTACCGGCGTTCTCCCAAATTGCGACTCCATTGACGCGACTACTCCGGAAAAATCCCCGCTTCAAGTGGGCCCAAGAGCAAGAAGATGCTTTTAACCACTTGAAGACTTACCTGACCACAGCCCCGATCTTGTCATGTTCCAATATTGAGAAACCGTTCACCCTCCAGACCGATACCTCGTATCATGGACTTGAAGCAGCGTTGACACAGAACATTGATGGAGACATTGACAACATTGATTCTTCATGAGCATACTAAAAAACCAAATTGGAAAAATACAATCAGCAACTTGCACAAAAACAAAAAAGAAGTAAACTACACACCAAATGTATGAAACTTACATTCATCTATTTGTTGTTTCTTTGTCCAATTTGTGCTGCTCTCTAATAATGACCATTTTTGTAATAATATTGAGTTATTTAAGATTATACAATGCATAGGGACTATAAAACATTAACACATCTCGACACAGAACAATATTAGCAATAAGTCCTTAACATATTAAAATCTACTAAGTAATGATTTAGATATATGAGGAAAATTCCAATCTCCAATACAACAGAAAGAATTAATTTTTTAGCATATTTAATAAAAAACAAAACACTAAATAGAACTGTTAACATTTTCTTATAGTGCTTTCTAGTAGATTTTAATATGTTAAGCACCTATTGCTAATATTGTTCTGCATCAAAATGTGTTATTTATAGTATCTATGTATTGTATAATCTTCAGTAACACAATAGTATTACAACATAAATTATCATTATTACAGTTCTAACGGAACTTTGTTGTATAACGTTAAGTCAAGAAAGTTATTTGATCTCTGTAATCGAAATCTTTGAGTTCTGAGCAAGTTGGTAGATTTCGTTAGATAATTATGTGAATTGGAATGCGTATTAAATTTTAAATAATTGTTAAGTTCAAGCGTATGTTCCTTATTTTTATCAGACTACAATAATGTCAGCAAATAAAATGCATCCCTCAAGAGCCAGGTCATTAATGTATACAACAAACAGAAGAGATTCCAATACAGATCTCTAAGGCACTCCATATAAAACACATTTAACATCGGACAAAGTATTTGAAGACTTGATTAACAATAGGGTTCCTCGCACTCCGTAAAATGATAATTTCTCCAACAATATTTCATGGCATATGCAGTCAAAGGCCTTACTGAGATCGCACAATGTTGTCGCTGTATATATATATCCCTCTCAAAACCTCCAACCACTTTCTCAATCATACTGAGCACAAAATGTATTTAATTTGTTTTAAATACTAATTTATACATTGTAAATATTTAGCATTGTATCATATAATAAGAACACAAGTATTCAGAATTCAAATACTCTTTGAATGATGTATTCAGGATTCCAGTACTCATGAATACTTTTTTTAGCGGAGTATTCAGTATTGATACTTTTCTTGCATTTATGTCCAGCTCTGACTTAAAATTATTAAATTTCAAATTTTATACGTGGATGTTGATATACAATAGGTTATGCGTACATTACCTGCAGAAAGGCTGACCCTATCTTCTTTAGGAATCCCTCAAAGAGGGTTATATACTGTTATAGACTATTTTTATGTGCATCTATGTAGAGCAAATACAATAGATTGATTATTGCTATTTTATCTCTTTTCCTATCTTGATGTCCTACTGATGGCTCGATCAGTGTTTCTTTTAGTGTATCCATTTCCACTGAGAGTTCATCGTAGGTGAAACAGTCCTCGTTCAAGCGTTCTGGTTCACAGAGAAATGAGATTTAGCATTCAGATTACATCTCCTCTCGTGAAATAGCTTTCCATAAGAGCAGTGTCTCAGAATGCAATCCGGTTTTCTCTTGACAAAGTTATCTAGGAGCTGGAGAGTGGTGAATATATATGTGTTACATGTTAAATAGATTTGTAAAAACTACATTGACTTCTGATACAAAAGATAATTTATTTAATTTTTTTTATAAAATATTATTTTATCCCTTTTAGTGTGTTGAAAACTCTTATTAAATTAAAACCTAGGTTGGTACTTTTAAAAAATGCAAAGAGTACTTAAATAATTTAATTTAATTTGTTCAGACGTTTTTAGCATACTACGAATAAAATTATTGCAGTGATTTTCTATACATTCAATAGGTTCCAGAAAGTTTACGTTGCTGTCGTGATAAAGACAATAATTTTTTATAAAGGAACCTATTAGTGATTAAACATGTTTTCATTTATTGCTGCAATCTCTTACTATAGAATAGAATATAATAGAATAATCTTTATTTCCTTTTAGACAAAATACATTTTGTATAGGAATTGTCGAAATAACTTAAAAACTAAGACATAAAAAAATCATCTAGTGAATAAAAACAATTGTCTATTAAATACTTTTTTAAAATAGCTTTAAAAAATCTCACATTATTTGCGCATTGAATATGAACATCCAAGTGGTTAAATATCTTAAGACCAAGGCATGCAGGTGAATTTAATGATATTTTATACTTATAAAATGGTATACGATATTTGCTATTTTGTCTCGTGTCAATGTGATGAATATCTCTGTTCCTTAAAAATTTGCTCTTATTCATGTAAACGTATATCTATAATTCATAAATAAACAAGCAACACAATGTTAAAATTTTAAAATCCTTAAAATATTTCTACATGACACTGTACCTGCAACACCTGCCATACATCTTAAAATTCTTTTTTAACAAATAAAAACATCCGAGAATGAAGTTGACCCTCCCCACAAGCACAAACCATAACTCAACCTAGACTCTACTAAACCATAGTATATGTTAATAAGCTGTTCTTTGGTTAAAACAAGTTTTATATTTCGAAACAGATAAGCCACAGAATTCAATTTATTAATTAATTGTTCTATAATTATTCCTAGAAATTTTATTGCCAAACTGTGGTTTTCAATTTTTATATCTAATGTGTTACAACTTTTTTGACGATTATGAAATCTCACATATTGAGTTTTTTCTACATTACAGAGTTGTTTGTAATAAACAAACCAATTATTTAAAGTATTTAGCACCTTATTGCATTTATATTCTACAGCAGCATCTGTATTTCCCGAAATAATAACTGATTGGTCGTCGGCATACATAGTAAGATACATTTCCGATGTTAATGTATCCAGTTCATTTGTATATAAAAGAAAGAGGAGCGGACCCAAAACGGAACCTTGGGGGACTCCCATTTCAATTATAGTAGCTTTTGTAAATTTTTAACCGACACTGATAAAAATGGATAGGAATGTTTTGTTATGCTCTTTGTACATAATTACTGGTAGTTTTTATTTCACATTATATATTAAAGAAAAATCAAGCATATGTGTTTTTATGTGATAAAATTACAAAATTTCAGAAATAATGTGATAATGCAATGTATTTTACTTTGATACTATTTACTTTTAATTTATTATGAAATTTTACAGTCCGTGATTATTGTTGTACATATAGACACATCAATCTAACCTCTAAACTAAAATTGAATGCGTTGTAGTTGTATTAGGTGTGTTAGACACGCATGTACCGTTCATTAGTAGGGACTTGTGGGATATTCGTAAAAATTAAGTATAAGGTTATATTTTATTATGTGTGCCTTTGCAGCCTATTCCAATTTATAAATATAATAGAATCAAATCTGCGTGTGTCTAAACCATATAACAACTTTAATTTTAAATAACATATTTATGTTTGTAAGTTTACAACAGATATTAACATTAGTTGTAGTTATTTCATGATAAATTTTTTGTAATTATTTTTACACAGATATACGTATATCTACAAGTAATTGCGACCAAGGAAAATATATACCTATATTAGTGTTTCAAGAATAATTATCATTTCTAGAGTAATACATTTTCGAATGGGTATACAATACATTGCAATCCATTTTTAGATGATGGATAAATAATATACTTAGAGAAAAGGATGAATAATTCACAATTAGAGGATGGATGGACAAATTCAACTGAAAAAAATCTTCCTATACTATAATTATTTCTGCTCATGAAGGTCTTCTGAGCTATATAAAATAAAATTGTAACTCACATAGTGTATTTATTATTGAATTATAATAAAAAAATCTAATGTATTTCTTAATAATTTGTAAGTAAGCGTTATTCTGCATATTATTTTGACTCATTTAAACCTGCATTTTTGTACATTTTAACAAGCATGTTCCGAAACGGTGGATTTTTCAGTTTGGTGTAACCGTCTGCGCCTTTTGTATTCTTTTTTCCTGGTTTGTACAGTTTGTTTGGACATTCCCACATACAATTTGTTACAGTGGCTGCATGGCACCAAGTACAGTCCCTAGGTGTATAACAGATTCAACTGATTTTTCGGGTTGCAGAGTTGTTGACTTATTTTACATGTTGGCGTGAATTTTTTGCGTAGTATTTTCGAGATTCTATCTGTCCCCTTGGGTATGTATGATAAAGTGGTGGTTGTAATGACTTCATTCTTGAACTATGCTGTTTGCTCACGCCGAGGTCTAATGGTTCTATCGATGTCTTTTTAAAATTATCCATTTGCTAGAAAAATCAGCCAACATTAGTACCTGGTAAACTAAGGTTTTCAGGGAGAGCATTTTTGTACCGGATGATAGTTAGACCGTCCATAGAGATATCTATCACTATGTATCTTCTTCCTGTAGATACCTCATGCCACGACGCTAGAGGTCTTCCTTTTGATCTGAATGTCTACAAGCAGTAAGACTTTGTCTTGCTCTGCTTCCAAGGTTAAGCTGATTTTGTTGTGTTGCTTGTTAATATGGCTCAAAAATTCTTGCAAGGAGTCTATTCCATGCTGCCGAACGGTGAAAGTGTCGTCCACTTATCTGAGATACGGCGCCTCTTTTTCAAAGTTCTCCATAATGATATGTGATGATGTGTGCTACCCATCGTGACCATCCTTTTATTCGTAGAATTGTCTATTCCAGTCATATTGGATAATTATATTTCGAGTCATACTTCAAATTTTAGAATTCATTAAAAAAAATTGTTCACAAACACAAGTGCTTCCATATATATAGTTTTGCATATTTTTTCTTTAGGAAATATTTCTGAAGAATTTCAACTAACCCTACATCTTCAAATTTATTTTTCAAATCAGAATTTTTATATTGTTTGCTCTATTTGGAGGTGTAATTGTGCTTTCTCTCTTCAGTACACTGAAAGGGTAAGAAAATATATCTCTTGTTACGGAAAATCATTGAATTTACCGGAAAAATATCTTCCCAAAGATCGCAATTCATTTGCATCACGCGAAATCAATGCCATCATAACTGGGGAGTGTTTTAAAATTATATGTTTTGCCATTTCGCAACTGACTTTTACAAAACATAAGTTTATTTGAAAAGATTTGACACAGTTATAGAGTTCAAGAACCAGTTGCCTCCGAGCTTGCATTCGTTCATTGAGGTGCATTAATGTTCACTAAAAATGTAAAATCGACCTACTATTTATTAGGTCGGTTTTGGAACGATGGATTGGAGTGTCGCACTGGAGTTAAATTTTGAAGCCTACGCTTCCAACTGTGTGTTGTTAAGAAGAATAACGCTCCAAGCCTAGACACCAGAATAGCAGATTTGAAGTTCAATAAAAAACTTTGTAAAAGCATAAGTTGGAGGTTGACGTATTAGTATTAAGTTTTCAAGTATTGCTTAAGAATGGGCAACTTAACATTTGATTTCATTTTAAATTTACTTAGATCATATATATATATATATATATCATAGTAGGACACAGTAATGATAAATTGCATAAGGGCCGAAGAACGATTAGTAGCAATTTTACGGGTCTTGGCAACCGGGTCATCTTTTCAAGATTTAAAATTTTCTGCTTGTATTTCTACGGATTCTTTGTTATACTTTCAACATATTTGGCCAGTTACACTACTTTAAACAGGGACTTTTTAAAGATAAGTGATTTTTATTAAATAAATTAAAATTTACAGATATACTGTTACGGACGGGCTAATGCCCCGACCGGCATTGAATTATACCTGCAGTATCTGTGTGAAACAGCCAAGAACCCTTGTCGGCCACTCCACCAGACATAGACCGGTTTCGGGCTTGTTAGCCCTCATCAGTATGCCATAGGTGAGATGACTGACAATTGAACTGGCTGTTCCTTCATATGTAGTTTCACATATAAATCGGGGCATTAGCCCGCGGAGTAGTTGTTTCCTGCAGTATCATTTATAGATTTAATGGCGCATCGCCCGGGGCGAGAGGTCTGCGGTTAAGTACCTACGATATTGTAGGTCGCTTTCTGCAAGTCGAGCCACTTAGGCCGAGCAGGAAGTAGCAGACCAGTTACATCTCACCTGCACTCGATTTATATGTGAAACTACATATGAAGGAACAGCCAGTTCAATTGTCAGTCATCTCACCTATGGCATACTGATGAGGGCTAACAAGCCCGAAACCGGTCTATGTCTGGTGGAGTGGCCGACAAGGGTTCTTGGCTGTTTCACACAGATACTGCAGGTATAATTCAATGCCGGTCGGGGCATTAGCCCGCGGAGTAGTTGTTTCCTGCAGTATCATTTATAGAAATAAAGTTGTTTATCTACGTGACGTATTTCAACGATAACCTAATTTAGAGGTTACAGTATTAATAGCTTTATGCAGATTATGAATTCAAATTTATTAATGTAGCAAAAAATGGTGAGATTGTGGTGTCTTTGAATACACCAAATTGTAGAGTGTTAATAGGTAACTATGTTAAAAATTTACTCTTTAAAGGACTAGGTATCTAAACAAAATTATAGAATAGATATGTCACAAAAAATTGAGTCAATATCATACAATTTCTTTTTGTAAAATCCTTATAGTTTCGAGCAAAAAAATATTGAAGTTGTAGTATTTTCAACCTTTACATCGCTGGGTTACTGTAGTCTAGCCAAGCGATGCCGAATATTGAAATTCTATTACTTTTTGTAGTTGTTGCACGTGTTTTACATTAGTTTTTCAAGTGTCAAAAATGGCTGAACCTGTATAGCAACTCGAAGTTGATGTGAAAATGCTTTAGCAGAACGATTTTTCGGTAAATATGTGCCAAATGCAGCTACTTTTACCACTGTATGCAGTGAGTGCAAGTGTAGTGCAACGTGAGGAAAATTTGAAACCGAATCGTGGTAGAGATGGAGGTCCAGGACGTCTACGCGTATTGCGTTTTGAGGCAGTGTGGCGTATCATACATGAGGCTTAATTATATCCGTACCATGTACAGCGTGTTCAAGAATTAATACCAAGTAATTGGACGAGGAGGACCGGTACGATCTTCTAACTTCAAATCATTTGGACTTCTTTCTGTCGGGATATTTAAAAATTGGACTATTGATGATTTACGCAAACCAATTGCTGCCAATAACTTATGAGACTAAAACGTACAAGAAGCAGAAACATTTGTATTAGTTTGTAAAAACTGAGTAAAACGGGCCCAAAATTTTGTAGTAACGTCGGGTATGTCAAACTATTTTATTAATGAAAACCACAAATTAATTCTATTAATAACTAATAACAATACCGGCAAAAGCAGTTGAATTTGCTGTATAAAATAGGAGTAATAAAATGTTCTAATATGTTCTTGGAAATTTCATTTAATTTTTAGTCGGATAGCCAATTGAATGTTTTTCCGCCTTATCAGGTTTTACAGTGCACCAGTTTTCAGTGTCGTGCAAACGTGTATATTTAAATTATTGTCGTACCGCCCTTTTTGACTTTTTACAAAATTGTATTTGTAACAGTGCATTAAATTTTTTGTTTTTGTTTTTGATAAGTTCTGAATCACTGAATATGCCTATTTGGATCAGGTTTTGAAATATATTAACATCATTTTTCGGTTATTGTATTATAAAAAAACACTGAAATAAAAAATTCTTACGTTTTCAACTTCGTTGGCCAAAACTCCTGCCCTATTTGCTCTGAACCTTCAGTATTGTGGACTGATAAAGTATTATCATCCGAATCAATGTTACTCACCCTTTCTAGTTAGTTATTTAATTAATATTTGTTTTTTCACATACTCTATTGTCTTTGAAGGTGCGCACTTGTTTCAGAGACTCTAAATATAATTATTTATAATTTAAGCTATATTATCCTTTCTGCAATGAAGTATTCGCGTATTCCGATATATGAAATGGAAACTCGCGAATAACGTTAAAGAAGAATCCATTCTTTTGTTATTCAGCAAAATGTAAGTCCCTTTTCTTTTAACAAGCTGTTTCAGTAAAAAATTGGGAAAATATCCTAAAAGCATTCTCATTTTATTAAATGTGGATGAAGGAAATGGCGAAGCAAAAATAATAAAAAGCTACGAAGATTTATATTTCCAAGCCACAAAAAATAAATTTTCTCTGTAGGAAGGTACTAAAATGTGAATTCAGCATGTTCTACCTTAGTAAAAGCTTAGATTTAGGGTGCCTTTTAATGTCTGCCACATGTATGTTACGGATAATTAGGTTTACAGATGATACCTTCAAACTTAACAGCTTTAAATAGACTGTCTAGACAGTAGAGTAATAAAGTAGTTTCAAGTTAATAGACATTTTCTATTTGCATTTTTATACAAAAATCAGGGACCGTATGAGAATAAAAGTAATACATAATAAAAATAATTAATAATAATAATAATAATAATAATAATAATAATAATAATAATAATAATAATAATAATAATAATAATAATAATAATAAGGCTGACCTTTGCTTTTTTGAGGTCAGCGGGGCTGAACTCTGAGACCGAGGGATTCATAATGGCTTGCCAAGATGGTGTAATTAACACACTCGTCTATCGTAGTCGTGTCTTGGGTATCGAGGTTCCTGATACCAGCTGCAGGGCCTGCCGCCAAGCGCCGGAGACGCTTATGCATCTCCTGTCTGCCTGTCCGGTATATGCGGCCACAGCGTATATCCAAAGACACGATTCAGCCTTACGGGTGTTGTATTATCATTTACGACACTCGTATGAGATAGACGAGACGCCAGTGCTGCCTTATGCTCCGGGGGATATAGAATCCGTAGTGGGGAATGAGAAGTGCCGAATTTATTGGAACTATTCATTCCCCACCCTCAGGCAAATCAAGCCAATAAGCCTGATGTAGTCCTCCTCGACCACCAGCTTAGGACGATGTTTGTGATTGAGTTCTCGGCTCCTGCAGAGAACAACATCGTCCTAAAAGAGGAGGAAAAACGGAGGAAGTATCGAGATCTTCTCTCCGAGCTCCGCAGGCTGTATCCAGACCACTCTGTTAAGATTGTGGTGCTAATTATAGGCGTCCTGGGTGGAATGAGACATACGTTGCTTTCTGACTTAAAGATCATACCGGCTTGTCGAAATTCGGCAGAGATCTTAGCCGGCAGAATGCAGAAGGCAATCGTCCTTGGTTCGCTACGTCTGCTCAGAACACACGATTTACGGGCGCAATGATTACTGACTCCACGGAGTGGAGAGTGGTCATTGCTTGACTCTCCAGAACATCTCCGAATGTGTCGGAGCTTCGGAAGATGTTTACTGGAAAAATAATAATAATAATAATAATAATAATAATAATAATAATAATAATAATAATAATAATAATAATAATAATAATAATAATAATAATAATAATAATAATAATAATAATAATAATAATAATAATAAAATTATTTATTTTCCTTAGGGACAGAACATGTATAGGAATAGTCACATAAAACTTACAAGCTAAGAAAAAGTAGGTAAAAATTTCAATATGGAAAAAAAAATTTTGCAATAGAAACTGCTTTAAAACTTTCCTAAATAAATATTCACTTTCCAACAATTTCAATTGGTTAGGTAAGTTATTAAATAGCCTAGGACCTAAACAGTTCGGAGAGTTACACGTTATTCTTACTCTGGCAAATGGAATATGTAAATTCATATTTTGTCTCGTATTGTGCCCGTGAAGTGCATTATTTAAAACAAATATACTTTTATTTTGAAAAACATATAAACAGATCTCAAATATAAATAAACATGGTAAAGGTAGTTGGTTCAAATTTTTTAAAATATCCTTACAAGAGTAATGACTAGAAACCCCTACCATATGTCTTAACAATCTCTTTCGTGCATTAAAAACTTGGATAGAAAAAGTAGAATTTCCCCAGAAACAGAGATCATACCTGAGTCGAGATGAGACTTGTGCATGGTAAAGGCAGAGGAGTTGCTCAATATTTAATATCGACCTTAAATTGCGGAACAAATAAGTAAGAGAGGAAATTTTATTAGTAACGTACAGTGTATTTTCCAATTCAAATTTTTGTCTATATTGAGTCCTAAGACTTTTATTACCTCGACACCAGTACTCAAATCATTATTTGCCACGGTAAAATCTAACATATTACAATACTTCTGCGAACTATGAAATCAACATTCGTTTAGTATTAAAGTACAAGTTATTCTCAGAAAACCATTTTATTAAATCTTTTAATAAAACGTTGCAATCTTTTTCCAAATCTTTATCGTTGGCGTTCAATGTAATTAATGAAGTGTCGTCAGCATACATGGTAAAATGTGTGCTCGGTGAAACAGCATCCAAATCATTAATATGTATTACCGGTCCCAAAACTGAACCTTGCGGTACACCCATCTTGACAGAATGCTTTTCGTGAAAAGATTGCAACCAATCAAGAGGCAAGCCTCTGATACCACAAGAAATCAACTTGTACATTAGCCTGTGATGATCAACACAATCGAATGTCTTACTCAAGTCGCAGAATATGCCGACCGGGCATTCACCAAACTCTATAAAATTGTAAACTGTTTCTAAAAATGCATGCATAGCTGTGCCTGAAGACATACCACTGCAAAACCCGTGCTGATTTTTCGTTAGAATATTAAATTTATCCAAAAAAGGTATCAACCGCTGCAAAAAACTATATTCAAATACTTTTGAAAATGCAGCAGGTCCTGTTACAGGTATATTATAATTATTATTCATACTGTTTGTGTCACCGTTTTTATAAATTGGTACAACCCTTCCAGTTTTCAAGGAATCTGGAAACATACCACACTCGAAAGATAAGTTAACCAGACACGTAATTGGGTCTATAATACAGTTAATAACTATCTTTATCAAAAAAGTTGGTACGTTATCAGAACCAGACGGTTTTTTGTTCTTTAATTTTATTTTTAATAACGTAAGAATTTCAACCGGTGTAAAAGGGTTCAGATACATACTGTAATTATTTTTTGTACAAATATTATTAATATTTAAATTGCTTACTATGTTAGGTATAAGGCGAGGTATAAGGTTAACTATTCTCTGAGGGGCGCTTATAAAAAAGTCTTTGAATAAAGAAGCCACAATCGCAGGTTTTTCATACGAAACTCCATCAACTTTTATCTGGATAATGTTAGATGTTTTATTTTTATTACTTAATTCCGACATGACCTTCCATGCAGATCGTGTTTGATTGTCTGATAATATTATTTTATTTTGATAATAAACTTTCTTAGTTTGTTTAACTAGCTGTTGATGTTTCAGTTTTTCTATTTTACATGCAGGGATTAACTCAGGGATATTCTTTTGAATATTGTAAATATTTTTCATTATTTTACTTGACAATCGAACCGTGTCATCCACCCATTTTTTATCATATAATGTATTGTAATATTTACGATACGGAAAATAAAAATTAAAGTAATACAAAAACACATTGTTAAAACAGGTAAATGAGGGATTAATATGTTGATAACTATATAGTTCGGGTCAACTTTCAGTAGAAATGGCTCTCATAAATTTAATTATATTTGCTCATTAAAATATCTTCTCAAACATGAATCATTATCTGCAATCGTTTTTAGCTCTATCATACCTAAATCACATAGCACTGTTCTATGATCAGACATTATATTGTCAAAAACAGAACAAGGTGGTTTCTGTCACTCGAATAGGCCATTTTACAATACGAACCAAATTAAAACATTCTAATAAATTACATAAAGAAATAAATTCCTTTGAGTTGCTAAAGGAGTCCATATTAAAATCACCCGTTAAAATAGTTTGTGTATGTTTTTTACTTTCAACATTTAATACATCGGACATCACCTGAGGATCTGTAACAATTTAATAAAACAGTGGTAGTATATTGTTGTATCTCCAATGCAAAGGACACTTTTTCTATACAATAATTATCAAGGTCGATAAGTGCAACTTCAATATTATTTTTAACAAAAAAGCTACCCCCCACCATTGTATATGAATCTACAAAAATAACTAGCCAACTTAAATCCACTGATGTGCAAAGCATGTACAGATTTCGAGTTTTCCCAAATTTCAGTAAAACAGAGAAATGATAAGTTTCCATAATCACATATCTATATAGAGATCGTCAATTTTTTTTACATTTAAACTCTGAGCATTCAACAACAAAATATCAGGATCAAAACTCACACTGCGTCTTCTTTCTTCTTCTTGCATAGCACAAAAAACTGCTGAATGCAAGCTCCCTTAGGCCAATACTGCGTTTTTCCATCGCTTTTTTAAAATTATCTTGACGGATAGACACTTTATAGGATATATATAAAGTTCCGGATGTTTGGAATTTAAAGCTTCACATTTCACCTCAGGAAAATTAGGTTTTAAAAAGTTTATCAATTCTGCACCCGTTGTGTTAACATCTAGTCGATATACATGGAGATCAACAAATTTAGGTACACCCCTTACAGACACGTTGTCCACATTACTACCAATAACAATTGGTCTTTTACGCTTTTTTTAACCACCTGACTCCATTCTTGGTCTTTTTGTGATGGAAACAGGTAATAGGTTCATCAGGCTTAGTCAAATGTATGCATTCTTTCATTTTTTATTGTGCTTCTACCTGTTGCAGTCCTGTTGTTACGTCATTATTTGTTAAATTCTGCTTATTGTTTGTACACAGTGACTTTTTGTTGATAGTTGGAATATCGGAGTTTTTGTCCACAGGAGCAATCTTTGTTAGAATTGTTTGAGGTATCTTTTTAATCCCCTTGATACTGGCACTGGTATTTATTTCTATAGGTTTTTGCTCGTTTTTATTTAAATCTGACATATATTTTTTACTGTATTAGAAAGGTATTTAAGCTAACATAAATCAAACATCCTACAATTCCTATCAATGAAGTCATGTATGCTCTCTGGTTGGGGTTTTAGTCCACAGAGTAGTTAGTTTCACACAATATTATTAATACCTAAATATATATAAAAAATGACATATATTTGTTCACGAGGTCTATGTACGTATTTAATAATTTTGTCAAGTAACTCCTGAATTATTATGCCCTTTTGGTGAATAATATAATTATAAATTTCCTTATCTACATTATCAATTTGGGGAAAAACTCCCTTAGCATCGAAAAAGTTAGCTTCAGAATCCGTCACTCCACAACAAACTATTTTGTTGTCACATAAAAATTTAACGTTATTAGTCAACTTAGCACAACTAGCATGGTATAAACTAAGGCAATTTTCTCATTTTAATGCTTTTACTACATGTGTATTGCATCTTTTACACAAATTAAGAGAAGAGCCTGCTGACGGCATGTTCACGCGAGCAAGGCTTGTCAATCTAATATAATTATATATACATAATAAGCATAACAAGCTGGTAATAATAAAATTGCATTCGAATCACCCTGCTAGTTGTCACTTCAGTTGTTTACTAGATACAGTTCATAGCAATTATTTGGATAGCTCATGTTTTAATTTTAGTAACAGCCGTGAATGTTTAAATGTATAAACATGCAAAGCGTATATTTTGCATATCATATGCATTTTTTTAAATATTTGCATATATTCTTAAAATATAGCAAGCTGTAAATAAAATTCATTGAATATAAAATTACATAGATGTTTGGCAGGCATTTTCATTATTTTAATTTTGGAATAGATCGGATAAATTTTATGGTTGGATCAGGTGAGAGTACCAAACACAACCTCAACCTGTTATTACAAAATTTATGTCAACTGAAAGATCTAATTTCAGAATTATCATTATGAAACAAATTATAGCTTTCTTTCAAAAACACAAATGAAGGAATCTAATTTGTCATTAATCCAATGTGTAGAACTAGTAAAACAGGCTCAAGTCGCTTTTCGAAATGTTACAATTTTTTACGGATTTACGCAATTATTTGGATCCTGTGATATTGAGCAATTTTAAAACCGCCTCTATTCCATCGGTTGAGGCAGAAAGGAATTTATCCATTTATAAATTTTTATTTTCTGTCAAGACAAAAATTTTAATAAATAAAAAATTTAATAATTGAGAACTTAGAGAAACATTTAGCAGTTTAAATGGCGATGATGACCGCAGTTTGTGATGTTGCTTATTAAGCACTAGATAGACAACACACACACAGCGGTTTGATTAATCTATCGCGTCATCTTTAAATTTTCAACAACGGTTTCATCAAAGCACACAGATATTATCAAAGCAGATCGAGATTCTTTAAATTTTGCAAGTAAACATTTTGCTATATTTTCAGCGGAAACGGCACTTTACCTGAAACCAAAGCAGTTTTTACTTGGTCCACTATTTCAAATAGGATTATTTCGAAAACAGTTACTCAACGACTTCAACAAGATGCATCATTTTCAAATAAAGATGGTAGGAGTATCGATTGTTTCAATAGTCTGATGCTGATGGACACACTAAACCGCAAAAAAATATGTCATTTAAAAAATATGTTGTGCCATAAGTGGCGCCCTCTACTACTGACGTCAAAATTAGGGAAAATATTTAAATTTGCATTCCCAAAAAACCTGATTTTCAAAATTTATGCAAATATTTGAATTTTTTTAAAAGTTATTTACAAACATCAAAAATTAAATTTGTCGTCATGCTAAAAATCTATTACAAACATTGAAAGAATAATATAATTGAGTATCATCTGTGTACTGGAGCATTTTACAGTGTTTCAGATAAGACACGAACTCAGCAGTATATATAGAAAATAAAATCGGGCTAAGTATACTACCCTGAGGGACGTCTTTATGCAATATTTTATAAGATTAACATTTATTATTAATAAAGACCCTCTGACGCCTACCTTGAAGGTAGTTTTCAAAAAATGAGAACTGAGCCTGGACTGAGTCCAAAATATTAAAGTTTCTGTAAGAGAATTTTATGATTTAATGTATCAAATGCTTTACTGAAATCAATCAATCTTTCTACAAAGCCCGACTGGGTTGCAGGTAATATTTTTTTCTTTATTAAGTAGTCAGTTAGCTGTATATAAACAATTTTTTCAAGAACTTTAGAAGATAAAGTTGGAAGTATACTTATCGGACGAAATTGGGTAATATCTTGAGGGTTATCAGCTTTAGATTTTATATGTATTTATTTATAATTGTATCAGTAAATTGATCAGAATTTAAATCTATAGATAATCGAATTTAAATGTTTTATTGCGCACTGAATCTTATTGTCGCAACAAATTAATAAATAAGTATCGTCATTAATTGCAAGGGTATTGTCGATTCAACTTTAACGATCAACTTTTTGACTAAGATCCTATAGACCCTAGATCCTAATATTTGAACCAAAAAAATAAATTTAAAAAAATAATAATTCCAAAAGTTAGTATCATTTACTATGCAACTAAAGCGTGAAATAAAATTGTGGTACTAAAATAATCTAATTTTAATGGAATATTTTATATTACTGCTTGATAAGTTCAATTCTCTAGTTAACTTTTTAACTCTACAACGAATAGGTTGGAAAACTCAATTCGCTCCGATTAGTTAGTAATATCCTCTGATAGACCCTGTCTCTGTCGATCGCCTTGGAGAAGTCGATGTAGATTGCATCTATTTTCCACAACGTCCAGCAGACCCTGTTCATAGGCCACTAAATTTGTTAAAGTTTATTCCATTTGAGAGACCATGTCGCCGAAGGGTAATTATTTCCCTACATCACCCAAGATATTTGATCACATATAATCGAGCCCCTGAGTTAGGTGCGACAGATTGCTTACGTACATACATACAGGGATGGCCAGAATTACGGAATAAAATTCATATCTTTTGAATGAGTGATTTTTTTTAAACGCCGAAACACGTTAACTGATCTTGATTTTTTTCCATCTTTCGGTTATATAATAATTAATTTTTCTTCAACCCCCTAACCCCCAGGTACCCCTAAGTTTTTTTTCAAATCGAAACATAAGGCATGAGGGGGCTTATATATTTTCAGGTATTAACAATATTGTGTGAAACTAACTACTCTGTGGGCTAAAACGCCAACTAGCGTTGAATTACACCCACAATATCTACCCATATATTCTTTAATATTAGCTTTTGAAACATTTTAAGCTAATATATATCTAATCTCCTACAATTCCTATCAATGAAGTCATATCTTTGATACCAAACATCTAGGTATGCTAATCAATAATTCCACAGACAAAGCTCTATTCAATAATTATCTAAAGAAATTATCTATCTAAATTTACTAACCGGGTTTAATGAAAACACTCTATAGATATCTAACTTCTGACAGTGTGGGAACTCGAAAATTCAACCACAATAGATGAGATCTGACCTATTTCTGCATTTTTAGGATTACTTCATCAGGTGGCCTCCTTTAAGTCAAATATCTAACTATAAAAATTATTATACCAATAAATTAAAATTATTTGAAATTAAATGTCGACAATGTTAAACTGATTAATCTGTCAATGAATTTAAACATCATAACGACCTACTAAAATAAATAACAAAATTTTACTTTTTATGTATTGTTTTTTATATATTTTCAGGTATTAACAATATTGTGTGAAACTAGCTACTCTGTGGTATAATAATTTTTATAGTTAGATATTTGACTCAACTTACCTCTCCAGAAATTTTCTATTAAATACAGATTTCATTTCAGTCATCGGTAAACTATACTAGGTTCAATCTCCCCAGTATATTATTCCATTCTTTTCCTCTCCCTATTCGAGACTGGGAGAGAAGTTAATTTCGGTGGCAATCATTCTGTCAGAGTCCGACAGTAACATATTCATGATCTTAGAGTCCCCCTTCTT
The DNA here is from genome assembly GCA_025584915.1 of Monochamus saltuarius. Classification (NCBI taxonomy): domain Eukaryota; kingdom Metazoa; phylum Arthropoda; class Insecta; order Coleoptera; family Cerambycidae; genus Monochamus; species Monochamus saltuarius. The sequence goes on from CM046726.1 coordinate 36,216,345, forward strand.
GTAAGATTCGATCCTCCATTTATAACTACTTGTGATACCCGATGGCTGTCAGTCTTGCATTTTTCTACACAATATTTATTTATTGACTGTTGTCTATCAAGCAGTAGGTATGTAAGATATAGAACAGGGTGACAGATTACGTAAAACACCTAAATTAAATTTAAACAAAATATATGACATAATATTGATAACACTTCAGTCACATAGCAATAAAAAAATCTACTGGATGCAAAATATCAATGAAAAATCGATGTGAATAGCTGATAGAGTTCGTTAAGTAATTTCGTAATAATGCAGTGCAATATTGTAGTATGAGGCGTATGGCAAATTGAAAAAAGACATGATACGGGTAAACCTAAATGCGATAGAAGTTTTTTAGAATTGACCAAATAATATGTTATAAATTTGTAACAAAAAAGCATAGCAGGTGGATTTCTTGTATTGTATAGACTATGAATTTAAAATGTCTTCCGTAGTTGTATACTTCTCATACAACGATAATAAGAGTCAACAATAATTTATTTTGTACAATTTCTATAGATTTAGTATGTATGAGTAAACAAAATATATTACTGAGCCGTAAGCTACTTTCAGTCTCATTAGCTTAAAATAATTTCTTTATTACATACTACTAAACTGTTTACTTTGTCTAATAATACAACCTAACATCCAAAATGCAGCATTTTTGTCTATATGTGATTTATAATTCAATTTTAGTATAAGTTATTCCAAGATCAGACTTGTGTATTTTTCCATAAAGCTTCTCCATATTTAGATGTGTATCTCAGGGAAGCATTTTGGGGCCGCTTTTATTTTCAGTTTATACTGGTGATTTCTCGACATTTTTGCAATATTCTTAGTTGCATCAATATGCTGATGAATATCAAATATTTTATAATTTTTCCATCTCGGACATTGATTTTGCAACTCTGATTTAAATATTATCTCTACTGTGATCAATGCTCATGATTTAGTTTTGAATGAGAAAAAACTGAGTTACTTATCCCCTTATCTTAACATTGTCCTCAATGGTAAAGCTTTAGTTTCGTCTACGTGTTGTCGGGATATAGGTATCTACCTTGACACTGATCTCAGGTTTCAGAAACATATGTCCAATTTAATTAAGAAGTCTTACAGAAAATTGCAAACACTTTATCTTTTTAAAGAAATTCTTAGCACTAATGTCAAATTAAAGTTGTGTGAGACCTTGATTCTTAATTATGTAATCTACTGTGGTATAGTTTATTGGCCTGCTATATTAAGTATGGACAAGGATAGCCTTCAGAGGCTTCAGAACACTTAATTGTTTAACATTTGCGTATTGTGATAGAAAATTTAATCACATAAGTGACAAGTATGAGCAATCCAAGTGGTTAAAACTTAATGAGCGTTATATGGTTCATATGGCGTCTCTTGTCTATAAAATTAATAAATTAGGTTCTTCTAAATCTCTTTTTGATAAACTCGTTAAAGGTTAGCATGGACGATCTACTAGATTTCGTGATCAGTACGCTGTCCCACATCATAGTACTGCTCAACTTCAAAAGTCATTTAGTTATAATGCCATTAAATTTTTTTAATAAACTCCCCCTCTGCCATTAAATCTGCTTCTAGTAGCTAAGTTCTGAAAAAACAGGTAAAATCTTATATTGCCAACTTAAGTTAAATATGTATGTATTTATGCGTCATTTATCATGTATGGTTTGGATTTGTATATAGTTTGTGCTTTCTCTGTTTCTTTATATTTTTACTTTGTACTGTATCCTTTAAAGGGAGTGGTTATGTGGCAGAGCAACAATCATGTTGTACCTTGCCACTCCTCTAATAACATTTCTTTACTATGTATAGTTATAGATTTTAATAAAGATACATTATTATTATTATCGTTTTAATTTATGGCGAAGCAAGACAAAAAGCTTTAGCAGCTTCTGCTGTATGCAAAACGTTTTATTGGTAGATATGTGTCAAATGCAGTTACTTTTACCGCGGTAGTGCAATGACCAGTAGCTTACGACTTCAAAACGGACAAGAACCAGAAACATGAACCAGAAATGTGTTTACACGTCAGTGGACAAAATTTTGAACAGTTGTAACGTCAGATATGTCAAGTTATTTTATTAATTAAAACCATAAATTAATTTTATTAGTTATAAATAATTTGCTGATAGAAAATAGGTATTATAAAATTTTATTTATTTCTTTCCTTGGAAAACTCTTTAAATTTTTTGTCCTTTCATTTTTTATTACACTATGTAGCCGTGCCAACTGCATGCTTTTCCTTGCACAAGCTCAGGTTTTACAGTGAACCGGTTTCCAGTGCCGTGCAGATCATCATTTCCAAAATGTCGTTTTTGATTTCAGGGTGTTCCAGAATGATGGTCGAATATTTTACCTGTGTGTTCCACAAGCCATTTCAGGGGGGGATATTCATATAAAATTTTCCAATTTGGGTCCTCCATGTTGAGATATTCGAGTCTGAAAATGGTGGAAAAAATAGTTTTTTTATTTTTCCTTAAAAATGGTTTTACACACACACTCGATTTGCTTTCTCTAATACATGTTCTAGGTGAACATTCCAGTTTAGTGTTACATCTAGTGTTGAAACCAGATACCTCAATTAAAGAACGATTTGTCTCTCGAAACATCAAGAAACCAAAACCGACGACGTGGCAACCAGCCTGATTGTTCATTGTTCAACCATTGACAACTGGCAAGGAAGTCTGCAAATCAAATTATAGTTATTTTTGCATTTGGCATATACCACAATATAAACTGGAATTTTCCTTTGTTATCAAAGAGTTTTAGCAAGATGGGTTCCTCGCCTCCTGAGGGAAAATCAGAAACTATATAACTATACGGTCGGTCCATTGAGGCCGTATTCCTGTCAGCTTCTAGATCAAGCAAAGGTGACCTTTCGATGAAAGAAATACTGGAAAGAATTCATTGGTAAATACTTGAACATCCGCTCTATAGCCCAGATTTGTCACCATGTGACTATCACATGTTTGATCCACTCAAATAAGATTTGGTTACAGATACCGCGAATTTAATTTTTCGATGACGCAGTTAAAGAAATTTTATGTGAGAAAAATGTATTAATATAAATGCAGAATGTATGTAAAAAATAAGATGTATTATAAAAATTTCGGTTTACGTTTGATCCGCTATCGTACATTCGATCTTTGTCATAATATTCGGGAAATGGCTGTTTCTTTTTTAATATATATTTTTACAAGGGCATATTCTAGTGATCTTCTTTGTCTTTCCTTTTTTGTTCTTCTGTCTTTAGAGACATTCAATGTCAGTAACAAATATTAAAAACGCCTATAGTAGGTTACTTCACAATTCTCTTTAAGGTCGGTATTTATATTATCTTTAGAAATACACGGCTGAAACTTCATAAAATTTGAAAAGTATTCAGGGGATTTTAGGTGGATTAAGAAAGAGTTTTCAACCACTTTTGAGAACTGAATTCTTTCAAACAATGTTTATGTTTCGCCGAGAATGCATTGTTAAAATTTCATCGACTTGATAGTCCGTAGGATCATAAAAGATTTTGAATAAAGTTATAATTTATTGTTAAAAGGCATTTACAGTGTGTATGTTCATAAGAACTAAAATACTTTGGTAACATTTTCATTAATTCATATTAATAATGTGACCTAATGCTCAAACATTTTTTCTTATACTTCATTTAATGGAGATTAATGTTAGAGTAAGAAGAAAGGAAAAGTATTAACTTACATTAAGAATGACCTTTTTTTTATTCAACAGTCATCTTGAAATGTTTCCGAGTCAACTCGGACAGTAAAGTTTATTAAATTGTGTGAGTATTCCATATTTTATTGAATTATGTCTCTTTATTTTATTTCTGACTAGACTGTGCAGTTGAGTTCTTTCCCTCTCTCTCTTCTAAATTTTGTTTTGCTTAACTACAAAAAATATATGTGTTTATGGTCTAAAGCTTTATATTCACACATAATATATAGTAATCCACTTCTATCATTCTGCTGCAGAATCTCAACTCTAGGTTTTCATTGTACAGCTCAATGTTTATAAGGTGTCCTAAGGGATTGATTCCTTTCTAGTGACTGGTGGCTAGTCTTGTTTCTATATCTTCTTTACTTGGCTTTGTGTTATAATTTTACAGCTGTTGACGTAACTTATTCATCTAATTAGTCAGCATTTTAGTTGACGTCAACCCCTAAGTGTTAATTTATCTGCCATAATATTCTCCTAACAACTGTTCCAATACCAGCATGCAGTGCTTTTGAAAAGTAACGAATAAATTCATTATTTTTCAAATTGAGAAGTTTTCGAAAAAATCCCCTGGCACGTCTATTTTGTTTTTTAAAAAGGCACTTTTTGACATAGACCCATTTGTGACGTCATTGTTGTTAGAAATCGGACGTCATCGTTAAATTTTTTAAATAGCAACTCCCAATTTTGACCGTGCCATTTGAAAGAACGTATCATTCTACATACATACATCATGAAAAATTATGGTCTTACATCACAAAAATTTCAAGAAAATAATGTTTGAAGATTTTAAAATTTAATTTCCCTAGTTCCCTATTCGGTCTTTGACCCGTCCGTAATTTTGGTCGGTATCCATACCTAGTATGATATCGTTCGTATTTTAGCTCCTTCTGCATAACAGTCGGAAGAAATTCGCCCTAATATCTACTATTATTACGAACTAAAGAAGAGCCAAGTATGGTTTTTATAGATATCGTAAATATAACTAATTAATCGAACTGGTATAAGACACGGGACTTTGTACTTTGCCTAGATCATCAGTGCGTTCTGCTGATGAATCTTAAGCCATTGTACCAAAACTGTGAATGCTATCATGAGTTTTATTAGTTATGTACGTACAATATTTCAATTTCGGCTTTATGTTTTACTTACCAATCCGTATACGTACTATTGTAACGTTCTCTCCTTCTTAAATTAATTTCCAACACCGTAACATTGCTCCACCTCGTAGCTGACAGTCCCAGTCAGGTTACTACATTGTCCGTATGGCCTTCTTGATAAAATATCAATCGATCTATGTGGACAATCTTCATCTTTACTTGTGGATTCTTCTGCATTCTATACACTATATCATTCAACATTGACACGATGATATAGAGGTCTTCATTAAATAAAGCATTAGTATTATAGCGTTCTCACCAGTCTACCAAATCAGAACGACTTCCAAGTCAATAAAATCGCTCCCCGACTTTGTTCAAATTTTGATTTCATCTAAACTGAATGCCACCGATGCCATTATAAAGCCCTTCATGAAAATCTGGTTCTTTTCCGGAGTAAATCTTTTTTTGCCAGTAGGACTCTCCAAAATTCTTTTCAATACGACATTATGTACTAGTAAGGAATCCCGTAAGGTCCAATAATTTTCCAAGGGTGAAGATTTGTTATAAATGTCATATCAGTTAGATCTATCCAAGTGTTTAATTTTACTGCTTTTTCTCAATTGCCAGTTCTTGCTTCAATTTTAATAATTGATTCTTCGGTGCATCAATATTGAAACTCAATTCCATATTCTTTGTTTTTGAATCATCAATCTTTCTGTGATCCTGACTGAAAGCATTACTATGGCAGTGATTTTTAATAATTTCAATTATGGATATAGTGAAATTCGAAGAGTCCTATCTTTTATGAAATTTGCTCAAATAATCTTGCAAGCTCTTCACAAATCCTTCTACGCTTTTTTCAACTTTTCTTTGTTCTTCAGTCTGAAGTCTAATTTGTCTTGTCCTGTCTTGACCGCTTGATACTTACGGCGGCTTCAATTTCCAGCACTTGAACCAGAGTGTCGAATATATTTTTGTATACGGCTGACGTTACTGACTTCAGAGTATCTCAGACCATCGATAAAGCTACTCACTTCTAACTGTTTTTGTAACTTTAGGGATACGGTGGGGTAGGCTAGCTTCACCATACGTGTTATATCTGCATATTGCTGCAGATTTTCTTCGAAGGGTTCTCTTATTCCCTTTAAGTGTGCCTTTTAAATGTGCTGTAGGTTAACTTATCCATACCTCATTTAAGGTCCTTTAACAGTTAACGTTTGTAATATCTCTATAGATTCACCCCGTAGAACCATTATTAGTGATGTGGTTTTCTCTTCTTCTGACTAGTTGTTCACCAAGGCGACTTCTTCAAACTGTTTAATGGTACCTTTCAATCAAATGCTGGAGGTTTATTCCCTTTAAACTGTTTAAGTTTGATATTAATTACTTTCTCTAACTTCTTATTATTTGCTTCTAGATTATTATTTACTTCTTATCCTCATTTCCTCTTGACTGTTCTTCATGTCCACATTTACTTTTTCAAATATTCTATCATTTCATCTCGACTATTCTTCATATCATCCTGACTATTGATTTTTTTTAAATCTTTCTTCATTTCGTCTAGGGTGTTGTCCATTTCTCCTTGACTCTTCTTTATATCTTTCATAATGTCCATGAACTATTTGATATTTTACACATAATTCTTTTCTCAAATAATTTGACGTGACAAAACAGATTTTGTAGACATTACTGATAATACACAAAAATAAACTGAACACGAAGTCAGAAACGTCAAAGTAAAGATTTGACAGTTGTGAATTCGAAGAATACTTGTTGTGTAAGCAAGTAGTGACAATAATGTTTCTCTACGTATTTCAATAAGTAAGTCAATGTAGAGGTTACAGTATTATAGTTTTCTATGTATATTAACAATAAGTACATAAATTTGCACTAAATGATCCAATCATATTTAATACACTGAACTGTATTCAGAACATAATTTTATCGATCGACGATAAATCAGATTATTATTTTACCCCGTTGACACGGAAGTAGCTGCAAATGAAATTATGTACAAAATCTAGATGCCACATGGTGCGGATATTAAATAAATTTATTCCTGATTCAACATAATTGGTTTAGCAAGTTATTAGGTTGAACAAAATTTCAGTTAAAATTATAATTTGCATAATATAATAACGGCTAACGCCGCTGCAGATAATACACTTAAAGCACGAATGGTATATTACACTTTATGGATTTTTTTATTATATTAGATTAGATTAGGGTATAATTAATGTATTGTGGTTGATTTTTCAGTTCTACTCTATTGAGATAATGTTAAATAAACGATCTTGAAATAGAAAGTATTATTTTGAGAATAGAGTAGATTTAAAATATAAGTATACTATCCCAACAAGTAAAATACATTTTATAAAGATCGTATAAATTGCTATAAAATAAATTTTATAGGTGCTTCAAATTCATATAACGTGGTTAAATGCCGTTATATGATACTTATAGAATCGAAATGGGCCACTTTTATAAAACACTTTGGTAATGTAACAGTTCTATAAAAAATGTATACAGCACTTTTAAAACAATTTTATACAACTATAACAACGTTTTGTAGTATGTATTTTGGTATTATTTAAAGAAACATTATATTTTTTTAGTGAATAATATTTGTGTTTATATTTAAAAATGGGATAGCCTAAACTCAATGGCGATCATTTGTGTAAATGGTAGACAGGTATAATACTTACAATATTATCAGTTCAACAAACTTGTGTTTCAATTTTATTGCGCCGCAAATTTTATTGATAAACTATAGATATGTTTGTGACAACAAAATTATGCGCTTTAGTTTAGACCACATTTTCTTTAAAATTAAAATAAATAAATAAATATATGAAAGTATGCTTTCTTTAATTTAAGGTTAGGTATAGAATTTTATTACGCTGAATATACAATAATTTTATTTTCTCAAGCCACAATTTTGTTTTACAACATATTTATAAAACAGGGATTATTTTTCTAGATTAAACACAGTTATAAAACTTTTTTAATAATAAGCGCATTTCGAGGCTAAAAAATAATTTTATTAATTTCCTTATCTGTCCTTAATAAAACATGTTAATACAACTATTTTATAAGGTTATAATTAAAAGTCATTTGCCCAAGTATATGACTCCTATACAATATGTTTACAATCCTTATATATATATTTAAATGTTGTATAACGCATTATAATACCTTTTATAAAATTTTAAAGAACTAAAACTTATTTGTTCTATACGAAACTTTGTAAAAACTATTATAAAACAATTTTACACAATTACTTTCTTCAGGAACAAAATTATCACAATTATTTGCTCTCTAAAATCAAATTGTTCATTAAATAACGCTATTCGATATATATAAAATAATTCGCTTCTTTTAAAGTTCCATTTTGCTAGTTGGTTGAAATTTATAAAAATAATTGTAGCAAAAAGAAATAACTGATTTTAGTTCCTCTGCTGTAAAACTGAACATTTTCAAACTTATGTGAAACGTTTAGGATATATTAATATGATCACAGGTCCACAAAAAAAAAAGTGGTGTGTGCTGAGGGTCCCATTACATTTTTTCCATGTATTTTTTCCCGCTGAACACAAATCTGAAGTCAAAATGGGGGGTCGCACAGCAAGTTTTAGAGAAAACCAGAAAACGGTTAAAATCACATCAAAAGTTTAAACAGGTCCAAAAAAAAGTCATGTGTGCTGGGAGTTAGACTATATTTTTCTATTGTATTTTTTCCCGCTGAATACGAATCTGAAGTTAAAATTGGGAGTTACACAGCAAATATTTGAGAAAACCTAAAAAATGGATAAAAATCACTTTCTCGTAATTTATTCTATATGATACTCTCTAAAACTGAAACAATGAGAAATGCTGTGAATTAGTGAATATTTACTATTTTACAGCTATCTTGGTATACTTATAGCTGTAAACTAGTAAATATTCACTATTTTGACTTCAGATTCGTGTTCAGCGGGAAAAAATACATGGAAAAAATGTAATGGGACCCTCAGCACACATCATTTTTTTTTTGTGAACCTGTGTATTCATAGAACTGTTAGACTAGACAACTAACATTTATATAACAAAGCTCGAAAGGTGTATATGTGCGTAAGTATGCAATTATGTTAATAAATTCTGATGACCGAGTTATCACTGAGTATCTTGGCATGTTTATTATTTGTTTTTTGGTTAATTTAGTATTTGATTTGTGAATTATTTGAGATTATGAATTACAGTGTGGTACTGAGAAGGGCTGCCAATTATTGTTTTGTGTTTTATTTGCGTGTGACACGGGAGATATCTTGGGGGCCGCTAGCTGTGCGGTCCGCGGTCCAGTTCTAACTAAAGACTTGTGACTAAGTCTTAGTCTCGCTATGAAGTATCTCTGCAGAGGTGGTGTGATCAGTGTGCATTGTTAACTTTGGTGCGGGCTGATAGAGAATATTGTATTCCAAAGCTGATCTATATTGCGCATATTTAGGTATGTATAGAGAATGTGTGGGTATGCTTGGGTACTCATGTTTTTCTTTATTTTGTTGATAAGTTATGCGCTTATTGCAAGAGCTGCATGCCACTGGGCGATCCCGGCAGCAACTATATCCTAACCTAAGCTCAGTAAGTGTTTTTGTTATTAGTTTTTATAAGTGTTATGTGCAAGACAATAAAACATAATCAGTTACGTCCAATGATTTACTCCTTTTATATGTAGAGACTCCCCTAACACAACAAAACTCTGAGGTTTTAGCATGCTATAAAGCTTTACGAGGTTCCGAATTTAAACTAATTTAGAATCAAATATCCATAAAAAAAAATTATTTTAAAACAGTATCCAAAATGACAGTTTTTTTAAAAATGTAAATAAATTGGTTGCTTATTTAGAATGACGTAATTATGTTCAACAGTTTGATATTTTGCTACCTTAAAAGTTTTTCGATATATTTAGAGCAAACCGCAGTCCTTTAATGGAACACAATGTTCACATTGCTGCTATTCTACTACCTAGGGTATTTATAATGTATGCTGTTCAAGTTAGAGTTCTCATTGTGGGATGATGAGACTATACACGATTCGGTTTAACCACAACTAAATTACCTTTTGCTTGTTTGATAATAGGCACCTCTTACAATACTAGCACTATTTAACGTTCATAATACCTCTTATAATAAGTGTACTTGTACCCAACTTTGTCATATCCAGACATCAGTTCAATATTAGGTCATTTATCAAGATACCTACTTGATATTAACAGTTTGTACGTAAATAGGTACATAACGTGAAATTTTATGAATTTATTGACTAGTGAGCAAATCCGTGTAAAATCATAATTATATTTTGATAGCTAACATCAGCAAAATCTGTGTATCGGTTAAAGCTATTAGGCATTTGTTAAAACTAGAAGCCTAATATTTCTTTTGGTGTGTTATGTTGTCTTTAAGATGTGTTTCGTACCACAGGGCTGCTCATATATACAGTATAGAAATAACTTCTGGAATAAATTCAGTAATTTTTTGATAACTAAATATTGCAAAGAACCAAGGCTTCAAATCCATCGGTTAAGAAAAGCGAAATGAGCTGGTGTCTGTGGGAACCAGATGGCGTCACTAGAAATTTTTTAATTACTGTAAATGGTTTTCAAATATGTCAATTAAGAAAAACGTAAATCAGCTGGTGCTGGTCAGTATGCTGGAATCAGCCCGTGTGATTTTGATTATCTGGATCTTCTAGATTGGGATATAAATAAAATTGTACCAAGGTAATCTCTGAGAATTTCCAAGTATCTTTGTCCAATAACATTATCTAAAAAACAACCCCACTTGATTAGCGCATCCTTGATTATGACAGTCTTTATAGAGTTGATCGATTGATGTTGGATGTGATTGACACGAATTCAAAGGGTAGCTGCGCAGTACTGTTATTTTTGTTTTTTGTTTCAAATAGTATGATATTTCAAGGACAGTTTAAGATAAAGAAGTGTTGGTTTGTTGAAAAATCGTTTAAAAGTTCTATCCTGAAACGTCATAAATCGATTTATTAAAAAATACAAATCACGTAATAGCGCATGTAAAACAAATCAAATAATTAAGGATCACTAAAATTACTACTTTACATATTTCAGATATTTTGTGCAAGATTTTCATGAATCAATATCATGATACTACTAGTACTATAATACCTACAGTTCTAGTATTTTCTTAAATTAATTATACACATTGATCTTAAACTCATTGACATATTTTTCTTTTGTTCTATAAAATTTTCTATACAACTTTTAGCTACGATATTACTTTTCCAACTTCAGTGTCGTTTTTCTGTGAACAAGTCAGCACCAGAATCAACTAACAGTAAAGCTGTGAATGCCTAAAGCAGTGATTCCCAAAGTGGTCTGTATAGACCCCCAGGGGTCTATGAAAACCTGCAAGGTCGGTGAAAAAAAAATTTGGGGGTCCATGAAATGAAAATGGGGGTCCACGATAGTGGATCTCTATATACACTGATACTACCTATTTACTGACATCATACTATAATATAAAGATATATACATTATTTATAAAAGTACCTATGAAGTAAAAAATTTATTATATATTTATAAAATTGTGTAAGTTGTAGGATGTAGGCATTCGCTTTGTGGTCGCAATACATTTTAAATTTGTAAAAACCTGCACATAATGATATACCAGTATCAATCAATCAAAGTACCATATCGTCGTCGTTCTTGCTAAACCTCGTACCTCAAAATTATTCAAATTTGAGATACGCGGTTTATGCATAGATCAGTGGTTGCCGCATCAGATCATATACAACTAGTATCTTGATTGCATTTAAATTTCGCTCCAAATAACTAAGAATCTATAACGCGTATCTTAGCCCTATATATTTTGAACATGCTATACCTCGTATAAATTTAGTGAGCCAACGCGTATCTAATGCCATCATATTTTCATACATAATTCAATTAATAAATGTATAAATTAACATGTGTTTTTACTTTAAGTTTTTAACACTAAACTTCACTACAGTTAGAAATTTACAAAAAATCAATATCAGGTAAGTAGGGGGTCTACCCAAAACCGAAAAACATGGCAAGGGGTCTACCACACAAAAAAGTTTGGGAACCTCTGGCCTAAAGTGATGGCTGCTATCGATGTTTTTTTTATCTACCAAACCATTTTAATATTGAATAGCATGTCCTCAGATTATATTTTCCAATTGGATAAATAATTAGCAAGTAAAACTCTCTCATGTTATATCCTTCGTGAATTTACATTAAACATGTCGACATACACAAAGGAAGTAAAAGTACAAATAATTTTAGCATTGTATCTTATAGAACGTTCAAGTCGTTCAACGATTTACATTTTCGTTTGATAATTGACCAGTTCTTATAAAAACAACAGTGTTACAAATCCTCCACAAATTCACAAATTTATTAACAATTTAAATTTTTTTTGGCAAAAACTGTACATAACAATTACAAAATCCGTAGTTATAAAATTTTAAGAATTAAATAAACTTTTCCAAAGCAAGGAAATTCAATTAACTAAGGAATAAGAATCCAAGGGAAAGCTTAATTATAAACGTAATAAAATTTGCTTATTTAATATTAACAAGAAAAATAACATTTCTGAAAGAACTGTCTGAAATATTTTTATTTTACTTATTATATCTCTTTTGACAGTATAATGAATATTTGAGAGAATATTTTTCTTACTGCTTGTGTCACAGACTTTGTCAAATAGCTTTATCAGATGTATAATTAGTAGTTATAGCCTAAATCTAGAGAATTTGATCATAATATTCGCTAACCTTCACTTATTATATTAAAGTATACTTACGAGTATGTACCCAATCTCTATTGATGTTCGTGATTGGGTTAAAATTGATAAACATCCTATAACTAATTGGCAAGTTAATAAAAATTTTGACAGTATCGAAAGATTAGATCAATGAACTCAAGAGTTCACCTTGTGCCTAACTTAATTGATGAATTTTTGCAGCCACTAAATTTGTCTTGTTAAGTCTCAGGGCATATTCTGTCGTAAAAAATTCTATACGTATTCGCAGCATTTTTAGAGAAGTTTTACGAAGTCGTATAAAGCGTGTTCAATTACTAGCGATGCAGAACAAACAGAGAGTTGAATTTAAGAATTAAAAATATTTTTGGGCAGCAACTACGAAACGAACAAATATATTTTTTATTCCTAAACTATGCATTTAGATGACAGTTTATTAAAAAGATAATAATTGATTCCGTGATACAGGATTTTTTTGTAAAAATGAAATTTTACATAGACTAAAAAACCTAACCTTAAAACTGTTACTTTATCACATGGGAGAGATAGTAGCTAGAGGCTCCTACTCAAACAAATGATGTAGGTGACTGTGCAAACCTTCAAAATATAACATCTACTAAATTTTAATGTAATACAATATTTTTTTTGGAAAGAAAATTGGTTAGATTTTCTCAGTATGTCTTAGTAATTGACCAGACTAGTCTACCTATATAGATATGTTTTTGGAGGCGTTGAATCTAATTCCAGGATTTACTCGACCCTGGTAGGTCACTTTCTAGTTAATTTGAAGGTCAATGATTTATCAGATGGATGTATGTTGACCTCAGATTCTAAGAATGACAAATGTTGTTCTTGGGTCCGCTCAGATCCATGACTAAAGTAGTGTCTAGGGGTCAAATAAAGATCAAATTTCTGTCTCTCTCTAAAATTTCACAGTATGGTGTCTCGAGAAGATAGCGATATACCTAGAAAATGAACTTTATAAATGCTGTTCAGTTCATCGTAGGCTATCGCTTAAATCATTTCGAATCAACTCATTTCATTACGCACTAACGTCTCGACTTTTCTTATAGCAAACTGTTTTCTCTTCAAAAGAAGTGTGTATGAAATTTCTCTTGTATTTTATCTCTTTAATTACGAGTTCGTTTTACAACAAATAGGTAACAAACATTGGTCACGAGTTTATATTCCCACCTGCCCTAACATCTCCGTTCCATATCTTTTTTGCCTTGATCGAAACATTCTCTTTATTTTCCAATATATCGGTAATAGGTTTTAAGTCAGATGAATAATAGATAATTAGATCAGATAATCATAATCAGATACTTCTAATAATTGAATTAGGTATAGGTATGATTCGCTGCTGAAGAGCGTCTGATGTGGTACGGGGTTGATTGAAGATTGTTTTATAAAAACGAAATTTCATCCAAATATGGTAGTGCAAAAAAATAATATACACATTCTGAAAACTATTTAAAAATATTTAACTGCACGCCGTTGGAATCTGGTATACTGTAATGGAGTGACAATGTAAGCTGGCGATGTTACATATCGCACGAAAAAAGCCTTCGAAGTTCTGTGATTAAACCGACACCGGCGCAAAAAAGATGTACAGCGTTTTTACTTCAAAGTAAATTTAAATATAGATAAAAGGTACTGAAGCTTACTGGTAATTAGGCCATTTTTGGCCCTACTAACTTACACTACTCTCCACCCTTACAATCACAAACATCCATGCGTAGGACAGAAAAATTCCTGCCCCGTGTTGGATTCGAACCAACTTCCGGCCGCTCGTGCTTCCCTGGCAGCAACTATTCATCGCCGCCTTGGCCGCTCGGCTACTGTCAGCCCTTAAAGTTAAATATAGATAAGTAGCTCTAACCAAAATGACGTGTATTTAATTAAAATGAATAAAATTCTATTATACTAATTTTGGAGAATTGCGGTACTTGATCTGATCACCATTAGGTACATGAAATTTATAAAAAAAAATAGTACTTACCTTATTACAAAAACTGTTGACTCAACGTGTATAGGTACACATTTGTGCACACCTTATCCAATTTTGCCGAACTAAATCGAATGTTCCTCCTGGTTGCTGTTCTTGTAAACATAAATTATTCGCGGCAGCTGTGATACGCTCGCGCAAATCCTCGACGGTTTCAACTTCGGAACGGTACACCTCGTTTTTTAAGTAGCCCCATAAAAAGAAGAAAAGAGGGTTTAAATCGGGAGAACATGGAGGCCATGCTACCGATCCACCCCATCCAATCCACCGTACTCTGTGCACTTGATGGAGATAATCGCGAACATCTAGCCGAAAGTGTGAAGGTGCCCCATCATGTAAAAGCCACATGCGTTATTGGACAGCTAGGGATATATTTTCTAGAAGGGCGGGCAGATCATTGCTAAGAAATTCGATATACAGGGTGTTAAAAAAAGAGTGTAAAATATTTCAGGAGGTAACAATATGAACCAAAATAAGCAGAAAAGTCTTAATAAACATGGGTCCGCAAAGTAACGGTTGCGGAGATATGGAATGTTTTATATTTTTTAGCTGGATTGGATGGGTATTGTAGGTCACAGGTTTCTAGGTCCTGTTGTATTACCAAACCGATTAACAGGCGCTGCTTACCTCAACTTTCTGCAGAACACACTGTATGAGTTTTTGGAAGACATTCCTTTGAATCAGAAGCAACAAATGTTGCTCCAGTATGATGGTGCACCAGCTCATTTTTCCATGGCCGTTACACCAAACTTTTCCACATAGATGGGTAGGAAGGGTCGGACCTGTTTTATGGCCTCCAAGATCGCCTGATCTGATCTCTCTAGATTTCTTTGTTTGGGGATATTTGAAGACATTAGTGTATGGTACTCCTGTAAATAGCCTGGAAGAGCTGCAGCTACGGATTAATCAAAAGTGTCAAGAAATCAAAACCAAGGAGGATGTTTTCGAAAGAGTTCGAATATCGTTGAGACGAAGATGTCGTGTCTGCTTGGAAATGGACGGAGGGCACTGTGAACTTCTTCTGTAAATTTTGTTTTTTGTTTGTTAAAAGCTTCCTTTGTCGGTTTATTCCTAATAAAATAAAATGTTTGAACAACAAATAGTGGTCCATATCTCCGCAACCGTTACTTTGCGGACCCATGTTTATTAAAACTTTTCTGCTTATTTCGTTTCATACTATGACCTCCTAAAATATTTTACACTCTTTTTTTAAGACCCTGTAGGTACTGTAAACCATCTCTACGATTGGGCAATATGAACGGTCTAATTCAACAATTCCTGCCCAAACATTTTGTGAAAAACGATGTTGGAAGTGGTCCCGTTCAATTGCATGCGGATTTTCGAGTTTATAAACGTGTATGTATTCCATTGCGAGTAAATAAAGTTTCACCTTAGTAATTAGTACATCAACAGTAAATTGGGGATTTCCATGTTCATTAACTTGTCATTGCTGTACACACAAACCATTTTGAAATTTTTTAAGGTTGACACTCCCACGATAAATAAAACAACACTCCTGACCTCGTTCCTCGTTCGCTTTCCACCTAGAGAGCATATCTCTACTCCAGAACTAGAACTTTAAACATTTTTTAGACGAAATCTATTAGACTATTATAATTTCTTTTTGGCGATATCAACTTCTTGTTTAAGGGTGCTCAATACCCTCAATTTTTGTCGGATAAATTCTGAATCACTCTGCATACTAATTGGGTTTGTTAGATACTTTTTCTAATAAGAAAAACAAATTCACTACGTAGTAGTATTTACCCTTCCGTTTCACGTATAACTCCACGAGCGGCTACTGTCAGTGAGTCAAGACTGAACTACATATATTTATTTTTCTTTACTTGTTGCTTTGGATATCAAAGCAATTTTAAACGCCTCTAGCGAAAATACAGAACCTACATAATTCCTATTCAGATCCTCTGTACTACTAAGAGGAAAGGATAATTCAATTAGGTATCTACATTTATGCATGAACAATTCAGTAAGTTGAATACCCATAATATTCTACGTGCTTTGAATATTCAAGCATTTCAGTTAAGTAGGAAGGTGGTAAACCGCAACTAGCCCGCGTAATAGATTTCCACGAAAACATTTTTTCGTTGACATCTGAAATAAGATGAGCTTAATCTCAATATTCAATTAAAAGGTTCATTTTTCACGGCATCATACAAAATGCATGATGATGTTTGCTAAACTGTCTTGGTAATTTAAATAATCCAATTAATAACAAAAATGCTCAAATAATGACAATTACATAATAAAACCCTGGTTTTCATAAATTAATATTTAACTATAACTTTTTTAGATCTGGAATATTTATAAATGGTAACAAACTATCCAGAGTATCCCAATTTCGTTGTAAATGCAGGGTATCTTGGAAACTACAAGATATAGAAGGATGCGGTTTACGCAACACTGGACTTCGGGAAACTTAATATGCCGTAATCAGAACTTTCATGTACCTCTCCGTTATTGAGATTCGGGGTGAAATCTAAATAACTACTTTTAAGGGATTGTTCGTATCTCAGATAATAGCTGGGATATCGAAATAGTGAATATTGCTTCTAATAGAGATTTTACGGAATTTATGGAACATCCAGTATATTTTCACGCCATTCAATTGCATTATTTTTTTAGGCACTTAATATGTTGCAAATTGTCAAAAACGTTAAATTGTTGCGTAGTACATAGTTTGCATTTTTATAAAATTGTTACAAAAATTAGTTCATGAATTTGCATGTATTTTTACGTGTTAATAAATTAGTTACTTCAATAATTTTAAAAAGATAATAATTAAATTAGTCAATTACCTAGTAATTTATCTACAGAGTGAGCCAGAAAGAATGAGTCAACACAAAAATCTGTCAATTCTACATAAAAAAGTAGGTACTCTTGTTTAGGTGGCCTAACTTTAAACAACAACATAACAATCTATTTAATTTAATATTTTATATATTAAAAATGAATATTTTGATAATAGTATTTTTAATAATCGTCCAAATAGTATAATTAATTTATGCGAATAAGTATGATTGATTTATCTATTTAATTAATTTCATTTGTTTGTTAATGAGTTTAAAATATGTTGCTGACCATACATACATAAAAATATTCTGAAAAAGAACCCTGAAGGACAGATGGCTAGGTGGCTGGAACGGCTGCAAGAATATCACTTTGTTGTTGAACATCGAGCCGGCAAGAAACATGGAAATGCAGATGCCCTTTCTAGGAGACCCTGTCCTGTCAACTGCAAGCACTGTAGTAGTCTTGAAAGGAAAGAGGATATTTCATCAATTCCTTGCAAGGTGGTAGCAGCCCAACCTGAAGACAGATGGAGTTCAGCGGCGATTCGGGAAGACCAGCAAGCTGACTGTGACATCAAGCCGTTATTAGACTGGAAAGAAGCCAACAACCGACCCTCATGGGCTGAAGTCAGTAGTAAAAGCCCAACATTAAAGAGCTATTGGGCTCAATGGAATTCTCTGGTGTTGGAAGACGGTGTCCTAAAAAGAGCATGGGAGAACAATGACGGAACGGAGGTCAAGAAACAAGTACTACTCCCGAGGTCCCGGGTCAAGGAAGTGCTGCAGGAAGTACATGGAGGTGGACATTTCGGTATCAATAGGACTCTACAGAAGATTAGGGAGCGTTTCTACTGGTTGAGCTGTAGGACGGATGTAGAAGATTGGTGCCGAAAATGTGACGTATGTGCAGCCAGCAAGGGACCGAAGACCCGTTCCAGAGGCAAAATGCGCCAGTACATCGTAGGAGCACCGTTTGAGAGGATTGCCATTGATATCGCTGGCCCCTTTCCGAAAACCCAAAGTGGGAACCGATATCTACTAGTGGCCATGGACTACTTCAGCAAATGGCCGGAAGTATACCCCTTCCCAATCAAGAGACCACAACCGTAGCAGAAGCGCTAGTCAACAACCTGTTTTGCAGATTTGGTGTGCCCATGGAACTACATTCAGATCAGGGCAGAAATTTCGAATCAGGTGTGTTCCGAAAGGTCTGCGAGCTTATGGGAATCCGAAAAACTAGGACCACTCCACTGCATCCCCAGTCAGATGGTATGGTGGAACGCTTCAATGCCACACTAGAAACCAATCTGAGGATGTTTGTGAACGAAAACCAGACAGACTGGGACAAGCTCATTCCACTCTTCCTGTTAGCTTACCGCTCAGCTGTCCATGAAACCACTGGGAAGAGGATCATCTTTGGAAGAGAGCTTCGCCTTCCAGCAGATTTGGTATTTGGTCGTCCTGCGGAACAGCCCACAGAGCCAGACACTTACACCCATGAGCTAGAACGAAGACTAGCAGCCGTACACGATCAAGTCAGATCTCGAATGCGACTAGAGAGCGATCGCATGAAGACTCGATATGACGTCCGGGCCAATACAGTCGGATTCCAACAAGGTGACCTGGTGTGGCTGTACAACCCCACGCGGAAGAAAGGAAAATCGCCTAAATTACAGAACCGTTGGGAGGGCCCCTACACCGTCATTAAAAGAATCAATGATGTCGTCTACCGGATACAGAGGACTCCCAGGAGTAAGATGAAGGTCGTCCATCTGGAGCGTCTGTCCCCGTATAGAGGTGTAGCCGATCGGGACGATCGGTCCTAAGGAGGGCAGTGTCACGGAATTTGCCCCACTCACTCCCAAACCGACGACTGTGGCACCGCGAATTGCCTAAGATTGCCCCGATCGCCCCTACGCGATTCTGGTAAACAAACAACATGCCGCTGATCGAGATCGGCCTGGAAAAATCTGGAATCGACGAGAAGCATTCGAGTCGTACGAGAAAATGGATCTAGAGATACTGGAATATATCTGGAATATTCGTTGGGTCTATAAAAGAAGAATAAACGGCCGAGTTAGTTAGTCTTGTATTAGTCTTGTGTTACAGTCTGAAGTGAAGTGTTTATTTAGAGAGATCAAAGCGATTTAGATAGCGATTAATTAAATAAGTGTTTAAGTTGACCTGTAATTAGTAGTCAGTGTTGTACTGAGCAGTTAATAAAGAAGTAATTAATTAACGGGGTGTTTTTCTGGAAGTAAGAAAAAGACGGATTGGGAAATCCGTGACAGTATTTATATACATTTGGAAAAAGCTGATGGGAACAGCCAGCAAGTCTATCGCTTGGTTCTTAGAGAGAGCAAGAAGGATAGACATATTTTGGTTTGATAGTAACCTTTGCAACTAGACACTTATAATTGTTTTGAATTTCACTTGTGTAACATTGACACACTATCGATTGTAAATAATAATATAATAATAATATCTCTACCCCTCATTCTAATCACGAGGATTAGCCCAGAAGTCGAAGACTTGTGCGGGAGAGGGGGCGGTATATTATTATTAAGCAGGCCGCATTTGTGCCCAGGAACGACTTACGTTGGTAGGCCCTAACCACCATTCAGTGCAGGAATGAGGGAAACCTGGAAAACCTCATTAATTAGGGGGGTAGTCAAATGTCAACCGGTATCAATCTCTCACATTGACTCAAGCCAACATTCTGCCACCCTACCATACCCGCAGAGAGGGTACCAATCTCTCCACGAATATAGCTTATATACGGTCCACCGGCTGCGGGGGTTGAACCCACAGCGATCCAGTCACCTCGATTCAAGTACTGACGCCTTAAACCGCGCGACCACTGACCGATCCAAATATGTTTATAAATTTGGTTCGATAAAATAATGTAGTATTCGTATGTACGACAAAAGGTTTTTAATTTAAAATAATTAAAATATATGTCCAGCTGCAAACCATCTCTCTAAGATCCTCTTTGTTGACAATATATTCATATGAACGTGGATGTGCAAATAATTCGCTTTTACAATATAATACAGGTATATTGGATATTCAGTAATTATCACCTGTTTTACACGTTTGCTGAAGACAGAAGGTCACCAGATGAAAAATTTGTATTCCTAACTTAAAACACACCAAAGGTACATGAAAAACAAGATGACACTCCCAACATTTGAAGATACAAAAAGTGACTGAAGTAGAGCAGTCTTTTTTCAGATGAATAGTCAATTTTGAAGAAACAAAAAAATTTGAAAGAGGGCTCCTTTAAAATAAAGTTAATTTAACCTGATTCTACTGGCTTCGAAAGTATAAGATTTAAATAGAGTGTATTAAATTCATTTTACTTTTTGTCTTGTTACTACTCACCTGTTGAAGTTTGTTAGTTTGGAAAAGTAAATATTTCTATGTTTTTGAGATTGATCAAATTATCTTGACGGTATGATTATAATGTATTTATCTCGATAAAAAAATCAACCACAGTAACTTCCTCTTAATAATTATTTATTCGATTTAATTTGTACTTAGGTAAGGAGAATATCGATGTCGACGAGCACCGATGAAATCACTGGAAAACCAAAGCTGTGGCTGCTGCAGAGAAATTGCTCGGAAGTTTGTGAACCTGGTTGCATAGTTATCGGGGAACGGACAAAACTTCATTCCTGCATTACGTGTTGCGATGAACACAATTACTGCAATGCTGATAGTGGATCTAGTAAAACACAGTTCACCGGAATTAATTACCTAATAGGTTGCGTCGCTCTCTTCTCTACTGTTTTGTAGCAGTAAGTAAAAGAATAAATACATGATTTTGGAGCGGACCACTGAAGCGGTTACTGGGGAAAATATTAAATTTAAATATTATAATTTTAACCGGTTTTTAAATATGTCATCATGTTCCTAATACGTCAGGATAATTTTCATGTATTAACATATAAATTAGGAAATTTTTAGATAAAGTATGTTGAAGCGCAAAAATTTCAGAGAAGAGTTTGAAGCGCTGATTTGTATTATAATGGATGGTTATTTGTAAAGATCTATACGAAAAACTGTACGTGATTTAGAGCAAAACTATAAACATACATTTCCTGAAATCTGCTCAGTAGCTGTTTTGTGTTGATTATTGTTTAGATATTAAAATATGTTCTGTGGAATATGTATTTTTATTAGTTCTTTTATTTGATGCGACTGGCCGAAATTCTCCAAAAAGGTTTCGGAGAAATTGCAATGCCAGCGAGTTAAGCTCTCAATTTATTATCGCAAACGTGTACAGGGTGTCCCAATTTTGTTGTAATTGCAAAGTATCTCGGAAACTACAAGATATAGAAGGATGCGGTATTCACATCATTGGCTACTTTTTCGAGATGCTCTTCGGTTTTGAGGGACAGGGTGAAATTTAAAGAAACTACTTTTAAGGGATTCTTTATAACTCAGAGAATAGCTGAGGTATTGGAATGGTGCAAATTATTTATAATTTAAGTAAATATACAGGGTGTCCAGAAACTCTCCTGACAAACGAAGACCGGAGATTCCTCAGATAATTTTAAGACAATTTAACCCTATTCACCTAGTCCGAAAATGCTTCCTAAGGGAACTAGAGCTCCTTGAAGATGGCGCCTTGTAAATAGTTTTGTTTAAATACCTCCAGAACGCTTCTACATAGAAAAACAAAAACTGGTATGCTTGTTTAGCCTTCAGAGATGAATCGATTCCATCAATTGTGTATGTTTTACTTTTGTTGGCAGTTCAGAGCCAACTAGTGCAAAAAATATAAATTGAACGACGAAAAAACGAAAAATTTTCAAATCCATTTTTCTAGAAAACGGTGTATCCTAATGACTTAAAGTAAGAGTACCTTTTAATACTAGAATACCTGAAAATTTAATAATTTAGTGTCACAAATGCTTAAAAGTTAAAGACAAAAAAGTTATGCGTTAAAATAACCATTGACCTACCCAAAACGGACGCCTATGACCGGTACTAGAAATTCGCAATTGATGGAATCGAATCATCTCTGAAGGCTAAACAAGCATACCAGTTTTTGTTTTTCTAAGTAGAAGCGTTCTGGAGGTATTTAAACAAAGCTATTTACAAGGCGCCATCTTCAAAGAGCTCTAGTTCCCTTAGGAAGACTAGGTGAATTGGGTTAAATTGTCTTAAAATTATCTGAGGAATCTCCGGTCTTTGTTTGTCAGGAGAGTTTCTGGACACCCTGTATAAAAATGCATGGCCAACTATGTACCAGGCACCATCAGATTTATCAATTTAACGTTTTTTGTATTGTATGTCAATATAAAGTAGCAATATCATTATGAAGGGAAAAAATAATTGAATTAATTGTCCATTTAAAAAATACATGTATATTTGAGTCATATTTTAAAAACCACCCTCTAGATACAAGTTGCCACTGAACTCTACTTGAAAAACTCTATTAGGAGACATTTTCACCATTCCGATATCTCAGCTATTCTCTGAGGTGCGAACAATCCCTTAAATGTAGTTTTCTTAAATTTCGCCATGTATCTCAAAAACGAAGAGGTCTATGAAAGTTCTAATTGCGGCATCTCAAGTTTCTCGAAAAAGTAGTCCAGTGTTGCGAAAACATCATCCTTCTATCTCTAGTAGTTTCCGAGATATCCTGCAATTATTATACAACAAAATTGGAATACCCTGTACATTTAAAATAATTAGAAGATTATTCACTAAACGAGAACGAGACTAGCATAGTCCGCAATGCTTTTATGTGATTGCGTAGTACGTCTTCTCCTTAATGTTACTGATATTTCTATTCCTTGTACATTTTTGGAATCTAATGGTGGTTTACGCATATTTTTAATTAAAAATTAAATTTACAAAATATCATATCTACACATAAAATAAAAAATGTAAATTTTATATTTAAAGTATAAAAATCTGTTATAAGCCAGGTGCACACTTGTAACAGAACCTCAATGGTTACCTGTCTCTCGAAAAGGATGAAGGTAGTTGTGAGATACGCGTAACATCTCTCTGAGCAGAACGTCGTTACGTCACGAACATTTTATGTTTCCATGTCGTGTGCACTCCGGTCAACTGTGTTAGGTAGATATTTGCACATCTTTTAATAGCATATCGTAGTAGTCTATGTTACAGGGTTCCGTCCAACGAATTATAACCCCTAGAAGGAACTCTGTGAATGTAATGTATTACTTTCATTTGTAGCCAACATCTAGATAAACACCTATAGATATTACTAATTGATAAGGACAGAGACTCATGTATAACCAAAAACACACAACGGCAGTAGCGGCAACGGGATATATTTTGTGCATAAAAGTGATACCTTATTATAGTTTACTTAGTATTTAATGTTAAACGCCTGATTTTTTTCAATATTTATGTAAATACAAACATTGTAGAATATTAGCCAATTAATTTATTTCTTTCAATGCAAACTTTAAAACTGCCACTATTATATTGTTACAAAACGCGCGCTAATGACCGCCGCATCCAAATATCTCCGAATTCTCGTCAATAATGCACGATCGAACGGAAAACTCGTGTCTGTTTGTTGACATTGGCTTTATTTATGTGTATTCGCAAACAAATCCTGGAAACCGTTCTAGGGGTTACAATTCGTTGGCTCCGTCCACGTCGCTTTGAAGTTACGCAACGAGGTTTTCTTACAAGTGTGTACGCGGTTTAAGTACCTATATGAAACGATTTTAAAATAAGGTACAATCGTTTGCAATAATAAAAGGCACTCATTAAAATGAATTTTCTGATTTCTTTTGAACTGTTGACGTATTCATAATGAAATCTACTTTCAATTTTTAATATTAGTTCTTAGTTGTTTCACTCACCAATAGAGATTTAATGAAGTTTCTACGCAGAACTTCCACAAGTTTAAAAACTGTTTTGAGGGAGTGTCATTATTATTGTAAAAGCATGTAATTTCATCACTGTTTTTATAAACACTGTAAATAATAAAATGATAATTATTAAACAATAAATATTTCTTTTAAATTCTGTGGCGTTGTTTAATGATTTCAGTATTTTCTCTGATATTGGTCTTAGCTATTGAATGTGAAAGGACGTATACAGGGTGATTTTAAATAAAGTAGCAAAAATGAGACCACAGTTTCTTAGGTAAAAGTAAATCGATTGAATCTAACATACCTATATCCCAAGATGCATAATAACAAAGGTACAGGGTATCAAAATTAAAATTTTATCTTCGATATTTGTAGATAACTTATTAAAAAATCCAAATGTTTAAATAAAATTGCCACTTGTGGCACACCATGTTTCTTTTAAATGGCAGCACTTTTTTAGTGTTTACTGTTTTCATCTGATTATCGAAGCAACTGATTCTCCTATCTGTTTTATTTGAAAAAGATATACCTAGCTGAAGTCGGTAGGAGTAACCATTTTTTAAATAATCCTATTTGAAATGCTCAGTGCACCGAGTAAAAGCTATTTTGGTTCTAGGTAAAGTGCCTTTTCTGCTGAAAATATAACAAAATGTTACTTGAAAAAGTTGTTCAAAATGGTAAATTATGGAGAGGTGCAAAATTTCAAGAAGATCGGCGAGTTTGATGAAAGCATTTTTCAACAAAGTAGGTAAAAAGGTTTTATCAAAGCAGGCCGATCTTTTTGAAGTTTTGCACGTTCCCATAATTTACCGTTCTGAACAACTCTTTCAAGCAATGTTTTGCTATATTTTCAGTACAAAAGGCACTTTACCTGAAACGGTAACAGTTTTCAATCGGTGCACTGAATATTTTAAATAGGATTATTTCGAAAACTGTTACTTCTAACAACTTCAACCTACCTACCTTTTTCAGGCATAACTGGTAGGGGAATCGACTGCTTTAATAATAATCTACCTATAGCATACTGATGAGAGCTAATAAGCTCGAAACCGGTATATGTCTGGTGGGCCTCTGACGAATGACTCTAGCTGTTGCTATAGGTTTTCCAGGTGTAATTCAATGCTGGTCGGGGTATTAGCCCGCAGAGTAGTTGTTTCCTGGAATTCCGTGTTTGCAAAATATCGTTTCTCGCCGAACGCGATAAAGGTCGACAGCTTTCAATGGTGTCTACTGCATGTAGAACGCTTCGTGTCTGTGACATTTTCAGTCCGGCATGGAGTAGCGAACGGCCGATAGATGTAGTTAGTTCTACACCGCGCCCCCTGTACATATAAGGTGTAACTTTTAAGTACCTAGGAGTCTTTTTTTATCTTTAATAATTCAATTTTTAAATTGTTCTCAAACTGTCATATACGTTTGTATCACCATGGCTTATCATCAGTGTTGTTGTATGTACTATAGGGTGTTTGATAATAGTATATTTATATAGAGGCTATGCATGATTTTAAGTAAGAAAGTTCATTGTCCGTAAATGCTTCGTTTGATAGAGAGTGATAATTTTTCTGTTTCGTCTTTGTATCTCCCACAGTTTTTGAGATATGTAGATATGGAACGTAGGCTAACTTAGATTACCTGCATCATTATCGCTGCTTAACAGTTGTAACAATCTACAGAGTGATATCTTTTCTAGAACCTTGTTTCAACCCCTCAAACATTCTTCTGCCACTGGTCTTTTCTAGTATAAGGGTTTAATTTCCTGTTCAATTGAGATTTTTTTTGTCTTTGCAATTTTTCTAACCTATCTACGTTTATCGTTTTCGAGCAAAGAAATAAAAAATGATTTCCTGTAACTCGCTAAATTGAAAGCCGAATCTGAAAATCCACTAGACCTAAAGCCGCACTGCATGTGGATGGTGGAAAGCTTGGTGGGTATAATACGAAGATTGAAGGGTAGAGGGTGAATATACCTTGGCCGCACTGCTCGATGAAAAATATAGCAATTTAAATGTGGTTCATTACAAAACTTCTCGATCTAGTGTTCAACATGTTCCTTTCAAAATTTACTCTAGAAGACTTTTCTATGGTGATGACTCTTGTGTAAAGTATGTAAAACTGGGAAATAGGAGTTGGGTGCATGAGTACAACTTGGACAGAGTAAGATGGTGAAATATTGTTAAATTACAAGATACAAAATTTCTATAATTATGGACGTATGAGTGTAGGGTTTTTGAATTTCTTCATAATACAGTGTAATACAAATTCCTCAATTCGTCTGCGGGATCTTATATGGCTCTCCACTTAAACAGCCAAATTGCTCATCCATGCTTTATATTGCTTACGCTTATGCCCAACCGCCGAAAATCTAGAGAGTGATTCATGTTATAACCCCGCTCACAATTTATAGCAGTCGACACAAAGAAACATACATGCAACCCATATATTTTTTCTACAAAATCGTGTGCCGCTTATTTCTGACAGCATATCCGATTACACAGCTTCTGCTTCTTCTGAAACGATAGATTTCTATTGGTTGTGATGAATTGATGGATCCACCTGGTCCATCTCCAGTGCTACGATGGGTGGGTATATCTTTAATATTAATGTAACTAATTTATTAGTGATTTTGTGTTTTTAAGAATGGAGAATAATTCAAGTTTTACAGCGTTATTATCAAAATCATAAACTCCCTAATTTAACAAGTGAGTAATATCAAATGATGACATGTATGAAGGGATTAGGGCACGATGTGAGTGTAAATGATGTGGTTAAAATATGTAGCTCATTAACTGTGAGTAATGTATATGTATAGTGCAATAAAGAGTGGAAAAAAGTACATCTACATAAAGGAAAATAGTGAAAACTCGCGGAAGAAAGATAGTATTTTAAAAATAAGCTTTCCACAAAAAAGAAACTATTTAAATAAACATTAAAAGGATATTAAAACATGGATACATGAAGGTCGTTCGGAAGGGTGGAACAATATGATATAATAAATGAATGTATGATGTTTATAATGACAAAGCTAGTAATCAATAATGAATAGTGTGTGTATACTGTATATATATTGCAATATATTCTAAAGCCTTTTGACCTTATAGATGAGAAACTTGCGAATATTTGCGCGATTTATTTAATGGTGGGAAAATCTTTACTTTTAAGGAATTTTGTCAACTATTATTCTGATCATGAAACTGTCATAATAGATTATTAGAAGCTCAAAACTTATTAACACCACAAAATAATAGAAGTAGCAATAAAATTTGTACTGTTTTGCAAAATTTGTCAGAAGTTAAGATTTTCCCTCCATAAATAAGTAAAACAAAAGTTGCGACATTCGAGCAAAATTCCGTGAATTTCGCGTCCATGAGTACAAGGCTTAAGTGTTGAAATGTGATATCCACGGAGTGCTTATCAGATAGATGTAAATTGGTGGTCTCAAAGGACGGATTTGTAGATACGATGACCCGGTGAGACGTTTAAAGAAAAGACGTCGACGTCAACTTATTTTTGATAATTTTGTGTGCTTTGAACACTTCTCAAGTGGCACGCCTAGGTAATCATGCGACCCCCACCTCCCTTAATCATCTATGTGCTGTGAATCACTCTCTATTATTTTCGACCTTGGGTAGTTGATAAGATAAAGATAAAAACTTTAAATTTGGAAATTACTCGAAATTGCCAAAAACTGTTACTGTTTCTACTAAAAATAATGGATGTTATGTAATACAATAATTTTTGATCGCCCTCAAATTTAGTACGCCTATGAAATGATGTTCCTCGCACGTTTCGCCTTTTCACGCTAGTCTACAACCTAATGATGAGTCATTCTCTACATTTCGATTGGGTATAGTTGAAATTTTCATGCACAATTGATTTACTCACGGTTCGCTTAGCGACTCGCTAAGGTGGTTAAGGTAGGTATGGTGGGGCAGTACGACCGACACCATTTGATTACATGTGTGGTAAATGCACCTAGCGGGTCACTTAACAGCTTGCTACCCGCGACCCTCTATAGACAACCGACCTGCAGTGCGGCTGCAACTTTACGGTCGCTGGCAGGATGGCGCAAGCGATAGGAATAGTGACGTCACATCGCCCGCTGCACTGATTGAAGGACGAGCGAAGTTTGGGCATTAGTATCTCCTTTGCTTTAGGTCAAATAATTTAATTTTTTCAACATTTGCTCAACTTTAGATATGTATTGACACATTCAGATAAAATTTATTGTGGTGGAGTGCTTTGTGTAATGTAAAGAGTACTCGTATAACTTTATAAAGTTATTTATTTCAGTATTTTAGTATGTGGTAGCTCAAAGATAGATGATGCGTTAATATATTTTTAAATTATGAGATTTGACAACAATGTTGAAGTACCTACATATGGGTTGTGTGATTGTTTGACATCACATAACTTAAATCGAAGCTATCCAGCGGCAAGTATGAAAACTTGGAAAAAGGATAATAAATAAACTCAGTTTTTACGACTGACTTTGAGGAAACGAATATATGATATGTAAGTATTTCTAAAGGCACAGGTAACCTCCATACAAGTCTGACTTGCGTTCAAAGTTATACCCTGTATAATCTAGATAAATTTGGACAAAAATTTGGAATTAATTTGAAATAACCTTAATTTGTACACTGTAATGTAAATATATAGGTATTATTACGCTTAGGGTTGTTTCAACTTTTACTGAATATGTACTAAAATTATTAATATTATTATAATATTACTAATAAATATCTTTTTCTATTTCTTTATTCAAGATGCATTTTATTACAACCACAACCACTTTTTCAAAAATAGGTACATTACCTTATCCAATACTAACTCAGGAAAAAGTAAAATCAATGTTTGGAATATAATATGATAAATATCAACACAGGGTTTTAGATTGAATTATTTAATTTTATATATTGAAAAAATTTGTACTTGTTCATTGCAAATACAATTTTTAATTATTATAAAATATAGTACAAAGCTAAACTGTAGGAGTTTTTATTTTGAAGATGCATGCTGTTGAAAAAAGCTTTAATATCCTACTTTGATCTTTAAACATATTAAGCTACAGATTGAATTGAAACAACTTGCGAGAAAAAGCCGTTGTTTCATATCATTGGCCTAGAGCAGTTTCTGATACCTCTTAGCTAAAAAGTACGGAATTTTCTAAAAAAATATTTTCCTTTGATCGCTCTCTGATCCAGTCACCAATGGATTGTTCAAAGTGCATTGTGGTACTGTGGAACCAATACGGGTTCAGATACCATATACATTGACTACTTTCTATAACAGAGTCAAAATAGGTTGTGATATGATATGACGGAAAATTTCTTTCCGAGCAAAACTTCATTATCTCGCTAACATTTTAATTCCGCTTACTGTATTATTCTTTGATGTAACGCGGAAATACCGACAAGTTTTGGGAACATTAAGAAACTCGATGGAAGCACCTACTGTTGCTGTGATGAGATGCGAAGAGGATACAGGATCCCGTCCACACGATCGTTTGACGTTGCATGCCGAGATTCTATTGCATGTGCCTACGCGATATAACAGTATGAACACGTGTTTAATTTAGACAATCCAGTGCAGTGTATCAAGCATCGTTCAATTTGTGTTTTGCATAAATATATTATTTATAAGTATTTTTTTTTTGTACATACTTATATCCTGCCGATCCTGTTCATAAGCTCTGATTTTGTTTTCTCTGCAAGAAGTTCGGTTTTGTTTTTCTCGGAACTTGTTCGGATAACATAAATATTAGATATGTTTCCCTGAATTTGCAAATATTACATTTTCCAGCTTCCCTCAGTTGATCTATTTTTTTTATATTCCAAATACGTATGTTTACATTACATTACATTTTTTTTCCAAGGAGACTTCTCCCCAGCTCAAGGGGTCAGAACCTCTCCTGGTGTCCCCCTGGCTACACTTATAAAAAGATGTTTTAGTTTTGTAGAAATTCTAAATCTGTTTAGATTACAATTTTATGAGAATACAGCTCTGCGTTAATTCAGAATTAATCCCAGATAGTTCTCGATTTCAAGACTAAGACAAAGCAATTAAATGAAACATAATATGATAAAAAGTATTCAAGATTTCAAGACTTGTTGTACGCTCATGGTCGGTAAACAATACTTAATATCTGCACTGCAGTCTTCAATATATAATAAACGTTCTGTTGTTTAAATTACAAATTATGAAAATAAACTAAAATGCACCGTATTTTTTATAATAACAGTTGGTAGTGGTTAGGATCGACGTTGGCAGAAAAGCGAAAAGGTCATTGCAAACCTTACGGAGCTTATAAAAGAAGGACAACATTGAGATGTTTTACCTGAATAACTATGGGTGATGCACTGCTAATCGTTAAACCGTTATTGTTAATCAAAACCACAAGATTTGGAGTCATCAACTTCTGACTGAAGTAAGTTTAGCTATATAACAATATTTTGTGGTCGGAAATCTACTCTTACCCTATGGTGCATTAATTTCGAGACACCCTGTATTGCTGAAGCATAGGTCTCACCACGCACAAAATACGAAATGCAGATATATTTTTAGAGAATAATGACCTAAATACGAGGCATTTTAAAGAAAATTTGAAAGAATAATTGTTTTTTCAAAATAATCAAAACTTAAAGTATCTTACATTTATTTATAATTAAGACAGTGGCTGGTAATCTTAGTTTTATTTATGGAATAGGCTGATATTCCTCACAACTTTATTACTGTTATAGCCCGACTTCTTCTACTACCATAAAAACACACAGTTAATTTTTACTGATATTTATTAACACTATGTACACCACTGAATGCTAATTACAAACTAAACACTATGTCACTTTGAAACTCCAGGAAATTTCCAACTAAGCACTCCAATTCAAGACTGACTGACTCGGCCGTTTATTCTTATTTTGTAGACCAAACGAATATTCCAGGTATTTTCTAGCAGCTCTAGATTCATTTCTCCAACGATTCTCGTCGATTCTCAATATAACAGTGCGCGTTGATACACGACATTACTTTTTTGTTTACCAGCAACGCGTAGGGGCGATCGGGGCAATCTAGCGTTTTGCGATACCACATTCGTCGAATTGGGTGTGAGCGTAGCAAATTCTGTGACGTTATATTTAGAACGTAATGTAGGCAAGTTTTGTAAATGGTTTGTACGTTTGATGTAATATCAAATTTTCAAGTTACGTGTGTGTACATAACTTGAAAATTTGATGCATAAATATTTCAATTTTTTATTAGAAAGAAAACTTTAAGCCGCTGGTTTTCTATTTAATTCGAAACATTTCGTCACAGATTTCATTTCATGCCATCTGTTGTCTGTTGTCTATAGTCGAGGTCCAAAATAATAGAGAGTGATTCAGACTCATGCTGTAATAAAACCCAACCCCTCTCACAAGCCAACTACCATGGCCGCCAATTTAATTGTAAATATAATTAATTTATTAAACAGGTTTATATATAGTTAATTTATTCGTGAGTTTGTGTTTATATTTTTAAGTTTGGAGAATAATTCAAGTTCTGTAGCATATTATGCATATATATAAAAAAAATATATAAAAATCGTAAACGCCTTAATTTAACAAATAAGCAATATCGGATGACGACGTGTATGAAGGGGTTATGGCACGAGACCAAAATATGAGCGTAAGTTATGCAGTTGCAATATGTAGTTCCTTATTAAGAATGTCTGTGAGTAGTGCAATAAAGAGTGACAAAGAAGAACATATAACTGAAACACGAAAATAGTGGCAACTGGCAGAAAGAAAAGATACAGGATACAAAACACAAATATGGTATTTTGAAAATGAGCTTACGAGAATAAATTAGATTGCTGTTTTGCAGAATGAAACTTTGTCTAAAATATCTAGAAACATGCCTTTGCGAATGATGCGTGACATAAATGTTCATTTTATAAAACAAAATAGAAAGAGTAAAATGATAGAAAAAGACGAAATAGTGATGTGACAAAGGAACTATTTAAAACAAATAATATTAGAAGGTCGAAATCTGAATCAAAGAATATATTTTGTTAACTTATATATTATAAAAACACTGACAAAACATGGATAAATGAAAACCATATGATGACAAAAATGTGGCACTGTTTTGCCACATACGAAACCCAGTGCTGTCGTGATTGTATGGATAATGCACCCTATAATAGCTTTATTCGTAGTACATCAGAATCAGTTTCCAACCGTGCATTTAAAACAAAGCATTTTCAACCTTATGTGGACGTTACAAACGCAATGCATGTGCGTATGTAGGTTCAAAACTGTTTTCAACTGTTCTATGTATGAGCCTATTAGCCGACGATAAGTGTTAACGTGTGACTATTACAGTGACAGTACTAGTAACCAGTAGTTGTAAAGTCAGTATATAAATACTGCAGTGTATTATGCGAGATATGGCATCCGCAGAGTGTGCATCAGGTAGATGTAAGTGGGTTTAAGGGATCCTGTTAAAGTAAACTATTAAAGTGTAAGTATTTACTCAACGTCAACGAAAAAAAGTTTATAATTTTTCATAATTAGTAGTAGTTGATAGGTATAAAAAAAAACACAAAAATTAAAATTACACGAAAACTATTGAGATTTGCATTATAAAGGTATTTAAAGTTAAAATAATTGCTAATGAACTGAACTAATACGTCTCCAAAGAAATACGTCTACTTACCATTCACCTTGTATTTTTATACAGTGCTTTCGAAAAGTAACACCATTAGTGTACCAGCAAGCAACCAACCACACAACGATTACAAAAGTATAGTCTTAGTACCCATGAAAGAAATGTTTATTTACGAAATGTTATTTCTTCTAAAGTTCCTGGAACACAAATAAGTTGTGATTGTGAGTGTTTTTTTTTAATCTTATTGATAAAATGACAAATACAGTGCTTTCGAAAAGCAACGAATAAATTCATTATTTTTCAAATTGAGAAGTTTTCGAAAAAATCCCTTGGCACGTCGATTTTATTTTTTACAAAGCCACTTTTTGACATACGACCCACATTTGTGACGTCATCGTTGTTCGAGATATGACGTCATCGACAATTATTTTAAATAGCAACCCCCAATGTTAACCATGCTATTTGAAAGAGCGTGTCATTCTACATACATACATCATGAAAAACTTATACATAACAAAAATTTCAAGAAAACAATGTTTGAAAATTTTAAAATTTAATTTTCACAATACTGATAGGTACTAATAATAATGATTATGTAAAAAATCGACAAAATTAAATGTTCAAATTGTGCACCGTTGACTGCCTGACGGCAGCCAAGACGATTATTAAATTCTTTTTGGACATTATCAATAACTTCAGGAGGTATACGATGTATCTCGTGACAAATTCTTGCTTTTAAATTTTCTAAATTAACCGGTCTAGTAACGTATACTTTGCTTTGTAAGTATCCCCACAAGAAATAATCTAGGGATGTCAAATCAGGCGATCTCGCTGGCCACTCAATCGGCTCCCTTCTCCCTATCCAACGATTTGAGAACAGCTCATCTAAATAAGAAATGACAGGTGTTGCATAATGGGGAGGTGCAGAGTATTGTGAAAATTAAATTTTAAAATCTCCAAACATTATTTTCTTGAAATTTTTGTTATGTAACAACATAATTGTTTATGATGTATGTATGTAGAATGACACGCTCTTTCAAATGGCATGGTTAAAATTGGCGGTTACTACTTAAAAAAATTATCGATGGCGTCATATCTTGAACAATGATAACGTCACAAATATGGGTCGTATGTCAAAAAGTGCCTTTTTTTAAAGCAAAATCGACGTGTCGGGGGATTTTTTCGAAACCTTCTCAATTTAAAAAATAATGAATTTATTCGTTACTTTTCGAAAGCACTGTATTTGTCATTTTATCAATAAGATTTAAAAAAACTCTCACAATCACAACTTATTTGTGTTCCAGGAAATTTAGAAGAAATAACATCTCGCTTACGTAAATAAACATTTCTTTCATGGGTACTAAGACTATACTTTTGTAATCGTTTTGTGGTTGGTTGCTTGCTGGTACACTAATGGTGTACAAACAATATATTTTGTTGTAAGTATTAAATATTTGACTTCGCCAAGTTATGATTTTAATAAAATATATTTTTTGAAACGACTTATTTCCTTTATAATTATAAGATTAGTATGTATATTTAAATGAAATAAATACTTGCATTATTTTTTTGAATTAACATATTATGCTGTTACGTTTTTTTGAAATCGTTTTACTTGCATTAAATAAATCTATATTAAATTAAAAGATAATCCACAATTATATTATTTGATTGTTTATATGATGATTATGAGAAAGACATACTGAATATTAATTAAACACAACAAAATTGACAAAAAAATGTACTGAATTAATAAATTTGTTTTTAATGTCGAGTTCAATCGATACAATATAAAATGCCTATATCCATATACAACTGTTTGACCAACCTATAATATGTCGTGCCAAGGAAAATAAAAAGTAAATACCTTTAATTGCATGTTACGATTTTGTAATTTTCCGTCGAACGACAAGCGCTTGTAAATATTTTTGTTAATTTAAAATTCGAGGTTCGAGGTCAATTTTAGCCAGGGTTAGCCCGGTGTTTGTTATCGATTTATGTGTTCTTTTTTGTAAAATCAATTACATTACCTTCATTTATCACACTGGATGTGACATAGTGGCTGAATAAAAGAGGATGCAAAAAATGAGGATGAATGTCGCTAACATTAATTAAATTACTTTCCACTTGAAGCCTAAATCTATAGTATGTGTAACAGATAAATAAAAAAATAATGTAAATAAGTGGACAATTAGGTATATTTTTATAAAGACGTATAACTTTTTCATTACTAAATAGTTATTTTTTATACAAATCGATAAACTGTTATTTTATCGACGACCGAAAAAGATTAATTAATTTCAGGAGACGATAATGGAATTTTATCGTCGCGTGTAAAACAATGTTTTCTTTCCATACCCAAAAATATGGACGCGTTTAGTATGAAGAAAAATTAAAGAAATAAACGATTAACTAATTTAGGGAAACTTTTAGCATTGGTTTCTATGGAATTGCACAGAATACCTAACAATCTGAATAATAACTCCCAGTTAACGGGAAAAACAATACATAACCTCAACTTAGGAATAGAACGTGTCAATTTATTGACGTACCTACTCTGTTCTTTTTTGTTTTAATTTTAGGAGAAGTCAGAGCATTATTTCAGTAGTATGTGTTTGCAAGTGTTTGTGGTATATTTGTTTCCTTATGTTTTAAATTTTATTTATAATATGGGGAAAGGTGATGTGGGATGTACTGCCAAAATTTGTTATAAAAATGTTTTCCAAAGTTGTTAAAAAAGAATCAGCAAAATATTGTTGATGCTTTGAAATCACCAAATGGCCTGTTATTCCTTTGTAAGTTTTTAGTCCACAAAATAATGTAGACTAATTTGAATTAGGCGAATTACAGTATTCTAAATATGTTTTATAAAACACTTATCCAAAGATATGCATTTCTTTTTTGTGTTAATAAATTTTGGTAATCACAAGCACTGCATTGTGTATATTACTGCAAGTGGGGAATTGGTATAATTTTAAATTTTTATCTGTCGTTACCGTTCGGTCGGTACCAAGTCATTGTTGTCAGATGGTACAATTTGACGGAAATTTGTAAATAAATAAAGAGAAAGGATTTCCATACAATAATTAACTTTTTACGGAAATTTATGTTTGTTATATTAAAAACCTGGTATAACTTTACCGACATTTTATGGTCTCTCCAGAGCTAAACTAAAATCAATAAAATTAATGTCAAAAGATCGACAAGGTTTAAAGCAGTTGATTTTTTAATAATAAACCTGAATTCCGGTAAAAAATTCAGTTCAATATCAATACAAATGTGGACATTAATTAATAATTAGAATAGAATTCAAAATTATTCTACAATTTTAGTGTTTGGTAGATTTTTAGTATATTATATTTTATGTTCGCTTGGCTGCGCAATTAATTATTATCCAATACCACAGCAACTCCGCATAACAGGTACGCTTCCAGCAATAAACAGCAAGCTGACGATTTCGGTGATATTATTATATAATCAGATTCCCTTTTACCCTAAGGTTTCGGGATTATAAATTTACAAACATTTCCTAACTATATACAAATTTACACCACTGCTTTTGTCTCTTGCTATTAGCCTTGCTTTTTGCCATGATTTTCCTTTATTTTCTAATATATTTCCTAGTAATCTATCCCACATTTTCCTTGGCCGTCCTCGTCTTTTTTAACTTGCGTTTAAGCTTCCCATATTCTCTTCACTTGTTTGTTATCATTCATCCGTTGTAAGTGCCCCCACCAACTCAACTGTCGTTGTTCTATGAATTCTAGTATCTATTGCGCTCCTACATCTTTTCTTATTTGCTCATTTCTTATTTTATCCATTTTCGTTACTCCTCTAACTTTTATCAGATACTTCATTTCTGTTGCTTGAATTTTACTCCTTTGTTGCTTTGTCAATGCTCATGTCTCACATCCATATGTCAAAATAGACTTATACACTGCTTGAAAAATATTCATTTTTGTTTTCGTAGATATTTCCCTCTTACTAATGAAGCTTTTATTTATGCTTATGTATACTTTCATTGGATCGGTCAGTGGTCGCGCGGTTTAAGGCGTTGGTACTTGAATCGAGGTGACTAGACGGAGTTGGTTCGAGCCCAGCTGCCGGTAGACCGTATATAAGCTATATTCGTGGAGAGGATTGGCACCCTCTCTGTGGGTATGGTAGGGTGGAATAATGTTAGCTTGGGTCAATGTGAGAGATTGATGCCGGTTGATATTTGACTACCCCCCTAATTAATGAGGTTTTCCAGGTTTTCCTCATTCCTGCACTGAATAGTGGTTAGGGCCTACCAACGTAAGTCGTTCCTGGGCGCAAATGCGGCCTGCTTAATAATAATATGCCGCCCCCTCTCCCGCACAAGTCTGCGACTTCTGGGCTAATCCCTGTGATTAGAATGAGGAGTAGAGATATTATTATTATTATTATTGTATTTTCTATCCGCTTTCCTATTTCTTTATCTTATTTCCTGATTCTTCATCTATTAGTATATTTATTTTCTGTTATTCTTCTGTTATTGCTATTATTTTTGTTTTCTTTGCATTTATTTTCATTCCAGTTTCTCCTAATACTTCTTTCCATACATCTATACTTTTCTGCAACCCTTTATGGCTGCAAGTGAAGCCATAATTACGACATCATCTGCGTAAGCACATTCCGATATATTCACTCTCTGCAAGTTTTTGTAACCTACAAATAATTTTTTTGATCTCTCATTACATTTCTTAATGATGTGGTCCATAAACACATTAAATAGAGTAGGACTCATTCCTCCGTCTTGCCTTAATCCTTCCGTCGGTTTAAAATTGTTGACTTCATATTTTTGTAAATAACCAGATTTGTCCTATATAGACTGTATTACTTTATTCAATTTCCTCCTTTGTTAGAATATAGGTACTATCATTCACATTTCCCAATCTGTTGGTATGGATTCTTCGTTCCAGGTTTTATTAACTATTTCCAGTAATATTCTCATCCCATTTTTTCCATATTTTTTACCATTTCTGACGTTATATAATCTTGTTCGGGCGATTTTCCATTCTTTAGTTTTCATAAAGCTTGAGTCAGGTGATATTATTAATATGATCAATTCATGGTTTGATAATTGTGAATTCATATACACCAACGTCCAACCTCATGTCAAAAGATTAGAACAACAAATAGCAACTTCAAGTAAAAGAAACATTCAGCGGGCTAAATTGTGAAGAAAAAAATTCCCCTCAGGTGTTCCAAAAACGTATAATTATTTCATGCAGTTCTATGCAAGCAAGTTAATGAAAAACCACAAAATCTCTTACATTTTGACGCTTAGGTTAAATCAAGATTCACTGAAAAATGTTTTTTCTCTAGTAGGTTTTTTATTAGTACTTAGTTTAATGGTCGGTCAAAAATATTTTGTTTTTCTAGATAAGGTCTAGAGATGATTTACACGATCATTCATCCCTACCTAATTTACAAATTAACACTCTTCTGTTACTTAAATTAAATCAAAACAGCAAAACAAACAAAATACTATGCAAATCCATAAATCCAATAACGTAATACACCGATCTTTTGAGTAGATATTTACAAAGGCCTATCAAAATAATGTCAAAAGTAATTTAATGATGACGAATCGAATGCCTGCTCTACACTAAATAGTTCGAATAAAACTTTTTACTATGATACTGCATTAAAACAATGGGGCGTGATATTCGACTATTCGCAAATCACAATCAAGGGGGTCTAGTTTAAGTTTAGTTCTTAAGTATTTTTTTATATTCAAATCTCATAATCGACCTATTTTACTTTACCCTATTTTAGTTAACTTTATTTGCTGTAGAGAATCTAGGTTTTCTTCATTTTGCATATAAGACCACAGTTTATTTCCCTATTTGTACTATTATATAAAAATGCATAGCCAACTATGCACCGCAAAATATTAGTTATATTAATTTAACATTTTTTGACAATTTCCAAAATATAAAGTAGCAACTGTTATAATACCATTATGAAGAAAAACATATAATACAATTAAATTGCATAAAAATATACAGATCCATTTAAAAAATTGAATATTTGGGTCCTATTTTAAAAGCAGACACCCTGTAGAAAAAAATAGAAATACGCCACTAAGTTCTACGTAAAAAAGTCTATCGCAATATTCACCATTCAGTTATCTCAGATATTTTCTGAGATACGAATCCCTTAAAAAATTTAAAGGCACTTTAAAATTGCATTACGTTCAGCCACCATTGTGTAAATGAAAAATAATTACTTACAAACGCAAAATAACTAACTTACTCTCAGCAGTGGAAAATACACATTCCAAAAATAAAATTTTGTAAGAAAACAAGCAACTGGAGACATTAAATTGCCAATATATGGATGAACAAATTCACAGGCACACAAAAATAAAAAAGTTCTGTGCCCGAGCTCCGATTTATGGTACCCCATGTATTTTTGGTTCCCGAAACCGATCCCAGGGTCGGTATAGCCCAGAAGTTCCATATTTGCGCGCTACGATAAAAAAATTAACAAAATTTGGCCATTACCTGGAAATAAGCGCAAAGCTTTATCTCCGTGCCAAACATGAATCAGTTGTTGGATAGGACCTCGCACATCCCAATTGTCACTTGAGGGCCACGAATTGGCAGAAAATTGGTCCTAAAAAGTTTGAAATTGCCAAAAAGAATCATATGATTTCACCGTATTCAGGATCGAATTGATTTAAGAGGATTGTCTTCATGTAGCATTGCACAGTGAATAGACAAAAAAAAATAAAAAAAGTAAAAAAAAATTAAAAAATTTAAAAAAAGAAAGGAAGGAGCTGCAATACTTCCTACGTCAGCAACTAACTCATGTTTGGACCCTTCAATGGCACGAAGATAAAGCTTTGCGCTTATTTCCAGATAATGGCCAAATTTTAGTCATTTTTTTGACCGTAGCGCGCAAATATGGAATGTCTGGGCTATACCGACCCCGGGATCGGTTTCGGGAGCCAAAAATACATGGGGAACCATCATAGGTCAGAGCTCGGGCACAGAACTTTTTTTTGTGTGGCTGTGTATTAGCAAACGGCAAATAAGGGAACATCCAGAGAAACGTAACAATATTCATAATCAAATATAGTATTGCAGGAATAAGGGTACCAATTACTCTAAACAGTAACTATTCTTAAACGGCATTAGCTTAGAAAAAACTAACTGTCTGGAGACACAAAGTACATCAAATAATGTAGTTCTTGCCCTTATTTCTCGTTCGCAAGGAATTATTTATACATAGGCCTATGGTGTACCTACTTTATGCCTCCAGACAGTTAGTTTTTCTCAAGCTAATGCCGTTTAGGAACAGTAGCTTATTATATTTATTATTTTTCTACGTTTTTTCTGGTAAGGGATGTTTGTGCCCTTATTTCTCGTTCACAAGGAATTATTTATACAAAAGTATATTGCCTATGGTGTACTTTATGTCTCTAGATAGTTAGTTGTTTCCAAGCTAATACCGTTTAGGAATAGAAGCGTATTGTTGTATTTCAAATTAATATTTTCTATGTTTTTTAAAAAGGGTAGATCGTCCCCTTATTTCAGGTTCGCAAGGAATTTTTTATACATAGAAATATTGCCCATGATGAACTTTATGTCTCCATGTAGTTAGTTCCTTTCAAGCTAATGCTGTTTAGGAATAATGGTAAGTACATTTGAAATAAATATATTCTACGTTTTTCTGTTAAGGGATGTTTGTTTTGTTCCCTTATTTCTCGTACACAAGGAATTATTTATACATGGAAATGTTGCCCATAGTGTGCTTTATGTCTCCAGGTAGTTAGTTTTTTCCAATCTAATGCCGTTTAGGAATAGTAGCGTATTATATTTCAAATTAATATTTTCTATGTTTTTTGTCAACGGTAGTTCGTGCCCTTATTTCACGTTCGCATGGAATTATCTATAAATAGAAATATTGCCCATGGTGTACTTTATGTCTCCATATAGTTAGTTTCTTTCAAGCTAATGCCATTTAGGAATAATTAGTGTTAAGAGTAATTGGTGCCTGAGAGTAGGGTGTGCCCTTATTTTGCGATTGTAATTAATTAATTTTCATCTACACAATGGTGGCTGAACGTAATGTGGTTTTAGAGTGTTACGTAATTATTTTTTGTTCTCATTCTTTCGTAGGATAATGTTTCGGATCTCTTTCCATTTTCTGTAATAACTGCCTTTTGTGAATATGTATTGCATGTCAGTATTACCTCTTTTTGTGCTTGAGACATTCTTTTATTCTGGGTTTACTGAACCTTTAAATTTTGTAGCGCTCCAGTTGATTTCGAATATCCATGGTAGCGCTCGGGCATGATCGGCAGAATTAGCTGCTTTCTTTGGCTGCTGCTTTCACACCGGTGATATTTTGTCAAATGAGTTTCCACATAATTCATATTGTAAATTAGTCAAAAAGTTAACTAAGGACGGCTTAGAAAGATGTACCTATTTCTTCACGTAGTTTAATAAAATAAAAGGGATAATACACTTTTTTCCACCACACTGTACATTACTATATACTTAGGTATAGAAACCGATTGATTTAGACAAGCAACAATAAAACTATCTTTTGCATAGATCTATTCTTTAGAAAGCAACACACCTATCAGATTTGAGATCATAAAAACGGTGACTAATAATGGATTGAATTGTTATATAGATAAATAAGATAACTGTACTTTTTTTAAATCATTCATTTAGATAAAGTTATTTAAATAATGCGCAATTTTAGTCGTTTACTAT
Organism: Monochamus saltuarius; assembly: GCA_025584915.1. Lineage (NCBI taxonomy): Eukaryota > Metazoa > Arthropoda > Insecta > Coleoptera > Cerambycidae > Monochamus > Monochamus saltuarius. The sequence goes on from CM046726.1 coordinate 36,258,086, forward strand.
CGAAAGAACTTAATCTTTGCACAGTCGTTGATGGTAATCTAGATAATTTATTCCGTTTATTAAGTAATGAATTCCCAATAGAATTTTTCTCGACCGAAAAAAATGATAAAACTAACCCTACGTCCATTAGAACTGAAAGAACCGATAATCTTCTACAAGCAGGATCTATATAATGGACGTTATTTAATCACTCTCGTCTCTTTACAAGTACCTTCATTGCAGCGGACGTCGTTTTTATGTCCGCCTGTCCCCAGCATATACTTCTTAGGTTATATAAACCTATTGTTGTAGAGTGAGCGCGACGAAAGAATTGCAAACTCAATAATTCAGGAGAAATCAATACATGGGCAACATCATTTCATAAATAACAGATAAAGCATGTTTCTTTTGTGAAGTTATTCTCTTGAAAATGAAAAATATAAGTAAGAAAATATACAAAGGAGGTTATGAAAATAAATTTAAATGAAGTCTTATTGTCAAGTAAATTTATGCATTACAAGGTGTTCATTGATGGCAAGTCACCCCTAAAATTCCCCGAAACCCCAAACTCCAAACCCTAAATGAACACCTTGCATTGTTTCAATTTACTTGAACTCATAGTTATAGAAGACCAATAATAAACCTAAGTCATGTACCAGATTTGATTATTCCAACTTAAAGTAATTCAGATATATATTTCTTTAAATATTTGGCTCCACGTTTAAGGCCTGACCGTCTATTTTATATATAGATATGTTTGGTTAAATTGTAATATTTTGGAACCCCCTACATGAGCCTGCTCTGTGTTGGTTCTTATGCTGTATATCCTGTATATAAATCAATTCAAAAACATATTAAACATTAAAAGTAAGCTAAAAACAAAAGGTATTGTATTAAAAGTGCTCCTGGAATTTTTTTGGTCAGTACAAATGTTTCAGTTAGTTTTGAAGTTGATAGGCAAGTATATGAGCATTTCGAAAAACGACGTCTACAAATGTTGACGACGTGACAAGTTACATCTATCGGCCATTCGCTACTCCATGCTGGACTGAAATATCACAGACACGAAGAGTTGCAGTAGACACCATTGAAAGCTGGAAATCGGTATGTGTCCGGTGCGCTGTTTGCTATAGGATTTCCAGATGTAATTCAATGCTGATCGGGACATTAGTCAGCATACTATCAATCAGGTTATTCGAGATGCGAGATGAAGTATTATTGGATCCAGTAGACCATGATAAAAAATAAGTGTCAATATGAATGAAGAAGTTATTAGCATTTTATGGTAATAATGGAAAGAATATTTACATATGATTAAGTTGTTGCCCAGATCATAAAACAATAAGAGCTGTTGAAATTTGTCTTATAGAAGCTGGATCACTTTCACAAAAGTAAATTCAGGTCGCTCTCAATGACACGTGGCAAAAAGAACAAATGTTAAATAACATTGATCAAGATTCAAATTCAAATACATTTATAAAAGTATATTTCTGAATCTTTTTTTGTGAAAAGAATATGTTCGATAAACTGAGTACTTAGAAAATTAAAACCAGAAAATGTGTGATATTTTCATTTTCATCTTCATCAAAAAGAAGTAACAAAGCAAGTTCTCTACTTGACTAATAGTCGGTATGACCTCCACCACGGCATATTGACACGTCTGTGCATTGAGATAATCAAGCGGTTAACGATCTCTTGCGGAATATTGTTCCATTTCTCTCCTGCCGCCACGACTAACTCATCTGCAGTCTGAGGTGGAAGAATATGATTATGAATGGCTCTAGCAACGAAATCCCATATGTTTTCAGTAAGATTCATGCCAGGATAGTTTGCTGGCCAATCTAATCTATTGATATGTCCTGCTTTCAGTGTCTCTTGACGCCACGTGGTCGAGCGTTGTCATCCATAAACACAAAATTTTCATCTAATTCATTACGTAGGGGGTAGATAATGGGCGTAATAACTTGTTCGATATAAATTTGACTGGTCATATTCTGTGGTATGCGAATTAATGGGGTTTGGGGGTTGAACATTATTCCACCCCAAAACATTACGGTACCCCTTTCATATCAAACGGTCTGCTCATATAGTCAAGACCTTCAAGATATCAAATGTGATAATTTTGAATAATTCAATAAAAGAAACTATCTGAGATTTCAAGGCTTTGCTGAGCATATTAATGAAAATCTAATGGATATGGTTGTGTCTTATATAAATAATACTATGAAAGTTTCTTGTGCTGAAGTTGATATTGACAGTATATTCCGTGCTGGTAAAATAACGGAGTCTGGGAAATCTAGGCCTATCATTGTCAACTTTGTGCGAAATATTAAACGAAATGAAGTTTTTTCTGCAAGGAGGTTACTGAAGAACACTCAAATCCCAGTTTTTGATGATCTTACGAGATGCCGATATGAGTTGCTGCAAAAAGAAATATGGCAATCGAATGGCTTGGTCGTCTGGCGGTAAAGTGTATGTGTTGCGTGATGGGAAGAAACAATTAGTAAATTCTGAAATTGATTTATAAATTTATCGATGCGGTTCTCTATATTTCTTAAGAATGTCAATGTTTTTGTTTTCTGGTTTCAGTTTTTCTTCCTTTCACATTTATAGATAAAATATATATATTTTTTGTCTCATAGATAATGTACTTTTACATATTACTGATGTTTTAGTTCTTAATACATTTAATGTGCATTCATATTCTTATGTTTTTTCCGTAATTAGTCACCATTAATTAATGGTTAAGGAGCTCTCTGTAAGGAGTTTTTTCTATATGCCTTCAGATAACTATCTTAATTTTTCACATTTAAACGTGGGATCTTTATTTACCGGTTTTGATCTGTTCTCGGAATTTGTTGTAGATAATTCATTGGATTTTTCATATATTTTCAGGTATTAACAATATTGTGTGAAACTAACTACTCAGTGGACAAAAGCCCCAATCTGCGTTGAATTACACCCACAATATCTACCATATATTCCTTATTATTAGCTTTTGTAACATTTTTTTACTGTTTAAGAAAGGTATTTTAAGCTAATATGTACCAAATCTCCTACAATTCCTATCAATGAAGTCATATGTATGTTCTCTGATACCAAACATCTAGGTATGCTAATGAACATCCACAGACATTGATAGGAATTGTAGGAGATTTGGTACATATTAGCTTAAAATACCTTTCTTAAACAGTAAAAATTTTTTACAAAAGCTAATAATAAGGAATATATGGGTAGATATTGTGGGTGTAATTCAACGCAGGTTGGGGCTTTTGTCCACTGAGTAGTTAGTTTCACACAATATTGTTAATACCTGAAAATATATGAAAAAACTATACATAAAAGGTAACATTTTTTTATTAATTTTTATTTATTTTAGTAGGTTGTTATGGTATTCATTGACAGTTAATCAGTTTGACGTTGTCGATATTTCATTTTGACATTCAATTTCAAATAATTTTAATTTATTGGTATAATCATCTTTATAGTTAGATATTTGACTCAAGTTAAAGGAGGCCACCTGATGAAGCAATCCTAATAAAATGGAGAAATAAGTGAGATCTCATCTATTGTGGTTGAATTTCGAGTTCCCACTCCAGAAGTTAGTAAATATATTAAATTCTTTAGATAATTATTGAATAGAGTTTTGTCTGTGGATGTTCATTAGCATACCTAGATGTTTGGTATCAGATAACATACATATGACTTCATTGATAGGAATTGTAGGAGATTTGGTACATATTAGCTTAAAATACATTTCTTAAACAGTAAAAAAATTCATTGGATATTGTGGGACTTTCTGAAACATGGCTTAACCCCGCCTTTCCTAATTTTGGAGTAAATATACAGGGCTATAGTCTAATTCGCAAAGACCGTCTCAGTCGTGGGGGTGGGGTAGCGTTCTATATTAAAAATCATATTAAGTTTAAAATACTGGATTGTCCTGAATTAAATGATAGCGCTTTGGAAAGTTTGTGGATAAACGTAAATATGTCAGGTAAGAGTTTCTGTCTTGGTGTTGTATATAGACCTCCTTCTACTAATCTTACTGTTTGTTTAGAGCGTTTAGAGAATATATTAGTTAATTGCATACCCTGCTTTGATTATATTTTGTTTGGGGGTGATTTCAATGTTAACTTACTTGATGGTAACGATGCTAATGTTGTTAGGCTGCTTAATTTGTTAGAGCGATATAGTTTACATCAACTTGTATCACAACCTACTCACAAAGTTGGCATATCAGAGAATCTTATTGATTTATTGGTTATTTCTGATCATACTCTTGTAAGTGATACATGTGTCTTGTAAGTGATACATGTGTCTTAAACATGGATCATATTAGAGATATGATCCATGATCGATGATTAAGTGTGACATGAAAATAAAAAAAGATAAAATAACACCTAAATTAGTTACTTAAGGAGATTTTTCAAATTTTATTTATTAGTATTTTATGCTCGATTTGTCACTGATTGATTGGGATTACATATATTCTCTTGAATCTTTTGATGAGATGTTACAATTTTGGAATAAAAATTTAATATCTGTCTTTGATATGCATGCTCCATTAAAAACTGTGCGAATCTCTAAAAACCTGCTCCCTGGCTTACGCCCAATCTTAAATTTATGATTAATTATAAAAAAAGTGTTCTCTAAATATAAAAGGTTAAGAACTGTGGCATCCTTTAATCAGTATAACGATATACGCAACCTTGTTAATCGGGCTGTTAGGGCTGAAAAGGATGCATTTTTACAGTTTAAATTTAAGAATGACCTTAAATCTTTTTGGAAAACGTTGAAATATTTAAATGTTACAGAATATAAACACAATTCTTGTGATATTAATCCCCAATCATACAATAATTTTTTATGTGATGAATTACCTCAACAATTGAATTCTGATGATTTCCAATTGTATTTAAATAAATATAATGGAATGTATTCAAATCTAAATAATGAATTTACTTTTGAGACTGTTACAACCGATCAAGTTGATAAATATATATTTCATATAAGAACTCAGGCTTTGGGTCATGATAATATTAATCAGAAAATGTTGCTGTACGTATTTCCTTCTCTCAGCTATCATTTTACATTCATTATAAATAAATGTCTAACCACTGGTAGTTTCCCTACGGTGTGGAAAGATTCACATGTTATTCCGTCCCTAAAAAAGTAATCCGATAACCCTTTCTAATTATCGTCCTATCAGTATTCTGTGTACCTTATCTAAAGTATTAGAAAGAATTGTGTGTGACCAGCTTAATACCTTCCTAACTGAAAATCATATCTTACCTCCTGTTCAATCAGGTTTTCGGAAATTGCATAGTACTACAACGGCGTTACTGCATGTTACAGACGACATATTTAGAGCTAGTGACAATAGTCTTAATACATGTTTGATATTATTAGATTTTAGTAAAGCATTCGACACTTTAGACCATTCGCTATTAGTGTGCTGTGCTTTCATTTTTTCTCAATTATCTTTCAAATCGACGTCTGAAAGTTTGTGTGGGAAACTCATATTCTTCTTTTAGGTATGTTAATCAAGGTGTACCTCAGGGAAGTATTTTGGGACCCACACTATTTTCCATATATACCGCAGATTTTCCCTCATTTCTTACGCACTGTAAAATGCATCAGTACGCAGACGATAGACAATTATATTTTTCTTTTGCCTCGGAGGATTTCTTGTTTGCGGCTGATTGTATTAATAGTGATTTGCATACTGTTACCCACGTTGCTAGTGCGCATAAGCTAGTACTGAATGAGAAGAAAACTGAAGTCTTACTTTTTGGTAAAAGCAGAGTAGATCTTATGAGCAATCCTTTATTTATAGTAAAAATATCCGATCAAATTTTGAAACCTGTCAATTACTGCAAAAATTTGGGGGTTTTTATTGATAATAATCGAAGTTTCGACAAGCATGTTTGCAATTTAGTGCAAAAATCTTATAGTAAATTAAAAATTTTATATATGCAAAAGGATTTTTTAAATAAGGATACAAAATTGGTTCTCTGTGACTCTTTAATTTTGTCTTATTTATCATATTGTAACGTTGTTTATTGGCCTGCACTTACGAAGAAAAATAAGAACACTCTTCAAAAGATTCAAAACAGTTGTTTACGTTATTCATTTAATTTGCGTAAATTTGATCATTTGTCAGCAGTCTTTCTACAGTCTAATTGGTTCAATTTAAATGAACGGTTCATTTATTGTATGTCTTGCCTTATTTTCAAAATTAGAAATACCCAATCACCTTCTTATTTGTTTGATAAGCTTATTAGGGGTTGCGATACCCATACTCTATTAACTTGTAATAGAGATATGTATACAGTGCCTAGACATAGAACAGTGCAGTTTGAAAGAAGTTTTACTTATAACTCTTGTAAGATCTTTAATGACATTCCCCCTCATATCAAGTCCATTTCCAATATTGACACATTCCGAGGACGGATTAAGAACTGGATTTTAACTATACGTTTTCCTCAATAATTATATTGTGATAATTGTATCTACTTTGAACGTTTTATGTACTTTTAGGATTATTCCTTTGTTTTAGTCTACCATTTTTTGTATATACTGTTGGTTACGTGGAAAAGCGGCAGATAGCCGAATGTCGCCAATCTATGTAGAACTAGTAATTATTGTGATTATGACTTTTTGGAAATAAATAAAGACTATTATTATTATTATTATTATTATATGGAGCAACTTCACGGGGAAAATGAATTCGCTGTTGACGACCTGGTTCTCTCTAGACTCTTTGTCCATTGTCATTAGTAACCAGCCAAATTCTGGTTTCGTCTGTAAATAAGACCCACCGCCACTGGCGTAAAAGCCAATCCATATGCTCTCCCGCCCGCTGGAGACGGGTAGCACGATGCCTTGAAAGTAGAGTGGGGACCCATGATGGTCTTCTATCACGAAAATTTGCGTTGTAAAGTCGTATTTGAATAGTAGGTGTCGATATAACACGGCGAAACGTACCTTGAAAGTGGGCCCTGAGAGCTGAAGCTGAAGATGTGCTGTATCTACAAGCATATTGCACCAATTACCGATCCTCCTTTTTATTAGATACTGAAGGACGTCCACTACGTGGCCTGTTTTCTACTGTATCAAATTCTTCATATCTCTGTACTATTCGTACAATACATGATCTAGGAATGCCCAACATGTTCGATATCTGATGATTAGAATGTCATGCATCATATAAAGCTCGCGTAAACGCAGAAATTTTACGTCCTGGTATTATGTATGAAAATTCAAAGGAACACTTGGCTGAATACACTGCAAATCTGACCAGACTTGTAAAAACATTGGTAATAAAGTAAAGATTCAGGGTCTGCAATTCTGTATTGTCTTTTTTGTTGCCTAAGTCCATGTACTTTTTACAATATTAAGAAAAACCACTGGGTTCAAGACTTTTAACGTGTGTAGAACGACATCCTCGTAGTACCATATACAGATTTCTATAGAGAAGTAACTTGTATCCGTATCACCTGCAGGCAGTTCAGTGTCTGCATCTGCGAGATAGTCAACTGCGATACAATTTTGTACAATGTTTTTAAATTTCCTTGAAATGAATGGTAACTTTTTTGAAGAATTTTTGTGGAGCGATAAGGTTCATTTTAAAATGAAGGCGTATTCAACCACCAGAATTTACAAAACTGGAATTACGAATATCCTTTATCAAACTGGAGAAAGACTTGACCACGTGAGATGGAGCGCTAATGTGTGGATTGACCGTGGAGGACCCATTAGTTGGTGTTTTAGGTTGCTTGATTGTAACCCAATCGATTTTTGGTTATGGAGGTATCTGAAAAATGCAGTTTATTCCACCCTATCCAGCAATGAAGACGATGTCATTTTTCGTATTTACGACACCTAACGCTCGCCCAGGATCACGTTGAGTGGCGTCATTCTGTTCGCTTCGAACTCGAGCAGCATATGAGGAGAAGCTCATACCTTTGAGTATACACACGCATACCTACTACTTTTAAAATTCGCAATGTAGCTATTTAGAAGTAGTTTCGTCAAATATATCAATGGTAAATAATTATGGTGATGGTAATGTCAATACGAATCACTAATTTCTTCTAAAATGAGAGATGTAAAAATGCAACAGTAAGTTCTAAAATGATGACGTTAATAGTAGCTAGATCGATAGGGTTTGTAAATAAACCTTGAAATTTATTCTTTATAACTAAAATTTTATATAATAATAATAATAATATATGTCTTTATTATTTTCAGTAATAAAAACAAAGAGCGAAGTTTAGCTGACGCTACTCTTACGCATATGAAAGTATAAAATGTCTAAAAGGTACCTACTTAATACCTACGTACGAATTTTGTTTAGCTTTAAAGGTTTGTAGACATATCTACCTGCCTAAGAATTTAATCTTTAAAACAATAATAAATTTTACATATTATATGTATTATTAAATTCATTTTATATAAAACTTATTATACAAATATATATTTACTTACATTAAAGTGATCTTCACAGACATATACAGGGTGTTCAGTAAAGAATCGGCCAAAATCCAGATGTTGATATTTTTTTGTCACAAACATATCTATAGTTTATCAATAAAATTTGCGGCGCAATGAAATTTTCGTTGTTGAAACACTGATTGTTCACATGATAATACCATTTACACAAATGATCGCCATTTGATCCCGTTTTTAAATATAAGTACAAATAATTATGAATCTACGTTATACACCAGTCTTAAAATGATTTGGTTCTAATATTCTTCACTAAAAAATATGTGTGTAATGTGTCTTTAAATAATACCAAAATACAGACTACAAAACGTTTTTATAGTTGCTGTGTAAAATTGTAAAAGTGTTGTATACATTTTTTATAAAACTGTTACATTATCAAAGTCTTTTATAAAAGTGGGCCCTCTTCGATTCTATGAGTATCGTATATGAATTTGAAGCTCCTATAAGATTTATATTATAGCAATTTATACAAACTTTATACAATTTATTTTGCTATTTGGGGTGTACTTTTTTGAACTAGAAAAGATAGGGAAGAAAATTTTTCAAGTCCAAAATGAGATACAGTGTAGCACAAAAAAGTCGTAACGATTTAAAGGGATCCAAACCATCGTTGGTGGCGCTCTCTAGCAGATACTATATTATACTATAAATAATAAAGAAAATGTGATTTATATTTTCAACTTTGACACCCTGTAGCTCCGTCAGTATCAACTTTCGGATTACGGTAAGTTGAGTTAATTCAGCTTATTTTTATCCAAACTATCTACATCTGGTGGCCCATTCTTTACTGAACACACTGTGTTTTAATTTTGAGTCTAATATGTCGCGTTTGATTGCTTTTTATCACACGTTTTGCGTATTGGGATTTCGAGGTAAACAAATAAATAGTTTGTCTGGGCTTTCTATTATCAGATAGCACAGTGACGTCTTTAAGGCACTTTAAAAAAAGACAACTTATTTTAGAATTATGTTACAAATTATGTCTTTAAGACGTCTTAATAATAGTCATAATGGACCTTAAATAAACTTCCATTATTGTTGTAAAACAGGTCTAAAAAAGACAGTAGATAGATGCTTGCTGTTATGTTTGCAGGCTTTATTATGTTCACTACTAAATTTGTAGTGAATACAATAAAGTCTGCAGCCAGCCGATAATATAGATGAAACACAAGACGTGTTTAAAACATCTTATTAAAGAACAAAGATGTTCAGACAGGAATAAACCATAATCTGGATGTCTATAAATGATACTGCAGGAAACAACTACTCCGCGGGCTAATGCCCCGACCGGCATTGAATTATACCTGCAGTATCTTTGTGAAACAGCCAAGAACCCTTGTCGGCCACTCCACCAGACATAGACCGGTTTTGGGCTTGTTAGCTCTCATCAGTATGCCATAGGTGAGATGACCGACAATTGAACTGGCTGTTCCTTCATATGTAGTTTCACATATAAATCGAGTGCAGGTGAGATATAACTGGTCTGCTACTTCCTGCTCGGCCTAAGCGGCTCGACTTGCAGAAAGCGACCTACAATATCGTAGGTACGTAAATCTATATCATTTGAAATACAAATGATAAAACTCTTTACCAAAAATAAATAAAATAACAAATAATAACACAATATGTCGTCAGATCCATAAAACTTTTAACAATTAATAACAGTTATTAATAAATATCACGTTCTGGAAAGTTCTAGTTAGCTAAGGCATCCTTTCAGATAAAATTTCCTCGAGTCAAACTCTATCGTAAAAGCGCTTTGTCAAAATCGATTTGTGCCTGAACGAATAACATAAATCAATTTCATCCTTGGCAATATATAAAATGACTGGCTATTATTGTTTCATATAAGTTGAAGTAATATGAGAAAAATTTCCTTCCTTGCTGTTCTACGATGTATACTAGTCACTGAAAGTAACATAATATCATCATCATTGAAGTGAATTATAAATACTTAATATAGACGATGATTAATCCTTGACCAAAAGTTAGCTACTGTGCATACATTTTTTAAATAGCACAATGTGTCCATTGCTACTTTAATTGTATATTTTGTAATTAGAGTACAGGGTGTCTAAAACTCGATACTATGAGCCTATTATTGTGAGGATACAAAAATTTTTAATAATATTTGGGACACGTGGTGTAAAATGGGATAAGGTAAGATCCATTTTCAACCGAAACTATTATCTTTGGTATTTGACAGAAACGACGTCATCATTTATATTTTTTTTTTATAAAAACATACCAATTTTTTCCTGTCAAAAACTCTAATTTTTCTAATAAACTTTTCTTAGAGAATTTTTTATTTATTACTTTAAATGTTATTAGCAATAACGTCCTCAACAGTCTAAAAAATACCACCTAAAAATTACATTAGCGGTGGAAGGATCAAGTTTTAACTAAACTTAACTATTTTCTATATGACCTCCTCTCATTTCAAGACGCACATCCAATCTTTGCCTGACTTGTTTGTGGGCTGTGTTTATTAACATTTCGCCGTTTAACTCATTACAAGCGCTTGTGATTTTTATTTCAAATGATTAATATCTCGCGAAGGTGTTTTGCAAACCTTAATTTTTTACAAGTCTCCTTAGAAAGAATCGAGGGGTGTTAGATCTGGTGACTTTCCAAACCGACTTTCGGTCCTCCATCCAAAGAACTTGCCGAAACAGGTTCTGATGAACAGTTTCTACATTTACTATAGTTTGAGCTATTAAGTTATTAAGTCTATTTTCAATGTGACGCCCAGGCAAATACTCCAAACTGTGAATTTTGTAGTCATGATACCCATGGGATTTTAAAATTCGTTGAACGGTTGATTTATCCAAATTCAATTTCCAGCTAGTCTGCCGTATAGAATTTCGTAGATTTTCTTCGAAATACTATAACAGTCTAACTGCATTAACAATATTTCTTACTCTTCGGTCAATTATCTAATTCTTCCGAACACAAAATGCGTCTTAATTTTGTCGCAGGGTTGCCTCTAATATTGTAAAGGTTCTATGATCAGGAAGGAGGCGCTCTGGATACCTTTCTCGATATAACTCTAGAGCTTTTCTTGAATTATTTTATGACTCGCCGTAAATTAGCAACATATCAACTTTTTCTGAATGATAAAACATTTTATAAGCGCAAAAGTTATACGTTTGACGTTCATATTGAGTATGACAAGTATTTTGTAACGAACATTAAATTATTTTCCAACTACTACTTGATCCTTCCACCACTAATGTGATTTTTAGATGGTATTTCTTTTGAGAGTCTTTAGGGCGATAATGCTTAAAACTTTTAAACAGGAAGTACTACAGAAAAATTTCTCTAATAAAAGTTTATTAAAAAAAAGAGAGCATTTTAAAAGGAAACAAATTGGGTACGGTTCTGGAAAAAATATAATTGATAATGTCATTAATCGTTTCTGTCAAATCCCAAAGATAATACTTTTGATTGAAAATGGAGCTTGCCTCATCTCATTCAACACTAAGTCTCCCAGATACAGTGGGCCCATACTATCGAGCTTGAGACATCTTGTACATATATTAGTTTTCAAAACATAAAGTATATCTATACATTTGAGAATTGGTTATTATCTCTTCTTTGAATTACACAAAAACAGCAGAAAGTCGCACCTTCCTGACTTATTGCCAAATTGTACATGTTTCTTAATAAAGTTACGTGATTCAGGTAATATAACCTGTTTTCATAATGATAGACTAGGGGAAGCTAGACCGCGAAACAAGGGGAGACTGGGAATACTTCAACCGTGAGGAAGATTCAACCAGCAGCTTTATTTCATAATCAGTTTCAATTTTCAGCGCGGGTTTACTATCCGAACTTGTAGTTTTATGACGATTTCGATTTACATGCACTTTTGCACTGAGTGCGCACTGTATCTACCTTTTGTGTTCGATTTACATTTTGAGTGCACACTCTGTTGGTTGAAAGTGTTCGATTTAGAAGTCAGTTCGCACCGAATTCTATGAAAATGCAAATATTTTTGCACTGAGAAAATAGTCAGTTCAATCGTGGAGTGCAAGTTCAAAATGGCGGTAGTAGAAGACTTTTTGAATGTAATTCTTCTAGATAACTTATTTTCTTCGTCAGATAGTCCATCTGAGGAGGAATATGTTATTAATAATAATTATAGAGAACAAATAAAAGTAAATACATTTACGGAATTAGCAGGGCATCGGAAGATGTATAGTAAATCAAAAATTACTTATTTAATTACAGCTTGTACCAGTTGTCTTGTTTTTATATAGTTAAAAAAATATATTAAGCAGATAAACTGGTGTATATTTTAATTTACGGTTTTGAAAAAAACAGTGTTCTACCCAAAAAACTAATTTGGAAGAAAACTATAACAGCAAAGAAGCACATTTCTTGCATTTGTATGGTAGGTTATAATCAATTGATACATTATTGATAAATAAATCCATACACTGTTTAATTTTGGTTACGACTTATCAAATAATGAGGTTATGCAAGTGGGCACTAAAATCTGATACTTATTCGATTTAGTTGCATGCTCGGAGTAGTCCAGGCAAAATTTGATACCACTAGCATCGAACTTTGCGTTATGTTAGTGCGCACTACACGTTCTAAGTGCATATAAATCGAAATCGTCATTAGTATATCGTTGTTGTGCACAACTAACAGTGGTCGCCTCGGCAAAGAGAAAATTGTTACAATAAAAACTGAAAATTGGCATCTGTTACAATAAGATTATTTAAATATTTGATATCGTGCATTGTCTTGATGCTTTTTAATATACATACATTTTTTATAATAATGATTGAGAACTTCTAAAAGAATTTGGGAATAGATGCATCATGAAAAATGTCCATATCGTGAAATTTTTTTTTATAAAATCCTTATAGTTTCCGAGTAAAACATTACCTATTGGAGTTGTAGTATTTTCAACTTTTACATCGCTGAGACATTGTAATCTCTAGACAGGCGATTCCGAATATTGAAATCCAATTACTTTTTGTGGGCACTAAAGTTTTCGTGACGACAGTGTTTACATTAGTTTTCCAAGTGTCAAAAATAGTTTAGTGTACCTATAGTAACAACTCGGAGTTGATGGATATCGTTTTAGTTTATATACTGTGTAAATGCTTTTGCAGAATGATTTCCCAGTAAGCATGTGTCAAATGCAGCTACTTTTACCGCGGTGTGCAGTGAATGCAAGTGTCGTACGATGCGAGGGAAATTTGAAACCGAATCGTGGAAGAGATGGAGGTCCAGGACTTCCACGGCCTATTGCAGCAGTGTGAAATATAAACGAGGCTCAATTATATCCGAATCATGTACAATGTATCCAAGCACTAATACCAACGGGTTGGACGAGGAGGGCCGGTACCATGACCGCCACGATCTCCTGACTAAATCATTTGGACTTCTTTTTGTGGAGATATTTAAAATATGAAATGTATCGCACCGAAATGGATACACACTATTGATGATTTACGGAAACATATCATAGTTGCTGCCAATAACTTACGAGTTGAAAACGGACAAGAAGCAGAAACATTTGTGTTAGTTTGTAGAAACTGGGTAAGACGAGTCCACAATGTTGTTGTAACATCAGGTATGTCAAACTATTTTATTAATTAACCGCAAATTAAATCTATTAATAATTAATAGCAATAGTTACAAAATCAGTTAAATTTGCTGTATAAAATCGTCGTGATAAAATGTTATTTATTTATTTAGTTGAGCAATTCTTTCCATTTTTCATCCGGTCGCAGATTGCCACCTTATCAGGTTTTACAGTGGACCAGTTTACAGTGCAGTGCAGAAGTGTATTTTTAAATCATTTTCGAACTGCCCTTTTTGATTTTTTCTTTACAAAACAAATGTATTTGTAAAAGTCCCCTGTACACTCCGATTTTTCTAGATAAGTTCTGAATCACCCTGTATAACATAATTTTACTTACACATGGGGTTTATGTGCTTCAAATATTTTGATTTCAGCAAATTTTGGCGCCATTCGACACACATGTCATGAGTAAAGCCCGCACATCGTTCGCAGATGACGTCATTATCAGGGGTACACTTAGGACGCTAAGTTAATGTTCGCACGTTCAGCACTAGGTACTTATAACTGGAAAATAAGCTGTAGCAAATTAAAATCATTCTGCTGCTAAATCTTCGAGAATTCTAGGGTCGTAAAATATCTGTTGAACATATGAAATAGAAGTAGCATCACTCGAGTGTAGTCACTGTAGAATACTTTTTATACTCTAAAAATGAACGTAGTAATATAACGTCGCTTCTAACTACGTATCCCAACGTACGGTTCCATTGCAACTGTTTTATTTTACGAGTAGTAACCTGCTGTAAGTTTAAACATGTCTAAATAAAAACAACACGCCTTGATTCTTGAATACAGAGAAATAAATTCAAGTAGGAATTCATTCCACTATAAAAATTCTGAGTATATTATTATCTATGTATTTATTTACAATTATTGAAGCTTTATATTCCTTTAGCAAAAATCATGTGAAGTAATTCGCCATTTTTTATGGGAAATAGCTACAACCAGAATTATCAAGAATACAGATTTGCATTTTCTCATGAGAATTTACGTCACTCTCTGAGTAAATGTGTTCCACTAAACTGAAGAATTGAGCCCCTGCAGATAATAAATGGAATGATTCTGTCAATTACCTGGCATGAATAATATTAAATTGTTTTTTACTGAATTAGAAAGTCATTTTAAGCTAATATAAACCAAATCTCCTACAATTCCTATCAATGAAGTCATATGTACGCTCTCTGATACCAAACATTTAGGTATGCTAATGAACAATTCCACAGACAAAGCTCTATTCAATAATTATCTAAAAAAAATTATTCTATCTAAATTTACTAACCTGGTTTACTGAAAACACTACAAACACCTAAGTTCACTTTTGAAGCTGTGGGAACTCGAAGTTTTAACCACAATAGATGAAATCTGACCTGTTTCTGCAGAAAAAAAACTTCTTAAATCTTTTAAAGGAAATCAAACTGTTAAACAAACTTTTACTCTCCCTGTCACTTTTTTCACGGCCTGCTATTAGAATTAAAAATTTATTTTTGTTTTAAGATGAGATCAATGTTTTCTTTAAATCGATTTTGCTCGAAAACGGTGCCTCCTATCTAGATCGAACAAGAGTAGTGTAGAAAATTATGAAATTTTATATTTTGATCGCAACAGGAGAAAATACCCAAAAATAAAAAAAGTGGGGCACCTTGGCCCCCCTCAGCATGTGACGCCTCTTAGCAAATTTTTTAAGTTGTTAAAACAGACAATTTTTTAGTATGCGAAATGTATGCTACCCACCAAATTTCGTGATTTTATTTTGAAAAGTTCGAAAGATATTTTGGAAAAACCATCTTAAAGATTCTCTTTTGGGCCGTTCTAACCCCTTTATGAAGCATTTTTCGGGTCATGTTTATAGGAACTTTTTGACTTATTTTCACATGCATAATACATGACAGAAATATTGCGCGCTAATTTCGTGGCACTCTGTATATAGGATAACAAAGTTATAAAGCATTGTTCATACAAATTTTCTACTGGCAGTCACATTTATTTCCTGCAATCGTTTGTTGATACTACGTATACCACGTGTTCCGTAATTTTATTTGAGGTTTACTGCCTAGAACAGAATCATCAAGAAACAAGCAAAATTTGTTGATAGGGACAAAAAAGAACATTCAGTAGCAAACGCCTATATTAGCTAATACATGTTTTATTTATTTTATTTCATCCTAATATCGACACAGAGATTAGGTATGCTACCTACTTTTAATTTTTTCTAACAGACCACATTAATTTGATGAAATTTGGAATCTCGTCTAATGCCTTTCAGATTCAGTATTTTGCTCAACTTTGAGGTCGCATAAATGAAAACTCTGTATAGTTTTTTTTTTTAATTTTACACATAGAGGTTTCGAGGGATCCTAATTCAAGCCATCTTATCAGATATTAAGTAATTGAATTTCGGAGGCATAAAAACATCATAACAGGCCTTGGATAGCCATCTTAAAAGCAACGATAGGATCAGAAGGGCGGTTTTGATTCCATTTAAAACAAAAAATATTTGTTGGATTATCATGTAGAATATAGTTTTTCCGTATTTGTACACTAATAAAAAATGTAGACACTGTATAGCAAAATGTGTAAATATTATTTTAACATTATTGTTATAATAGCCCTTGTATTAATGGCTCAATTATTGTATTGTATGTTACGATTAAAAGGGAAATTAGATTATTGTATTGTTAACATTAGCACGAAAATAAGTTTTACGAGAAATGCGATCGTGCACTCGGTTAGCAATAAATTGTGGTTAATTATTTTATTACTAAGCTGGAAGGCGCACTTTACTTTAATTGATAATTCTATCGTGCCCCATTTCGTAGGAAAATAATTACAGTTTTTTGCATTGCGCTTCATTACTCGTACTTATTATCATTTATAGACAGTCTTAAAACAGGGTGATTCACAATGTATCCAAAAAAAATTGCTAATAGATACGATGGTAAAAATGGAGTCAATATCGTATACAAATGTGAAATCCATATAATTTCCGAGAAAAAAAAAATTGAATTTGTAGTATTTTCAACTTTTACATTGCTGAGCTACTATAGTCAATAGCGTCATCGGAATACAGACGATTCCAAATACTGAAATCCCATTGTAGTATTAACGTTTTTATGAAAGTGTTTACTCGGCGTTGATGGATATTGTTTTAATTTATGATGAAGTAAGACAAAATGCTTTAGCCGCTTCTCAGTACGCATAATTATGTCTCGGTAGACTTTCAACGAAACCGTGGAAATGAAGTAGATGCATGGCGCCCACAGCGTATTGCAGCAACTGAGGAAGACATTTTAGAGAAGAGCTGAAGAGATTTCTCGCTCAACAAGTACAAGGAATTTCCCAGTCAACTGTGTGGCATATCATACACGAGGCTCAATTTTATCCATATCCGTACAATGTACAACGTGTCCAAGCAATAATGCCAAGGGATTATGTTGTGACGTTCCTATGTCGCGTTTGCAGTGCGACGCGGTGTCACTATGACGCCTGAGCTGCGGTGGCGGTAATCTCGGGCGCCAGTTTCTCTTTACAGTGTAGAAACACCACTACTCGGGCGGCTACAGTGAAGACACGGTATGTCCAGAAAGTCGTGAGGAGAGTTAGACTTATTCAGGATTAAGAGCCACAATAAAGTAATACACATATATTACAATACACTTAGTTTACAAAACTAATACGGTCGGAAGCGGAATAAGCAGCTACAAAGTCAGCTGAACGGTTACAAGCAAGCAATACAAGCGGTTAATATATGCTAAATGCGAAACCAAGTAAGAGAAAGCGATCAAGCAAGCAAAGCAAAAAAAAATTAAATTATCAAACTAAAAACTTGGCCACTGTCTAAATTATATACATATAAAAAAAAACAAAATATGATGACAGCTCCCCTCCTGGAATGCAAGGCCCGACAGCTGAAAGGAACAAGTACTTATTAGCTACGACCCACGTTTCACCTCCTATGACCTGAACGCGTGGTGAGGCAAAAGTCACCGGATAATGCAACAGCGACTCCACCTAAGCCGTGGTACAGCAAGCGACGGTAAATAACGGCCCACGTTTCAATTCATAGAATCCAATCCTATAAACCAAACGCGTGGTGAGGTAAAGTCACCTAATAATGCAACAGCGACTCTACCCACACCGTAGCACAATACATAAGCTGGAAAACAAAGTATGATTAGTACACAACTAATAGTGGCTAAGTTTTCCCTAACAACCTCTTACTCACTTCCTCTGCTGGTCACGTCTAGCTGGCACGAGCGGTCGGCTGGTACCATGATACTATATGTGTTTATAGTATCATGGGCTGGTACTGACTCTGCAGTGCTCACCTCGCTTGATCTTAACGTCGTGGCCGCGGAGTGGCAGAAGACTTGCGCAGGAGGCTCCTACCTTGCTTCGTATGGCTGGTGCGGAACAGGACTGGTCTAGCTGCTCAGGAACTGAATCTTCCACCCCAAGTTGGGAAGGCCTAATGCTGGTCGGAAGTGGCGATTGCGAACTGATCGGTTTTCGGACTTTGCAATTTTACTCAAAGGCCACGTTTGAACTTAGAATTATCGGCGGTGTTCAAATTTCTGGACTTAATTTACGATTCGTCCACTTAGCGACTTATTATAATTTTTAGACGGTTAACTTACTTGTCAGGAACACTGGAGACACGACTGCTTCGTCTGGTAGCCTGGCAGGTACTAATTCTGGTGGATAGCAAGCTTTTCTTGGTGAAACGGTGACGCTTGCACACTAGACGGTCGGCTGGACTGGATACGGCGCAGCTACTCGTTGTGGGCCAGGACAGGTACTGAATGGTACTGAACTTACCTAAGTTTCTAAATATTACTCTCGGCTCGGAATCGGACGCGCCAGATCGAGCGCGCATCTACGTCATATCTCCGCAGTGGTAAAGTCTCTGGTGTGTGGTTCGATGCGCGTTCGGTTCTCGCGGTTTCTCTCGCGCTGACTGGAGTTCGAGCGTCGGCCGGCTTTCAATGTCTCATACGGGCTGTGAAAAATTACTTCATTACAATGCCTTACGAATTATATTTTGTGAATGGTTGCTGCAAGAAAATGCTCAAAATCCATGATTTATAACTACGTGTTACTTATGAAGCAATTTTTACACGGAAAGGGGTGTATAACTAGAGCCGATTTATCCAATAGGCAACTGCCTAGGGCGGGAGGCTGAGAAGGGAGCGGAACAAAAAAAAAGTAAGTGCCTAGGATTCCACCATGCCCTAATACGGCCTTGTGAATGGTATGCGATACAACGGGATCATTTCCAACAACGCTTTTTCTTAAATGTTTGGACAGGGATTGTAGAATTGGATTCAGTATCTCAAATTCCTCCAAAATGATCTGTTTGGACTTCTTTAAGATGTGCCCTTAGGTGTACGACTCGACAACGAATATGGTTGTTACACGACGGTGATCTGTATTTTCAACTAAATGTTCGGGCGTACCTCAATGAACTTCAGTGTAGTAGGATGGATTAGACGAGGAGGATCGGTACCACGGTGGCCACGATCTGCTGTCTTAAATCCTTTGGATATATTTTTGTTGGAATACATAAAAAATAAAGTGCATCCCACCGAAGTGAACAGTAGTGATGATTTACGCGAACGTATCATAGCTGCTGTCAATAAATTACGAGTTCAAAACGGGCAAGAACCAGAGATATTTGTGTTAGTTCCTAGAAACGAGTTAAGACGGGCCTAAATGTGTTTCCACGTCGATGGACAGAAATTTCAACAGTTGTTGTTAGCATCAGGTGTGTCAAATTATTTTATTAATGAAAACCACAAATTGATTTGATTAATTAATAATAACAACAGCGGCAAAAGCAGTTGAATTTGCTGATATAAAGTGTTATAAAATTTTACTTATTCTTTAAATGTTTTATTCGTTTATTATACTTTGCCGCCGTGTCTGTCGCCGACTGATTGCTTTGCCTTACTCAGGGTCAGGTTTTACAGTAGCCTAGGTTCCACTGTCGTGAAGACGTGTATTTTTAAATCATTTTTGAACTGCCCTTCTTGACTTTTTTTAGAAAATTGTTCATTCAATTTTTTTTAATAATTTCTGAATCACCCTGTATAGTTCTTTGATAATAATTAATTTACACAACTAAGTTCCCTGGAAGTGTTTTGCGATTGAAAAATAATTTGTAATTACATATTGTGTTTCGAACACACAATTATTACATAAAAATTTAATAAAAAATAATCAAGGAAGGAAGTGAAGTTCCTACAGCTCTTAAAAGTGCAAATTCCAAAACAACAACAGACTCAACAGTTATCACCTCGCTCAGTCGCGGCGAAGCTTTTGCGGAGTCACCACTGAAGATGCCGACAGTGAAGAGCAGCGAAACGTTTGCAAGCATGGGATACGACCAGTTACAGCGGCAGCTACGGTACGTCTCGGGGGACCATCATTATTCAAAGAACGGTTCCGACCGTAGTAGTCGTAATACCAACAATAGGAGCCGAAATCAATATATGGGCGGGCCCAGAGCCTAACCCGAGAACAACCAGGGCAAGTAAATGAATCACGCCTAATGCTAGTTATACGATTTTAACTCTGTTTTTGGCAGCGACCAGTTACCGAGGTCACGGAATAACAACCCGGAAAAAAACTATATATCAAAAATTTACACATATTGTTTTGAGGTAGTTTGTCGAAACTACGCCATAGAATATTACTGACAAAATATTTGATCAATAAATTTTATAAGGAGTAAGTCTGTCGTCTAATTAATAATGATGGTTGTATTCAGTTAGTAATATGTAAGTAGAATACTATACTTTGTCCACGACTATTAGCAATAGTTTAGCAAACTTTTTGCTGAAAACATTACCTACATAATATTTTGACACTCACAATATTAACAATCATGACATAACATACAATTCAAAACACCTTACTTTTAAGTTTGACATTTGAGTATGGAATTAGTGAGTTTTATAAGTTTACTAAAAAAATTACTTTTGCTGTCAGAAAGGCGGCATCAGGTACAGTGAGAAATCTAGTAATATCCTCCTCTGAAAACACAAGCAAAAAGAGGCGTTCTTTCACTTTAGGTACACAATTAATTTATAGTATCTTCCAACGTCAATTTTTAGGGTTGCCTTTAATATTGAAAAAGTACATAGACTGGATGCCTTTTTATTACCCTCGTGCTCTTTAAAGTATGCTAGTAGGACATTATCTGAGGTATTGATGACGTTTTTTGTAAGACACCAATCTTTAAAAACTATGTATGCTTTTATGTAAAAATGTTTTGACTTTTCTGGCAGGAGTCGGTTATCAACATTCTCTGACATTTTCCTCACTTCAGAGGGTGTACAGCACTTTCCATGAATTAAATTAAATTAACTGCAAATTTCTTTGTGTGAAATGTCAAATTAATTGCAAACTTATTTGTGTGAAATGTTACAAAGTTTGATTTCAAACAAAATAGTACCCACTTGATTCTTGTACATGGTATCATCGTCTTTAGAGTAGTTATTCAAATTTTGTGAAACAGCATGTCAATTATTGAAACTCGATTTAAGGTGTAGTAGCTAGTAGTGGAAAAAAAATACTTCTCGTATATAAACTACGGTAGAGAAGAGTGCCATTATAGCGTCGGCGCCTGAAAATCCCTCGCCTGCGACTTCTCTACCTTGGTGTATAATATACTATTATAGTCCTGTAATTAAGTCTTTAGACCTTTTAGGATGTACCGACAAATAAATGAATAAATGACCTGCAAACACGGAATTCCAGGAAACAACTACTCTGTGGGCTAATTAATGCACCGACCAGCATTGGAAAATCTATAGCAAACAGCTAAAGTCACTCATCAGCAGCTGTTAGCTATACGTAGGTTGTACCGTTATACCCTATATTGACGCGTGTACTTAATTTTATTAATTTCAGTGCCTTGCAAGGAATTCTTTTTGAGGCAATACTTGTTCCGATTTCCTGTTACACTTGACAGAAACCAGTATGGCACCCTATTTGTTACGTATTTTAAGACCTATGTTTATATGAACTCATTGCATGATTTCACGTGTGTAGAGTTGCTCGTTCGAGTATGAGAACAGAATTTCCGGACACCCGTATAATACAAAAAAGGAACTACTTGAAATTAGATCAAAAAGTCATGCGTCATTTAAGTAATTAAACAGTAAATGAATATATCATTAAGTTGTAAGCTCAAGCGTGGCCTATTTATATGAAATCTGCTAAGTCATAATTAAGAAAATGAATATGCAGGACGACGTTAATACCCATATTTTAGCTGTACTTGAAATTAATTTCTCATTTTTGAATCAACAAAATTTTAGTGCAAATTATTCAAATCAGTAGATGGTGAGATAATTAAAATACATCGTTTGCGTCTATACAAAATGCATTAAGTTCATCACGATAACGAAAAACTTTTGTCGATGCGCTTTACATTAATATTAATTTTTTAATAATTAATAATGCACTAAGAGTTAAAAGGTACACCAAATTGAAGTCAAAGTTTTCCTATTTGGGTGTTCTTAAAATCCATTTTGGAAGTCTGAAGAGAAAATTAAAAATACAAGGTATTTTTAAAATAAGTCTGTGCAAAAATAAACAATTTTGGAAAGACAGACATGGAGTCTAAAATGTTTCGGGAGACTGATCAAGGATTATTACCCGAAATTTAGCCCGAATCTGCAACCAGCTATTTACAGTAAAACCTAACCTAATCGAATTGAGTTCAGTTTGAGTAACAGCGCGGACGTGTCTCGCTCATTTACGTTGTTTATAATTAGTGTACAGGTTGGTCACTTTTACAACGTTCAGTACGGTGGTTTCGGAAACGGTAATATAAACAGGGTAGGTCAAATTGGTTAAAAGTTGCGCATTTTTATGACTCACTTTTTTGCAAAGAAATATGAGATATTTAGTAGTTCCTGCAAAACCGACTGAATACTAAAAAAACGCATTTTCTCTTCCCTTCTCTTCAAACTTTTAAAATTTTAAATATTATGTAATTGATGTCCTTATATTGTTTGACATAAGCTTTCCTATAGCAATGGAAATAAAATTCTACGCCGCCTAGATGGTCAAATTCTCATAGTCAACTTTTGATTTTCTAATGGTCATGTTTTAATTTGATATCACCGAGAAGATGAATTCACTCATGTATAATATACGCATATTTGGATATATTATTATCTTTCTACGAAAAAGAAAAATGAATAATTTAAATTAAAAAAATCAACTTAACTCCCAAGAAAATAATTACCCAAGTTATTTTACTCGCCTTAACTAGAAATGTTACTGTAACAAATGTAATGTAAAACAATTCATAAACATCCAAATAACTAAGTAACATTAGCTTATGAATAAAGTGGTAATAGTATTGGGTTTTAAATATTATAGGAACTCCACTATTTTATACTATTTACGTACGACTTTTATCGCAAACACTTTCTGGACTGAATTAAAGTGATACCGAAAAACATTTGACTTGATTCATCTTGATCTATCTTTATTATACCGGGTGTTAAAAAAAGAGTGTAAAATATTTATAGAGGTAATAGTATGAACCAAAATAAGCAGAAAAGTCTTAATAAACATGGGTCCGCAAAGTAACGGTTGCGGAGATATGGACTACTATTCGTTCTTCAAACATTTTATTTTCACTATGCGCACACTATCAAAGCTACGTATGTACTGAATTCATTATAAAACATCAGCTTCGGTCGCGCCCCGCTGCCTGGAAAGCGACCCTGAAATGACGGGATAAGTTCCGATCCGACGTCTAGACTGGTAACAACTAAGTGGCAACACCGTAGACATCGTTCTGCAGTGAAACTCGGACGCTGTACAGGGGCGGCGTGTAAATAAAATTAATTATAACTAGGTTATTTATTTGATTTAAAAAAACCTAATTTCAGATTAGCAACCTAGGGAACACGGACTACCCCCCCTCCAAACCGGACCTCCCTTCAAAGTTACACCCTGTATACAAAACAAAAACAGGGCATTAAAGTTGAAATTTTAAAATTGTTCGCCATAGTTTTGTCTATTTTCATGTGACAGTTTGAAAGTTAATAGAAATATTATTGTTGTAGTTAACCAAATACTAACCAAATGAAGAGTACTTAAACTTTTCTTTGACGTACGTTCACCTACAATTTTTTTCAATGTCGTAGTATAAATTTTATTTAGAATATTTTCTTTTCATATTCTTTTTTCAAATAATGTTAAACATAGTCGTAGAGAAAAAAAGCTGAATTTCAAACCACTACTCTGCAGGTTCTGCCCTAGCTAGCATCAATTACATCTGAAGAACTTATAGCAAACAGCCAAGGTCATTCGTCAGAGGCGCCACCATACAGATACCCGTTTTGAGCTTGTAAACTCTTATCAATATGACATAGGTGAAACAACTTACGATTAACCCTGGCTGTCGTGTTTTTTTCATACTCAATAGCGAGCAGTTGTTACATGAAATTTCGCTTTTGCAAATATGGTAAATACTATCCAGCATGGCGCAGGCGTTGACCACTTGATGTAGATAGATGCTACTTGCTAGATCTCGTATAATTAGTAAATAACTTACCAAGGTTTTATATTTATTAACTGATTTCATGCAAAGTGTCTGAAAATAAGATTTACATATACGAGTATACCATTTTTTTGCAAATAAATCTTTTTACCTACCTATGTAATTTCGTCTATTAACCACAAGAAGAAATATCTAAATTAAATGTCACAGTGATAAGTGAAGAAAAATTTTTAAGCTCAACTTTAACGCCTTATATATTTTAATTGAAGCATTTCTGTATGTGTGACTTTCCTATATAAAATTTTAATTTAGATCTCATTGATAGATCAGGTGTTTTTTTTTCATTTAGGGAAAAATCAGTTGTCTTGAGATATTTCAAACCGATTGTTTGTTATCTTGAAGATGAGAACTTTTTTAAATTGTCATTGGAGTATAAAAACGTCTAGCTTAAATTAATATTCCAGGAGTAAATAAATAGTTAAATGAATTACATTAATTAAAATTATTGATTTAAATATTAGATTAGATCTTCCACAATTATTTTTTTGTAATTATTTTTTTCTCGTAACAGCAATAAATATAATTACATTATTGGTAGTTTACACTTGATTTAAAATTTCGTTATAAATTTATAAATAATTTCTTAATCGAGTAGTTAAAACTTAACGGTTAAATTATCTTAGACTGGTTTCATTCTCATAGCCTGGTCTTCAGTTAACGAACACTTTTACATACTTAAACAAAATTCACAGAATATAAACACTTCCACATATAACATGTGTTTTGCGTCAATTTAAGTAGTATTACACTACACTGTTTATAATTGTAACAGTTTATCTCAAGATGTGTAATACTGCGTGGGTTTTTAATGTACTAGCAGCCAATTTAATATTTCTTTCGTTATTTGAACAAATTTGTGCCGAGTTGGATTTAAGCCACGTAAAGAACTCGCGAATAGTCTACCCTAGAATTGTTGAAAAAACCGTTCGAAATCGACGAGATGTTCACAGAAATATGTACTACGAGGAATCCAATAATATAAAATTTCTTGAAATAGCAGATTTGAGTATTCAACTTGACTCCGCATCTGAAGGTGGTTTTCTTGTTGCTCCCGACGCGAAAACGGAGTGGATCGGTTTCGACGGAACTAGGAATTTGAGGGAAACCAAGAAATGCGATTACCACTCAGGGGTTGTACAAGGAATGGAAAACGTTTCCATAGCTGCTGTGACTTTGTGTGGGTCGTCTGTAACTGCGTATTTTAATATTGACGGTGTACCTCACTTTATGCAACCTTTAAATGAAACTACAGGCACTCATTTACTTTATAACAGGTTAGTAATATGTGACAATATAGTTTTTAGACGAAACCAACTTAACCTCTTATTTATAAATGCTGAGAAACTGCACACCTTACAGAATTGTTTTTATTATTAGTTTTTGGTATTAATAACTGTCTGCGAATTACTAGAATCTTAAAAGAACATAAATAAATCAGCGCTGTTTATCTTTCTAGGTCTGGTTAGATATTGCAAAATAAAAAAATGACCTTGAAATATGTTTTCACTAAAAAAAATATAAAAATTTATAAAATGTAACTTTTAACAAAATAGGTAATCAATAATCCGGTATAGCCGGAAGTGCTACAAGAATAACATTGTTTTATTAAAAGAGAGCACTCTCGAAAACCCCAAAGCTCAAATTTTCAAAGTTGAAATCGATAAAGTATTTGAAATATTCTAATGGACAACCACCGGAAGACAGCCTATAACTTTTTGTAAATTTTAAAAATTATGGGAATGTTAGGTTTAACCAAAAATTGGGTAGAATGTTTTGCTTATAAAAATAGTCCATTTATTGCGTTTTGTATCCTAATATTCCAAGTTATTATAAATGACCCTATAGCGTAAAAAAACTAACTTGTATTTTAATTTATTTCTCTTCACTCTTGGCAATGTGCATAAACTTAATCTTCCACTTTTTGATAAAATAGAGGCTATGTGCCAGATTTGTCCTTCATTATCACTAAAATGGAGTGGATCGGTTTCGACGGAACTAGGAATTTGAGGGAAACCAAAACATGTGGTTACCACTCAAGGGTTGTTCAAGGAATGGAAATCATTTCCATAGCTGCTGAGGGTCGTCTCTAACTGCGTATTTTAATATTGACGGTGTACCTCACTTTATGCAACCTTTAAATGAAACTACAGGCACTCATTTACTTTATAACAGGTTAGTAATATGTGACAATATAGTTTTTAGACGAAACCAACTTAACCTCTTATTTATAAATGCTGAGAAACTGCACACCTTACAGAATTGTTTTTATTATTAGTTTTGGTATTAATAACTGTCTGCGAATTACTAGAATCTTAAAAGTATATAAATCAGCGCTGTTTATCTTTCTAGGTCTGGTTAGATATTGCAAAATAAAAAAATTACCTTGAAATATGTTTTCACTAAAAAAAATATAAAAATTTATAAAATGTAATTTTTAACAAAATAGGTAATCAATAATCCGGTATAGCCGGAAGTGCTACAAGAATAACATTGTTTTATTAAAAGAGAGCACTCTCGAAAACCCCAAAGCTCAAATTTTCAAAGTTGAAATCGATAAAATATTTGAAATATTCTAATGGACAACCACCGGAAGACAGCCTATAACTTTTTGTAAATTTTAAAAAATATGGGAATGTTAGGTTTAACCAAAAATTGGGTAGAATGTTTTGCTTATAAAATAGTCCATTTATTGCGTTTTGTATCCTAATATTCCAAGTTATTATAAATGACCCTATAGCGTAAAAAAACTAACTTGTATTTTAATTTATTTTTCTTCACTCTTGGCAATGTGCATAAACTTAATCTTCCACTTTTTGATAAAATAGAGGCTATGTGCCAGATTTGTCCTTCATTATCACTAAAATGGAGTGGATCGGTTTCGACGGAACTAGGAATTTGAGGGAAACCAAAACATGTGGTTACCACTCAAGGGTTGTTCAAGGAATGGAAATTATTTCCATAGCTGCTGAGGGTCGTCTCTAACTGCGTATTTTAATATTGACGGCGTACCTCACTTTATGCAACCCTTAAATAAAATTACAGACACTCATTTCCTTTACAACAGGTCAGTAATATTGGACATTTGTATAGAAGGAAAATTTTGCCAAGAAAAATTAATTCTTATATATAAACGCTAAGAAAAAGCACACCTTATAAGAATTCTTTTATTACTTGATCTTGAATCGATATTAATAGTTGTCTTTCACTAACTAGAAACTTAAAAGTATATAAATCAGTGCTGTTTCTCTTTTTATTCTGGTTAGATATCGCAAATTGAAAAAAAATGACCTTCAAATATGTTTTTATTAAGAAACGGCGTTGTGCTGATTTGCGCTACTTGTTCTCAACATTGTGCCGTTTCAGAAGGTTTTAAACACAACGACACAATATTCAGAAATAGCACAATTTAGCACACTGAAAAAAAAAATTAATAATTTTTGCCAAGCCAGGATTTCTCGGTACTCCGCATTTTCCAGAGAACGGAGACATATATCAGATTTCTTTGAACGGCACAATGTTCAGAAGAACTAGCACAATTCAGCACAACCCTGTTTTTTAATTTTCGGAACAAATGGGGGGTCAACGCAAACATTTTAATTTTCCCGCATTTTTCAGAGAACGTCGGAGAGATATAAACTTTTTTGAAACAATACAAAGTTTGATACAACGAGCACAATTTAGCACAACCCATATTTTAATTTTCGGAAAAATATAGGGTCAAGTTTACGCTAAAATTTTCGCCCTTTCTGTGGAATGGTGAAATACCAAATTTCTTGAAATAGCACAATGGTCCGAATAACTAGCAGATTTCAGCACAAAGAAAAAAATTTAATTTTTGCAAAGTGGGGGCCCAGAAAATTTCGATTTTTCTGCATTTCCTGGAGAACGGACGCATATATCAAATATCTTTAAACTACTCAATATCGGAACAATTGACACAATTTAACACATTGAAAAAAATTAGTGGGGGGGGGGGTTGTTGTTGAACAGGAAATTTGGTTTTATTTCATATTTTCTGGAGAACAGTGGCAGATATTATATTCTTTGAAACAGACACAATGTTTGGAACAACTAGCACATTGAAAAATACGTTTTAAGTGAAGTGGGGTAATACGTGGAGAACACAATTTTTCCATTTTTTATTAAAGTGACTATTATTTTTCTTTTAATGTTTACGGTACAATGTAGTACAAATCTAGCACAATTTAGTAAAACTTTTATTTTTTATTTTATCGAAAAGTGGGTCTAAGTTTACGCAGATCTCTTGGCATATAATAATTACAATTTGATATGTGAGTGCAAAGTCAGTAGCGTCAATATCAAATTTGAAAACAATTGAACTGTATTACATTATAAAGCGTTAATCAGAAGTAATGCATGGATCAAGTAACTAAAAAACTGCTACAGAAACAAAATTTCGTATCCAGTGTATACCAATATCACTTTATTCAATAATAACATTACAAGTCTCTTTTTAATAGTGAAGAAAGTAAAACGCAAAATAATGTGTTCTATGAGCAATACGGCAGCGATCGCCGTCTGACCGCGCTGCGCTCGGCATGACCACCGCTGCGTAGTGTCTTCTACCATTACTGCACGCGGCTCTACGCCTGTGAATAATAAAATGTAAACGTGACTTTGGCTGAACTCTCTATGGTGGGGAAAATCCGGAGCTCTACTCGTATAATTTAGAAGAGTGGTTGGCATATTTGGGTAATTTTTAGTGTTTTCTCAAGTTTGGTTAATTATTTTTTCAATATCCTGTATTTTAAATATTGAATCGTGTGGTCATTATGTGATGCTGAAAGTTTCATCAATTTTTTTTAATTCCATGAATTTAAAGGGTTTTTAGAGAATGGTTCGTTATTTTTAAACACTATGTATTTGCTCCGTTAGTTAGTGTCATAATAGATCATTGATGGAAGTTTCATCAAAAACATGTTTTAATTCCCTTAATTTTGAGTTATTTTAAAAGTAACATTTTTTTCAACACTTTGTATGCGAAACAGTCTTTCGCACGTTCGACAACCGTTCCGAAGCAAAAACACCGAAAATTTCCTCGAATTCGGAATTTTATATTTTGCCAATTTTTATTTTAACACTGTCTATCAAGTCTTTTTGAATCACCCTATAAATTGAAGCGACACGGCAATGAAATTACCGCCATATTGTCTAGCTCATTTTTACCACGGTTTCACTCGTATTTATGCAAAGTTCAATGTAAAAACGACCTCAAACCCCAGCGCTCGGGTACGGGAAACTTTCTAGAGACTTCAAGTTTACGGTTTTTTGTCTTTGCCGGCCTCCAGTCGGCCCATTTTTCCAAATTTTCTACGTTTTATTCGGAGATGTCACCGACGGAGCATACGTTTGACGTTTCGGTGATTTTGGTCGGCCGTACGCGTCGTAGTACTGAAACTTAAGCAATTTATAGAATCGAATTTTAAACCCCGACCCACGCATGCTGGACATTTTAGAAGGTTCAAATTTAAAGTTTCTATTAAAGCATTATTATCTTTTCTTGACTTATGTATATATATAATTTTTGACAAACAAAATTCGTGAAGTATCTATAGTAAAAAAAAATAAAAAATTTATTATAAAAAAGTTGGTCTGTGCGAGAATTAAACCACCGTCCTCTGTACTGATAAATCTAAATGCTACCAATCGAGCTACTACAACCTTTGCACATGTTGTTGCCATATTATTTCAGATACCAATTCAGATTTTGGACTATAAAATCATCACCAAAGGACTCGGATATATCGCAGACACCACAATAACAACTTCTCGTAGCCGAAAATTGTTTCAGAACACATAATCTGTTTTAATTTATTTTGACGTTTCGTTTGACGTTTGTTGAATTTTTACAAAAGGGCGTAAACAACAACAAATTAGTTTGACATTTCTGATGTTTATGCCGTGCTAACCGCATTTCGTCTGCCATTTGTCGAATGTCTAGAAACGTAACCTACTCGCTCTATCCTCGTTCCACTCGAAAAAATCGCTATCTTCTATAAAGGGACGTAACCGACTCAACTATATTCGTTCCACATAAAAAATTCTTCATCAAAATACGCCGTTGGCGTAGCGTTTAGCCGTTCGGTTAAAAAAATGCCTTTGTTGTGGTAAAATGAGCAATTTTTGAGTCAAGTGTGCGAGCGATAGTTACCTACAGCTTTTAATATATAAGGATGACGTCGATTTGAACGTTTATACTTGTCATGATCATAAAACGCTGCAGTAGAATGAAAGATGAATGCAATAAAGTTTGTATTGTACTAATGCAATAATGAACCACTTTTTCCACTAAATATAGTTCAATAAAGTTTTGTTTTTTGCATGAACGTAGAAAAATATTCTTCACTGAAATGGTAGTGATGCAGTGCAAATTTGTAAAACACAAGTGCTATATTTAAAAACACAATGCATATAAATATTAAGGTGGCTACAGACTAGCAGTTTGGCATTCGTGTTTATGCTTTGATGTTTGCTGGTGTGTGGGCAAAAAGTCATGCACATTTCTTGAATTCATCAATGTGCAAGCATGCATGTGTGTAGCGCCGCGTAGCGTTCACAACTTTGTAGGCTATACTCGCATCAATAATTCAGACGTCTTACGTCACGGCTGACGTTACACATTTGTTTTTATTGTCAACGTAATTTTCGATATTTGGTCACGTTAAAAACAATAATTTTTTGCAATTTAGTGAAATATATAATTGAAACTTTTAGTGTAGTATATAGTTTTATTACTATCAGTTGCAGTTTCTTAAATATTTTGATAAAAATGTAATGAATTATTCATTTGTTCGTACGACGTAAGTCGTCTGAATTCTTGTCGCGAGTTATATCAGAGCTATCATGGGCCTGTCATTCTGATAAAATTGGTATTAAATATGCACGTGAATCGCATTAAATTCAAAGTCAGTCAGTCAGATAACATGCAATTATGTAGTGAAAGCTTCTATTTTGGAAATTATTTACAAATGTTGTTAATGGAAAACACTACTGCTGGTACCAATAAAAATAATTTGACACATGAAAAACGAAGTTTCGCTTGAAAAAATATAGGCAATTTACTATAGATCTTATGTTAAAATACTAAATTAATAAGAATAAATAATATAAATAAATAAAAAAATGTCTATAAAGAATTCATATTAATTATTCATAATAAATGTTTATTTTTAATAGTAAAATGATTTATTTGTTTAATGATAATCGTACTAATAGTATGATTGCACAAGTTTATATGTTTAGATGTTTGTTACTCATAAACAGCTTTGAATTTGGATGAAATTTGGCATACAGATAGATCATGATATGAATTAACACATAGGAGCTACATACATAGCTTTTTACCTTACAACAAGACAAAGGATTCCGACGTTAAATGACGCGTATCGAAAGCATATTTATAATTATGTTCTTTCTTTAAATATTGGAGGTTGTAATTTTATCAATAGACAAAAAATATGTACAGTGACATGCATATGGTCAATTAGATAAGTCGCAACATTATTAAAAATCTGGTAAGTTCTTAGTCTTTATGAATTCTGACTAGGGTTACCACCTTGTCGGTTTTCTTTATTTATATGGCCATATCTTGCATTTGTACAACATCCTCGGACTCCGACCCGGTTTCTTTACGCTTCCTAGGAAAACGCGGCTTTAAAGGCCGGTTGCCGGTGAGCAGCCAAAAGAGACCCTTATCATTCTCAACAGAACGTCAACGAATTTGGAAAATTACTGGAAGCAATAATAAACTCTCTCAAAAAACACACAATAGTTATTGCTAAGTTAATCATTTTTATATTACACTACAAAATAGTCGCAAAATTTCAGGGTTTTTCAGTTTTTTTATGATTGAGGTTTATTGCGTGCTGATTTTTTTTTAGTTGATTGTTATGGTTGTGAGTTGTTGTTTTTTATTTCAGGAATTCAGTGTAAATAAATATGAGAGATGCTAAATAAATAAATATCTATTTATCTTATAGCTCTGTTTATCTAGTTTTACTTTTCTATTATGAACATTTCATTTAACATTTATTTCACCATAGCCTAGTTTTTTTTATCAAAAAAATAGAATCATAATTCTGACACAAGTATTATTGTAAGTTTTTTAAATTTCCTCTCTGGATAATTCACTTTTGTCCTGTTAAAAGATGGCATAACTACTTTTACTTGTTTTCAAAATAGCTTTTGTAAACACACATCACAAAGTATAATCTAGTTTATAGTTTGTGACACACATATATGACATGATCTAACATCCTACAACTGACACTGACAGTCTACTTTAATGCAATTTATCTCCACTGCGAGCACTTCCATCGACTCCATTACTCCCACCCCATACCTACTCTACACGTAGCGATCATATGCATACTTTTACAGCTCAATGTCACGCATTTGTATCTTATTATCAGAAACAATCAGACGGTAGGTGAATGTGACAAGGAATAGTATTTAACGTATTAATTATTAATACTGAGTTTGTATTACATACCTACCAGTAACACAAAAATTTTGAAAATATATTACTTACGTATGATTTTAAAACATCGATAATTTATTGGACGCATTGTCCAGCTGTAACAATGATGAAGTGAATTTACTACAGGAAACACAAGTTAAAAACAGAATTTGTATGAAGTTGCTGTATTTGAATATACTAACCACGAGTGTTGTTAATATTTCTGTGTTACTGGAGAAGGGCTGAGAAAATATATATCTTCTCATTACCTGGCAAATTATTATCATGAAATTAAGTTCGTATGGGTGAAACATGCGCAATGGGTACCAGACTCAAACAGTGTCAAATTCTTTCGTCGAACAAAGCTAATTCCTACATTCATTCATTCCTCCATAGGTTGTACCGTAATTCTTCTAGTGAATTTTTATTAGTAAAGTATGTAATTTTAAAAACCATTCGTCCATTTGACGATCGAGTTTAACACTGTTTTAAAAATTTACTTTTCTATTTTTATCATACAAACGTACGTCACAGTAAGATAAGTAAACCTATCTTCACTACTAATCGTCTACATCACATGCTTGTGTATGTGGAATATGCTATTGACACACTTGTATATCAAACATGTATAACATTCCTGTATATAATACATATATGCTAGTTTGTGGCTAGCTTTAGCCAGCCAACACACCGACGTTCATGTATACACCTTCATGCTTAAGCGTTGATGAATTTAACAATATAGAAAATTTGTGAGACGTAAACTGAATTTACTTGAACTACTGAACTAGTACTAATGGAAAAAAATCAGCATCAATTTGTGTCGCAGGTGCAAGACAATGTACAATATCAATAACACTGAAAGTATTAAGTACCTACTTTCTTTTTTATATGGAGATTTAGGTTTTTAGTTTAATTAAAAATGACTTTTTTCTCTGACAATAGAAACTATATTAATCGAAAGCAACTTTCGCTTGTTGTTGTAACTGCATTGAGGTATTCGCAGAGATGCTATTAAAACGTCATTTACACACATTGTAAGATTTCCATTACATAAAAAATTTCGCTAGTCATTCAAAATAGTAAAAATATGAGTGGTCCCATCAGAGATCCTTACGGTACCCCCATAGAAACATCAGTCTTATGTAAAACGTGTTTTTCGATTTTAAATAACAATTTACAATTTTTCAAGTAAAAATCTGTCCAACTAAATATACCAACTTCTCTTTTATAAAGCACCTCAGGCAAACGTTTATTATCCATAAATTCATTTTTGCCGCAGCAAGAACAATCCCAGCAGAATGAAGCGATCCCAGTATAATGACATATATTACACGGAGGAGGTTTCAACGGCGCCTCAGTGGTTGTTCAATCTGACAGGAGATACAATAGATATCGGTGACAATGAGGGAGATGAATTGGAACAAGTATTCGACGAAGACATATCAAGTAGTAATAGGGAAGAACACGACATGAACGTAACCGGAGGCAACTCATCTCCAACTGAAAATCCCGATCCATTTTCAGAAGGCGAGAGCCACCGTGAGCAATTAGATTACGAGGAAAATGGCTATTTCTACGACACGGCGTGGACAGCAGACACGGTACAAAGTAAGTAAATCGATAACGTTTATATAGGGTGTCCCTACATTCTGCGACGTAACTCTTCACTATTCTGCCGTACCTACTTAGTAAAAAAGTAGTAACTGACAATATCTATGCAGTTAGCGACTTATGCTGCATCGATATTAAATATCTATTCTATTAAAATTTGTTATAGCACATATAAAAGATTGATATTAAAAATATTTTTCAGTATAATTAAATGCAAATTTGCTTTCGTACAAGCTTCATGTTTCATTCTTCAGAGAAACTTCTACACGAGGTAAAAAGGCGGTAATTAATTTATATTTTGCACTTGCCGCGTTTTTCACTACTTAACTTTTGTATGTATCGCTTTTCAGTAGTAGTAACAGACGTCTCTATAGTGACTGATTGATTATAAACAATTTAAAAGTAAGTTTAGAGTAGGACTTGAAATATTAAAAGAAACGTAAGAGTGAAACCTCACTCATTAAGTCAAAATATCTGGTTGTTCATGCACAAAACATTCTAACTCGTTATCTTTTTCGCCCTCCTATCTAATAAAATTTCTAAATGTATGTACAAAAAATTAGGAAATTTTCTTACTATCTCAAAGAAATGCATAAAAAGTAATAGAATGTGCCATAAATATGCACTAATTTCATTGTGCCGTGCCAGTAAAAAAACTAAAATATTATGCAAATTGTCAAGTAAATCTATAATATGTATATATCGCTGTAATAAAAAAATTCGCAATTTTATCCAAAATTAAAAAAATAAAAAAGTAGAATGTTTTATCAATAACGTGCATACATGTGCAAATCTCGAACGGTTAAATAGAAACATGATATATTATTTATAAATGACATATACTAATGAGTGTGTCATTTTTTATTTTTAATTTGTATCCAAGTTTAAGCGTAGCCTAATTGATTTTAAAACATACTTGAAAGTTTTTATTTCAAAAGTATAAAGTAACAAACAAAAAAAAAACAGAACAAATAACTGATTTAGCTGATATAGTATAATAATATTAAAATATATTTTCTAATTAAAAATATAAATTACTTTCTGGTTTGATACATGGTGATTTTCCGGGTTGTTATGCCGTGACCTCGGTAACTGGTGGTGACTCTGCAAAAGCTTCGCCGCGACTGAGGTCTGAGGACTGAAGCTTTTGCAGAGTCACCACTGAAGATGCCGACAGTGAAGAGCGGCGAAACGTTTGGAAGCATGGGATGCGACCAGTTACAGCGGCGGCTACGGAACGCCTCGGAGGACCACCATTATCCGAGGAACGGTTCCGACCGTAGTAGTCGTAATACCAACAGTAGGAACCGAAATCAATATATGGACAGGCCCAGAGACACCGATAGCGGGTCTGTCCCCACACAGCCTAGCCCGAGAACAACCAGGGCAGGTAAAAGTATCCCAGCTAATGCTAGGGATGTGCATTTTAACTCTGTTTCTGGCAGCTACCAGTTACCGAGGTCACGGCATAACAACCCGGAAAATCACCATGTATCAAATTACAGCACTGGCCGTGAAAGCCTAAAAACCACTACTTTCTGGTTACTTATTCATACAAATTTTCTCACAATTCTTTTCTGGTGTTAAGCATTAAAATGCAAATATTTTTTCTTTTACTTTTTTAGTTGCTATTTCCCTCGGTTTTTACCTTGGAGAAGCTACATCGTTTATTCCTTCTTTTGCCAGTCTAGTATTTACGAAAAAATATTTTTCTCCTTCCGCACTACTTTCTTCTGTCCAATATTAGATAATGTATTTAGTTCCAATGTAGTCAAGTTTCTTGACTTAATTTTCTTGTTAAATTGGTTTACAGTTCACAATTTTCTTGAATTTAGTGCAATGCAGTCAACGTCTGAAAACGAAAGTAATCTAGGGGTTTTAGATTGGCCTTTTTTCAGATATTGTAGGTACCAAAACGAACAATCCGTTCATATTCACCTTTTTAAGCTTTCCACGCGGTTTTCCATAATTTCCATTAAAAAACACAATAGAATGCGGAAAATATTAATAACAATTTTGCCTAGATATTTTGGTTTTGGTTGGCATTATCGAATTCACCAGACTTGTTCAAGGAAATTCGAACTGAAAAGTTTCTTGAAAACAATCAACTGATTGCAATTTCGTCAGATTTTGTCTTCACTGCGTATGCTTAAGGCTTACGGTGAGCGCTCGATCTAAAGGGATATAGTTTTCGCTCAGTAACTCCTCAACGAAAAATGATAAAAATATGCGGTTTTTTAATAGTCTACAAATACTATTTTACGTCGGCGCTGTGTTTTGAAATTTTGAAAATATGCAAAATTCATTTAAAAAAAATTTATTTTACACTTTTTCAACATTTCAAAACACAGCGCCGACGTAAAATAATATTTGAAGTCTATTAAAAAAAACCGCATATTTTTATCATTATCCCTTAAGGAGTTACTGAGCGAAAACTATGGGTTTGTTCCAACACAGCAAGAATCGATTCCGAACCGTCCAGAATTAGTCAGTCAGTTTAGTTGTTAATGTCTCTAACTCTCGGCGAATGCGACGTAAGACGGTGTTGGTCAAACATTTCTCACGGTACTGAACAGTTCTCGACGGTTGTTGGAACAGATGTTATATATCGTTTGATAGAGCGCTCACCGTAAGCCTTAAGGTAAGAAATGTCCGCCTCAGTGCTGAAAAATGATGGTACATACTACCTATGATATTCTTACACTGTGACGTGACACATTTTGATACGAAGCAAGAAGGCATCAAGTTCTTACAAACTGTCACTCATAAACAAAGGAACTATTAGTTTCCTTGTATGTAATGTCGCTTACGGCTATATTTGTTCATGATTTATACTTATTGCTTTTTGGCGTATAATGCGACGTTTATTTGTATACGTATTAGAACAAAGAGTCGTAACTATTTAGATATCTCTACAAGCCTCTTTTACTATTTAAAAAGATGACGTAGTGTGGCTTACAGCTTTTTATTTAAAAAAAATAAAATTTTAATATTTGTTGTCATTAAACTGACATTTGTAGATTAAAAATCATCAATCACTTAAATATGACAAAAATATAGATCCGAAAAAAAATAGTTACCTACTTATTTATGATGTGAGTGTTAAAAATGCATTTTTAAAGCACGCATGTATCAGTGTCTTAAAAACACTTTTCACACAAATATCATACAATATTTGTTCTACAAACAGCATTAAAGAGAATTAACCCGGGTAGAATTTTTTTTGCAATGAAATGTTTTGATCTGGTGATCTGGTTGCATTAGAGTCACCTGTTTCTTCGAAGTTGCGTTTCTTCTCTTTTACGTATTTGGACTAGTTTTTATCCTACAGAAATGTTTAATATTATTGTTATTATATACAGGGTAAACCTTAAATAAGTACAAATATTTTAATTGCAGGCGCAGTTCCTCATATAGATGATCCTAGTGAAAGTCATTATTTAACATTTCTAATATTTACGGAGATATTGTTTTTTTAAGTACCCACATTTTGAGGGTCGCTGATCAGATAGAACAGAGCACTGACATAACATAATAAACCAGCTGATCCATTCAAGGCAAGGTTGCCATATCGTCTTTAAAATAAATATATTTTTTTAACGCTTAAGTGATAAGAGAACTAAAACTGGGTAGGTAGTACAAACACTACGCAATAATATTAACCCAAATTTTAACTAACATTACCATAAATGATTAAAAATTTAAGTTCCGCAAGTTCGATATCTGATACCAACTGGCAATTAAAGTATTAATGACGTTATTTTGACCATAGATTAAAAAAATTATACATAAACATACATAAAGAATAACGAAAAACTATGGTTTTCACACAACACATTAAAGTAAAATTTCCGCCTCAATTATTTATTACTTTTTTTAATTCTCTCCTCTATAGTTATAGGTAATACTGACTTTGCATTACATACCTACCAGTAACACAAAAATTCTGAAAATATATTACTTACGTATGGTTTTAAAACATCGATAATTTATTGGACGCATTGTCCAGCTGTAACAATGATGAAGTGAATTTACTCCAGGAAACACAAGTTAAAAACAGAATTTGTATGAAGTTGCTGTATTTGAATATACTAACCACGAGTGTTGTTAATATTTCTGTGTTACTGGAGAAGGGCTGAGAAAATATATTGTCGTCCTCCACTCGCCTCTGAACCAACTTCCAAGGTACCGCCCCAGGCACTATAGGCTCTGTTTCTACGACGGCTTCTTCGGGGTGTTCTTCGTCAGCGCGACCCAGATTTAGTAAGTCTTTTGACGCAACTTCCAAGTCTTTTGTTGATTCAGAGGTTGTCCATGAGGAAAAACCTCCTCCATGAAGGTGGCGGAGTCTAGGGAAAGAGGCCATTCTTCACCCTCGGTCTCACTTTCCCGTTGAGGAATTTCGCGACGTCTAAGTTTTCTTGAAGCCATGAGTCAGTTTATATGTTCAGAAAAAATAAACACATAGTCAATAGTATATTACAGTTTTACTCAACTTTATACACCCTTCCAATGATTCTGATACAATTAACCCCAAATAACAGTTTTTCTAAACTTACCCATGCGTAGAATTTTGCTGTCAAGTCAAAATCGTACTACTGTCACTGTCACGATTTTTAGCTACTCAGTTTTTATCATTCCTAACTCTGAAATCCACGCCCTAAAACACCGTCTAGGACAATAGACGCGCAGAACCCTTCCCTAAGACAAAACTAGTTGCATGGATATGAAATTACGCTAGAGAGCACTTCTCGGCGACACCACCCCCCTGAATTTTAAACTGTTGTTTGGGTTTGTACTTAAACATTTCATTTTGTAACCATAAAGGTTAAGACTTACCTATTCTATTCTAACTTATCGCTAAATATTTTAACTTTGACCCTAAAGGCCATTTACTTACCCTAAGTTTCCCTATTCTAACTAATATCTAATTTCCTAGCAATAAAACATTGGCATTTGGCTTAAGGCCAATTTACTTAATTGCACGAACAATGTGGATATATGGGTTTCGTCACATTTTCGCGGCGGCTTCTTCTTCATGTTTTTTAAGGATATAACCCCACGATACCTGGGGCTTCGGAATCGACAATGACCCCGGGTAGGTCTTCTCCCACGTCTTCCATAATGACCGGCAAGCAAGAACTCGTCGAGACGCCCGCTTTCCATCTGGGACCTCGAATGGGGCTGGAATATAGAACTACAGTATCTAGTTCGGATATGGAAGTATTTATACGACCTGTATTGGGCTCCCACGTTGGTGGCTGAACTAGATCTGTGTTCTGCTCTTCCTCCCTCTCATCTAGCCGTTCTTCATTCTCTTGTAGCCGGGGACGACGACTTCGGTCGGATTGAACGTCTTCCTCGATGGCTGGCACCTCGGTTTCGTCAAGGCGGTTTTCATTTCCAACATGAGGCTCATCGATTTCGTCTGGATTCCGTTCAGGTTGATCTTCACTTCGTAGCATCGGGTCTAATTCAGGTTCATTATTTGGAAACGGCCCAGTCCATGGTCTTATGTCATCAACATGGATTTTATATTGTGACCCATTTCTATCTACCTCATAGATATTCTCGCTATGGACAGCGACTATGGGAAAAGGTCCATTCAAGGGGTTCCAAATGGGGTTCGAGCTTCAGGGAAGTTTCTCACGAGGACTTGATCTCCCCGCTGGAAATGTACTTGTGCTTCCCTCGGCTCAGGGTATAAGTTTCGATTGAATATAATCTGCCTTCTACGAACTCTTCTCAATCGGTCTTCTCTAGCTTGTGGGGTATTTTGGATTGGATGATTCACTTGGGGATGCCCCCATTCACCTGGTCTTACTTGAGGTGCTCCCAATAACACCTCACTGGGCTTCATTCCCGTGGCCTGGTTTACTCTGTTTCGGAGTGTGAACAAGTGTTGATCTAATTTTTCATCCCAGCGGGCTTCTCCATTTTCTCTACAATGGATTCTTAATAGTTTTTTCAATTCTTGGTTTCTCCTTTCGACTGGATTTGCCCGCTGATGATAAATGGGTGTAGTGTAATGGGTGATATTGTGTCTCTCAAGATATCTACTCCAGGAACACTCCGAAAACTAGGTCCGTTGTCGGTTATCACCTCAGCAGGAAATCCCCACCTTTGACACAGTTGATTCATAAAGGTTTTCATGACCATAGGCCGGACTCTTTCCACAGGTTGGGCTTCCATCCATTTCGAACATAAGTCAGTTGCTACAATAATGAAACGATTTCCTTTTCTTGTAATAGGATATGGTCCCATTATATCTAAACTGATGGTTTGCCACGGTCTTTTTGGGGGTCTTGGTCTTAATGGTGCGTGTGGTTGGTGACCACCTCCTCTTTTCACTGATGCACATATCAAGCAATGTTTTACATATGTTTTTATATATTTTCTTACTGAGGGCCAGAAATAAAGCCGTGTGATGGCGTCATAAGTCTCATCCCGACCCGGATGTCCAGCATTATCATGATAGTCCTGAGTGACCCTATTTGCCATAAATTCAAGGGTACAACCAGTTTTGGAACGTTATCCCCAGTATACCACACTAAGTTGTCGTCAACTCTATATTGATCCCTTAAGGTTCTTTTCCATGGTACGTCTACCGGGTCCCCTCCACTTTGTAGTCGTCGTATTCGAATCTTCGTAGCAGCATATTCAGGACTCTCCTGCTGTGCTTTAACTACCTGTTCATATAGGGGTAACTGAAGGTTCTCTATTTGATTCAACTTAAGCGTTATGGACTGCAAAAACACAGGTGGAACCTTTTCTCGTTTTTTTCGTAGCTGGTTCTTTTTCTTTTCCATTTTATTCAAAATTATTTCCGGATTCTTCATTACTTCTTTTCTGTCTATAACTTTCGGTGGAAGTAATCGATCCTCCTCTAATTCTTCCATTTCTTCTCCAGCAGGGTTCCGGCTTAAATAATCTGGTAACTGATTTTTTTTCCGGGGCAATGCTCCACCTTAAACTTAAATTCCTGCAAATATAACGCATAACGAGTAAGTTTGGCCCGATCATCTTGATATTTACTCAACCATTGTAAAGCCCTACTATCTGTTCTCAAAATGAAAGTTTCGTCTCCCAACAACGGTCTGTACCGACGGCAGGCCCACACTACAGCTAATACTTCTTGCTCGTTTGCGTGATATCTAGTCTCGGCTTTCCTGAATTTTGCGCTTGCAAAGGAAATGATCCTTCTTTCCCCATTTTCTTCTTCTTGGTATAATACCGCACCCATGCCGATAGCACTGGCATCAGTCTGTAAAATAAACGGCAGGTTCGGGACTGGCCTACGAAGAGGTTCGGGGTGAGCCAACATTTCTTTTAGCGTTTCAAATGCCCTATCAGCCTCTCTTGTCCATTTGAAACGCCCTTTTCCCAGTAGATCTGTAATGGGTGCGGCTACTTCGGCATATCTAGGGATGTATTCCCGTAACCAATTCGCCAGTCCTAGGAACTTTTGAACTTCTTTAACGGTTCTCGGGGTACTGAAAGTTTTTACTTTTCTAAGTGCTTATCTAACACCTCATTTTGTCTTGCGGTGACTTTGTATCCCAAATATTCTATTGAGTCAGCTCCAAATACACATTTCTTTAATTTACATCTAAGTCCATGGATCCTTAGTCTCTCTAACACCAGACGGATATGATTTGCGTGCTCCTCTCTATTTTTTGAATATATGACCACATCGTCTAAGTAAACGTGCACGAACTTTCCAATCAGCCCAGAAAGGACTTCGGTCATCATCTTCTGAAAAGTAGTGGGCGCATTCTTTAACCCGAAGGGCATTACTACAAACTCGTAGGCTGATCCGTCAGGTGTAGAAAATGCCGTATATATAGTACTATTCTTATCCATAGGGACTTGCCAATATCCTGATTTAAGGTCCAAGGATGTAAAGATTTGTGCTTCTCCAATTTCATACAGAATGTCTCGGATAGTAGGTAACATCGCTACTTCGTCTTCTGTGATCGTGTTTAATTGTCGATAGTCGATGCAGAACCTCACGGACTCGTCAGGTTTTTCACCAACACTATTGGCGAGCTATACGGCGAATGACTCCTTCTTATCACGCCAGCTCGTAACATCTCTTCGACTTCATTCTGTATGACTTGCTTTTTCCTTCGAATATTGATATCTTCGTATCTTGAAAGGTTTGTTGTCCTTTACAACAATTCTATGTTGCGTTAGATTTGTACGGGACTGGGTAATTTCTTCTTTAAATACATCGGAATTCATTAAGTATATCTTCATAATATTCTCGCCATCTCATGTCCACATTGGTTTCGTCCAAATGTATCTTTTCAAACGTTTCTATAGGTATATGGGACCTTTTCCAATAGGTAACGTGTCTTTTCCCTTCGACATCGAAATACATTCCACCTTGTTTAAGATCTATTACCGCATTTGCTTCTTCCAACCATCCCATTCCTAAGATGAGATCTTCCTTTACGTCATCCAATAGAAACACTTCTACGTTTACTTCTTGCTCGCTAATATTTAAACATATGTCTATTGGTCCATAGGCTCCAATTGTCGACCCATCTACCAACCGTACTCCTCGAGCCCGTTCAGGAAAATCCTCTTCGTACAATGCCGATTTTAAGAACGAATGCGTTGCCCCCGTATCCACCAAAGCTGTCATATATTGTTGGTTATATTTCACAGATATTCTTAGTAGGTCATATCCGTGATTTTTTCCTTGTAATGAGCCTAATCTTATATTTCGGAACGGCGGCTGGGCTCCCTGGCCGTCGCTCCTTCCCGGTTTCCCGAAGTGCTTGCTGTTGGCGGTGGTAATGCTGGTACATTCCGTCGAGTTTCTTCTTCAGGCCTATTTGGACATTCTCGCGGATAATGCCTACCTCCACAATTTCTACATGGGTAAAATGCGGGTCTTGCTCGTACATCTAGTCTGGATAGTTCTTGATTTATCGTCGGACCAGCTGTGGATTGTTTTCTGATAGCTTCTAGTTGGCATTCAATCATACAAGCTTTTCGTTTAAGTTCTGCAAAGGTACTAAACTCCATACCGACCAGTTTCTCCTGTAACTCCGCTCTAAGTAATGACTGTAATTGCGGTAACAACACATCTATATCTACTCCCAATTTTAACCTGCGATATAATGCCAATTTTCGTCCAAAAAATGTTGTTACATCTTCCTTAGCTTGTGTTTTAGAAAACAATTCGATTTGCAATTTTCCTTGAACATGATAGTTATCAAAATGTTGCAAAAATTTTCCTTAAATTCGGA
Organism: Monochamus saltuarius; assembly: GCA_025584915.1. NCBI lineage: Eukaryota > Metazoa > Arthropoda > Insecta > Coleoptera > Cerambycidae > Monochamus > Monochamus saltuarius. Next base: position 36,302,119 of record CM046726.1, read on the forward strand.
AAAGACCAATCAAACACCCTGTAATTTTGGTACCATGTACTTGCGTTACCACGCAATTGTCCTGCTACATATTTGGTCCAGTCCTCTTCTGGTACTCCCTCATCCTCACATATTTGTTGCATTTTTCCATAAAATGATTTGGATCTTCACTTTCGTTTCCCTCGTATGTAGGCGAAATTCTTTTCGGGTTTTTCTGTAGGTAATGTCGCCTGCATCCATGTTTTCATCATATTACTAAACATTTTTGCTATTCTTTCTTCTGTATTTTCTTGACTCGTTATTGTTGTTGTTGGGCGCCACTGGTTTTCTCCCGAAAACCAGAACGGGTGTCTTATCTTGTGTTTCATCTTCTTTATCTAATATATGTCCTTCCCTTTCATTTTTCTTGCTCAGCTTACTCGTAGGTAGATCACGGGCTCCTAGTTCTAATTCTCCGTGGTTTCGCACCGCTAGTTGGGCGCCATGTCGTCCTCCACTCGCCTCTGAACCAACTTCCAAGGTACCGCCCCCAGGCACTATAGCCTCTGTTTCTACGACGGCTTCTTCGGGGTGTTCTTCGTCAGCGCGACCCAGATTTAGTAAGTCTTTTGACGCAACTTCCAAGTCTTTTTGTTGATTCAGAGGTTGTCCATGAGGAAAAACCTCCTCCATGAAGGTGGCGGAGTCTAGGGAAAGAGGCCATTCTTCACCCTCGGTCTCACTTTCCCGTTGAGGAATTTCGCGACGTCTAAGTTTTCTTGAAGTCATGAGTCAGTTTATATGTTCAGAAAAAATAAACACATAGTCAATAGTATATTACAGTTTTTACTCAACTTTATACACCTTTCCAATGATTCTGATACAATTAACCCCAAATAACAGTTTTTCTAAACTTACCCATGCGTAGAATTTCGCTGTCAAGTCAAAATCGTACTACTGTCACTGTCACGATTTTTAGCTACTCAGTTTTTTTATCATTCCTAACTCTGAAATCCACGCCCTAAAACACCGTCTAGGACAATAGACGCGCAGAACCCTTCCCTAAGACAAAACTAGTTGCATGGATATGAAATTACGCTAGAGAGCACTTCTCGGCGACAATATATCTTCTCATTACCTGGCAAATTATTATCATGAAATTAAGTTCGTATGGGTGAAACATGCGCAATGGGTACCAGACTCAAACGGTGTCAAATTCTTTCGTCGAACAAAGCTAATTCCTACATTCATTCATTCCTCCATACCATAGGTTGTACCGTAATTCTTCTAGTGAATTTTAATAACGAAAAGCTATGGTTTACACACAACACATTAAAGTAAAATTTCCGCCCCAATTATTTAATACTTTTTTTAATTATAACCTCTATAGCAGTTATAGGTATTGCAACTTTACTAACGTAATGTATACATAGAGGTCACAACGTTCTTGAAGCCAAGACATTAGTGTAACACTGGCAACGGTGTACACCACACGTTCAATCTGCAACACTTGTGACTGAAACATCGGCTGGTCAGCGGCCCTCAACAAGTTTTTTTATTGAAAAATCATGAAATTTATTTAAAATTTGACTTTTTTATTTGATTTTTTTTGTAAAAAAGCTAATTATGTGTTCTACACAGAGAACTATACTGCTGGTTAAAATATTTGTACTTATTTAAGGTTCACCCTGTATATCTCATATTTGAAAAATAGCGAAATCATTTTTTCCTTACTCTTTGCAGGTTGTTCGTACGTTATACTAATGTAAATGTAGATCTTTTAAAAAATCTATATTTGTATGTGTGTGAACTTATGATCTGGGTAATAAATCTATCTATAATTAATTAATCTTCAAAGTAACTTTCAGTTTCACCTTTAAGTGGCTGTAGCATTTTTCCACCAATGTTCGTATAAATTTTATGTTTGATTTTTAGCCCTGGTACCATATTGTAGGAGGTTAATTTTGGAACACCCCGAATTTGGCTCATAAATATTGTAAATTTAATCAAGGCACACTTGGAAGGTATTAATAGTATTATATTTTAATTTGCGGCCATACCTCCAGGAACGACTTAGGGTTGGTCGAGAAAGGGGTTATTTATTAGGTTATAAATTGTAGAGTTACTTTTGTAGATCATTATTACAATATTAATTACAAAATCAAGTTCCATTAATTTTAAACACTTCGTTGGTTATCGGTGAAGGTATCAGTGTTCCAAATTTAATAAATCAGCATTAGTGTCTTGATGTTATATCGGATGGAGATATATTTAAGCTGTGAAATTTTACCATGACTTAATTTTTTTTATAATTATTTCTTTTATAAAAGAATTAAAAATTGTAATTGTAATTCTTGTAATATTTCTGAGCAGATGCCCTATCTACAAGTAGATGCTGCATACCATTGTAGTATTAACAATTTGCAAATTTTACAAAAACAAATTTTAAGACTTATACTTCAGAAACCTAGAAAATATCCAACTAACAATTTTTGAAGAATGCCAAGTATTTGACGCCAGGCAATTGTATTTCTTTAAAACCGTTGTTTTTCAACATATCAATAGGCGTATGATACAACTTATTGATCATGGGCATTACACTAGGTATAATATAAACCAAGTATATCATGTAATAAAAGCCGAAAAGAGTCTAACTCAAATAACTTAACTTTATTTAGGACCAAAGTGTTACAATCTAATCCCTAGAGAACAGAAACAAATAAATTAAATATTTTAAGAAACGAATTAAAAAATGGATGAATGACATTTCTAGATTAGACATTGAAAATTTCATTAATCTGATTAGATTTTATTTACCTAACCTGTCTTGTTTCCGTGGAAACTAATAAAATCACAATATATAAATAAAAAACGAACAATTATACAACACTATATCGAAATAATTCTTCAGCTATTATACACTCTTACCCGAGCTCTTACCCTAACCGATGTGAAAGCAGCACCCAAAGATAGCACCCGAAATTTCCGAAGATAGCCGAATGACCATGGACGTTCGTTGACTAAGGTACAAATATCAAAATGATACTGTGAGTTCCAAGGCGTTATCTCATACTAAGTAACATCCTTAGTATCAGAGTTCTTCAAGGGATGCTTATCACTCAATATGATCGATTAGAAATGGGTCCAGGGGGTTAAATATGATAGCACCCGAAAATAATATTTTCCAATATCTCGGAAAATACATGCCGTTGCAACTTGTCACTCGGTATGTAGTTTTCTCAAGGGGTACACATCATGTAGAAAAAATATGCTCGACTAGAAATGGGTCTCAGGGGGTGAAATATGATAGCACCCGAAAATAATATTTTCCAAAATCTCGGAAAATACTTGCCGTTGCAACTTGTCACTTGGTATGTAGTTTCCTCAAGGGATACACATCATGTAGAAAAAATATGATCGACTAGAAATGGGTCCCAGGGAAACTACATACCAAGTGAAGTTGCAACGGCAAGTATTTTCCGAGATATTAAAAACTATTATTTTCGGGTGCTATCATATTTATATCATATATTTGTACCCTAGTCAACGAACGTCCATGGTCATATGGTCATCTTCGGAAATTTCGGGTGCTATCTTTGGGTGCTGCTTTCACACCGGTCTTACCCTAGTCGTGTTGTTTTTCTCATACACAACTCCTTGTGTTCTGACCTACAACACTTTCATATTATGTTTACATTATTTTGTTTGCCTTACTCTCTTAGTATGTTTATTTAAATTATATTTACACAACATAATCAAAAATTTAGCTTTCACAATATCACGACAAAACGTCATGTTCATGTTATTGAAACAACATTTACTTTTATGTGCTGAAAAATGAGCTATAAAAGTTACATCCCCTATTTTACGTATCACCGTTATTGGCAATTATCTTAAAATGCCGTGCAAATTTTCGACATAATAAATTGCAGCTGTAGTTACTAGGCTAAGGCAATTATTAAACTTTAATCAGATTATTACCACACGTGTTACATTTTCAGCTCGACAACGAGGTGGTTCAATATTGTCCACACGATGGATGGAAATTGCAATAGCAGTGGACCATACGCTCATCTCATTCCACGGCAAGAGTAAAGTGGAGCAATATGTACTTGCTCTGATGAATATTGTGAGTAAAATTTATATTCGCTATTCGGAATAATAAATAGTGTGTAGCAATTTTTAGTTAAAAATATTCATGTTTGAAATTGCATATCCGTTCATTTTAACACGCATTTAAAACCATAAGTACTCATACATAATGTGCAGGGCTTTGCAAAATTTGCAGCTATAAGGAGTTCAGCAAAAAAGCAGGTCATCCCATCAACTGCATATTTTCGACGTCAAAATATTACGATTTAATCTATTTACCTATACAAGGTGTTCGAAAAAGACATGGCAATATTGCTAGGGTTGATACAACATTGACAAATAAGTGCTATAATGTTAGAAAATTAAATTTTGGATGTATTTTTTTAAAGAATATATATTTGATCAAAATTTAATATAGGGCCGAATAAGTGTTATTAATGTTTTTGTACAAAGTAGAGGGCGTTATTTGCTAGCATTACCCTGACTTTTTATTTTCTTAATTTTTAAATTAAGTTTCTCATATTCTCTTATTAAATTTGTTAATAATGTGCCATTTTCTAGGAAAATGCAGAAAACTGTAAGTCAACATATAATAGTATTTATTTATCAAGTGTGCTTGTGCGGAACTCCGAACTCCATTGATATGTCATTTTTGTATAACAGAAATTACGATATATTGTTTATTTTCTGATATGAATAGTACCTAATTTGTTCTTTTAGTGAATATTGTAATACTGTTAAAATTGCATTTTGCTCTGTTTATTGCGCGCTACTACATAGTAATAATGGATACTTATACTAGCAAATGTAGATGTGCAGATGTTGGCTTTTGGGGAAACGTTTTAATAGTGCCGCTGCAGTTAGATGCTCCGTGAAAGTTCTTTTAATTTTCTGTAATGGTATGGATGCAGTTGTTATTTTGATATTTTCCACACGCCAGAAGGTGTCGTATTTAATCGTAATTAATTTTTCTTACACTAACGGTTGGCTCTCCGGAGACCAAATTTAAAATATCTTGATCTTTTTGATCTGTTCTACCCGATTCATCTTTAGTTAGTTTACCGGAATTATTTTGTTTAAGTTTAACATCGTCATTTTCTCGACAAGGCCTTTTTACTATCTAAAACATTTTTTTATTTGGCCGCTGCTTTTCAGGATTTTATTCGGAATAACATTTAACTACTGCTACAGCATTCTGAACGTTTCCATGATTATTATGTAGTAGCGCATTACAAACGGAAAGCAGAATCAAATCTTAAGAAGTTTACAATATTCACTAAAAGAATAAATTAGTATTCAAACTAGAGCATAAACAACATATACTCGCGACAAGAATTCAGACGACTTACGTCATACGAACAAATGAATAATTTATTATATTTTCATTAAAATATTTAAGAAACTGCAACTGATAGCAATAAAACTATATACTACACTAAAAGTTTGCATTATATATTGCACTAAATTGCAAAAAATTATTATTTTTAACGCGAACAAATATCGAAAATTACATTGAGAAAAAAGCCAAATGTGTAACGTCAGCAGTGACGTAAGACGTCTGAATTCTTGACGCGAGTATATCAGAATTTCTTTTATACAAAATATGACATATCAATGGAAAAGGTCGACATTTGACACACACACACACACATGACATATACGTACTATTACAGAGATCGCCTGGTTGACTTTACCACAGTATTTTGCATTTTCCCGCGCATTATTAACAAATTTAGTAAGAACACTTTTTTGTGTAAAATGAAATTTTGTATAGATATCACGAGACGTAGAATGTGAAAACCCAACATAAAAAAGTTAGATAATAAAATCTCAGTGGAAATGCTAGCAACACGCTACCTCTACTTTGTACAAAAAAAACTAATATCATCAAAGTGTTCAGCATCACTGAAACGTACCTGTGTCAAATTTTGATCAAATATGTTGTTATTTTAAAAAAGTACATCCAAAATTTATTACCTAATACGTACCTGTGTCAAATTTTGATCAAATATGTTGTTATTTTAAAAAAGTACATCCAAAATTTATTACCTAATATTACCTTATTTGTATAGTACGAAAAGGAATTAGGACATGCGTTTATTAAGCAAACCCTACTTATTTTTCAATATTCTATCAGCCCTAGCAATTTTGGCATGTCTTTTGAAACATTTTGTATACAAAAATGCCTCCCTGAAAAGGTACGGGATGTTAAAGTTGAACTGTTAAAATAGTTTTTTTTTTTGCAATAACTGTCAGTTTGAAATCTAATAGGGATACCTCGGGTTAACTAAATCGTCAAAGGGTATTATTGTAAAAGAAACCTAAAATATAAATATAGAAACTGCAGATACTTTATCCGCCGCATTTTTTCTGATGTAGGCCCATAAACAATTTCTATCAATATCGTAGCCTAAAATATCATTTATAATATTTTATTACTGCTATAATCATTTTTCGTAAACACATAATGTTTTTAAGAATACACTATTGAAAATAGCCGCAGAAAAAAGAAAATTTTCAATTTCGAATTCGAAAGAAACGTCTAAGGAACAATTTGTAGATAATTTACCGTTGCTTTAAATGCTCTGATTGATTTTACACTGATTGTGTCTGAACTTAAGGCTAAGTAAATTTACTGTTCGTATGCAAACAAATGTTTTTTATGTACCTGTTTCATTTGCTCAGAAAAATTAAAGGTATTTAAGAAACAGATTAGTTAAATTCATTTATACACTACAATTATTTAATTGCACATTGAAATTTTAACATTTTGGTTAATTAATATTTCAGTTTTTACTCTAATTATATCACGTACCCATTGCCTAGGAAATGCATTAAAAACCTATGATTTTTGCTTAAATTGCGGTTGTATTCACAATGTGCTGTGTTAGTCAATATTCTCCATCGATTTAGAATAAACATTGTCTTTATATATTTTTAGATGTAAATAATATTGTGTTGAACTAACTATTCTGTGGACAAAAGCTCCAACCAGCGTTGAATTACACCCACAATATCTACCCATATATTCCTTATTATTAGCTTTTGTAACATTTTTTACGGAATTAGAAAGGTATTTTAAGCTAATATAAATTGATAGGAATTGTAGGAGATTTGATTTATATTAGCTTAAAATACCTTTCTAATTCAGTAAAAAACATCATCTTATCCACAAATACAAAAATTAAATGGACCAAAATTGGGGAAGTGTGGGTGACCACTACATAGTTGCGTGTCTTCAACGTCCAATCCATCGATTCGAAAAAAATATATTTTAATTTAAAAATATTTGGAATAACGTACAATAGCCATGTAATATTGTAAGTGGAAATATACAGGGTGATTCATTAAGAATGGGCAATCACTAAACTGGAGATACTACACACCAAAATATGGCGATTGAGCCAAATATGCCTTATCCGAATGTTGCTGGTTTAAATGCTAGAATTTTATTTTGAAATATCTCAATAACTTTGAAACCTGTCGGAGTATTAAAAAAAAATTGGCACAATTATGTTTTTTGGCACGGCAAATAAGAATTTTTAACTAATTTCGACGTCACTAGTAGAGGGCGCCACTTATGGCACAGCAAGTTTCATTAAATAGCAGAACTTTTTTGCTATTTAGTGTATTCATCTGTCTATTGAAACAGTCGATTCGCCTACCTGTTGTATATATTAAAGGTATACCTTGTTGAAGTCGTTAGGAGTAACAGTTTTCGAAATAATCCTATTTGAAATATTCAGTGCACCGATTGAAAACTATTATCGTTTCAGGTAAAGTGCCTTTTCTGCTGAAAATACAGCAAAATGTTACTTGAAAAAGTTGTTCATAACGATAAATTATGGGGACGTGCAAAATTTCCAGAAGATCAGCGAAATTTGATTTTGAAACAATTTTTCGACAAAGCACAAAGATTTTATCAAAGAAGGCCTATCTTCTTGAAATTTTGCACGTCCCCATAATTTACTGTTCTGAACAACTTTTTCAAGTAAAATTTTGCTGTATTTTCAGTAGAAAAGACCCTTTATCTGAAACGATAACAGTTTTCAATCGGTGTACTGAATATTTCAAATAGGATTATTTCGAAAACTGTTACTCCTAACGACTTCAACAAGGTATACCTTTTTTAGATACAACAGGTAGGAGAATCTATTGTTTCAATAGACAGATGGATACACTAAACAGCAAAAAAGTTCTGCCATTTAAAACAAACATGCTGGCCATAAGTGGCGCCCTCTACTAGTGACGTCAAAATTAGTTAAAAACTCTTATTTGCCGTGCCAAAAACATAATAGTGCCATTTTTTTTAATACTCCGACAGGTTTCAAAGTTATTGAGATATTTCAAAATAAAATTCTAGCATTGAACACCCTGTATATTTTAATCCAGCAACATTCGGATAAGGCATATTTGGCTCAATCGCCATATTTTGATGTGTAGTATCTCCAGTTCAGAGATTGTCCATTCTTAATGAATCACCCTGTATAAATGCGAATAAATAATTTAGATAAAAATGAAAAATGTGGTTAACCTTATGTTTGGAAACACTCAGTATAAAAACACTTAGAAGAGTTAAAGTCTCAGTGAATTATATACAAATTCCTTGAGTGCTTCTTTCTAAGTTGAAATTTAAAAAGATTATCCTCGGGACTATCAAATGCAACATATTGCTTTGAGGCTACATCTAACGTTGAATGACTTTCAACAATCGAATTTAGCTCAGAAATGAAGTTTTATAAAAAATCATCAATAGTAATAAATTATTCTAAATAAAAATTTGGAAATATTGTAACCCCATTTCCTTAGTTTCTACGTTTATTTTTTAGATTTCGTTTACAATACTTAATACTTTTTAGCATTTGGTTAACCACAAGAAGTATCTTCCTTAGTCTTTAAACTGATACGTAACAAATTGAAAAGTTATTGCTAGAGATTTTAAAAGTTCAACAAATATCCTCTATTATACCTTGTATAATTTTTATGAAAATTATTCCACAATATAAACATTTTATGTCACTGAATATAATAGAATTATACGTTTCCAGCATAAAAAAATCATGTGAATTTCACTTTAATCATATTCTTGATTGATGTTTCACATTCCATTGCATAGACCTTGATTTATAAGGTCTATGTTCCATTGTAATAATGTAATAGTGTTTAAGTTAGCTATTTAGCTAGTTTATAGATACAATAAATTGCAATAATAATGTCACTTTTCAAAACAGTTTTTGAACTAATGGAAGATCTGAGTAAAAATTTCATTAGATCTCTATTGATAAGTGGAACAATTAAGAATTAATGGTGAAAGTAGATTTCATTACAAATACGTCAGCAGAAATAAATCGCCAAAATTGTTTTAAATGGTGGCATTATTATTGCAATAGATTGCACATATACAAACAGTGCAAAATAAAAACTAAATTTGAATAAATTTATAGTTTTTCAAGTAATAACAGTGTAAAAAGCTGTGTAAAATCTTTTTTCAATGCAAACGTTCTTCAGGCAATGAATTAAGCAGCCTAATTATATTAATAAATAAGGCGTAAGCCACGCGTTAAGCTGCGTCTACACCAAATGAAGGAGCAAGACCGAGCAAGAATAAGAACATATGAAAGCTCACGTGGGCAAAGTTTACAGAATATTTTAAATCTGTAAACTTTGATATGGGTAGACAGATAAACAAGCGTGTGGTCTATTATAATCCACGTTGTCGGTACATCAAAGAATGTTCGCGCTCTTGCATGTTCAGTCTGGACGAAATATTTATTGTTTACGTGCTCTGAGATTTTGTGCATATTGTATACAGAGTGAGTCATTAATAACGGTACATAGCTTAAGGGCAAATTGTTAACGTCAAAATAAAGCGATTGAACCCAACATGCCTTATTCAATTGTTGCTCCTTTTCATTCTATAGGGTGTTAAAGTTGAAAAAATATTTTCGATTTTTTGCTATATTTCAAGAATTTATGGCCCGATTGTTTGGAAAATGTGTCATATTATGTTTTTTGAGGTGACAATTACGGATATGCAAACAGTGTTGAGGTCAGGACTAGGGGGCGCTAGTTGTACCGTCGATGTAAAAATATGTCTAACTTTTTGTTGTTTACACTATTGAATTTTTTAATAAGCAACTATTGAGCTACCTTCAATTCTAAATAGAAAAGGTATATCTATTACAAATCGATAAACTCAACCGTTTTGGAGAAACAGGCGAATTAAGTATTTGAAATTCGGCGGAAATTAAATTAGAAAATTATTTAGACAGCTGTAGACAATACCATATTGTTAATGCAACTCAATTGTAGCGTTGCCGTTCCAAAGGAGGCAAGTGCCAAAATTTGGAAAACGCATATTTGTACATCAATAGGTTGTAATTACCATCGCCGTGTTCCTGTAAAGGGGGCAAGTGCCATACGTTTATTCTAGCAATGTTTAATACACTTAAAAGATGGTGTTGGGTGTATCTCCAGGGTAATTTTCCTTGAAGATGTGGTAAGTGCCAACAGAATCGAATCACCATAGTCAATAGTTGTTTGTCATTTGCTTGGGTTATGTGATCTGAGCATTTATGTTTACGTCGTGTACTTATGTTTTATCATATCCATATTGTTGTATATAATAACTGTGGTAGTTAATACAAATACAAACATTTTTAGTAAGCATTACAGAAAAGTATTTAAAAAAGATTTTCCTCACCTATCATTTAAACATCCAAGACAAGACACATGTAAGACTTTTGATTTATTAAATTGCAAATTAAAATCAGGTGAAAATGTAGCAAAGATGAATTTTTTTACTGTTTAAGAAAGGTATTTTAAGCTAATATGTATCAAACGCAGGTTGGGGCTTTTGTCCACTGAGTAGTTAGTTTCACACAATATTGTTAATACCTGAAAATATATGAAAAAAGAGCAAAGATGAAGTTGGAACTTCATCACAGAAAGGTAGAGATTGCGTTGTCTTACATGAAAGATGATCATACCACATCTTAGCAGGTGAACTCAAAAACTTGCACAATTTTTATTGATCTACAACAGGTATTATTTTTGCCTACTTTAACCCACAGTGATATGTTCTACATGAGGCACCTGTCCTGTTACAATTTTGGGGTACATGTGAGAGGCACAAGTAGTGCTCATATGTTCATCTGGCATAAGGCTATTGCCAGCAGAGGATATATAAATAATAATAACAAAATAAATAAATAAATATATAATAATAACATTAATTGTGGGCACCTCCCCTTTTCTAAAAACATCGATTCCGGGTACTTATCCCTTTTCTAAAAACAATAATTCTGGGCACTTACCCCCTTTTCTAAAAACATTAAAGTTTTTATTTTTTTCATAAAAACCCTTATAGCAACGAACTCTAATTACAGTTACATTTATGATTCCTTACACTCATTAAAGTGGCCAACATGTTAAAGTGCTAAAATTTATTAACATAAAAAATTTAAGTTTTTTATCAATATCTTTGATACTTAGTTTTGGCACTTGCCTCCTTTGGAACGGCAACGCTACAATTAATGGATTAGTCAGTAGTGTTTTTTATTGTTATTTTTTATATTTAAAATGCCCCGTCATAACAATGTTTCGAACATTTAAATGAGAAACATGATATGTGTATATGTCCAAGAAAATTTTTGTGGTCGCCGTGCAGCAGCGAGGTACTTGGAGTCGCGATAATAGACAACCCGATCATAGACTATTGAAGATATTGTACGACAGATTAGGTAAAACAGGATAATTTCTCCCAGAAAAGGGACGTCGGAATGACGAAAATATTAACAGCGGACCAGGAGGATGATGCTTGAGTGCCACTTGCTGAAAACAGATTTACAACCACACATCAAATTTCGGCAGCTGCTTCTGGCATCAGTCAGTCCTCCGTTAGCAGAATACTCCACAAAGAAAATTTTTATCCTTATCATTTTACTCCAGTACAACATTTAACGCCACAAGACCCTTTAGCTACGCCAACAACAAAATTATGTCCCAACATTTTATAATAAAATATTATTTACGGACGAAACCCCATTTACCCAACAAGGTATTTTTAATTGGCGAAATAGTCATTCTTGGGAACTAGAAAATCGCCATCTGCCAAGAGAATTTCATTTTCAGCAAGAGTTCCCTATCAATATTTGGTGTGGAAGTCTCTGCGATAATATTGTGGGGCCGTTCGCACTACCACGCCCAATTAACGGAGAAAATTATTTAAATTTTCTAATTAATGACTTGTCACTGCTTCTTAAAGGTATTCCCTTAAATTTACGGCAAAACTTCTGTTTTTTTGTATGATGCACCTGCACATTACCCCCGACGAGTAAGAGAATATCTTAATAGAAACTTTCTGCATGTTGGATTCGCGGCAGCGAAGTTCCTTAGCCTGCACGTAGCCCTGATTTAAATTCGCTGGATTTTTACTTTTGTGGATATATTTAAATCTTTAGTTGACAAATACATTATTAATAGTCAAGAACAACTGTGGGAAAAGACAACATAGAACTTTATTCAATGTCAGACAAAATTTAAATGAGAGGCTAAGAAACTACATTGAAGTCGCTGGTGGTCACTTCGAGAATCTTTTATGATTAATAATTTGTTAAGATATGCTTAATAAAATTTAAGTCTCCCTAATTTTCTAATTTAATTCCCGTCGAGTCTCAAAAAGTTAAATCGTCTGTTTCTCGAAAACGGTTGAGTTTATCAATTTATACAGGTATACCTTTTCTATTTAGAATTGAAAGTAGTTCAATAATTTATTATAAAAAATTTCAAATGAGTAAAATACAAAAAATAATAATAATAAATAATAAAATAGTTAGACATATTTTTGCATCGACAGTACAGTATAGCGTCTCCTAGTCATGACCTCAACACTGTTTGCAATAAAAAACACAAGACTATAAATTTTCAAAACAATCGGTGCATACTTTCTTAAAATATAGCAGAAAATCGAAAAATTTTTTTTAACTTTAACACCCTGTAGAATGAAAAGGAGCAACAATTGAGTAAGGCATGTTAGTCTCAATCGCTTTACTTTGACGTTTACAATCTGCTCTTAAGCTATTAATGACACCCTGTACAGATATAAACCTGATAGGGTCTTAAAATCAGCGCGTGGCATTCGGCAAAACTTGTATATCCCTCGGAAACTATTGTCATCATGAAAATGTTGATTTTAAAAAAGTGCCACTACGTTCTTTGCTGACGTTTTTTCATATTACGTTTTAATAATTTATGAAATATAATAAAAGAAGACACATCAATCAATACCGAACACGAAAATCATTCATGTGTGTTGCAAGCAGCAACAAACTGGGGTATATTTGAGAGAATATTCGTTGCCGTTTACTCGCTCATTTAATCTGAACGCAGTGTACGATAAACAAGATCAAAATAAGTGGAGAATGCGTAAAGCCGCGTACACACGAACCTCATCGTGTAACTTAGACGAGACACTGTAACCTTGTCGCGTCACATCACAGTAAACGTGGCTGTACACATTCGCAACGTTTCCAACACGTGTCAGTTTTTCCATGTCATCAAAGGATTATACGGTATTAGGTTATGCAGAATGCGAATTCTGTTCGGAGAGAAATATTTCGCCCACATGTTACGCGTATCTCGACTTACCCTCTTCAAGACCAAGTTACGCAACGAAATTCTGTTACAAATGAGTACGCCACTTAACATGGCGAGAAGTAGTTTCTTGGAACCGTTTCTCTGTTGCATTCTGAACATTCGGATGTTTGCATGTTGTGTGCAGCTTTTATTCGTTTCGATATTACGCGATGAGGTTACAGAGTCCCAAGGTTCGCATGGTTGTATCGAAAGTTGCATGATGATGTTGCAATACAAAAATATTGTATTAGTAATAATAATAATAAGTTAGGTAACATCCAGTAGGAATAGAACCTTATAATGGAAAATTTTAGAATGTGAAGACATGCGGGTAATGACAAATGGAGGTTATTAATGGATTTTTCCAAATATATGATTCAGTTTTTTTTAAAACTATTTTTGTATTATTCATACTTTTAATACTATGGCCTTATGCGCCTTAAAAGTAACGACTACGGAAGCGAGTAATTAGCAGCAAATTTGCTCTAGCAAGTTTCATTGGCAAACGCTTGCGGGAGGAGCATTTTCATTTCCACTACTACTTGCGACAATATTATTGAATCAAATTAAAACAGAACGCTGTGAAAATATAGGAGGAGAAGGAAACGTAGAACATGTGAAAATAAAAATAAAAGATAGTAGATAAGTAAACAATGGTTTCAGAAAAGTAATTTATGATCTCACAGAACATTATTGCGAGAAATATAAATGGAAATTTAAAATTGATAAATGCGAGTCCCTTGTAAAATCCAAAGGAAAATAATAGTCCTATCCACTCACAATCATTTATTCAAGTTACGAGGTTATCGAGGTCAAATTTTGCACTTTTCTTTTTATAAATGGAAGATTGAGAGCAATTAAGATTTTTTTGGATATCAGCTGAAGACTTCGATTAACTAGTAACTGCTGAATGCTAAGGTAATATTTGCATATATTTCTTTTGTTTGAAGGAATTCAGTTAATTTCACAATTCTAGATTTCTATTAAAATGTCATCGTAACTCCCGGAGTGTTTTAAATTTTATTTTGCATTCTATACACTTGGCAAGTAAGCGTGTACACTACAAAACATGCTATCAGCACCCCCCTTTACATGTGCAGTACTTACTGCAATCAATGTCTGAAAGCGACTCTAGCAAGCGCTACTTACACGTGTTCATGAAACTTTACAGGCTGATCTACGTATTTTCATAAAGAATTGATACTTTTACAATCCTGAACTTAAAATGGAGTCGGAGTTATTATTGCATAAAGTTAAATATATCTATTATTTGTATACCTGTTACCATGTTTGTGAAGAATTATTGGAATTTAATAAAAAAAAACGACTTGATACTTTTTAGTACGCAACGAAACGTGGTTAGTTTTGTTATACCTGCCGGTTGCTATGGTACGTTGTTTATTATCAATTATTTAATAAACAGTTAATCTGAATTTGTTAAAAATGCAAGAAAGTAATTGTATTCCTGTGGCTGTTATCGAAGAAGCTTAAGAAGAACATTACGAAAAAGTGTTCGCCAAATTTAACGAATGGAGGGAAAACGGGGTGTAATGACAATAAATGAAGAAGTCATGCTATCGTATTTTTTTAAATTTGAAGAAAAAATATGCAATTTTATTCAAGTGGTTGAAGTATTCGATGTTGAAGGGTACTATAAAGATCTGCAAAATACTTTGCTTAATTGAAGAGTGCACCGAGAGGTTATAAAGCAAAAACGCTGCAGTATCAGAAACAGCACATATTGAGGACTTTCTGACTGGAGCTTTCGATAAAAAATATTTAATGATAAAGGTAATAATTTTTTAACTTTTGCATGTTAGATATATAGTATATAACTGAATGAATTATTTTAGATTGCACTAATAATGGGGGTTTCTGGTGCCTGTCGTACTGCGAAACAAGACATTGGCAGTTACCTACTTGTTTCAATACCTGACACTAAGACGGACATTTCAAGAAAATTTACAATTATAGAAGAAGGAGTTTGCGTGACTGCTGTTGAAATATGCAGAAAATATATTTCTCTGCGCCCATTTCTCTTAACACAAGGCAAATACTTCTCACCCTGTTAGAATCAACACATTGGAGAAGGTACCCTCAATAGTTGCTTTATTCCAGAATTTCGTAAATGCAGAAGCATATTCTGGCCATTGTATGAGCCGCACTTCAACAACTTTATTAGCCAATAAAGGTGCTGATCTTGCAACGATTAAACGGTGTGGTGGATGGAAGAGCTCGTCTGTAGCAGAAAGTTATGTTGAGGAGTCCATATTTAACGAACTTGATATTGTAAGGATAATATAAATATTCCTTACAAGAAGAGGCATCCGTAACTGGTGCAAATTCTTCACAGATTTTGGCAGATGTTATGCGTTAAGAAAATGATGGCACTACAAGGGTTACTAATGGAAGTTAAATGTGATAAAACAAAAAACGAAATGTCGATTACTATAAATGTAAATGTTAATTAGTAAATAAATTAAATTTGATTTATTATAGGCTTATTACTTTTGTTGGGGCGTTTGCATGCGATTAGTGAGTGCCCTATCACGTGACTTTGGGCGTTAGTTTTAAGGACAAGAGGATCTCACAAGTACCCCTACAAACGACAAGACAGTACAACACAGAGACGAGTGCAGTTAAGATCTTAGATGCGCACAGCAGGCATTATTTTCTTGTAATTGCCATTGTACTCAATTCATTCATTCACGTACATAGTGTAAATAAATTGTACATACTCAAGCTTGTGCAGTTTATTTCAACACCAAAAAGAAAAGGGAACCAGCCAATAAAAACACAAATACAGTCCACTCCACAAGTATCGTTGGGTCCTTAATTTCGCCGACCCATTCAAAACGGTTGGCGTACAACAGTTGTGCAATCACACAACTTTCTTCATTATTCCACTAGTGAAATAAAGAATCACTTTAGACGGTTGTTATATTAAGTTGTGATAAATAAGTCTCTCCAAATTATTTTTTTTACAAAATAAGTTTAATATTTTTAAGACGTATATTTTTTAAAAGGCTAAGATAATATAATACCTGCTTTAAAACTTCAGAATATTTAAAATTTAAAAACTTGTCTAATCTATTACATGGTTAAAGGGCTATTGTTCACATCAACCCAAGAGTGCATACAATTAAGACATTTTAACAAACTCTTAAAAAAAAAATGAGATTACTCATAAGCCTAAAAGAATCACTTCGTCCCTTTGCTACAGAAAACCTTTTAAAAAGGACCCTAGAGTTACAAAGAATTTTCTTGTTAGCATTAATTCTTTTTTAAGCTAATGGAAGGTCTGTGAAAGAGACTATATTGAAAAATGAAATTATTTAGAGATTATGTATCTATTGTTTTCCAGCCATGCGGAAACTTTTCCCTTATCCCCTTAGCTTATATATGTGAGTTCTCATTAAAAAGTAATTATATCGCAGTAGATGTTATGTCAGTACATAACGACATGAACGAAATTAATATATATGTTTGGGAAGTTATAAAACGATTAACGGTATTCACTGAATTTATCGTATTTAAATCTCATGATGCATGCAATTTATCTAAAAGTAAAGTCAAATTGTTGCGTAATTAATGGGTCATACTATAACAGCATAATACTGCGACCAAAATAAGTCGATTTGTTTATCCTAAAAAAATATAAAAATCTACCAAAATCAATAATAACAAAGATACAGGGTGTCAAAATTGAAGAAACAAATCACATTTTCTTTCTTATCTTTCTATCGCTTGAAGCAAATTTCCCGAAATTTTGCTTCTGGCTATTCACAAACTTAGACAAATAACATCAGACAACAATGAAAAGACTTTACTTTTAGATAAATTGGATGCATCATAAGATATAGATGGGTTTTTCTCAGAAACCATTGCTGTTACTGACATCAACAAGGTGTACCTTTTTTTAACTAGAAAAATAGGGAAGAAAATTGTTCCAGTCCAAAATGAGACAGTGTAGCACAAAAAAGTCGTAGCGAATTAAAGGGATCCAAACCATCGTTGGTGGTGCCCTCTAGCAGATACACCAAAATCGTCGACATATTCGAATTTGAAATCCCAAGAAACCCCCCTATACCAAATTTCATAAAATTCGATGCGATCGAAAAATAATAAAGAAAATGTAATTTATTTTTTCCACTTCAACATTCTGTAGCTCCGTTAGTATCAACTTTTGAATTAAGACAAGTTGAGTTAATTCAGCATATTTTTATCCAAACTACCAAACTATCTACATCCGAAGTTTGGCCCATTCTTTACTTAACACCCTGTATATACAGCTTTGCCAAATTTCAATGGCGGATTTATAATAATCGTAATCCTGCAAATAAAATAAGTTTCTGTAAATATAAATAAAATTCGCTTCCAAACTAAAATTCGATTGCACAGAACAAAAACACTTGTACAAGATGTTTTATAAGTAATAACACAAAACAACATATTCGTTACTTCAAAATACGTAATACGAGTTAGCCAAATTTACCTTAGTACAATAGTTGTTGCAGGGCCTTTGATTTTATATGTTTTACCTTTACTTCTGACTAACATGATCAGTGTCCCCTCGTCTCTGTCCTATGAGCACCATTTCCCCCCTTAATTTCCCTGATCCACTTTCTCTTTAATAAATATTAAGCTCTTGATTTATGTCTCCTGGGGGATACATTCCAGCATTTTTCTGCTCTTGATCCTTCTAGAGTCAGTTGAACGCGGATAAAGAACGACCTTCGCCCTTCCATGTTTTAACACTTCGTTCTTAACCCCCTCCAAACTATTATACGATCCTTCTGGATGAGGCTCTCCAATTTTACTCTAAATATAAGGCACTTGTTTGACTTTTGTATCTCACCTTCCGACTGCATCTTTGAATTTATGGCCAAATTCCCTTCCAGCTCTTCTACATATATTTCCCAAATCATCTTTCTCCATATTTCACAATTTCCCTTCCGTTCCTCCTCATCAAATTTATCAGGTGAAATTTTTACCGCATGTGGCTTTGCGAACGCGCTTTAAAAAATGTGTGAAATTGTGAACGGAGTACTTATTGATCCATTCATTCTGGATGAGTTAACTGTGCTCATTATTCACAATTTTTGTGTAACTTCAAATAATTTTAATTTTATAATAATTTTATAGTTAGATATTTGACTCAATTTAAAGGAGGCCACCTGAAGAAGCAATCCTCAAAATGTAGAAATAGGTCAGATCTCATCTATTGTGGTTTGAATTGTCGTGCTCCCTCTGCCAAAAGTGAAAGATAGATATTTATTGAGTGTTCAAGCAGTTCAAGCAGGTCAGTAAAATATTATTTTCTTTAGATAATTATTGAATAGAGCTTTGTCTGTGGAATTATTCATTAGCATACCTAGATGTTTGGTATCAGAGAACATACATATGACTTCATTGATAGGAATTGTAGGAGATTTGATTTATATTAGCTTAAAATACCTTTCTAAAACAGTAAAAAGTTTACGGGTACACTTCAATGAAGTTAATCTCAATGTTAGACAGCATATGTGGTTTATTTACAATGGCGCTCCACCACATTTTGTGCGACTAGTGAGACAACATTTTGATCATGTGTTTCCCGAACGATGGATAAGCCGAGGTGGTCCAGTTGTTGCTAGCCTAAATCGCCTAAATTCGTTTGACTTTTATCTTTAGGGTCACATAAAAAACCGTTAATCTTGTCGTTGTGACCAATTTGCTCTCGTCAGACTGTCATCTCTCCCTTCTTGCATATTTGTATATATGGTGTCTTTTCTTCTCCTCTTGATCGATCGTCATTCGTCCTCATCCCAAGTGAGGTCTATCACTCACACATTTGGATATGTCACAGCTGAAAGTGACCCTCCTTAATCCATCCATTATAGTCTGAGAGCTCTCTCTGCTCTTTCACATTCAAAGTTCATACCATATTTTGCAAGTTGGTTTCCACTGCCAGATTTGTCTACCTGAGAACTATCTACATCCGAGGCTGCCGTACTAGACATTTTCAGAGATTGTGCGTTTTTACGCTTACCGCCAGAGACACGGGACTGTACTTGCACACAAGGCCCCGTGGGGCACTTACTAGTAGCTTCAGCGCCTACCTGAAAGAGGGGATTTTTTCCTTCGCTGAGGTCAACGAATATCCTCAGCGATTTAATTTTACGACTTCCCCACCCCAGTGTAGAGTGGGAGTCGGTTATTTTATAGAGGTTTTTTCCTAGCCGGCCGATAAAGGCAAGGCAAGGGAATATATTACTTGGTCGGTGGTCGAGCGGTTTGATGCGCTAGAACTTGAATCGATGTTTGATCTTGGCCCGGGTTTCCGCGGCCGGAAGACCGCAGGACAGCTACACTGGTAGAGACGATTGGCATCCTCCCTGCAGGTATGGGGGGCCTCGGTCAACGTAAGAGATTGATACCAGTCGGCGTTTGACCATGCCCTAAATTAATGAGATTTTCCAAGTTTCCCTCATTCATGCACTGAATGGTGGTTAGGGCCAACCAACGTAAGTCATTCCTAGGTACAAATACGGCCTACTTAATAATATGCCGCTGCTTCGCCCACAGAAGTTTGTTAGATCATATCTCCGGACGCCCTAAAATTTGTCGTCAAAAGTGAAAGTATACTTTGAATTTCTGATAGTGTACTGTAAAGCTCATAAAACCAATGTAATACTTTACAGAAATGTATATTCGTTGAAGTTGCTATAGTGCATTATAATGTCGGATATATTAAGTTAACTGTTCTAAAGTACGGCAACAAGTTATTTGTGAAATAACAATTATTATAATAAATGAAATATTCACAATCTATGAACGCAATAAAGCCGGGGCACATTGCTGTGATGCCACACCGCCACACGCCGTGCGATGCAACGGCAGAAGGATCTGACACCGCGTAGTCTTATGTATTTTTATATACAGTATGCGCCAAAAGTATGGAATAAATTCAATAAAAACGAAACAATTATTTTTTGGGAAAAATCCTCGAACAGGTCGATTTTTAATTTAAAAAATACATATTTTAGCGTAAAATGCGATTTTCAAATATCATTTGTTTTCGAGTAATGACGTCATCGATCTTTTTTTAAATGGCAACACCATATTTTTTCCTTGATTCTGAAAGATCGTTGAATTCTCTATCAGACAGTACTAAAATTTTGCCCTCTTAAATAGGAAAGTTTTCGAGTAAATGACGATTGAATGTTAGAAAACGTAAATTTTATCCATAAAAAGTAACAATTCTGAGGTATGTAAAATAAAATACAATTGATTAAATTTTATACTTAAATTAAATGTTCGAATTGCCATCCACCAACTTCTTGACAATGCGCAAGTCTGTGAAGAAATTCTTCTTGCACATTATGAATGATTTCTGGGGTAACTCTGCGTATATCGTCCCGAATGCGATTATAATAAAGATCTTCTAAATTCCGTGGTTTATTAATTTATTAATGTACACTTTTGACTTCAAGTATCCCCATAAAAAATAGTCAAGAGGTGTAAGATCTGGCGATCTTGCAGGCCATTCTATCGGTTCGCGTCTGCCGATCCACCTCCCAGGAAAACAGTTGTCCAGAAAATCTCGTACAGGGCGCGCATAGTGCGAAGGTGCACCATCTTGCTGAAACCATATGGTATCATCAGGAATGTCAGGGTCATTATCGTTAGGAAAAATTACTTCCAGCCCACACATTTAATTTCTGAGGGTGTTGGGTATGTGCCTCTGCCATCCAATGAGGATTTTCCCGACTCCAGTATCTGCAAGTTTGACGGTTTACTGTACCATTCAGAAAAAATGTGGCCTCATCTGAAAAAAGTATTTGCCGGTGTAAATTTCTATTTCCTTGACATAAATCCATTAGAATTTCGCAAAAGTGTAAGCGGCGATCGATCATCTTCATTGAGTTCCTGCACAAGTTGAATTTTGTAGGGATGATATTTTTCCTTCCTCAAGATACGTAGCACTGTGCTCTGACTAGTATCATTGTTTAATGCAACCAATCGTGAAGAATTATGAGGATTATCCACCATACTTATCAAAATGTTCTGTTTCTGATTTTCATTAATGCTTGGACGTCCAGGTTTTGGAATATTTACAACATTGCCAGTTTCTCTAAATTTAGACTACCTTACTGACTGTTGATTGGCTGATAGGGCGATCTGGATATTTTTCATTAAATAAATCGCAAACTTCCTGCTGAGTTCTAGTCATATTCCCGCATCCGATAAGAATTAAAATTTCAATTCTTTGAGTAACAGTTAAATGTGCCATAATACTTTAAATTGAATAATAATTTCTATGTCGCTTGCAATACTTTTTAGAAAGTGGTGTGACAATCACACTTTGCAAAGATTTTCACCTACGTGGTCCATAAAAGAACTATGGAATTCGAAAAACTAAAGTTGATAATGTTTTTGCTTTATTTTAATTGATTTACGTTTTCTAACATTCAATCGTCATTTACTCGAAAACTTTCCTATGTAAGAAGGCAAAATTTTAGTACTGTCTGATAGAGAATTAAACGATCTTTCAGAATCAAGGAAAAAATATGGTGTTGCCATTTAAAAAAAATCGATGACGTCATTACTCGAAAACAAATGACATTTGAAAATCGCATTTTACGCTAAAATATGTATTTTTTAAATTAAAAATCGACCTGTTCGAGGATTTTTCCCAAAAAATAATTGTTTCGTTTTTATTGAATTTATTCCATACTTTTGGCGCATACTGTATTGTGTGCACATTGCTCTGACGTTACACCAGGCCACCCATGCCACGTCATCCGACATGTTGCGAATCTGACTTGTTAGATTTTCATCATGCTGGATGCTGTAACGTGGTGTCGCGTGCTAACAGTGTACACCTGAATTTCATGCCAAACACATAAAATGACAGACAAAATGGTGAAATTTTGTTAATGTTAGATGGAAAAATCTTTATTTTTCTTGTCTCAACACTGAACGAATGACTTATTTTACGATAAAATATGGAATAGATTGTACCATTTCAATATATAAAGTCGATATGTCATGGAATAGTTTATTAAATTATAACTACGAAAACAAGTGGAATATTTAAATTATTATTTATTCAAATTTATCATCAACTGTTTACTTTATTCACATAATCTCAGTTTTCTACAATTGGAATGCTCATCAAGGTTTATGGGGCATTGGTTCCTCGCAGTCTCTACCTTCTCTATTTTGTTCAGTTTCCTCAATATCTCCAGTTCTGCTTCTTAATTCTTTTCATCCAATAGTTCAACTGTCAAGAAATTCTCTAAATCAATGTCAATAAGCTGATCAACGTTTCAAGTCGTAACAGTGATCAAATAGCTTAGCCCAAGCTTACGACAGCCACAATTGCTCTTGCACACACTTCGACAATCACAAGAGATTATTTGAGTAATGCTGATGCTCCTTTTTCAGTGGTTACTGGCAGTTGATAGTGCGCCTCCAACCCCATTCCGCTGGTTCCATGAATTTCTTTCCAGCTCTGCATTGGGTGATAAACTGTACGCAAGCTGCCGTACGGTTGCTTGAATAGGTAGCAGGGAACGAAGGTGACCCAAATTTTTGGCCACTCTCTTTTTAAAACAGAAATTGTATTATGCATTAACCAGTACCATTGATAAAATGTAACAAGGCATCGCACGGCGTGGTAATAACACATACTTCTACTATATACAGCTCATTTGTAAACCAGACTGGTCCTAAACGGTGGGGGCAATTAAGGAGACCAGGATTTGATATGCTGTGCACATGCGTTAGTTCATATTGTCAGATTTCAAACGATTTCATTTTTTAAACTATTTTTTCTAATTAATTACTAAATAAGACTTTAACTTCGTTAATACGTGCCATATCCAAAACCGCGTGTTAGTGAGTGTCTCTTAATTTTTGATGGTTATTTATCAATAATAATCATTAACTTTTGTGTGCTGTGTGAATAAAACATTGTACACAGGAATTTGTGGAAAAAACTTACAGATGCATGTTCTTTCACTATAAAAATAAACTTTATTTGTTTTGGTGTAGAGTTTTTACAACTGCCACAATCTATTTGTGGTTTTTCTATTCCTCTGCCGCCAGTGGCGGCGTTCTACTTAAGAATGTCCCGTTGCTCTAAATGTAGAGTAGATAAATCTGATGGCCTTATTGGTTGTGAAGGTGCTTGTGATAAATGGTTTCACTACTCTTGCATTGGTCTTACTAATGTAGAATTTGGTATGTTGGCAAAAAATAAAAATTTGTTCTACCAATGTGATCAATGTATGCGCAAATGTGATATAAGGCCTAAGGAGTATGTTAATAACGTCAAAATAATCAATGATAATGTGTCTAAGTTAACTGAATTAATTGATAAACGATTGGTTAAACGAATTGACACAGTTGAATCGACACTAGCCAATTTTAAGAGTGAAATGGTACACCTTATTAAATGTGAGTTGGAAGCTAAAATGAGAGAGAATATCAACGAAATAAAACCTGCAATAATTGACATCATGACATCCCGTCTTTCTGAAACAAGTGAACCCAAGCCTTCTTATTCAACTGTCGCAAGAAAGCAAGCGTCTTTCGTTATCAAGCCAAAGCTCAAACAAGACGTGTCAGCAACATCCAGCCCTAGTAATTGAAACAGAGTTTTCATCGTCACCTAAAAATATGACTTTTCCCTTTAAATCTCTAGGTGGTTATAATTTTAGAAAAGCTAACTTTCCTGCCCTCTATCAAGAATTTACATCTATTGACTGGTCACCACTTCTCACGTACAATGATGTTAATGCTGCAGTTTCTGAATTTTATAACATGCTTGAATTATTATTTGTTATATATCCCGAAAAAAAGGGATGCAGCCCGTACTCGATATCCGCCTTGGTTTGATTTTAACATAATATCACTTGTAAAGCAGAAAACAAAAGCGTGGACAAAATATCGTGTAACCCAAGCATTGGATGATTTAGAAAACTTTAAGCATCTTAGAGCTACTACTAAACTGAATATTAGAATTGCTTATAATAATTATATTAACAATGCTGAAACCTCAATTAAGTCTGACCCTAAAAAATTTTGGGAATTTATTAATGCTAAGAAAGGTCACTCCTCCATCCCATCTCTTATGACTTACAATACTAATGAAACTCATGATCCCCACGATATTGTTAATAATTTTGCAAATTTTTTTTCCACTGCTTATATATCGATCCTAGTCCATTTACAATTGCAAATAATGCCATTAATAATAACTCTATTATGGTGAATTCAATTGATAATAATGACATTCTGGCGGCTATTAAAAAGATAAAGGCAAATATGACTATGGGTCCTGATCTCATTCCGGCGTTTTTAATTAAGGATTGTGGTAGTGCTCTGTGTGAGCCATTATCTATAATTTTTAACCTTATTCTAAAAACTTCTACTTTTCCAGATGTATGGAAGATTTCTAGAATATGTCCGGTGTTTAAAAAGGGTAATTTGAATGATATAGCCAATTATCGCCCCATCGCCATACTCTGCAATTTTTCTAAGATTTTTGAAAATGTTGTTTACTTTTATTTATCAAATTACGTAAGTAATATTTTTGTACAAGATCAACATGGCTTTTGTGAAGGATGGTCTACTGTCACAAACCTTTGTTGCAAAACTTAATTTACCATTAATGCGTTAGATCGCACTAGTCAAGTAGACGTTGTCTATACAGACTTCTCAAAAGCATTCGACCGTCTAGATCATGGTTTATTATTGGGAAAATTGGATGAGATTGGTCTAAGTACTAATCTTATTGCCTTATTTTATTCATACCTAACGAATAGATCGCAGTATGTGCAATACCGTGGTTATCAGTCCGATAAATATCGGCAGAAGTCAGGTGTCCCACAGGGCACTCTTGGTCCCCTATTGTTTATTTTGTTTATTAACGATATTACTGCCGGCCTGGATGTAAACGTTTTAATTTATGCTGATGATGTTAAAATCCTTTCTAATATAGAGTCATACACCGACTGTAATAAATTGCAGCAAAATCTAAATCTTGGTAATTTGTGGTGTGTTACTAATAAATTACCTTTAAATGTTACCAAGTGCAATGTAATGTCATATTGTCGCAAGTCTCGTATGCTGCTTTATGACTACAAATTGGACAATATTACTTTAAATAGGCCTGAAACTATATGCGATCTCGGTGTCACTTTTGATTCAAGACTATCCTTTGTACCTCATATTCAGAAAACTATTGGTAGTGCCTATAAAACTCTTGGTTTCATATTGAGGAATATGAAAGAATTTAAAAATATGAGTACTCTTAAACTTCTTTATATTACGTTTATCAGATCTAAACTGGAGTATTCATCTATTGTATGGAATCCTATATATGCAGTACATAACACGGCAATTGAAAGGGTGCAAGGGCGATTCTTTAAATCTGCAGTTTTTTCTTTGGATGGTGTATATCCATTGAGAGGCACACCTTACAATTATTTCTTGGAGAGGTTTAGCATGAGTAGTTTAGAAAACAGGAGGAGTATGACAGCTGTACTGTTTCTATTTAAAATTCTCCACAATAAGGTTAAATGTCCGTCTCTATTGTCTTTGCTGGATTTTCGTGTGCCTAGGATCAATAACAGAAATAATGGACTATTCTACATTAAGAACCAACATATATAAGCAATCTCCAATATACCACATTATAAATAGTCATTCACTAATTGATGGTCATTTAGATATGTTTGTCTGTACAATTGCACACATAAAAAAAAAATTAGCTTCAGTTTGTTTATTATACATAGTAGATGTTTGTAATGTGCCCTATATACACGATTTTAATTATTTTGCATTCTTCATTAGCTTTTATTTTTACACAAAATTTTATATATTTATTTGTACATTCTTAGGAGTATTTTAGTTTGTTATGTTTATGTTAATTAACTCAGTTATATTATCTTTTTACTATTATTTTTATTGTATTCTTGTGAAACATATCCTGTTAATGGGTTTTATCCCGTTGGATATTTTAAATAAATAAATAAATAAAATAAATAGAATTAATTTTTAATAACAATAGGGAGTTATTGGACGTGTCATAAGGTTAAGCAGTATTTAGGTTTTCCTTATATTGACATCTAAGCATGCGCATATGTGCTGTATTATTAAGACAGCAGTAGTAATAATGATAGTGCTCTACCATATTTATGCATGACGTAACGTTGAGCAATCCCTTATTTGGTAGACCGAGTTGTTCGGCCGTAATCGGTCATACCCGGTCTAACCTAAAAAAAAAATGTTTTTCGTTTTTTTTTAATAAGTTCCGTCGCATATTTCAAGAAAAATTAAATAAAGATAAATAAACGTATCTTCATTTGACTTCTGTTCCTTTTCTCATTCACCATTAAAATGGCAATAATTGAGAGATGTAACCTAAAGAATAAGGGAATCCCATTCGTCAAATTATTAAACAATAGCTATATTTTTCTGGACAAAATAAGGGCAAACAGTATTTAAATAAAGTAGTATTTAATACTGTTCGGTAGTATTAAAGGGGTTTCCAATAACTCTAATATACAGGGTGTCCCGACACAGAGCAAGAGTAGATTCCTTACATGAAAATAATGTGATTAAGCCAAACTTACCTTGGTCCATTTGTGGCTAATAAAAAAGTTACAGGGCGTTAAAGTTCAAATTTTGAAATCGAAATTCTTTAAATTCTTAGAAAATTTTCAAAGCATTCTTTTGAAAATTTGGATTAGGGCATTTTCTGGGACAAGAGAAACAAATCTGTACTTAATTTTGCTATAGACGCTAGACGGCGCTACGAAATGTACTCTCGGTTGAAAAAGACTGGTTATAACTTTTTTATCGGTGTGTGTATGAAAGTTTTAATAGAAAAATATTATTCTCCTATCCATTTCTCACAAATAAGGTATACTTGTTTTATGTCGATAAATTTAACCGTTTTCGATTTATTTCTTGTTTTTATTGGATGCAATAAAATAAAATAAAATAAAATAAAACTTAGTAGTAGTTACTTACGCAAAACTGTCATAGTAGCAAATCCCTTTTTAAGCAGCAAAATAAATGTTTTATAGTATTTAATTGCTTGAGTACTTATCTAGAAATATTTAGGAAATACGTTTTTTAATATCTTTCTAGCTTATCGAGCGTTTTCTGTTTTTCGTTTTTGTGCATGAGCTACCTGAAGTTCCTCGTAACTAAACATGTAGTTTATTATAAATTACGCAAATGGAACTTCCTAAATCTTACCAAGTTTTGCAATTTAATAGCAGGCGGCTCTAACGAAGCTATGTAAAGCCTGATTAATTATTAATAGTGAAGCTAATTCCTTATAATGCACTCTAAATCTTTAAAACTTATAGAGCACATTATGACTATGAGATAATTGAAACGCACCAGCCCATTATTTCATTTTTTATTTAAAAATGATATTACAAAGAATATGAAAATTCAGTTGTTTTTTATTATTATTTTTTTTTTTCAAAGTAAAAGCGAGAAGAACGCGAACAAAAACGAGATCAATGTCAAAGAACTGTGTCTATACATATTACAGTTCAATGTTATTAGATTTATGTCAGATTATAATAATGCAAACTAGATTTCTTTGATATAATTCGATTAACTTGAATAAAAAAATAAAACTATTTTATATTACGTAGGCATATACCTAATTATTATTTAAATTACGTAGATACATAAAAATACCTATATATTGAAATGTTAGAACTCTTCTATATCACTTCTATTTTGACCATATACATGGTGATTCACAACGTATCCAAAAAAAAAAATAGTACTAGATGAGATATGAAAAATGGAGTAAATATCGTAAAAACAATTGTTGTAGTATTTTTAACCTTTACATTGCTGAGCTACTGTAGTCTCTAGCGTAATCGGAATGCAGACCATTACAAATACTGAAATCCGATTGTAGTATTAACGTTTTTACGACACTGTTTATATTAGTTTTGCAAGTGTCAAAAATGGCTTAGTCTATAGCAACTCGGAGTTGATGAATGGATTAATCTATGGTGAAATAAGATAAAATACTTTAGCAGCTTCTCGGTCTGTAAACAGAATGATTTCCCAGTTGACATGTGCCAACGTGGGCATGTGCAGATCCAGAGCGTCCACGGTGTATTGCAGCAGCTGAGGAACACATTTTAAAGATTGTTCCAGAGAATCGTCGACTAAGTACCTGGCAAATCGCTCAATAAGTACAAACAATGTCTTAATCAACAATCATACACGAGACTCAATTATATCCGCACCATGTACAGCGTGTCCAAGCATTGATACCAAAGGATTATTAATTAGATTTTGTGAATGGCTGCATGGTTTGCTGCAACAAAACAATACATTTATAATACTCATGTTTGTAATTTTCATTTTCAAGAACACTGTGGTAAGATGGGCCCAAATGTATTTATACGTTGGTTTTGAACAGTTGCTGTAACATCAGGTATGTCAAACTATTTTATTAAAACCACAAATTAATGTTATTAATTAATAGTAACTGCAAACGTAGTTGAATTTGCTGGTATAAAATAGATGTTATAAAATTTTATTTATTTCTTCTAATTCTTCCAATTTTTGTCCGTTCATATGGCATTACACTTCACCGCCGTGTCGGTCGTTGACTGATTGCTTTGTCTTGCGCAAGGTCAGGTTTTATAGTGGACTATTTTCCAGTCTCGTACAGAAGTGTATTTTTAAGTCATTTTCAAATTGCTGCAAATATAATGTGCTTTAAATCAACTTACATTACTACAATTTTGCTTCCTTAAGAAGCCTGAGCCTGAGAAATTACTTCTTTATTTAATTTTTTTTACGATAATTTTCTTATTTGTTGGGTAATTGTACTGATATTTAAGAAATCGAGGTTTTGTTGAGATAAGACAAAGAATTATGGAAAATGATTAGATCTTTCGAAACAAGTTTGAATTGGCTTTAAAAAAGGTATATCTATTTATTGCATGTTGCTAAACTGCACAATTTTAGAGAAAACTGCGTTTAATGTATTTGTTACGTTTGGAAATCAATACGTAAATAGTTAAGTAAAAATAAGTATCATACATAAATAGCTGCATGGCGTATATTTCAAAAATAAATATTAAATTATCTCATAGAATAACCTTCTTTTCTAATAACTCCGACCCAAACATTGATTTTAAACTCGCGTTTAAAATGTCTAAGACTTATTGCATAGAGGTTTACATCGGAATATTCATGAAAGCTGTGAACATTTATTTTGTCCTCTACGAGAACAAGCCTCATCAGTAAAATCAATTTTCTTGTAAAAATTAATATCCTGATACAAGATAAACTTGCAAAAGGTCACTCGTCGATCCAAATCTTAAGGCAATAGTTCTTCCACTTTTTGAATGTGATATGAATGTGTGATATTACATTTAAAAATTCGGTGTACACAAGTTCTTGATAATACAGTTTCTCGAGATAAACGTTTAGTTGTATCTTGTACTCTCAATACACTAGGACGTTCTTGGATATTATTGAAAAACTTTCCTGTCTGTCGAGCCCATCCTTCAACATTATAAATTTTTTCTCTATGAGAAATCACTCGATTTCGACATCTTAAAATAATCTTCCACACACAGGAAACTGTAGAAAGTTTAGAAAGAAAGTAACATGTCAACTTGTTCACTGAATGTAAATTTTCTAGCCATTTTCAACAAGAAACAGTAGCAGAAGTAAAACAATTGTATTACTATGAAATTTTAAGCCTACTACTTCTAATAAGCACTGTTAAAATTTTGATTTAATTAATGCATTTTTTCTTTAAAACCTTAAAGTTCTTTAAAATTCAACAACAGTGAAAAAGTGTTTTAAATTAAATATTGCTCGGGATATTATTATTTTAAATTCGATCAATGGACAATAAGTTTAGTATAATTTTAATAGTGAATCACACTCAATGAACCTTGTAGTATTTCAATTTACTTGAACTCATAGTCAAAGAACACCAATAATTAACCTAAATCATGCGCCAAATTCGGTTATACCAAGTTCAAGAAATTTTTTTTCGAAATATTTTCCCCCACTTTGAAGGCCTGTAACTCCGCTTATGTGGAACTTTGTACATAAGTATGTTTCATTAATAATATTTTAGGGAGCCTTATAAACTCGCGACAAGAATTCAAACGACTTACGTCATATGAACAATTAAATAATTCATTATATTTTCATCAAAATATTTAAGAAACCGCAACTGATAGTAATAAAACTATATGCTGCACTAAAAGTTTGCATTATATATTGCAAAAAAATATTGTTTTTAACGCGACCAAATATCGAAAATTACGTTGACAATAAAAACAAATGTGTAACGTCAGCCGTGACGTAAGACGTCTGAATTCTTGACGCGAGTATATACACTTGCTCTGTCGGTTCATATGCGGAACGCCCTCTATATATTTGGAATCAGAAAAAAAATCTCTGTTTTATGACATAAAGATCAAATGTGGCGCCCATAAGAAAAAATAAAATTGATGGCAATTTGTAAATATCGAAACGTTGCAGTTAATGTTCTTAGATATTCGAGGATAGAACGTTGGCCCAGATTCAAAATTAAAAGACAGATATAAAGATATAAAGAAAAAATCAATATTTTTGTTTTTTCCATATATTTCAAAATCTAAAGAAGATACTAATAAGCTAGATGTTGAGGCTTAACCTCAAGTATTTCAAAAAATGCATGTAGTCTAAGAGCCAGTGGCCGGCAACCTATAAGTAAATGATTATACCTGAAATTTTGCACAGTGAGTCTCTTATACCTATAACTCATGATGTGGGGACTCGCTAAGCCCGGCGAGGCCGACTCAAGAGTTACTCAGGTGCGAGAAGTATGAAAATGTAACCAACTTATTAAATTAAATTAACCCGTTATTAAATTAACAAAGCTGCCGTTTGAAAATTTTAAAATATACAATTATTACTATATAAAAATAACAAAGGCAGACGATTACCGTGCTTCTAAGGTCATGGCAGACACTTGTGAAATTGGCAAACATTATAAATTTAAAAAGTATTTGATTAAATCTGATTTTTGACGTTAAAAAAGTGTCAGAAATGACAAGCATTGTAATCGACATCACCAAATCTCAGAACCTGTGCCAGAAATAGAGGTTATCTGTTACTTATATTATTTTAATATAAAAAGGTGCTAAATATAATAAATAATAAAAGAAATGCCTAATTTGTTAGATCTGAAATTTTAAAATTTTCAAACGGTAGCTTTGTTAATTTAATTTAACGAAGTTGGTTAAATTTTCATACCTCTCGCACCTCAGTAACAGTTGGGTCGGCCTCGCCGGGCTTAGGGAGTCATCACCTCAAGAGTGATAGGTATAAGAGACTCACTGTGCAAAATTTCAGGTATAATCATTTACTTATAGGTTGCCGGCCACTGGCTCTTAGACTAATGTACCCATCGACCCTTAAAGCACTTACCCTAGTTCTACTAACATCCAGGTAAAATGTCCACAGCTCTGTAAAAACAGTCCAAATACAACACTCAAGCAGTTAACAACAAACTACATTTTACTTTAATCCTAAAATCCTAAAAATATACAGTATCAACTCAAGTTTGTGCATCGTCCAAACACTAGTTTACAAGTTAACGTCTACACATTTGCTGTAACATATACGTTTCATTATGATTGCTATGTATATATTTTTTTCAAATAAACGTGTTTTCTTTTTCATTTGATTTTTTAATTTAAAAAACTGTTTTTATTTTTCAAACAATTTTTAAGTTAAGAAATCCTCGTATAAGTTGGAGGAATTATGGTAACTGCGGTTGTTCACCTAAATAAAATTTATGCAATGAAGAACAACACGATTTTGTACTTGTCATTTATTATAAAGCACCAGTCATATCAATGAATCAATGTATCTTATCGTAGCACCTGTACAACACACTTCACCTTTTTAATTGCAACATAATACTGAACGATTAGGTTATTTTTAACTTATTTCATATCACATATTTTAAAATTAATCTGTTACATTTAAAAATATTTAGGCCACTATAGAAAGTCATTAATTAACATCTATTGTTATACAAGGTAAGTGCAATTTACCAAGACCCATCGTTGGAGGCTAACATGAAACTTGTGGTGACTCGTCTACTCATGTACGAGCACACGAAACATAGCGTCGTAAGACCTGGCAATGCCAAGAAATCTCTGGAGAACGTGAATGCTTGGAATAGGCGCTTACACAGCTCGTTAGGTCCTGGAGAATTGCACCATGACTTGGCAGTGTGGCTGACCAGGTCAGACATTGGGGGACCGTCAGGTTATGCTCCAGTTGCAGGGGTGTGTGATCCTAAAAGAAGTTGCGCCCTTAATAGGGACGAGGGTCTCACTAGCGCCTTTATAATAGCACACGAAACGGCTCATATGTAAGTACAATAGGGAGCAAAATAATATACAAGGTGTCCCATAATTATTGCGACAAATTGATAGGGGTCGTAGAGAGCATGAAAATAAGCAATTTTACTTTATAAACCCCGCAGATGCAGGTGCCTCCTGAGTCCTGACTCATTAGCTTGCTGTGTTTACTTCTTATGTCGGCCTAAAGTCGCCACACCGATTCAGTTCAATGGCTGGCTATCATAAACAAAAACAAAAAAAAAAAACACACCGATTCAGTTAGTTTCAGTGACTGGTGTGCAAAGCGTAAATAGCCTTAATTTGTTGGTACAATGGAGCATTATTTGTATGCGGAACTGATATGCATATGATTTACGGAGAAGTTGGTGGTAATGGGAGAAGAGCCGCGGCCCTTCGCCATGCGGACAATAGAGTTTGAGGAAGAGATTCTCCACCATGTAGAGGCCAATCCGTCCACAAGCGTGCGTGCCATTTATTGAACATGATATGGGAGCGGCACGAAGTAGTGTTTGGCGGGTTATGCGGGATCAAAAACTACACCATCTGCCGCGTCTTTTGTCGTTGGTGGTTGCAGCAAGAGTTGAGACAACCACACTTTGTTCGCTACGTTTTGTTTACTGACGAGGCCTGTTTTACAAGGGATGGTTATTTTAGTAGCTGTTATAGTGACATTTGGAGTGAAAATAACCCCCATCACAGACCTCCGTAGAAACCAACATCAATTTGTAATTAACATCTGGGCCGGCATTGTGGGCGAGCAGATCATCGGGCCATATTGACTCCCACCACGTTTGAATGAACACGTTTATGCTCAATTCGTGCAGCATGTGCTTCCAGAACTATTAGAGGATGTGTCACTGGACATAAGAGCTAACATGTGGTTTCAACACGATGGCGCCCTAGCCCACTTTGCTTTGCTAGTGTGGCACTATTTGAATGAAATATTTAACTAACAGGTGGATAGGCAGAGGTGGCCCTGTACATTGGCCTGCGCTGTCACCCGACGTAACCCCCTTGGTCTATTTTCTCTGGGGCCATCTAAAAGCTTTAGTGTATGAAAAAAACTCCTGTCCCCAACCAACAAGAGCTACTGGGAAGAGTTATGGCCGCGTCCGCCGGGGATATTCCATAGAGTTCGCCAATCAATGAAGAATCGTACCCAGCTGTGCATTGAGCAACGTGGAGGACACTTTGAGCAATTGAGCAATAATTACTCCAAGCTCTTTCAATAAAGTGGTACTTTTAAAATTTTTTTTTTTGGTGTAGCAGCCAATCGGCATATTTCCAGACAGGGGTTTATAAGGCAAAATTGCTTGTTTTCGTAGCCTCTACAACCCCTATCATTTTGTCGCAATAATTATGGGACACCCTGTTTATCACAAATAATATCACATATTAGTAAGTCAAGATGTTAAACGCAAATTGGTTGAGAGAAAATAATGCACTCTCATTATGTAATTTCTAATATAAGCTTTCGAAATAGAAGGTTTAAAAAAATGGATAATATCCGTATTATTTATGAAATTCATCTTCATCGCACATTTTTGTAGGTACCTACTTGGGTTGATTTATATCCTTAAAAACTATATTCTTCAAGACAATTCAACAAATATTTTGTTTTAAATGGTATCGAAATCCGCTTCTTCTAACCTTGCCACAGAGCCTTTAAACTGGCGATGCAAGGCCTGCTATGTTTTTTGATATCCTCAAGTTCAATAAAACGTACCTATACTATTTATTTATTTAAAATCAGACAAACTCGTGAGAATTAGGACCCATCAAAACCCCTATGTGTGAAATTTTAATAAAAACTGTACAGTGTTTTCTTTTACATGATGTCAAAGTTTTATTTGTGTACAAATTCGTACAAAAGTTATTCTTCAAGATGATTCAAAAATTATCTTATTTTAAATAGATGGAGAACCACTTTTTCTGATCCTATCACGGCTTTGAACATGGCGATCTAAGGTTTGTTATGATTTTTTTTATATCTCCAAAATGCAATATCAATAAATAGGAAAATAGGTTTTATCCTGCCCTGAATTGTAGAAGTCTGTTAAGAAAATATAAAAGAACGACTGTATCGATGTTAGAATAAAATAAAATAAATAAAACATTTATTAACTAACTAATTAACGAATATAATAAGCCACCTTTCAAAACCTTTCATATGAAAATAAGGTTACCCAAATTATTTTGGAGTTTTCTTTAAATGATAATTTAAATTATTTACGCCAAATACTTGAAAAATACTAATATTAGTTTTTTTTTTAAATAAACTCAAAGAAAGTAAAGTAAAATTTCTAGCCACATTACAGAAGACACTATCATACGGATTCATCAACAAGGCGTAACGTTAGTCAGACTAGCGGAGGTTACGCGTAAAGTTTACGCATCTGTTGCACTAATTTAAATAAAAGCATACTCCTATTCACTACTATGTATAATACTTACTTTATGATATGTTAATTCAATCCGTAGTACTGAAAAGTACAGTTTTTGAATATAAATACTAAATATTCAATGGGAAACGCAAGAAACTAGAGGCCGAAGTTACGCGAATTTTAGACAGGTACAATACTGGGTCTAACTTTTGGCGCAAATATGGACGTAAATAAACAGCCTACCTAGCAACGCATGTTTCGTGAATGAGCGCAAAGCTGGTTAGGCCAACTAACACGCTTTACACGGGCGTAAACTCGTTAGTCGGACTAGCGCTACGCCCGTTTCATAAATCCGGCTGTAAATGTCTGAGCCCAAAACTATGTGTGAAAATTAAATCTGGTTTTGTATTGTTCAAATTCAGTATTTTGCTATTTTGCAACTGCTAAATGAACACTAAAAGAATCGCTAAGCGTTTATTGAATTTCGGTACAAAAATCATAGTAGGCCTCCTTCTTAAAAGCTGTAGTTGGATCGGAAGAAACGGAGTTCGATGTCATTTAAAACAAAACAATATTTGTTAGACTCATTTGATGAACAAATTTAACAGATTTGTACACAAATAAAACTTTGAGATCAGGTAGAAGAAAACACACTGTATAGTATTTGTTTACATTTCACACATAGGGGTTTTGAAGGGTCCTGATTTACACAACCATATACAGATTTTAAATAAAAAGTCACTAAGCGTTTGTATTAAATTGCGGAGGTATAAAAATCATAGCAGGCCTTGGATCCTCATCTTGAAAGCCGTAGTAGGATCAAAAGAAGCTGTTTTCGATGCCATTTAAAAGAAAATATTTGTTGGATTATCTTGAAGAATAAAGTTTTTACGAGATAAAACTTTCAGATCATGTAAAAGAAAACACTCTGTATAGTTTTAATTCAAATTTCATATATAGAGGGGGTTCTGAGGGGTCTTGATTCAAACCAGCTAGTCAAATTTAAAATTAAAAAAAATCACTAAAATTTTTATTAAAATTCTGGGGTAGAAAACATCATAGCAGCCCATTTTAAAAGCTGTGGTAGGATTAGAAAAGGCGGATTTCGATGCCATTTAAAATAAAAAATTAATTATTGGATTATCTTGAAGAAAAAAGTTTTTACGGATTTGTACACAAATAAAACTTTGAGATTATGCAAAAGAAAACACTATGTATAGCTTTCATTCAAATTTTACACCTACAGGTTTTGGGGGGTCCTGATTCACACCACCTTATCAGATTTTAAATGAAAAAATCGCTAAACGTTTTTATTGAAATTCGGAGGTATAAAAAATCATATCATAGGTTCAGAAGAAACGGCATTTGATGCCAAAAAAAATATTTGTAGGATTATCTTGAAGAACAACATTTTTGCGGATTTGTACACAGATAAAATAAGACACACTGCATAACCAGGAATTTTAAATAAAGTAAAAAATCATTAAAATTTGTATATGATAAATTATATTATATATTTTTATAATGTTCAAAGTATTTTCAGTTTTTCCGCACAAATAAACAATGCATCTACATTCTATATCTAGTGTTTTACGTAAATGTATAAAAATAAAATCTTATCTTATTATAAAATAGCAAACATAAAAAGTAGTTTTTGTTTACAAAGATACAATTTAGTAAAACTTTTTGAAACAATGTCATTTATAACTTTTTAAATAACTGCAGGATATTTATACTTGTTCTTAAGGTAACTTTTCCACATCAATGGTACGTGGCAGAAGGCACAAACGGTATTTAATCTCTACGGCTTTCCAAGTTGTTATGTCATGATGTATCATACTGGTCGCCAATAATAGAATTAGAGTGTACATTCATAACCTATATTAGAACAGTGCGTTCAATTGGGGTAAAATAATACTGATTTGATGATCAGCATTTATAAAATTATGATAATATATTATTATGCATAAATCAACATATTCGAATGATTTTTATGTCTCTTGCTTGAAATTATATTGCACCACTCTATCCCACGGCTTCGTTTCGGAGACTTTTGAAATATTTTATTTTCCATTATATCGATGAGATGTACCTACTGTACTGTACCTATTTTAAAATTTATTTCTCAATGGCAAACAGGCAAGGTAGGCCAAAG
This sequence comes from Monochamus saltuarius, assembly GCA_025584915.1. Lineage (NCBI taxonomy): Eukaryota > Metazoa > Arthropoda > Insecta > Coleoptera > Cerambycidae > Monochamus > Monochamus saltuarius. Next base: position 36,339,771 of record CM046726.1, read on the forward strand.
ATTGGTCCAAATCAGTGACAAGCCCACTCGGCCCATCCCCTGGCGACGCCCCTGTGACTCAATAAAATTAAAAACAAATTTACTGTAGTTCGTAGGTTTTCACGGCCGATGTCAATTGAATGATGTACACTTTCTGGACTATTTGGCCGTGGTCGATGCTTAACTGTAGACGCTTCGCCATACTTAACAGATGACCTGTTCAGTGCTTATCGTATCTTGAGCGGCGGCTGAATGGTTACCGCGGTGTTAAAGCCGAGCTTTTATACTAGTCGATGCGTCAAGGGTAGTTAGTTTAGTCTTTAGGTTGACTGGTTCAGGCCTGTTATAGACGGCTGGTTCAGGTACGCCCCGGTTCAGTTGTTTGTTCTTAAGCAAAGGTATCCAAGTATCACTAATCTTCAATGCTTCGTCCCTGTTCATGTTGTTCGGATATTGAAGCATCTCTAAAGCCTACCTACGTGCTAGATTGTAATACCCATTAGTACTCTAGTGTCCCTCTTTCCGAGCATGTTCAGCAACGGCAGATTTTTCAAACTAGTATAACCGTATGTGCCTTTCGTGTGCTTTTTTCTGGTTTCTACAGTTTTTTGGATATTCCCACGTATACTTTGTGACAGTCGCTGCATGGCACCTAACATACTCCCAGAGTTTGTAACGGACTCAATTTATCTTTCGGTTTGTAGAGTTGCTGACCTATTTTAGATAGTGACAAATATTATTAGATAGTGACATAATGACAGCAAGAACTGCGAAAATACTACTCAAAAAAGCGTACTACTTTCACACCAACGTGTAAAATAAGTCAGCAACTCCGTACAGTCCCACTAGAGGGCACTAGAGTGCTGGTTTGTACTAATTAGTACTACAATGTACCACGAAGGAAGGCTTTGGAGATTCTTCAGTATCCGAACAACATAAACAGGGACGAAAGATTGAATATTAGTCATACTTGGATCCCTTTGCTTAAGAACAAACAAGTGAACTGGAGCGTACCTGAGCCATCCATTACAGGCCTGAACCAGTCAACCTAAACACTGAACGCCATGATCTTGACGCATCAACTAGTATAAGCCATTCAGCCGCCGCTCGTGGTATCAGAAGCACTGAAGATGCCCTCTGTTATGTATGGCGAAACGTCTGCAGTTAAGTATCGACCACGGCAAAACAGCCCAGAAAGTGCATTCAACGTTCTTACTATTTTATTACGAGAACTTCGGAAAACAATGAATTTTACAAAATTTGCGGATTCTTATAATTAAAGAGATCACAGGTGATCGCTATGGCACACACCTGTGTTTCTGAAATTATTAGTTAAAGTTTTCAATCATCAGCTAATGAAACACAGATACAAGAAGATTGAATCTGACTTTATAATTCAAATCCAGTTTAGGTTTAAGCCACGACGGAGACAAGAAGAATGGGAATGACTGCAATGTGGAGGCGTTGGAGGGAAGCGTAATGGCTCCGATGGTTTCAGCAACTTTCAGCAAATTCTACTGGTCTCAGTGTTCCAAGAGAGAGTTTAGGAAAAACGCCGAGTAAGTCCTTCCAAAATCAATATTTTTATTAACTGCGGCGTTATTTATTTTAACTTTTAGTCACTGCCTGTTTAAAATTCAAATTAAAATTACGGGATGAAGTATGCGGCGAATGCTAATTAGAATGGTAAAACCTGTAAGCTGGATTATGAATAAACCATTACAAGTACCCATTATATTGCAGTTACTGTGGTAAATCCATTATGAATTTATGTAACAGTTTAATTAAACACGTATTCGTTAAGTAAATGAAGCAAAACAAACAACAAAAATATATTTTTCCATGTAATTCATTTCGAAGAGTTGTTAACACTTTTAAATATATTAATGGCACAGATGTAAGAGATATACAGAATTATTAATTGAATGCAATTTATTAAGGCTTCTCACAAGGGTTATTGCTCAACGAGGACTCTAATGTATCACGATAAAATGAGTTGTATTCTGATAAAATAAACATTAATTACTGTAGAACTAGAGTAACATTATTTAATATAATTAATTGCTCCTAAATCTGAACCAAATTGTGCTCAATTTGCAATGATTTAAAGACATATTCGAAAATCCTCTTCATACTGTTATTACGGCTTCATTTCATGAAGATCTTAATTAATTGTTCCTAAATCTAAAGGAATAAATGCCCAATTTGCAGTAATTTAATGACATAGATATTTAACATTCGCTCCACATTATAGCTATTTTATGACAATCCTAATTTATACAGTATTAGTCACAAATGCAGAATAATAATTAAAGAAGATTCTCTATTTTTAAACGAATTGTTCTAATTGGAAATAATATAGGTACATACTTGTATTTTCTTTTAGGATTTGTCCCTATTTTTGAATTTGTTTAACAACAAATTTTCCCAAATTGTGATAGTAACAAAGAGTGTGAAATTTTACAGTGTAACACTAACGCAAACAACATGTAACTTTCAGTTTTAACCTATTATAAAGTAGTTAAGTGTATATTTCACACGACGAGTGTTAATTCACTTAATCTCCATAATTCTCCGAAACTAACATAGGTGGCAGCACGCCATATCTAGTAAATTTCTCAAAGACCAATTTCAAGAAACTTTTGTACAAAATTTGTATAATGTGTATATTTTTAGTTTTGGATTTGGATTCAATAAACACAAGTTGGTATTTTTGAAAATTCTGAACTTTATTACAACTTCCGCCTTATAATAGACATAATTATGAAATGCGCTTTATAAAGAAATACATAAAATTCCATGAAAAATTAAAATAAAATCTGAAACGCATGAAACAAAATATAACCACTCCACCACCTCCACTACCTAATATTATAAATACAAAAGTGAATTTCCAAATGTCATGAACATAAATTCTATGACAAGCTGAAAAAAAAAAGATTAAAATAAATATTTAATTTTAAACTCTATTCTAAGCATAGCAGTAAATGTTGCAAGCACGTGAATCGATTGCAAAAATGACAGCTGTACGAGGCTTTTGGTCGATAATCATGTTTAACATGTTGTCAATAAGATCGAAACTGAGCTTTCCCAAAAACATTTATTTATCATAAAAAAAATTACCACCAACCAACCGTATATCCATATCACCAAAATAAATTACTAATGACCAACGTCATATAATAAAGGCATAATGATAACTGTCACACAATTTGTTCACCATTATTTATCAGTTCTGGTTGGTTTGCTTCTTCATATATGGTGTTATCTTCATGTATTGTGATCAAGAGGAATCAAACACTTTTGTTTTGTCTTGATTTATATGTTTACAAAATTAATGTGCAGTCTTCTCAGATCGTCTCGTGATCATGTCGTTAAGAATTTACGCCTTGTTCGGAGATTTTCAGCAAAAATAATAGTAATGCAGAAATTATCCATATTGATATTTCTTCTGGTGCCCCAAATAGGTTGACACGGATAATCTTGAAACGAGCGTATCCACTCTATGTGGATTTTGTAGTTGTTTATCTGTATAATATTCTAATTTTGATATATAAAACATTTCTGCATTAGCTAATGAATACACTGTGATGCAATATCGGTTAGGGTTTACTTGGTGCGTAGCCCTTGAAATTGTATCTTCCTGTAAACGCAAAAATATGTTATTAAATACATAAAAATGCTTAAATCCTTCAAATCTAAATCCTTCATCAAGCCTAGCGGAGTGAAAAATGTCGTAACTTATTCCATTAGTCCCAAAGAGATCGCTTGCAGGGTTTTTATCCTCATGATGCCAGTTTTGCTGGCTATTCTACATCTTTGTTGTTATTTATTGACCTAATCTAACTGTTCCACTAGAAAGGTGGCAAGTCGGCATTCGCCGACTTGACCTTTCTTGAGTAGGGTTAGTTTTTAAATACCATGTATTTTTCGATAATTAGTGCGTTAAGAGACCCCGATGGAAGTTGAGTAAAATAAATTAGTCAGTTCTCTTAATTTTGAGATTTTTACCGTTCAACATTTTTCCAACACTTTGTATATAAAACGGTCTTTCGTACATCCGACAACCCATCCGAAGCAAAACAAATAATTTTATTCCATGAATTTTGGGAGTTTCAATATTGGTTCAGTTTTCTTAAACACCCTGTATTGTTTTCATTAAAATAGTTTCCATATAGACCATTGTTAAACGTTTCATCAAAGGAATATTATACTTCCATGAAGGTTTCTAGAGAAAGGTCGGTTTTTTAAACACCCAGTAGTTTTTTAATTAGTATAGTTTTCTTACAGACCGTTGTGAAAAGTTTCATTAGAAAATATTCCATGAATTGTGAGGATTCTTAGAGAATGGTTTGGTTTTGTTAAACACCCAGTATTTTTTCATCGGTATAATTTTTTTACAATCGTGAAAAGTTTCATAAAAAAATTAATTCCATAAATTTTGTGGATCTAGAGAATGGATCTATATATTACACCCTGTATTTTTTCATACGTATGTATTTATATACATAATAAAACCTAAGTATATATTTTTATAGTTTTTTGACAAACTAATGTAAAAAGTTTCATCAGAAAGCAAAAAAAAAAATTTTAAATCCACGAATTTTCAGGATTTATAGGGAACAGTTCGGTTTTTTTAAACACCCCGTATTTGTTCAATAGTATATTCTTCCTACAGAACATTGTAAAAAGTTTCATCAAAAAGAATTTTTAATTCCATGAATTTTGTTGATTTTTAGAGAATGGTTCGGTTTTTAAATCCTCTGTATTTCTTAATTAGGATATTTTTCCTATAGAACATTGTATAAAGTTTCATCAAAAGAATTTTTAATTCCATGAATTTTGAGGAATTTTAGAGAATGGTTCGTTATTTTTAAACACTCTGTATTTTTAATTAGTATATTTTTCCTACAGAACATTGTATAAAGTTTCATCAAAAGAATTATTTAATTCCATGAATTTTGAGGATTTTTAGAGAATGGTTCGTTATTATTAAACACTCTGTATTTGCTTCGTTAATGAGTGTCATAATAAATCCTTGATGGAAGTTTAATAAATAAAAAAATTTCCATGAATTTTGGGAGTTTCAATATTGGTTCAGTTTTCTTAAACACCCAGAATTTTTTTAATTAGTATAGTTTTCTTACAGACCATTGTGAAAAGTTTCATAAAAAATATTCAATGAATTATTGTGGGGATTCTTAGAGTAAGGTTTGGTTTCGTTAAGCACCCTGTATTTTTCATTAGTATAATTTTTATAATCGTGAAAAGTTTAATAAAAAAATTAAATTCCATAAATTTTGTGGCTGTAGAGAATGGTTCTTTATTTTACACCCTGTATTTTTCATAAGTATGTATTCATATACATAATAATACCAAAGTATATATTTTTATAGTTTTTTACAAACTATTGTAAAAGTTTCATCAGAAAGCAAAAAAAATTTAAATCCACGAATGTTTAGGATTTTTAGGGAACGGTTCGGTTTTGAAACCCCTGTATTTTTCATTAGTATAGATGTTTTAAAACTATTGTACAAAGTTTCATCAAAATGAATTTTCTAATTCCATGAACTTTGAGGAATTTTAGAGAATGGTTCGTTACTTTTAAACACTCTGTATTTCCTAATTAGTATATTTTTCCTACAGAACATTGTATAAAATTTCATCAAATAGAATTTTTTAATTCCATGAATTTTGTTGATTTTTAGGAAATGGTTAGGTTTTTAAACCTCCTGTATTTTTCATTAGTATAGATTTTTACAAACCATTGTATAAGGTTTTATCAAAAATAATTTTTAATTCCATGAGTTTTGTTGATTTTTAGGAAATGGTAAGGTTATAATAAACCCTCTGTATTTCTTAATTAGTATATTTTTCCTACAGAACATTGTATAAAGTTTCATCAAAAGAATTTTTAATTCCATGAATTTTGAGGATTTTTAGAGAATGGTTCGTTATTATTAAACACTCTGTATTTGCTTCGTTAGTGAGTGTCATAATAAATCCTTGATGGAAGTTTAATAAATAAAATTTCCATGAATTTTGGGAGTTTCAATATTGGTTCAGTTTTTAAACACCCAGTAGTTTTTAATTAGTATACATAGTTTTCTTACAGACCATTGTGAAAAGTTTCATGAAAAATATTCAATGAATTATTGTGAGGATTCTTAGAGTATGGTTTGGTTTCGTTAAGCACCCTGTATTTTCTCATTAGTATGATTTTTACAATCGTCAAAGTTTCATAAAAAAATAAAATCCATAAATTTTGTGGATGTAGAGAATGGTTTTATTTTACACGCTGTATTTTTCATAAGTATGTATTCATATACATAATAATACCAAAGTATATATTTTTACAGTTTTTCTACAAACTATTGTAAAAGTTTCATCAGAAAGCAAAAAAATTTTAAATCCACGAATGTCCAGGATTTTTAGGAACGGTTCGAATTTTTAAACACCCCGTATTTTTTCGATAATTAGTGCGGTAAGAGTCCCCGACGGAAGTTTCGTACCAAAAAATTTTCAGTTCCTTAATTTTTACATTTTTTAACGTTCGACATTTTTCCAACACTTTGTATATAAAACGGTCCTACGCACGTCAGAGAACCCTCCGAAGCGAAAGAACCGAAAATTTCCTCGAATCTGTAATTTTTATTTTTCTCGTCAATTTTATCGTAACACCCCGTACATCGAGCTTTTTTAGTCGTACTGTATATAAGCGAAGCGACTTGAAGCGTGCCATATTGTCTAGCTCACTGATACCACCTATTCATTCTATTTATGCAAAGTTCAATGCAAATAGCAATAGCGGATGGAAATATTTGACAGCTGTTCTATGGCTTCCGTCATTTTGACCCCGTCTTGGTCTGCCATATTGTCTAGCTCACCGATACCACCTACCTATTCATTCTATTTATGCAAAGTTCAATGCAAATAGCAATAGCGGATGGAAATATTTGACAGCTGTTCTATGGCTTACGTCATTTTGACCCCGTCTTGCTTAGGATTTTCGCAAATTTCGATACAAAAACGAATTCAAAACCAAACGCTCGCATAACACGACGTATCTAGAGACTTCAGATTTACCGTTTTCGACTTTTGGGGGGCTCCGGTCGGCCCATTTAGCGAAATTTTCTGCGATTTATTCGGAAATGTCACCGCGCACTCGCCATTTGACGTCGCAAATTTTCGCAATTTTACTATAAAATCGAATTTTAAAAACAGATCTGAGGCACACGACACATTGTAGAAGGTTCAAAGTTTACGTTTCGATATGGCTTTATGGAAATAAAGGGGTACTTACTTTGCAAAATGTAACATTTTGAAGGTTTTGTGAGGACCCGCCATATTGCCAGGCTCTTCTCCACGTCTCTGTTTGGTATTACGCAAAATTCGATACAAATTGGAACTCAAAACCCAGCGCTCGCATAACAGAAAGTATCTAGAGACTTTAAACTTACCGTTTCTGGCTTTTGGGGGGCCTCCCATCGGCCGGTTTAGCGAACGTTCCCAAGTTTTATCCGGAGCTGTCAACGGCACCGCACCGTCCGGCTAGCCGTTTGACGTTTCGGACGGCCGAGCGAACGCGAATGCCCCCGAACGCGTAATTGACCCACATTTTCGTTATTTTCCCTATAAAATCGAATTTTAAACCTAAGTCTGAGGCACGCGACACATTGTAGAAGGTTCAAAGTTTACGTTTCGATATGGCTTTGTTGAAATGAATGCGGGAAAATACGAAAATATCGAATCGGAAATAGTTTGACGTCTACCCATATCCGACTGACGTTTCTCCGATTCCCGGGCGATAAGCTCCTCCCGCGCTATCTCCATCCCTCTCGCCGAGAACGGCCGGCGAGGACCCTCCGAAAAACGGAAAATTTACCTAGAAAAACGCGAAAAACGGCCCACCGAGCGCCTCGTCGCGACGGAGAAAGGACCAAATAAGGAGACTCGCCCGCGCCCGCTTCCCCGACGGGCTCGCCCAAAAAACTTCGCGGGTAGCAAAACCGGCCTCCGGGCGGCTTCCGGACTTCCGATAATGGGCGTGGTTTTCGACTTTTGTCTCGTTTCCTCGCGAAAATCGAAAACCGGCGGCCGCGGACCTCCGGAAAAACGCAAAATTCGCCCCGAAAAAGGTAAAAAGAACCCACCGAAATACGCCTAAGCGACAACCCCGGGACCGAAGGGCGCTTCGCGCCCTTCGGCTCGCCGCGGCGCGGCTCGCCTCAAAAGCCTTTGGTAATGCAAAACGCCACTTTTCTCACCCCCCCGGGGGGGCGAGAAAAAAAAAAGGATTTTAATATATAAGACTAGAAAGGTGGCAAGTCGGCATTCGCCGACTTGACCTTTCTTGAGTAGGGTTAGTGTTTTTAAACACCATGTATTTTTCGATAATTAGTGCGTTCAGACACCCGATGGAAGTTGAGTAAAATAAATTAGTCAGTTCTCTTAATTTTGAGATTTTTTACCGTTCAACATTTTTCCAACACTTTGTATATAAAACGGTCTTTCGTACATCCGACAACCCATCCGAAGCAAAACAAATAATTTTATTCCATGAATTTTGGGAGTTTCAATATTGGTTCAGTTTTCTTAAACACCCTGTATTGTTTTCATTAAAATAGTTTCCATATAGACCATTGTTAAACGTTTCATCAAAGGAATATTATACTTCCATGAAGGTTTCTAGAGAAAAGTCGGTTTTTTAACACCCAGTAGTTTTTTAATTAGTATAGTTTTCTTACAGACCGTTGTGAAAAGTTTCATTAGAAAATATTCCATGAATTGTGAGGATTTTTAGAGAATGGTTTGGTTTTGTTAAACACCCGTATTTTTCATCGGTATAATTTTTACAATCGTGAAAAGTTTCATAAAAAAATAAATTCCATAAATTTTGTGGATCTAGAGAATGGATCTATATATTACACCCTGTATTTTTCATACGTATGTATTTATATACATAATAAAACCTAAGTATATATTTTTATAGTTTTTGACAAACTAATGTAAAAGTTTCATCAGAAAGCAAAAAAATTTTAAATCCACGAATTTTCAGGATTTTTAGGGAACAGTTCGGTTTTTTTAAACACCCGTATTTGTTCAATAGTATATTCTTCCTACAGAACATTGTAAAAGTTTCATCAAAAGAATTTTTAATTCCATGAATTTTGTTGATTTTTAGAGAATGGTTCGGTTTTTAAATCCTCTGTATTTCTGAATTAGGATATTTTTCCTATAGAACATTGTATAAAGTTTCATCAAAAGAATTTTTAATTCCATGAATTTTGAGGAATTTTAGAGAATGGTTCGTTATTTTTTAACACTGTATTTTTTTATTAGTATATTTTTCCTACATAACATTGTATAAAGTTTCATAAAAAAGAATTATTTAATTCCATGAATTTTGAGGATTTTTATATAATGGTTCGTTATTATTAAACACTCTGTATTTGCTTCGTTAATGAGTGTCATAATAAATCCTTGTTGGTAGTTTAATAAATATAAAAAAATTTCCATGAATTTTGGGAGTTTCAATATTGGTTAAGTTTTCTTAAACACCCAGAATTTTTTTAATTAGTATAGTTTTCTTACAGACCATTGTGAAAAATTTCATAAAAAAATATTCAATGAATTATTGTGGGGATTCTTAGAGTATGGTTTGGTTTCGTTAAGCACCCTGTATTTTTTCATTTTTTATAATCGTGAAAAGTTTAATAAAAAAAATTAAATTCCATAAATTTTGTGGATCTAGAGAATGGTTCTTTATTTTACACCCTGTATTTTTTCATAAGTATGTATTCATATACATAATAATACCAAAGTATATATTTTTTATAGTTTTTTTACAAACTATTGTAAAAAGTTTCATCAGAAAGCAAAAAAAAAAATTTAAATCCACGAATGTTTAGGATTTTTAGGGAACGGTTCGGTTTTGAAACCTCCTGTATTTTTCATTAGTATAGATGTTTTAAAACTATTGTACAAAGTTTCATCAAAATGAATTTTCTAATTCCATGAACTTTGAGGAATTTTAGAGAATGGTTCGTTATTTTTAAACACTCTGTATTTCTTAATTAGTATATTTTCCTACAGAACATTGTATAAAATTTCATCAAATAGAATTTTTTAATTCCATGAATTTTGTTGATTTTTAGGAAATGGTTAGGTTGTTTTAAACCTCCTGTATTTTTTCATTAGTATAGATATTTACAAACCATTGTATAAGGTTTTATCAAAAATAATTTTTTAATTCCATGAGTTTTGTTGATTTTTAGGAAATGGTTAGGATGTTTTAAACCCTCTGTATTTCTTAATTAGTATATTTTTCCTACAGAACATTGTATAAAGTTTCATCAAAAGAATTTTTAATTCCATGAATTTTGAGGATTTTTAGAGAATGGTTCGTTATTATTAAACACTCTGTATTTGCTTCGTTAGTGAGTGTCATAATAAATCCTTGATGGAAGTTTAATAAATAAAAAATTTATTACCAAAGGGTCTGTTGTCGGCACATATATCTCTCAGTGCTCTTTCGATAATGTTAAAAATTAGATTTGTCACCATGGATACTTCATCGATTATCAGGAGTTTAACTGAGGCTATGTAACGACCTTCTGCCGTTGTTGGAGCAATTCCGGAGGTTGTGGTTTCATTTATATTGAAAGGTAATTTAAATGTGGAATGTAATGTTCGACCGCCTTTCAAAATCGAAGCAGCTATGCCGGTGGGACAGGCTACTAAAACGGGTAACTCTTCACCTCGAAGCTTTGAGATTAAGGTTTGAAATAGATATGATTTGCCTGATCCAGCTGCGGCGTTTATCAAGAAGAAACGATTCGGTTCGTGGGCATTACGAACCGCAGCCATAACTGCATTGCAAATAACTCTTTGTTCGTGATTGAGATTTTCGTACATTTCTTGACCTTGTACTCTCTCCGCTTCTACGTTTATGGGATCAAAATTTATTATAATTTCTCTAGGTTCGGGTAAACCGTATGATGCCAGTCTAGTTCCGTTTAGTAATAACACGGTTTGGATGCATCTAAGTGTCTGTTGCAGAGCTTCCTCATCGGAAAGACCGCGACGCTTGAAATCTTCCATGAAATATTCTTGGAATTCATCCCAAAGCGCCGGAGCATCTGAAACATCACAAAAAATAGTATAAATGCAAACATGTTTCTAAGTTGATACGGCATATCTCTAGAGCAAGCTTCTCTTAATGTTCGTTTCCATTCAGTATCATCGGCTAATAAATTCCGATGCTGACAGGATTCTTTGAATGTATCGTATGTTATTCCGTTTAAGGTACGCAACTCTGCATATGAACGTGCTCCAGGAATGTGTAGGAGCAGCAAACGTAAATAATATAGTTCCTGGTTGCGTATACTCACGGAGTACATTCGAACTACAATTTTGTCTGCGCCTCTTTGGCGTCGTTTCCAACGTTTGGTTGCATTTTGCCAAACATAATGATATGGAATATCAGTGTAGAAGGTACTGTCGTGCTTCCACGTCATTTTGGTTAGAGTAAACCATGCCGTTAGCTGTGTGCTTTCGTTATTTTGTAAAGCTTGTATTTCATATCCGGGCTGGAATCGAACAATTTGCCTATCTGGTAGATGCACACAGAGTCGATAGACGGTATGAGTGTTTTTGTGGGTAGCAAATTGATTAATGTGCCAGCATGCTTCAGGTGGAGTCATATATCTGGCGTTTACGTAGTGTTCTACTTCATTGTAGTCTGCTTGATGTTCTACATTTATACGAACTAAAGCCATATCTACTCCTTTAAAAGGTATTTATATAAATATTTGACACAATGTGTAGTGGCGCAAGCTTCTGCATTGATATGGCATTTATATTTTAGTAGGATATATGGATTATATGGAACTATCCAGCGATTGTCCAAAATACAATTTCTACCATTGGCTCTAGTCGTTATAGTCCTACCGTTGTTTCGTCTCCTGTAAATGACTTGACCGTTATCTGATATTATTGTCAATTCATTAAAGTCTTTAGGATAGTTTTTGGAACATTTGCCATCCACCATACAGACAGAATCGGGGTTTAATTGGCCACATGGTCCGTGAACCATAAAAGACGTAACTATTTGATATAATTCTGGCTCGGTTTGCGGATCTGGTATTTCCGCGCTAATCAGAGCGTCTATTTTATATGGACTTGTTAATTTGTCCTCGTCTCTCAATATCATCAAATTGTGACAGTGCGGCAAACCTCCTTTTTGAAATTCTATGACGTAGAGATTGGCTAGAGGTATACCAAAAATGTGCCTTTTGAGCAAGTCATCCATGAGTTCATTTAATTTGCATTGAAATACTCTATCTATCAAAGAGGGATGATCACTGGCCGTAGAACCTCTGGGAATATTATCTACTATTTCTGGCCAGTTTGCGTTAGTGGTCATGGTAATAAATAGACTGGGCGTACCAAATCGAGCCACAACTGCCATGGCATCTTGAAAGAGTTGTTGTTGATATCGAGGCGAACCGATAAAAGAGGAAGGTAAAATAATCATTCTACCTAATGTTGTAGCTTCATCATCGTCATTACCTTCTTCAATTCTATGATGAAGGTAATCGGCTAATCAACATATTCTGTCGCCCGTAATCTCTCTTGGTTACGTAGAATATATTTAAGACGGTTATTTTCTATTTTAATATATGAGGTGACGGCAATTTGTTGTGTCAGTCTGCCTCCATACTTAAATCTAGAATCATTGTCTCTAATTCCAAAACGATATGCATAATACTCGCATAAAGTTACGTTGCGGTTATCGTTTTGATGAGGAATTCCTATATACCATCCTGGTTCACCGTGAGGAAACATTAGAGGAAAACTAAAGGATCGTTAAGTTCGCTTTCCTCAGAAATGTTTTGTAATCGGGTAGGTTCGTCCCGTACGTAAATACGCATATTTGGAGTTGCTGGTGTATCCGGCAATAAATTATATATAGCGGCAATTTCCTCAACTCTAGGTAAATCGTACTGCCTCCTATTTCTTCCTCGCACATTTAATAACTCCAATGTGACGGTAGGTATTTGCAGGAGAGGATCGATATGATTACGTAAAGCTTCTGCACGTAATCTTTCGATTGTGTCTACTTCTAATTGATATCGTTCACGTAAATGCATATATGCCCTAGCATAAGGATTTACTTCACGTAGTAATTGTTCCAATAGAGCAATCAATTGTCTGTCCAAGATCTGATTGTTGTTTCGTGCACGTGAATTGACAGCTTCATCTGGATCTAAAAAATAGATAGGTCCGTAACGCTGCATTGGCTCGTTAATATTTATATTGGATATGTGATGGTAGACTTTCCCTTTTATACAATAAACTGGTGGGGCTCTGTTTCTGGGCAAGTCTCGTAAGTTTGCTTCTAAAGATACAAACTGAAAAGCATAATTATACGATAATATATGTCTTTTGAACAAATTAGAGAGAGGATGAAAGCCTTGGAAGAGGGCTATTAAAACGTCAGGCATATTTGGAAAATTGTCTAAAACTACATTACCTCGTTGACAGCATTTTGTGTATTGGTTATAATGATCCGTGATTTCGGTATGAAAATATAAAGCAGAACAATGTCTACAGACCTGATTGAGTGGGCCCAAGTTGAATGGGCCTTGTCTTACGACTCGTTGGCTAGCCATGAGGTATGTGGGCATGTGATTTCCGTTGTTCCGTAGACGTTGTATTTCCTGTAATATATTTTCTCTTAAAGGTGCATCAGCAATGGCAGCATTTATTTGATTTGCTTGATGTCTTTGAATATTCACTGCTACTTCAGCAAATTCATTTTGTATATCATCGACTAATGATGGTGAGAGTTCGGGAAGCATGTCATCATCTTCAACCTGCATATCTAAAAATAAAATATGGAATTAAATTAATAACTAAAAAATGTTAGTTGTTTTTATTTAGTTTATTTAATAGCGTATAATTTGAAATACGTTATTGAAGAAAATGATTACCAATAATTATAGAAAATACCTACCAACATTTATAACATCCTGTGAAATTTGTGGTAAAGCTCTGACAGGAATGTTATTTGGATTTGCAGGAATTATAGTAGTTGATGATGAATTTCGGGAAGTTTTGTCCAACGTCATCATTAACTGTTCTATGAATCATAACCTCTACGACCATAGGCTGAGGTAATTCATTTTCAGAATCAGTTGAATTGTTTCGTGTAAATGCAGGTGCTAAAATGTTTTGTTATTTATAATAAAAATATTTTTGATTTTATTTGTAGTAAAATAATCGTTTAATTACAATATGCATGTAAGAAAATGTATGTCATGTTTATATTAAACAATTTCAGTAATAGATAGAACATATGAGATTATGTATGAATTTGTTGGAATTAATGAGTTTGTTGGAATTAATGAGTTTGTTGTAACAGTAGTAATTTCGTCAATTGTTACGTAAAATATAGTTGCTTGGGTTATGGTAACCTTTATTAGATTTTAGTCCATTGATAAGTTACATTTTTTAGAAGACGTAATTTTATTGTTTAGATGTGAGGGGGTCAAAGAAAGCAACTTGTTTGTGGGGTTTGGTCGCTATATTGGAAAAGGGGGAAATTGTTTTTAGCATTTATCAGGTAAACTATTGGTCATACAAACATTTTGTAAAGACATTTTTTATTGCAAATTGAATCCTCTACAATTTTAGTTCGGTAACTTTTTGTTGTAAAATCAAAAATAACAAAGATATTAAAGCAAAACAATTAAAAAATTTGTATAAATTTTTTTTTAACGTCATAATTTATTTATTTCTTATTTAAAAAAAAAATGACATCAGGGCATTTTTGTAGAGTGATTTTCAACAAAGAATTTTTATTACATACTTTTTTTATTATATTCATTAGTTTGGGTTATATAGCACTGTGAAGTGACACTAATTTTCCCTAAAGTTCATTGAAAAGTTATATTTGAGGTTGCATTTTTTAGAGGATGCAATTTTATTGTTTAGATGTGAGGGGGGGATCAAAAAAAGCTTAATTTGAAGTTTGTGGGGTCGCAACCCTCCAACTTCGATCGCCATCTTGGAAAAAGGGGGGTAAAATTGTTTTTAGCATTTATCAGGTAAACTATTGGTCATACAAACATTTTGTAAAGACATTTTTTATTGCAAATTGAATCCTCTACAATTTTAGTTCGGTAACTTTTTGTTGTAAAATCAAAAATAACAGATATTAAAGCAAAACAATCAAAATTTGTATAAATTTTTTTTGAACGTCATAATTTATTTATTTCTTATTTAAAAAAAAAATGACATCAGGGCATTTTTGTAGAGTGATTTTCAACAAAGAATTTTTATTACATACTTTTTTTATTATATTCATTAGTTTGGGTTATATAGCACTGTGAAGTGACACTAATTTTCCCTATAGTTCATTGAAAAGTTATATTTGAGGTTGCATTTTTTAGAGGATGCAATTTTATTGTTTAGATGTGAGGGGGGGATCAAAAAAAGCTTAATTTGAAGTTTGTGGGGTCGCAACCCTCCAACTTCGATCGCCATCTTGGAAAAAGGGGGGTAAAATTGTTTTTAGCATTTATCAGGTAAACTATTGGACATACAAAATTTTTTAAAAAACATTTTTTATTGCAAATTAAATCCTCTACAATTTTAGTCCAGTAATTTTTTGTTGTAAAATCAAAAATAACAAAGATATTAAAAAAAAACAATCAAAATTTTTGTACAAATTTTCTTTTGGACGACATAATTTATTTATTTTTTATTTAAAAAAAAATGACATCAGAGTATTATTGTAGAGTGGTTTCCAACGAAGAATTTTTATTATATACTTTTTTTATTATATTCATTAGTTTGGATTTTACAGCGCTGTGAAGTGAACCTTAATTTTCCCTACTGGGTAAATATACATTTATATCAATTTTTATAATGTTTTTTATTATAGACATTTCAATATTGTTATGCTCTGATGTCATTTTTTTTTAATAAAAAATAAATCAGAATTTGTATGGTTTTGCTTTAATATCTTTGTTATTTTTGATTTTACAACAAAAAGTTACTGAACTAAAATTGTAGAGGATTCAATTTGCAATAAAAAAATGTTTTTTAACAAACCTGATAAATACTAAAAACCATTAACCCCCTTTTTCCAAGATGGCGGCCGAAGTTGGATGGTTGCGACCCCACAAACTTCAAGTTAAGCTTTTTTTGACTCCCTCCTCACATCTAAACAATAAAATTGCGTCCTCTAAAAAATCCAACCCCAAATGTAACGTTTCAATGGATTATAGAAAAAATTAGTGTTTACTTCACAGAGCTGTAAAACTCCAACTAATGAATATAAAAAAAAGTATATAATAAAAATTCTTCGTTGAAAACCACTCTACAAAAATGCTTTGATGTCATTTTTTAAAATAAGAAAATAAATAAATTATGGCGTCAAGAAAATTTGTACAAAAATTTTGATTGTTTTTCTTTAATATTTTTGTTATTTTTGATTTTACAACAAAAGTTACTGGGCTAAAGTTGTAGAGGATTTAATTTGCAATAAAAATGTCTTTAAATTATTGTGTGACCAATAGTTTACCTGATAAATACTAAAAACAATTAACCTCCTTTTTCCAAGATGGCAGCCGAAATTGGATGGTTGCGACCCCACAAACTTCTAAGCTTTTTTTGACTCCCTCCTCACATCTAAACAATAAAATTGCGTCCTCTAAAAAATCCAACCTCAAATGTAACGTTTCAATGGATTATAGAAAAATTTGTGTTTACTTCACAGAGCTGTAAAACAAAAACTAATGAATATAAAAAAAAATTATATAATAAAAATTCTTCGTTGAAAACCACTCTACAAAAATGCTTTGATGTCATTTTTTTAAAATAAGAAAATAAATAAATTATGGCGTCAAAGAAAATTTGTACAAAAATTTTGATGGTTTTCTTTAATATTTTTGTTATTTTTGATTTTACAACAAAAAGTTACTGGGCTAAAGTTGTAGAGGATTTAATTTGCAATAAAAAATGTCTTTAAAAAATTTTTGTGTGACCAATAGTTTACCTGATAAATACTAAAAACAATTAACCTCCTTTTTCCAAGATGGCGGCCGAAATTGGATGGTTGCGACCCCACAAACTTCAAGTTAAGCTTTTTTTGATCCCCCCCCCCTCACATCTAAACAATAAAATTGCGTCCTCTAAAAAATGCAATACCAAATGTAACTTTTCAATGGATTATAGAAAAAATTAGTGTTTACTTTACAGTGCTGTAAAACCCAAACTAATGAATATAAAAAAAAGTATATAATAAAAATTCTTCGTTGAAAACCATTCTACAAAAATGCTCTGATGTCATTTGTTTTAAATAAGAAAATAAATAAATTATGGCGTCCAAAAGAAAATTTGTACAAAAATTTTGATTGTATTTCTTTAATATTTTTGTTATTTTTGATTTTACAACAAAAAGTTACTGGACTAAAATTGTAGAAGATTTAATTTGCAATAAAAAATGTTTTTAAAAAAATTTTGTATGACAAATAGTTTACCTGATAAATGCTAAAAACTATTTCACCCCCTTTTCCGAGATGGCGGTCAAACCTTACAAACTTCAAGTTAAGCTTTTTTTGACCCTCCTCCCTCACATCTACCTCTGAAAAATGCAACCCCAAATGTAACTTTTATACAGAGTAAATTTTAGTTAACAAACTTTAAAGGTGATTAGAATTTTGAAAAATAATGTTAGTTTATTATATTATGTTCATTATTTTGGAACTTTATAAAAGAGATATGAGATGTTAAATTAAAAAAAAGGATTTTTTATATATAATTACCGAGATATATGAACTATATTTGGCACACAGAGTACCTAAATAAGGTCTCATAAAATGTGTCCATATGTGTATATCAAACAATACACAGCTTGCGACTTTAATTTATAAACAAATGGTCTATTGAAATGTTACATTATTTTGGTCTTAGCATGCATTTTTTAGAGGACGCAATTTTATTGTTTAGATGTGAGGGGGGGATCAAAAAACGCTTAACTTGAAGTTTGTGGAGTCACAATCCTCCAACTTCGGCCGCCATCTTGGAAGAAGGGAGTTAAATTGTTTTTAGTATTTATCAAGTAAACTATTGGTCATACAAATTTTTTTTAAAAACATTTTTTATTGCAAATTAAATCCTCTACAATTTTAGTCCAGTAACTTTTTGTTGTAAAATCAAAATAACAAAAATATTAAAGAAAAACAATCAAAATTTTTGTACAAATTTTCTATTGGACGCCATAATTTATTTATTTTCTTATTTAAAAAAAAATGACATCAGAGCATTTTTGTAGAGTGGTTTTCAACGAAGAATTTTTATTATATACTTTTTTTTTATATTCATTAGTTTGGGTTTTACAGCGCTGTGAAGTAAACACTAATTTTTTCTATAGTCCATTGAAACGTTACATTTGGAGTTGCATTTTTTAGAGGACGCAATTTTATTGTTTAGATGTGAGGGGGGGGTCAAAAAATGCTTAACTTGAAGTTTGTGGGGTCACAACCCTCGAGGTTTGGCCACTATCTTGGAAGAAGGGGTGAAATTGTTATTACCATTTATCAAGTAAAATATTGGTCATACAAAAATTTTGTAAATACATTTTTTATTTAAAATTGAATCCTCTACAATTTTAGTCCAGTAACTTTTTGTTGTAAAATCAAAAATAACAAAGATATTAAAAAAACCATCAAAATTTTTGCACAGATTTTCCTTTGGAACACCATAATTTATTTATTTTCTTATTTAAAAAAAAATGCCATTAGAGCCTTTTTGTAGAGTGATTCTCAACAAAGAATTTGTATTATATACTTTTTTATTCATTAGTTTGGGTTTTACAGCGTTGTGAATTGAAAACTAATTTTCCTTACTGATAAGTATACATTTATATGAATGTAAAACCCAAACTAATGAATATAATAAAAAAAAGTATATAATACAAATTCTTCGTTGAAAACCACTCTACAAAAATGTTCTGTATACTATACGTATAGTATTGTCGATTGTAGATAAAAAATAACCTATAGATACAAACTTAGGTACTTATGTTTTTCTATCATTAAGTGGATTGCAGAAATATTTTTACACAAAAATAATTAATAAATAAATATATTAAAGAACAATTTTGTGATAAAAAAGTATCATTTTGCTTGAATTGAAGTAATTGATGGATTTAAACGACATTTGGTATACCGATGAATTTTTATATGAGAAATTTAAATTTTGTCATAGTTTTGGCATACGTTATAGAGGGCATCACTTATATCGCTTTCTTGAACTATGTTTTTGTTACACACTGTATCTTAGCTTCTGATAGCAAAATATCTTTTTCAGTCAATTTTACATCAAAAAGTTATAGCTTTTTAGAAACGCTAGGAATTATCGTTTTCGAGATATTGGTATTTAAATCATTTAATGTGATGTCAACTGCATAGGGAGGTATGTAATAAATGGGCCAACTGTAGATAGAGGACGTTAAAGTAAAATAATTGAACAAAACATGTCTTGGTAAAATGTCACTTCTTATCGAGATACGGAATATTTTTATTTAAATCATTTAATGTGATGTCAAATGCATAGGGAGGTATGTAATAAATGGGCCAACTGTAGATAGAGGACGTTAAAGTAAAATAATTGAACAAAACATGTCTTGGTAAAATGTCACTTCTTATCGAGATACGGAATATTTTTATTTAAATCATTTAATGTGATGTCAACTGCATAGGAGGTATGTAATAAATGGGCCAACTGTAGATAGAGGACGTTAAAGTAAAATAATTGAACAAAACATGTCTTGGTAAAATGTCACTTCTTATCGAGATACGATTGTAGATAAAAAATAACCTATAGATACAAACTTAGGTACTTATGTTTTTCTATCATTAAGTGGATTGCAGAAATATTTTTACACAAAAATAATTAATATAATAAATATATTAAAGAAAAATTTTGTGATAAAAAAGTATCATTTTGCCTTCATTTTTAAATTTTTGAAATAACAGAGGATCTTGAATTACTTGAATTTTTTTAAAATATTTCACTACTTTCAAGGCGAAACAGGTCGTGTGCCAGCTTAAAAATTTAAGGGGAGATGTCTTATAGACATGACTACTTCCTATGAAAAAATCATCCCTCTGGATAGGGAATTACACCTTCAAATAAAATAAAAATTGAATTTTTTAAAAATATTTCACCATTTTCAAGGCGAAGCAGGTCATATGTATTTTTTTTAGGGTGTAATCCCCTAGCTAAGGGTATGATTTATTCATGGTAAGTAGTCCTCTACGTGAGACACCTTCCCTTAAAATTTGAAGCTGGTACAGGACCTGCTTTGCCTTGAAAGTAGCGAAATATTTTTAAAAAGTTTAATTTTAATTTGTTTTGAAGGTGTAATCCTCTAGCCAGGGAGATAATTTTTTCATGAGAAGTAGTCATCTACGTAAGACACCTTCCCTTAAATTTTGAAGCTGGTTCAGGACCTGCTTTGCCTTGAAAGTAGCGAAATATTTTTAAAAATTTTAAATTTAATTTTTTTTGAAGTTTTAATAATATAGCCACGGAGATAATTTTTCATGAGAAGTAGTCATCTCCGTAAGACACCTTTCCTTAAATTTTGAAGCTGGTACAGGACCTGCTTTGCCTTGAATGTAGCGAAATATTTTTAAAAAGTTCAATTTTAATTTTTTGTTAAGGTAATCCCTTAGCCAGGGTGATAATTTTTTCATGGGAAGTAATCCTCTATAGTATTTAGTGCATTGCATACTATTTCTTAAATATATCCATTATTTAACTCAGTAACGTACGTCCATGAACGTTGAGACGTCTTTGGAATTTTGGCTGCTGTTTTCACACCGCTTTTGTATACTTATAAGGTAGTTTATATTATCAAATTTAATAGGGCAACCAGTATACCTTTTAAATTTCGTTTTTAGAGATGTAACGGTCAGTTTTATATTGAAGAGATATGATTATGTTCTTTCAAAAGACATACATACATTCATTTTTGTCGTTAAAAATGTAGATGACTAAACTTACCTAAGGAAGTTGAAGATCCAGCCGTTCTGCTTAGAAAGGAGTCAGGGAGGATACCATCTATTTCCTCTGGTTCTGTGCCTCTCATTAATGGTTTACCTGCAGGATTAATGGAACTATTTGGTTGTACCACTATTTGACTTTGTGAAGGAGACTCGGAAACAGCAGTTGAAGTCTTTCCAGGAACACATTTTTTATTGACCCGACCTTTGATATCGACTCCCTTTCGTTGAGTCAATCTTTTTTTACCTTTACGGGGCATTGTGATTGATCTAAAAATAAATAAATGATGTAACATATTAAATGCAAATGTAGTAATTTGAAGTGTACCTAAATAAGGAAATAAATTAATGATTATAAAAGCTACTTACTGTCAAGTTAAGCAGATGGAAATTAAGCAGATGGAGTCGTTTTGAAAAAACGGATTTAAATTATATGTGCAAGTTTATTTATGTAAGAGAAAAATCACAAAAATAAAATGCACCTATAAAAATGGCGTGATAGAAATATAATTTGTTGATTTCTAGATATGCATTTGTTTTTGTAGGTTACTAAAGACAGACGATCAGAGAGTTTAAAGGTGCGTTCCCAACGAAATCATTTGCGTTTTGCTTTTTGCGTTGTGGAATGGTATTGGTGACGCAGAATTAAGAAAATATAGGTAGGAACGTGTAAAATAAATAATTTTACATTTAGTTACTGTTTTGGGTAAATTTGACTATTACTGAAACATATTTTCAAGTTTTATAAACATAACATAAATTCAGTCTAAACGGAAACAAAAAATGTTTCCTGTAAAAATTTGAAAATATTCAGCTTTATCCTGTCAATACTATTTTAAATTTTGCATCTTCAATAGAATGTCATAACTGAAAAAGCAAAACGGGAATAATTTTATTGTGGGCTCACCTTAAGTCGATTGTGAATTATCATGATACGTAAAATCTGCGCTGGCCAAGTACCTAATGGTGGAGGCCATAAATAAGAGAAGAAGAAGAAGAAGAAGAAGATACGTAAAATTCACAGATAAATTCAAGGATTGCATACTGTACAATCCTTGAGATAAATTAGCTTAATTTATCTGTGGTAAAACGTAGAACGTGTAATCTTTTTTTGTTTGAAAAATTAGTTTAAATGGTGTTACAATCAATACAATCCTTGATCTATCCAATCCATAGTCAATGGTCTAGGGAGTGTTCAGTAGGGAATGATAGACATAGAGGTTAAAAAAAACGTGAGGATACGTAATGGCTTATGTTCGTATTTTATGCATTTATTCGATACAATAACAGCACAGCATAGGTTATACTGTGATAAAAGAGTTGTTAATAAAGAGTTCTTATCAATGGGGTACGTTATCACAGAATCATATTATTCAGAAACGATCATTATGATTTTAATTTATGGGTATTATTATCATATTTTGTTTAAAGAGAAGACAAATTTATGTTTTCCATAATAATAATGATATATATTGGCTATTGGGTTGGGTGGGGGGTCATTAACGTAATAATTTATATAAAATGTGAATTGTATGACAGTAGGTATTTATTCATATTTAGAGGTTTTTAATAAAGGTGATTGTAGGGGGTCCATTATCGTAATTTATATAACATTAGAATTATATGATAGTATTATAAGATAAAAAAAAATGTTTAAAATTTAAGATGGAAATTTTATCTGCTGAAATTTGAATTAAATTTTGTTTGGAAGGGCATATACGCCATTTTAAAGATTTATTTTGGTAGACAGTATGTGATATTAAAATAATAAAAAATATAATTAAATGTACCCGACAGATATAGGTACGTTGAAATAAGAAATATGCGCCTATAATTACATTTGATGTACCTACAATGTAACGATGAAGAAGCTATCCAGAAACGTAAGTAAAATACTTAAATACTTTGACTACTGGGAATAATAAAACGTAACACATTTTCATAAATGTCTGTAACTAAAATAAAATAAATTAATCTTCAAAATTCCTTCAATATTAAAAATTCGCAAATATCTTATACCTATATGGTTTTGCAGCTCGAAATAGTAGAGATATATTTCCTTGCTCCTCTTTCCCGTCTTCGGATTTACGCACAGTTTAATGCAAAAACAAACTGAAAACCCAACGCTCGCATAACAGAAAGCATCTAGGGACTTTAAATTTACCTTTTCCGGCCTTGGCGGGTCTCAGATCTGCCCGTTTAGCGAACGTTCCTACGTTTTATCCGGAGCTGTCACCGGCCGTGCACCGTCCGGCTAGCCGTTTGACGTTTCGGACGGCCGAGCGAAGGCGAATGCAGCCGAACGTGTAATTGACCAAAACTTTCGCTATTTTCCTATAAAATCGAATTTTAAACCTAAATCTGAGGCACGCGACACATTGTAGAAGGTTCAAAGTTTACGTTTCGACATGCATTTCTGGAAATGAATGCGGGAAAATACGAAAATATC
The DNA here is from genome assembly GCA_025584915.1 of Monochamus saltuarius. Taxonomy (NCBI): domain Eukaryota; kingdom Metazoa; phylum Arthropoda; class Insecta; order Coleoptera; family Cerambycidae; genus Monochamus; species Monochamus saltuarius. The sequence goes on from CM046726.1 coordinate 36,363,282, forward strand.
GAATCCGAAATAGTTTGACGTCTACCCATATCCGACTGACGTTTCTCCGATTCCCGGGCGATAAGCTCCGCCTCCGCTATATCCATCTCGCTCGCCGAGATCGGCCGGCGAGGACCCTCCGAAAAACGGAAAATTTACCTAGAAAAACGCGAAAAACGGCCCGCCGAGCGCCTCGTCGCGACGGAGAAAGGACCAAATCAAGAGACTCGCCCGCGGCCGCGTCCCCGACGGGCTCGCCCGAAAACCACGCGCGCAGCGAAACCGGCCTCCGGGCGGCTTCCGGACTTCCGATAAGGGGCGTTTTTTTCGACTTTTGTCTCGTTTCCTCGCGAAAACGGAAAAGTAACGCCGGCGGACCTCCGGAAAAACGCAAAATTCGCCCCGAAAACGGTAAAAAGAACCCACCGAAATACGCCTAAGCGACAACCCCAGGACCGAAGGGCGCTTCGCGCCCTTCGGCTCACCACAACGCGGCTCGCGAAAAAGCCTTTGAGGAGATACTTTGCCACTTTTCCGCACCCCGGTGAGCGAGAGGCAATCGCGCATTTTAATATATTAGAACTAGAAAGGTGGCAAGTCGGCATTCGCCGACTTGACCTTTCTTAGTAGGGTTAGTTTTTTAAACACCATGTAGTATTTCGATAATTAGTGCGTTAAGAGACCCCCGATGGAAGTTGAGTAAAATAAATTAGTCAGTTCTCTTAATTTTGAGATTATTTACCGTTCAACATTTTTCCAACACTTTGTATATAAAACGGTCTTTCGTACATCCGACAACCCATCCGAAGCAAAACAAATAATTTTATTCCATGAATTTTGGGAGTTTCAATATTGGTTCAGTTTTCTTAAACACCCTGTATTGTTTTCATTAAAATAGTTTCCATATAGACCATTGTTAAACGTTTCATCAAAGGAATATTATACTTCCATGAAGGTTTCTAGAGAAAGGTCGGTTTTAAACACCAGTAGTTTTTAATTAGTATAGTTTTCTTACAGACCGTTGTGAAAAGTTTCATTAGAAAATATTCCATGAATTGTGAGGATTTTTAGAGAATGGTTTGGTTTTGTTAAACACCCCGTATTTTTCATCGGTATAATTTTTTACAATCGTGAAAAGTTTCATAAAAAAATTAATTCCATAAATTTTGTGGATCTAGAGAATGGATCTATATATTACACCCTGTATTTTTCATACGTATGTATTTATATACATAATAAAACCTAAGTATATATTTTTATAGTTTTTGACAAACTAATGTAAAAGTTTCATCAGAAAGCAAAAAATTTTAAATCCACGAATTTTCAGGATTTTTAGGGAACAGTTCGGTTTTAAACACCCCGTATTTGTTCAATAGTATATTCTTCCTACAGAACATTGTAAAAGTTTCATCAAAAGAATTTTTAATTCCATGAATTTTGTTGATTTTTAGAGAATGGTTCGGTTTTTAAATCCTCTGTATTTCTTAATTAGGATATTTTCCTATAGAACATTGTATAAAGTTTCATCAAAAGAATTTTTAATTCCATGAATTTTGAGGAATTTTAGAGAATGGTTCGTTATTATTAAACACTCTGTATTTGCTTCGTTAATGAGTGTCATAATAAATCCTTGATGGAAGTTTAATAAACAAAAAAAAATTTCCATGAATTTTGGGAGTTTCAATATTGGTTCAGTTTTCTTAAACACCCAGAATTTTTTTAATTAGTATAGTTTTCTTACAGACCATTGTGAAAAGTTTCATAAAAAAATATTCAATGAATTATTGTGGGGATTCTTAGAGTATGGTTTGGTTTCGTTAAGCACCCTGTATTTTTTCATTAGTATAATTTTTTATAATCGTGAAAAGTTTAATAAAAAAAATTAAATTCCATAAATTTTGTGGCTGTAGAGAATGGTTCTTTATTTTACACCCTGTATTTTTTCATAAGTATGTATTCATATACATAATAATACCAAAGTATATATTTTTATAGTTTTTTTACAAACTATTGTAAAAAGTTTCATCAGAAAGCAAAAAAAAATTTAAATCCACGAATGTTTAGGATTTTTAGGGAACAGTTCGGTTTTGAAACCTCCTGTATTTTTCATTAGTATAGATGTTTTAAAACTATTGTACAAAGTTTCATCAAAATGAATTTTCTAATTCCATGAACTTTGAGGAATTTTAGAGAATGGTTCGTTATTTTTAAACACTCTGTATTTCCTAATTAGTATATTTTTCCTACAGAACATTGTATAAAATTTCATCAAATAGAATTTTTTAATTCCATGAATTTTGTTGATTTTTAGGAAATGGTTAGGTTTTTAAACCTCCTGTATTTTTCATTAGTATAGATTTTTACAAACCATTGTATAAGGTTTTATCAAAAATAATTTTTAATTCCATGAGTTTTGTTGATTTTTAGGAAATGGTTAGGTTTTTTAAACCCTCTGTATTTTAATTAGTATATTTTTCCTACAGAACATTGTATAAAGTTTCATCAAAAGAATTTTTAATTCCATGAATTTTGAGGATTTTTAGAGAATGGTTCGTTATTATTAAACACTCTGTATTTGCTTCGTTAGTGAGTGTCATAATAAATCCTTGATGGAAGTTTAATAAATAAAAATTTCCATGAATTTTGGGAGTTTCAATATTGGTTCAGTTTTTAAACACCCAGTAGTTTTTAATTAGTATACATAGTTTTCTTACAGACCATTGTGAAAAGTTTCATGAAAAAATATTCAATGAATTATTGTGAGGATTCTTAGAGTATGGTTTGGTTTCGTTAAGCACCCTGTATTTTCTCATTAGTATGATTTTTACAATCGTCAAAGTTTCATAAAAAAATAAAATCCATAAATTTTGTGGATGTAGAGAATGGTTTTTATTTTACACCCTGTATTTTTCATAAGTATGTATTCATATACATAATAATACCAAAGTATATATTTTTACAGTTTTCTACAAACTATTGTAAAAGTTTCATCAGAAAGCAAAAAAATTTTAAATCCACGAATGTCCAGGATTTTTAGGAACGGTTCGAATTTTTAAACACCCCGTATTTTTTCGATAATTAGTGCGGTAAGAGTCCCCGACGGAAGTTTCGTACCAAAAAATTTTCAGTTCCTTAATTTTTACATTTTTTAACGTTCGACATTTTTCCAACACTTTGTATATAAAACGGTCCTACGCACGTCAGAGAACCCCTCGAAGCGAAAGAACCGAAAATTTCCTCGAATCTGTAATTTTTATTTTTTCTCGTCAATTTTATCGTAACACCCCGTACATCGAGCTTTTTGAGTCGCACTGTATATAAGCGAAGCGACTTGGTGTGCCATATTGTCTAGCTCACTGATACCACCTATTCATTCTATTTATGCAAAGTTCAATGCAAATAGCAATAGCGGATGGAAATATTTGACAGCTGTTCTATGGCTTACGTCATTTTGACCCCGTCTTGCTTAGGATTTTCGCAAATTTCGATACAAAAACGAATTCAAAACCAAACGCTCGCATAACACAACGTATCTAGAGACTTCAGATTTACCGTTTTCGACCTTTGGGGGGCTCCGGTCGGCTCATTTAGCGAAATTTTCTGCGATTTATTCGGAAATGTCACCGCGCACTCGCCATTTGACGTCGCAAATTTTCGCAATTTTTACTATAAAATCGAATTTTAAAAACAGATCTGAGGCACGACACATTGTAGAAGGTTCAAAGTTTACGTTTCGATATGGCTTTATGGAAATAAAGGGGTACTTACTTTGCAAAATGTAACGTTTTGAAGGTTTTGTGAGGACCCGCCATATTGCCAGGCTCTTCTCCACGTCTCGGTTCGGTATTACGCAAAATTCGATACAAATTCGAATTCAAAACCCAGCGCTCGCATAACAGAAAGTATCTAGAGACTTTAAATTTACCTTTTCCGGCCTTGGCGGGTCTCAGATCTGCCCGTTTAGCGAACGTTCCCAAGTTTTATCCGGAGCTGTCAACGGCACCGCACCGTCCGGCTAGCCGTTTGACGTTTCGGACGGCCGAGCGAACGCGAATGCCCCCGAACGCGTAATTGACCCTAATTTTCGTTATTTTCCCTATAAAATCGAATTTTAAACCTAAATCTGAGGCACGCGACACATTGTAGAAGGTTCAAAGTTTACGTTTCAACATGCATTTCTGGAAATGAATGCGGGAAAATACGAAAATATCGAATCGGAAATAGTTTGACGTCTACCCATATCCGACTGACGTTTCTCCGATTCCCGGGCGATAAGCTCCTCCCGCGCTATCTCCATCCCTCTCGCCGAGAACGGCCGGCGAGGACCCTCCGAAAAACGGAAAATTTACCTAGAAAAACGCGAAAAACGGCCCGCCGAGCGCCTCGTCGCGACGGAGAAAGGACCAAATAAGGAGACTCGCCCGCGCCCGCGTCCCCGACGGGCTCGCCCGAAAAACCACGCGCGCAGCAAAACCGGCCTCCGGGCGGCTTTCGGACTTCCGATAATGGGCGTGGTTTTCGACTTTTGTCTCGTTTCCTCGCGAAAATCGAAAACCGGCGGCCGCGGACCTCCGGAAAAACGCAAAATTCGCCCCGAAAAAGGTAAAAAGAACCCACCGAAATACGCCTAAGCGACAACCCCGGGACCGAAGGGCGCTTCGCGCCCTTCGGCTCGCCGCTGCGCGGCTCGCCTCAAAAGCCTTTGGTAATGCAAAACGCCACTTTTCTCACCCCCCGGTGGGAGCGAGAAAAAACAACGGATTTTAATATATAAGACTAGAAAGGTGGCAAGTCGGCATTCGCCGACTTGACCTTTCTTGAGTAGGGTTAGTTTTTTTTAAACACCATGTATTTTCTCGATAATTAGTGCGTTAAGAGACCTCCGATGGAAGTTGACTAAAATAAATTAGTCAGTTCTCTTAATTTTGAGACTTTTTTAACGTTCAACATTTTTCCAACACTTTGTATATAAAACGGTCTTTCGTACATCCGACAACCCATCCGAAGCAAAAAAATAAATTTATTCCATGAATATTGGGAGTTTCAATATTGGTTCAGTTTTCTTAAACACCCTGTATTGTTTTCATTAAAATAGTTTCCATATAGACCATTGTTAAAAGTTTCATCAAAGGAATATTATACTTCCATGAAGGTTTCAAGAGAAGGGTCGGTTTTAAACACCCAGTAGTTTTTAATTAGTGTAGTTTTCTTACAGACCATTGTGAAAAGTTTGATTAGAAAATATTCCATGAATTGTGAGGATTCTTAGAGAATCGTTTGGTTTTGTTAAACACCCCGTATCATCAGTATAATTTTTTTACAATCGTGAAGTTTCATAAAAAAAATTAAATTCCATAAATTTTGTGGATCTAGAGAATTGGTCTTTATTTTACATCCTGTATTTTTTCATAAGTATGTATTTATATAGCTACATAATAATACCTACCTAAGTATGTATTGTTTATAGTTTTACAAACTATTTTAAAAGTTTCATCAAAACCAAAAGAGTTTTTAATTCCAAGTTTTTAGGATTTTTAGAATGATTCGATTCTCTTAAACACCCTGTATTGTTCCCATTAAAATAGTTTCCATATAGACCATTGTTAAAAGTTTCATCAAAAGAATATTATACTTCCATGAATGTTTCTAGAGAATGGTTCAGTTTCTTTAAACAGCCAGTAGTTTTTTAATTAGTATAGTTTTCTTACAGACCGTTGTGAAAAGTTTCATTAGAAAATATTCCATGATTTGTGAGGATTCTTAGAGAATGGTTTGGTTTTGTTAAACACCCTGTATTTTTTCATTAGTGTAATTTTTTTACAATGGTGAAAAGTTTAATAAAAAAAAATTAAATTCCATAAATTTTTCAATGAATTTTGGGAGTTTCAATATTGGTTCAGTCTTCTTAAACACCCTGTTATATTGTTCTCATTAAAATAGTTTCTTACAGACCATTGTGAAAAGTTTCATAAAAAAAATAAATTCCATAAATTTTGTGGATCTAGAGAATGGTTCTTTATTTTACACCCTGTATTTTTTCATACGTATGTATTTATATACATAATAATACCAAAGTATATATTTTTTATAGTTTTTTTACAAACTAATGTAAAAAGTTTCATCAGAAAGCAAAAAAAAATAAAAAAAATTTAAATACACGAATTTTCAGGATTTTTAGGGAACGTTTCGGTTTTTTTAAACACCCCGTATTTTTTCATTAGTATATTCTTCCTACAGAACATTGTAAAAAGTTTCATCAAAAAGAATTTTTTAATTCCATGAATTTTGTTGATTTTTAGAGAATGGTTAGTTTTTAAATCCTCTGTATTTCTTAATTAGGATATTTTTCCTATAGAACATTGTATAAAGTTTTATCAAAAAGAATTTTTTAATTCCATGAATTTTGAGGAATTTTAGAGAATGGTTCGTTATTTTTAAACACTCTGTATTTTTTAATTAGTATATTTTTCCTACAGAACATTGTATAAAGTTTCATCAAAAAGAATTATTTAATTCCATGAATTTTGAGGATTTTTAGAGAATGGTTCGTTATTATTAAACACTCTGTATTTGCTTCGTTAATGAGTGTCATAATAAATCCTTGATGGAAGTTTAATAAATAAAAAAAAAATTTCCATGAATTTTGGGAGTTTCAATATTGGTTCAGTTTTCTTAAACACCCAGAATTTTTTTAATTAGTATAGTTTTCTTACAGACCATTGTGAAAAGTTTCATAAAAAAATATTCAATGAATTATTGTGGGGATTCTTAGAGTATGGTTTGGTTTCGTTAAGCACCCTGTATTTTTTCATTAGTATAATTTTTATAATCGTGAAAAGTTTAATAAAAAAATTAAATTCCATAAATTTTGTGGCTGTAGAGAATGGTTCTTTATTTTACACCCTGTATTTTTCATAAGTATGTATTCATATACATAATGATACCAAAGTATATATTTTTATAGTTTTTACAAACTATTGTAAAAGTTTCATCAGAAAGCAAAAAAAAATTAAATCCACGAATGTTTAGGATTTTTAGGGAACAGTTCGGTTTTGAAACCTCCTGTATTTTTCATTAGTATAGATGTTTTAAAACTATTGTACAAAGTTTCATCAAAATGAATTTTCTAATTCCATGAACTTTGAGAATTTTAGAGAATGGTTCGTTATTTTTAAACACTCTGTATTTCTTAATTAGTATATTTTTCCTACAGAACATTGTATAAAATTTCATCAAATAGAATTTTTTAATTCCATGAATTTTGATGATTTTTAGGAAATGGTTAGGTTTTTAAACCTCCTGTATTTTTCATTAGTATAGATTTTTACAAACCATTGTATAAGGTTTTATCAAAAATAATTTTTAATTCCATGAGTTTTGTTGATTTTTAGGAAATGGTTAGGTTTTTAAACCCTCTGTATTTCTTAATTAGTATATTTTTCCTACAGAACATTGTATAAAGTTTCATCAAAAAGAATTTTTTAATTCCATGAATTTTGAGGATTTTTAGAGAATGGTTCGTTATTATTAAACACTCTGTATTTTCTTCGTTAGTGAGTGTCATAATAAATCCTTGATGGAAGTTTAATAAATAAAAAAAATTTCCATGAATTTTGGGAGTTTCAATATTGGTTCAGTTTTTTTAAACACCCAGTAGTTTTTTAATTAGTATACATAGTTTTCTTACAGACCATTGTGAAAAGTTTCATGAAAAAATATTCAATGAATTATTGTGAGGATTCTTAGAGTATGGTTTGGTTTCGTTAAGCACCCTGTATTTTCTCATTAGTATGATTTTTTTACAATCGTCAAAAGTTTCATAAAAAAAATAAAATCCATAAATTTTGTGGATGTAGAGAATGGTTTTTTATTTTACACGCTGTATTTTTCATAAGTATGTATTCATATACATAATAATACCAAAGTATATATTTTTACAGTTTTTCTACAAACTATTGTAAAAGTTTCATCAGAAAGCAAAAAAATTTTAAATCCACGAATGTCCAGGATTTTTAGGGAACGGTTCGAATTTTTAAACACCCCGTATTTTTTCGATAATTAGTGCGGTAAGAGTCCCCGACGGAAGTTTCGTACCAAAAAATTTTCAGTTCCTTAATTTTTACATTTTTTAACGTTCGACATTTTTCCAACACTTTGTATATAAAACGGTCCTACGCACGTCAGAAACCCTCCGAAGCGAAAGAACCGAAAATTTCCTCGAATCTGTAATTTTTATTTTTTTCTCGTCAATTTTTATCGTAACACCCCGTACATCGAGCTTTTTTGAGTCGCACTGTATATAAGCGAAGCGACTTGAAGTGTGCCATATTGTCTAGCTCACTGATACCACCTATTCATTCTATTTATGCAAAGTTCAATGCAAATAGCTGTTCTATGGCTTCCGTCATTTTGACCCCGTCTTGGTCTGCCATATTGTCTAGCTCACTGATACCACCTACCTATTCATTCTATTTATGCAAAGTTCAATGCAAATAGCAATAGCGGATGGAAATATTTGACAGCTGTTCTATGGCTTACGTCATTTTGACCCCGTCTTGCTTAGGATTTTCGCAAATTTCGATAAAAACGAATTCAAAACCAAACGCTCGCATAACACAACGTATCTAGAGACTTCAGATTTACCGTTTTCGGCCCTTGGGGGGGCTCCGGTCGGCCCATTTAGCGAAATTTTCTGCGATTTATTCGGAAATGTCACCGCGCACTCGCCATTTGACGTCGCAAATTTTCGCAATTTTTACTATAAAATCGAATTTTAAAACAGATCTGAGGCACACGACACATTGTAGAAGGTTCAAAGTTTACGTTTCGATATGGCTTTATGGAAATAAAGGGGTACTTACTTTGCAAAATGTAACATTTTGAAGGTTTTGTGAGGACCCGCCATATTGCCAGGCTCTTCTCCACGTCTCGGTTCGGTATTACGCAAAATTCGATACAAATTCGAATTCAAAACCCAGCGCTCGCATAACAGAAAGTATCTAGAGACTTTAAATTTACCTTTTCCGGCCTTGGCGGGTCTCAGATCTGCCCGTTTAGCGAACGTTCCTACGTTTTATCCGGAGCTGTCACCGGCCGTGCACCGTCCGGCTAGCCGTTTGACGTTTCGGACGGCCGAGCGAAGGCGAATGCAGCCGAACGTGTAATTGACCAAAACTTTCGCTATTTTCCTATAAAATCGAATTTTAAACCTAAATCTGAGGCACGCGACACATTGTAGAAGGTTCAAAGTTTACGTTTCGACATGCATTTCTGGAAATGAATGCGGGAAAATACGAAAATATCGAATCCGAAATAGTTTGACGTCTACCCATATCCGACTGACGTTTCTCCGATTCCCGGGCGATAAGCTCCGCCTCCGCTATATCCATCTCGCTCGCCGAGATCGGCCGGCGAGGACCCTCCGAAAACGGAAAATTTACCTAGAAAACGCGAAAACGGCCCGCCGAGCGCCTCGTCGCGACGGAGAAAGGACCAAATCAAGAGACTCGCCCGCGGCCGCGTCCCCGACGGGCTCGCCCGAAAACCACGCGCGCAGCGAAACCGGCCTCCGGGCGGCTTCCGGACTTCCGATAAGGGGCGTTTTTTCGACTTTGTCTCGTTTCCTCGCGAAAACGGAAAAGTAACGCCGGCGGACCTCCGGAAAAACGCAAAATTCGCCCCGAAAACGGTAAAAAGAACCCACCGAAATACGCCTAAGCGACAACCCCAGGACCGAAGGGCGCTTCGCGCCCTTCGGCTCGCCGCGGCGCGGCGCGCGAAAAAAGCCGTTGAGGAGATACTTTGGCCCTTTTCCGCGCCCCCGGGGGGAGCGAGAGGCCCTCGCGCAGTTTAATATATTAGAACTAGAAAGGTGGTGTCGGCATTCGCCGACTTGACCTTTCTTGAGTAGGGTTAGTTTTTTTTAAACACCATGTATTTTTTCGATAATTAGTGCGTTAAGAGACCTCCGATGGAAGTTGAGTAAAATAAATTAGTCAGTTCTCTTAATTTTGAGACTTTTTTAAAGTTCAACATTTTTTAAACACTTTGTATATAAAACGGTCTTTCGTACATCCAACAACCCATCCGAAGCAAAAAAATAAATTTATTCCATGAATATTGGGAGTTTCAATATTGGTTCAGTTTTCTTAAACACCCTGTATTGTTTTCATTAAAATAGTTTCCATATAGACCATTGTTAAAAGTTTCATCAAAGGAATATTATACTTCCATGAAGGTTTCTAGAGAACGGTCGGTTTTTTAAACACCCAGTAGTTTTTTAATTAGTATAGTTTTCTTACAGACCGTTGTGAAAAGTTTCATTAGAAAATATTCCATGAATTGTGAGGATATTTAAAGAATGGTTTGGTTTTGTTAAACACCCCGTATTTTTTCATCGGTATAATTTTTTTACAATCGTGAAAAGTTTCATAAAAAAAATTAAATTCCATAAATTTTGTGGATCTAGAGAATTGGTCTTTATTTTACACACTGTATTTTTTCATAAGTATGTATTTATATAGCTACATAATAATACCTAAATATGTATTTTTTATAGTTTTTTTACAAACTATCTTAAAAAGTTTCATCAAAAACCAAAAGAGTTTTTAATTTCAAGTTTTTAGAATTTTTAAAATGATTCGATTCTCTTAAACACCCTGTATTGTTCTCATGAAAATAGTTTCCATATAGACCATTGTTAAAAGTTTCATCAAGAGAATATTATACTTCCATGAAGGTTTATAGAAAATGGTTCATTTTTTTTTAACACCCAGTAGTCTTTAATTAGTATAGTTTTCTTACAGACCATTGTGTTCATAAGAAAATATTCTATGAATTGTGAGGATTCTTAGAGAATGGTTTGGTTTTGCTAAACACCCTGTATTTTTCATTAGTATAATTTTTTACAATCATGAAAAGTTTCATAAAAAAATAAATTCCATAAATTTTGTGGATCTAGAGAATGGTTCTTTATATTACACCTATATTTTTCATACGTATGTATTTATATACATAATAAAACCTAAGTATATATTTTTATAGTTTTTTGACAAACTATTGTAAAATGTTTCATCAGAAAGCAAAAAAATTTAAATCCACGAATTTTCAGGATTTTTAGGAACAGTTCGGTTTTTTTAAACACCCTGTATTTGTTCAATAGTATATTTTTCCTACAGAACATTGTAAAAGTTTCATCAAAAAGAATTTTTAATTCCATGAATTTTGTTGATTTTTAGAGAATGGTTCGGTTTTTTAAACCTCCTGTATTTTTCATTAGTATAGTTTTTAACAAACTAATGTGAAATGTTTCATCAAAAAGAATTTTTTAACTCCATGAATTTTGAGGATTTTTAGAGAATGGTTCGTTATTTTTAAATCGTCTGTATTTCTTTATTGCGATATTTTTCCTACAGAACATTGTATAAAATTTCATCAAAAGAATTTTTAATTCAATGATTTTGAAAAATTTTCCATGAATTTTGGGAGTTTCAATATTGGTTCAGTCTTTTAAACTCCCAGTAGTTCTTTAATTAGTATAGTTTTCTTACAGACCATTGTGAAAAGTTTCATAAAAAATAACTTCCATAAATTTCTAGATTTCTAGAGAATGGTTCTTTATTTTACACCCTGTATTTTTCATAAGTATGTATTCATATACATAATAATACCTAAGTATATAATTTTTATAGTTTTTTACAAACTATTGTAAAGTTTCATCAGAAAAAAAAATTTAATCCACAAATGTTCAGGATTTTAGGAACGGTTTTTTTTAAACCCCCTGTATTTTTTCATTAATATAGATTTTTACAAAGTATTGTATAAAGTTTCATCAAAAAGAATTTTCAAATTCCATGAATTTTGAGGATTTTTAGAGAATGGTTCGTTATTTTTAAACACTCTGTATTTCTTAATTAGTATATTTTTCCTACAGAACATTGTATAAAATTTCATCAAAAAGAATTTTTTAATTCCATGAATTTTGAAAATTTTTAGAGAATGGTTCGTTATTATTAAACACTCTGTATTTTTAATTAGTATATTTTTCCTACAGAACATTGTATAAAGTTTCATCAAAAGAATTTTTAATTCCATGAATTTTGAAAATTTTTAGAGAATGGTTCGTTATTATTAAACACTCTGTATTTGCTTCGATTAGTGAGTGTCATAATAAATCCTTGATGGAAGTTTAATAAATAAAAAAAATTTCCATGAATTTTGGGAGTTTCAATATTGGTTCAGTTTTTTTAAACACCCAGTAGTTTTTTAATTAGTATACATAGTTTTCTTACAGACCATTGTGAAAAGTTTCATGAAAAATATTCAATGAATTATTGTGAGGATTCTTAGAGTATGGTTTGGTTTCGTTAAGCACCCTGTATTTTCTCATTAGTATGATTTTTTTACAATCGTCAAAAGTTTCATAAAAAATAAAATCCATAAATTTTGTGGATGTAGAGAATGGTTTTTTATTTTACACGCTGTATTTTTCATAAGTATGTATTCATATACATAATAATACCAAAGTATATATTTTTACAGTTTTTCTACAAACTATTGTAAAAAGTTTCATCAGAAAGCAAAAAAATTTTAAATCCACGAATGTCCAGGATTTTTAGGAACGGTTCGAATTTTTAAACACCCTGTATTTTTTCGATAATTAGTGCGGTAAGAGTCCCCTGACGGAAGTTTCGTACCAAAAAATTTTCAGTTCCCTTAATTTTTACATTTTTTAACGTTCGACATTTTTCCAACACTTTGTATATAAACGGTCCTACGCACGTCAGAGAACCCTCCGAAGCGAAAGAACCGAAAATTTCCTCGAATCTGTAATTTTTATTTTTTCTCGTCAATTTTTATCGTAACACCCTGTACATCGAGCTTTTTTGAGTCGCACTGTATATAAGCGAAGCGACTTGAAGTGTGCCATATTGTCTAGCTCACTGATACCACCTATTCATTCTATTTATGCAAAGTTCAATGCAAATAGCAATAGCGGATGGAAATATTTGACAGCTGTTCTATGGCTTCCGTCATTTTGACCCCGTCTTGGTCTGCCATATTGTCTAGCTCACTGATACCACCTACCTATTCATTCTATTTATGCAAAGTTCAATGCAAATAGCAATAGCGGATGGAAATATTTGACAGCTGTTCTATGGCTTACGTCATTTTGACCCCGTCTTGCTTAGAATTTTCGCAAATTTCGATACGAAAACGAATTCAAAACCAAACGCTCGCATAACACAACGTATCTAGAGACTTCAGATTTACCGTTTTCGACCTTTGGGGGCTCCGGTCGGCCCATTTAGCGAAATTTTCTGCGATTTATTCGGAAATGTCACCGCGCACTCGCCATTTGACGTCGCAAATTTTTGCAAGTTTCACTATAAAATCGAATTTTAAACCTAAACCTGAGGCACGACACATTGTAGAAGGTTCAAAGTTCACGTTTCGATATGGCTTTATGAAAATACAGGGGTACTTACTTTGCAAAATGTAACGTTTTGAAGGTTTTGTGAGGACCCGCCATATTGCCAGGCTCTTCTCCACGTCTCGGTTCGGTATTACGCAAAATTCGATACAAATTCGAACTCAAAATCCAGCGCTCGCATAACAGAAAGTATCTAGAGACTTTAAATTTACCTTTTCCGGCCTTGGCGGGTCTCCGCTCGATCCGTTTAGCGAACGTTCCTAAGTTTTATCCGGAGCTGTCAACGGCACCGCACCGTCCGGCTTGCCGTTTGACGTTTCGGGCGGCCGAGCGAACGCGAATGCAGCCGAACGTGTAATTGACCAAAACTTTCGCTATTTTCACTATAAAATCGAATTTTAAACCTAAATCTGAGGCACGCGACACATTGTAGAAGGTTCAAAGTTTACGTTTCGACATGGCTTTGTGGAAATGAATGCGGGAAAATACGAAAATATCGAATCGGAAATAGTTTGACGTCTACCCATATCCGACTGACGTTTCTCCGATTCCCGGGCGATAAGCTCCGCCTCCGCTATATCCATCTCGCTCGCCGAGATCGGCCGGCGAGGACCCTCCGAAAAACGGAAAATTTACCTATAAAAACGCGAAAAACGGCCCGCCGAGCGCCTCGTCGCGACGGAGAAAGGACCAAATAAAGAGACTCGCCCGCGGCCGCGTCCGCGCCGAAAAACGTGGCGCGGAGCGAGACCGGCCTCCGGGCGGCTTCCGGACTTCCGATAAGGGGCGTTTTTTTCGACTTTTGTCTCGTTTCCTCGCGAAAACGGAAAAGTAACGCCGGCGGACCTCCGGAAAAACGCAAAATTCGCCCCGAAAAGAGTAAAAAGAACCTACCGAAATACGCCTAAGCTACGCAAAAAAGGCCAAACTCGACTCAGCGCCCCCGGGCTCGCCGCTGCGCGGCTCGCAAAAAAGCCTTTGTGGCGGCAAAACCCACTTTTTCGCGCCCCGGAGGCGAGAGGCAATCGCGTATTTTAATATATAAGAATATTTCAACTAGTTATTTCTTCTTCCGAATCTCACCTCTCATTCCTGGCATTTATTTCATACAATTTACATTCTACACTTTTGATTCAAATGCTTCTTCCACTGAGTTCCACCTTTGCCTGGGAAACACGGTTGTTAAAATGAGATTCTGATTCAGTTTTACTATTACATGTGTACTTCAATCTCATTTTCTGAAATACTTGCTAAAGTTCAGGGGTGCGTAGGCATTACTATAAAATCACTGTATTCTAAGCCATCATGTACCTTCTTGTGCATCATCTTCCTACGTTCCAGCAGCGCTAAAGCTTCTTTTACTCCTTTTCATATCTCCAAGCTGCCGCTTTTATAGTAGTAGTCACTGTTGAACAAATAACTCAAGTTGGTCTTCAGAAAAATTTGCCCAAATACAAAATATAAGTTATATAGTTACCTATTTGCTCTTGAAGAATAATATTGAGTTACTTAAGCATTTGCAGCAAATCGCTTACATACAAACTAACATACAATGTCGAGATAGGAAACTGCTCTACTCATGAGCACAAAGACGTGAGTCAGCGGAGTAGAATTATAGCAATAAAAATTGATGTTAGTAGTAGTAGTATTGCATATTAGTTATAGAGGATTAAGGCAGGATTATGTAAGCACCACAAACCATTAATAGAGTTAATAAAAATTACCAGTAACTATTATAAACACTGGCAAAGGTATATAGATGTTAATCATTAAAAATCCTTTTTACCAAATATACTATCAAACTAATTTTATAAACTTAGCATTAATTGACAGACTAGTTGTCTCCCACAGTATTTTCAGACATTATCAAATGAAGTTGTGGACATTTTATAGGTATTTAACATTAAGATTTGCCTTTCATATTTTATTCTAACTTTGTTTTGTAGTACTTACTTAAGTTAACAGTGCTCCTGCAGTAGAATATATTTTTCACAATGACTTATGCGAACATAATTTGGACCATGGAAAAGTTTCCTCTTAATAAAAATTTTAGTCACTAACATATAAGGTAAAAGACGTTGTGATGTAATACTACTCCCACTAATTGAATCAGATAATGGGGTCATTTAGCATTTTTTTAATTACATTTTATCAATAATGTAATTTTAATGCGATCTACAAAAAATTCTAATTTGCGCGTAAAATATAAAGCGGAGGAGGACCGTTGCCGTCGTTAGGATTGCGTTTTTTATTTTAACTATAAAAATTCAAATATTGAAGGTGTTATTAGACACTAAAACAAAACAATCAAACTTATATTGTGTTAAAATATCCCAGTACAACGATAAAATGGTCAGAAAATGTATTTATTGTTTTACTCCGGAATTCCAATACGCGGAACTTGAAGATCAAATTTTACACGGTGTCCCAATAAAACAAATCAAAGTACTAAATTCTAATAAAACTTTTGAAATTAGTATGCAATTTAAAATTTGAATAATAGGTTTTGTAAACTAAATATGTATTTAATTATGTTTATAGTTATAGTGTAAAAATTGACTTTTCTTTTAGTTAGAAGACACCTGAAAATTCTTCTTTTAATTTGAACGTAAGCTGCACTGCCTTTTCTCCACAGCTTTCTTGTGAAGATCTTAAATAGAATAATTTTTTAGACATTCCATATTTTCATGTAAAATTTTCTCAAAGAGAATAAATTTGAAAGTGTGGTTACACACCTTGTACAATTAGTAATTATAAATTAAATAAAAGAAACTGGCTAATAGGTACATTGTAACAAAAAAAAATGTTTTGTTATATACCTATTTGCATTTATTTAGCTTTTGCTAACATTTTTTAGTTCAACTAAGACCTCTTCACCGAGTTCTAAACAAACGAGTATCAAGAAGCTATAGGAGGCAATGCTGTCACGTCTCACAATCCTGAGAGAAAACTACATATCAGATCAATTTCAACTTTTCTGTGTTGATCATACCTACATCATAAATGCTTCATAAAAATTAGACAAATAGTAATTTGAAGTGTGACCAATGACTCTATTTTACAGTAAAAAGACATTCTTGAATCATCTCAATAAGTAGCGTTGTTTAAGTAAAATTATGCTGTAAATAGGTAGTTATTTCTAAGGAGAATGAAAAACATGCAATTAAGTGTAAAGCCAATGTCTGCTCGTTTTATTGATTTTTATTAGCTGTCTAGAAAGAACTTTGGAAACATGTTGGAGGCTGTATTTAATGTGACAAATCAAAGTGGCAACGCAATTGGCACGTCGAATCACAATTACCGCTCGACTGCTTAAAGGACAATGTGCGGGCGGAAATCTTGCCGTAACTGCCACTCAGAATCACTATATTACCTTTCAAGCCAGGAGGTTACTGTATTACGATCTTACCTTCAGGCCACATATAACGTCTGCGATCATATACAGATCATAAGACGTTATTCGAGAGAATCTAATTCTATATTTAACTTCCCCTTAAAGTTTTATCATAAACTGAGGACAATTAAAGATGTCTAATCAATTAGCTTCGAGAATACATTATCTAAATCATTCATTAAATTTCCATAAAATAAGCAAAATTTTAGTTTAGTGTTTAGAATTAATTCTAACTAGATATCTGTGATATTGTTCGCTCATTCGTTTCGGCGTCCTATGTTACGAATCGTTTTGCTTTAATGTAATTTGTGGCACTACATACACATATCTGAAAGATAATAACAATCATTACAAAGTACTGTCTAGTTTTAAATGATAATGTGATAGGTACCGTCTGAATCTGATAAGTTTATAGGTGATTCTTCCTAGCAAAGACCAGTTGCTTTATTTTCATTCATGAAATACAGAAATTGTAGTACATTGTTTACCATTTTACAGATGTAGAGTCCTTCTTAAACATACTTTATCCATCAGAAACATTAATAAAGTGCTGAAATATGTGGACACAACCAACTTATCATCAATTATTTCTAAATTATGCTTCAGTAATATTTGTTTTGTGTGACGGGTTCAGTTGATGACTTTCAAGGACAAACTCATTCACACTATAATCAAAAAAGTTTTTGGAGCCGTTTTGTTCGAATTTATTTATTGTTAAATAAGTAATCGATAATTATTATATCATTTTTTTTATATATTTTCAGGTATTAACAAACAATATTGTGTAAAACTAACTACTCTGTGGGCTAAAGCCCCAACCAGCATTGAATTACACCCACAATATTTACCCATATATTCTTTATTATTAGCTTTTGTAACATTTTTTACTGTTTAAGAAAGGTATTTTAAGCTAATATTTATCAAATCTCCTACAACTCCTATCAATGAAGTCACATGTATGTTCTCTGATATCAAACATCTATTGTGGTTGAATTGGAGTTGAGTTCCCACTGTCAGAGGTTAATATATATAGAGTGTTTCCATTAAACCAGGTTAGTAAATTTAGATAGATTGATTTATTTAGATAATTATTGAATAGAGCTTTGTCTGTGGAATTGATCATTAGCATACCTAGATGTTTGGTATCAGAGAACATACATATCACTTCATTGATAGGAATTGTAGGAGATTTGATATATATTAGCTTAAAATACCTTTCTTAAACAGTAAAAAATTATTATATCAGTTGGAAAAAATGAATATACTTAACTTACACGCTTTTGTAAACTATTTTGTGATAAAAATACGGGTACATAATTATTATGTACACTGTAGTAACATGAAAAAAACAATTTATTGAAGTTTTATTATATTATAATGAAACAATTTGAAAATTACATCAAATACTCGTACTTTACATAATATTCACGACGAACGAAGCTGTAACGGAAGACGGCGCCGATGCAGCGACCCCAATGTTCCAAAAGTCTCAAGTCTAAGTTTTTATCAACAAGTCTCAATAACAGCATTGGGCATACGTAAATTGCATTCAATACATTATAAAGCGTTATTTATGTGCAATAAAATACTTTATGCCATTAATATTTTACAGTTTAATGACACTTCATTTGATGTTTACCGATGTGTCTTCTGTATAAGTCTGACTCAAGGCTATATATATTTACAATGAAATTTGTGCACTTTTTGGAGGCGTTTTTTTGTTAAATTTAAAAATTTTTGAATGTAAATTTTTCGGAATGTGTTCATAATTAAGTACATTTAGATATTTCACTAAAGCAACGTTTAGTAACTAGTAAAAGAGTGGAAAATAATAACGCGGCAATTAAATGATTAGTATCAGATGTAGATATTCACAAATGTACATGCTGTCATCTTATAACAGAAATGATTAGAAGTAACTGTCCAAACGAGTGAACATTGAAACATTAGCATCGATGACTTTTTGTTACAATAAACATTTATAAATTATCAAGCGCAATTTCTATTAATGATAATCATAAGCAATTGAATATTTGTATCTAGTATTGGGTTGATGCATATTTTGTTTTCCGTTATAAGAGAATTGTTAAATGTATATCAAAGTTATTTTCAAATCGTACCATTGTACTGATATTTGTACAAAGTTTGTGTAAATTATTTGCAAAGTACCATCAAATGAGCATTTCCGTCATATCCCTTTAAGTTCAGTTGAGAATTACGGCATTACCTTATTTTGATGATCGTTTAATTGCTTTAATTTAGGATTGTTAATTCCATTCCATCATTAAATTTGGTTTTATAAGCTTATTTATGTATGTATAATGGTATGACACTTACATTGCTTGGACAATAATCAAAAATTGGTTATATAGATATCGTATAATTTCTGCTTGTTTGTTCCACATTACAATGGCCATGACAGGGATGCCTTTACGTGAACATCACAGAAAAGTACGGTTTAGAACTAACTGAAAGACAATCGCAAGCAATCCCCATAAGTGAAATAAAAAGTGTCATTTACTACAAATTGCTTTTAATGCATCAATCTCTGCTGAAGTTGCCAATAACTCCATTGTCTCGAGTTTACAGTATAAGAAAAGAGACCGGGAAGACATCATCATCAGTTTGCAGCATAATATGTTAACATCACATTAATAACTATTTCGGAGATCAGTTTAGTATTCCACATCCCCTCTATTTTGCTTAGTGAATTCTTTACTTTTAAACTACCTGATTTATTCAATAAAAACACTGATAGACTATTGGAGAATCATAATGGTAACCAGTGAAGAAGGATAACGTTAAGCACACATCAACCGTTGATTTTGTTGTTAATGTTTTCTTCTGTAAGAAGAATTAAAAAGGGATTAATATTTCCTATAAAGAATCAAATAGTAGAAAAATATTTTCCAAGTGTCTTTTTATTTTTCTCGTTAGAAATTTTAGATTTGCTATAAATCTCTAAATGCTAGAAATACTGTATAATTTAAGTAAATGTGTTTCTTCTCTTACAACAAATATTTAACATAGTTTAACTCTTAACAATCAAAACTTAAAGATCAAATTGTTTTGTTTCCAGCAAATGGATTTGTCTGCTGAATTCCCCAAAAGGAGCAGGAGATATAGTATTAAATGCCACCCTTCAGACCTCCTTCACCATGGACGAACAATGTAGAATGGAGTTTGGCAATGGGTAAATTGCATTTTATTGTACTAATAAATTAAGATACTGCTAACGATTTTACAGTTGAACAGCTTTTGTGAATCCCTGCTTAATGGTTTGAAGCAAATTAGTTAAATTTGTCGAACTTCATATTTCAGACTACTGCTTAACCGGTTAGAGTTAGGAAGTGAATGATACTTATGCTCATATATCATTAAATACATTCTCATTAAATTTGCTCGTCTCTGAGCAAACAAATTTATTTTGTAAATGACAAATTTGCGTATTTCTGTTAGTTGCTATGATGCAACTAAAATTGAATAAATGCTGTTTATTTTCAAATGACATAATGGTTAGTTTTGATAATCTATGTCACTTTTGTGACGTTTGCTTAAGCGGCGTAGTGTTAAGTCTTGTCCTCATGGACGTAAAATTGGCGAAATTTCAAGCAAATCTCGCATGTTTTGATTTAAATTATTAATGGCTGGAAAGTGTCAACTTTTAGCGAATTTTGCAAAACAGTAATATTATTGCTATAATCTGCCATGACAAGCAATGATAGTTTTACGATGAAAATAATAAAAAATGTGACAGTTAACGAAATTCGCTAAAAGTTGAGACTTTTCCCGCCATTAAATAATTCGTGCAAATATTCGCGTTCATGAGGTAAAAAAATAGTAACTCCATGTAATTAGGCTATTACATCCTGTTTGGGTATTCAATTGTGGGGCGGTGTGATTTCAATAAGGACAGTTTATTGTGTACTTATATTGATTGCGGTTAGTTAGCACCCACAATGTTATGCGTCGAGTCGATGTTTATGACTACTGACTAGGCTACCTAAATGTGACTGTCTGGTTGGTTACAAAAGTGACAGTGCCGTCGCGTCGTACCCATATCTAGGCAGCTCCTCGAAAGGTCCTGCAGTCCTTAAGATTTATGGGAACGCCGGCGCCGGTACTTAAATAATATTTACAATACAATACATGATTTCTAAATTTAACACTTAAGAACATACGTTGAAATTTAAACCAGAACTAACGAAAAGATATGAGTAGTGAATTTATATAAATAAAGAAATATTTTAATTTATACAGTGTGTACGGAAATATGTGAGTGCAGAATGATGAAAATATGAAGTGAATATATACAAAAATAAATATGTTACTTTATACAGGGTGTATATAAATATATGAGCCGCCACATAATAAATAAATAAATGTTTAAAAACCATTATTATTTGCTTAAAATTAAAATTAAACGTGCAATTATTTAATGTAACATTTTATTATAACAATGTTAAGTTATTGAGGAACGTTTTTAATAAAATTCTGCCGCTTGCCCTGATATACATCATTCTCTTTATTCTTCACAGTTAATTAGCTCTTTAGACACAATCACCCTATAATTGGCTTTTTGAATAAAGAGTGAATACTCTTTACCGTAAAAACTTGCATTTCATTCACTAGACAAATAAAGTGAGGTTTATCTCACTAATAGAATAAAGTTCTACACCGCGTACTCGCTGTCTAAAACACTTACAATAAATGACTACTTTTTATATCCTGGCTTTGAAGTCGAAACGTGCTTTAAATATGTGTGCTATGCCAAATAGGTAGATAGTATGAACATATTCATTCAGATTCTAATAAACAAAGAAGTAACAACAATATTTTGTCATAAATAGATTCCAAATAAATACTTATAATTAGTGACTTCAAACAGATTCTGAAAGATTACTATCTTTCAAGAAGACGTAAAAATATTCTTTTAAAAATAAAGATAGGTAGATGAGTAGATCATTTACAGCATATGACTCATGATGATGTCTTGTTAAACAAAAATAATAGGGGTTTATTTGACATGTCATAAGTTTAGGCAGTATTTAGGTTTCCCTTATCTTGACATCTAAGCATGCGTATATGTGCTGTATTATTAAGGCAGCAGTAATAAGGATAGTGCTCGACAATATTTATGCATGATTTAGTAATCCTTTATTTGATAGATCGGGTCGTTTGGCCGTAATCGGTCATACCTGTCCTAACCTAAAATAAAATATGTTTAGCTTTTTTAATAAGTTCCGCCGCATCTTTCAAGATAAATGATATTTTATCAAAATATTCCCATTAAAATAGTGAGAATTGGGAGAAATATAAAGAATAAGGGAATCCCATCCAACAAAATATTAACCAACAACTATATTTTTGTGGACAAAATAAGGGCAAACAGTATTTAAATAAAGTTGTACTAAATTCTGTTCAGCAGTATTAAAGGGATATCCAATAACTCTCTAACCTTAGAAGTAATATTTTCCTTTAATCGTCCCAAAGATTTAACCACATAATTTTATGAATATCTAAAGTTACTGCCTGTGAATTTTTATACAACGTAATTTTATAGTTTCCATGTAATGCTAGCTAATGCTTAAAGTAGGTATTGTCGACGTTTTGTAACTTTTATTCATAAATTGCGCACATTAGTATAATAGTGTAAGGTTTTACCCAACTTGTAGTTGGAATGTCTCAAACTATTAACTTCAAAGGCACTGGATAAATCTATTTCAAATTTTGTATTCAAACAACCATTGTAAAGAAATGTTATTGTACTAAGTTTGCACTATCCTCGAGAAATGGTTTAATACCCTGTTTTATTTCTTACCCTTGAAATACCTTATGAAATAATATTATTGTCTGTGGTTTTATCTTACCTTTCAAGTTTACTGTCCAGGCGATGAGCAATATGTTAATACTCCCTAAGCGTAATTTTTCGCATCGGCCGGAGTATCAAAAATGAGCTCCCTATTCTACAAATTTTTATATTTTGACCGGTTACGTACATCATTGATGTATTGTGTATACATTTCTGTAAAATACTATATCACAGGAACAATTAACTGTATTTTCATATGGCATCAAATATATGCAGAAACATAATGTTCATAATATGTATTAATATAATTTCTAGGTATACCATGTGTAGGGCATTTGAAATTGTCGATCCATGTTCCCATTTATGGTGTGGTCACGAAAGAGCACCTCTAGTTTGCAAAACTAAAAAAGGTCCCCCGTTGGAAGGTACTGAATGTGGATTTAATAAGGTAATTGTCTTAAATTGTAATTTTAAACACTGTGAATTTAGTAATACTGTCATCTTGATTAATGATAGAACGTACAAGCCGCTGTCCTGCTAGAAGCGCCTCATGAAGCACTTTTGTACAGGGCCTATAAGTCCTGCTAGAAGTACCCAAATCTTCTTCAAGCAGGACACCAACAGTCAAACATTTCAGTTAAAGTTGTTCTGTTATTAGGTCATTTATGAAATATTATTTTGATATTTTACCAGTGGCGGAGCATTTCTTAAATCACAGATAAATAATAAATTAAATCATTTAACGACATTAAGGTACTTAGGTATTATTTAGCAATATTACTTAAGGATAATGGATGTCACACTGATTGAAAGTTCCTTTAGATGAAATTTTGGGAAACAGCTACTGCTCTATAAACCAGCATAGATTATATAGAAAGAAACTGTAACAAGTATTAAGCATTTGGTATTAAAACTAAAACTCGAAAATAAACATTTACTAACAAAATACATTCCATTCTAAAAAACATAACAAATTAGCTATAACATTCTTTGGTAAACTAAAATAAATACTTACGAGATCATATGAAAAAAACAGTTAAAACATATTTTAGGCAGGAATGTCATTTTGTATGTGATAAGTAAAACAATTTCGACCAGTTGTTGAAGCACACATAACAGCTCGAATGCCACAGCTGCTGGGTATTTTTATTTTTTTTTTATTACCGTACGTGCTTTTCATCTGTAAAATAGAGAATAAAAAGTTTTTACTTTTACTCTAACGTGAACATAATTCTTTTTTAAATAATCAACCCTGTACAATGTACATGGGCTGTTTTAAATGCTCGTCCAAGACAACCTTATTTTAAATACAAACAAAATTGTTGTAATGGCAGGCTTTTTTCCCATGTGACAGTAGCTATATATTTTGATTTTAGAACACTTAACAGTTCCATAACATCTTGCTATACGCCACTGATCTCCAAACCGAGAAAAACTTCAATAATTGTCGTTTCTACTATCAAATACAGTCGCCGCGACGGAAACACGCTGCCCTACGCCCGTCATTTTTGCGACAAAACTACGCGGTTTTCATCAAGTTGTAACTTCTAAACTAACAGAAGTACAGTCGCGGTTAAAAAATGCGCTGCAAGCCCATAATGTTTACATTTACCCTATAGTAAAATTTGTTCTGCCTGACGTATGTAAAACCCTAAAATATTACGTTTTTCAAAGTACTCAAGTAAGCCGTTTCTGTCCTGCTGGTAGGACGCTGTACATTCTATCATTAAATCAAAAGCTATGTAACGAACGATATTTCTGCCAGCTGCACATTTAACGATAAATTTGGCCAAACTTCGCCGACATATTCTATTCATGAAAATAATTGTGGTTTATTATATAAAAACTTTTGATTAAACGCTTAATAAGGAGGCTACAGGATGTTCGAATTTTATAATTTGTTTCTTTTTATCCACAACTTCAATACAGGAAAACATTATTTGGTAATGTTTGGATGGTATTTTTACAACATGAACTATTTATCTGCATACTCATACATTTAAAATATGCTCCGGTAGCCTAGTTACTGGGCGGACAATGTATATTTTTTTACGAAAAAAAGTACGCCACTGATATTTCAATAATTTTAAGATATTTTTACAATTTCCCTCGGAATTTCCGATAAATTTTTGACAAAACAAAGTATTTTTATCAAATCTAAAAACTGACTGGTCGTGAATTAATTGAGAAGTTACCTATTACAGTTACATTAAGTGTCAAGTTGCTTCAATTTGACTTACATCATAAAATGTTGTTGGTAAGAAACTGTAATTGTTCATGACAAATAGTTAAAAGTGTTACTTACTTTTCTTATGTTTTAGTATGGACACAAAAAAATTATAAAATTGCAACATCTTGTAACTCCCTTATATCGGTAAATTTAGTTATCGTTAACACCCTATATTTGGACTACAAAAATGAATAATACTAAGTTCTGACACTGGAAATATACTCGTACATTGAACTACTGCCATTTGGATATTTTGTAGTGTTTTCTCAATTCACATAATAACATTAAAACGTCTTTTGGTATATAAAGAATTTGAACTATAGAAAAAAATTGCGCACATATAAAAATGTTATATATTAAGTAATATTGTAAAATATACTTTTTGTTTCTAATAGTTATTGGAATATAATTTGTAGTTATTTGCTGCATTTGATTTGCGATAACTTCGATCTCTTCCAGTCTTTGAAGAACCAATCATTTTTGCAGGTCATTTAAACCTTGTTGATAATAACCAAATAGTTATTATTAGTAACAGTAGATTGATGTACATCCAGATTATTAAACAGCAGCAGTAGTGCGAATCCGGATAACAATCTACATGCACTATTAAGAGATTAAAATATCGCCGGATTATCGAAAAATCTCTATTACCGAATTATTAAAGTTGCATTGTAACGACGTTTAAAAGACTCTCACACTTCTGGGTACCTACCTTGAAAATTCGATATATTTAGTTATAGTCCAAGCAGTTTTTTTAATTATTCAATATATGCCCTTTTTGTTTCGCTTTTGATCTGTATAGTTTAAGTATAATAAGTTTATAGTTATAGTTTAGTTGGGTATATTTTTGTTAATCACTCCATAATATTATTATTCTTGCCTTGTTGACGTTTATTTTTTTTTCTTGACACTGCGGTAAACCAGCTTTATCTGTCTTTGATCTTTTTCTCTAATGATTTTATGACTAGAATAAATATTTTCCAAGTATCACAACGTTTTACATTTTGTGTTTTTATTTATTTATCATTAGTGAATAAAAAGCGTTATGAAAATTAATTTTATTCTAGAATATATTAAAACAACAATAATATGCAAATCAATCGCACATTTTATAGTAATATTTTTTTAAAATAAAACGGAAAATATTTATTTAAATTAATCCAGAAAGTATGCCGTATGAAATGTGTAAATTAAAAATATATTTCCCAAAAAATTTAAAGTTGGTGAAAATGAAATTATCAGAAATATCGAACTTCAGTTGGTAGTTAGATCGTACAGTGAATAACTTATGAGAATATTAAATTCAAATGAATAATACTTTTTTTCGTATATTTTTTTAAAATAAAATCCTCACAATAAATTAATAATATAAAAGAGCAAAATATCTTTTCAGTATTATCATAAGCATTTGAAACAAGCGGTAAACATAACCTGTTAACTTTATACATCATTTTTTCATACTTGATGTTGATTGATGGATGAACATTACCTACTGAAGTTTTCAAGAAGGTACACCACTTTAGATATTAAGGAAAGAAAATTTGTATTCATGGCTACAGGTCCTGTAATTTTTTTTTTAAATTGAGTTTCTCAACGATGCAAACTACATTTACTGACAAAATTTTGTCTAGAGTAGCATTTAATGGCCATGATTTTTTTCTTTTGTTGGAATATGATTGTTTTATAAGTTGTGAATAAATTAATTAAATTGCAAGTTCTTCTTTGCACTTTGTAAAATATATATTGCGCTATACAGAGGAAAGAAATGTTCCAATTACTTTCTTAAATGTAAATGGAAACTAAGTGCATGATGATTTATCATGAAATAATTGTATCACATTCCATCGTTAAATCTAAGCTATATACACAGTACAGGGAGACCAGTAGAAACACTCTGGCCGACATAATTAGTCGCGCATAGCAGCTCGCGCATCCATTTTAAGCTGCAGAGGCCTCAGTTTACATCCAACTCTGGGAGTGCGTACATCGGTTATACAGAGCCGTATTAAAGCAATATATTTCCTAAAAGATAAATAAGTAATAAGTAATCTATAATATACTGTAGAAACCATAAATGATATTTTACTGCTATTGCCTTACCTATTAACTTTTTCTTAAGTATAACATTGGAATATAAATACTTCTCATGAAAGTGAAGTTTAAAATATACATATTTATATTTTTCACAAATACAAATTTTTATTTTAGAGCAAAGTTCTGTGCAGTGGCTTCTAATAATGAAGATTTATTAGAAAAGCTGCTCAGGATTAGTAATAGTTCATACAAACTATGTCAAATACATTATTAAAATAATATGTTTTCTAACGATTCGCGCAATAGATCAAGCAAAGAGGTTGTTCCAACGTTTCTTGCACAAGATGGCTCATCTTCAAATTATGTAGAAGATCATATTTCTTGTAGTCACTATAATGAGAGTAAGTCTCAAAACAAAACAATAAAAAATATTTTTTTTCCAAATTTACATTTTACTGCACTTTTATCTCCAATTTAACAATTTTCAAAGTTAAGTAAACATAATTTTTCTGTTCTGAAATATACTTGTCTTATGGTTTACGTAGATCATTTAAGACAAAAAAAATCATAATAAATTATTTGCCCACTAAACTTCAAACGTCAAATTTTAAATTAAAAAAAAATTCCAGAAAAATGTAATTATCACTAATAACAAAAAAAGTAAGTAAATAAATAAAAATGTTTTGTAGTGCAATAATATATATTTTAAACTTTTTTTTAAAGACTCCAAAGAAGTAAATCGAATTTTCAGTGTACCTATGCTAGTAGCAGTAAATGATAGTATATAATACATGTTGAATTACCAATTTATAACTGTATAATGAATTATTACATAATGTGGATAGATATAACGTAAACTTTCATGTGGAATAACTACGCTGTCACGCGCAAATAAAAAATTCTTATTCCGGTCCTGATCACCGTTTCTGTAAATTCTATCGGATACGCTATCGCACTCACATTTTGAGGTCACCGTAGAAAACTGAAGGCAGTTCAAAGTGCCAACAACGGAGTGAACCTGCTGGTCTACCTATGCTGTGCTATAAAGGTACCTATATCGTTTTATACATTCTGAAACAAATGTTAAAAAATGTAACTAATAAACGTTGTTGGGGAAATTATGTTCATGTCATGTAAAAAATATACAGGGTGATTTAGTTGTTATGTCATTAATTATAACCACGTACTCGGTAGACTTAATAAAGATGGAAAATCGAAAAAAAAATGTTTCGACCTTTTAAAAGAGAAGCAAATCAACCCGTAACACCTGGTAACATGGTACTCCTAGTACGCAATAAATTTTATTATGTAAAGCCATATGGCGTTCGAGCATTAAAACGAAACAGTGTTGCCACGCCAGGATCACATACATAATA
The DNA here is from genome assembly GCA_025584915.1 of Monochamus saltuarius. NCBI lineage: Eukaryota > Metazoa > Arthropoda > Insecta > Coleoptera > Cerambycidae > Monochamus > Monochamus saltuarius. Next base: position 36,391,539 of record CM046726.1, read on the forward strand.
ATATTGTTTAAACTTCAGCGTGTTTATTAGAATCTACCACCGTCAATCGCATCTCCCGTATTTAAATAATAGGGAACTGATGAAATAGTTCAAGTACTTATAGTTTTGTTAAACTAATTTCCTTGTTTATATGTCAATTTATTGTAATTTCCGTTTAAACTCAACTCAATTTAACAGTAGCCCGTTTTATGAACACGACTTAAACTCAGATTCATCAGAGAATATAGTTTTGGTTAGCTGACGTCATCTTTTTAGTAAAAAATAAATAAATATGTTTATTTTCCACAAAGACAAAACATTTTAACAAGTAAAATATTTCAGCACTCTCATAAGGTGTTAAAAATAAACTCATATACAGTTCTCATATTCATAAACTTATTTTCCTACAAAACAGCTTCATTAGAAATTTTACTTACCTCGCGTGGTGCTGAAATAAAATAATCGTTAAAAGTTTTTGAGACAAAAAATAGGTCTTCATTAATTATGGACTGATCAAACAAACTAATATTTTTTATCTTACTGGCATTGTTCGTTAAGTTAGACACAATTTCCCAAGCAGTTTTAGAGGGATTATCAGAATTGTAAATTTTATCTTTGTTATAATTACTGCTAACAATTTCTGCTGCTTTTTAGCATATATATATAGCTGTTCTTGAGTTCAGGATATGCTTTTCTCAAAATATTTAAGTCTTTGAGTTTGGCACTAGATGGCTTAATTTCGTTCGTAATCCAGTCTTAATGTCCCTTATGACAATGATTTTTAACAAATCTTTTCAAGGGAAAATGTTTATTAAAATAATAAGAATATTTTTCAAAAAAACAATATTAAGCTTGATCGATGTTACTTTGCATATAAACCTCTGACCCAGTTTCATTCATTAAATCCAAATTAAAAATGAATGTAGAATTATCATTAAAACTTCTCCTATAACTAACATTACATTTCTCATTATTTTTTCATCCATTATGTTCGTGAATATTATTTGATCTCTTAGGTAGGTATAGGTAACCCTCGTAGGCTACTTCACTATTGGAGTCATATTGTAAGCCAAAAGTAAATTGCATAACATTTAAAAATGTTCACACTTTTGTACCCATAAGAGCAATCTAAGTTTATGTCACCATTTAAAATAGCAAGCATGTTCGGTTTAACCAATAAGTTAAGTACATTAACTATTTTCTCAAAAAATAAGTAGGTTTCCAGAAGGAGATTTATAGCATGCACTCTTCGTATTATCTAATTTCAAACTTATAGCACAGATTTCAAGATTCTGATCTACGGTGATATTCTAGTGTTGGTTAATTTTCTAGTATTAGCGTGGAGAATATTCTAGCCTTGCCTAGCCCTAGTATGATTGACTGGCTGACTTACCTTAGTCGATTGTTATACTAGCATTTCTGTTACTACTAATATTATTACTAGTACTATTGTAGTAGTTCAACTGTACAACAGTCGTTGGAATTCGTAGAGTTGGTTATTTATTTCTACACATCCTATATGTTGATTTGCTGAAAACATTGTTGGTTACCGTTTGGTAAAGATGTCTGGAAAGAGTTTGAAGCAAAGTTTTGCTAGTTTCCTTGTGCCTTTTGGTGGCTATCTTTTCTGGAATGTAATTATGGACAAGCAGTTCACACGGCGTTTCATTCGAGTAATAGGAATGCTGAAATACAGATTCCTATCTAGCTAGGTTTAACGAAGAGGATATTTCCCTCACTTTGCTCAACAGATAAGTGTAGCCTGCTTGTGGTTGTCCCTATACAATTTAATTGGTCACATATTTAAATTTTATGGGGAAATTATTTAGTATTTAAATACTAAATATTTTATTCGTAACATTTGAAACCAGGTAGTGCGTTCACTTTTATACACACATTGTAAAGTGTGGTCACGTTCACCAAGTCTACACGTGAGCTCTGGCCATTAGCAAGCTTTTGTACTTTGTTTTGTGACATTGTAAGACATTTCATAGTTAATAGTGTCATTACTGGTAATATAAGTTATAAAATCACTCCGTGGTGAGCACACTTCTAAGTTTCCCTGATGGTAATTAATTGAACTTTAACATGCCTTCGTAATATAATGATCTATTTAATGGTGTAGCTTAGTAAAGCATATTCTGTTTTTGTCTTATTCCACTTCATCACCCTTAACGAACCTATTTATTTGTTCACATTTATTTGGTTGATCGTTGGCAATGGCCTTCTGCTTGATTGATGAGCTACACTAAAAACACTAAATTTTTGTTGGGATAAGAGAGACTATCATTTTCTATTTTGCACTAAGTAACGTTAATTATTAACAGGTGCATATTTGATATTTGTAATGAAATAGTGAAAGGCATTGATCCCCCAACAACAATGAAGCCCACTATACGTTTCCCCCAAGAAACTTTCATATAAATATTTTTTTATATTGAAACTTAATAAGTTAATTGTATACCTTTGCATTTCATATTAAATTATTATTGACTGAAATGAGGAAAAAACATAAGAATTTCAAAAATACATATAACAACCATTTATTTATGATGTGCAACATTAGGAACATTTTTCAGTTTGGCAACGTCGCATCAGCCCAGCACAGTGTTGACAGACAGTCTGAAAAACGGTTTAAATAGTGATTTGAAAATATTTTTGAGCATAAGTATGCATGTAAAAATGTTTTTAATCGCGTATTTATATTATCCTCATTTTTTCACTATCTTCCCCTATGAATGCCATTATGACTGAATTTTCCGGTACATGAAGATGGGAAAATAATTTCAAAAACATCACAACCTTTAGGGTGTTAGTGCGATAAATACAAGCACATGCGATTTTCTATTTGTTTATTCCGTTTCCTTCTAGAAATGGCGATCAACCATCACACATCGTCACATTGTATAAGAAAAACATTAAGACACACATTAAAATCATTTAATCAGAAAAGACTTGAAGTAAATATTGTTTATTAGCATTGTTATGCACCAAGTAATAAAATAACAATGTTTACGTGTAACATCACAAGGGCTGTATATAATTCATAAAAAATATTTTACTGAAGTATCAGAAATTAATTAGGCCTGCTATTCACTCGAGACTCCATTGTTACCTGGAAAATCTCTTAAATCCCATTATTGTTTTAAAATAATAATTTTTCTTTTCGTCGTATTTTGCGCAGCAACACTGCTTTGTTTTTAATCTCGGATCGGGTAATGCCGAGATTTCCTGTCAAGTGGAAAAGTAATTATTGATGATTGCTTTTCAGTGGTGCGTAAATGGTTACTGTGAGGAAGTGGGAAACAGGCGATTGGACAGAGTGCCCGTGGTGCTGAATCCACAAGATGGAGGATGGGGTGACTGGACTCCCTGGGGACCGTGCTCAAGAACCTGTGGGATAGGAGTTCAGTTTAAATCCAGAAAATGTAACAATCCACCGTAAGCAATTCAATTATGTCTACGAAACATATTATGACTTTTATTGCAAGGATATAAATTCAATACAGTATATTAAAATGCTGCAAAATAACTTTATATACGAAGCTTTGCTAACAAATATACAGGGTGTTGTAGGAATAATTTGAATTGAAGTAGTTACCGTAACAAAAATATATAGGTAAGAAAGAATATTAAAAAATGTTTCAATCTCGAACGCTGTATCTTGTTGCAATTTAAAAAAAAATACATTTTCTAAAGTATTTATGTAAGTATTTCTGTATACAGGGTGTCTGTGAAAGGTTGGGAAATCTCGGAGCTGGAGATACTGGTGACCAAAAAAAGTCGATTGAGCCAAATATGCCTTATCCGAATGTTGCTGGTTTCAAAAATACAGAGCGTTCAATGCTAGAATTGTATTTTGAAAAATCTCAATAACTTTGAAACCTGTCGGAGTATTAAAAAAAATTGGCACAATTATGTTTTTTGATACGGCAAATAAGAATTTTTAACTAATTTAGACGTCACTAGTAGTTCTTTTAAATGGCAGAATTTTCTTGCAGCTTAGTGTATCCATCTGACTATAGAAACAATCGATTCTCCTACCTGTCGTATCTGAAAAAGGTATACCCTGTTGAAGTCGTTATATTAACAGTTTTCGAAATAATCCTATTTGAAATATTCACCGATTGAAAACTGTTATCGTTTCAGGTAAAGGGCCTTTTCTACTGAAAATACAGCAAAACGTTACTTGAAAAAGTTGTTCAGAACGGTAAATTATGGGGACGTGTAAAATTTCAAGAAGATCGGCGAGGTTTGATCTTGAAACCATTTTTCACAAAGCACAAAGATTTTATCAAAGCAGGCCGATCTTTTTGAAATTTTGCACGTTTCCATAATTTACTGTTCTGAATAACTTTTTCAAGTAACATTTTGCTGTATTTTCAGTAGAAAAGGCACTTTACCTGAAACCAAAACAGTTTTTACTCGGTGCACTGAATATTTGAAATAGGATTATTTAAAAAATGGTTACTTCTAACGACTTCAACAAGACATGCTTTTGTCAGATATAACAGGTATGAGAATCGATTGTTTCAATAGAAAGATGGATACACTAATCAGTAAAAATGTTCTGCCATTTAATAGAAACATGCTGTGCCATAAGTGGCGCCCTCTACTAGTGACGTCAAAATTAGTTAAAAATTCCTATTTGCCGTGCCAAAAAAATAATTGTGCCAATTTTTTTTAATACTCCGGCAGGTTTTAAAGTTATTGAGATATTTTAAAATAAAATTATAGCAGTGAACGCCATGTATTTTTGAAACCAGCAACATTTAGATAAGGCATATTTGGGTCTATCGACTTTTTTTGGTCAGCAGTATCTCCAGCTCCGAGATTTCCCAGCCTTTCACTGTGTTTCAGGAAGAGATGTACATACTTCAGTATATTATACGTTCAATTTTAAGCAAAAAATGTCCAATGAACTTTGGTCTGGAAACGCTTCGTTTAGTATATACAGGATGTTAAATTAAAGAAAAAATAATTACATTTTCTTTAATAACTCTCGATTACTTTGAGTTAAATTCATGAAATTTTGTATGCAGTGAATCGAAAGTTATTGTTAGGTTTTGTACATTTTGTTTAGAGATTTTATTTTTGCAATTCTCACACAAAATTCAGGCAGCATTTGG